>CM062811.1:957591312-959991312 GCA_031772625.1 Pinus tabuliformis
TCCCCGGGCTCAGCGATCCCACAAGAAAATGAGCTCATTCTTGTTTATTATTTTGGTAGGAGCTAGATTGGTTATCATGCTTATATTGGTAGTCTACTTTGATTTCCAAATCAAATCTCAATCTGCCCTTGGCTTGGCAATCCCACAATAAAACGGTCTCATTCTCATTTATTATTTTGGTAGGAGATGGACTGGTTATCGTGCCTATGATGGTAGTCTTTGCATCTGCCACGATGACCCTTTGGTGGTTGAATCCAGTGATGAGATACATTTCTCTACTACCTCTGTTACTGGCTGTAGCTTACATTCCTATAGAATAACAAGCTGACTGGGCAGCTAAGAAAAATTATTCTCAGAAGTTGTAAGCTAGAAATCGAGCCCACATTCAACCATACCTGCTTGTGGAACATGCAACCATATATGGCACGAAAAAAAGAATTCGTTATTCATATTCTCAAAAGAAGGAAGCACAAACTCGATGGTTCCTAACCATAGACTGCTACTATACGAGATGGTAAGGAAAAATATGTTTATTCTCCTTCATCAACTGACTCTCTACTCCATCGAACTGCTCTCAATGAGTGCATGAACCTCTGGTGCCACGATCCAAGGACCGGTGTTACCTGTCCAACTGCAATTCATTCATGAAGTAGGTTGACCCCAAAGAAGGGAGGTAATATAAATTTGAAATTGCCTACCCAAGCCCTCCCTTCCAATATACCCAAGCCCTCCCTTCCAATATCCTGGGGTTTGGCTGGATGGCTCAACCTTGTCTGTATAGCTATATGTTTAGTGGAATCTCTCAATCTAAATCAGTAGCATTCTTTGCAAAATTAGGTTCTACCTTAGTATCCTCATATGCAAATATAATACTGCGCTCTTTCATAACCCTCTGCAATATTGAAAATTAGACCATGCCTGAAACAATCTGGAGAGGTTATACACTACCACATTACTAATACAATCTTTCTAGCAATATAATCTATAGATACAACACTCTATGTGGCAAGATAAGATATACCAATAACACCCTTTGCTGCAATATATCTGTAGCAACAACACTATTGGGGAAAATATACTACTTGGTAGTTACCCTATGCAGACACTCAGTCTCCTCATTCTGTTGTAAAATATACTCCTGCACAAAAACCTGGGCAACCATTCGAAACCATAAACTGTCTATCACAGGCTGCCTACACACTAATCAATTTGCGGTTTGAACAAAAAAATTCCAGTCTAATCAATTTGTGGTATAAAATGCAAGTTTGACATTTTGGAAATTATATGCATGATTCGATATTCACTATTTGTAAATCAAGTTGTGGATTAAACCGGTTGTTATCCATGAGTGCATGAACCTCTGGTGCCATGATCCAAGGACTGGTGCTACCGGTCCAACTACAATTCATTCATGAAGTAGGTTGACCCCAAAGAAAGTAGGTAATATAAATCTGAAAGTGCCTACCCAAGCCCTCCCTTCCAATATCCTAGTGTCTGGTTGGATGGCTTAACCTTATCTGCCTATCATTAATGATGCTCTGGTCGATTCAAAGTTTTCAAGAGCCGCCGATAGCCACTAGTCGATCCACTCCATGCCAGGTTTCAGTGACAGTCATAGCCCATAGGCAACACCCTCATAGCCGGGAAGATAGAGCTCTTCTCATTGCTATTAGATCTCTTCTAAGTGCTAGAAATAACCTATAGTCTTTGCATTTACCTCTGAATATTCAGGAAGCTCTACTAAGCAAACCTATACTTCGTGGGGTCGGCACTTAAAGAACTATTTCTTATTTAGCAGGGTTTGTTTATCCTCAACAGGGTTAAAAGTGGGACTAGGGCTACTTAATATTTTGCTGGAACCGGGTCAATATCTTCTTATGCTTTTGCAACTTAATATCATAATTGGTGGATGATATTAAAATAATTTGAAACCAACCTTGTCGAACATGCATGATAGATGTTATAGTAGGCTAGACAAGTGGTCACTAGATGGGCCAGAAATTTATTTAATGTTTAAATAAATTAAATAATATAAAATTGTTTGATTAATTGTTTTTTAACACTAAACATGGAGCACCACACATGTATTACATGTGGATCGAGCATGGCACATGCATTGCAAGTGTCAATTTAAAGGAAACATGTGTATCATTGACTGATGTTTTGTTTTTCTCATTACCAGCAAATTCTGAGCAGATTTGCGTAAGGTCTTGGAACGTGGTGGATCACAATGAGATCCAAGGCTTGGCTCGGATGGCATGGGATGGGATGGACTCATGGGAAAAAAGATTTTGTTATTTCTATCTGGTGCTAATTATCCGATTGATTGTCTAATTGATCGTCTGGTCCTAATTATCCATTATCAGCTTCACCCATCTGTTCAAAAAGAGTAGCGCATTAAACAATGAAATGTAGTTTCCAAAATAACAATTTAAATTGAAATAGTTGGAATAAGTTGAAATCTCTAAATATTATACTTCCCAGTTAGTAACACCTGGTTCTATTCATTATGTTCAAATCTATATTATATACTAGACTACTTCCTATTCCTAATCTTAATGATGATCTTCCTATTACAGCTTCCATTCAGTTGTTCAAATTTTAGTCCCAATTGTTCAATTTCGTAGTTCAATATTAGTTCTAATTAGTTGTAGTGAAAACTCTTAGACTACAGCTAGTATTACATTGAACTTGGACTCGCATATCTATGACCCGGAGGGGGTGAGGAGGTGAGATTCACCTGTTGTCGAAATTGCAGCTTTGATGATGATTTTTTCGAAGTCTGTTGTGAGTGGGAATATTTCGCTGTTGGACTGAATGCAAGGAGGACCATGTCATTGCTCTACGTCATTGCACTAGTTCTGAGCATCACTGAACCGACTCGATCTCTTTGTTCACTTCTACTCCTATAAGATATCCAATTTATAACATTATGGAGTTGAACCAAGTTTCTCGTTATCTCCGATTTACCACGTCCTCCATACTGTAACTAAGCCTGTCTATACATCACCTACATGAGACAAATAGGTTGATGTGTCAATTCGCGGAAAGGGTTGCTTTTGTTTCAATTGCTTATTTGTTTTCTTCAATCAACGACAGGGACTTGCTGGGACTTGTTGCTTTGCAGCCTCCCTTGTTTAATTTAGTCTTCTAGGACATTTTATTTAATATAGTCCTATTTGATACACTAATGGTTTTGCTTCAAAGTATAAAGCCTTATGTGCTATGTTATTTAATTTAGTCTTCTGTGTCATTTTATTTAATATAGTCCTATATAATAGATGTCCAATTACAATTATGGTTTAAATTAAGAAAATATTTGATTTTAGACTGGTAATAGTGTTTTGGGTCAAATACCTACTTTTTTAAATAGATGATATAATGAGGTGTAAATGTAAATATTTGATTTCTAAGATATAATTATGTTTTAAATTAAGTAAATATTTTTTTAGTGGTAATGGTTTTTTAGACTAAGTATATATATTTTTAAGAGAGATGATATAATAAAGTGTAAAAATAAATAATTTATTTTTAAGATTGTGATAGGATAAAGTGTATTTATCATGATACAATCTAGAGAATATGATCAAAATAGGATAGAGTGTATTGTTTTTTATTTTGAAAATATAAATTTTAAATATTTATAAATTTATTTTATTGATTAGTTTTAAAAAGAATTTTAACTTACAAATTTATTTGGATTATCTATTTTTATATTAATGAACTACTCAGATTCCACATTTTATACAAACTCCATTTCATACACAAATGATTTTGATCATCATAGGATAGAGTGTATTGGTTTTTATTTGAAAATATAATTTTTAAATATTTATAAATTTATTAAAAATTGTAATTTAATTCTATTTTGTAAATGTAATTTATAAATTTATTTAGACTAATCTTGATTATTATTATTATTATTTTTTTTCATAAGGAAAGATTTGTTTGTTAATTTATAAATGACAATAAAAAGCTTTCTATTTCTTAATTTATAATTGTTTTCAACACAATAAAAAGATTTCTATTTTTTAATTTATAATTATTTTAACAATGAAAAGCTTTCCATTTTGTTGCAAGTTCTAAAATATTTTAAAAATTATTGAAAGTTAATGAAAATTTCAAAAGTATTTTAGAATCTACAATTTAATTGAAATGGGTTTTCTACTTTAGCCTGCACTAAGTCGTTGTTGTGAAGTCTAAAGCATTCTAGAAATCTATAGGGTATTAGCTAAGATTTTCAAAGAATTTTAGAATATGTAATCAATTTAATTTACAATTATTTTTGAGACAGTAAAACCCTTTTCCTTTCTTAATTTATAATGGTTTTGAAGGTCAGGAAAATAA
Source organism: Pinus tabuliformis (assembly GCA_031772625.1). Taxonomy (NCBI): domain Eukaryota; kingdom Viridiplantae; phylum Streptophyta; class Pinopsida; order Pinales; family Pinaceae; genus Pinus; species Pinus tabuliformis. The sequence continues at coordinate 957,595,660 of CM062811.1, forward strand.
AAACCTTTCTCATTTTTATTTCAAATTCTAGAATATTTTAGAAATTATAGAACATTAGCGAAAACAACCATAAAATGGTCTTTAAATCCATGTAATAATTAATGTGCACTAAGCCATTGCAAAGTTTAAAGCCTAAAATACTCTACAAATCTATAGAACAAGCCTAAGATTTTCAAAATATTTCACAATGTGCAATCACTTTAGAATGACAATTCCATAATAAAAAGAGTGCGTCTTAATTTATAATTATTTTTAGGAAAATAAAAGATTTTCTCTTTCTTAATTTATAATTGTTTTCAGAAAAATAAAAAACTTCCATTTTCATTTCAATTTCTAGAAATTATAGAAACATTAATGAATATTTGGAGAATATTTCTTGATTTGCAATCTTGTTAAAATGTTTTTTAAAATTGTGTTGTAATTTAACATACACTAAACCATTTGAGACTATAGAATATATATAAATCTATATGACATGAGCTAAGGTTAATATACAAGAATTTTAAGAATTTATAGAAGAGATATAAGTAACAGATTGGCAGAATATTTTAAAAATGTAAAATTCAACTAAGTCATTACATCGGTTAGTTTGGAAATCTAATTGGACATAGTTTTCTCTGTGGAAATCTAATAAACATAATTAACAAATTTTCTGAATACAAATTTTCAAAATATTAAAAAACCAAACCACTTTAAAAGTAAACTTTGTGATTCTAATAAAATGTCTAGTGTGTCGAATTAAGATTTTGGGTATAGTTAATTTTCCCTATCCTTTACGTCTATTGGATGATTGGGTGCTATACTGATTGTTTTTTAAATATTTATAAATTTATTTTATTCACTAGTTATAAAAGGTTTTGTTTTTTGTTTGGTTTTTTTAATTTAATTATGTATTTGTGATTTTGAAAATATGATTTATAAATTTATTTAGACGATTTCTTTTTTCTGCAATTTTATAATTAAATATTTGTTTGTTAATTTATAAATGACAATAAAAAGATTTTTATTTTTTAATTTATAATTGTTTTGAAGACAATAAAAATCATTCTATTTTTTAGTTTGTAATTTTTTTACGGACCATAAAAAAAACTTTCCATTTTTCTTCCGAATTATAAAATATTCTAGAAATTGTAGAGCATTAATCAAGATTTCCAAAATATTTTTAAATCCACTATTAAATTAAAATGGTTTTTAAAGTTGTTTTATACTTTAACCTACACTAAGATGTTGCAAAGCCTAGAGTATTTTAGAAATATACATGTATAAAGGTTATATTTTCAAAATATTTCAGAATGTGTAATCACTTTAATTTATAATTGTTTTTGAGACAATAGACTCTTTTTCATTTCTTATAAAATCTGCTTTCTATTGAAATGGTCTTTAAAATAGTTTTCTAATTTAGCTTACACTATGATGTTGCAAAATCTAGAATATTCTAGAAATCTGTAAGGTATAAGCAAATATTTCGAAATATTTGAGAATGTGTATTCATTTTAATTTATAATTGTTTTTGGTACAATAAAAACATTTTCATTTCTTAATCTATAATGGTTTTCACGTTGAGATGATAAAAAAAAATTCATTTTCGTTTCAAAATTCTAGAATATTTTAGAAATTATAGAGAATTAGTGAAAATAATCATATTATTTTAGACAAGACAGTTAAAATGGTCTTTAAAAATGTGAAAAAATTAATGTATACCAAGCCATTGGAGGGTCTAAAATATTCTAGAAATCTATAGGACATAAGCCAAGATTTTCAAAATGTTTCAAAATGTGAAATCACCTTAAAATGCCAATTCCAAAATCAAAAGTATGTGTTCATTTATAGTTGTTTGTAGGAAAATGTAAGCTTTTTGATTTCTTTATTTATGATTGTTTTCAAAATAGTAAAAAAAAATTATTTTTCACTTCAAATTCTAAAAATTATAGAAACATTAATGAATGTAGCCTATACTAAGATGTTGAAAAAACTTGTTAAAATGTTTTTTAAAGTTGTTTTCTAATTTAGCCTACACTAAGATGTTACAAAGTCTAGAGTATTCTAGAAATCTATAGGGTATACGTGATTATTTTCAAAATATTTTAGAATGTGTAATCACTTTAATTTATATTTTTTTGGGAGAATAATTTTTTTTCCATTTCTTAATTTATAATGGTTTTCACGTTAAACAAATATTTCTTCTTTATTTCAAATTCTAGAATATTCTTATAGAACAATAGTGAAAATAACCATATTATTTCAGAAACTACACTGAAGTGAAAATGGTCTTTAAAAATGTGTAATAAATAATGTACACTAAGCCATTGGAAAGTCTAAAATACTCTAGAAATCTATAATACATAAGACAATATTTTCAAAATCTTTTAGAATGTGCAATCACTTTAAAATGACAATTCCATAATCAAAGGAGTGTGTTAATTTATAATTGTTTTTAGAACTTTAAAATATTCTCCATTTCTTAACTTATGATTGTTTTCAAAACAATACAAAACTTTCCATTTTCACTTCAAATTCTAGAAATTATAGAAACATTAATAAATTGCCAAAATATTTCTAGATCTGCATTTTAAAGTTGTGTTTTAATTTAATATACAATAAACAATTTCAAAATCTAGAATATTCTAGAAATTTATAAGAAATGAGCTAAGATTTTGAAAAATATTTCAGAATGTAAAAGATTTTAAGAATTTATAATTGTTTTGAAAATACATAAAAAAAAAATCAAATTATATAAAATATGTAACTAAAATATTTACATAATATAAAAATGTAACTAGAATATTTACATAATATTTCAAAAATGTAAAATTCAACTAAATCATAAAATTCAACGAAATCATTACATATTTTAATTTTGGAAATATAATTGGATAGAGTTTCCTCTAACAAAGTTTGAGAATATCTCAAAACCTGTAATTAAATTAAGTGATTTCATATTTTAAGACATTTTAGACCTCTAAAAGACAAATTTCCAAAATATTACAAAAACTAAACAAGGACCATCTTAAAAGTAAACCTGAAATTCGAATAAAATTTCTACACTGTTAACGAGAATCAGTTTTAAAGCTGATTAATGTGCTATGACCTTTGTTTCAGTTGGATTGTTTTTTAAATATTTATAAATTTATTTTATTTATTAGTTTTAAACGAATATTTTTTTTTTTTATTTTTCTGATTTTGAAAATATAGTTTATAAATTTATTTAGATTAATTTAAGGTTTTTTTTTTGTTTTTTTGTAATTTCATAATTAGAGATTTGTTTTTTAATTTATAAATGACAATAAAATTATTTTTATTTCTTAATTTATGATTTTTTCTATTAAGATAATAATTATTTTTATTCTTATTTCAAATTCTAAAAATTAGAAAGTATTAATGAAGATTCCACAATATTTTAAAATCAGTAATTTAATTGAATCGATTTTAAAAGTTGCTTTGTAATTTAGCTTACACGAAGTTGTTGCAAATTCTAGGATATTCTAGAAATATATAGGGTATAAGCTAAGATTTTCAAAATATTTTAAAATGTATAATAGCTTTAATTTATAAATGTTTTTGGGATAGTAAAATCTTTTTCATTTCTTAATTTATAATGGTTTTTAGATTCAAGACAATAAAACATTTTTTCATTTTTGTTTCAAATTCTAGAATATTCTAGAAGTTATAGAACATTAGTGAAAATAATCATAATATTTCAAAAACTACAATCTAATTAAAATTATATTTAATGGTATATAATAATTAATGTACACTAAGCCATTGCAGAGTCTAAAATATTCTGGAAATCTATAGGACATAAGCCAAGATTTTCAAAATGTCTCAAAATATGCAATCACTTTAAAATGACAATTCCATAATCAAATCAAATGTGTGTGTTAATTTATAATTATTTTTGCGACCATAAAAGCTTTTCCATTTCTTAATTTATGATTTTTATCAAAACAATAAAAAACTTCCCATTTTCATTTCAAATTCTAGAAATTGTGGAAACTTTAATGAAGATTTCCCAAATATTTCTCCATCTGCAATCTTGCTAAAATGGTTTTCAAAGTTGTTTAGGTACACTAATACAATATTTTGGAAATTTATAGGAAATAAGCTAATATTTTCAAAAATATTTTAGAATGTGCAAGAATTTTAAGAATTTATAATTGTTTCAAAAATTCATAAAAAAAAATTCTAGATGACATATAAGAAACAACTTTGTAGAATATTTCAAAAATGTGAATTTAATATTTTACAATTTAGTTCAATATTTTACAATTTAGTTCAATAGTAGATTTTGGAATATTTTACACAATTTAATATATTTCATGGATGATATAGATCAAATAAACACAAAGAAATTGATTGGTAGAAGTGTTACTTATACTTGTAGTAACTGGAGGCATATTCACTTGCACAAGGTTTTTCATCTCCAGATTATTCATCCCGATGATGAGAATCCAAACGATGCATCTATTTACTAACACCTAGAACATGTCTCTCTAATTAAAACTATTATCTCAAATGGGTAGTTTATAACTCGCTTAATATTTACTATTCTGAATCACTTTAGAGAATCAAGAAACTTATTCTAAAAGCATGTGTAATAAATAAATAACAGTGTTCCTAAATGTATCACAAGTCCTAAACAATATTTTTCATACACCTCTAAATCCAAACATCCCCTCTTCTTTTTCTAGCTTGCACCTTGACATTCCTCGTAAAAATTTAAACTATGAGGCACAAGGTAGTTGTTATATATAGGATATTTTATATATGATAAGAAAAGTGTGATACTCTATTGTAAGTTTCTCTACAAATGTGATGGCAAGTGTGCCCTAAATGTAGGAAATTTTATGTTTAACATAGTGACAGCTAAATGAAAATTTACAATCTTCTATACAAGATCAAGAAATCTATGCTTAATAGCCAACACCACAGAGCAAGACATGTTTTCCAATTCCACAATTTCTACCAAATTTGTCTTAATGCTCAAGTTGTTTTCTCAATAGACTTGTTTTTATTGCTTTTGATGTGATGAAAGCCACTAATGTTGCATATAGGAGCATTTAGACCTGATAAAAAATGTGTGATACTCTATTATAATTTTCACTATAAATAAGATGGCAAGTGTTCCCTTAAGGATGGCAATTTCATGGTTAATATAGTATAAGTTAAATGCAAATTTACTTTCTTCTATACAAGATCAAGAAAACTGTGCCTAGTAGCTAACACCATAGACCAAAACATGTTTGTCAATTCCACAAAGACTACAAAATCTCTCTTAGTGTTGGAGTTATTTTCTCAATAGCTTTGTCTTTACTATTCTTCAAGTGATAAAGTCTGTCATGTTTTTTTACTAAAGTCTGTCATGTTTTTTTACTATCTGCACAAAGAAGAAAATCGACCAACTTCATATCAAATACTAAAATATAAATTTGTTCCTTTTAACACACTGATAAATATTATGAAAGCTTAGTATATTAAACAATATTTAATAGGTCCATAACCCACAAATAAAAAATTATTATCTACACAAAGAACAATATCAACCAACTTCATATCAAATACTAAAATATAAATTAGTTCCTTGTAAGACACTAGAATTTGTAAAAAAAAAAGTAGGTTCGTTATATTATAATCTTAAGACTCTTCAGATTGACAAGAAGAGTACCTAAAGAAAAGAAAACATAGAACAACATATTCTCAAGAAAAAAATTTCATGCATCTTTAACTTCAACATAGTCCTCATGATTTGTAAGGCTCAAGGAAGCTATATTACACTTAGACTTAATTGTAGCCCGATCCTTTCCTTTTGTTGATATCTTTTTGTCTTTCAACAATTGTTGAAGAAAAATTATTTAGTGCTATATGCTATTGCCTTACCTAATTTCATGGACAACATTTGGTACAATTGCTAATAAAATTAAAATTGAAAAACTTTATTTATCTAATATAATAATAATAATAATAATAATAAAAAAATTCTTTTTGTTTTTTGTTTTTTTTTTTCTTAATACATACATCAACATATGTGCATGCGCAAAATACATTAAAAAAAAATTGTAGCCAAAAATATTTTGCTTGCAGTTAAAAGAGAGACACAACTTTACGAAATGATACTTATACATACATATTATCATTAAACATTACATGATTTCTCATTATGGAAATTTCATGGTAAATGTAGTATAAGCTAAATGAAAAGTTACTTTCTTCTATACAAGATTAATAAATTTGTGCCCAATAGCCAACAACATAAAGTAAGACATGTTCGCGAATTCCACAACTGCTACCGAATATCTCTCAATGCTAGAGTTATTTTCTCAATATCATTATGTTTATTGATCTTGAAGTGATGAAATCCATCGCTCCATAGATTTTTTACTATTGCACAAAGAATAAATGCGACCAAATTCATATCAACTACTGAAATGTAAATTGGTTCCATTTAAGACACTAAGAAATATAATGAAAAATTAGTAGATTAAACAATCTTTAATAGGTGAAGAACCCACAAACAAAAAAACATAGTCAGTGAGTATGAAATCAAATCAACATAAAATGGTTAATTACATCCTTGAAGTCTTTTGGTATGCATTCAACTTCTAAAAAGCTTTCCATTTTTGTTCCAAATTCTAAAATATTATAGAAATGGTAGAACATTAATCAAGATTTCTAGAATATTTTAAAATCCACCATTAAATTGAAATGGCCTTTAAAGCTTTTTATAATTTAGCCTACACTAAGATGTTGCAAAGTCTAGAGTATTGCATAAATCTACATGTATAAGACAATATTTTCAAAATATTTCACAGTGTGTAATCACTTTAATTTATAATTGTTTTTGAGACAATAAAAACATTTTAATTCCTTATAAAATCTGCATTCTATTCAAATGGTCTTTAAAATTGTTTTATGATTTAGCTTACACTAATATGTTGCAAAGTCTAGAGTATTCTAGAAATCTATAGGGTATAAGTTAATATTTTCGAAATATTTCAAAATGTGTAGTCACTTTAATTTATAATTGTTTTTGGTACAATAAAAACCTTTTCATTTATTAATCTATAATGGTTTTGGCGTTGAGGAAAATAACAAAAAATTAATTTTTGTTTCAAATTCTAGAATATTTTAGAAATTATAGAGCATTAGTGAAAATAACCATATTATTTCAGACAAGATAGTTAAAATGGCCTTTAAAGATGTGAAATAATTAATGTATACCAAGGCATCGAAGAGTCTAAAATAATCTAGAAATCTATGTTGGATGTGGAGCCTGATTATGTTCTATATTCAAAGGTTTCAGTTGGGTGTATACCCCAGGAAGACAATACACGCCTCCACGCGGGGGGGGGGGGGTGCGGGGGGGACTTGTCCCCCCAGCGGGGGTCTGGAGGAGTTAATACGCCTCGGCTGGGGGCAAACGGTGCCCCGGTGGGGTTCGGGGGCAACGCCCCCGAAGCTAAAAATAGATGTAAAATTGCCTTGTAAAAGTATAATAATTTATAGTCAGTCTGGACCGTTCATTAGGCGGATGATCTGACGGTAGAAGTTATGTTTAATTTAGGGTTTTTTTCCCTAGAAGGAAACCCATCATTATATATGAGGGAATTTTATTGCATCAATGGATATCTGTATTCTGAGTGAGAAAGAGAGAGGAGATTGAGAGTGAAGAGGGAGTTATGGCAGATTTGCTGTAGGTTTTATCTCTTCAGTTTGTTGGATAATATAATAAAAAAGGACTGGCTATTTCTATGTGGATGTAGCCCAAACTAGATGAACCACGTATATCTGTGTCTTTCTTGTTTTATACATTTTCTGTGTTTATATTTCTGCAATATTTTATGTGTTCCATTGCTCCATAATATATAATTTTCTAACAACTGGTATCAGACCCGAAGGTCTATTCGGCTGATAAACTCGCAGGAGAGAAGGGTTCCTTGTTCAAGTGGGGACAATGGCAAAAGATGGTAGGTTTAGGGTCGAAAAATTCAATGACCAAAACTACCAGCTGTGGAAAAAGTATATGGAAGATTATCTGTATCAGAGAGATATGTACCTACCATTGAGCGGAAAGACAAAGAAGCCAATGAGTATGATAGACACAGAATGGGATATTCTCGACAGAAACAGACTTGGAGCAATACGCCTATGCCTAACGATGTCGGTAGCATTTAATATTTCAAAGGAAACAACAACATAGGGTTTAATGTTTGCATTGGCCAAACTATATGAAAAACCCTCGGCCTCAAATAAGGTATTTCTTATGAAGAATTTATTTAATATGAAGAAGTCAGAAGGTGGATCTATTGCAGACCATTTAAATGATTTTAATACAGTTACAAGTTAGTTAAGTTTTGTAGGGGTAAATTTTGATGATGAAGTTAGGGCTATGTTATTTCTGTGATCATTGCTAGAAAGTTGGAATGGCTTAGTTATGGCCATTAGTAACTCTGTCTTTGGATCTAGTACTTTAAGGTTTGATGATGTTGTGGGTGCAATCTTTAGCGATAAAATGTGACAGAAAAGCTCTGGTGAGACATCATGCAATGCTTTGACTGCAAAAACTACGAGAAGAAAAATGGATAGAGGAAAGAGCCCATGATATTGTAGTAAGTCAAGAAAAGGGAATCAAATTCTAGATTGGGGATAGTGTGCTGGAAATGCGGGAAGAAAGGACACCTGAGGAAAGACTGCAAGTCTCAGAAGGGAAAGGAAGGAGATGGGCAGTAAGAAAACAATCATGGAGAAAATGTAACAGGTGATGTGTTGCAAGATGCTTTGATTCTTTCATTAGAAAATATTATTGATGCCTAGGTGGTAGATTCAGGGGCCTCATTCCATGCCACACCTGATAAGAAACATTTTCATGATTATGTTCAAGGAGATTTTGGACAGGTTCGATTGGGTGATGATAAACCTGTAAAATCATTGGAATGGGTACAGTTTTCATAAAATAGTAGAATGGAAATCAATGGTGATTGAAGGAGGTAAGGCATTTTCCATATCTGAAGAAAAATCTGATTTCAATAGGGTAGTTGGGAGGTGAAGGTTGTGTAACTACTTTCACAGATAAAACCTGGAAGGTCACTAAAGGATCCTTGGTAATAGTGAAAGAAGGAAAGTTTGGTACATTGTATTTATGCAATGGTATTTTTAATTCTGTTAATGCTTTAACCTCTAGAGGAGAAGATATGGCATTGTGGCATCATAGGCTCGGGCACATGAATGACAAGGGGATGCAGATTCTTCACTCAAGAAATTTGTTGCCAGGTTTGAAGCATGTTGATTTAAAATTTTGTGAAAATTGTGTTGATTGAAAACAGAAGAGCATCAGATTCCATAGAGTTGGGAAAGAAAAGAAGAGTGAAAAATTAGAGCTTGTGCATACAGATGTATGGGGACTTGCTCAGGTATCATCTCTTGGTGGCTCTCGTTATTATGTTACTTTTATTGATGATGCAATAAAAAAAAACCTAGATTCATTGTATTCGAAATAAATCTGATGTATTTGATACTTTCAAGAAATGGAAAGCTTTGGTTGAAAATGAGATAGGAAAAAGGTTGAAGTGTCTTAGATCAGATAGTGGAGGTGAATATTGCAGCAAAGAGTTTGATAGGTACTATTTAGAGAATGGAATTTGTAGAGAGAAGACAGTTCCAGGAACACCACAAGGAAATGGTATGTCAGAAAGTATGAATAGGAAAATCATGGAGTGTGCAAGGTGCATGAGATTGCATGCAAGATTACCTTTACAATTTTGGGCAAATGATATAGACACCACTATTTATCTAATAAATAGAGGGCCTTCAATTTCCTTGGATGGTGGTATTCCAGAGGAGGCATGGACAGGTAAAAAGGTAAACTACTCACTTTTAAATACTTTTGGTTGTGAAGCCCTTGTCCACATTAATAAATAAAATAGAACAAAGCTTGAGGAAAAATCAAAGAAATGTACTTTTATTAGATATGTTGTTAATGATTTTGGTTATCGCTTATATGATTATGAAAATCACAAAATCATTAGGAGAAGAAATGTAATATTAAATGAAAAGTTCTTGTATAAAAATCAATTGCAAGAAAAGAAACAGGAAAATGAAAACAGAAAATACAAAGTGCTTGATGATATCACAGGAAAAGTGATGGTTCCTGAAAGTCATAATGATCAACAACTAGAACAACAACCACAACAGCAAGAAGCACCTCAAACACCTGCAAGTGGTGTTAGAAGATCTACCAGGATAAGTAGACCCCCTGAACGATACTCTCCTTCATTATTTTATGTATCGGTGACTGATTCTAGTGAACCAGAAGGTTATGAAGATGTAGTGTAGGTAGAAACCAGGAAGAAGTGGGAACAAGCCATGAAAGAAGAGATGGACTCCTTAGAACATAACCAGAATTGGGACTTAGTCAAGTTGCCTGCAGGTAAAACAACAATGCAGAATAAATGGGTTTACAAGTTGAAGGAATAAGATGGAGGTAGAAAAAGGTATAAAGCTAGACTTGTGGTGAAATGGTTTACACAGAAAAAGGGTATAGACTTTGATGATATATTTTCTCCTGTTGTGAAAATGACTTCAATTAGAACTATTCTAAGTCTGGTAGCAGGTGAAGATTTGCATCTTCAGTAGTTAGATGTAAAGATAGCCTTTCTCCATGGGGATTTGGAGGAAGAGATATATATGAAGCAGCCACAAGGATATGAGGTAAAGGGAAAGGAGAAACTAGTGTGCAGGTTGAAGAAGAGCTTGTATGGCTTAAAACAAGCTCCAAGGTAGTGGTATCTAAAATTTGACAGGTTTATGTCTAAACAAGGTTATACTAGATGTCACTCTGATCATTATGTTTGTATCAAAAGGAAAAATGATGGCAACTATATTATATTGTTATTGTATGTAGATGACATGCTTGTTGCAAGTTCTAACACGTAGGAAATAAATGTGCTCAAAAGGAAATTGGCAAAATCATTTGCAATGAAAGATTTGGGTGCTGTAAAACAAATCCTTGGTATGAGAATAACTAGAGACAGGAAGAATCGCAAATTAATATTGTCACAAAGTGAGTACATAAAAAAGGTGTTGAAAAGGTTTAATATGCAGAATGCAAAACCAGTTGGTATTCGTTTGGCTAGGCATTTCAAATTAAGTAAGGAGACGTGTCCCAAGACTCAGGGAGAAATGGCTCATATGTCTAAAGTTCCATATGCATCAGCAATTGGAAGCTTAATGTATGCAATGGGCTGCACAAGGCCTGATATTGCACATGCAATGGGAGTTGTAAGCAGGTACATGAACAATCCAAGAAAAGAACATTGGATGGCAGTGAAGTGGATTCTCGTGTATTTGAGAGGTACCACAAATCAAGCATTATGCTTTGGTGGTTCAAACATTGCTCTACAGGGATATGTTGATGCAGATATGGCAGGTGACAAAGATAACAGGAGGAGCACTACAGGATATATATTTACTGTAGGTGGAACAATTGACAGTTGGGTTTCAAAAATCCAAAGTGTTGTTACACTTTCAACAATAGTAGCAGAGTATGTTGCTGCTATAGAGGCTAGTAAAGAAATGATTTGATTACAAAGGCTTCTGGATGAATTGGGTAAAAAGCTGGAGTTGGGCAGGTTATACAGTGACAACCAAAGTGCCATACATCCTGCAAAGAACTCTGCCTTTCATTCCAAGACTAAACATATATAGCTCAAGTACCATTTCATATGGTCAACATTGGAAGATGGATAATTGAAGCTGGAAATGATACACACTAGCTAGAATCCTGCAGATATGCTAACAAAAGTTGTAACCAGGGAGAAACTGAGAATATGTTCAGTTTCAATTAGTATTCATGTATGATGAAGAAGATGAGAAACATCGAGGTCCAAAGTGGAGTCATTGTCTATAAAATGAAGCAGTGGTGGAGTTGTTATAATCAATCTCCAAGTGGGAGATTGTTGGGTGTGGAGCCTAATTATCTTCTGTATTTAAAGGTTTAAGCTAGATGTATACCCCAGGAAGACTGTACACCCCTCCACACGGAGGTGACTTGTCCCCCCTGTGCGGGTGCGGGGGGGCTAAAACCCCCGGCTGGGGGGTCCAAGGGCAAGCGGTCCCCCGGTGGGGGTTTTGGGGCAGCACCCCTGAAGCTAAAAATAGATGTAAAATTGCCTTGTAAAAGTATAATAATTTCTAGTCAACCTAGTTCGTTCATTAGGCAGATGATCTGACAGTAGAAGTTATGTTTAATTTAGGGTTTTTTGCCCTAGAAGGCAACCCCTCACTATATATGAGGGAATTGTATTGCGTCTATGGATATATGTATTCTATGTGAGAAAGAGAGAGGAGATTGAGAGAAAAGAGGAAGTTACAATGGATCTGCTGTAGGTTGTGTCTCTTCAATTTGTTGGATAATATAATAAAAGGACTGGTTGTTTCTCTGTGGATGTAGCCCAAACTGGGTGAACCACATATATCTATGTCTCTCTTGTTTTATGCGTTTAATGTGTTTATATTTCTATAATATTTTATGTGTTCCATTGCTCTGTAATATATAATTTTGTAACAATCTATAGGACACAAGCCAAGATTTTCAAAATATTTCAAAATGTGCAATCACTTTAAAATGTCAATTCCATAATCAAAAGTATGTGCTAATCTATATTTGTGTTTAGGAAAATATAAAATTTTGGATTTCTTAATTTATGATTGTTTTCAAAATAATAAAAAAATTTAGTTTTCATTTCAAATTCTAGAAATTATAGAAACATTAATGAATTTAGCCTATACTAAGATGTTGAGCAATCTTGTTAAAACATTTTTTTTTTTTTTCTAATTTAGCCTATACGAAGATGTTGCAAAGTCTAGAGTATTCTAGAAATCTATAGGGCATAAACGAATATTTTCAATATATTTTAGAATGTGTAATAACTTTAATTTATAATTTTTTTGCGAGAATAAAAACATTTTCAGCTCTTAATTTATAATGGTTTTCAGGTTAAAAAAAATATTTCTTTTTTCGTTTCAAATTCTATAATATTCTTATATAACAATAGTGAAAATAACCATATTATTTCTATTGTTGAATTGAGACTTCTGTGATCCATATCAAATGTTTGAGAGATTCTTCGGTGTAAATCACATGCAATTTCATTCGTCGACGCGTTTAAACCAACTAGTGTGGTTCATCATCAGGACAAGTTGAAGAATTAGATCTAGCTTTGCATATTAAATACTCAGAGCAGAACATCCAACGGCTATATTTCTGAACCAAGCAACGACTAAATTTGACCAGAAGACGGTTGGTTGGACAGGATTAAAGGCAGGACCTATATTTAAATAATTAAAGTAATTCAAATAAATATCAAATTGTTAGTTAAAATCTTATTAAAATCGAGGTTAAAGGGACTAAATAAATATAAAATTAATTTAAATTAAAAGTTAGTTAAAAGGTTAGGGTAATGAATATATCATAAAATAAATTAATTAATTTAAATTAATAGATGGTTATTAAATATATATAGTTCCACATACATATATATATATATATATATATATATATATATATTTCATTTAAATTGATAGTTAGTTAAAAAGTTATTAAATAGAATAATAAATATACAAAGTTAGTTATATATAAAGGGATTTATTAAAATAAAATAATTATAAAATAAAATCATTTTCAAATTAGAAGTAATTGATAGATATTATAGAAAATTATTGTGGGTTAGAATTTTTTTTTTTTTTTATTATTATTATTATTTATGTCAATAGAGAAGATGGATGGAAGATTAGTAGTTGTTGGATCCCAGTCCTCTCCTCCTAATCGTTTTCGTCCCTTCCTCCCTTCCCTCCTTTTTTAGCTTGTTTCCGGTATCCTTCTCTCTTGGGCCTTTAGTCTTTGATGAGTTTTTGAGTCCAGACCTTCTCCTCTTAGTCGCTCTTCTTGGTTATGTTATTTATTATATGATATTTATATAGGATATTTAGGTTATAAGTATACATCTTTACTAATAACGTTATGAACTATTATATTAATTTCCTTTCATAACTCTAATAAAATTTTTATGCCTTGTAATCAATCTAGGATAATTTGATAGTTTAATCCCTGGAAAATAATAATAATAATAATAATAATAATAATAATAATAATAATAAGAATAATAAAAAATAAATTTTCTAACCCACAATATTTTTCCATAATATCTATCCATTACTACTAATTTGAAAATGATTTTATTTTATAATTATTTTATTTTAATAAATCCCTGTATATATAACTAACTTTGTATATTTATTACTCTATTTAATAACTTTTTAACTAACTATCAATTTAAATGAATTTTATGACATTTTATTTTATAAAATAAGTCCCTTTACCCCATATATATATATATATATATATATATATATATATATATATATATAAAATAACCATCTATTAATTTAAATTAATTAATTTATTTTATGATATATTCATTACTTTAATCTTTTAACTAACTTTTAATTTAAATTAATTTTATATTCGCTTAGTCCCTTTAACCATGATTTTAAGAAGATTTTAACTAACTAATAATTTGATATTTATTTGAATTACCTAAATTATTTAAATATAGGTCTTCCTTTTAATCCTGTCCAACCAACCGTCTCCTGGTCAAATTTAGTCGTTGCTTGGTCTAGAAATATAGCCATTGGATGTTCTGCTCTGAGTATTTAATATGCAAAGCTAGATCTGATTCTTCAACTTGTCCTGATGATGAACCACACTGATTGGTTCAAAACACGTCGACAAATCATATTATTTCTAGTTAAAATGGTCTTTAAAGATATATAATAAATAATGTACACTAAGCCATTGGAGAGTCTAAGATACTCTATAAAGCTATAAGGCATAAGGAAATATTTTTAAAATCTATCAAAATGTGCAATCACAATAAAATGACAATTCCATAATTAAAGGAGTGTGTTAATTTATAATTGTTTTTAGAATATTAAGAGATTTTTCATTTCTTAATTTATGATTATTTTCAAAAACAATAATTTTTTTTTCATTTTTATTTTTATTTTAAATTCTAGAAATTATAGAAACATTAATAATTTGCCAAAATATTTCTAAATCTACATTATAAAGTTGTGTTTTAATTTATATATACTAAACAATTTCAGAATCCAGAATATTCTAGAAATTTATAAGACCTGAGTTAAGATTTTGAAAAATATTTCAGAATGTACAAACATTTTAAGAATTTACAAATTTTTTCAAAATATCTAAAAAAACAAAAACAAAAACAAATTCTATAAAATATGTAATTAAAAGATTTACTTAATATTTCAAAAATGTAAAATTCAACTAAATCATTATATATTTTAGTTCTCGGAATATAATTGGACAAAATTGTCTCTAAAAATTTAATAAAAACAAGTGACCAAGTTTGAGAATATTTTAAAACCTGCACTTAAATTAAGTGATTTCATATTTTAAGACATTTTAGACCTCTAAATTAAAAGTAAACCTGTATTTCGAATAAAATTTCTACATTGTTAACGAGTATAAGTTTTCAAGCTAATTAATGTGTTATGACCTTTGTTTCAGTTGGACGATCTGATTGTTTTTTAAATATTTATAAATTTATTTTATTGATTAGTTTTAAACGTATTTTTTTAATTTAATTTAATTTTTCTAATTTTGAAAATATAATTTATAAATTTACTTAAATTAATTTAAAGATTTTTTTGTTTTTTTTTTTTAATTTCATAGTTAGATATTTTCTTAAACACTAAGATTCAGTAAAGGAGACATTAGTGTAGATTCCTATCCAAATGAATTTGAAAAATATCCCCTCTAATGAATTTCATAGGGTTCGAGAAAATGCATATTGATAACTTTGCAGGGGATTTCAGGGGGCAGAAGGCAGAAAAAATAAAAAAATAGGGTTACTGAGTTGTTGCAGGGGTGACGATCCATGGAGGGGTGCAAAGGAGGGAGCTCCTTCAAACATGCTGTGACCAGTAGGGGAAAAAAATCTATGGAATATGATAGAGGAGCTTCAAAGGGAAGGAATAGGAACAATGAAGAGGAACAAGATGGACAGAAATCCAAGGATAATATTATTAATAAAGAAAATGAGGAAGAAAACAAGGAAAAGGGAACAAAAAACAAAGCACACATGGGCCCATGTAAGCCCAAAGTTGTTGTAACTCCTATAGTTACATTAAATGAGTCTGCTCTGCAGGAGCACAGGGACCATATGCAAACCTATGCAATCATTTGCAAATTCATGGGTTTATGGCCCACTGAAAAAGCCTTACAAATGTGGATAAGATACCACTAGTAACCAAAAGGAAGCATTGACCTACACCTAGGATAAAAGGGTTTCTTTACCGTGGTTTTTGTGAACATCGAAGATAAGGATGGAGTTTTTGAAGGCGGGTCTTACTTCTTTGCTACTGCAGGTCTCTATATGAGACCTTAGATCATGAATTTTGTCCCGGAACATGAGATCTTAACTTCAGTCCCAGTTTGGGTAAGGTTTTATTCTCTTCCGCTTGATTATTAGCAAACAAAGTCCTTAACAGCCATAGGAAATAAGTTAGGATGGTTTGTTAAAGCTTGTGAAGCCACTAGGAGGGGAAAGCATGCTTCCTTTGCTCGGATATGTGTGGAGATGGATCTCTCTGGAGCTCTTCCAGATGAGATAATCTTGGAAGTTTATGATGAAGAATGGGTTCAAACTGTAGATTATGAACATATTCCGTTCAAATGTCGCAAATGTCATGAACATGGGCACCTATTCAGGGATTTCCCTCTCACTAAAATAGAGATTAAGAGCAAATATAACACAATGAAAGACTCCGAAAGCTTTCACAAAGTGGCAAACAAAGGAAAAGAAAGCAAGAAGGGGTCAAAAGCACAGAAATCTGAAGGACAACAAATCAGCCAAAATAGGTTCCAAGTCCTAGAAGAGGAAGAAGAAGTTATTACAGTAGACCAGATGATGAAGAGAGAAGAGTTAATGGAAGAAGGGAAAGAAGAGGACAAAGAACAAACACCAGATAAGAATATGCAGACAGAAACGATGGTGAGCGATGCAGAAACAGAAATGGATCATGAGATGACCCAAAGTGAGATGGAAACGGAGGACCAAGAACTTTAAGCGATTCTTGAGAAAGAGAATCTTGATCTGGAAGATTTCTTGATTCAAGGAACTAAAGAAGGGATAGAATCTTTACCTCTAGAGGAGTTCAACAGAGTCCAACAACTATATATATGGAAAACCCGAAACAAAGGACCGGAGAGTCAAAGAAGCAAGGAAAGGCAGAGCGATGAAGGGGTAAAAACGACAAAACCAATACCTAGATTAGCACCCAGAAACCCGGGGAAAAAAAGAGATAGGAAAAATCAGAATGAGCTATTAATGGAATGTGGAAAGCTAATGATAGACTCAGGTAATATGAAAGACCTAACTAGCTACTTCTTTACCAATCTTTAATAATGAAGTTCACTTCTTGGAATATTAGAGGTCTTTGTAGTAAAATAAAATAGAGACTGATTAGTAACAAAATCAAACAAATAGCTCTGGATGTGATCTTCATCCAGGAAACCAAATGTTCCATTCAAAAATTAAAAGAGATTCATAGCAAGTGGCTCAATTTTTATGAGTTTCTGTAAGTCGAAGCAGAGAATACAGTAGGATGTATACTCACCCTTTGGAATCCTAAATAATAGATACTTTAGACGCTGAGGCATCACGAGAATATCTTTTTGTGGTCATCCAGCCTATTGGAGATAATGAAACCTACCTGATCACTAATGTGTATGGACCCCAAAGACTGGAAGGAAAACTAAAATTTCTAGATTCTCTGAAGGAACTCAGAGACAGACATGCAGGCATGCCATGGATATTGGGAGGGGATTTCAACATGATTAAATCACTTTCAGAGAAAAAAGGTGGAACCAAAGTTCAAAGTAAAGACTCTCTAAAGTTTCAGCCTTCTATAGATACTATGAAGTTAGTGGACAGTGTAACTAGTAATGGCATATTTACTTGGAACAACAAAAGAGGAGGAGAATATCAGGTGGCTTCAAAATTAGACAGATTCATGATATCTGAGGACGTTATGCTCAATAATAAGGAAAAATCAACAATAATTCTACCCTTTTGTGGATCTGATCGCTGGCTGATTCATTTGGAGGTGCAGAGTATTGGAACTCCAAGGAACATACCTTTTCACTTTGAAAACATCTGCCTTTCCCATCCAGGTTTCAAAAGTAACATTGCCAAATGGTGGTTAGAAGATTTTGATAGCATTATGATACATATGTTGTACTTGATGGCAACCCACTCATCTCAAATAATAAATTATAGTGTAGAGAAAATTTCACGCACTTATATGCAGAGAAAAGTTTATTTCATGTAGAGAAAAGTTCACGCACTTTTATGCAGAGAAAAGTTTATTTCATGTAGAGAAAAGTTCACGCACTTTTATGCATAGAAAAGTTTATTTCATGTAGAGAAAAAGTTCACGAACTTTCATGCAAGGAAAAGCGCGTATATGTTGGATAACTTACCTTTGGTCCATGGTAGTTAGTCCTTGGTATTTGAACCTATGGTTTTGGACCATGGTACCCGTCAAAAGTGTTGATCTCACGCAATTTCATGGTTGGTTCATGGTATTAGTCCGACAATTTTTGATCCTATAGTTTTGGCCCGTGGTATTGCATCCGAAAGTGTTGATTTCACGTACTTTCATGGTTGGTTCATGGTAATAGTCCAACAGTTTTTTGATCCTATGGTTTTGGCCCGTGGTATTGCGAAAGGCCTAAGACTATAAAAGAGGAATGAGATCATTTGGCACAGCATCTTCTGAATTATCGAATATCTGATAAAGTGCTAGATATGGAATATTGTGATTGGGTTTTGGTGCAGATCTGGATCTGAATGAAGAAGGAACCTGAGCGTAAGGGGAAGAATAAGTTCTATTGATGGGTCAAAATCTTAAGGCTGGAATAGTGGTATCTCTATATGATTTTGATCTGTGATATGTGGCATACGCTTGATCTATAAATCTAATAATCTGGGTTTGAATTATTGATGCATGTTTTATTTTACACATGTTATGATCTGGGTATGTCTGATGTAACAACTGCAAAGTTATAAGGAAATATTTGTAGATCTGTATGCGGGTTGCCTTTGGTGAAATCAGAGATTGATGATGCAAGTGTAGTTGATGGGTTTTTGATGTTCTTGGATCCAGTTTGAAAATTTATGAAAAGTGGTCCTTGAAAGAAAAGAAGTAGGGGGTTGTAGCTCCCTTCCAGGAGAGACTGGAAAACGAGAGAGAGTTGTAGCTCTCTGCACGTTGCAACCTGCGTACTGGTAAAGGACTACACCAGCATAAAACCATTGTAAAAGGAGTTTCTAATTTGAAAGGAGATAGAGACATATTGTAGCAGGTGGTTTTCACCCACATTGGGTTTCCACCTTACATCTTGTGTTCTTTGGTGTGACTATCTGTTTTCTTTGTTCATGCTCATTATTTTATGGTACTGACACGCAAAAATAATTCAAAGAATAAATAAGGAAGATTTATTAAAAGAAATTGATAATACGGATTCACCCCCCCTCTCAGTATTATTTCCAACAATTGGTATCAGAGCAAGTCCTTCAGAGAAGCTTGATCGCTTGAAGGAAGATCATTCATCATGAGCAACTACGAGAGGGAAGCATCAATCAGGCCACCAATTTTTGATGGGACAAACTTCAATTATTGGAAGGTAAGAGTTACTGCCTATCTTCAATCTCTTGGTACAGAAGTTTGGGATATCATAGATACAGGCTACACTTTTCCTTCAGCTACTCCTACAGATACGGCCGAAAAGAAGAAATATGAAACAAATTCTAAAGGAGTCAATACTCTGCTAGGATGCTTATCTCAAACAAAATTCGTGAAGGTTATGCAATATAAATCTGCAAAAGAAATATGGGAAAAGATTGTCTTGAGCTATGAAGGAGATGAATAGGTAAAGCGTGCTAAACTTCAAACCCTCGGGATTCAGTATGAGAATCTCAGAATGTATAATGATGAAAGTGTGGCTAACTATTTCCTTCGGGTAGATGAGATTGTTAATTGCATGAAAAACTTGGGTGAAGAAATAAAAGAGGCTATTGTGGTTGAAAACTTTCTAAGATCATTGTCCCCCAAGTTTGAATCTAAAGTGTCTGCAATAGAAGAAAAGGAAAATCTACGAATTCTTACTATGTCTTAGCTACATGGAATTCTAACTGCTTATGAAATGAGAAAGGGAGGTCCATCAGACAGAAGAGAAGCGGCTTTCAAGGCTTCAGGAAAAGGAGACTATGATGAAGCAAGTCACGTGCCAGAAGAAGAAGAAGAAGAATCAAATTTTGTCAGAAATCTTCAAAGGGGAACTGGAAGGTTCAGAGGTAAGTTACCTTTTAAATTCTTTGCTTGTGGAAGAGTAGGTCATTATGCTGCAAAATGTCCTCATAAGGATAAAGGAAAGGAACTTGCTAGATGGAACAAGAAACAGATTGCAAATAAGAAAAGCTACTACACTCATGAAGATAGTGATGGTCTATCAAATAGTGACGAATATGAACGAGGTAATGACTATAAACTCTTAATGGCATTTGAAGATGATGATTACATGGATGCTATAGATGTGGATAACTTTTGTGAAGAAATTTCTAGACTCAAGACATGTATAGAAGAAAAGAATAGGATCATTGATACTCTACAACTTCAAATTGATGAAAAAGAAAAATATCTTGAAAAGTTAGAAGGCGAAATTGTTGGTCTTAGAAAAGAGATTGAGAAAAAAAAGGCTATTAATCTTAAGTTTGTCAAAGGATCTGAAACTCTGGATGAGATCATCAATGTACAACGCTCTCCTCTAAACAAGACAGGTCTGGGCTATAATGGAGAAACTTCTCAAGCATCCACCTAAAAGAGTTATCTTGATGCAGCAAGAAGGAATGAGCAAAAGCATTGCAAGAAGGAATTGCCCCTGATTTGAAAATGAATCAGGATACAAAATTAAGTGTCTTAGATCCGACAGAGGTGGGGAGTTTACCTCAAATGAATTTTTCGATTTCTGTGAAGAACATGGGATAAGAAGAGAATTCTCTACAGCTAGAAATCCTCACCAAAATGGAGTGGTGGAAAGAATGAACAGAACTTTCCAACAAATGGCTCGTGCTATGCTTGATGAATCTGGAACTCCCGCAACTTTCTGGGGTGAAGCAGCACATGCTGCGTTTATTATTCTCAACAAAAAAAATGTCCGAGTGAACAACACTCAAACCCCTCATGAGCTCTGGTATGGTGAGACTCCTTCGGTAAAGTAATTCAAAATCTTTGGGAGAAAATGCTATATTAAAAATACTGATGAGCAACTTGGCAAACTTGAACCTGGAGCAGATGAAGGCATCCTTCTTGGTTATTCTCCACACAACAAAGAATACAAGTGCTATAATAAAAGACTTGGAAGAATTGTTGACAACATTGATGTAGTGGTTGATGAGAAGGGATACATTCCTAGGCAAGTAAATCATGAAGATATCGAAGAAGATGAAGGCCATCCTCAAAGACAGAACGATGAAGAAGAAGAACCTCAAGAAGAACCAGAGGAGCAGATAAGGATAGAAGAGAAGACTCCATCCAGATATGTTCAGAAGAATCATCCAGAATCTCAGATTTGGGGACAGAAAGAAGCAGGTGTACAAACAAGAAGAACAATTGCAGAAGCTTCAAGCTATTTGGCATTACTCTCTTCCACTGAACCACAAAATGTGAAAGAGGCATGCAAAGATGAATGTTGGGTCAAAGCAATGGATGAAGAACTTGAGCAGATCGAAAAGAACAACACTTGGGAGCTGATTCCTAGACCAAAGGATAAGAATGTTATAATAACAAAATGGGTCTTAAAAAATAAATTGAATGAAAATGGAGAAGTAATTAGAAACAAGGCCAGACTTGTTTGTAAAGGGTATGCGCAGCAAGAAGGACTAGATTTTGAAGAAACTTTTGCTATTGTTGCAAGACTTGAGGCCATCCAAATGTTCCTTGCTCTCTCAAGCTTTCAACACTTCAAAGTATTTGAAATGGACGTGAAATCAGCCTTTCTGAATGGAGACTTGGAAGAAGAAGTATACATTGAGCAGCCAGATGGTTTCATTCTTGGAAATGATCCAAATCTTGTATGCAGATTGAAAAAGGCTCTCTATGGCCTCAAACAAGCTCCAAGGGCTTGGTACTATTGTTTGGACAAATATCTTCATCAACAAGGTTTTTCAAAAGGATCAGCAGACAACAATCTTTATATAAAAGTTGAAAATGACAAATTGTTGATACTTGTTGTGTATGTAGATGACATTACCTTTGGCAGCAATGAAGAAGCTATGAGTCAAAGCTTTGCCTTGGTGATGCAAAAAGAATTCAAAATGTCCTTGCTGGGAGAACTGACATATTTTCTTGGTTTGCAAATCCAACAAAATGAAGGAGGGACCTTCTTGTCTCAAACCAAGTATCTCAAGCAGATTTTGAAGAAATATGGTATGGAAGAAGCAAAACCAGTATGTACACCCATGGTCACAGGATGTAACCTCAGTGCAAATGATGAATCAACAGCAGTGAATCAACCAACTTACAGATCTATGATTGGAAGTCTACTTTATTTGACAGGTACCCGACCAGACATCATGCATGCAGTGGGAATAGTTGGAAGATTTCAGGCAAATCCAAAGGAAACTCATCTTCAGGTAGTAAAGAGAATCTTCAAATATCTTCAAGGGACTCAAAACTATGGCTTATGGTATCCTAGAGATACAGATCTCACACTTCATGCTTATACAGATACAGATTGGGCCGGAAGCGTGGATGACAGGAAAAGCACAAGTGGTGGTGCATTCTTTTTGGGTTCCAGATTAGTATCTTGGTTCAGCAAGAAACAGAGTTCGATTGCCTTGTCTACAGCTGAAGCAGAATATGTTGCTGCTGCATCTTGCTGCACTCAACTCCTTTGGATGATACATACCTTGCAGGATTTTCAAATCACTTGTACACCACCCATCTCCATCTTATGTGATAATACAAGTGCAATCAGCATTTCAAAGAACCCAGTCATGCATTCAAAAACCAAGCACATACCAATCAAGTATCACTTTCTCCGGGAACAAGTGTTTGAACAAAAGGTCAAGCTGGAGTATGTTCCTTCTAAGGAACAGGTTGCTGATATACTCACCAAACCATTGCCTAGGGAGACCTTTGAATACCTCAGGCAAAAGCTGGGGGTTGTTGATGCATCCTCTTGTTGTTGAATCTCTTTTGATTGTTGGTTGTATGCAAGGTTCATCTGAAGTATATGCGTACATGTACTGGGTTGCGGATTGTTCAAAGATCGAATGGCATAGGTTCAGGGGGAGCATATCATGCATTGTTGGAATTATGGAAGAAGTACAGAAGGAGATCATGGATGCTGGTCTGAATATTGTTGCAATACGTCTCTATCTCTTTCATGGTCATGGATTATGGTTCTTCTTCACAGATCTGGTTTATAGTCAGGGGGAGCATGTTCTTAGGGGGAGCATAACCCTTTGCCCTTGATGTCAAAGGGGGAGAGTGATTGGTTGTTGTTGCCATCAAGTCCAAAGGGGGATATTGTTGGCATTATGATACATATGTTGTACTTGATGGCAACCCACTCATCTCAGATAATAAATTATAGTGTAAAGAAAAGTTCATGCACTTATATGCAGAGAAAAATTTATTTCATGTAGAGAAAAGTTCACGCACTTTTATGCAGAGAAAATTTTATTTCATGTAGAGAAAAGTTTACACACTCTTATGCAGAGAAAAGTTTATTTCATGTAGAGAAAAATTTCACGCACTTTCATGCAAGGAAAAGCACGTATATGTTGGAGAACTTACCTTTGGTCCATGGTAGTTAGTACTTGGTATTTGAACCTATGGTTTTGGACCATGGTACCTCGTCAAAAGTGTTGATCTCACGCAATTTCATGGTTGGTTCATGGTATTAGTCCGATAGTTTTTGATCCTATGGTTTTGGCTCGTGGTATTGCATCCAAAAGTGTTGATCTCACGTACTTTCATGCTTGGTTCATGGTACTAGTCCAACAGTTTTTTGATCCTATGCTTTTGGCCCGTGGTATTGTGAAAGGCCTAAGACTATAAAAGAGGAAGGAGATCATTTGGCACAACATCTTCTGAATTATCGAATATTTGATAAAGTGCTAGATCTAGAATATTGTGATTGGGTTTTGGTGTAGATCTGGATCTGAATGAAGAAGGAACCTGAGCGTAAGGAGAAGGATAAGTTCCATTGATGGGTCAAAATCTTAAGGTTGGAATAGTGGTATCTCTATATGATTTTGATCTGTGATATGTGGCATACGCTTGATCTATAAATCTAATAATCTGGGTTTGAATTATTGATGCATGTTTTATTTTACACATGTTATGATCTGGGTATGTCTGATATACAAAGTTATAAGGAAATATTTGCAGATCTGTATGCGGGTTGGCTTTGGTGAAAGCAGAGATTGATGATGCAAGTGTAGTTGATGGGTTTTTGATGTTCTTGGATCCATTTTGAAAATTTATGAAAAGTGGTCCTTGAAAGAAAAGAAGTAGGGGGTTGTAGCTCCCTTCCAGGAGAGACTGGAAAACGAGAGAGAGTTGTAGCTCTCTGCACGTTGCAGCCTGCGTACTGGTAAAGGACTGCACCAGTACAAAACCATTGTAAAAGGAGTTTCTAATTTGAAAGAAGATAGAGACATATTACAGCAGGTGGTTTTCACCCACATTGGGTTTCCACCTTACATCTTGTGTTCTTTGGTGTGATTATCTGTTTTCTTTGTTCATGCTCATTATTTTATGGTACTGACATGCAAAAATAATTCAAAGAATAAATAAGGAAGATTTATTAAAAGAACTTGATAATACTGATTCACCCCCCCTCTCAGTATTATTTCCAACATATTTGAACATTCAGGGCACCAGAATGTTCCTTCTTCAAAAAAGACTAAAACACATCAAGCTTAGGCTCAAGGAATGGAACAAGAAGGAATATGGCAATACTTTTGTAGCTAAAAAAGTAGTAGAGGGTAAAATGCAGGAACTCAACCAAGCCCTTATCATAGATGGCTTTGATGAAACCAAGAATGTTCAGGTCACCAAATTCCATCAAGAATGGGAGGATTTATGCAAACAAGAAGAAATATTTTGGAGGCAAAAATCGAGGGTTCAATGGCTCAAAGAGGGAGAAAGAAATACTAGATTCTTCCATAGATCCACTATGGCGAATAGGGTTCACAACAGAATTTCAGTGATCAAGGATGAGAGAGGAATTCTCCACAACTACCTCATGCAGAGATAGAAAAAGCTCTCATCAAGCACTTTGAAGGCATTGCCAAAGAAACTTGTTATGACAGAGAGAATTCCATCAGAAACTTCACAAGACACATTCCAAGGCTAGTGTCCAATGAGGACAATTTCAACCTCAACAAGCCAGTAACCGAAGATGAAGTCAATGAAGTGCTTAAAGAAATGCAAAATGGTAAAGAACCTAGCCTAGATGGTTTCAATGTTGATTTCTTCAAGGCTTGCTGGAGTATTGTAAACTAGGATATTCTGAATGTGGTAGAAGATTCCAGGATGAATAAAACTATTTTTAAAGCTCTGAACACTTCCTTCATTGCCCTTATCCCCAAGCAGGAGGCTGCTCAGACTCCTGACAAGTTTATACCAATAGCTTTATGTAATGTGATCTACAAGATATATCAAAAGTGGTGGCCAACAGACTCAAACCTCTCCTTCCTTCCCTGCTTTTGTGGAACAATCTGGATATGTGGAAGGAAGGCAAATTCTCAACAATATCATTTAAGCACATGAGGTGGTTCATTCTCTGACTATCAACTGAAAGGCTGGTATGATCATGCAATTATACATTACTAAGGCCTATGATAAACTGAGTTGGAACTATATTAGGAAAATACTCATTGCTTTTGGGTTTGATCACAATTGGGTGAGATGGATCTTGGCCCTGGTCACCTCCTCCAGTTTCTCTATTCTGGTCATTGGTTGTCCTTTTGAAACATTTCTTCCCTCTAGGGGCCTTAGACAAGGGGACCCACTCTCTCCCTTTCTCTTCATCCTCATGATGGAAGGAATCAGTCAGTCTATCAAACATGCTAAAGAAGTCAGTAAGATCAAAGGTCTCCAACTTTCTGATAGGGGACAGGCTTGGACGCATCAATAGTTTGTGGATGACACCATGCTGCAAGGAATCCCTATAGTCAAAGAAGCTCATGCATTCAAACAAATCCTAAATGAATTTGCCAAGGCTTCAGGTATGGAAGTTAATCTCTCCAAATCCAATATCTTTTTCTTCAATACTAATATAGCCATACAAAAGAACATTGCTAAAATTCTGGGCTTTCAAAGAGATTCTCTCCCCTCAAAATATTTGGGGATTCCACTAACTACTAAGCCTCTACACAAAAGCATCTGGGAGCCGGTGATCAATAAAATGCAAGACAAAATAAGAAAATGGACGATAAGGTCCTTAAACCTGGCTAGTAGATTAGTGCCGACAAAGGCTGTTCTACAATCAATCCCAGTTTTTATGCTTTCTGCTCTCCTAGCTCCTAAAGGAGTCTTGCAGCTTTTTAGAAACATACAAAGAAACTTTCTTTGGGGGAAGGGGTAAGAAAAGAAAAAATTGTCCTTGGTAGCCTCGGAAAAAATCTTTAAACCCATAAATCATGGAGGCCTAGGATTGGATGATCCTGAAATTTTAAGCAAAGCTCTAAGGGCTAAATTATGGTGGCGATGGCTAAAAGAACCAAAGGTTCAGTGAGCTACAATTTGGAAAGAAAAATATGTTAGTTCATGGCCAAGTCAGGATCATATAAGAATAGATGGTAATATCAAGGGATCACACATATGGAACAAGGCCTGGGACAATAGAGGTCTAGTCGAGGATAATGGCTTCTGGGAAATTAGAGAGGGAAACTTAGCTATTTTTTGGGAAGACAGATGGCAACAGGAACCCATTCTTTTGAAATAAGAATTGAAGGAGCTTAAGGCAGAGGCAGAGGCTAAAGGTTTAATCAAAGTTAAGGATTTCTTGGATCAAACCAATAGTGTAGGAAAGTGGAGAAAATGGAGGAAATTTGGTCTCAGGGATGAAAAGCCTTTAAAATAAAAAGCTGAAATGATAATGCAAGAGTTAGATAGAAGAAAAATTCTAGCTTTAGAAGGGAATGACCAGCTAAGATGGGGAATAACAATGAGGGCACCTTTAACCTTAAGGAGGCTAAAATAATTCTCCTTGGTTTGGCTTCCCAGGCTCTGGACAAAGCATGGAAAAGAATTTGGAGGCAAAAAGGTTGGATGAAAACTAAACTCTTCATGTGGCTAGTGCAACATAGGAAGATTTTGACCTGGGACAATATTAGGAAAAGAGGTGTTTTGGGGCCTTCTAGGTGCCGACTATGTGAAGTGCAAGAGGAAACAATGGAGCATCTTCTCAACAACTGCTCCTTTTCCTCCAAGCTGTGGGATTCTTTTGCCTCCATCTTCTAGCAGTCGGATAGGGACCAACGAAGCATAATCAACACCCTAAGCAAGTGGAGAAGCAATTTTACGAATAACAAAGTTCTCAGTATTGCCTAGGCTATAACGCTGGGCTTCATCATCTGGAACACTTGGAAAGAAAGGAATAACATGATTTTCAAGGAGAAAAAAAACCGCCCCTTTACCTTTTTTATCAGATCCTAAAACAACTACAAGAGACTGTGGGTTCTATTGTCCAAAATCTCCTTGAGAATCCTCCCTCGACTCCTGAGTGGAGGATTCTCTACTAGCTAGGATTACATGGTTTTATTCCTTAGAGCCTGGGCAAGAAGAATCTCGTTAAAGACTCTGAGCTTGATTTCTGGCAACCTCTCCCTAAGGGTTTTTGAAGTTCAACATTGACGGAGCCTCAAAGGGCAACCTGGGCAGAACAGGTCATGGCAGAGTTTTAAGGGATGAAAAAGGGAACACCCTGTTTATTTTCCATGGTCATCTTGGAAAGGCCACCAACAATTTGGTAGAAATTTTGGCTATGGAAAATTGTTTAGAATTCTTGCTTGACACAATGTGATTGTTGAAGATGATTCTGAGTTAATCATTAACTCAGCTAAGAGAATCAGCTGGGGTACGGCACTGGAAAAGGTCTCAAAGAATTTGAGGCTTATCTAGATCTTTCAACGGATCCATAACCACCTTCTAGGCATCCGTACAATAACTTTTAGACATGTTCAAAGATCAGCCAATAAGATGGCGGATCTCCTAGCTAATCAAGGAGTGAATTGCGTAGAGGAAAAGTTTGCAACAAAATGGCAAGAGCTACCTGAACTCAGTCTCAAGGCGAAATTCCATGATCAGGCCGAGGAAGATTGGTTGTTGTTTAGAAGCAGGACCATGGAGGGCAGCACAGATAACTCATAAGTGATATGAGCAGAGGAGTGTACATTTCTAGTTTTACAGTGAATAGTGAGCTTTTTCAGTTTAATGTTCGGAGAAGCAAGCTCAATCAGGGCTTTAGTGGTGGCAAAGTGGGTGGCTTCTCTCTGAGGATTTCAGATAGGCTGGTAGAGGCCTTTTCTCACAATTTCACTGGTAGAGCTGGTTTGTCAGGTGGTCGAGAGCAAGGTGCTCATGGTACCCCCGACTTACTTAATCTTTCACCTCCGAGAGGTTTTTCGTATCCTGAGTGGTTTTGGAGTGATCATAAGCCCTGCGAGCGAGAAGCGGTTTTACCCTTTTTGCAGCGATCCCATTCAATGATTAACACGTGGCAAGGGGACCGTTTGGAAAATCACCGTGATCACACGTTAAATAGTGGCATGTGGGGTGGTGTGATTTTCTTTTCCGCCATTGGATCTGTTGATTGAGATCAATGGTTGGGTTTTTTCAGGATTTTCTATGGGGCCAGGGTGTTAAGTTCAGTTAGTTGTTCCTGGTCAGATGTTCATCTCCGAAGTTGGTTTAAGAGGTAGTTTAGATCATGTTTTTTTTTGGCATATTTAGAGAGGGCTGTTGTGGAAAACTATTTGTTAAGCTTTTGGCTTAAAGTTTTGGGTCAGTCTGCTTTCGAGTCTATTGTCCATTAGTTTTGGATTATAAGTTCGTACCATTGGTATGTTGGGTGTGGAGCCTGATTATCTTCTATATTCAAAGGTATCGCCACATAGGACCCCAGTTCGAAATGGGGGCAGCAACGCCGCCCGTAAAATATTCGCTGCAGGGGGTGTTCAGGGGGGGGCAACTGCGACCTTTGGGAGCCCCACCCTTGGCGGGGGGTTTCAGGGGTAGTGCCCCCGAAGCTAAAAACAACTGTAAAATTGCCTTGTAAAAGTATAGTAATTTCTAGTCAATCTGGGTCGTTCATTAGGCGGATGATCTGACGGTAGAACTTATGTTTAGTTTAGGTTTTTTTGCCCTAGAAGGCAACCCCTCTCTTTGTATGAGGGTATTGTATTTGAGGCTGTGAGATAGATGTGTATTCCGTGAGCGAGAAACAGAGAGGTGAGACTATGAGAGAAAACAGAGGATATTACACCGGATTTGCTATAGGTTGTGTCTCTTCATTTTGCTGGATAATAGAAAGGAAGGACTGGCTGTTCGGGATGGACGTAGCCCAAACTGGGTGAACCACGTATATTTGTGTCTCTCTCGTTTTGTGCGTTTTCTATGTTTATATTTCTGCAATATTTTATTTGTTCCATTGCTCCGTAACATATAATTTTGTAACATGGTAGACAACACCTTGGTTTTGTGTCCACTCTGTGAGTGAGTGATTGTAATATATGTAAGTTATTTTTGAATTAATGGTATAGAAGGTTCGTCTCTGGCACCAACAAAAAAAATTAGATATTTTCTTTTTAATTTATAAATAACAATAAGAGGATTTTTATTTCTTAATTATGATTTTTTTCATTAGGATAATATACATATACATATACATATACATATACTTATACATATACATATACATATATATATAATTCTAAAATATTCTACAAATTAGAATGAAGATTTCTAGAATATTTTAGAACTAGTAATCTAGTTGAATGGTATTTAAAGTTTCTTTATAATTTAGCTTACACGAGAAGTTTTTGCAAATTCTAAAGTATTCTAGAAATATATAGGGTATAAGATAAGATTTTCAAAATATTTTAGAATGTGTAATAACTTTAACTTAAAATGGTTTTTGGGATAGTAAAATCCTTTTCATTTCTTAATTTATAATGGTTTTCAGGTTCAAGACAATAAAACATTTTTTCATTTTTGTTTCAAATTCTAGAATATTCTAGAAATTATAGAACATTAGTGAAAATAATCATATTATTTCAGAATCCAATTAAAATGGTATTTAATGGTGTGTAATAATTAATGTACACTAAGCCATTGCAGAGTCTAAAATACTCTGGAAATCTATAGGGTATAAGCCAAGATTTTCAAAATGTTTCAAAATATGCAATCAAAATGACAATTCAGAATGTGTAATCACTTTAAAATGACAATTCCATAATCAAAGGTGTATGTGTTAATTTATAATTAATTTTGGAACAATAAAAGATTTTCCATTTTTCTTAATTTATGATTGTTTTCAAAACAATAAAAAACTTCCCATTTTCATTTCAAATTCTAGAAATTATTGAAACTTTAATGAAGATTTCCCTAATATTTCTCCCTCTACAATCTTGCTAAAATGGTTTTTAAAGTTGTGTGGGTACACTAATATAATATTTTGGAAATTTATAGGAAATGAGCTAATATTTTCAAAAATATTTTAGAATGTGCAAGCATTTTAAGAATTTATAATTGTTCCAAATATTCATAAAAAGATATTCTAGATGACAAATAAAAAAAATTTGTAGAATAATTAAAAAATGTAAAATCTAAATAAATAATTACATATTTTAGTTTTGGAAATCTAATTAAACAAAATTTTGTGTCTAAAAATATAGTAAACATACATAACAAATTTTCAGAATATTCCAAAACCTATAATTGAACTAAGTGATTTCAGATTTTCAAACATTTTAGACATGTAAAGGACAATTTTTCAAAATATTACAAAGCCAAACAATGTTAAAGGACTTGTATTTCGAGTAACCTTAAAAGTAAACTTGTAATACCAATAAAATTTCTAGAGTGTTAACTAGAATTAAGTTTTCTGGCTAATAAATTTACTCCGTCATTTGTGTCAGTTGGACGATTCGATGTTGTGTTGATTGTTTCACAAAGTGAATCATTCTCCCGAGGTGGTATCATGCTCAGAGCTGGAGGCCTCGTCCTGGTGCGATAGCACCGAACAAAAACTAGCAATGCAAATTTCATGTTTAATATAATATACACTAAATGAAAATTTACTTTCTTTTATACAAGATAAGAAAGCTATGTTTAGTAGCTAACACCACAGACTAAGACATGTTTATCAATTCCACGGCAACTACCAAATCTCTCTTAGTGTTGGAGTTCTTTTCTCAATAGCTTTGTCTTCACTGTTCTTCAAGTGATGAAGTCCGTCATGTTTTCTTACTATCTACACAAAGAACAAAATCGACCAACTTCATATCAAATACTAAAATATAAATTTGTTCCTTTTAAGACACTCATAAATACAATGAAAACTTACTATATTAAACAATCTTTAATAAGTCCAGAACCCACAAATAAAAAAGTACTATCTGCACAAAGAACAAAATCAAAATCTACCAAATCAAATACTCAAATATAAATTAGTTCATTTTAAGACACTCGGAAATACAATGAAATCTTAGTATATTAAACAATCTTTAATAAGTCCAGAATCCACAAATAAAAAAGTATACTCAGTGACTATGAAACCAAATCAACATAAAATTGTTAACAATGTCAATATAAAACCCTCATCAATATGGAACTAGAATTTGTAAACATATTAGGTTCATTATATTATAATCTTAAGACTCCTCAGGTTGACAAGAAGAGTACCTAAAGAAAAGATAACATAGAATAACATATTCTCAAGAAAAAATCTTCATGCATCTTTAACTTCAACATAATCCTCATGATTCATAAAGCTCAAGGAATTGTTGATATCTTTTTGTCTTTCAACTTATTAAAGAAAAATTATTTAATGCTATATGCTATTCCATTTCCAAATTTCATTAACATCTAGTGCAATTGCTAACTAAATTAAAATTAAGTACTTTATCTATCTATTATTATTATTATAATAATAATAAATAATTAAATTAAAATTAGGAAAAAATATTTTTAAAAATACATACCACGTATTCAGAAAATACATTAAAAAGAAAAAAGAAAATTGCAGCCGACAATATTTTGTTTGTGGTTAAAAAAGAGACACAACGTTACGAAATGATACTTATACATATATATTCTCATTACACATTACAAGATTTCTCATTCTGGACCTACGAGTTTTTTTTTAGACAATTTCTCATTCTGAGACCTACGTGTTTGGTTTAGACAATTTCTCATTCTGCTGGATCTACGAGTTTGGTTTAGTTATCATGGAGAATGGATCTGACGCAGAAATGAATGCAAAAGTTGAGGAGATTATCAATATATTACACCTCCCTTACGACAAATGTTTCCCAGATTATAATGAAGTGATTAATGAGTACACCCAGAACATTGAAATAACTTTACGACTTCAATCAGAATTCAATTTGAAAGTTCAGGAAATAACCAAAAAGATAGAGTTCTTTAAGGAAATATTAGAGAAATCCTCGTATTTTGAGGAAATTATGAGACAAATGAATAGCCCAGAGATGGTGGATCGAATAGAAAGGGTGATCCGCGCAGACCCTCATCATTCACAGTTAGAACTGGTTGTCTACGGCATTGGAAGGTTGACTCCTCCGAGGGAAACCCCGGATGTGGGGTTGAAAATCGGGGACGTGGAGCCCTGTCAAATGCAGTTAGCTTTTGCCCTTTTATTGAGAGATAAATTTTCATGGGTAAATAATGATATAGTGTTGTACGATCCAATTCTGTCGCCACTAGAACGAAGAGTCATAACCGAATTTAAGTGCACAATTCCTCTGGTTAATGAAGGCGGGAGACGAACAGTGGACAGACCCACGCTATTTTTCATGCCTCACTGCGGAACTGATCTCTATGATAGTGTATTAGATGCGAATTGGACGCCTGACAATTTTAGTAAGATTATCATACTGGGCAACAATTTCGACACGTACTGGCACAAAGATTTGGAATCCTGGGGCAGTAAAAAAGTTAAGGCCCTTATAATCAGAGATCACGTAAGGCATGAAATTCCACTGCCCGTAGTAACTATGGGAAGTGCTAAAGTCTTTTGGTATGCATTCTCACAGTTAAGTTGGAAGTTCTTTGCATGGCATGATTCATTGGATAATCTTACCCTTGATCCTTATTATGAGGATTAATTATTTAAATAAATAATAATTTTTTTTCAAGTCATCTGAAGCAGTTTGGTTTACTTCACAATAAATAAGTTTTTTTTTTTTTTAAAGGAATGCAAATTCTTTAAACTCTAAATTTCAAAATTAGTAAATATATGGGCGATTATTATCATTTGACTTAATTTCTTGTAGTATAATTTGGTTGGTTTATTTCAAAATAATCTAATATATGAGTTGACAAAAGTTAATACACATTTATTATTATTATTATTATTTTTTAATTAAATTTAAAATTTTGTATATTAATAAAAAATAATTAATTGTATTTGAAATTTTATTTTATAATTTATTATAAAAAAGATATGTGATTCTATCAATGGTAAATGTAGAGTTGATACATCTCTTAAAATAAAATAAAAATATATATATTTTTTAAATAAAAAAAATAATTAATATAATATAAAACAAAAATGAAAAATAAATATATATATGAGCACCTAAATGGGTGGATTTCCGGATCAGAGGGCTTCCCTGTGTTTTGGGATGACTCCACTAAGACAACGAAGGGCACTATTGCTGACTCGTGCCGCCCCTACCTTCGTTGCAGGTAGGATCTTTAGAAAAGGATATGATATTTCACTTATTGAAATTAGACTTTTACTATGGACTTATTATATGTAAAAATAATATTTTTTTTATGTTGATGGTATATTTTAAGAATATTAGGATTGAGGTCAAAATCTCTTATCAGTATCTGATTTTGAGATATTTTTGAAATCTGTAATTAATATAATTTCAGTGTATGATAAACAGGGTAATGAAAGTCTTGTGATTATATAGTATGATTGTGATTATATATTAAACAGTGTAATGAAAGTCTTGTGATTATATAGTATGATTGTGATTATATATTTAATTAATATTGATTTTTGCAGCACCAAATCAAATGGATTTTTAGCAGGTTAAAATGTTTTACGAATCTTATTTTTTAAGTAAATATAGTTCAGTTAAGACTAGATCTTCAAAGAAAAACTATTTATTTCCTTAAAAGCATTAGCTAGAAGGTGAGGTCAGTTGCCATTTACTAGGTGAAAATGAAATGTAATACATGGGCATCCATCTAATGCACTCTTTTCAATATTGTAAGGATCAAATCAATTATTATATAATGCAACCTTGCACTTGGTAGGAGCTAGATTATTTTCTCATTTCTATAGCTCCAGCTTAAGCCATTTTTACTTATTTCTCCTCACTTTTTCTAATTTTTCAATTCATCCAATGACTATGGACAATTACTTGTAGGCAAATAAAATCTACATAGTTCATCTACATAGTGTTGCTATGTACTTTTATTGAGATTGGATGACCATAGGCGTAACTATCTCACCATTATAAACATAAGTAGATATTATATATGGAAGTACGCTAACCAAACACTAATACTTTTTTTGGAAGGGGGAAGGTCGTCCATCCATTGTGCATGAAGGAGCATTGTGAGGGAGGTAGCATTGTGCCTATAAAGCGTTTCTAGTGATTATGGCTTTAAGGATATATTGGGATGACTAAAAAATGCATTTAAAAATGGAAATAACTATTTGAATGGGCCATTGGAGAAAATATGTCATTCGTTGTGTACTACAAAGCTTGGGCCCACAAATTATGCAACTATCAATTAAATTTTGGGTAGCCTAATGTAGCTAGAAATGGAAATGGGAAATGAGTAACATTTGCTTTCTTGAAAGGGGAATGGTTTTCTATCTAAATTCATGGAAATAAATGGATGGAATGGGCTTGTAGAGGAGACCAATTCAATGGCTAGTTGAAAGGGAATATCTAGGTAAACTAGTTAGAAGGGAGTTAGGGATGCCACTTATTATTGGTCATTCTTGCACTTTATACCCACCAATTTTAGTAAAATATTTTGGTGTCAAAAGCCTCCTTAAATGGTTAGGTATGATCTTGAGTGTATCACTATCTAATTTGTTAACTATTTTCGTACTTGTGGAAAAATTAGAGTTATTGTGTTGTAGGGCCCATTTGATGGGTTAAATTTGCAAGCATAGCTTCTAGCCCCTTGATTATATTCTACACATCAAGATGGGTGACAAAATCACCTCAATAGGATTTCATATGTAGAATTTATGCCCCCCATTAAGTTGACCTATCCCATTCACCACCATTATACTCAGTGGATGCCATGTTAGCTGACAATACTCCCACATGTGTAGGTAATCACTTATTGATTTTCAATAATATTATAGAGAGTTTAGATACCATAAAACTATGAGTCTATGTTAAATACTAGGCAATTATGAAAAGAAGGGGTTGCATACTTGTTGTAACGTCTCTTATTCCATAGTTATGTAGAACATATAGGAATGG
This sequence comes from Pinus tabuliformis, assembly GCA_031772625.1. Lineage (NCBI taxonomy): Eukaryota > Viridiplantae > Streptophyta > Pinopsida > Pinales > Pinaceae > Pinus > Pinus tabuliformis. Next base: position 957,631,521 of record CM062811.1, read on the forward strand.
CTTTTGGAGTATAATCTAGGAAGTAGGATATCTTCTAGTAGCTACGTTAACCGCAGAGTCCATGGAAACTCCATAGTGGGTTCCCTTTTCTGTTCACTCCTCCCTTAGGTCCTTCATTTTTCTGTTTCATTTGCTAGTCGCAGATGTGGGCTTTCTGCACTGCATTATCCATTGACATTGAGTAATCAAATTCCAGTTTTTCTTTCATAAAGTTGGGTAGGCTACTGATGAAACGCTAAATTTTGGCCTTCTCCTCTTGCATATAAGACACATAATGTAACAGAGAGGTAAATCGTTTTACATATTCATCCATTGTTAAAGTTCCCAACCTTAACTCATGAAATTCATTTTCTTTTTCATAATAGTAATGCTCAGTCAAATACCTATATTTGAAATGTTTTTGAAACTCTTTCCAAGTAACCTGTTCCTCATCAATTTTTCTTACTATTTTGATTTCCTCCCACCAAAGGGTAGCCTTACCCCTCAACTGATAGATTGCTAAATGCACTTTCAATTTATCAGTGTAATCATAAATCTAGAAGTATTTTTCCATATCAATTAACCAAGCCTCAACTACCTCTTGAGATCCTCTGTGAGGACCTGCGGTTTCGATGGAAGTGCGACCGTGTTCAAATGATGAGGGACCGGTTCGAAATTTGAACAAATGATGGAGTGCGAGCTGGACTTCATGTGCGATGGCGTTATATGTTATAATGCGCACAAGGGAGAGAGAGACAATGGTTTATAGAGATGTGGGGAGCATGAATGCTCAACCCACGGCTGACCTACAACATGGGAAAGCCGACATGTGTATGGGCGAGATTGCGATGGAGTAGGAGCGTTGGGCAAGTCAGCTGGGCAGCCAAGACTTCGCCCTACCACTTGTATATATTAACATTGTGTTGGAGTCATTTGGACATTCAACCATCACACAACAACTTCGCTCAAAGAGAAGTGCGCAGATCTAAGAGGGTGGACACACAAGTAGAAGGCGCAGATTAGGAGATGCGCCCATTCTTGGGCAAGGCTGCACGGAGGTAGATCACTTCTCGGTTTTGGGTGAAGGGCGTGGGCAAGGTCACTCGCCGGTTGGAGTGAGACGTGCATGGGTGTGTGGCGCCCGGTTTGTGTGATGACTTGGCACGGGTTCTTGGGTGACTCGGGTGAGCACTTGCCCGTCGTGCAAGTGTGCACAGTGACTTGGTGAAGTGTTGAGATTGTGGACAAAGGCGTGCCTCGGGTAGAGGCACTTGTGTGTGGCGACTTGGAGGCGTGCCCAAGTTGGGCAAACAACACAATCGTGCGACGAGGTGAACGAAGGGTTGGTGAGTCGTGCGGCGACCGTGCAGAGGTGCTGACGAGCTGGGTAACCGAGTTTGCGATGATTGTAAAAGTGGCTAAGTATGAAACTTGGTGTTTCCCAAGTATACTTGTAAAGCTTTTAACATTAAAGATTGGATAATATATTATTCAGGCAGACTCATTGTTCAGGGAGTTCCCCCTCCCTTTATACTGTGCAATTGTGTTCTTAATTTATAATTGTTGATGATAATGAATGTGTACGGGTGTCCATTGGTATAAAGGATAACATAATAATACTTGGTTGCGAAACACAAAATAAGTACGAGTAAGTGGTTAGGCGTAGTCCACGAACATAAGTATTGATGAAAAGAAAGTGTTCGGTGGTGCCGCACCTCGCTAAGAGTGGTTGAAAGACTACTGCCAGCTTGGGGGCATGACATCCTCCCTCGAAGAGCGACGATTTAATTTTCTTAAATTGTCCTTGTAATTCAAATTTCTTCCTTTTTGTTTTATGTTGGTAAGAAACATTATGTGAGCACCCCTCTTCATTTTCTATATGTTTTTCTGCTGACACAGCATTCTCTTCTCTATGCTAGGCTGTCAGGGTCTTTTATCTCTCCTCTGCATTTGTGTCTGGATCTCTTTGGTTTTACCGATTGGATAAGATCTGGAGAATTTCCTCCTGTTCTAATTGCAATCGTTCATTATTTTTCCTCAAATTGGTCATCTCAGCATGAAACTACTGAATGATTTCGAGTAACACGACATTAGTTTGTTGCGATTCCTCTCCCAATTGTATCCAAATGTTAGGATTAGCATTAACATAAGCCGATTATGGAGGGTCTGGTGGTACTGGGCTCCGCTGCATTGTGGCCTTTTGTGTTGCTACAAATCTCTGTGTGCATATAAACATTTACTTAGTTAAATTCTTAAGAGATTCATATTTTACCTTTACATGTATACGTATATATTTATCCCAAAAAGTCTCATTGTGGGAACCTGAACTCTGATACCATTTGTAACAACTACATATAAAAGAAAGTTTCTTTATTCGAAACCCGACACATAAACATGACACTGCCCACAAATTGGGTAATTAATATCATATATCACGTAAGAATTAATTGATTTACTTTGTTATACACACTTGGCTGACCCTTCATTCAATCTCCATAGTGTTCCCATTAAACTCGCATGGAAAAATATCTTGTTCTATGATATACCTATATGAACGATATGAAGATCAGACAACGCTTATCTTTCAGGTCTATCCTTCGACCTACGGATGTCAGTGTGAAAGGTTAGAGGATTACAGGTCGTCCCTTTCTTGTTCGTCGATCTATGAAGGCCATAAAACGATGCTAGAGGAAGAGGGTTGTTCAACCAATGAAACCCCTTCCCCCCTATCTGTCGAAGGATAGTATTTCTTACTGGTGGCAGGAGGTTCTTGCTGCTTCGCAGCTACTCTTCCTTGCGAACTACTATCTCTGCCTCGAACTCTCTGATGTTGCGACCATGGTGCCCATTGTTTGCCTGATACGCAAGGTTTTTTGCTACCCTCTTTACATAATTCAGATTTTGATGTTGCTAAAGTAGGGTTATGTGACTATTAGCTGACAAGATCGCTTGTTGATTGGTAGTTGTCCACACTTCGATATAGCTCAGGTTTTCAACCTCCATGGGAGACGGCTGGGTGTGTTACAGTCTTATCCAAGGTAGAAATTATACTCTGATATCATTCCAGTTATATAGAAGCGACTAGATTTGGTATTTATGGTTATTGGTGCAAGGGTTTATGACTTCTATGGCCAGTTAGGTGGGCTACTAGCGAAAGAAGCTCTCTACACACATGTAATTACTTCTCCTCAAGGGATTCCCTTGATTTAAATGCTCGGCTTGGACTACCTTTACAAATGATTCTAACAAGAGGGTTGTCTTGCAGGTAACCACTCCAGTTTTGCAGTTTTGTCATGGTTACAAGTTAGACTTCAGACTCTTTAGGGTTTGTTACTAGGCTGAACTACATTTTCTGGTTTTTGTAGCCAGTCTTTGGTTGGCATCTTGCTCTGGAGAGGGTTGGCTTGCATGGTTTGACACTCAAATAGGTACCAATCTTTAGTGACACCCTCTATCAAACCCCTCACTGTTCCCCTCCTTGAATTTGTTTTCGAAATGCTAGGATTCTCATTTCTATAGCTAGATTACTTTAACTTGGGTGATAACTTGTCTCCGTAGCATTACTTATCTCCGATCGAGTATACCCATTGGCTCGACTAGGAACTTGCCTTCCGGTTCTACCTGTATAGTCAAGATAAAAGAAAGTTATTTTAATTATTGGTAAAATCAGAATGTACTTCTACTATGCATAATTACATACTCATATATAAGATAAGTGGACGAGGTTTTTTTTTTTTTTTTTTTTAATATTTCTCCCTTTCACTTGTATTTCTTGCCAGTTTATTATGTGTTTGGGATCATAAACATATTTCTTTAAAACTGAAACATGAAAAATGTTGTGCACTTGTATATAGCTTGGTAAAGCAAGTTGATAAGCTACTAGCCCAACCCATGCTAAAACTTGGAAAGGACCACAGAATATGGGTGCCAATTTGGCAATCCATCCACTGAAGTGTACTTCTCTTGGCTCTAACATGCACATAGACATGATCACCCACTTCAAATTCCCGAAAGCTTCTTTTCCGGTTAGTAAAGTTCCTTTTTCGGTCCTAAGCAGCCTTTAAATTAGATCACACTTTTTTGACCATTTCTTCCATCTCTGCTAACATATCAGGCTCCAACATTAACTTATCTTCCGGACCACCCCAGTTTGAGGGAGTCCTGCATTTACGGCCATAACCCACTTCAAAAGGGCTCATTTGTGTAGAAGTGTGATAATTTTTGTTATAAGTGAATTCTACAAGATGCAAGTATTCTTCCCACTTATATGGTTGTTGCATTACATAAGCTCATAACATATCCTACAACACCTAGTTTACTCGCTCTGTCTTCCCATCCGTTTGAGGATGGTAAACAATACTAAAATGTAGTTGAGTACCCATCCCTTTGAACAAGGCTTTCCAGAATGCTGATGTAAATTTTACATCACGATTTGAGATTATAAACTTCAATATTCCATGCAACCTAAAAATATTCTGTATAAATATATTAGCAATCTGTATTTCCTTATAAGTAGATTGTACCGCTGTGAAGTGGGCATATTTGCTCACAGTCTCTGGGAAAGACAACACCATCAAGTTCGGAGAAGGACTTGCCATGGGGGATATTGCAGACAATGCCAACCCCTGCCATTTTTTCCCCATGAAATGCCTCTCTTTCAACTCTAGGGGCGTGGCTAGCTCCCCCAAAAAGCTAGCCCTTTTCAGACTATTCTCTGTTACTCATGTTGACATTATCCTACTGCAAGAAACCCTAGGGGATGGCACGCTGGTCACTTCCACCCTTCAGTCCATCTGCCCTGGATGGAATTTCACGGCTCTAGATGCCTCATGTCATTCGGGGGGTTTGGCTATTGGTTATAACCCTTGCACTATCAAAGCCCTTGCAACTTGGGGAAGCAGGGGATACTTGGGATTGGACCTCTATTCTGTTGAATTGGGTAAGGAGCTCAGGGTTATGAATGTGTATGGACCATATCAGGGAAGAGAGGCCTTTTGGAATCACCTCCTAACCTTATCCCTGACCTTAGTTGACAACCTCATCTTAGGTCATGACCTCAATTTCTCTATTGGATTCAGTGAGTTGTGGGGGTCTACTACACAGGTCGATCCTCTCTCAGAGGTCATGGAAGCCCTCCTTAATCAGGCACAGCTCATTGATGTGCCTATGATAAAGCCCTTACCCACTTGGAGAAATAGAAGAGTAGGGGAGGCGGCCGTTGCCATGAGGCTGGACAGGATGGTCATCAAGCATCAGTTACTCCAAACCCTCTCTCATTACAAGCAATGGGTGGGATCTGGGGGCATTTCGGACCACTCACCCATCTACTTGGAAATCACCGGACCACCTACAAAACCTCGGGCCCCCTTTAAGTTCAATTTAGTTTGGTTACAGGACCCGAGTTTCACCAAGATGGTCAAGGAACTTTGGGCACATAATCCTCCCTCCCAGTTTCCATCCAAGGCAGCTGCTTTCTGCCATAAATTACTCCAACTAAAGAAGAACATGATTAAATGGGCCAAAGACAAAAATTTGAAGGACAATCAGACCCTTACTATAGTTGAAGTTGACCTTGCTAGCCTCACTGATGAAAACAACAGAGGTTTTATCAGCCCTAAAGATAAAGCCCATCTAATTGAACTGGATAATAAATTTGTTGGCATTCTAAAGGATAGAGAGGAAACTTGGAGGTTGAAGAGTTGGACCATATGGCTCAAGGCAGGAGATGATAACACCAAGTACTTCCAAAATTTTGCCAAAGAAAGGAAATCTGCCAACACTATTTGGCAATTGCCCACTCCGGAAGGGGGCACTGCTCACACCTTTCAGCAGCTCTCTCAATTGGGCATCTCACATTTTAAACAACTCTACAGAGCCCTCCCTGGAAGTAAATTGGCAGATATCATTCGAGTAGCAGGGCATTTCCCTCATTTTGTTGAACAAGAAGCTGCAGAATAACTCACTGCACTGGTCTCTATTGAAGAATTGGAACAAACCTTTAAGTGGTTCCAAAAGGATAAGTGTAGGAATTTACAGGGTAAGTTCCTCAGAGAGAACACCAAAAGGACACCGCTCACAACCAGATCGCAGATCAATACACCAGTATTTTGACGTGGTTAAAACCCTCAAAGAGGGAAATAGTCCACGGCCTGAGCCAACGCGGCCACTTCAGGAAATTTATTAATAAAAGAATGAAAATTTACATATGTTTCTCTCATGCACAGATTACCCTCCAAATGACCCTCCATGCGCTTTAAATAGAATTCATGGACCAATCGGGTGTCAAGCCACGGATCAAGTGTCAGTAATACCGAGGAGAGAATGAACCGTCAGATCACTACATATCGTGACCGTCAGATTGTAAGTTACAAAATGTACAACGGTAAAGAAACACACTTTGCCTAACTCTATACCTAACTCTACACTAGACCAAGTTGTACTTAACTATTTCCTATGTGTCGGAATATCCTAACATCCCCCCTTAAGAACAACTTGGGATAGGATTGAAGGATTTACAAATATGACACAATAGGAGAAGGAAGGAGGCCCTAGAGCCTATCCCCCCTTAGTGACAACTTCCTGAACTCCAACCATAAATCGAAGTTTAGTGAACTTCGCCTCTGTGAGAGCCTTTGTGAAGATGTTTGCAACTTGATCATCTGTTGAACAATATTGCACTTCAAGAACATGGTCGTGAATGAGCTTTCTGATGAAGTGCATGTGCAGTTCAATGTGTTTGCTGCGCTGATGTTGAAGTGGATCTTTGCATAGCTGAATGGCACTTTGATTATCGCACCAAAGTGTAGTCGGATGCTGCTGCTGAAAGCCAAACTCTGACAGGATCTGACGAAGCCACAAGGCTTCTTTACTAGCTTCTACGACACCATGATACTCTGCTTCTGTTGATGAAAGAGAAATGGCAACTTGTTTCTTACAAGCCCATGTAATAGGTCCTGAACCAAGAGTGAACACATAATCGGCAGTAGACTTCCGATCATCAGGCTCACCAGCCCAATTGGAATCAGTGAAACCAACCAATAGAGGAGCTGCTTCGGCACTGTAATGAATCCCAAACTGAACTGTACCTCGAACATAACGAAGTATTCTTTTAGCTGCTTTCCAATGACTTTCACAGGGGTTTTGCATGAACCGAGCAACAAGGCCAACAACAAAGGAAAGGTCAGGACGAGTATGGGTTAGATACAAGAGTTTTCCTACAAGTTGACGGTATAATGTAGCATCAACTTCAGGAGAAGTACAAGTGGCTGAAAGTTTGACTCCAGACTGAAAGGGAGAAGGGGCTGGCTTACAGTCTTCCATGTGAAAATGACGTAGAATATCACAAGCATACTTGGACTGGGAAAGGGAAATACCCTCCTTGGATTGCAAGAATTGAAGACCGAGAAAATAGTGTAAGTGTCTTAAGTCTGTCATTTCAAATTTCCTTTTAAGGCTAGACTTCACATGGTTTATAAGGTTGGGATCACTACCAGTAAGGATAATATCATCAACATAAAGAACAAGGATGATAAGAGAGTTACCCACTTTCTTGGTGTAGACAGTATTGTCAGAATGACACCTAGAAAAGCCAGATTCTAAAAGAAAGCTATCCATTTTGGCATACCAAGCCCGAGGAGCTTGCATGAGACCATAAAGGGATTTCTTAAGTCGACATACAAGGCTGGAGTCTGTTTGTATGAAGCCAATGGGTTGTTCCATATAGATTTCTTCATGCAAGTCCCCATGCAAGAAGGCAGATTTAACATCCATCTGATGGACTTCCCATTTGAAAGAGGCAGCAAGGGAAAGAACAAGGCGGATAGAGTTCATTTTGGCAACAGGGGAGAAGGTTTCAGTGTAGTCAATGCCTTCAACCTGTGAAAAACCTTTAGCAACAAGACGAGCTTTATGTTTATCAACTTTCCCATCTGTTCCATACTTGGTTCTGTAAACCCATTTGCATCTAACAAGTTTTCATCCCTTTGGTAGAGGAACAAGATCCCATGTATCATTTGCCCATAATGAATGATATTCTTCATTCATAGCTGCTTCCCAATCTGGATGGCCTAAAGCTTCTGCAAAGGTGTCAGGATCATAATTTACTGGAGCTTGAGCTAGTAAAGAAGAGGCTCTCTCAAACTGAGAACGTGTACGTCGCTGATCTGTAGGATCACCGGCAAGATCACCTACTGCATCTCGAGTAGAACGAACCCATTTTGGAAGCTCAGGAGTTGAAGGAGGATCCTGAGATGGTGGGGGAGGATTTTCATCATCTGAAGAAGAAATGTTTTCAAAAGTAGAAGAGATAGGGAGAGGTGGCACAACCGTCGGACTAGGCTCGCAGGCCGATATATTTTCATCAAATTTTACATCTCTTCTAATGATAACATTTTTGGACTTAAATGGAATAAGTCTATAGCCTTTGACATCTTCAGAATATCCAACAAAAGTACATTTTTCACTCTTAGGTTCTAAAGCTTTATGCTTTTCATCTGGAATATGGGCCCACTCTTCACTTCCAAAAACACGAAAGTGACTTACATCTAGTTTGATTGAGCTCCATGCTTCTTCTGGAGTGATATTCTTTAAAGCCTTAGTAGGAGTGCGATTTATTATGTAATTTTCACAGTTAATTGCTTCTGCCCAAAAACTAAGACCAAGTCCTTTAGATTGTAGCATACAATTAGCCATTTCCTTTAAGGTGCGATTCTTCCTTTCAGCTTCACCATTTTTTTGTGGAGTATATGGAACAGTATGTTGCATTTGAATTCCATTCTCGGTGAAATAGTTGATGAATGTGTTTTTAACATATTCTCCGCCATTATCAGATCTTAACTTAAGAATTTGATGTCCAGATTGTTTTTCAACAAAGACTTTGAAGGCCAAGAATGTGTTAAATACTTCACTCTTGAGTTTTAAGAAGTATACCCAAGTGCGTCTGGAGAAATCATCAATGAAAGTTAAGAAATACTTGCAGCCAGAGAATGAAACAACAGGAAGTGGACCACATAAATCACTATGCACAAGCTGTAAAGGGGTTGAGGCGTGCCAAGAGGCACGTTTTTCAAAACTGTCCCGATGATGTTTTCTGAGTACACATCCGGAACAAACACCATCTATGCAAGATACCATAGGAAGACCTGTCACCATATTTTCTTTACATAGATGCTGAAGGGAGTGATAGTTTAACTGATCAAATCGCTCATGCCAAAGTTTGCTCACTTCATCGTTATGAGCAACAAATACTGAGGGAAGATTTGATGACCCAAAGTTGTGAAACTTATACAACCTTGTAGAATCATCAACAATGCCAGTAGCCAAAATCTATTTAGGATCTCTTAAGTCCTTGATTACAACATCATGAGGTGAAAATTCAACGATTTTACCTTCACCTGAATGAGTTATCTGATATACAGATAGAAGGTTGCAGGATAAGGTTGGAACACATAATACATCATTAAACTGACCATTGTCTAGATGAACAGTTCCAGTCCCTACAACATTAAGAGATCTATCATCACCAACATATATATTTTTGGTGTTACAATCATTTAAAGAAGAAAACATGGCTTTGTTTTTGGCCATGTGATAAGAAGCTCCAGAATCAATGAGCCACTCATGAGAATGAGAAGAAGAAGATACATTTAATGCATAGCCAGACCGAGATGCTTGACAACTACATGAAGAAAGTGTCATTCCTGAAGATGAAGTTGAAGTTGAAGATTGCCCCAAATGGATGTTATGCTTCTTCATTGATGCTTCCAAGGCTTCCATCTTCTTAAAGCATTTTGATTCTAAGTGGCCATCTCGATTACAAAAATTGCAATGTCTATCAGTCTTCTTCCCTTTGTTTTTATTTGTCTTATCATTTTGTTGAAATGATTTTTCATTTTGGGGCTGAAATTGCTTAGGACCCTTGTTTGGTTTAGGACCATTCTTTTTAGGATATGACTTCTTAGGATTCTTTGAATTTGGTTGCTGCTGGGGGGCTAACGCTTTCTTGGAAGAGTTTCCAAGATTAAGAAGACCAAGGTGTAAGAGTTTTTCTTGTTCTCTTATTAAAGAATCACAAAAAGAGTCAAAGGAAGGGGGCTTGTAGTCTGTTCCTTGAGAAATGAAGGCTTCTCTTGTAGAATGGAAGGTGGAAACAAACACAGAGTAGGCTGGTCCCAACTTTGTAAGAATGGAATAGATAAGGTTACTATCTTCTTTCTTAACTTTAACACCTTCCAAAAGATATCTAAGGGTCTTGAACTTGGACAAGAAATCTTCAATTCAAGAAAAATTATTAGGGTCCAATGTAAGAAACTCATTTTCAAGTTGATGGGCTCTAATTTCATTTTTAATCCCAAAAAATTTATTGATTTGTTTCATTGCTTCATCAGGAGTATCAATTTCTGCAATATGGAATCTAAGATCTGGAGAAATAGACATCCCTATCAATCCACGTGCTTGATCTTGCCTATTTTCCCATTTAGCAGCTTTATCTTCATCCTTTGGTTTCTTTTCTTGGCCTGAGGCTATTCTGTAGAGACCTTTACTTCTAAGTAAATCCTCAATGTAAGCCAACCATTGGAAGTAGTTGGTGCTGTCAAGGGTAACTTGGTATTGACTTTCCATTTCAATGGAAACTGAAGCTAAAGATGCTGAAAATAAGTGTTCCAATGGATAGATCTCGAAAAATTAGGCTGGTTTAAAAAAAACGGCTCTGAAAACGGCTTCCGGATGAAGAAGTTATGGATTTTTGAAAAAACGTTGTTGAAGTTGCCGACGAAGTGCGAGAATGTGCGGAAATGAAAAAGTCCAGAGAGAGAGAGAGAGAGAGAGGGTGCTTTGGGTTGCGTGCTTGCTTTGAGAAGGCTCTTTTTCCCTATAAAACAAAAAACACAAAACCCAACACGGACATGCAAAGAAAACGAACCTTACGGCTCGAAGTTAGCTTTAGCCGAAAAACTAAATATTTTCAAAAAATGAACCTTGCGGCTCAAAGTTAGCTTTGACTGGAAACTAAGTATTTTCCTCAATGTTTCTGATTTTCCGAGATCACCCTAAGGCGCAGGGAAAAGAGCGTACGCATGAGAAAAATCCTTCCTTTCTGTTTCTGATTTGCCCAGATCGCACAGAGTCACAGGGCAAAGAGCATACGCAGAAATGAAAGGTATAGATCCGGTAATAAAAAGTCTAAATAAACCGAAACCGAAATAAACAGAGAGAAAATAACAGTAAACTGCAAATAAACATTGTATACCTCCAGATCTTTAAAAATGACGCAGCTAGGGCTACCGGAAACCTTTTCGCGTGAAACGAAAGGGTTTCCTCACTGGAACAAATGCTCCCAACACAATAGAGTAGTCCTCTCAGCCCGAAAGCAGTCAGAAATAGCATATCTAGGAAACGGTAGTCAGATGCAGTTCTACCGGCTTCAGATTTGGATCACCAACGGACGCGGCCCTCAAATAGCTCTAATACCATGTAGGAATTTACAGGGTAAGTTCCTCAGACAGAACACCAAAAGGACACCGCTCACAACCAGATCGTAGATCAATACACCAGTATTTTGACGTGGTTAAAACCCTCAAAGAGGGAAACAGTCCACGACCTGAGCCAACGCGGCCACTTCAGGCAATTTATTAATAAAAGAATGAAAATTTACATATGTTTCTCTCATGCATGGATTACCCTCCAAATGACCCTCCATGTGCTTTAAATAGAATTCATGGACCAATCGGGTGTCAAGCCACGGATCAAGTGTCGGTAGTACCGAGGAGAGAATGAACCGTCGGATCACTACATATCGTGACCGTCAGATTGTAAGTTACAAAATGTACAACGGTAAAGAAACACACTTTGCCTAACTCTATACCTAACTCTACACTAGACCAAGTTGTACTCAACTATTTCCTATGTGTCGGAATATCCTAACAAGCCCTGCGCTAGATGAGTGGCCTATCAAATTTTATTTAGCTTTTTTTGATCTCCTCAATGTCATTAAGGAATGCAAATTGACATGCAGAATGTATCCAGCTATCAACACCACTTTCGTTGCCCTCATCTTGAAATCCGATTCCCTGACCTCCTTCAATGATTTTAGGCCTATATCCCTCTGTAACACTCTATATAAGATTATAGCCAAAATCATTGCAAATCGGCTTCGCCCCATCCTATCTCGTCACATCTCCCCTGAACAGTTTGCATTCCTCCACAACAGGCAAATGCATGAAGCCATTGGTATAGCTCAGGAAGCCATCCACTCCATTAATCAAAAATCCCTTAAGTGTACCATCCTCAACATTGATCTTGCAAAAGCTTTTGATCGTGTATCATGAATCTTCATTAAAATGATTCTCCTTCATCTTGGCTTCCCCTATGAGTACATTAACTGGATATTTTGCTACATCAACTCTGTCACCTATAGTATCCTCATAAATAGCTCTACTACACAATTCTTTCATGCTAATCGTGGCTTGAGACAAGGATGTCCACTGTCCCCTCTACTTTTCCTCTTGGTAATGGAGGGCCTCAGTAGACTCTTTGCCTCAGCTAAGAGGGAAGGTATATTACAAGACCTCAAAATGTCTGACCTATTCTACCTCACCCACTTGCTATTTGTGGATGATATTTTATTTTCTTGAATGGCAGCACCAGGGATTTGGATACCTTCCACGAGATCCTCAAGCTTTTTGAAGTAGCCACTGGTATGTCTGTCAACCACTCCAAATCCACCATCACTACATCTGGTCTAAATCCTACTGAATCCAGATCTGTAACCCATCATTTTCCTTTCATCCCACATCATCTCTCAGAGGGTCTCAAATATCTGGGCTTTTGGATAAAGCCAAACTACTACCGCATTGCCGAGTGGACTTGGTTAGTTGTCAAACTGGAAAAAAGACAAAATAGCTAGAACCATAGACTACTCACCAGAGTTGGGAGGCTAGTCCTGATTAAATCAATTTTGGAAGCCACCCCAGTCTACTGGATGTCGCTCGCATGGATACCACGGGGAATCCTCAGTCACATACAACAACTTTGCAGTCGATATCTATGGAAGGGGCACAAGGAAGGTAAAATGTTTGCATGGGTGTCTTGGAAATCTATAGCCCTACCTAAGAAATTGGGGGGATGGGGATTAAAAGAGCTCCCTCAATTTACAAAAGCTCTTGTAGCCAAAATGAGTTGGACCCTCCTCACTGCTAGCAATGTTTGGACAACTGTTTCATTCCACAAGTACATATGGCCACTACAGATCTTGGACTGGGCATGGCAACAAACATGTAATAGTGGAGGAGTCTCTATTGTTTGGATGACCATTCTACAAACAATGCCTTTTATAAGGACTTCTCTTGCTTGACGCAACAACAATGGTCACTCTGTGAGAATCGATATCAATCCTTGGATTGGAGGGGGAAAAATGTATCATCTACCTCCAGATCTTATAGCCTTCCTAGACCTCATAGAGGTCACGACCATTGCCCACATTGCCACCCAAAACCCTTGGTTATATCTAGGACATCAATGGAAATCAACTCATGATCTCAACATCCCTGAACAATGGTAGCACACTTGGTCTATCTATACAAGGGCACTTCAGGAGGCACACATCATACTAAATCAAGAACTTGACACCCTCGTTTGGACTCCAACTGCACATGAGAAATATAGTCCAAAGCTTGGATACCTTAACCCGATGGAAGCCCAGAAACCTTTACTGTTGGCATTATGTTTTCTGGTATGACTGTATGTTACAGATGTTGTACTTGATGGCAACTCCAGTGGTAAGGCTCTCAGTTTGTTGAAAATTAAGAAGGACGCAGGCAATCGGTTCAGAAAGAGCGTCCCCGCAGGTATACCATGCAGAACCCGCGTCCAGGGACGCCGACCAGCCATTCAGGGGGTGCGTCTACCCAGTGCACACATTTCAAGGCAGAGAAAAGCACGTGGGGGTTTCTTGTGTGGTATCTAGCCGACGGTTTTGTGTTTCTATGTTGTCGGCTCGTGGTATTGTTCCATGTTTTGGGGAGGAGCTTGCCTATATAAAGCAAAGGAGTTCATTTGGATTATTCATGGTCTTTGGATGAATATCTTATTTGGTGAGATCTAGTCCAGATCTAAGAGGGCGAATCTTCTAATGGACTGTGATCTCTATGGCGCATGATGAGATCTGTAGATCTGACTGTTTGGGTTAGTCCTGAAGTCTTCATATCATTTATATCTGAAAGGACGCAGGTTCAGTGAAGGGAAAGTGCGCCGTGACGCAGGTACTGTAAAGGGCAAGTGCGCCGGGACGCAGTACAGTAGAGAGAGACCGGCGTGGGGATGCAGGGCGATCAAGGTTCAGGTGCGTCTCTGAAGCAGAAGGACGCGGCGCGATAGTGTTTTCAGGTGCGTCTCTGTAGCAAAAGACGCGGCGTGATAGTATCTTTGGGTGCGTCCCTGAAGCAACAGAACGCAGAGCAGTCAAAGGAATAGTGCGTGGGCACGCAGCACAGCAGAAGGATATCTGCGTGTGGACGCAGAGTAGCAGAAGGTTAACTGCGTCTGGTCGCAGGCCACAGAAAGAAAAACTGCATCTCTGTTTTAAGATGTTCTGTTGATTGAATTTCTCTGTTGATAAGGTGTTCTGGGTTAGTTCTGTTATTACTGATCTGATATCTGTAGTGGTCTATATCTGTTATGTACTTGTTGATCATCTGATGCTTTATGAAAAGAAGTAGGGGGTTGTAGCTCCCTTCCAGGAGTAGACTGGAAAACGAGAAAGAGAGAGAGTTGTAGCTCTCTGCAGGTTGCAGCCTGCGTACTGGTAAAGGACTGCACCAGTACAAAATCATTGTAAAAGAAGTTTCTAAATTGAAAGAAGATAGAGACATATTGCATCAGGTGGTTTTCACCCACATTGGGTTTCCACCTTACATCTTGTGTTCTTTGGTGTGACTATCTGTTTTTCATGCTCATTATTTTATGGTACTGACATGCAAAAATAATTCAAAGATCAAATAAGGAAGATTTATTAAATTGCTAGATAATACTGATTCACCCCCCCTCTCAGTATTATTTCCAACAATTGATATCAGAGCAGGTCCTTCAGAGAAGCTTGATCACTTGAAGGTAGATCGTTCATCATGAGCAACTACGAGAGAGAAGCATCAATCAGGCCACCGATTTTTGATGGGACAAACTTCAATTATTGGAAGGTAAGAGTTACTGCATATCTTCAATCTCTTGGTACAGAAGTTTGGGACATTGTAGAAACAGGCTATGCTTTTCCTTCAGCTACTCCTACAGATCCAGCTGAGAAAAAGAAGTATGAAACAAATGCAAAAGCAGTCAGTACTCTATTAGGAAGTATATCCCAAACAGAATTCATGAAGGTAATGCACTTCAAATCAGCAAAAGAGATATGGGACAAAATGGTCATGAGCTATGAAGGAGATGAACAGGTAAAACAAGCTAAACTTCAAACTCTCAGGATTCAATATGAGACTCTCAAGATGTATAATGATGAAAGTGTGGCTAATTATTTTCTTCGGGTAGATGAGATTGTTAATTGTATGAAAAATTTGGGTGAAGAAATAAAATAGGCTATAGTAGTTCAAAATATTCTAAGATCATTATCCCCCAAGTTTGAATCTAAAGTATCTGCAATAGAAGAAAAGGAAAATCTCCGTGTTCTCACTATGTCTCAGCTACATGGAATTCTAACTGCTTATGAAATGAGAAAGGGAGGTCCATCAGACAGAAGGGAAGCTGCTTTTAAGGCATCAGGCAAAGAAGATTACTATGAAGCAAGCCATGTTCCAGAAGAAGAGGAAGAAGAATCAAATTTTGTCAGAAATCTTCAAAGGGGTTCTGGAAGGTTCAGAGGTAAGCTACCTTTCAAATGCTTTACTTGTGGAAGAGTAGGTCATTATGCTGCAAAATGTCCTTATAAGGATAAAGGAAAGGAACCTGCTAGATGGAATAAGAAACAAAGTGCAAATAAGAAAAGCTACTACACCCATGAAGATAGTGATGGCTTATCAAACAGTGATGAAGATGAACAAGGTAATAAATATACGCTGTTAATGGCATTTGAAGATGATGATTATGAGGATGCTGTAGATGTGGATAATCTCTATGATGAAATTACTAGACTCAAGAGATGTATAGAAGAAAAGAATGTGATCATTGATACTCTACAATTTCAAATTGATGAAAAGGAAAAACATCTTGAAAAACTAGAAGGTGAAATTGTTGGTCTCAGAAAAGAAATTGAGAAAACAAAAGCTATTAATCTTAAGTTTGTCAAAGGATCTGAAACTTTGGATGAGATTATCAATGTGCAGCGGTCTCCTCTAAACAAGACAGGTTTGGGCTATAATGGAGAAACCTCTCAAGCATCCACCTCAAAAAGTTATCTTGATGCAACAAGAAGAAATGAGCAAAAGAACAATGAAGATAATCAGGTAAAGCAGGGACGAATTACAAACAGAAATTATCAGGGGCAATCCATCTTAAGGGTGAACAAAAGCTACAACCAGCCACAGGTAAAATCTTCTCAGTTTGGTTCAAGAATAGATGAAAATAGAAATTACAATCAGTTGGCTGGTAGATTCAATAACCGCAGAAGCTTCTTCAATGGACAATGCTTTTCTTGCCATAACTTTGGTCACAAAGCAGCTCAATGTGTTGCATATAAAACAATCATGACTAGGGAAGCTCAAAAACAAAGAAGTATGATTACAAAAAGGACCTATAACAACTTTTCGGCTCTTGAAAATGAAGTTGAATGTTCTATTTGCAATAATTTTGGTCATGAAGACTCTGAATGCAGGAGCAAGTTTCAGGAGAAAAAGGAACAAGAAGGGAAAAAGGAACAAGCCACAAGCACCAAAACATGGAGAATAAAGGAACCTCAAACAGAAAGATGTGGGATAGCATTTTATGCAGAAGGACAGGAAAATCTATGGTACATTGACAGTGGATGTTCGAAACATATGACAGGTGATAAAGAAAAACTTGAATCTTATTCTACTTTAGAAAAAGGAAAGAAAGTTTCTTTTGGAAATGATACTCCTGCAACTATAAAAGGAAAAGGTATTGCTCCTTTAAAAGAAAAGGTCAAGGCTGGAAATGTTTTGTATGTTGATGGATTGAAGCATAATCTACTAAGTGTCAGCCAGATGTGTGATCAAAGAACCGAGGTTATTTTCAGATCGAATGGATGTCTTGTTCGTGATCTTGATACTGGTAAAACAGTACTCAAAGGCAAAAGAACTCCAAATAATCTATACATATTTGAAGAAGGACAACAACAATGCTATCTAAGCAAGGATGAAGAGCACTGGTTATGGCATCGAAGGTTGGGACATCTAAGCTTCTCACAAATAAGGAAAGCATGCAAATATCAGGCAGTTCGCGATCTTCCAGATATCAAAATTCCTGACAACACCATATGCAGATCATGTCAGTTTGGAAAACAAACCAGGACTAACTTTCCAGAGAAAGAAGGATCAGCTAGCATGCCTCTTGAGGTAGTACATACAGATACATGTGGTCCATTCAGGAAAAGAACACCTAGAGGAGAGGAATACTTGATATTATTTATTGACGATTTCTCCAGGTTTGTCTGGTTAGGACTTATGAAGCACAAAGATGAAGCATTCGAAAAATTCAAGTCCTTCAAAGCCTTGGTTGAAAATGAATTAGGTCACAAAATTAAGTGCCTCAGATCCGACAGAGGTGGGGAATTTACTTCAAATGAATTTTTCGATTTCTGTGATGAACATGGGATAAGGAGAGAATTCTCTACAGCTAGAACTCCTCAGCAAAATGGAGTTGTTGAAAGAATGAACAGAACAATCCAACAAATGGCTCGTGCTATGCTTGATGAATCAGGAACTCCCGCAACTTTCTGGGGTGAAGCTGCACATGTTGCAGTTATTATTCTCAACAAGACAAATGTCCGGGTGAACAGCACTCAAACTCCTCATGAGCTCTGGAGTGGTAAAACTCCTTCGGTAAAGCACTTCAAAATCTTTGGGAGCAAATGCTATATCAAGAATACTGATGAGCAGCTTGGCAAACTTGAACCTAGAGCAGATGAAGGCATTCTTCTTGGCTATTCTCCACATAGCAAAGCATACAAATGCTACAATAAAAGACTTGGCAGAATTGTTGACAGCATTGATGTAGTGGTTGATGAGAAGGGATATATTCCTAGGCAAGTACATCATGAAGATATAGAAGAAGATGAAGGCTACCCTCAAAGACAGAATGATGAAGAAGAAGAACCCCAAGGAGAACCTCAAGAAGAACCAGAGGAGAAGACAAGAATAGAAGAGAAAACTCCATCCAGATATGTTCAGAAGAATCATCCAGAATCTCAGATTGTGGGACAGAAAGAAGCAGGTGTACAAACAAGAAGAACAGTTGCAGAAGCCTCAAGCTATTTGGCATTACTCTCCTCTATTGAACCACAAAATGTGAAAGAAGCATGCAAAGATGAATGTTGGGTGAAAGCAATGAATGCAGAACTTGAGCAAATTGAAAAGAACAACACTTGGGAGCTGGTTCCTAGACCAAAGGATAAGAATGTTATCGGAACAAAATGGGTCTTCAAAAATAAATTGAATGAAAATGGAGAAGTAATTAGAAACAAAGCCAGACTTGTTTGTAAAGGGTATGCGCAGCAAGAAGGAATAGACTTTGAAGAAACTTTTGCTCCTGTTGCAAGACTTGAGGCCATTCGAATGTTCCTTGCTCTCTCAAGTTCTCAAAACTTCAAAGTATTTCAAATGGACGTGAAATCAGCCTTTCTGAATGGAGACTTGGAAGAAGAAGTGTACATTGAACAGCGAGATGGGTTCATTCTTGGAAATGATCCAAATCTTGTATGCCGATTTAAAAAGGCTCTCTATGGTCTCAAACAAGCTCCAAGGGCTTGGTACTACCGGTTGGACAAATATCTTCATCAACAAGGTTTCTCAAAAGGTTCAGCAGATAGCAATCTGTATATAAAATTTGAAAATGACAAATTGCTAATACTTGTTGTGTATGTAGATGACATTATTTTTGGCAGCAATGAAGAAGCTATGAGTTAAAGCTTTGCCTCGGTCATGCAGAAAGAATTTGAAATGTCCTTGCTAGGAGAACTGACATATTTCCTTGGTTTACAAATCCAACAAAAGGAAGGAGGAATCTTTTTATCTCAAACCAAGTATCTCAAGCAGATTTTGAAGAAATATGGCATGGAAGATGCAAAACCAGTATGTACACCCATGGTCACAGGATGTAGTTTCAGTGCAAATGATGAATCTGCAGCAGTACATCAACCAACCTACAGATCTATGATTGGAAGTTTACTATATTTGACAGGTACCCGACCGGACATCATGCATGCAGTTGGAATAGTTGGAAGATTTCAGGCAAATCCGAAGGAGACTCATCTTCAGGCAGTAAAGAGAATTTTCAAATATCTTCAAGGGACTCAAAATTATGGCTTATGGTATCCTAGAGATACAGATCTTACTCTTCATGCTTATACAGATGCAGATTGGGCCGGAAGCGTGGATGACAGGAAAAGCACAAGTGGTGGTGCGTTCTTTATGGGTTCCAGACTGGTATCTTGGTTCAGCAAGAAACAAAGTTCGATTGCCTTGTCTACAGCTGAAGCGGAATATGTTGCTGCTGCATCTTGTTGCACTCAACTCCTTTGGATGATGCAGACTTTGCAGGATTTTCAAATCACTTGTACACCACCTATTCCCATCTTATGTGATAACACAAGTGCAATCAGCATCTCAAAGAATCCGGTTATGCATTCAAAAACCAAGCACATACCAATCAAGTACCATTTTCTCCGGGAACAAGTGCTTGAACAAAAAGTCAAGTTGGAGTATGTTCCTTCCAAGGAACAAGTTGCTGATATTCTTACCAAACCATTGCCCAGGGACACGTTTGAATACCTCAGGCAAAAGCTGGGGGTTGTTGATGCATCATCTTGTTGACCCTCTTCTTATTGGTGGTACAGGCTCAGGGGGAGCACATAATGCATTGTTGGCATTATGGAGAAGGAGATCTTGGAAATAGCTGCAATATGTCTCTATCTCTTTCATGGTGGTGCGTTGCTGCAGATCTGGTTCATATTCAGGGGGAGCATGAGCTTAGCGGGAGCATACCCTTTGCCCTTGATGTCAAAGGGGGAGAATGGTATCAATGAAGCTGAAGTTTGTGAGGTTGCCATCAAGTCCAAAGGGGAAGATTGTTGGCATTATGTTTTCTGGTATGACTGTATGTTACAGATGTTGTACTTGATGGCAACTCCAGTGGTAAGGCTCTCAGTTTGTTGAAAATTAAGAAGGACGCAGGCAATCGGTTCAGAAAGAGCGTCCCTGCAGGTATACCATGCAGAACCCGCGTCCAGGGACGCCGACCAGCCGTTCAGGGGGTGCGTCTACCCAGTGCACACATTTCAAGGCAGAGAAAAGCACGTGGGGGTTTCTTGTGTGGTATCTAGCCGACGGTTTTGTGTTTCTATGGTGTCGGCTCGTGGTATTGTTCCATGTTTTGGGGAGGAGCTTGCCTATATAAAGAAAAGGAGTTCATTTGGATTATTCATGGTCTTTGGATGAATATCTAATTTGGTGAGATCTAGTCCAGATCTAAGAGGGCAAATCTTCTAATGGACTGTGATCTCTATGGCGCATGATGAGATCTGTAGATCTGACTGTTTGGGTTAGTCCTGAAGTCTTCATATCATTTATATCTGAAAGGATGCAGGTTCAGTGAAGGGAAAGTGCGCCGTGACGCAGGTACTGTAAAGGGCAAGTGCGCCGGGACGCAGTACAGTAGAGAGAGACCGGCGTGGGGACGCAGGGCGATCAAGGTTCAGGTGCGTCTCTGAAGCAGAAGGACGCGGCGCGATAGTGTTTTCAGGTGCGTCTCTGTAGCAAAAGACGCGGCGTGATAGTATCTTTGGGTGCGTCCCTGAAGCAACAGAACGCAGAGCAGTCAAAGGAACAGTGCGTGGGCACGCAGCACAGCAGAAGGATATCTGCGTGTGGACGCAGAGTAGCAGAAGGTTAACTGCGTCTGGTCGCAGGCCACAGAAAGAAAAACTGCGTCTCTGTTTTAAGATGTTCTGTTGATTGAATTTCTCTGTTGATAAGGTGTTCTGGGTTAGTTCTGTTATTGCTGATCTGATATCTGTAGTGGTCTATATCTGTTATGTACTTGTTGATCATCTGATGCTTTATGAAAAGAAGTAGGGGGTTGTAGCTCCCTTCCAGGAGTAGACTGGAAAACGAGAAAGAGAGAGAGTTGTAGCTCTCTGCAGGTTGCAGCCTGCGTACTGGTAAAGGACTGCACCAGTACAAAATCATTGTAAAAGAAGTTTCTAAATTGAAAGAAGATAGAGACATATTGCAGCAGGTGGTTTTCACCCACATTGGGTTTCCACCTTACATCTTGTGTTCTTTGGTGTGACTATCTGTTTTTCATGCTCATTATTTTATGGTACTGACATGCAAAAATAATTCAAAGATCAAATAAGGAAGATTTATTAAATTGCTAGATAATACTGATTCACCCCCCCTCTCAGTATTATTTCCAACATTTACATCTATAGAACTGGTGGCAGAACCTATGGAAATTAAAAGCTGCCCCTCGATCAAGGCTTTTCATATGGTCGATACTTAATAACAAGACCCCCATGGGTGAGGCCCTCATGCACAGAGCGATTTATGGTTCGAGTAGATGTGTTTAATGCTAGGAAGCCTCTGAATCCAATGAAAACTTATTCCTATTTTGTACACTTGTCACACACTTCTGGAAAGACATCACAGAAAAGCTTAGAATTAGGAATACATGGCAAGGGGCATCTCTTATACAAGCTTGGCATTGCTGGACAACGACTCACCCTAAAAATAATGAACAATGCTTACCTCTCATTATTAGTTGGAATATTTGGCTTGGAAGGAACCGCTGCATCTTCAAGAACTAGCCTGTAAACTGGCAGCTCCTCACAGTACAAGCACTGTCTACTTACAATGATGTCCCTGAGGATTTGCCTACTCGATCCCACATTATTATCAGACTGGGAAACATTGATGAAACTTGGCCATGGGCCTACTTTGATGGGGCTGCTTAGATACATGGTTGTGGAGGGGGTTTCTACTTATACCTTTCCAAACAGCACTTCTACAAAGTCAAACGAGGCCTGGGAGATGAAACCAACAACTACGCTGAACTCTTAACCCTTAGACATCTGCCGCATTTTCACCCTTGCGCATGACTGCATCTCTATTCAGATTTTTGGTGATTCACAAATTATCATTAACTGGTTCAATGATATTAATCAATGTCATGCCATTTCCCTTCAAAATCTTTTATCTGATGGGAAAAATCTCTAAATAGGATTTAATCTGATCACATGTCGACACATTCACAAGGAAAATAATGAAGATGTTGATAGGCTTTCCAAGGAGGGCTCGTTACTGCCTAGAGGCTTATGGATAATCAGCAAACAGGTGGACACATAAATATATCAATACCACCATAGGCCGTATATAGACCGGGAATATCACAGGGTGGACCAGCCATAGGAATATGGCTGCTTTTTTTTTTGTTTATATGTAGACTATCTACTGAACAATACTGTATTTTTATTTTTGCTTTTTGTTATTAGCCACAACACAGATAGTATTTATAATGGCAAGATGATCGACAAGTCATGGTTATGCACTATGCAAAATATGTATATAGCTCATATCTGAATCAATTTTTGATAACGCATATGCCTACAGGCATCTACTACATGTAATTTTTTCACATTAATGAAAAGATTATGATTTTTATCTTCAGAAAAAGGAGACAATTACTGACCTTTGCCAACACTCTTCCTGTGGCCCTAGTAGCAAATTGTACTAACCATGAATTCTTAAACTTAACAATTTAAAGATTGCATTGTTCTATTATTTTGGGGCTAACATAACTTAAGGTAGCTTCGGGGTCAATTGAAATAGACATAGTTTGGTTGAAGATCTTACCTTCAAACTCTATCATAGTCGGTTGGTACTCTGCCTCGTGGTCCTCAAGATCAACATTGATTTTTGGCATGCTTCTTGCCACTTCTCCAACTATTGATGCATCTTGAACCTATGCTACTTGATCAGTTCCCCTGCGATGTGGGAAATTTTTAACATAATGAGGCCCTCCGCGTCCCCAACACTGTACTGGTGGTCTGGTTTCCATCTCCACTTCAATCCTTACTGATTTTTCATTAGTCTTAGATTCACTGGGGATTTTGAATCTGGGTGGATTTCTATTAACATTTCTATTCATCTGTCCTCTAGGAAACTTATTGATCACAAATTTATTTATTTTATGAGCGGAGGAAAATTTACTCCCTTTCTTTTTGTTCCATTTCTTTCCTCCTTCCCATTTCTACTTATTTTGCTGATAGCATACCTGAGCCTTGCTTATGACCTCATCCATAGTTTTTGGGTTATCAAACTCAAGGCTTTCCTTCATAAATAGTGAAAAACTACTGACCAACTATTGTATCTTAGCCTTTTCTTCCCGTATGTATGGGACATATCGCAACAAGGATGTGAACTTGGTTATGAACTCATCTATGGATAATTTCCCCAAACGAAGATCGTGAAACTCCTTGGAATTCTCATCAAAAAATATTTCAGTTAGATACTTTTCTTTGAAATATCTTTGTAACTTATCCCCAATTATGCTTTGTTCATTTACACCACAAACTCCCCTTATCTCCTCCCACCATAAGGTGGCCTTTCCTTGCAACTGGAATATTTCTAATCGAGCTTTAATATTATGAGCATATTCGTACAACTGGAAATACTTGTTTATGCTAATGAGCCAAGATTCCACTGCCTCCTCCTGTTCGCCATCAAAAAGTGGAGGCTTAATCTTTCGGAATTCTCCCTGAAGTTCTACTTGTTGTCTCTTGTGCTTGTTGTGTTCTAATGCATTTCTGGATTCTTCTTCTTGGTTTCCTTGACCAAGAAAATAGATACTTTAGATGTTCAGGCATCACGAGAATATCTTTCTATGGTCATCCAGCCTGTTGGAGATAAGTAAACCTACCTGATCACTAATGTGTATGGACCCCAAAGATTGGAAGGAAAACTAAAATTTCTGGATTCTCTGGAGGAACTCAGAGACAGACATGCAGGCATGCCATGGATATTGGGAGGGGATTTCGACATGATTAAATCGCTTTCAGAGAAAAAAGGTGGAACCAAAGTTCAAAGTAAAGACTCTCTGAAGTTTCAGTCTTTTACAGATACTATGAAGTTAGTGGACATTGTAACTAGTAATGACATATTTACCTGGAACAACAAAAGAGGAGGAGAATCTCAGGTGGCTTCAAAATTAGACAGATTCATGATATTTTAAGACCTTATGCTCAATAATAAGGAAATATCAGCAATAATTCTACCCTTTGGTGGATCTGATCACTAGCTGATTCATTTGGAGGTGCAGAGTATTGGAACTCCAAGGAACAAACCTTTTCTCTTTGAAAACATCTGGCTTTCCCATCCAGATTTCAACAGTAACATTGCCAAATGGTGGTCAGAAGATTTGAACATTCAGGGAACCAGAATGTTCCTTCTTCAAAAAAGACTAAAACACATCAAGCTTAGGCTCAAGGACTGGAACAAGAAGGAACATGGCAATACTTTTGTAGCTAAAAAAGTAGTAGAGGGTAAAATGCAGGAACTCAACCAAGCCCTTATCATAGATGGCTTTGATGACACTAGGAATGTTCATGTCACCAAATTCCATCAAGAATGGGGGGATTTATGCAAACAAGAGGAAATATTTTGGAGGCAAAAATCGAGGGTTCAATGGGTCAAAGAGGGAGAAAGAAATACTAGATTCTTCCATAGATCCACTATGGCGAACATGGTTCACAACAGAATTTCAGTGATCAAGGATGAGAGAGGCATTCTCCACAACTCTCATGAAGAGATAGAAAAAGCTCTCATCAAGCACTTTCAAGGCATTGCCAAAGAAACTTGTTATGACAGAGAGAATTCCATCAGAAACTTCACAAGACACATTCCTAGGCTAGTGTCCAATGAGGACAATTTCAACCTCAACAAGCCAGTAACCGAAGATGAAGTTAGTGAAGTGCTCAAAGAAATTCAAAATGGTAAAGCACCTAGCCTAGATGGTTTCAATGTTGATTTCTTCAAGGCCTGCTGGAGTATTGTAAAATAGGATATTCTGAATGTGGTAGAAGATTCTAGGATGAATAAAACTATTCTGAAAGCTATGAACACTTCCTTCATTGCCCTTATCCCTAAGCAGGAGGCTGCTCAGACTCCTGAAAAGTTTATACCAATAGCTTTATGTAATGTGATCTACAAGATAATATCAAAAGAGGTGGGCAACAGACTCAAACCTCTCCTTCCTTCCCTGGTTTCTATGGAACAATCTGGATATGTGGAAGGAAGGAAAATTCTCAACAATATCATTTAAGCACATGAGGTGGTTCATTCTCTGAATATCAACTAAAAGGCTGGTATGATCATGTAATTAGACATTGCTAAGGCCTATGATAAACTGAGTTGGAACTATATTAGGAAAATACTCATTGCTTTTGGGTTTGATCACAACTGGGTGAGATGGATCTTGGCCCTGGTCACCTCCTCTAGTTTCTCTATTCTGGTCAATGGCTCTCCTTCTGAAACTTTTCTTCCCTCTAGGGGCCTTAGACAAGGGGACCCACTCTCTCCCTTTCTCTTCATCCTCATGATGGAAGGACTTGGTCAGTTTATCAAACATGCTAAAGAAGTCTGTAAGATCAAAGGTCTCCAACTTTCTAATACAGGACAGGCTTGGACGCATCAACAGTTTGTGGATGACACCATGTTGCAAGGAATCCCTATAGTCAAAGAAGCTCATGCATTCAAACAGATCCTAAATGAATTTGCCAAGGCTTCATGTATGGAAGTTAATCTCTCAAAATCCAAGATCGTTTTCTTCAATACTAATATAGCCATACAAAAGAACATTGCTAAAATTCTGGGCTTTCAAAGAGATTCTCTCCCCTCAAAATATTTGGGGATTCCACTAACTACTAAGCCTCTACACAAAAGCATCTGGGAGCCGGTGATCAATAAACTGCAAGACAAAATAAGAAAATGGACGATGAGGTCCTTAAACCTGGCTAGCAGATTAGTGCTGACAAAGGCTATTCTACAATCAATCTCAGTTTTTATGATTTCTACTCTCCCAGCTCCTAAAGGAGTCTTGTAGCTTTTCAGAAACATA
Organism: Pinus tabuliformis; assembly: GCA_031772625.1. Classification (NCBI taxonomy): domain Eukaryota; kingdom Viridiplantae; phylum Streptophyta; class Pinopsida; order Pinales; family Pinaceae; genus Pinus; species Pinus tabuliformis. The sequence goes on from CM062811.1 coordinate 957,657,786, forward strand.
CAAAGAAAATTTCTTTGGGGAAAGGGGTAAGAAAAGAAAAAATTTCCCTTGGTAACCTGGGAAAAAATCTGTAAACCCAGAAATCATGGAGGCCTAGGATTGGATGATCCTGAAATTTTAAGCAAAGCTCTAGGAGCTAAATTATGGTGGCAATGGCTAAAAGAACCAAAGGCTCAGTGAGCCACAATTTGGAAAGAAAAATATGCTAGTTCATGGCCAAGTGAGGATCGTATAAGAATGGATGGTAATATCAAGGGATCACACATATGGAACAAGGCCTGGGACAATAGAGGTCTAGTCCAAGATATTGGCTTCTGGGAAATTAGAGAGGGAAACTTAGCTATGTTTTGGGAGGACATATGGCAACAAGAACCCATTCTTTTGAAAGAAGAATTGAAGGAGCTTAAGGCACAGGCAGAGGCTAAAGGTTTAATCAAAGTTAAGGATTTCTGGGATCAAACCAACAGTGCAGGAAAGTGGAGAAAATGGAGGAAATTCGATCTCAGGGATGACAGGCCTTTAAAAGAAAAAGATGAAATGATAATGCAAGAGTTAGATAGAAGAAAAATTCTAGCTTCAGAAGGGAATGACCGGCTAAGATGGGGCAATAACAATGAGGGCACCTTTAATCTTAAGGAGGCTAAAATAATTCTCCTTGGTTTGGCTTCCCAGGCTCTGGACAAAGCATGGCAAAGACTTTGGAGGCAACAAGGTTGGATGAAAATTAAACTCTTCATGTGGCTGGTGCAACATAGGAAGATTTTGACCTGGGACAATATTAGGAAAAGAGGTGTTTTGGGGCCTTCTAGGTGCAAACTATGTGAAGTGCAAGAGGAAACAATGGAGCATCTTCTCAACAACTGCTTCTTTTCCTCCAAGCTGTGGGATTATTTCACCTCCATCTTCCAGCAGTCAGATAGGGACCAAGGAAGCATAATCAACACCCTAAACAAGTGGAGAAGCAATTTTGCGAATAACGAAGTTCTCAGTATTGCCTGGGCTCTAATGCCGAGCTTCATCATCTAGAACACTTGGAAGGAAAGGAATGACATGATTTTCAAGGAGAAAAAAAACCGCCCCTTTACCATTTTTATCAGATCCTAAAACAACTGCAAGAGACTGTGGGTTCTATTGTCCGAAATCTCCTTGAGAATCCTCTCTCGACTCCTGAGTGGAGGATTCTCTACCAGCTAAAATTACATGGTTTTATTCCTCAGAGCTTGGGCAGGAAGAATCTCTTTAGAGACTCTGAGCTTGATTTTTGGCAACCTCTCCCTAAGGGTTTTTTGAAGTTCAACATTGACGGAGCCTCAAAGGGCAACCCAGGCAGAGCAGGTCATGGCGGAGTTTTAAGGGATGAAAAAGGGAACACCCTGTTTATTTTCCATGGTCATCTTGGAAAGGCCACCCACAATTTGGTAGAAATTTTGGCTATGGAACATTGTTTAGAATTCTTGCTTGACACAATGTGATTGTTGAAGATGATTCTGAGTTAATCATTAACTCAGCCAAGAGAATCAGCTGGGGTATGGCACTGGAAAAGGTCTCAAAGAATTGGAGGCTCATCTAGATCTTTCAACGGATCTATAACCACCTTCTAGGCTTCCGTACAATAAATTTTAGACATGTTCAAAGATCGACCAATAAGCTGGGGGATCTCCTAGCTAATCAAGGAGTGAATTGCGTAGAGGAAAAGTTTGCAACAAAATGGCAAGAGCTACATCAACTCAGTCTCAAGGTGAAATGCCATGATCAGGCCGAGGAAGATTGGTTGTTGTTTAGAAGTAGGACCATGGAGGGCAACACAGATAACTCAGAAGCGATATGAGCAGAGGAGTGTACATTTTTGGTTTTACAACGAATAGTGAGCTTTGGCGGTTTAATGTTCAGAGAAGGAAGCTCAATCAGGGCTTTAGTGGTGGCAAAGTTGGTGGCTTCTCTCTGAGGGTTTCAGATAGGCTGGTAGAGGCCTTTTCTCACAATGTCACTGGTAGAACTAGTTTGTCAGACAGTCGGGAGCAGGGTGCTCATGGCACCCCCGACTTACGTAATCTTTCACCTCCGAGAGGTTTTCCATATCCTGAGTGGTTTTGGAGTGCTCACAAGCCCTGCGAGCGGGAAGCGGTTTTACCATTTTTGCAGCGATCCCATTCAGTGATTAACACGTGGCCCGGGGACCGTTTGGAAAACCGCCATGATTGCACATTAAATAGCGGCATGTGGGGTGGTGTGATTTTCTTTTCCGCCATTGGATCTGTTGATTGAGATCAATGGTTGGGTTTTTTCAAGCTTTTCTATGGGGCCGGGGTGTTAAGTTCGGTTAGCCGTTCCTGGTCAGATGTTCATATCCGAAGTTGGTTTAAGAGGTAGTTTAGATCATGTTTTTTTTGGCATATTTAGAGAGGGCTGCTGTGGACAACTATTTGTTAAGCTTTTGGCTTAACGTTTTGGGTCAGTCCCCTTTCGAGTCTTTCGTCCATTAGTTTTGGATTATAAGTTCGTACCATTGGTAGACAGCACCTTGGTTTTGTGTCCACTCTGTGAGTGAGTGGTTGTAATATATGTAATTTATTTTTGAATTAATGTTATAGAAGGTTCGTCTCTTGCACCAACAAAAAAAATAATTAGACATTTTCCTTTTAATTTATAAATAACAATAAGAGGATTTTTATTTCTTAATTATGATTTTTTCATTAAGATTATATATATATATATATATATATATATATATATATATATATATATATATATATATATATATATAATTCTAAAATATTCTAAAAATTAGAAGTATTAATGAAGATTTCCAGAATATTTTAGAACCAGTAATTCAATTGAATGGTATTTAAATTTGCTTTCTAATTTATCTTACACGAGAAGTTGTTGCAAATTCTAGAGTATTCTAGAAATATATAGGGTATAAGCTAAGATTTTCAAAATATTTTAGAATGTTTAATAACTTTAACTTATAATTGTTTTTGGGATAGTAAAATCCTTATCATTTCTTAATTTATAATGGTTTTCAGGTTCAAGACAATAAAACATTTTTTCATTTTTGTTTCAAATACTAGAATATTCTAGAAATTATAGAACATTAGTGAAAATAATCATATTATTTCAGAATCCAATTAAAATGGTATTTAATGGTGTGTAATAATTAATGTACACTAAGCCATTGCAGAGTCTAAAATACTCTGGAAATCTATAGGATATAAGCCAAGATTTTCAAAATGTTTCAAAATATGCAATCAAAATGACAATTGAGAATGTGCAATCACTTTAAAATGACAATTCCATAATCAAAGGTATATGTGTTAATTTATAATTAATTTTGGAACAATAAAAGCTTTTCCATTTCTTAATTTATGATTGTTTTCAAAACAATAAAAAAAATTCCCATTTTCATTTCAAATTCTAGAAATTATTGAAACTTTAATGAAGATTTCCCCATCTATAATCTTGCTAAAATGGTTTTTAAAGTTGTGTGGGCACACTAATACAATATTTTGGAAATTTATAGGAAATGAGCTAATATTTTCAAAAATATTTTAGAATGTGCAAGCATTTTAACAATTTATAATTGTTTCAAATATTCATAAAAATATATTTTAGATGACACATAAAAAACAACTTCGTAGAATAATTAAAAAATGTAAAATTGAAATAAATCATTACATATTTTAGTTTTAGAAATCTAATTAGACAAAATTTTGTCTCCAGAAATCTAGTAAACATACGTGATAAATTTTTAGGATATTCCAAAACCTATAAATGAACTAAGTGATTTCAGATTTTAAAACATTTTAGACATGTAAAGGACAATTTTTCAAAATATTACAAAGCCAAACAATGTTAAAAGACTTGTATTTCGAGTAACCTTAAAAGTAAACTTGTAATACCAATAAAATTTCTAGAGTGTTAACTAGAATTAAGTTTTCTGGCTAATTAATTTACTCTGTCATTGTCTCAGTTGGACGATTCGATGGTGTGTTGATTGTTTCACAAAGTGAATCATTCTCCCGAGGTGGTATCATGCTCAGAGCTGAAGGCCTCGTTCTCCACAGCATCGAACAAAAATTAGCAATGCAAATTTCATGTTTAATATAGTATAAGCTAGATGTGAATTTACTTTCTTTTATAAAAGATCAAGAAAGCTATGCTTAGTAGCTAACACCACAGACTAGGACATGTTTGTCAATTCCACAACAACTACCAAATCTCTTTTAGTGTTGGAGTTCTTTTCTCAATAGCTTTGTCTTTACTGTTCTTCAAGTGATGAAGTTCGTCATATTTTTTTACTATCTACACAAAGAACAAAATCGACCAACTTCATATCAAATACTAAAATATAAATTTGTTCCTTTTAATACACTCATAAATACAATGAAAACTTACTATATTAAACAATCTTTAATAGGTCCAGAACCCACAAATAAAAAGATACTATCTACACAAAGAACAAAATCGACCAACTTCATATCAACTACTGAAATATAAATTAGTTCATTTTAAGACACTCGGAAATACAATGAAATCTTAGTATATTAAACAATATTTAATAAGTCCAGAACCCACAAATAAAAAAGTATACTCTGTGACTATGAAACCAAATCAACATAAAATTGTTAACAATGTCAATATAAAACCCTCATCAATATGGAACTAGAATTTGTAAAAAAATTAGGTTCATTATATTATAATCTTAAGACTCTTTAGGTTGACAAGAAGAGTACCTAAAGAAAATATAACATAGAACAATATATTATCAAGAAAAAATCTTCATGCATCTTTAACTTCAACATAATCCTCATGATTTATAAGGCTCAAGGAATTGTTGATATCTTTTTGTCTTAAAGAAAAAATATTTAATGCTATATGCTATTCCATTTCCAAATTTCATTAACATCTAGTGCAATAGCTAACTAAATTAAAATTGATTACTTTATCTATCTAATATTATTATTATAATAATAATAAATAATTTTAATTATAATAATAATAAATAATTAAATTAAAATTAAAGAAAAATATTTTTAAAAATACATACCACCCATGCACAAAATACATTAAAAAGAAAATTGTAGCGGACAATATTTTGTTTGTGGTTTAAAAAGAGACACAACGTTACGAAATGATACTTATACATATATATTCTTATTACATTACAAGATTTCTCATTCTGGACCTACGAGTTTTGTTTAGACAATTTCTCATTCTGAGACCTACGAGTTTGGTTTAAACAATTTCTCATTCTGGTTTAGACAATTTCTCATTCTGGATCTACGAGTTTGGTTTAGTTATCATGGAGAGTGTATCTGACGTAGAATTGAATGCAAAAGTTGAGGAGATTATCAATATATTACACCTCCCTTACGACAATTGTTTCCCAGATTATAATGAAGTGATTAATGAATACACCCAAAGCATTGAAATAACTTCACGACTTCAATCAGAATTCAATTTGAAAGTTCAGGAAATAACCAAAAAGATAGAGTTCTTTAGGGAAATATTAGAGAAATCCTCGTATTTTGAGGAAATTATGAGACAAATGAATAGCCCAGAGATGGTGGATCGAATAGAAAGGGTGATCCGCACAGACCCTCATCATTCACAGTTAGAACTGGTTGTCTACGGCATTGGAAGGTTGACTCCTACGAGGGAAACCCCAGATGTGGGGTTGAAAATCGAGGACGTGGAGCCCTGTCAAATGCAGTTAGCTTTTGCCCTTTTATTGAGAGAGAAATTTCCATGGGTTAATGATATAGAGGTGTACGATCCAATTCTGTCGCCACTAGAACGAAGAGTCATAAGCGAATTTAACTGCACAATTCCTTTGGTTAATGAAGGCGGGAGACGAACAGTGGACAGACCCACGCTATTTTTCATGCCTCACTGCGGAACTGAGCTCTATGATAGTGTATTGGATGCGAATTGGACGCCTGACAATTTTAGTAAGATTATCATACTGGGCAACAATTTCGACACGTACTGCCACAAAGATTTGGAATCCTGGGGCAGTAAAAAAGTTAAGGCCCTTAGAATCATAGATCATGTAAGGCATGAAATTCCACTTCCCGTAGTAACTATGGGAAATGCTTGTCCTGCTGCTCCTCACGCCTTCTCAGATGAACCAGACACAGTAAGCCCGCTTCATGTTGCTGAAGTCTTTTGGTATGCATTCTCACAGTTAAGTTGGAAGTTCTTTGCATGGGATGGTTCATTGGATAATCTGAACATTGATCTTTAGTATGAGGATTAATAATTTAAATAAACAATAGTATTTTTTTTAAGTCATATGAAGCAGTTCGGTTTACTTCACAATAAATAATTTTTTTTTTTTTTCTAAGGAATGCAAATTCTTTAAACTCTAAATTTCAAAATTAGTAAATATATGGGTGATTATTATCATTTGACTTAATTTCTTGTAGTATTTCAGTTAATTTGGTTTATTTATTTTGGAATAAGTTAATATTTGAGTTGACAAAAGTTAATACACATTTATTATTATTATTATTTTTTAACTAAATTTAAAATTTCTTATATTATTAAAAAATAATTAATTGTATTTGGAATTTTATTTTATAATTTATTATAAAAAAGGGGTGTGATTCTATCAATGGTAAATGTAGAGATACATCTCTTAAAATAAAATAAAAATATATATATTTTTTAAATAAAAAAAAAATAATTAATATAATATAAAACAAAAATGACAAATAAATATATATATGACCACCAAAATGGGTGGATTTCCGGATCAGAGGGCTTCCCTGTGTTTTGGGATGACTCAACTAAGACAACGAAGGGCACTATTGCTGACTCGTGCCGCCCCTACCTTCGTTGTAGGTAGGATCTTTAGAAAAGGATATGATATTTCACTTATTGAAATTAGACTTTTACTATGGGCTTATTATATGTAAAAATAATATTTTTTATGTTGATGGTATATTTTAAGAATATTAGGATTGAGGTGAAATTCTCTTATCAGTATCTGATTTTGAGATATTTTTGAAATCTGTAATTAATATAATTTCAATATATGATAAACAGTGTAATGAAAGTCTTGTGATTATATAGTATGATTGTGATTATATATTTAATTAGTATTGATTTTTGCAGCACCAAATCAAATGGATTTTTGGTAGGTTAAAATGTTTTACAAATCTTATCTTTTAAGTAAATCTAGTTCTGTTAAGACTAGATTTTCAAAGAAAAACTATTTATTTCCAGAAAAACTATTTATTTCCTTAAAATCACTAGCTAGAAGGTGAGGCCAGTTGCCACTTACTAGCTGAAAATGAAATGTAATACATGGGCATCCATCTAATGCACTCTTTCAATATTGTAAGGATCAAATCAATTATTATATAATGCACCCTTGCACTTGGTAGGAGCTAGATTATTTTCTCATTTCTATAGCTCTAACTTAAGCCATTTTTACTTATTTCTCCTCACTTTTTCTAATTTTTCAATTCATCCAATGACTATGGACAATTACTTGTAGGCAGATAAATCATCTATATAGTTCATCTACATAGTGTTGCTATGTACTTTTATCGAGATTGGATGACCATGGGAGTAACTACCTCACCATTATAAACATAAGTAGATATTATATATGGAAGTATGCTAACCAAACACTAAACTTTTTTTGGAAGGGGGAAGGTGGTCCATCCACTGTGCTTGAAGGAGCATTGTGAGGGAGGTTACAAGTTCGACTTCAGACTCTTTAGGGTTTGTTACTAGGCTGAACTACATTTTTTGGTTGCTGTAGCTGGTCTCTGGTCGGCATCTTGCTCTGGAGAGGGTTGGCTTGCATGGTTTGACACTCAAACAGGTACCCATCTTTGGTGACATCCTCTGTCAAACCCCTCACTGTTCCTTTCCTTGAATTTGTTTTCGAAATGCTAGGATTCTATAGTCTAATTTTTGTGCTTGTTTTAATGCAGGTTGGTTCGGCTCTTGGACGGAACCCTCGGGATCTTTTCAGTTCACCGTCGTGACATCAGAGTCCTCGGCATTTTTACCAGGTATGTGGGTTTCACTGGGATGGCCCTAAGTTGTTACAGACTCTGTGGTTATTTTAATTTTAAAATCCATTGGCTTGAAGTCGAGAACTCATGGTGTAATGTTTTTAAGGGCGAATGTATAACTGTGTAAATCCCTTTCTAGGTATTTGACTCTATTTAGCTTTAGAGCTTCGCATTCGTTAATTTCTCTGTTGGACTTATTTTAATTGTGAGCTACCTTTGGCAATTTGAAAGTCTGCCATTCCACAAGCTATAAATGTTGATAGTTGCTACTCTGCTATTGCATAGTATGTATATAGTTGTATTGCTTATTTTCATTTTCAAAAACTGCAATGTAATTTTCTATTGCTTTTGGGTTGAAGGGGATTTTGGAAACCCTTCTGTCAAATTCGTTCGAGAGTATTTCTATGAATGTTTTACTTGCTTTGACAGTGCAAGTAATCTTCTATTGGTTTTCCCGTAATGTGGACATTATCAATGTTTTTCTTTATAAATTACTTTCCAGTGCTAGGATTGTCTGTTATCTTTAAATTAATTCTTTGTTACACAAGCCCTTGCTCTTCTGGGGTTTATGCAAGTTTTAATGATTGTTTCGCTATCACAAGGCTTTCAGTGGGTCTTGCACTAGAATAAAATATAGCAGGCCATAGTTTCTGAGGTGATTTGTCATGACTGTTCCACTATTCTATTGTTCTTTCTTGAAATTGTGGTCTATTCGTTTCTCCTCTGTTTCTTAACTATAATAGTTCTCTGCTATGTTTGCTTTTAGAATCATTGTGGTAGAATGAAATTACTTACAGGTTAATTAATTTCTTTTCTTTAGAGAGGGACAATATCCCAACCTGTTCTGGTTCTTTTTGTAACATTTCATAACTAAATTATCAAACTAGTTAATATGCTACTTCTTTAAGACAGAACTTATACAAGTAAATAGTACCTTCTGTAATTTTAGAGAAGTTATTCAGTTTTACTTATCTGTCCTCACCCTTCTAGATACACTGAATTAGATTCTTCTGATTATTTTCCTCCCAACCTTGAGACCAGTGCTGCTCCACTTGAGGTCTCCCCCGAGCTACCCTTCACAGGGTATTCTCTTCAAGATTTTTTGTACTTGAATGTAGCATGTATCTGGTCTTAACCAGACATAACCAAGGTAGCACTGTCTATCCCTACAGCACAGTCCATCTCACAATTTTCCTCTTTTCCTCGAGGTCTCAGATGCCCCTCATCCTCTTGATTCCTAGAATAAATCTTCCTTTTGGAAGTAGTTAGGGTTTGGGTAACTACCCAGCCTAACTGTTTGAGAATAAATGGTCATCCTTAGATGACTTATTCTCACTTGAATTAAACCAATTAATTATTGCCAAGATTCGAACAATTCACTTTTATAAAAATTAAGACAAAATTACTATTTATATCAAAGTTAACCAATATTCAGTTTGTAAAAAAAAACAGTAAAATAAATATTTACACATATATGGGGGACATCACATCTCCCCCCCAAGATTGAACATCGTCTCGATGTTCTTTTGTTGGAAATAACCCAGGAAATATCTCCCTCATGGTCCTTTCATCCTCCCAGGTAGCCTCCTTAGGGCTAAAATACTGGCATTGTACTTTAACTTTGGTGATAACTCATCTCCGCAACATTACTTATCTCCGATCGAGTATACCCATTAGCTCGATTAGGAACTTGCCTTCTAGTTCTAACTATATAGTCAAGATAAAAGAAAGTTATTTTAATTATTGGTAAAATCAGAATGTACTTCTACTATGCATAATTACATACTCATATATAAGATAAGTCGTCGAGGATTTTTTTTTTAATTTTTCTCCCGTTCACTTGTATTTCTTGCTAGTTTATTATGTGTTTGGGATCATAAACATATTTCTTTAAAACTGAAACGTGAAAAACGTTGTGTACCTGTATATAGCTTGGTAAAGCAAGTTGATAAGCTACTAGCCCAACCTGTGCTAAAACTTGGAAAGAACCACAAAATATGGGTTCCAATTTGGCAATCCATCCACTGAAGTGTACTTTTCTTGGCTCTAACATGCACATAGACATGATCACCCACTTCAAATTCCCGAAAGCTTCTTTTCCGGTCAGCAAAGTTCCTTTTTTGGTCCTAAGCAGCCTATAAATTAGATCGCACTTTTTTGACCATTTCTTCCATCTCTGCTAACATACCAGGCTTCAACATTAACTTATCTTCCGGACCACCCTAGTTTGAGGGAGTCCTGCATTTACGCCCATAAAGCACTTCAAAAGGGCTCATTTGTGTAGAAGTGTGATAATTATTGTTATAAGCGAATTCTACAAGACGCAAGTATTCTTCCCACTTATATGGTTGTTGCATTACATAATCTCGTAACATATCCTACACCACTTGGTTTACTCGCTCCGTCTGCCCATCCGTTTGAGGATGGTAAGCAATACTAAAATGTAGTTGAGTACCCAGCCCTTTAAACAAGGCTTTCCAGAATGCTGATGTAAATTTTACATCACGATATGAGAATATAACCTTCAGTATTCCATGCAACCTAAAAATATTATGTATAAATATATTAGAAATCTGTATTGCCTTATAAGTAGATTGTATCGCTGTGAAGTGGGCAGATTTGCTCAGCTTATCCACGACCACCATGATTAAGTTATTATGTTTTCTTAATCTGGGCAGGCCTGCTATAAAATCGATGGAAATAACTTCCCACTTCCATTCCGGAATGGGTAATGGGTGGAGTAAACCAGCTGGATGATGGTGTTCTATTTTAACTTGTTGGCATTCCAAACAACGGGCCAAAAATTTAGCCACCTCCTTCTTCTTGCCGGGCGAAAAATATTCTTTTCTAAGAGATGTTATCAACTTATGATATCCAAGATGGCCATCATATGGAACCTTGTGATACTCATCTAAAATTACATCCTTAATGGATTTTATATTGGCTACATACATTCTTATTTTATAAATCAACAAACCCTCTTGGTTTACTTCATACCAAAGCTATTGTGCTTTGCTATTCGGAATTTTTGTTTGTTGCCACAAAGTTTGATACTCTGGGTCTTGCGTTGTTGTCTCCTTAATTTGATCCTTAAACGTGTTTTGTGCTTCACTAAATGATATTTCATTTAAATAGTTAGCTTTTCTACTTAATGCATTTGCGACACCATTTTCTTTTCCTTTTAGATGTTTAATTTCAAAATCGAACCTGCTCAGAAAATCAACCCAATGTGCTTGTCTAGCGTTCAAAGTGAGATGTTTAAAATAATTAGTAAAGTTGTGATGGTCAGTCATTAGCAGAAATTTCTTACCCAATAGGTAATGCTGCCACATTTTTAAGACATGAATAACTGCTTTCAGTTCCAAATCATAAGCGGAGTACATATGCTCGTGCTCTTTAAGTCTTTTGGATTCATATGTGATGGCTCTACCTTGCATTAGTACACCACCCACACCTTCTTTGCTAGCATCAGTACACACCACATATTCTTTGTTTGGATCAGCAATGCTTAATATAGGTGCAGTGGTGAGTAAATGTTTAAGTCGGTCAAATATATTTTGGCATTATGTACTCATCTAGGCCGATAAATGACCTTATATCAGCCACATTCAATGAATTTCCTGTAATACCCATCTAGGCCCATAAATGACCTTATATTAGCCACATCCTTTAAGTACTGGCCAGTCCATTATGGTCTTTATTTTCTCTAGGTCCACAACTATTCCTTCTTTAGTAATGGCATGACCAAGATATTGGATATGTTCCATAAAAAGTCGCATTTGTTGTATTTGGAATATAACTGGTGTTCTCTTAAAATTTGTAAAACAATCTGGAGGTGTTCCTAGTGTTCCTCCATCGTCCGTGAGTAAATTAAAATATCATGAATGAAAACTAACACAAACTTGTCTAAATATTGATGGAATATGTTGTTCATAAGGCACATGAAAGTTGTTGGTGCATTGGTTAACGCAAAATGTAACACCAAAAACTCGTAATGCCCATAACGAGTTTTGAAAGTAATTTTCACTATATCTTCTTTCTTGATTCTAATTTGATGATATCCCAATCGAAGGTCAATCTTGGAAAACACAGTTGCCCCCTTTACTTGGTGAAATAATTCATCTATACGAGGTAGGGGATACTTGTTTTTGATGGTTAACTTATTCAATTGATAGTAGTCCATATAGATTCGCATGGTTCCATCCTTCTTTTAACAAAAAATATTGGGGCTCCCTAGGGTGATACACTGGGTTGGATGTATTTCTTGTCAAGGAGTTCATGCAATTGCATTTTCAGCTCTGTTAATTCGGGTATGCTCATACGATAAGGAGGTTGAGATATAGGTGCAGCTCGCAGCACTCATTCAAATGTAAAATCTATATCTCCTTTTGGTTGAAGTCCCAGGATTTCCTTTGGAAATACATCTGGGAAATTCTCTACTATTGGTATATTCTCTATGGCGGAAAATGTTTCTTTGGAATCAGAATACCATACTTGAATGGCATAAATCTGGCACCCTTTTTGGATGCATTTGGCCAATTTGGAAGATGTCACAGGTCTCAACTTTATAGGTCTTACGATCCCTTGAATTTCCTGCCCTATCCCATCCTCATCCATATAATTAATGGTTTTAGTTTCACAGTTAAGGAGAGACCAGTGTTTCTCCAACTAGTTCATACCGCTGAGGATATCGTATGACCCTAAGGGCAGCACATTTAAGTCTGCCATAATAGGTTGTCCTCCTATTTGTAGGAGACAATTACTGAATTATAAAAAAATGATGGAGGGGCTCCGCTGCCATCAACCTGCATACAACACAAACCCTGGTTAACAGTAAGCTCCCAGCTGCCGCGGTTAACCTGAATTCCACTGCAGATTCGGTCCCTGCCTGCACCTGTCTATCTCTGTGGTCAGCATGGACGGAATGGACCTCAATGCTGTTGATTACTCACCAGATCCGTTAGCCGATCAGGTCATTTTCCATAACCCTGCCTAGAAGTCGATTGTTTCCTCCTCCATTCCGTCCTGTTCGCATCCTAGGCCAGTTGTCTCTTTGCCTGGGCCATCTGACAGCTCTCCCCACCTCAAATACCCCTCTGTCGACTCTTCCAGGCTGGACTGCCCTCCCCTCTCACCCTCGACCCTCAACCTTCTCACCTCCTGCTCCATCCCACTATTTGACCTGACTCCACCTGCTGACCTCTGTTATCTGCACATCCCTAACCCTAACCCTCCCCAAGGGCCGCCTGCTAAAAACCCCTCCTAGCCAGATGCTCACAATCCTGAATCTAGGTACGCGCCATCGGTATCCAGCAAACCCTCGAGCTGTTTTGTAATGCCTATGGTTGGGGTACAAGCTGAAGACACTCTGGCAACACCACTCAGTCTGGTCGATCATCTACATTCGCACCCTACTGCGCCACGCACTGGTAAGAAAAAATCAAAGTGCATCAGAGTCTCTGGGAAAGACTACACCATCAAGTTCGGAGAAGGACTTGCAATGGGGGATATTGCAGACAATGCCAACAAGGTTCTGGTAGGCAGGGTCCGTGGACGGACATACACAGCTGAGCGATTAGGGCTCTGGGTAAAGGAGATTTGGGGGCAGACCTTCCAGCAACTGCCTATGGTACAAACCCTAGCTCGAGGATGGTTTGTTCTCCAGTTTGCGAACGAGGATTACACTAATCTAGCTCTGGCTCGCTTTTGGCATATCGAAATGGCACCAGTGCTCCTCAAGCGTTGGAGTCCACTATTTGACCCAGAGTGAGAGCAGATCAGAGCAGGCCCACTTTGGGTGTGACTACCAGGGCTTCCATTACAGTACTAGTCCGAGGAAGTCTTCATCAAAATTGGTAACACTCTGGGTACATATTTGGATTATGATAAAACCATTGTACAGTCCAAAAATCACTCCTTAGCACGCATATTGGTTCACTTGGACACTCGGGAGGGTTTGGAAGAAAAAATTACACTCCAGTGGAGGAACTTCACCAGGGTTCAGATACTGGATTACGAGGGCGTGCCTTTTCGATGTCACAAATGCCATAAGGTCGGCCACATTTTCAAGGAATGCCCCCTGGTCACCAAAGCACAGGAGACAACAACAATGCATGGATCAACATATGCACATGGTACCTCAGTTCAACATGGGAAGAACACTGAACCGGGACCTGATCCACCTCGCAAGGTGACTCCATCCAAGCCTACGAGCCCTGCAGTGAGTACATCCACTGGTCCCCCATCTCCTCCACTGACTCGAGCACGAGCAGTAGCAGAAGTGGCTCGATCAGTGGGTACTCCTCTTCCCTCATCTCCTGTTCTATCTTATATTGATGTTTCAAATGTTATGCATTTGCCTGCATCTCATTCCTTTTGCATCCCTCATTCTGCATCCATTTTCTGCAGTTCCCCCCCACATTTTCTGGTTGACTCCACCACCGCTCCCTCCATTCCCCTGGTGAGTCACTGCCCCCCCTCACCTCCTCCACTGGATACCCCATGCCCCTATAACCTCAGGTCTCGATCATCGATTGGTCTTTCCCTACCACTCCCGGGCCTGGGCCTCACTCCCCCCATTTCATCGACCAGACCATCATGGGGCCGAAAATCTTTCTTATCTCACGCCATCCTCCGAGCAGGGGCTGAGGTCCTCTCTAGGAGATAGTCATCAATTGATCGGGTTCTTAGAGAAAAGCCAACCCCTACCATTGTTTCCCCATGAAATGCCTCTCTTTCAACTGTAGGGGCATGGCTATCTCCCCCAAAAAGCTAGCCCTTTTTAGACTATTCTCTGTTACTCATGTTAACATTATCCTACTGCAAGAAACCCTAGGGGATGGCACACTGGTCACTTCCACCCTTCAGTCCATCTGCCCATGATGGAATTTCACGGCTCCAGATGCCTCGGATCATTCAGGGGGTTTGGCTATTGCTTATAACCCTCGCACTATCAAAGCCATTGCAACTTGGGGAGGCAGGGGATACTTGGGATTGGACCTCTATTCTGCTGAATTGGGTAAGGAGGTCAGGGTTATGAATGTGTATGGACCATGTCAGGGAAGAGAGACCTTTTGGAATCACCTCCTAACCTTATCCCTGACCTCAGTTGACAACCTCATCTTAGGTCATGACCTCAATTTCTCTATTGGATTCAGTGAGTCGTTGGGGTCTACTGCATAGGTCGATCCTCTCTCAGAGGTCATGGAATCCCTCCTTGATCAGGCACAGCTCATTAATGTGCCTATGATAAAGCCCTTACCCACTTGGAGAAATAGAAGAGTAGGGGAGGCAGCCGTTGCCATGAGGCTGGACACGATGGTCATCAAGCATCAGTTACTCCAGAACCTCTCTCATTACAAGCAATGGGTGGGATCTGGGGTCATTTTAGACCATTCACCCATCTACTTGGAAATCACCGGACTACCTACAAAACCTCGAGCTCCCTTTAAGTTCAATTTAGTTTGGTTACAAGACCCGAGTTTCACCGAGATGGTCAAGGAACATTGGGCACACAATCCTCCCTCCCAGTTTCCATCTAAGGCAGCTGTTTTCTACCACAAACTACTCCAACTAAAGAAGCACATGATTAAATGGGCCAGAGACAAAAATTTGAAGGACAATCAGACCCTTACTGCAGTTGAAGCTGACCTTGCTAGCCTCACTGATGAAAACAACAGAGGTTTTATCAGCCCTGAAGATAAAGCCCATCTAATTGAACTGGAGAACAAACGTGTTGGCATTCTAAAGGATAGAGAGGAAACTTGGAGGTTGAAGAGTCGGGCCATATGGCTCAAAGCAGGAGATGATAACACCAAGTACTTCCAAAATTTTCCAAAGGAAGGAAATCTGCCAACACTATTTGGCAATTGCCCACTCCAGAAGGGGGCACTGCTCACACCTTTCAGTAGCTCTCTCAATTGGGCATTTCACATTTTAAACAACTCTTCAAAGCCCTCCCTGGAAGTAACTTGGCGGAGATCATTCGAGTAGCAGGGAATTTCCCTCATTTTGTTGAACAAGAAGCCGCAGAAGAGCTCACTGCCCTGGTCACTATTGAAGAATTGGAACAAACCCTTAAGTGGTTCCAAAAGGATAAGAGCCCTGGGCTAGATGAGTGGCCTATCAAATTTTATTTGGATTTTTTTGATCTCCTTGGGAATGATCTCCTCAATGTCATTGAGGAATGCAGATTGACAGGCAAAATGTATCCAGCTATCAACACCACTTTCATTGCCCTCATCCCGAAATCCGATTCCCTGACCTCCTTCAATGATTTTCGGCCTATATCCCTCTGTAACACTCTATACAAGATTATAGCCAAAATCATTGCAAATCGGCTTCGCCCCATCCTATCTCGTCACATCTCCCCTGAACAGTTTGCTTTTCTCCACAACAGGCAAATCCATGAAGCCATTGGTACAGCTCAGGAAGCCATCCACTCCATTAATAAAAAATCCCTTAAGTGTACCATCCTCAAGATTGATCTTGCAAAAGCTTTTGATCATGTATCATGGCTTTTCATTAAAATGATTCTCATTCATCTTGGCTTCCCCTATGAGTACATAAACTGGATCTTTTGCTGCATCAACTCTGTCACCTACAGTATCCTCATAAATGGCTCTGCTACACCCTTCTTTCATGCTGATCGTGGCTTGAGACAGGGATGTCCACTGTCCCCTTTGCTTTTCCTATTGGTAATGGAGGGCCTCAGTAGACTCATTGCCTTAGCTAAGAGGGAAGGTAGATTATAAGGCCTCAAAATGTCTGACCTATTCTACCTCACCCACTTGCTATTTGTGGATGATATTTTATTTTCTTAAATGGCAGCACCAGGGATTTGGATACCTTCCATGAGATCCTCAATATTTTTGAAGTAGCCATTGGTATGTCTGTCAACCACTCCAAATCCACCATCACTATATCTAGTCTAAATCCTATTGAATCCAGATCTGTAACCCATCATTTTCCTTTCATCCCACATTGTCTCTCAGAGGGTCTCAAATATCTGGGCTTTTGGATCAAGCCAAACTGCTACCGCATTGCCGACTGGACTTGGTTAGTTGTCAAACTGGAAAAAAGACTAAATAGCTAGAACCATAGACTACTCTCCAGAGCTGGGAGGCTAGTCCTGATTAAATCAGTTTTGGAAGCCACCCCAGTCTACTGGATGTCACTCGCATGGATACCACGGGGAATCCTCAGTCGCATACAACAACTTTGCAGTCGATATCTATGGAAGGTTCACAAGGAAGGTAAAATGTTTGCATGGGTGTCCTTGAAATCCATAGCCCTGCCTAAGAAATTGGGGGGATGGGGATTGAAAGAGCTCCCTTAATTTGCAAAAGCTCTTGCAGCCAAAATGAGTTGGACCCTCCTCACTGCTAGCAATCTCTGGACAACTGTTTCATTCCACAAGTACATATGGACACTACAGATCTTGGACTGGGCAAGGAAACGAACATGTAATAGTGGAGGAATCTCTATTGTTTGGAAGGCCATTCTACAAACAATGCGTTTTATAAAGACTGCTCTTGGTTGGCGCATCAACAATGGTCACTCCGTGAGAATCGGTATCGATCCTTAGATTGGAGGGGGAAAACTATATCATCTACCTCTTGATCTTATAGCCTTCCTAGACCTCAGAGAGGTCATGACCATTGCCCACATTGCCACCCAAAACCCTTGGTTATATCTAGGACATCAATGTAAATCAGCTCATGATCTCAACATCCCTGAACAATGGCAACACACTTGGTCTATGTATACAAGGGCACTTCAGGAGGCACACATCATACTAAATCAAGAACTTGACACCCTCATCTGGACTCCAACTGCACATGGGAAATATAGTCCAAAGCTTGGATATCTTCACCTGATGGAAGCCCGGAAACCTTTACATCTACAGAACTGGTGGCAGAACCTATGGAAATTAAAAGATGCCCCTCGATCAAGGCTTTTCATATGGTCAGTACTTTATAACAAGACCCCCATGGGTGAGGCCCTCATGCACAGAGAGATTTATGGTCCGAGCAGATGTGTTTTATGCTAGGAAGCCTCTGAATCCATTGAACACTTATTCCTGTTTTGTACACTTGTCACACACTTCTGGCAAGACATCACACAATAGCTTAGAATCAGGAATACATGGCAAGGGGCATCTCTTATACAAACCCGACATTGCTGGACAACGACTCACCCTAAACATAATGAACAATGCTTACCTCTCATTATTTGTTGGACTATTTGGCTTGGAAGGAATTGCTGCATCTTCAAGAACCAACCTGTAAACCGGCAACTTCTCACAGTACAAGCACTATTTGCTTACAATGATGTCCCTGAGGATCTGCCTACTCGATCCCACATTATTATCGGACTGGGAAACATTAATGAAACTCGACGATGGGCCTACTTTGACGGGGCCGCTCAGATACATGGTTGGGGAGGGGTTTTCTACTTATACCTTTCTGAACAACACTTCTACAAAGTCAAATTAGGCCTGGGAGATGAAACCAACAAATATGCTGAACTCTTATCCCTTAGACATCTGCTGCATTTCACCCTTGCACATGATTGCATCTCTATTCATAATTTTGGTGATTCACAAATTATCATTAACTGGTTCAATGATATTAATCAATGTCATGCCATTTCCCTTCAAAATCTTTTATTTGATGTGAAAAATCTCTAAATAGTATTTAATCTGATCACATGTCAACACATTCACAAGGAAAACAATGAAGATGCTGACAGGCTTTCCAAGGAGGGCTCGTTACTGCCTAGAGGCTTATGGATAATCAACAAACAGGTGGATACATAAATATATCAATACCACCATAGGTCGTATATATACCGGGAATATCACAGGGTGGACCGGCCATAGGAATATGGCTGCTTTTTTGTTTTTGTTTATATGCAGACTATCTATTGAACACTACTGTATTTTTATTTTTGCTTTTTGTTATTAGCCACAACATAGACAGTCTTTATAATGGCAAGATGATTGGCAAGACATGATTTTTCACTATGCAAAATATGTATATAGCTCATATCTGAGTCAATTTTTGATAACGCATATGCCTACAGGCATCTACTACATGTAATTTTTTCACATTAATGAAAAGATTATGATTTTTCTCTTCGGAAAAAGGAGACAATTACTGACCTTTGCCGACACTCTTCCTGTGGCCCTAGTAGCCAATTTTACTAACCATGAATTCTTAAACTTAACAATGTAAAGATTGCATTGTTCTATTATTTTGGGGCTAACATAACTTAAGGTAGCTTCGGGGTCAATTGAAATAGACATAGTTTGGTTGAAGATATTACCTTCAAACTCTATCATAGTCAGTTGGTACTCTGCTTGGTGGTCCTCAAGATTAGCATTGATTTTTGGCATGCTTCTAGCCACTTCTCCAACTATTGATGCATCTTGAACATGTGCTACGTGATCAGTTCCCCTGCGATGTGGGAAATTTTTAAGATAATGAGGCCCTCTACATCCCCAACACTGTACTGGTGGTCTGGTTTCCATCTCCACTTCAATCCTTACTGATTGTTCATTAGTCTTAGATTCACCAGGGATTTTGAATCTGGGTGGATTTCTATTAACATTTCTATTCATCTGTCCTCTAGGAAACTTATTGATCACAAATTTATTTATTTTATGACTAGAGGAAAATTTACTCCCTTTCTTTTTGTTCCATTTCTTTCCTCCTTCCCATTTCTACTTATTTTGCTGATAGCATACCCGAGCCTTGTGTATGACCTCATCCATAGTTTTTGGGTTATCAAACTTAAGGCGTTCCTTCATAAATAGTGAAAAACTACTGACCAACTGTTGTATCTTAGCCTTTTCTTCCCGTATGTATGGGACATATCGCAACAAGGAGGTGAACTTGGTTATGAACTCATCTATGGATAATTTCCCCAAACGAAGGTTGTGAAACTCCTTGGCATTCTTGTCATAAAATATTTCAGTTAGATACTTTTCTTTGAAATATCTTTGAAGCTTATCCCAAATTATGCTTGTTCATTTACACAACAAACTCCCCTTATCTCCTCCCACCATAAGTTGGCCTTTCCCTGCAACTGGAAGATTGCTAATCGAGCTTTAATATTATGATCATATTCGTACAACTGGAAATACTTGTTTATGTTAATGAGCTAAGATTCCGCTGCCTCCTCCTGTTCTCCATCAAAAAGTGGAGGCTTAATCTTCTGGAATTCTCCCTGAAGTTCTACTTTTTGTCTCTTGTGCTTGTTGTGCTCTAATGCATTTCTAGATTCTTCTTCTTGGTTTTCTTGACCACCTTCAATTTCTTCTTTTTCTGTATGGCATTCCTATTCTACAGTCATATTTACTTGTTTAGGACTAGGAATAGTGTGTCTTTGATTCTGTCTATCTAACAGGCTTTCCATGATCTTTTCTTGTTCCTACATCACTCACTCATTATCTGCTTGAAGTTGAGACATTTCTGCCTTTATTTCTTGCACAATTTCTAAGATCTTGGGATTAGTGGTTCGTAGTTCTTCTCCCAGCTACACCCATACTTCAAGATTGGTCTCCTAAAATGTTGTTGCTGCTAGTCCTGTTACAGTTCGGTGCGGTATGTTTCCCATTCTTCTCATACTAGGTATGCCTATTCCTGGCTCTTTGTTGTGCACATCACACAATTACTGTCAATTCTTGTCTTTCCAGAGGCCTCAGTTTTGGTAACCTGGGTGCTTTGATACCACATGTCACACACCCAAAATTTAGAATAACACATAGTAAAAAAAATAAAATTATTTACTACATGAATATTCCAACCCTTGAATAATTACGAAGTACTGATATCATAAAACAATTCGAAATTTCAAATACAGTTGGCATCAAATTGATATATAAACTTTTCTATGGTTTGCACTTTACAATAATTACATATCTCAGTTGGCATGAAATTGATATATAAACTTTTCTATGGTTTGCACTTTACAATAATTACATATTTGTTTAAATATCAGTGCCATAGTTTTGAACCCCAAAAAATGGAGTTAACTAAGTTCATATATAAGTCTTTATAGTACCAATACTTGGTTTACTGTGATTCACAATCCTACCATATCTTGTTCGTATTAACTATGAACCATAACTCAACCTTATGGTGGCATTAATGGTTCTTGGGTTGTTGAACACCCTAGGGATTTGGTTCTCTTCTGAGGTGAATGTCCTAACGCCTCTAGTTGTAGTCATCACGCAGGAAAATTATGTCTGATCTACAGCCTCTGGTCCTCCTCCAGATCGAACAGTCAAAATTTCATCTTGATGGACATAGTGTGGTCTGTAAGGGAAAATTTGTCATTTAATATCTTTGTTAAGTGCTCGGCTGGTCCTTGGGAGGGATGGGAAGCCTCCTTATTGGTAAGGGAACTCTGACCTGCGGATTTATTTTCACGGTTACAAGTTCGACTTCAGACTCTTCAGGGTTTGTTACTGGGCTGAACTACATTTTCTGGTTGCTGTAGCCAGTCTTTGGTTCACATCTTGCTCTGGAGAGGGTTGGCTTGCATGGTTCGACACTCAAATAGGTACCCATCTTTGGTGACATCCTCTGTCAAACCCCTCACTGTTCCTTTCCTTGAATTTTTTTCGAAACACTAGGATGCTATAGTCTAATTTCTGTGCTTGTTTTAATGCAGGTTGGTTCGGCTCTTGGATGGAACCCTCAGGATCTTTTCAGTTCACTCTGGTGACATCAGATTCCTCAGCATTTTACCAGGTATGTTGGTTTCATCGAGATGGCCCTAAGTTGTTATAGACTCTGTTGTTATTTTAATTTTAAAATCCATCGACTTGAAGCTGAGAATTCATGGTGTAATGTTTTTAACTGTAAATCCCTTTCTGGGTATTTGACTCTATTTAGCTTTAGAGCTTCGCATTCGTTAATTTCTCTGTTGGACTTATTTTAATTGTCAGCTACCTTTGGCACAAATCTTTTATTTGAAAGTTTGCCATTCCACAAGCTATAAATGTTGATAGTTGCTACTCTGCGTAGTATGTATATAGTTCTATTGCTTATTTTCATTTTCGAAAACTGCAATGTTTTTTTTTTATTGCCTTTGGGTTGAAGGGGATTCTGGAAACCCTTCTGTTAAATTCGTTTCGGAGTATTTCTATGAATGTTTTACTTGCTTTGACAGCACAAATAATCTTCTATTGGTTTTCCTATAATGTGGACATTATCAATGTTTTTCTTTATAAATTACTTTCCAGTGCTAGGATTGTCTGTTGTCTTTAAATTAATTCCTTGTTACACAAGCCCTTGCTCTCTTGGTGTTTATGCAAGTTTTAATGATTGTTTCGCTATCACAAGGCTTTCAGTGGGTCTTGCATTGGGATAAAATATACCAGGCCACAGTTTTTGAGGTGATTTGTCACCACTGTTCCACTATTCTATTGTTCTTTCTTGAAATTGCGGTCTATTCCACTATTCTATTGTTCTTTCTTGAAAGTGTGGTCTATTTGTTTATCCTCTATTTCTTAACTATACTTTTTTTTTGTAAGCTGAGGTATGATTCTATTAATATAAAAATACGAAAACTATGTACAGATACAGATACATGACACCACCTGCCCAGAAGGGAAACCAGGTGGCCTTCAAAAAGATATAATCCCCATCAAAAAAGAAGAGTTCTGTGTGGCTAACGAGAGCTACAAACCTGCTATTCTACCTTAAAGCATACAATGCTGACTATACTTGACATTAAACTATGCTCTCAGAGATAGCAAAAATACAGAAAAAGTCATATCAAAACCTCCATACGCTACTGCTTCATGGCCTCTGTCTGGACATCCGGTTCAGTCTTAACTATACCAGCATCGTGGAGCAGCTGGACCAGCTTGTCCATCTTGCTGTCCTGCATCATGAGAGTTATTTGGAGATTCTTCAATTCTTTCTTCAGATTTGCTTGGGCAAGCTCCACCATTTCAACTGCTACCTATTCCATTAATTTAGCAAGCAACCGCTTCATGCCCCAATATACGTGCAGAGACTGTTTGTAAAGGGACATCCTCCCTCTGGTGTGACCCGGGTCAGGCAGATAATGCTCCCAGTCTACCATCTCATCTGCCGACTGGTCCTGCAATGCCTCTTCCTCCAGATGATTTATAATCCTCCGCACATTGGGATGGGTTTCCTTCACATAAGCGTTCTCAGCTTCCCGCAATTTATGCCGCATATCCTTCTTGCCTCGTGTTCTGCCAGGAACTCTAGCACCACCACCTTCCTCATACGCATCGTTGCGAGCTCGGTTCGACCCACGGCCTCGTGCTACACCGCGACCCCTTCGTCCCCGACCTCGACCGCGGCCGCCGTGAACCTCCTCGTCATCATCTTCCTCTGGGCTACCATCATCCTCCACAGCATCATCTTCTGGGTCGGGGTGCCTCATCCACCTACCGACTTTACCTCCCGAGGTCGGCCTTGGCACCTCCTCTGCGTAATACTCATCCGACTCCTCAGAGATGTCCACATAAACGGAGCGTAATGTTTCCTCTGCCAGAGGTTTCCCTTGCTCCTCCTGAAAGACCCCCTGACTGCGCGTTCGCCGACCCTCGGTGTGGGCTGCAGCCGTGCTTGCAGACAGCAATTGACAAATTCGTCTTCTCGACAGTCCCAAATCCTCCGAACACTGTGGCAACCAAAGCGCCGAACCTCCCTCACGTTGTGGAGACGGAGAAATCGTTACTCGGCTACAGGCATGCAGGAGCACCCTTATATCACCATTCGACCTCCTTCCTTCATACCAATAAAGCCCTATTCCGCAACAGGCATGCAGGAGTAAAGCCATTCCATGCAACCTTATATCACCCTTCGACCACCTTCCGTCCTGATTGTGAGGTAGCTCCCAAGCCAGCTCAGTACTACACGTCGCAGAACGATGGTGGTGATGTGATAAGCTCTGCGGCCTCCTGATGGTATTTCTTAACTATACTAGTTCTCTGTTATGTTTTCTTTTAGAACCATTGTGGTAGAAAGAAATTACTTATAGGTTAATTAATTTCTTTTCTCTTTATATAGGGACAATATCCCAACCTGTTTTGGTTCTTTTTGTAACATTTCATAACTAAATTATCAAACTAGTTAATATGATAATTCTTTAAGACAGATCTTATACAGGTAAATAGTACCTTATGTAATTTTAGAGAATTTATTCAGTTTTACTTATCTGTCCTTACCCTTCCAGATACACTGAATTATATTCTTCTGATTATTTGCCTCCCAACCTTTAGGCCAGCTGCTTTGCTTGAGGTCTCCCCGTGAGCTACCCTTCATAGTGTATTCTCTTAAGGATTGTCCTTACCCTTCCAGATACACTGAATTAGATTCTTCTGATTATTTACCTCCCAACCTTTAGACCAGCGCTGCTCCGCTCTCCCCCCGAGCTACCCTTCACAGTGTATTCTCTTCAAGATTTGTAGCAACTATCTGGTCTTAACTAGACATAGCCATGGTAGCACTATCTGTCTCTACAGCACAGTCCATCTCATAGTTTTCCTCTTTTCCTCTAGGTCTCAAATGCTCTTTATCCTCTTATTCCTAGAATAAATCTTCCTTTTGGAAGTAGTTAGGGCTACGGTAACTACCCAGCCTATCTGTTTGAGAATAAACTGTCATCCTTAGATGACTTATTCTTATTGCCAAGGTTCCAGCAATTCACTTCAGAATTACTATTTACATCAAAGTTAACGAATATTCAGTTAATTATTGCCAAGATTGTAGCAATTCACTTTTATAAAATTAAGACAAAATTATTATTTATATCAAAGTTAACCAATATTCAGTTTGTCCAAAAAATATAGTAAAATAAATATTGACACATATATGGGGTACATCACATAATATTTTAGAATCTACAATACAACTGAAATGGTCTTTAAAGTTGTTTTCTACTTTAGCCTACTCTAAGTTGTTGCTGCGAATTCTAAAGTATTCTAGAAATCTAGAAACCTTTTCCTTTCTTAATCTATAATGGTTTTCAGGTTAAGCAAAATAAAAACTTTTTTCATTTTTATTCCAAATTCTAGAATATTTTAGAAATTATAGAACATTAGTGAAAATAACCATAAAATGGTCTTTAAAGCCTTGTAATAATTAATGTGCGCTAAGCCATTGCAAAGTCTAAAATACTTTAGAAATCTATAGGACAAGCCAAGATTTTCAAAATGTTTTAGAATGTGCAATCACTTTAGAAAGAGAATTCAATAATCAAAAGAGTGCATCTTAACTTATGATTGTTTTTAGGACAATAAGAGATTTTTCATTTCTTAATTTATGACTATTTTCAGAACAACAAAAAACTTCCCATTTTCATTTCAAAATCTAAAAATATTAATGAAGATTTCCAGAATATTTCTCTATCTGCAATTTTGTTAAAATGTTTTTTAAAATTGTGTTTTAATTTAACATACACTAAACCATTTGAGGCTATAGAATATACAAGAAATTTATATGACATGAGCTAAGATTCTCAAAAATATTTCAGAGTGTACAAGCATTTTAAGAATTTATAATTGCTTTCAAAATGTATAAAATACAAATTCGAGAAGATATATGAGTAACAGATTTGCATAATATTTCAAAAATGTAAAATTCAACTAAGTCATTACATATTGTCACTACATATTTTAGTCTTGGAAATCTAATTGGACAGAGTCATGTATGTGGAAATCTAATAAACATAAGTGAAGAATTTTCTGAATATTTCAAAACCTGCAATTAAACTAAATGATTTCAAATTTTAAAACATTTTAGATATATAAGGACAAATTTTCAAAGTATTACAAAAACCAAACAACTTTAAAAGTAAACTTGTGATTCTAATAAAATTTCTAGATTGTTGAATTAAGATTTTGGGTCTAGTTAATTTTCTCTATCCTGTGTGTTTGTTGGATGATTACATGCTATACTGATTGTTTTTTTTAAATATTTACAAATTTATTTTATTGACTAGTTTTAAAAGGATATTTTTTGTAATTTAATTCTATTTTTGTGATTTTCAAAATATGATTTATTAATTCATTTAGACTACTCTTGATTGATTTATTTATTTTTTAAATATTTGTTTGTTAATTTATAAATGAAAACAAAAAGATTTCTATTTCTTGATTTATAATTGTTTTGAGAACAATAAAAAAATTTCTATTTTTAGTTTGTAATTCTTTTGGAGACAATAAAAAATTTCCATTTTTCTTTCAAATTCTAAAATATTCTAGAAATTGTAGAACATTAATCAAGATTTCCAGAATATTTTAAAATCCACGATTAAATTGAAATTGTCTTTAAAGTTGTTTTATAATCTAACTTACACTAAGATGTTGCAAAGTCTAGAGTATTCTAGAAATCTACAGGTATTTTCAAAATATTTCAGAATGTGTAATAACTTTAATTTATACTTATTTTTGAGACAATAAAAACATTTTCATTCCTTATAAAATCTGCATTCTATTGAAACGGTCTTTAAAGTTGTTTTTTAATTTAGCTTACACTAAGATATTGCAAAATCTAGAGTATTATAGAAATGTATAGGTTATAAGCTAATATTTTTGAAATATTTTAGAATGTGTAGTCACTTTAATTTATAATTGTTGTTGGTACAATAAAAATCTTTTCATTTCTTAATCTATCTATAATGGTTTTCACATTGAGGATGATAAAACAAATTTCATTTTCTTTTTCAAATTATAGAATATTTTAGAAATTATAGAGCATTAGTGAAAATAACCATATTATTTCAGACAAGACTATTAAAATGGTCTTTAAATATGTGAAATAATTAATGTATACCAAGCCATTGGAGAGTCTAAAATATTCTAGAAAACTATAGGACATAAGCCAAGATTTTCAAAATGTTTCAGAATGTGTAATCACTTTAAAATGTCAATTCCATAATCAAAAGTGTGCTTTAATTTGTAGTTGTTTGTAGGACAATATAAGGTTTTCGATTTCTTAATTTATGATTGTTTTCAAAATAATAACAAAGTTTTAGTTTTCATTTCAAATTCTAGAAATTATAGAAACATTAATGAATTTAGCTTACACTAAGATGTTGAGCAATCTTGTTAAAATGTTTTTTAAAGTTGTTTTCTAATTTAGCCTACACTAAGATGTTGCAAAGTCTAGAGTATTCTAGAAATCTATAGGGTATAAGCAAATATTTTCAAAATATTTTAGAATGTGTAATCACTTTAATTTATAGTTGTTTTTGGAGAATAAAAACCTGTTCATTTCTTAATTTATAATGGTTTGTTCAAGACAATAAAAAAAAAAAAAAAAACTTTTTTGCTTCAAATTCTAGAATATTTTTATAGAATATTAGTGAAAATTATAAAACAATAGTGAAAATAACCATATTATTTCAGAAACCACAATCTAGTTAAAATGGTCTTTAAAGATGTGTAATAAATAATGTACACTAAGCCATTGGAGAGTCTAAAATACTCTAGAAATCTATAAGATATAAGTCAATATTTTCTAAGTCTTTCAGAATATGCAATCACTTTAAAATGACAATTTAGTGTGTTATTTTATAATTGTTTTTAGAATATTAAAATATTTTTCATTTCTTAATTTATGATTGTTTTCAAAACAATAAAAAAATTTCTCATTTTCATTTCAATTCCATGATCAAAGGTGTGTTAATTTATAATTGTTTTTAGAACATTAAAAGATTTTCCATTTCTTAATTTATGATTGTTTTCAAAACAATAAAAACTTCACATTTTCATTTCAAATTCTAGAAATCATAGAAACTTTAATGAATTGCCAAAATATTTCTGGATCTGCATTTTAAAGTTGTGTTTTAATTTAATATACTAAACCATTTCAGAATCCAGAATATTGTAGAAATTTAGAATACATGAGTTAAGATTTTGAAAAATATTTCAGAATGCACAAGCATTTTAAGAATTTATAACTGTTTTCGAAATACATAAAAAACAATTTCCATAAAATAATGTAAAATTCAACCAAATCATTACATATTTTAGTTTTGGAAATATAATTAGATAGAGTTCTCTAAAAATTTCTTAAAAATAAAAATAAGTGACCGAAGTTTCAGAATATTTCAAAACCTGCATTTAAGTGATTTCATATTTTATAACATTTTAGACATCTAAAGGACAAATTTCCAAATATAAAAAACCAAAACAAGGTTAAAAGACCATGTTAAATGTAAACCTGTAATTCGAATAAAATTTCTACAATGTTAACGAGAATCAGTTTTCAAGATAATTAATGTGCTATGACCTTTGTCTCAGTTGGACGATCCGATTGTTTTTTTAATGGTTCTAAATTTATTTAATTGACTAGTTTAAAAGATTTGTTTGTAATTTAATTTTATGTTTCTGATATTGAAAATATAATTTATAAATTTATTCAGATGAATTTAAAGATTTTTATTTTTATTTATTTATTTATTTAATTAGAGATTTGTTTGTCTAATTTATAAATGATAATAAAAATATTTTTATTTCTTAATTTATAATTTTTTTATTTTTTATTTTTTCACTAGGATAATAGAAATCTTTTTATTTTTATTTCAAATTCTAAAATATCTTAAAAAAATAGAGGACATTAATGAAGATTTCCAAAATATTTTAGAATCTGTAATTCAATTGAATTGGTCTTTAAAGTTGCTTTCTAATTTAGCTTACATTAAGCTGTTGCAAATTCTAGAGTATTCTAGAAATATATAAGGTATAAGCTAAGATTTCCAAAATATTTTAGAATGTGTAATAACTTTAACTTATAAATGCTTTTAGGATAGTAAAATCCTTTTCATTTCTTCACTTATAATGGTTTTTAGGTTCAAGACAATAAAACGTTTTTCATTTTTGTTTCAAATTCTAGAATATTATAGAAATTATAGAACATTAGTGAAAATAACCATATTATTTCAGAAACTGCAATCCAATTCAAATGGTATTTAATGGCGTGTAATAATTAATGGACACTAAACCATTGTAGAGTTTAAAATACTCTAGAAATCTGTAGGACATAAGCCAAGATTTTCAAAATGTCTCAGAATGTGCAATCACTTTAAAATGACAATTCAGAATGTGCACACTTTAAAATGACAATTCCACAATCAAATGTGTAAGGTGTGTGTGTTAATTTATAATTATTTTTGGGACAATAAAAGCTTTTCCTTTTCTTAATTTATGATGTTTTCAAAACAACAAAAAAACTTCCCATTTTCATTTCAAATTCTAGAAATAATTGAAACTTTAATGAAGATTTCCTGAATATTTCTCCATCAACAATCTTGTTAAAATGGTTTTTAAAGCTGTGTGCGTACACTAATACAATATTTTGGAAATTTATAAGAAATAAGCTAATATTTTCAAAAATATTTTAGAATGTAAGAATTTATAATTGTTTCGAAAATTCATAAAAATACATTATAGATGACACATAAGAAACAACTTTGTAGAATGTTTCAAAAATGTAAAATTGAAATAAGTCATTACATAATTTAGTTTTGGAAATCTAATTGGACAAAGCTTTGTCTCTAGAAATCTAGTAAACATAAATGACAAATTTTCAGAATATTCGAAAACCTACCATTGAACTAAGTGATTTCAGATTTTAGAACCTTTTAAACATCTAAAGAACAATTTTTTAAAATATTACAAAAACCAAACCATGTTAAAAGACAGTAACGTTAAAAGTGAACTTGTAATACCAATAAAATTTCTAGAGTGTTAACCAGAATTAAGTTTTCGGGCTAATTAATTTACACCCTCATTTGTGTCAGTTGGACGATTCGATGTTGTGTTTATTGTTTCACAAAGTGAATCATTCTCCCGGGGTGATATCATGCCCAGAACTGAAGGCCTCGTCGTCGATAGCACCCGACAAAATCCAGCAATGCAAAAATTCAATTCCTTCAACAAGGATCCATCTATGGATAACTCACCTAGCCATGCCGCGTCAGATGCCAACAACGCGATTATGTCCTCTGCGGAGTCTGTATCCTTGCTCAAGGTAGTTTCCCACCCACTAAATTCATCATAGGGCGGCAACGAATCATTAATGAGTTGGTATGCACATAGTTGTCACTCTCTTTTACTTCAATCTTACCTCTCAGCGACTTCTACTCTTTCAAATGATTTTTGAAAAGGTTTAATCTCAATTTCAACTTAATTGTGAATACCACTTTAATATAAATTTAATATAAATGTTTAATATGTTGTTTGGAAAATAAAAATTTGAAAATTGGTTATTTGAATGTTTAATAAGCCCCCCCTTTTTAATAGTCAATTTGATTTGAAAAAATTTCGGTCTGAGAAAAATTCGACTTGCGCTTCTCCAATGGACCACGGCACCTGCGTTTCTCCCCTACAGGCCTGTGCCAACACCAGAACTCTGGCAGATGGCAAGCAAATGCACACCCGAATACTCATAACTGTTTTAGGCACGAAGCTCGCAAATTTGTATGCCATAAGGGTTTCATTCAGGGATGCCGAGATTGCGTTCCAGAGGATACCGAAGCGGAACGTTTATGCCTGCAATGCCCGGATCAGAGGATATGTAAAGCACGGATATAGCGGCGAGGCCCTGGAGCTTTATGATCAGATGCAACAGGAAGGCGTGGCTCCAGAAAATCTTACATCTCCCCTCTTTCTGAAAGCGTGCACGGAGCTCTCCGCTCTGCAGAAAGGGACCGAAGTGCATGATTGTATTGCCAGAACAGGGCTCGGTTCCAATGTGTTTCTGGCAAATGGCCTGTTAGACATGAATGGAAAATGGGGCCTAATCGAGGATGCGCGCCAAGTGTTTGGAAAAATGTCTGAAAAAGATGTTGCCTCATGGACAGTGTTAAATACAGGGTATATTCAGAGCGGTCAGATTGATGAGGCCTGGAAGCTTTTATATGGAATGCAGGAGGAATGTGTCGAACCCAAATCGATGACCGTGGCAACCGTTATTTCAGCGTGCGCAGTCCAAGGGGCTCTGCAACAGGGTAAGGAGATTCATGACTCTTTGCTTAAAAGGGGTTTCGAATGTGATATATTTGTAGGGAGAACTTTGGTAGACATGTATGCAAAAGGACCACCCAGACGGCCAGATCCAACAAAGCAAGGGTTCAACAAGATCCATCCACTTCGAATGGACGCTGATCTGGTACAGCGAAGGCTCCACAAGATCAATCTACCCAGCACGGAAGCAGACCTGATTCAGATTTTTATCAAAGAAGTTGAGGGCAAACACATTTGTATGCGGCTGAGTAAGGCAATGAGTATCCATGCGCTAAAAAAGGAAATCCAGGCTCGCTCTGGAACCCCTGCACGCTGTCAAAATCTCATTTACTCAGGGTACAGTATGCAGGACAACAAAACCCTCCAGTACTATGGCATAGCAAAAAATTCAACCATTATCATAAACCTTCGGCTGAGAGGAGGATACTCTGGGTCCAGTTCAAAGAATACAGGCTCCTTCAAGGACGCGGTGAACGGTAAAGGGGAAAACATTCAACCCAAACCAGCACCAGCACCAGAGCTACCAGGTCCCTATATTGTGGAACAAACACTGGAATCTCCAACGATCCAAGTATCTTCACCGGAGGTAACTAGTCTACACACTGATCTAGCCACTCATGCTGTTATATGTAGATTTAATGGGTTCTGGCCAAAATCAGATGCACTGCATCACTGGATCCTCTCAACATGGTCACCTGACTGTGAAATTCACCTATGCTCAAAGGGTTTCTTCATAGTTCGCTTTACAACAGAACAAGAACGTGACAACATTATCAATCAGGGGCCTTGGTTCTGGGGAAAGGCTGGCCTCTTCACCATCCCCTGGTTTCCTGAATTTGATGCAAATACTATGAAAGTAACAACAGTTCCTGTTTGGGTGAGGCTACATAACCTCCCTCTACATTTCTGGCACTACAAAGTTTTATCAGCCATTGGAAATTCTTTGGGGAAATTCCTTAAAACAGATGAAGAAAGAATGAACCAAGGAATATTCACCTATGCTAGATTATGTGTAGAAGTGGATCTAAGTCTGGGGCTACCTGATCACATCACATTGAACTATAATAATACGCAGAGGATACAACCGCTTGATTATGAAAATACAGCATTCAGGTGCCTTAGATGCATGCAAACAGGGCATCTTCAAAACACCTGCCCTCTGGGCAAGAAGGACCCCAAAGTGAACAAGAAACAACAAAAAAAGCCGAATGGATGGCAGCACACCGATTGGAGGGAAAAAGAGGATATGCAGACAGAACCTACAGGGAACCAAACAAAACCAGATGTACAAATGGAACAGAAATATACACAGGAAGGAAATGCCCCAGACACACAACTGGGGCCTGACAATAGGAAACAGCAACAAGAAATACAGTTGGAAGTAAGCGGCATCAAACGATCTCATGGATCTGAAGGCTCGGAATCTGATAAGGAACAACAAATAAACACAATGGAAAAGCAGCTGGCTATCACTGCACCCAACTCCAACTCTGATGGCTGGCGAAGGGTAGAGAAGAAGAAGGGCAGGAAAGCATAGGCCAGTCGACATCTATTTTTCATTTTTTATTTTTATTTATTCTGAAATCTCTGGTCGCTTGTGAATACAGAGACAGACATCTGCATATGCTTAGGCATCTACAAAATGTAATTTTTTCTTATGAATAAAATTACGACTTTTTCTACGGGAAAAAATAGTCAATTTGATTTGATTTAGAGATTTAATAGAAATTATAATATTTATGTATATATTATACATATACTAATTAATTAATATTTCATTTCTATAATTCATACATTTTTTTCTCATTGTATTTATATGTTGTAGGGCATTCCCTCTCGGAAGAAATCCCTCTATTGCTACTTTGTAATCCTGTGTACTGTCAGATCTAATGTTAGAAATTGAAAGTTATCCCACCATTAGATCCTACTACTTTAAATATCAACTGAATCTTGATTTCTGAAACCATTCACCTTGTTGATCTTTATTATAACCCATGAACGTACTGCATATTGCTGGTACTTTGTCGACCTTTCCCTCATTTTGTTCTTCTTAGCCACCATGCTGAGGGCTTTGCACCAACTTTAGGGTTTTCTTGTTTTTCTTGTTTCTCTGGCATATAATTGAGATTTTTGTTTTTGTTGAAATGTTTTTTCAAAACTTCCTTTGTGCTACATTTCTCATGTTTTTCCCCTATTTGTTCGTTATCCTTTTCAATTCGTGTTATCCTTTATGCCTTGGTTTTGCTTAGGAAAAGTTGTAGGGAATTATCTTTACACATTATTACAAAGTGTTGCAGAAGTATAGTTCATGAACAATTATGCTTCTTATGTTTTGAAAACTATAACTTTATGAATACTTTTTAGTGAATTTGACAAATCCCAAAAAAGTATCCTTCGACCCTGATGTATTTCTCACGGCTGCTTGACAACTTTTGTCAAAGTTATCATCTACTATTGTATCTAGATTTTATAGCAAATTGATTTCCTTCCCGTTCAAATCTAGATTTGTTGATTCATCGCATTTTGGCTCTGGCTCAGTGATGGGGATATATAACCCTTGATGACTCCCAACAATGTCTGT
This sequence comes from Pinus tabuliformis, assembly GCA_031772625.1. Classification (NCBI taxonomy): domain Eukaryota; kingdom Viridiplantae; phylum Streptophyta; class Pinopsida; order Pinales; family Pinaceae; genus Pinus; species Pinus tabuliformis. The sequence continues at coordinate 957,691,423 of CM062811.1, forward strand.
CAATAACAATTGATTCTTTGTTCACCGATAATTCTGGAAATCTAGGGGCTTGGGCCTTGGTGGGAAGCTAATTTGTCTCATTTTAAAGTCATTTTCCTTTTTAAAGAGCTTGAGTAGAAGTTTCTAAGAGGTAAGATTGAAGTAGAAGAGAGTGACAACTATAACACAATTTCTTTCATTTATAGTCACCAACTTGAAATAGAAGAAGCGATACTTTGGATCTGTGAATCTAAAACAAGGGAAATGTGCCCCCAAACCATAGAACAAAGGACAAAGCCAAGGCGGGGTGACGCAACACAACTCACCAAAGATGCAAGCAAAGAACAGCGTTGCGAAGTTGAAAACAGACACGGGAAAGTGGTGTGAGTTCCATAAGAGCTCCACTCATAACACAAGTGAGTGTCAGGCCAAGCAGCCACTTGTGGCTGCGCTAAAGGTTTCAAAATCAGATGCATGTTCTGACTCTAAGTCAGATCTCAACAAGGGGAATGACAAAGGGACGCAGATTATCAATGCGGATTCGAACACCACCGTTGCCACCATGAAGATCAAGAAGGAGGAACCTGAAGACCTAGAGGAGGAGGAGCATCTCTCCCACTTCCAAATGTGGGTAAATGGTTCCCCACTACAGTTCATTGTCAATAGCGGGAGCTTAAGGAACCTCATTTTGGCAGAGGTCGTGAAGCGGTTGGGCTTAACGAGCACAACACATCCACAACTGTACACCATCGGGTGGCTTCACTAAGGAAGGGATCTTCGTGTGAGCCAACAGTGTCACCTTCCATACAACATCAAGCCCTTCACGGATGAAGTATTATGTGATATTGCTCCCCTTGAAGTTTGTGATGTGTTATTAGGATAACCATACTTGTGGAAGTGACATGCTATGTATGAATCAAGGCCCCATGTTGTTGTTGTTACTTTGAGAAATAAGTTGTACAGGATACTGGAGGTAACATCGCTTACCGCCATCTCTTTGGTTATTGCAAAACAATGTAGTAAGCTCATTTTCAAAACTGGGAAATTTGTTTTCCTGATGATACACCCTCAAAGAAAGAAGAAGACGGTGGCCACGACCTCTAGACAGGGGCCATCCGCATGACAACTACAGATGGAGAAGGTCGTGTAGGAGTACGAGAACATCTTCACTCCCACCGTAGGGGTTCCTCTGCACTGTCAGGTGAATTACTCCATCGATCTGACCCTAGGTGTGTCATTGCCCAATGAACCAATCTATCGACACTCCATTCTAGAGAACGATGAAATCAATAGACAAATTTAGGAGCTGCTGCATAAAGTTCACATCTGTTCGAATTCATTGCCCCATGGAAGCCTGATCATGTTGGTACAGAAGAAGGATGGGACTTGGAGACTCTGTATTGACTATTGGGCACTAAATAAGATCATTGTCCATAATAGGTACCCGATCCCATGGATTGATGACCTCTTGGACCAATAGAAGGGGGTAAAATATTTCAGCAAGATTGATTTGAAGTCAGGATATCACCAGGTACCAATCGAACCCTCTGATATGTGGAATACTGTCTTCAAAGCCAAGAGGGCCTTTTCGAATGGTTGGTTATTCCTTTCGGATTGATGAGTACTCCTGCAACCTTCATGAGCCCAATGGATGACATCTTGTAGTGGTATACTTGAATGACATCCTGATCTTCAGCTAGAGTTGGGAACAACACCTCCACGACATCTGAAAGGTTCTCCAAACACTGCGACAACACATGTTATGTGCCAATTTGGAGAAATTCACTTTTGGCATGACCCAGGTTCGGTATATGGGATACATTATTGATGAACAGGGGGTGCATGTGGATCCAGCCAAGATCTAAGTCATTTGAAATTGGCCATCTCCAACCAATCTAACAGAGCTTCACAACTTTCTAGGTCTTGCTAGCTTCTACCACAAGTTCATGTTGGGATTTTCTGATATCACTTGGCCATTGAGTCAAGTCACCAAGGGAGCGAAAGAAATTTTTTTTTGGTCTAAATCTCAGCAGAAGACATTCACAAAGTTGAAAGATTGCCTCTCCTCGGCATCAGTGCTTGCATTACTAGACTTGCAACAACCATTTGAGGTCCAAATAGATGCCTCTGACTATGCTATTGGGGCAATCCTTACTCAACATGGGCATCCAGTGGCATATCATAGTGAGACACTTTCAGACACAGTTCAAAAGTATCCCACTTATGACAAAGAGATGTATTCCATTGTGCAGGTCTACCGACAATGGAAGCATTACATTTTGGGGAAGGAAACAGTCATGCACACAGACCACTGATCCCTGCAGTTCACAGAGACCCAAGGGAAATTACAGAATGATTGCCATCAAAAGTGGTCCACGTACCCGCAACAACTCCATTTGAATATCAAGTATAAGAAGGTAAAAACTAATAATTTTGTAGATTGCCTCAGTCTACCACCGATCATGGCATTAATCACTGTGCTCAACTCTTGTGGGCATGAGACTTCTAATGGCCACTTCTCTAGAAAAGTGATCCAAAATTCAGCCAAACATACCATACACTCTTGGAGGGTTAGCATGTTCCATATTTTCACCTCCAGGATGCCCTGTTATGCCACCTGGGTCACCTTTGTGTTCCTTCAAGCGAGCGTGCCAAGATGATTTGGGAAGCACACTATAGTCGGGTTGTTGGGCATTTCGGGGTCGAGAAAACGATGGTAGTACTGCAGAAGTATTTCAATTCGCTGAATATTCGTCGAGATGTTGGGAAGTACATGAGATCATGCATTACCTACACCATTGCCAAACCGATCCTCAAGAAGAAAGGCCTCTATACCGTGTTTCCTACCCCTAGTTGACCTTGGGAATCCATCTCCATGGATTACATGTCAGGCCTTCCTTCAACTAAGCATGGAAATGACTATGTTTTTGTGGTCGACAAGAGGTTCTCGAATATGGCCATTATGGTAGCCTGCAAGAAGAATATTACCAAGTACCAATCGAACCCATTGATGTGTGGAAAACTGCCTTCAAAGCCAAGGAAGGCCTTTTCGAATGGTTGGTTATGCCTTTCGGATTGACGAATGCTCCTAAAACCTTCATGAGGCTAATGGATGACATCTTGCAGCCATTCACCAACTCATTTGTAGTGGTATACTTGGATGACATCCTGATCTTCAGCCAAAGTTGGAAAGAGCACCTACACCACATCCGACAGGTTCCCCAAACATTACAACAACACAAGTTATGTGCCAATTTGGAGAAATGCACTTTTAGCATGACCTAGGTTTGGTACCTGGGATACATTATTGATGAAAACGGGGTGTATGTGGATCCAACCAAGATCCAAGTCATTCGGAATTGACCATCTCCAACCACTCTAACAGAGCTTTGCAACTTTGTAGGTCTTGCAAACTTCTACCACAGGTTCGTGTTGGGATTTTCTCATATCACTTGGCCCTTGAGTCAAGTCACCGAGGGAGGAGGGAAAGAAAAATTCTTTTGGTCTGAATCTCAACAGAAGGAATTCACAGAGTTGAAATATCACCTCTGCTCGACACCAATGCTCGCATTACCAGACTTGCAACAACCATTTTAGGTCTAGATAGATGCCTCTGACTATGCTATTGTGGCAGTCCTTACTCAACATGAGCATCCAATGGCATATCACAGTGAGACACTTTCAGACACAGTATGAAAGTATCCCACTTACGACAAAGAGATGTATTCCATTGTGCATACCTACCGATAATGGAAACATTACATTTTGGGGAAGGAAACAGTCATCCACACAGACCACCGACCCCTACAGTTCATACAGACCCAAGGGAAATTGCAGAATGATCGCTGTAAGAAGTGGTCCACATACCTGCAATAGTTCCATTTAAATATCAAGTATAAGAAGGGAAGCACCAATAATGTTGCAGATTGCCTTAGTCGACCACCGATCATGGTGTTAACCACTGTGCTCAACTCTTGTGGGCATGAGACTTCTGATTGGCCATTTCTCTACAAAAGTGACCCAAAATTCAGACACACATACCAGACACTCTTGGAGGGTCAACATGTTCCATATTTTCACCTCCAGGATGCCCTATTATGCCACCTGAGTCAACCATGTGTTTGTTCAAGCAAGCAGGCCAAGATGATTTGGGAAGCACACTATAGTCGGGTTGCTGGGAATTTCAGGGTCGAGAAAATGGTGGCATTACTACATAAGTATTTCTATTGGTAGAATCTATGACAAGATGTCAAGAAGTACATCAGATCATGCACTACCTGTGCCATTGTCAAACCGCCCATCAAGAAGCAAGGCCTCTATACCTCGTTGCCTAACCCTAGTCGGCCTTGGGAATCCATATGCATGTATTACATGTTAGGCCTTCCTTCCACTAAGCACGAAAACAACTATGTTTTTGTGGTCTTCGCCAGGTTCTCGAAGATGGCCATTGCGGCGGCCTGCAAGAAGAATATCACAAAAGAAGCCATTGCTAAACTCTTCTTTGAATGAGTGTGGGTACACTTTGGGATCCCACAGTCTATCATCTCAGATCGGTACAGCAGGTTCCTCAGTACATTTTGGTCCAGTCTTTGGTCGATGCTGAACACAAAACTCACTAAGTCCACAACTTTCCATCCTCAAATTGATGGCTAGACAGAGGTTGTGAATAGGATGATTGTACACATTTTGCGCATGTACAACTCAAAGCATCCACGCACATGGGATGAGAGCCTCTCTTATGTTCAACACAGCTACAACCAGGCTTTGCACAGCTCGACTGGCCACAACCCTTTTTAGGTGGGCTTGGGATTTTATCCATTATGTCCCACTGATGTGGCCATGCCATTTGCAGCTATTAACACAAATTCGGCTCATGTCCAGTCCAAAATAGATAAGGCAAACAACTTCATTGAGGACATCCAAAATATTCAGCAGCAAGTTCATGACATTTTGGAGAAATCAAATTCCAAGTACAAACAACACCATGATCAACAATGGGTGACACACAAGTTTCAATTGGGTGAGAAACTCTGGTTGCATTTGCAAAAGGAACGCCTTTTCAGAGCCTATCAAAAACTCAGACCACTCTGACATGGTCCTTACACCATTACCAAGGTTGTGGAGACAGTGCATTGGAGCTCAACATTCCCCCATTCCTTGGCCTGCACCCATTGTTCAATGTGGACCTCCTTCAACCATACTTTCCACCATTACTAGACACATCCAACATTGCAGAACAACTCAGACCCAAAGTGTTAAATCTAGATTGCATGGAACAAACTGCAACTAATTAGATCATCGACACACAGATCAAGCACACTCGCTAGCAGAATATCCAACTATATCAAGTTTTCAAAGCAGGCCAACTCCTTCACCAGGGCAAGTGGCTCACCAGGGACCAAGTTCAACAAAAGTTTCCTCATCTCATGGAGGAACTCAACGCAATGGGGACCATTGCTTCCTAATGGGTGAGGAATGATCCAGGTGGATGTTGGTGGCCACTCGCCAATTCCACTTGGAACACCACCATTGCTTCTTCTAGTTTTTTAGTTTCCTTAATTGTAGCATAGTTTACTACTTTTAGCAGTTTTTTGGGTCCTAAACTTCCAGAGACGTTTTGGGGCCCTAAACGAAGTTTTTTTGGAAATGTATCAGCCAAAGATTATTTTTTTAAATCATGTTTTCCATTATTGTCCTTGGAGAGATCTTTCCATCAGGTTATCATGCGTGTCAAATGAAGACAATATGACCAAATCGCGACCCCGGAAAGTTGGTTGTCCAACTCACCCCAACGGAGCCCATAAACTCTTGGTGTTATATCTCCTCGGGTTAGGGTTTTGGTTGTTTGGGGTTTGCTCTTATTGTTCAATAAAAAAAAGGCCCTTGAGCCTCATTGTAAGGCAGTTCAGAGGCATGTAGCCACCACATCTCTTCTCAGAGATAAGCTACCATGGCCCTAGCTGGTTTATTTCCATTTCTCTTTGTAAGCATATTTCAACATTTTACATTAATGAAATGAAGTATTATTTCTGCTGCATCTTTGTGTTTATGGTTATCTCTGTAATTTGTTATGTTCCTGTCTAAATTCAGATCAGTGGTATCAGAACAATCTACTTTTTCTGTGTTTTTCTTTGCATGTCCCCAAAGAGGTTGGGATATAAGGAGTTAGGGCTTGATATGGTCGAACCTTTGCAAGACCAACCTCTCAAATCCTGACGGCCTCCCATGGTGGATGAAAAGAAAGACGAGGGAGCAAAATATCCTATCAAAATCTTGCTTGATGAAGCCCTCGAGCGACAAAGGAACGCGATGATGAACAACTTTGCCTAGATCCTTCAGTAGCTACACCGAGGTGACACATCGGCTTCCAACAACTACTCTGGAAATGCCACACCATTTAAGGTACATGTTAATTTTGAAATCCCCATATTTGAGGGTCAAATAGATGCAAATGTCATTGATAAATGGTTAAATCTGCTAGAGGGTTATTTTTTTGTTGATGATTTTTCTAGTCGGGAAAAATATTATCTTCGCTCTTCTCAAAGCAGCCCCCCACATCAGGGAACGGTGAGAAACCTACTACGAGTAGAAGGATGAAAGTACAGGCTCACTATTTTCAACTGCACCCACTTAGAATTCATTCCGAGATTCCATCAGGGAGCTGTACTATCCTATCGGAAGCTATGAGGATCAACACATAAAGTGGAGCACGCTGTGGTAGGGAAGGGACCAAGATGTGCTGGAGTTTACCAATATTTTCCATACCTTTCTCACCAAGTTGAGTATCAAGGATTCAAAGCAGCATTTGGTACTCAAATACTATAGCCGCCTGCATAAGTAGATCTAGGAAGAAATAGAATTCCTGAACATCTACACGCTCAGCACGACATACCGATATGCCGTCAAAGTCAAGCAAAAGTTTAAATAGAAGAAGCGAGACTTTGGATCTATGAATCTGAAGCAAGGGAAATGTGCCCCCAAACTACAGAACAAAGCTCAATGCCAAGGCGGGGCAGCCCAAGACAACTCGCCAAAGCTGTAAGGAAAGATCAACGCTACGAAACCAAAAAAGGAGATGGGAAAGTGGTGTGAGTTCCATAAGAGCTCCACTCACAACACAAGTCAGTGTTGGACCAAGTAGTCATTGGTGGCTGAGCTAAAGTTTTTAGAAGCAGATGCATGTTCTGACTCTAAGTCAGAACCCGACAAGGGGAATGACAAAGGAAAGCGAATTATCAATGTGGAACCCAATGCCACCATTACCACCACGAAGATCTAGAATGAGGAACCTGAATATCCAGAGGAGGAGGAGCATCTCTTCCACTCCGAGATGTGGGTAAATGGATCCCCGCTATAGTTCATTATCAACAACGGGGGCCAAAACAGCCTCATTTTGGTAGAGGTCATGAAGCGGTTGGGCTTATTGAACACAACACATCCACAACCATACACCATCGGGTGGCTTCACCAAGGACATATGTTCGCGTGAGCTAGCAGTGTCGCCTTCCATACAACATCAAGCCCTTCACCAATGAGCCATTGTGTGACATTGCTCCCATTTACGTTTGTGATGTATTATTACGAAAGCCATACTTATGGAAATGACATGTTGTTTATGAATCAAGGCCCCGTGTTGTTATTGTTACTTTGGGAAATAAGTTGTACAGGATATCGGAGGTAGCACTGCATACCGCCATCTCTTTGGTTACTGGAAAACAATGCAGTAAGCTCATTTCCAAAACCAGGAAATTTGTTTTCTTGATGATACACCCTTAAGGAAAGAAGAAGATGATGGCTGCAACCTCCAGACATGGCCCCTCTGCACGACAATTACAGATGGACAAGGTCATGGAGGAGAACGAGGACATGTTCACCTCTCCCGTATGGGTTCCTTTGTACCATCAGGTCAAGCACTCCATCGATTTGACCCCAGGTGCACCGCTGACCAATGGACCAATCTATCGGTGCTCCATTCTACAGAATGATGAAATCAAGAGGAAGATTCAGGAGCTGCTGCAGAAAGGTCACATCCGTCCGAGTTCATTGCCCTGTGGGAGCCCGATTGTGTTGGTACAGAAAGAGGATGGGACTTGGAGACTCTGTATTGACTATCGGGCACTGAACAAGGTCACAATCCATAATAGGTACTTGATCCTGTAGATTGGTGACTTCCTGGACCAATTGAAGGGGGAAAAATATTTCAGCAAGATCAATTTGAAGTAAGGATATCACTAGGAACCAATTGAACCCTCTGGTGTGTGGAAGACTACCTTCAAAGTCAAGGTGGGCCTTTTCGAATGGTTGGTTATGCCTTTCGGATTGACCGAAACTTTCATGAGGCTAATGGATGACATATTGCGGCAATTCACCAACTTATTTGTAATGGTATACTTGGAAGACATCCTGATGAGTCAAGTCACCAAGAGAGGAGCGAAAGAAAAATTCTTTTGGTTTGAATCTCAATAGAAGGCACTCACAGAGTTGAAAGATCACCTTTGTTCATCACCAGTGCTCGCATTACCAGAATTGCAACAACCATTTGAGGTCGAGATAATGACTATGCTATTGGGGCAGTCCTTACTCAACATGGGCATCCAATTGCATATCATAGTGAGACACTTTCAGACACAGTCAGAAAGTATCCCACTTATGAAAAAGAGATGTATTCCATTGTGCAGGCTTGCCAACTATGGAAGCATTACATTTTTGGGAAGGAGACTTTCATCCACACAGACCATCGACCCTTGCAATTCATACAGACCCAAGGGAAATTGTAGAATGATTGCCATCAGAAGTGGCCCACATACCTGCAATAGTTCCATTTGAATATCAAATATAAGAAGGGCAACACTAATAATGTTGGAGATTGCCTTAGTCGACCATTGATCATGGCGTAAATAACCGTGCTCAACTCTTGTGGGCATGAGACTTCTAATTGGCCGCTTCTCTACAAAAGTGACACAGAATTTGGCCACACATACCCGACACTCTTGGAGGGTCAGCATGTTCTAGATTTTCACCTCCAGGATGACTTGTTATGCCACTTAGGTCACCATTGTGTTCCTTCAAGCGAGTGCGCCAAGATGATTTGGGAAACACACTACAGTTGGGCTGCTGGGAATTTTGGGGTTGAGAAAATGGTGGTAGTACTGCAGAAGTATTTCTATTGGTTGAATCTTCGACAAGATGTCGGGAAGTACATCAGATCATGCACTGCCTGCGCCAATGCCAAACTGACCATCAAAAAGCAAGGCCTCTATAACCCACTGACTACCCTTAGTCAACCTTGGGAACCCATCTCCATGGATTACATATCAGGCCTTCCTTCCAATAAAGATGGAAACAACTGTGTTTTTTTGGTCATCGACTGGTTCTCGAAGATGGCCATTATGGCTGCGTGCAAGAAGAATATCACAGTAGAAGCCACTGCTAAACTCATCTTTGAACAAGTGCGAGTACACTTTGGGATCCCATAGTATATCATCTCAAATCGGGATAGTAGGCTCCTTAGTACATTTTCGTTTAGTCTCTAGTCGCTGCTGAACACCAAACTCACTAAGTCCACAACCTTCCATCCTCAAACTAATGGTGAGACAGATGTTGCCAATAGGATGATTGTACACATTATGCACATGTACAACTCAAAGCATCCACACACATGGGATGATAGCCTCCCCTATGTTCAGTATAGCTACAACCGGGCTCTCCATAGCTCGACTAGCTACAACCCTTTTTAGGTGGGCTTGGGATTCTAGCCACTATGTCCCATTGATGTGGCCATGCCATTTGCAGCTACTCATGCAGATTCAGCTCATGTCCAATCTGAAATAGATAAGGAAAAAACCTTCATTGAGCACATACAACATATTTTCTAGTAGGTCCATGACATTCTGGAGAAATATAATGCCAAGTACAAGCAGCGACATGATCAACATCTGGTGCCATACAAGTTTCAGGTGGGTGACAAAGTCTCGTTGCATTTGCAAAAGGAAGACCTCACTAGAGCCTCTCACTCACACCACTATGATATGGTCCTTACACCATTATCAAGGTTGTAGGAGACAATTCATTTGAGCTCAGCATTCCCCCATTCCTTGGCCTACACCTAGTTTTCAATGTGGACCGCCTTCGGCCATACTTTCCACCATTACTAGACACACATCCAACATTGCAGAACAACTCACACCCACAAAGTTAAATCTAGATTCCATGGAACAAGCTGCAACTGATCGGATCATGGACACACAGATAAAGCACACTCGCTAGCAGAATGTCCAACTATATCGAGTCATCAAAGCAGGCCAACTCCTTCACCAGGGCAAGTGGCTCACTAGTGCAAGTGGCTCACTAGGGACCAAGTTTAGCAGAAGTTTCCTCATCTCATGGAGGAACTCAACGCAATGGGGACCATTGCTTCCTAAGGGGGGAGGAATGATCCAGGTGGATATTGGTGGCCACCTACCAATTCCACTTGGACCCCCACCATTGCTTCTTTTAGTTTTTCAGTTTCCTTAATTGTAGCATAGTTTTCTATTTTTAGCATCTTTTTGGGTCCTAAACTTCCAGAACCATTTTGAGGCCCTAAACAAAGTTTTTTTGGAAATCTACTAGGGAGCGATTTTTTGTTCAAAACCATCTTTTTCATTGTAGTCCATGGAGAGATATTTCTAACGAGATATCATGCACGTCAAATGGAGATAATCTGACCAAGTTGCGACCCCGGGAATTTGGCTGTGCAACTCACCCGAATGGGGCCCATAAACTTTTGGTGTTACATCTCCTCGGGTTAGGGTTTTGGTTGTTTAGGGTTTTCTCTTACTGCTCAATAATAAAAAGGTCCTTGAGCCTCATTGTAAGGCAGTTCAGAGGCATGTAGCCACCACACCTCTTCTCAAAGATAAGCTACCATCACCCTAGCTAATTTATTTCCATTTCTATTTGTAAGCATGGTTCAGTGTTTTACATTAATGAATTGAAGTATTATTTCCACTGCATCTCTATGTTTATGGTTATCTCTGTAATTTGTTGCATTCCAGTTTAAATTCGGATCAATGGTATCAGAACAGTCTGCTTTTTTCTGTGTTTTTCTTTGCATGTCCCCAATGAGGTTGGGATATAAGGAGTTAGGGCTTGATATGGTCGAACCTTTGCAATACTAGCCTCACAAATCTCGACAGCCTCCCATGTCAGATGAAAAGAAAGAAGAGCGGGCAGGAGATCCTATCAAAATCTTGCTCAAAGAAGCCCTCGAGCAAAAAAGGAATGCGATGATAGATAGATTTTCCCAGATCCTTCAGCGGCTACCTAGGGGTGACGCATCGGCTTCCAACAACTACTCTGGAAACGCCACACCATTTAAGGTACAAGTTAATTTTGAAATCCCCATATTCGAGGGTTAGATAGACACACATGCCATCGATAAATGGTTAAATCTGCTTGAGGGTTATTTTTCTGTTGATGATTTTTATAGTTGGGAAAAGATTATTTTTGCTGTTCTCAAAGCAGCGCCCCACGTCAAGGACTAGTGGGAAACCTACTGCGAGAAGAAGGATGAAAGTACAGGCTCACTATTTTCAGCTGCAACCACATGGAATTCATTCTAGGATGCCATCAAGGAGCAGTACTATCCTGTCGCAAGCTATGAGGATCAATACTTAAATTGGACCACGCTGTGGCAGGGAAGGGTCCAAGACATGCCGGAGTTTAACAATACTTTCCATACCCTTCGAACAAAGTTGGGTATCAAGGATTCGGAGCAGAATTTGGTACTCAAATGCCAAAGCTTCTTGCACAAGTACATCGAGGAAGAAATAGAATTCTTGAACATCTCCTCGCTCGGCATGACATATCGATATGCCATCAAGGTTGTGCAAAAGTTTAAACAGAAGAAGGGATACTTAGGATATGTGAATCCAAAGAAGGGAAAGGTACCCCCAAACTACAGAACAAAGGAAAAAGCCAAGGCAGGGCAGCCTAAGACAACTCGCTAAAGCTGCAAGGAAAGAACAGTGTCGCGAAGCCGAAAAAGGACACAGGAAAGTGGTGTGAGCTCCATAAGAGCTCCACTCACAACACAAGTGAGTGTTTGGCCAAGCAGTCACTAGTGGATGAGAAAAGGGTTTCAAAATTAGATGCATGTTCCACCTCAAAGTCAGAACCCAAAAATGGGAATGACAAAGGGAAGCAAATTATTGATGCGGAGCCCAATGACACTGTTGCCACCACGAAGATCTAGAAGGAGGAACCCGAAGATCCAGAGGAGGAGGAGCGTCTCTTCCACTTCTAGATGTGGGTAAATGGCTCCCTGCTATAGTTCATTATCGACAGTGGGAGCCAAAAGAACCTCATTTTGGTAGAGGTTGTGAAGCAACTGGGCTTACTAACCATAGAACATCCACAACTGTACACCATCGAGTGGCTTGACTAAGGATGGGATCTTTGCATGAGGCGACAGTGTGGCCTTCCATACAACATCAAGCCTTCACAGATAAGGTATTGTGTGATATTGCTCCCCTTGAAGTTTGTGATGTATTATTAGGACAACCATACTTGCGGAAGCGACATGCTGTGTATGAATCAAGGCCTCATGCTGTTATTGTTACTTTGGGAAATAAGTTGTTTAGGATATCGGAGGTAGCACCACCTACTGCCATCTCTTTGGTTACTAAAAGACAATGAAATAAGCTCATTTCCAAAACTGGGAAATTTGTTTTCTTGATGATACGCCCTCAAGGAAAGAAGAAGACGATGGCCACGACCTCCAGACAGGGACCCTCTGCAGGAAAACTACATATAGACAAAGTCGTGGAGGAGTACGAGGACATCTTCACCTTCCCCATAGGGGTTCCTCTAAATTTTTAGGTCAACCACTCCATCAATTTGATCCCAGGTGCACCGTTACCCAATGGACCAATCTATCAACACTCCATTCTAGAGAACGATGAAATCAAGAAGCAGATTCAGGAGCTACTACAGAAAGGTCACATCCGTCCAAGTTCATTGCCTCGTGGGATGGAGACTCTATATTGACTATCGTGCACTGAACAAGATCACTATCCGTAATAGGTAGCTGATCCCATGGATTCATGACCTCCTGGACCAACTGAAGGGGGAAAAATATTTCAGCAAGATTGATTTGAAGTCAGGATATCTCCAGGTACCAATCGAACTCTCTGATGTGTGGAAGACTACCTTCAAAGCCAAGGAGGGCCTTTTCGAATGGTTGGTTATGCCTTTCAAATTGTCGAATTCTCTTGCAAAACTTCATGAGGCTAATCGATGACATCTTGTGGCCATTCACCAACTCATTTTTAGTGGTATACTTAGATGACATCCTGATCTTCAGCCAGAGCTGGGAAGAGCACCTCCACCACATCTGGCAGGTTCTCCAAACACCGTGGAAACACAAGTTATGTGCCAATTTGGAGAAATTCACTTTTTGCATGACCCAGGTTCAGTATCTGGGATACATTATTGATGAACAGGGGGTGCATATGGATCCAGCCAAGATCCAAGTCATTTGGGATTGGCCATCTCGATCCACTCTGACAGAGCTTCGTAGCTTTTTAGGTCTTGCCAACTTCTACCACAGGTTCCTGTTGGGATTTTGTCATATCACTTGGCCCTTGAGTCAAGTCACCAAGGGAGGAGCGAAAGAAAAATTCTTTTGTTCTGAATCTCAACAGAAGGCATTCATAAAGTTGAAAGATCGCCTCTTCTCGGCACCAGTGTTCGCATTACGAGGCTTGCAACAACCATTTGAGGTCACGACAGATGCCTTTGACTATGCTATTGGGGCAGTCCTTACTCAACACGGGCATCCAGTGGCATATCATAGTGAGACACTTTCAGACACAGTCTGAAAGTATCCCACTTATGACAAAGAGATGTATTCCATTGTGCAGGCCTGCCGACAATTTAAGCATTACATTTTGGGAAGGAAATGGTCATCCACATAGACCACTGATGCTTACAGTTCATACAGACCCAAGAGAAATTGCAGAATGATCACCATATGAAGTGGTCGACATACCTACACAATTTCCATTTCAATATCAAGTATAAGAAATGCAGCACCAATAATGTTGCATATTGCTTCAATTGACCATCGGTCATGGCGTTAAACACCGTGCCTAACTCTTGTGGGCACGAGACTTATGATTGGCCACTTCTCTACAAAAGTGACCCAGAATTCGGCCACACATACCAGACATTCTTGGAGGGTCATCATGTTCTAGATTTTCACCACTAGGATGCCCTATTATGCCACCTCAGTCACCTTGGTGTTCCTTCAAGCGAGCGTGCCAAGATGACTTGGTAAACACACTACAGTCGAGATGTTGGGTATTTCGGGGTCGAGAAGATGATGGTAGTACTGCAGAAGTATTTCTATTGGCTGAATCTTCGTCAAGATGTCGGGAAGTACATCAAATCATGCGCTGCCTGCGCCATTGCCAAACTAACCATCAAGATGCAAGGCCTATATACCCCGCTTCTTACCCCTAGTTGACCTTGGGAATCCATCTACATGGATTACATGTCAGACGTTCCTTCCACTAAGCATTGAAATGACTATGTTTTTGTGGTTGTTAACAGGTTCTTGAAGATGGCCATTATGGCAGCATGCAAGAAGGATATCGCAGCAGAAGCCACTACTAAACTCTTCTTTGAACGAGTGTGGGTATACTTTGGGATCCCACTGTCTATCATCTCAGATCGGGATAGCAGGTTCCTCAGTACATTTTGGTCCAGTGTCTGGTCAATGCTGAACACCAAACTCACTAAGTCCACAACCTTCCATCCTCAAACTGATGGCCAGAAAGAGGTTGTCAACAGGATGATCGTACACATTCTGCGCATGTACAACTCAAAGCATCAATGCATATGGAACGAGAGCCTACCCTATGCTCAATATAGCTACAACTGGGCTCTCCACAGCTCAACTGGCCACAACCCTTTTCAGGTGGGCCTAGGTTTCTAGCCACTATGTCCCATTGATGTGGCCATGCCATTTGCATCTACTCATGCAAATTCAGCTCATGTCTAGTCCGAAATAGATAAGGCAAATAGCTTCATTGAGCACATCCAACATATTCACAAGAAGGTCCATGACATTCTAGAGAAATCAAATGCCATGTACAAGCAGCGACATGATCAACATCGGGTGCCACACAAGTTTTAGGTGGGCGACAAAGTCTGGTTGCATTTGCAAAAGGATCTCCTTATCGGAGCCCATCAGAAACTCAAACCACTCCGATATGGTCCTTACAGCATTACCAAGGTTATGGGAGACAATGCATTTGAGCTCAGCATTCCCCCATTCCTTGACCTTCACATAGTGTTCAATGCGGACCACCTTCAGCCATACTTTCCACTATCAATAGAAACATCCGACATTGCAGAACATATCACACTCACAGAGTTAAATCCAAATTGCATGGAACAAGATGCAATTGGTAGGATCATGGACACACAGATCAATCACACTCGCTAGCAGAATATCCAACTGTACCGAGTTGTCAAAGCATACCAACTCCTTCACCATGGCAAGTGGCTCACCAGGGACCAAGTTCAGCAGAAGTTTCCTTTTCTCATGGAGGAACTCAACGCAATGGGGACCATTTCTTCCTAAGGGGGGAGGAATGATCGAGGTGGATACTACTGGCCACCCACCAATTCCACTTGGACCCCCACCATTGCTTCTTTCAGTTTTTCACTTTCCTTAATTGTAGCACAATTTACTATTTTTAGCAATTTTTCGGGTCCTAAACTTCCGGACTCATTTAAGGCCAAACGAAGTTTTTTTGGAAATCTAATGGCCAATGATTTTTTATCTAAAATTTTCTTTTCCATCATAGTCCTTAGATATATCTTTCCAATTGGTTATCATGTGCGTCAAATGGAGATAATATTACCAAGTCGCGACCCCGGGAATTTGGCTGTCCAACTCAACCCAATGGGGCCCATAAACTCTTGGTGTTACATCTCCTTGGGTTAGGGTTTTGGTTGTTTAAGGTTTTCTCTTATTGTTCAATAATAAAAATGGCCTTGAGCCTCATTCTAAGGTTGTTTAGAGGCATTTAGCCACCACATTTCTTCTCAAAGATAAGCTACCATCGCCCTAGCTGGTTTATTTCCATTTCTGTTTGTAAGCATATTTCAATATTTTACATTAATGAAACGAAGTATTATTTCCACTGCATCTCTGTGTTTATGGTTATCTCTGTAATTTGTTGTGTTTCTGTTTAAATCTAGAGCAGTGGTATCAGAGAAGTCTTCTTTTTCTCTCTATTTTTTTTTGCATGTCCCCAATGAGGTCAGGATATAAGGAGTTAGGGCTTGAATTGGTCGAACCTTTGCAAGACCAGCCTTGCAAATCCCGAAAGCCTCCCATTGCAGATGAAAAGAAAGACGAAGGGGTAGGAGATCCAATAAAAATCTTGCTCGAAGAAGCTCTCGAGTGAAAAAAGAACACGATGATGGATAGCTTTGCCCAGATCCTTCAACAGCTACCCAGGGGCGACACGTTAGCTTCCAACAACTACTATGGAAATGCCACACCATTTAAGGTACAAGTTAATTTTGAAATCCCCATATTCGAGGGTTAGATAGACACACATGCCATCGATAAATGTTTAAATCTGCTTGAAGGTTATTTTTCTGCTGATGATTTTTCTAGTCGAGAAAAGATTATTTTCGCTCTTCTCAAAGCAGCCCCCCACGTCAAGGACTAGTGGGAAACCTACTAGGAGCATAAGGATGAAAGTACATGCTCACTATTTTCAGCCACACCCACTTGGAATTCATTTTTGGATGCCATCAAGGAGCAATACTATCCTGTCAGAAGCTCTGAGGATCAATACATAAAGTGGACCACGCTGCAGCAGGGAAGGGACCAAGACGTGCCAAATTTTACCAATATTTTCCATACTCTTCACACAACGTTGGGTATCAAGGATTCAGAGAAGCATTTGGTACCCAAATACCGCCACTGCCTGCACAAGTACATCCAGGAAGAAATAGAATTCCTGAACATCTCCTCGCTCGACACGGCATACCAATATGCCATCAAGGTCGAGGGAAAGTTTAAACAGAAGAAGTGATACTTTTGATTTGCAGATACAAGGCAAGGGAAAGGTGCTCCCAAACTACAGAATAAAGGAAAAATCTAAGGTGGGGCGGCCAAAGACAAGCTAGAAACGTTGAAAGGAGAGAACAACGTTGCCAAGGCGATAAAGGACATGGGAAAGTGGTGTGAGTTCCATAAGAGCTCCACTCACAACACAAGTGAGTGTCGGGCCATGCAGTCACTGGTGGCTGACCTAAAGGTTTCAGAATTAGATGCATGTTCTGACTCTGAGTCAGAACCCGACAAGGGGAATGACAAAGGGAAGCATATTATCGATGTGGAGCCCAACACCACCGTTGCCACCACGAGGATCCAGAAGGAGGAATATGAAAATCAAGAGGAGGAGCATCTTGTCCACTCCCAGATGTGAGTAAATGGCTCCCCGCTATAGTTCATTGTCGACAGTGGGAGCCAAAAGAACCTCATTTCGGCAAAGGTCATGAAGTGGCTGGGCTTAGCAACCATAACACATCTACAACCATACACCATTGGGTGGCTTCACCAAGGAAGGGATCTTCGTGTGAGCTAGCAGTGTGGCCTTCCATACAACGTCAAGCCTTTCACGGATGAGGTATTATGTGACATTGCTCCCCTTGAAGTTTGTGATGTATTATTAGGAAAAACATACTTGTGGAAGCCACATGTTGTGTATGAATCAAGGCCTCGTGTTGTTATTGTTACTTTGGGAAGTAAGTTGTACAGGATATCGAAGGTAGCACCACCTACCACCATCTCTTTGGTTACTGCAATACAATGCAGTAAGCTCATTTCCAAAACCTGGAAATTTGTTTTCCTGATGATACGCCCTCAAGGAAAGAAGAATACGGTGGCCATGACCTCTAGACAAGGTCCCTCCACATGACAACTGCATATAGACAAGTTCTTGGAGGAGTACGAGGACATCTTCACCTCCCCCACAGGGGTTCCTCTTTACTATTAGGTCAAGCACCCCATCGATCTGACCCTAGGTGTGTTGCTACCCAATGGACCAATCTATCGACACTTTGTGCTAGAGAACAATGAAATCAAGAGGTAGATTCAGGAGCTACTACAGAAAGGCCACATCCATCCGAGTTCATTGCCCTATGGGAGCCTGATCGTGTTGGTACAGAAGAATGATCGTACTTGGAGACTCTGTCTTGACTATCGGGAACTAAACAAGATCACTGTCCATAATAGGTACTCGATCCCGGATTGATGACCTCCTAGACCAATTGAAGGGGGGAAAATATTTTAGCAGGATCGATTTGAAGTCAGGATATCACCATGTACCAATCAAACCCTCTGATGTGTGGAAGACTGCCTTCAAAACCAAGGAGGGCCTTTTCGAATGGTTGGTTATGCCTTTCGGATTGACAAATGCTCCTACAACCTTCATGAGGCTAATGGATGACATCTTATGGCCATTCACCAACTCATTTGTAGTAGTATACTTTGATGACATTCTGATCTTCATCCAGAGTTGGGAAGAGCACCCCCACCAAATCCGACAAGTTCTCCAAACACTGCACAACACAAGTTATATGTCAATTTGGAGAAATGCACTTTTGGTATGACCCAAGTTCAGTATCTGGGATACATTATTGATGAATAGGTCATGCATGTGGATCCAACCAAGATCCAAGTCATTTAGGATTGGCCATCTCCAACCACTTTGATAGAGCTTCACAGCTTTCTAGGTCTTGCCAACTTCTACCGCAGGTTCGTGTTGGGATTTTCTCGTATCACTTGGCCCTTGAGTCAAGTCACCAAGGGAGGAGTGAAAGAAAAATTCTTTTGGTCTGAATCTCAATAGAAGGCATTCACAAATTTGAAAGATCGCCTCTGCTCAGCACTAGTGCTTGCATTACCAGACTTGCAACAACCATTTTAGGTCGAGACAGATGCCTCTGACTATGCTATTGGGGCATTCCTTACTCAACACAGGCATCCAGTGGCATATCGCAGTGAGACACTTTCAGACATAGTCCGTAAGTATCCTACTTATGACAAAGAGATGTATTCCATTATGTAGGTCTGCTGACAATGGAAGCATTACATTTTGGGGTATGAAACGGCCATCCACATGGACCACCGACCCCTGCAGTTCATACAGACCTAAGGGAAATTATAGAATGATCGCCATCAGAAGTGGTCAACATACCTGCAACAATTCCCTTTGAATATCAAATATAACAAGGGTAGCACCGATAATGTTGTAGATCACCTCAGTCGACCACCAATCATGGCATTAACCACCGTGCTCAACTCTTGTGGGCACGAGACTTCTGATTGGCCACTTCTCTACAAAAATGACCCAGAATTTGGCCACACATACCAGACACTCTTGGAGGGTCAACATGTTCCATATTCTCACCTCTAGGATGCCCTGTTATGCCACCTGGGACACCTTTGTGTTCCTTCAAGCGAGCGTTCCAAGATGATTTGGGAAGCACACTATAGTCGGGCTGGTGGGCGTTTCGGGTTCGAGAAAATGGTAGCAGTACTGCAGAAGTATTTCTATTAGCCGAATCTTTGGCAAGATGTTCGGAAGTACATCAGATCATGCACTGCCTGTGCCATGTCCAAATCAACCATCAAGAATTAAGGCCTCTATACTCCACTATCTACCCTTAGAAGACCTTGGGAATCCATCTCCATGGATTACATGTCAGGCCTTCCTTCCAACCAGCATGAGCCAACAGCTAGCATGGAGGATAGCGAGTAAGAAAATAAAATTCCAGCTTCTTACAATGTTTTTTTAGTAAGTTTAAAGTTGAATCGAAGAAGTGAAAAAGCCTTTGCTGGAGAGATAAGGAATATTTTTTTAATTTTGTAAATTTTTATTGGAGAGATAAAGCATATTTTATTTTGGAGAGATATGGTGAGTTTCTAGATTTTGGGAATTTATTGTTTGTAAATTTGTGGAGTAATAAGATGTACTTTTAAATTATATTTATTTTGGAGTAATAAGGTGTAGGGGTCATTTGTAAATGTTTGGGCTAGTAAAATTTTGGAGTAATAAGGGGATTTTATCTGTAATTTTTTATTTGGAGAGATAAGTGTGACATTGTAACTCAAAGTAATTTTTTTACTTTGAGGAGGGGTTAGAGAACATCTTTCATGAAACTTTGCAAGGGATTGTAAATCAGTCAAATTTTGAAAGATTTCATTGTAAAATTCTTAAGAGAAATTGACTAGAGCTAAGTGCAAAGCTCAGTCATTTTTCTCCTTCAATGACTATACGAGGGTCAAGGCCAAGCCTCAATAGATCATTTTTGCATGGCGTGTTTCGTGTGACGTGTTTCTTATATTTTTCTTGTGCTAGATTCCTTTTGGTGCAAAGCTTCAAAAATACAATGCTGAAGTTAATTAATCTGTTCTCTGATTCTGATAAGCTTGAAGGGGTTAAATCATACAAAACATGGAAACGTCTCATTGAAAGCACTCTAATATATAATTAATTGTGGGAAGACATATGTGATGGAGACATTAAGCCAAATAAACCCACAGTTGTAGCTTCGCTTGCAAAATGGGAAGTTCAAATTGTCAAGTCACTAACTTTTATAAAGTCTTCAATTAATGATGAGATGTATATTCATATTGAAAACACCTCAGATTCATTGTCTTCTTTGCATAATTTTAGAGATCTATTTGATCTACAATCTGAATAAAAAAGGTTGATCTACAACTTAAGTTGCTTCAACAAAAACTAATTGAAGGAGGAGATGTCCTTGAGTATATCTCCAAGCTTAAAAATATTAAGCAAGAAATAGTAAAAGCTGGATTTCCACTAGTAGATGACAGTTTTTACACGCATTTTTTGGAAACTCTACAAGTGATTGGAAAGTTAGATAAACTAAAGTTTGATGAGTTAAGTGAGATGTTAGCTCAACATGACAAAAACTTTTGGGAAGAAGAAACAAGGGGAAGATGTCTTCTTCACAGAAGACAACACAAGTAAATCATCAACTGAGACTTCTAAAGGAAGAGGACATTTCAATCCACATATAGTAGCACATAGTGGAGAAGGTCATGGAAGAAGCCAAAATAGAGGAAACTTCCAAGGAAGAGGAAACAATCAAGGCAGAGGAAACTTTCAAAACAAAGGCAACTTTCAAGTTAGAAGAAACAGTCAAGGAAGAGGTCAAACTCAAGGCAGAGGGCCAACTCAAAATAGAGGTCAAAGCAGAGGTAGAGGATAGTATCAAGGAAGAGGCTGAGACTTGAATAAAATTGTTTGTAGAAGATGTAACAAAGTGAGCCATTTTGCAAAAGATTGTAGAACTTCCATTGATAAAATTCCAAAGTTCCATCAAAACATAGCTCAATTTCCCATTGATCAAGATAATGATGGTTTGGAATATGTCTTCACATCAAGTCAAAGATTAGAATTAGCAGCATCAGTTTCCACTTTTTTTCAAAGTGATTATGAAGATGCATGGATTTTAGATACAGGAGCAACTCAAGACATGACTTTTCGACAAGACTTCTTTTGGAACTACCAACCATGCCACCTTAGTTCAATCTTTCTTGTTGATGATACAAAACCTACTCCTTATGGAAAAGGTGTCATTGAAGTTTATCTTCCTGACATTGGAGAAATATTGATTTCAAATGTATGGTACATACCCACCTTTAAAAAGAATTTGTTGTCTTTAGTCCCGATCTGACAAGACGAACATCAGGTGGTTTTGGAGGATGGCCTAGTTAAAATTAATTCAGTCAAACAGAACATGAAAACAATGATGACAAGATATGAAGATGGAAAACTATTACGAATGAAAGGAATAGTTATTCCAAGGAATTCTGACTTTGTAGGGGCAATTAGCACAAACATTTCACCTATCAGATTATGGCATGTGGACATCTAAACTTTGACAGTCTCTCTCAACTGCAAAAACAAGGAATGGTTAAGGGACTTCCTATCTTGAAGAAAGAAAATGCAAGATGTGAAGCTTGCATTTATGGAAAACAAAGTTAAGAACCTTTCACGACAAGCTCATCGTGAGAAAACAAGGATTTGCAATTAGTACACAGTGACATTTGTGGACCCTTGAAAGCCTCTATAGGAGGTTGCAAATATTTCTTACTCTTTATTGATGATTTCAGCAGAATGAGATGGGTTCACTTGTTAAAGCATAAATCAGAGGCATTTGAAAAGTTTAAAACTTTTCATCAACTTGTTGAAAATGAAGTCAAAGAAAAGATTGGCACTCTTAGAACTGACAATGGAGGAGAATTCACTTCAAATTAATTTCAAAGTTATTGCAGAGACAATGGGATCAAATGACATCTTACAAATGCCTACACTCCATAACAAAATGGAGTAGGAGGAAGAATGAATCGCATTTTGTTACGAATGGCGAGATCTATGTTAATTGTTAAAAAGTTAAGTCATATTTATAGGGCAGAAGCAATCCATACAACTATTTATTTAAGGAACAGGTCTCCCGTTGCTTCCTTGGATGGAATCACACCTTATGAAGCATGGTTTGGTTTCACACCTAAAGTTAAACACTTTGGGGTTTTTTGCTTTGTGTGTTATGCCTTAGTTCCAAAATAAAAACGAACTAAGCTTGACTCACGAAGTTTGAAATGCACAATGACTAGATATTTGGATGAAAAGGAAGGGTACAGGATTCTGTCAAATGGGAAATTTATTGTTAGCAAAGATGTAATTTTTGATGAAAATGAGAGTAAGAGTGCTGGAGAAATAGAAAATCTTCTTAAAAATTGGAAACAAAAGGAGATAAAAGAAAAGGAAACATTCAAAGTCAACGAAATTCACAAAATTGGTATGAACTTGATTTTCCTTCCTCTCAAGATGATTCATCCAGTCCATCAACTTCACCAACACATTTTGGGTCTTCTGGCAGTTCATGATAATCTCCTAGTAGAAGTAGTTCTTCTGACAATGATTCTCCACCCCCAGAAGCTGCAGTTGATCAATGTACCTCTGTTTAAATTAATCCTCTTTATAATGATGGTGACTTTTCAAAATCTCAAACAAGTGAACATCAATTGCCAAAATGGGTTGTTCAACTTTTGAAAGATGTAAGGCACGATGAGAAAAATAAAACAGGAACAAGGGGTTCACCAGGGATGAAGAAAATTTTTCCTTAATCATGAATTCTTTTACTAAACCCTCCATGTACAAAGAGGCAGTAAAATATAAAGAATGGCAATAAGCTATGGTTGAAGAATATAAGGCAGTTCAAGACAACAACACTTGGAAACTTGTTGATTGTCCTCAAAGCGTTAAACCCATTGGATGCAAATGAGTTTATAGAATTAAGTACAACCAAAATGGAGAAATTGACAAGTACAAAGATAGACTTGTGGCTAAGGGTTTTGTGCAACAAGAAGACATTGATTATGAGGAGACTTTTGTTCCTAAAACTAAGTGGAACACCATCTTCTTAACACTCACATTAGCAGCACAAAAAGGATGGAAAGTTCATCAGATGGACGTAAAGAGTGATTTTCTCAACGAAGATTTACATGAAGATATATTTATGATAGAACCACCAGGTTTCGAAATTGGAAGGCAAGAACATAAAGTCTGTAAATTGATTAAGGCTTTATATGGGTTAAAACAAGCTCCACAAGCTTGGTATGCCAAAATGGATGAATAGATTTGGAAAGTTGGATTTCAACGAAGTGAATCTGATTATACTTTGTATGCACGCAATAGGGTCAAAATATGGTGATTCTTATTATGTATGTTGATGATTTGATCATTACTAGAAACAATGATGATCATATTGTACAGGTGAAAAAGGAGTTACATGTAGGTTTTAAGATGACCGACTTGGGACTACACTACTATCTAGGAGTTGATGTATTCCAACGTCCACATCATATTTTCATTTCTCAAAGTAAGTATGCAGCAAAAGTTCTTTAGTGATTCAGAATGTAGGATGACAAGCCTATTCTTACCCCCATGGAACAAAACTTGAAACTTTCAAAATTTGAAGGGGGGGGGGGACGATCGACAACACTACTTATAAATAGTTGATTGGCAGCCTGATTTATCTGACAATGATTGGACCAGATCTATCTTATGCAGTTAGTATTCTTTCACATTTTATGAAGGAACCACGAGACAACCACTAGAATGCAACCAAAAGGGTTCTACGATATATCTGAGGAACAACAGATTTTGGTCTTCTTTACAAGAAGACTAAAAACTTTGTACTTGGAAGATTTTCATATGCCAACTTTACTAGCAGTATTGATGATCGAGCATCAACCTCCGGTTATTTAATGAACATGGGGTCAGCTGCAGTATCTTGGAGTTGCAAGAAACAAGCTACAATGTCAACTTCTTCAGCCAAAGCAGAATACATATCAGCATGGGAAGCAACATGTGAAATTGTTTGGTTGCGCATAGTTTTGCAGGATTTGGGCATTCCTCAAGCAGAAGCTACATCATTATTCATTGACACCCAGTCAGCCATAAAGCTTGCCAAGAATCCAATTTTTCATTCCAAAACAAAACATGTGGACACCAAGTATCATCACATTAGATTGCTCATTGCCAAGGACATCATCAAGCTAGTTTATTCTCCTTCAGAAGATCGATGCTTAGATATTTTCACAAAACCACTTAGCATAATCAAATTTACTAAGTTTAGATATGAACTTGGTATCTATTGTAATGTATCTTTGGATCATAGAGGGGAATGTTAGATGATCCAAAATACAAAATTCATTGTTCACAAAGTTAGGATAAAATATTTATTTATTTAGAATATTTAATTAAATATTGGAGACACTTAGAAATAGAATATTTTTGTAAAAGATATGACATCTAGATTAATGTCGTATCTTAGGCTCCAATTTAGGAGTAGAGTTAGTAGATTGGTTAGAATGAGATTTATTGTAAATGGACACTTGTTAATTTAATAAGTAGTCCATAACTAAAATAGGCTAGGAAATTAAGCTCATATATAGTTCATTTCCCTGATTGCAAGAGTGTTGGAGTGTGCGTGTAAACTCTGGCAAAATCAATATGTAATTTCTTTTCTGATTAATAAAATTGTGTCTCTAAAAACACTTTTGCCATTAAACAATAATAATTAATTAAATTAAAATTGAAAAAAAATATTTTTTAAAATACATACATCAACATATATAGGTGCATGCACAAAATATATTAAAAAGAAAATCGTAGCCGAAAATATTTTGTTTGTGGTTAAACAAGAGACAAAACGTTACATTAAACAATAATAATTGATTAAATTAAAATTGAAAAAATATATTTTTAAAAATACATACATCAACATAGGTGCATGCACAAAATACATTAAAAAGAAAATCGTAGCCAACAATATTTTGCTTGTGGTTAAACACGAGACACAACGTTATGAAATGATACTTACACATATATTCTCATTACATATTACACGATTTCTCATTTTGGATCTACGAGTTTGGTTTAGACGATTTCTCATTCTGGACCTATGAGTGGACCTGCGAGTTTGGTTTACTTATCATGGAGAGTGGATCTGACGTAGAAATGAATGCAAAAGTTGAGGAGATTATTAATATAATACACCTCCCTTATGATAAGTGTTTTCCAGGTTATAGTAAAGTGTTTCATGAATACACCCAGAACATAGAAATAAATTGGCTGGAGCTAACCAGCCATATATTGGGTATTTAATGTCTTCAGAGCAGCACGCTACTTAGCTCGATAACACGGGAGTGGGCAAATGTTATTTAATGCCGAATTTGCCCGCTCCCGTGTTATCGCGTTAAGTCGCGTGCTGCTCTGAAGGCATTAAATACCCAATATATGGCTGGTTAGCTCTTTCCAAATAAATTTATGACTTCAATCAGAATTCAATTTGAAAGTTAAGGAAATAACCAAAAATATAGAGTTCTTTAGGGAAATATTAGAGAAATCCTCATATTTTGAGGAAATTATGAGACAAATGAATAGCCCAGAGATGGTGGATCGAATAGAAGGTGATGGGCATAGACCCTCATCATTCACAATTAGAACTGGTTGTCTACATCATTGGAAGGTTGACTCCTACGAGGGAAACCTTGGATGTGGGGTTGAGTCCTCTATGGCAAATTGAAGAGGACACAGAGCCCTGTCAACAGCAGTTAGCTTTTGCCCTTTTATTGAGAGATAAATTTTCATGGGTAGATAATGATATAGTGTTGTACGATCCAATTCTGTCGCCACTAGAACGAAGAGTCATAAGAGCATATAAGTGCACAATTCCTCTGGTTAATGAAGTCG
This sequence comes from Pinus tabuliformis, assembly GCA_031772625.1. NCBI lineage: Eukaryota > Viridiplantae > Streptophyta > Pinopsida > Pinales > Pinaceae > Pinus > Pinus tabuliformis. Next base: position 957,717,768 of record CM062811.1, read on the forward strand.
GGAGACGAATAGTGGACAAACCCACGCTATTTTTCATGCCTCACTGCACAAGTGATCTCTATGATAGTGTATTGGATGTGAATTAGATGCGTGACAATTCTAGTAAGATTAAAGTGGACAATTCTAGATTAGATGAAGCACATCCATTCACTTCACAAAATTCTATTTCAATTTTGTGGACTTCTTCAAGGAATGCAAATTCTTTAAACCCTAAACTTCAGAATTAGTAGATATATTGAGGATCATTATCATTTCACTTAATTTCTTGTAGTGTTTCAGTGAATTTGGTTTATTTATTTTGGAATAGCTTAATATATGAGTTGAAAAAAGTTAATACACATCTATTATCGTTGTTATTATTGTTATTATTATTATTATTATTCTTAATTTCTTGTAGTGTTTCAGTTAATTTGGTTTATTTATTTTGGAATAGTTTAATATATGAGTTGAAAAAAGTTAATACACATCTATTATCGTTGTTATTATCGTTATTATTATCGTTATGATTATTATTATTATTATTAAAAATTTATTTTTATTATTAAAAAATAATTAATTGTATTTGGAATTTTATTTTACAATTTAATTCGAGGAAGATGTGTGATTCTATCAATGGTAAATGTGATTCTATCCTTATAACCTAATATAATATGGGACTAAAAAATGCATTTAGAAATGGAAATAACTATTTGAATGGGCCATTGGAGTGAATATGTTTGTAGTTGTGTACTGTGAAGCTTGGGCCCACAAATTATGCAACTATCAATTAAATTTTGGGTAGCCTTTTGTAGAAATGGAAATCGGAAATGAGTAACATTTGCATGCTTGAAAGGGGAATGGTTTTATATCTAAATTTATGGAAATAGATGGATGGAATGGGCATTGTAGAGGAGACCAATTCAAATGCTAGTTAAAAGGGAATCTCTAGCTAAACTAGTTAGAAGGGAGCTAGGAATGCCACTTATTATTGGTCATTCTTGCACTTTATACCCACCACTTTTAGTAAAAGCTTTTGGTGTCAAAAGCCTCCTTAAATGGTTAGGTATGATCTTGAATGTATCATTATCTAATTTGTTAACTATTTTAGTACTTTCTTGGTGGAAAAATTGGAGTTATTGGCTTGTAGGTCCCATTTGATGGGTTAAATTCGCAAGCATAGCTTCCATCCCCTTGATTATATTCTACACATTAAGACCGGTGACAAAATCACCTCAATAGGATTTCATATGTAGAATTTATGCCTCCCATTAAGTTAACCTGTCCCATTGACCACCATTATACTGAGTGGATGTAATGTTAGCTCACATTACTCACACATGTGTATCTAATCACTTATGGATTTTAAATAACATTATAGAGAGTCTAGATATCATAAAACTATGCGGCTATGCTAAATACTAGGCCATTAAGAAAAGAAGGGGTTGCATATTTATTGTAATGTCTCTTATTCCATAGTTATGTAGAACATATGGGAATGAATTTTGGAGTATAATTTAGGAAGTAGGATATCTCGTAGTAGCTACGTTAGCCACAGAGTCCATGGAAACTCCATAGTGAGTGCCCAATTTTATTTTTATTTTCACTAATATACTGAGAAGAAAAGAGGAGCATAAGCCCCACCCTCAATCTGGGTTTTCCCAAGGTAAATCTCCTGTTTATTACGTGGATGGTTTTTTATTTTCTTTCTTCTTTCATTTTAGTTTCAATTAAATTTAGTTTCTTTCAACTTTAAGTGACCAACATGAAGTATGCAATCTAAAGCAAATTACTCAAAAATAAGAGATTGTAGAATATTAGAAGTTATCTTGTGACAATCTATTAAATAGAATATCCATAGTAATTTATAGATAAAGGTCAAATGATTAAAGCTAAAATCCCTCCCTTACCTTTTATTGGCCAATTGGTTTTTAAATCTCTAGGTCCTATTATTACTAAGGATATTTCCCTATGAGGGGAAGTGACAAAGGAAGTGGTGAATTATGAACGTCATGTAAGGTATATGGTAACTCCAAAATTTAATTCTTCATTACTGTATTTTTCCCTAAATACACTTAGAATTATTACCATTGGGATTCATACTCGAGGGTCTTTCCATATTCTACATATTCTATTTGCATATTTACAATATTTTTTCCCAATCCTGAAGGATTAGGTGTCAACATTCTCCCCTTAATATGAAGGAGGGTTTGTAAGTCCAAGCATCATTTTGAATCTTTTAAATTTTTCTCTTCCAAGTGCTTTCGTGAATATGTCTACAATATGCTCATTTGTGGATCAATGGCGTAGGTGAATAGTATTTTCCTCAACATGATGTCAAATGAAATGTTATTTTGTATTGATATACTTGGTTTGATCTCAGAACTTTGAATTCTTAGCCAATTTAATCACACAAGTGTTATGAAGTAAAAGAGGAGTAGAGTGCATTAGAACTAGTTGTTTGCATGACCTCGAGGAGAACTCCTGATCCAAGACTTGTAACATAACCTGAAGTAGATACTCTTTTTTCCTTTCTCCATTAAGGTCTAAATCCAATGATCTAATTAAGCTAAATTCATCCACCTATGTATATTTGAGTTCGAAGCCTTGAGAACCCTTCAGGTACCTTAGAACTCTTTTTGTAGCAGACTAATGACCCTCACAAGGTTTTTGCATAAACTTGGAGAGGATTCCAAAAAAAGTGAAATGTTTGGTATTGTAATAGTGTGGTATTTAATACTTCCTATGAGCTATCTGTAGTTAGTTACATCCTCAAATTCATTTTCTTCCTTGGATGTAAACTTTAAATTTTGTTCTGTTGGATTTGACAAAGGATTGTATTTAGCAATGCCAAATTTGTTCTAAAAATATTCAATATTTTTCTTTTGAGAGAGGAATATATAATTTGATGTTGGATTACTCCAATACCCATATAGTAGTGAACATATCCCAAATTTATCATCTCACATCGTTTCCTAAAATCTTTCTTTATCGACGCAACATAGATTTCATTGTTCCTTGTCATCAATAGATCATATACATACACCACAATATAGACAACAATTTTTCAAACTTTCTTGAAAAATAAAGTTGCATCATCAAGATCAAAGTGTTTGAAATTAAGTTTCAGAAGATGCTCAACCAATTTTTCATGCCAGGCTTGTGGTGCTTGTTTGAGGCCATACAAGGATTTGATATTCTTACGTACTTTATGCTCTTTTCCCTTCACAATAAAGCCCTCTGGTTGAGACATAAAAACATTTTCTTTCAGATCTTATTTCAATAAAACAACCTTTACATCCATTTGATGGAATTTCCATCCATTCTAAGCTGCCAAGAAAAATAGAGTCCAAATGGTAGCCCATTTGTTATGGGTGAAAAAGTCACCTAATAATCGACCCCTTCTTTCTATGCAAATGCTTTTCCCATGAACCTTTCATTGTGATTTTCAACTAAGCCATCTAATTTATACTTGTTCTTGAATACCCACTTGCATCAAATCAATTTGGTTCCAAATGGAGGGTCCACTAGCTTCTAGGTTCAATTCTTTATAAGAGAATCATACTCTTTCTCCATTGTTTCTTTCCATTCATCATAAGAAGCAACTTATTTAAAGGAATTTGGTTCAAAATAAGTATAAACATTTATTTCACAATCATAAGAAACATCCATATCAATATATGAATCATAATCATCTACATCACCTCCATTTTGTCCCGTGGAACTTAACCTTCCTATCTTCCCAACCTCATCGAGATGAAAACATTCAAGTGTCTTAGTGAACAATTTTAGAGAACCTTTCTAAGGTTGTCCAGGTTTTTATTTTGAATGAGATGGGGATTAATCAAGATTTAGCCTTCGAATTCTCCCAATCACATCACTCAATATGTCTTCTTTATCAAAATAAGTGGCTTGAGCTTCATGAGGGGGAGAGAGTGCTCCCTTTCAAGATGTGGAATCTCACTATCAAAATCCTGAAAACATTTTGCATGCCTAAATTTGTCCAAGTGATCAAGACGTCACTCAAAAACATTATCAGTCTTGAAATATTCAAGACAAATAACATTTCTAGATAATACAAACTTCTTATTTACTTCATCATAAAGATAATATTCTTTGGACATATCTAAGTACCCCAAGAAGTACACTCATAGAAAACTTGAATATCAAGATATGGTGGCTAACTTTTAGAAGCCTATAGTTCATTAGTCATTGTAGCAAGGGTGAAAGAAGAATATGAAGAGGAGAAATCAAATAAACAAGGCTAAATATATAATCCCATGCATCAAACTTTGGTAAGAAATGAAGGAATGAACATTTGAATGATTTTTCAGACTACATGGAGCGCATATTAATGACATTAAATTTTATTAGTCACAGGAATATGAGACCAATTTCAGGCATAGATGAATCCATTATTTTATAAAACTACATCCAAAATCTAATATCATATGTCATCTAAGAATAAATCATAAATAAATGGAAAAAACACAGAAGAGAATACATACTACAACCATATGGACTAAAAATCACCAAAACTATTTATTAATCTTAATATAGAGCATACATTTTTCATTTCTCCATTAAAAGTTCCAGAGCCTCTTTGAAATAAAATTCGGAACCCCTCAAAATGTATCATAAACTATTATTTATAGGGTCTCGGGACAAGTACCCCTTACAAAATATTCCTTCTTAATTTCTCAATGATTCGTCAAAACAAAATGAGTGTGCTACCTTCAACACTGTACTGAAAAAACCATAAATAACTCAAGTTCATTTATTGAAATAATTTTTTTACAGAAAACATAAAATAGTAAGGTGTCATGATTGACATGATTAGAAAAATCTTCATTCATGGTAGACATGTTCTCGAGGAAGGGTTGTTGGTTCGATGATATGGAGTTGCGGAGGATTGATGAATTGGTCACATCTCTGCCACAGTGTTGGACTTGGTATAGGAGCACAATATAAAATCTGATAGGAGACCTTAAGGCCTATGAGCCTTTCATACTTTGGCTTGGAGCGAAACAAGGTCTTCACCTGCCCTAGTAGTTGAAAATATCTCCTCAAGTAGTTCACCATTTTCTTGACCTTTCAGGAGGAGGTCTTCTCATGGGAGGAATCGGCTACATTATTAGCCTCTACCAACATTTGATTGTATTGTTCCCATGGGATTAATCCTCCTTAGAGGTCCCATAACCAGGGTAGTCCATCTCGAACCATCTGCCTGAACTCTGAATCAAAAGAAACTACATCCTTCAACACTTTCTCTAGACATTCCTCATCTTTGGCTCTGGCATCTTTTATCTGGAATATTTTGGAGACTTCCATGATTGTAGTCACATGATCTACCACATCTATGGATCTCAACTCGCTGAGTGTTTTTTCATTGACATACTGGATAAATATTTTAGTCGTTTCAACATTCTTTTCACCCTCCTCCTTGACGGATAAGATGAAGAAATCATAATCCTTGACTACATTTTTTTTATCTACCATCAAAGTTACATATTCCCAATTGTTATTCATCTCTGTTATCACTTCATCCCATATTAGTTGTTTAGCCTGGAGGAGAGGCATGTTTCCTTTCTGTATACCTTTCAGTCCAGTGATTTCTTCATTTGATTCCTATAGATTTTTTCTAATCAGTTTTGCATTTGTCTTGGCAATCTCTAGTTGTTTCTCCTTTTATGCCAGAGCATGCTTGGGATCATCTAAGTCAACATATACATTATTTATTTCTACTTCAGAGAGTTGAAGCCGAGTGAGATTTTTAGTGAGCTACTCAGTGGGATCATGAGGATTCTCTGGGATGATCACTGCACAAATGTGGGAATCGATTTTCTGCTAGAGGTTTTCTAGATGTTTCTTAAGGGCCACCACTTCATTATTTTGGTCTATCAACTCCTTCACTAGAATATATTTTTCTTCCTCCACATGTACTATTTCTTTGGACTTCACATGTTCACTAGCAAGGATCTTCAACTTATGCCTCCATTTTGGGATCTCAGCCTATGAACTCTGGACAAGAGTTTCTAAGGTAGCTTTTTATTCTAGTTTCACTCCCAGCTTCATAATTAGTTCCTTGAAGTTCTCATTTTCCATATGTACACTCTAGATTTAGCTCTCTCCTATTTCAGCTTCATTACAACCATCTCCAATAAATTTTCAACTTTGTTAATGGTCATGGCATTCCTGCTTAGTTCACTATAGAACATTTCTCCTAGTTGCCTATGAGAGTTGATTTTTTTAGGTAGAGGGAAACACTTCAGGTTGAGAGACATGTTTAAAGAATTAAATTGTGAGCCTAATTGGGGTTTTTATGCCAAGGGGTGGTGCAATGAAAAATTCATATGATTCCTCTCCAAGTCCATGGCAGCCAAGAATTTGGTCTGGTAGGGGATCGAATGCCATGCTAACTATTGTTGTAACTCTTATCTTACCTTTTGTTTCTTTCCTCTATAGCATTCACTGTAGGCAATCTATATTATATGATCGTTGAACTCCCCGAAGAACTCATAAGGGCTACTTTTGTTGATGAGGAGGAAAAATATTGTAGTGGGTCTTCTAAGGTCACTTGGAAGCTTGGTTGGTTTGGATTTATCTCGAGCAACCTTTTTCCAATCTCCTCCTCCTCTACTTCTTGGGTTTTGGCCCTTTTGTTGGTGTGAACGTATTCCATTTACACATCCTTGATCTCATATACAATGCTTTTTTGTGTCTTTTCCTTTAGTGTTGGGGGTCTCAATCTCCATTTTTGTGTTAATGGTCATGAATCAATGTTAGCTTTCCACTCAATTTATTTCCTATATTCATGATCATAAGTTGAAGAATTAACACCTTTCCATTTCTTTGCAATGACACCATGGGGTTCATAATGTGAAATATCCCCCATTTCAAAATTCATTTCTTTCAATAGATTCTCAGCTGGCCAAAATACTTGCCTTGTATTGACAATGATGGGGCCTATATGCTTTCCAAATTTTAACATATAACCTTTCTTAGTAGGGACAAAGTGGATTTGATCCACATGTAGGCTCTATATGATAAACTCCAAAGAAAATATTCTCATCGTCATGAACAAAGGTAGGCAATAAGGAGGAGGTTCACACCCATAAACCCTAATTTGAGTGTAATTCTCAAACAAATACCAATCACTCACTCTGGTGTCCTTACTGATCTGGAGGATCTCTTTCTACTAGGGTAAGATTCTTGATGGGGAGACATTATGCATGATTTTATATGCAATATCGGTATAAGAGGATGTCAAGCTGTAAAAAGGGTCTTTTTCGCCTCTATTTACCTCACATTAACTTATTAATCCAGGAACGATTCGTTATCTCAAAGAGTGTACTCAGTTTGAGGTGGTCATTTGTCAGAGTAATGCTAGTAGTATAGTGCTCAAAATACAAGAATAAACGGATGCTTAAAACAGGATCTTCTTACAGCAAAGCACTTTAAGACTTAAATCACGCATTCAGAAAACTAATGCAAATTATCAGTCAAGGGTACAGTAACGGTAACTCATTTGTCTGTAAATTGATGTAACTAAAGATAATCAAGGAACAAACCATCAACCTAGGAACTAGACAACAAATGTCAACACTCACTACAGTCTCAGATCGTTCGAAGCAATGACAACACAAATAAGAGGAAATGGAACAACAACTATAAATGGAACAACAACTAGGAAATGGAACAACAACTAGGAAATGGAACAACAACTAAGTCTTGTAAATAGTGAAACCTTATTTTGAGGAAATAAAGGTAGAAATCGTATCCTAAAGAAATCAGATAGCAATCTTTACTCTAAGAATAAATCAGACAGCAAACAGAAATAGAACCACAACTGATTAGCAATGAAATATAGAACAACACTTAGAGCCAAATGTAAATGTATAGTAAACCAAAGTAAATAACACACACAACACGTGTTGATATTGAGAGAAATAGTAATATGACTTCGATACCACAAATATCAATCTCAATTACAAAGAATAACGATTGTAATTCATAATGGAACAACAATGTCAGTTGAACAATAATTGCGATTAAGTATAAACCATATATGAATACAGTAATACCAGCATATGAATGTTATAGCCCGATTACTCTGTAATTGAACAGTAATAGCATTCTGTAAGGAAATGTAGTATTATATCAATGATTAAAGGAACAACAACGCGTTACAAAGTCATAATGAACAATACGACATTCCTGTCACAGAGAACGATATTACTCAATTGAACATAAATCAAATATAACAGAACCGTGATGTAAAATAACAAAACACATCAGATTACTGAACAAAGCTGATAATGAAAACCACACATGAATTAAAGATAATGGTACAGGTGCAAGTGTTCCACCAGGGCCAGGCCCTTAGCCTCGAGGGACACACTGCTTGAGATTATTCTAGGATCAAAGGTGAAACAACAACCAGATTTATATTAAAGCATCAAAGCAAAGTTACAGTGGATCACTTCTCAACGAGAGTCAATGATCAAAGTTTTAAATACAAAGGAAAGATACATAGAAAGTAATAGCAGATCGTCCCCCCGGGCTAGCAGTGCTTCCCCTCTTTATAACAACCGAGCAGAGATATCAATGATGCAAGAATATTTAAAATAGCGATCCCTCAGGATCAAAGGTTCCTGAGGGATTTACCGAACTGTTAATTCCTAGTTATCCCTTTGTTCTCTTGCTCCGATTTGATATCTCCTTTTCCTTTCCTTGGCTGATACACTTCAATTTGGATCGTCTTGTTTGCATGTGGTTCCGTGCCAAAGGGACAGTGGTTAACTTTGCCCTGTCTTTTTCTTTGGGACAACAATCCTTTGTTTTTCCCTTTTTCTGCATAAGAAAATGGCAATTATTAGTTGTTTTGTGTTACATACAAATACCATAGATTTTGCCATAATTTCTTATTATATACCTAATTCATGATGAAAAGGGGTTATGAGTTTTAAAGAAAATATGACAAAATAATCAACAAAAACATACCTTCTTCAGTACTCCACACACCCCCTTGCTTTCCCTTTTTCATGCCCTCATGAAAACATTGTAGTTGACGTGTAAAGTAGTGAGAGAGTAGGCCGGAGATGGGATCTCATGTGGTGGTCTACAACCATGATGCCTAACTAGGTGTTCAAAAAGATGGCCTGTCTAAGCCTCAGGCATCTCATACAGGGCTTGGTATCCAGGTGCAGGGTGCCAAATAATCAGACTCTAGAACCTATATCCTAACCAAGATGGCCCTTCTCTCAAGATAAGTTCGCCATAAAGGCTCAAGCAATCAGTGGCTAATTTAAAGTGCTCGTAATTAAATGGTTCCCTGAGTTCGATATTCGGATTAGAAATCTGATATCGAAATTTAGCAGCGTCAATGGCAAGGTCTTTGATGGTAGAGAAGTATTCTATCCCTTGCCAATTGATTGCTGTATGAATGGGTCCTAATGCTTCGATCACGCCTAGAGTCCTCATGAGGTTCCTATTTTCCCTCCATAATTGCACTGGATTTCTAGGCTCAGCTCTTACCCATAAATCTAATCTGTTTTCTTGTCTTTGGAAGGCATTATACTCTTTAAGCCATTTGATTTGATTAACTCCAAACGAAATAAGTGCCTGCAGTTGGATATCCCTAACGAAAGGGCCAGGGTTCTTCTCTGTCTCTTGATCTAACACAAGGTTATGTAGATAGAATTCACACAATAATCTTTGAACCTTTACTCCATAGTGCTTACACAAATTTATAAAATCATCAATAATATTAATTTGTATAGGGGCTCCTGCTTTGACAGCCTTAATTTTCAATTGAAAATATCATTCCATTAGAAACAAGGCATAATTCTTAGCAGGGACTCTACATGCTAGGACGTCAGTGTACAAAGAGCATAAGGTATCCATTTGTCTGATAACTACATCTAACCTATGAGTTACCTTTGCGACTCTTTCTTCTTCCTTTCGCCATCCTTCAAAAGCTTGGCTTTCGGATAAATTGACATTCCTTAGCTATTGTTGTAATTCTTCATAATTTTCTCGAGAAACCGTTTGTTCTGTGAGTTTTTCTACTGCTTGTTGAGCATGCATCAAACCCTCTCGTAGGGTTACTATCCTCGGACCACTGTCCCACATGGTAGTGGTAAGCGGAAGGTTCACTTGAATCTTTTTATTGCATCATCTCATGTTTGTGGTTTGCATTCCTTCAGAGGGTTATGCCTCTGTCTGAACTTCTTTGTCACAGGTCAATATATCATTTGTTTTCACTTCAACATGGACAACAGCTGAATGCTGTTCCTTTTGGTTTTGAATGGCAGAGTGTACCTCAACAGGGTTTTGAGCGGCAGATTGCTCTTCAACAAGGTTTTGAACAACCGATTTCTCTTCAACATGGTTTTGAACAGCAGGCTAGACTTGAGTGCTCCAAACCTTTTTCTTGAGGGGTCTCGCCGGAGTGGTTGCATGTCTTACCCTCAGAGTCCTTTTTGCTCTCTTTCGCATTTTCAAAACCCCGATTTGTTGTTGAAGTCGTGCTATCACATTCAGCAATCTTTGTTGTTCTCTTCGTAATCTTTTAATTTCTTTTATTTTCTTAGAAAGAACAATTGTCTGTTTACTCAGGCCTGGACTGTTATCTTGGCCCACTACAACAAAACCAGCGATTTGCGCCAGATTTAGCGCCAGATTTTAGTGCATTTTTTTTGTAATTGTGATGAGCAACCTGGCGCTAAATCTGGCTCTATTGTACAATTTTTAAAGCGTCCTTTTTTGCACCTGATTTTGCATCCTTTTTCACGCTAGATTTTGCATCATTTTTTACACCAAACTATGCATCATTTTTTGCATCAAATTTTGAACCAAGATTTGCATCTTATTTTATGACAGGTTTTGCTTCTAGTTTTGTGTCATTTTTTGCATCTATTTTTCATTCTCTTTTGCTTCCTATTTTGTGTCATTTTTTGCTTCCATTTTTTCACCATCATTTGCATCAAGTTTACATTGTATTTTGAATCCAATTTAACGTCTTTTTATGCATCCATTTTGTGTCAGTTTTTGCATCTAGTCTTACGCCAAGTTTTGTATCTAGTCTTACACTAGTTTTTGCTTCTATTTTTGCACCAGCTTTGGTGCCTATCTTTGCACCATGTGTTGAATTTGATTTAGCACCAAATTTTGCATCCATTTTTGTGCCCATTTTTGCATCTTTTTTTGGACCATTTTTTACATCCACATTTACGTTTGATTTGTCTCCATTTTTCCCATCTCATTTTGCACCATATTTTGCGTCATTTGTTTCATCCAATTTTGCATCATTTTTAACACCATCTCTTGCATCTAATGTTACATCATTTTGAGCATCGAAATTTGCATTTATATTTGCATCTTATGTTGAGTCATGTGTTGTGTCCACCTTTGCAACTTATTTTGTGTCTAATGGTACATTCAATTTAGAGCCATTTTTTACGTCTACTTTTGTATTTGTTTTTGCACCAAGTTTTGCATCCAATTTTAAGCTATTTTATGCCCCTTTTTGCACCATTTTTTTGTCTACTTGTGTCCAATGTTGCACCATTATTTACACCGACTTTTTCATCCAATTTTGCATTTTTTTGGTGTCTAGTTTTACATCGTTTTCACCATCCAAATTTGCATCTTTTTTTGCCTCATTTTGTGTCCACATTTGCATATAATTTTGTGTCTGAGTTCGAGCCTAAATTTGCATGTGATTAGGAATCATTTTTTACATCCAATATGGCATCCTTGGTTTCACCTTTTTTCAGCCCCATTTTGCATCTTGTTTTATGTCTTTTCTTACATCTTTTTTTTTTTCCTTTTTTGCACCCAAGTTTGCATCCCAAATTTACACCATTATTTGCATCATCATTTGGCATATTAATTTGTAACGTTTTTTGTTTCTTTTTAGCGCTCAACTTTGCATCTTATTTTACATCTAGTTGTTGTCTTTTTTTGCATCTAATTTGGTGCCCATTTATGTGTCCTTGTTTTTGCCCAATTTGATATCCTTTTGTATGCCATGTTTTGTTCCCTTCTTTGTGTCAACTATTGCACAATTTTTCACTTCTAATATAAAACACTTTGTATGTCAATTGTTTGCATTTTGTATTAATTCCTAGTTTAACATCCAATTTTACTTTCAATTTTGCATCCATGGTTACATCCGCATTTGACTTCTTATATAGAGTATATTTTTCTTTACATATATGACCCCCTTTATAGATTCATAGTGAAATATATGATAGTTTCTAAATATCATTAAAGCAGATATCACAATTCAAAATCATTTGTAAAGAAATTTAAGAGAAATTGACAACATCCATCCAAAAAAATAACAATGTGTCATTAACAATTTTCAAAACATGTATAAAATAGCAACATAATACTAATAAAGTCAGTATTATTTTTAATCAAAACAACTAAAATTCAAATACGATTAACAAATCAAAATATTTCATGAATATCGTTATTCTACGATAAATTAACAACATACATAAATCAAACTCATCGTATGATTACAAAATCAAAATGTCTCATTGATATAGGGTAAATTCACAACACCCATTTAAACATAACAATGTCATTCTACACAATAATTTCTTCATAAAAAACAATGCATGTGCATGCCTAGCTACCACCACCAAGATCATCCTCATGATCATCTTGACCATCCTCATTACTCTGATCCACATCATCACCAACACCGCAACTATCATCATCATCTCCTCCTTCACCACCATCATCCTCATCGTCATCCTCATCATCTCCTGATATATGTTGAACATAATTTGGATCATCGTCTTGGCAATCATTACCTATAGCATTCTGACAAAAAAAATCAATATTACATGTTAGTATTAATTACATAACACAACGCATGTTTTTGTTATACAATGTTAACCATAAAATGAGGTAAGATATAATATCTAATAGTACTAAAAAATAAAATGAAAATATGGTTTAAAAGTATATTGGAAATCCAACTAAGATTACATACCATAGAGTCCATCCAAACAACAAATTCAACCCATCTCTTTTGCTGCAGCACCTCCTTTTCCAAATGATTTGGAGGTCTTCAGGGTAAAAATATATATCCCATGGTTTATATTTGGCCTTAAAAAACAGTAGAAAAAAAAAATTTGAGAACACAGGAGCAAGATGAAAAAGGAATTGCATGTCTAAACATTTTGAAGTCTCAAAAAGCATTCATCAACATAGAGAAGACTACAACACTACTCTTCACTTCCAAGTTTTCAACTAATGGATTTAACTGACCAGCAATGTTTTTTGCATGAACCATGCTCAAATGCTCAAGATGAGGTAATGAATGGATGTTATGCGCCTATCTATGAAATTGCAACCACAGGCATACATGTAAGTGCAAATTTGTAAATCTCATACCCAGATTTACCCATCATCAAGCACACAACTTTTGCGGGATCCATTTGACATATCTTATGTTTAAGAAGGAATAACATCCTTGAAGAGACTCATGGCTTTTCTTAGGGAAGGATCTTTGCATGCAGAATCTAGATTAACTCTGAACATTTCAATCAAACTAAGGTAAAAAGGCAACAATCCATCGGTCAAACCTCACAGGTTAAAAGCACCCGCTGAGTTTCACACAAATGAGAAAGCCTAGGGGAAAAGATTTGAGACATGCATGCTACATGATTTCACGTAGGATAAGTACCTAAGCTTAAGGCAAAAGATTTGAGACATGCAAATGTATGAAGTACAAGATTCAGATAAAGAGAAAGAAGCTCCTTCATGCCATATTCTCACTGACAGTGAATCTCAGATTAGGTACTTATCAAGCATGAAATCATGTTGCATGCCAAGCATGAAATCATGAAGCACACACCATGATAAGATTATCTGACTCCAACTACTGCATCAAGATGAAAAATTCAGCACTCTAGACAGTCACATAAGAATAAAAAAACATTCAAAAGATATGAATGCATATTAGCGACTATAGAGGACCAAAACATAAACTTACGCCATAGACAGTGTGGCTGAACCTTTCCCTGCTTTTGCTTCAACAACTTCAGTTCCTCCATCCTGTGTGCGCTTTGTCAAGGCTTTAATGTCCTCCTCAGACAATACAGAGTTTGGCTTTGGTGTTGCCTAAAAAAATTTATCAAAACAAAAAAGTGTTAGTTCCCTTTTTAACTGTATTGAAGGGTAGGTAATTATGATCTCATTTTATCTTTGATAAATTAATCTTCTAATATCCAAGAGTAAAGAACAAACTCAAGATGAGGATCCAACAAAGTCATATACATGTGAAAAAAGTGGAAGAATTGTAACACCCGCATGTCCACCTACAACAGGAACATCAACTTTTGCAGACAGCATAGGATGACATCAAAAACAAACATAAAACTGAGAATTGTATCTAATGTTAAAAAAAGCATGATGTTGGTAAGATCCTGCAACATATCATGTATTGGGTCTAGCCCAGATGGTTGTGTGCAAAGACTGTTATCCTTCCCACCCGGGTTCAATTCCCTCAAGTGACATCTTGAGCTGACTATATTTCTGATGGCCTTGAGCCCTATGATACCATCCTTGAAATGAGGAGAAGTGCCTGGCATGTTTGCCCAGGATGCATATTTCATGATTAAATTATAAAAAATAAAAATATTTTACAGAATACTAAATATTTGAGAGTAGCTAAGCATAACAAGGCAGAATTTTAAATACCTTCAACAGGAACTCCTGCTTTTGAAGCATAGAACGTCTTTGTGCGGACAACATCAAGAGTTAACACCAAAGAGTTTCTTTTCATTATAGGTCCCTGCCTTCTTAAAAACCTCAGCAATTATTGGTACAGTAGAATTTACAGGATTGCTGATGATATTTACAATTGCTTGCCATGGATATCAAGTCCTCAGCAATGCCATAAAAACCAATTCTAGATGATTTCTTGAATCCAAATATACCATTCCTGATAGACAGAAAACATTATCCAGTACACTCTCCCCCCTCTCCATATCTCTATCTATATAATATGTAACAATATACTATACATACTGTACACACACACCAGAACATGAACAAAACAAATAATTGTGAAACATACTTCTTTATCTATTAACTTGCCACACTAATGGTAGTACATACTGATTGTATGTAATATATAATGTTATAGAGGATACCTCGTGATCAAGTGGATTTGTGCACAGTTAAATAGAAGACCAAGGATATTTTTTATATTGATATTCATATGCCAATTTTCTCAAAAGTCCAAAAGCTAAGTTACTAACTACAAGAGGAGAAACAAGAATAACAGGGCTTTAACAGTGGCTGCAAACTTGCATTGGACTACACAGCTAATTACTCTTAAGTTCATTTCAATTAGTATTTCCTTCTTATGGGCAAAAGTTAGCTGCAATTTGTCTAAATAAAGAGTCAATAATGAGTCAATCACCTATTCGTTTGACTCAAAGAAGTCTTCAAGCTTCGTTAACCTCTCCAGTAGAATTGATTATATACAAGAACAGTATGTAAATCTAGATCAACAACTTGCTTAAAGATTCTTGCAAATATGTATTTGTATATATTGCCATCTCTATAGATCTCAAACATACAAAGCCTTCGACAAAGCAACTTACAATGAACGTCATGCTTATTCTTATGAAATAGTCAATAAGAAAATCGCATGAAAACAAAAACTTCAAAGAAGATCATAAATCATGACAACTTACCTCTGGGCAGTATTTTGCAATTGCAGAGCAAAGAGATTTAACAATCCCTGCATTGATGTTGAAGAGATCATCACGGGTCATGCCAGGTTTTCGAGGCACACCAGCAGGAATGATCACAACATCTGCATTCTCCAATGCCGTGCCAAGTTGTTCCTCTCCCATATATCCTGCAACTTGCACCCAGGTCACACTGCTGTGAATTACTGACAAGGTCGTGACACAAGCATGATAAAATCAATATGGCAGTACCAAATTAAATGATAAATATGTAGACCAAAAAATAAGAAAAGAAATTATTATCGCAAAGTTCCAAAAGAAGTAAAACTTGTTATCCTTGTTCCATGACCCAAGCAATGGTATGTCCTCCTCATAGTGAACAAGAATAGGATTATTTGTATTCTATAGTAAAATCCACCTTTTGGCTTTTACCGAGGAGATAGAGCACCAAAAGCAATGATTATGCTCGTAGGAGATTGAAGACCTATACCAACCCACGTTTCAATCAGGGTATAATCTTGTCCAATCCAGGTATACGACATTTCAATCAGGGTATAGTCTTTACTATGTACCTATCAACATTTTCAACCATATCAGAATACAAATATTTGAGCCCAGTGTTTCAAAACTATCTTGTGAGAAATGCATTAAGGAGCCTTACTAATATATATTTCTGCAATTCATATGCTTTTATGTTCTCTATCTCGGATGTCTATTTATTTTCAGGAGGATGGAACAGGCAGTGCATATGTTGTTGGTGCTCGTGGAGCAAGGGGCTTAGAATTAACTGTTGCAAGTGAAGTTTTTGAAGAATCTGGCCAGTCACCTGTGCGTGGTACACTAGACTATTTGCAAGGCCTTAAGGTCTGTGTTTCACACTTACGCTTTGTTGAAATACTACCATTATATAAAGAAGTATTGAAGATCAGTCATTGTGTTGATTTAATGAATGTTATAACTTATTACAACAGATGCTTGGAGTGAAGAGAGTCGAGAAAGTACTTCCCACAGGTACTACTCTGACAGTTGTTGGCGAGGTATTGTTGTGCTTGACACAAGACAGTTCCATGTATTTAAATCATAATATTAGATTTTTTGATGTTTATTCATGTATCCCTGTAATTGTGAAAGAACTGTTGAGATTCTATGGTCATTGTTGAAATGGTGGACTGGGCAATTTTACTATGTGAGAGAGTATCCTGATGACTGTGTGAAGACAATGCCAAGGATAAAAGATTATTTGGAACGTCAGTGCCTGGCACTACATATTACACTACTTTGTCTTGACGTTTGACTTACTCTTGGTTTTTAAATTTTGATGCTTATTGATGTTCATTGTTAACTAAAAGGATGTTCCTTTTAGTCATTTAGTTTCTAGAGGATTATCCAACAATGCCATGAAGGAAACTTGAAGACTAGAAATTGTGCCATTTTTGTTATGATCAGAAATATCTTTCCAAATGCAAACACCAAAGTTGCATTGAGAATATGGCTAAGCTGGTCCATGCCTGCCCTTTTGACTTTGCCTAGTGTTTATAGGACCTTAAGATGTTTTTTACCAATTTAAAAAGCAGTGCCTTGATCCGGTTGTCTTCATCTAGATCAATTTTCACTTTAAGCTCTTTGTGTTGTATTGGGATCCAATAATACTTTTTATTTGAGAATGGCTAAGCAGGTCCAAGCCTGCCCTTTTGACCTTGCATAGTGCTTATAGAACCTTAGCTGGTTTTTCCCAATTTCAAAGGCAATGCCTCAATCCAATTGTCTTCCCCTAGACTAATTTGCGTTTTAAGCTCCTTGTGTTGTATTGGGATCCAATAATACTTTTATTCGAGGATGCTTGATTTTGATTCTCTATTAAATTTAAAGTTTAAGAGCACTGAATAGGCAAGAAATCTAAAGCAGTTGCTTAGAGTATATGACTTATTTTGGCCAGTTTCATTTATCTCCGATCCTCTATGACTGTTTGCATAATGAGTCTTCCGTCATCGTCATCTAGCAAAGAATGTTTGGAATCAATCAGTAGTTGTTCTAGAAAACCCATGAAGAAAAATTTGGATTATTTGTTGAAATAAATAAAATGATTTTCTCTATGCTGTACTTTGATGTAGGTCATGGAAGATGATATAGGGACAATTCGAATCAAGAAGCAAAGTTTTCAATTCTTTGTTGAAATAAATAACATGGTTTTCTCCATGCTGTACTTTTATGTAGGCCATGAAAGATGACATAGGGACAATTCGAATTCAGAAGCCTCGCAAAGGGCCATTTTATGTCTCCCCAAAGAGTATTGACCAACTTATTGCAAATCTTGGCAAATGGGCAAGGTAGTTAGTTCCTTTGAGAATTTTGCATTACAAGATTCTTTTTCCATGAATATTGTGTGTTTCTGTTCCACAGAATGTACTTATAGAGAAGCTTGGCATCAGGTGGTACAAGTTTGCATCTCTGGGATTAACCATTTTCGGTTTGTATTTAATGACAACACATGCCATCCGGCATATTATGGAAAGGAGAAGGCACCGTGAATGGCAAAGAAGGTTGAGTGCTTATATTTACTTCATATTTTTTGGTGTAAATGATACCATCGAAAATACCTATTCATTTGATGTCAGCCCAATTAAAATTTGTTTCCTGTAGGGTAAGGAGAGCTGCAGCTCAGCGGAGGGAGCAGAATGTCCATGAAGGTAAGCTCCAGAATTTGTTGCAGTCACTTCAGATTTGTCCTAGAATTATTCTTCATAGAATATCCAAAAGAAGTATCTTTGCTATAAATAATTTTCAAGTAATTTGAATTGCCCAGGGGTTCAGAATGATGCAGGGAGCGAACATGATCATGAAGTGAAAAGGGAGAATCCCATGCCAGCTCTGTGTATTATATGTTTGGAGCAAGAATATAATGTAGTCTTTGTTCCGTATGTTTCATCCTTCTACTTCTTACAGCGAACCTCTTTTTTGGGTAGAAACTGTTTTCAGGCTTATGTAACTTGATGATTGCATAGCTTAATATTAATAGTCTTTTAAGTGGGTGTGCTGTTGGTGCAACAGGTGTGGCCATATGTGCTGCTGTACATCATGCTCATCACGCTTATCAGAATGTCCTCTGTGTCGGAGGCACATTGAACAAGTAGTCAGGACGTACCGGCACTGATACTAAATATATATTGAGAATGCCACAGGCAACTCTAAAAATATACATAGAGGAATTGGACATTTAGTGATTTGGATAGTGTAATTCAATGTGATCTCCAATTCCTTTCAAGGGATAAATGGTTATTTGTATGTCTGGCGGGGGCTAAATGCCACAACTCGCTAAACAAAATAGTAGCCATTTAACTAATCCTCTTTAAATGTGATGATCAAAGGGAGCATTGTACGACTGGATAGGACCTTAGTTTTATCATTTAAGACTCTTATCCAATCCAGGTATAAAAGTGATGCTGTGATAAATAATTAGCATCTCACAAGCCACTTTAGGGAGTTTATTCAACCTTAGTTTAATTTACGATGCGAAGACTATTTTGATTTAATCTACTCATGGATAAAGAGGCAAATCTAAACGACCCCAAAAAGGTTGGATATAGAGGCAAATCCAATATGCAGAGGGTCATCAATTCAATCCTCACAAAATAACAAATTGACAATGCAATGAGACTATTCTAACTTCTAAGTAGTCATTAGGCCAAGTATGACTTAGATCCATCAGATCAAAAAGTCCTATTAAGCAGAGGCATATGATCCAGCCGTGGATTCTGCTAAAAATATAGATGCACTTTTCATCAAAAAAATATGAACTACCTCGTCCATTGTGCTGTGGTTTAGTGGCAAGTTGTAGGGTGCTTGTCATGAGGATGACCCAGGTTCAAAACCCAGGAGGCATATTCCCATGATAATGCGGCTGCCCATGTCATTCCAAAATATGAAGTCGGGTTAACGTGATAAACACCAGTTCAATGATAATGCAGAGGTGCTGTTAATGATGACCCCTGTGCTATTGAGGTTTGCACAGATGAGCCCATCTGCAAGTCATGCGTGACTTTGATGAATAGATGCAATTAAGGTGTTTCACCCACGCCAGTCAAAAGGCCTTGACCAAACAAAAACAATAATAGTGAGCCCAACCTCAATTTCAACCTTCTCCTATCAATAGCAATTACTACTACTGCTAATAATAATAATAAGCACAGCCCAAATTTCAATCTAGCCATAAATGTCAGGCAGATTGTAGTCAAGTAGTTAAATCATAGCACTTTTAGTTCCCTCTTAGAAGTATGTTGCGGCATTATCTCACCATCGGAGTTAACTACCATATTGAGATTCAACAGACAAGATCAGGTGCAAATCCTGCATGAAATTGGTGGAATAGAGATTCTATGTTTGTAGCATCTACAATGAGGGCAAAACCCACTATGTTAACAGAAATACATTTGCCAACAAGAAAACAATAAAAAATAATAATAATGTAGCCCTCAATATCTGCCTCTTTTGAAATGGCCCAAAGAATGTCAGGTATAGTCAAATCCAATATTCACGGTGTACAATACAATCGTTTTAGAATGACAATGTGATGGGCGTTGCTTCATTGGATTGTTGGGCCAAATGTCACCTAGATCCATAAAATTAAAAACCCTAATCGAGTAGGTGCACATGATGCAGCCATGGATTTCCATGAAATAAATATCTAGGTGCTTTTTTTCATCAATCAAAATATGCACAAACACATTTACAAACTGACCATGAAAGTGAATTGAGTTGACCATTAACGTGAATTGGGTTGTGTTTAAGAAATTAAATCATTGCGCTTTCAGGGCTCAAACCCACGTTCAAAAGCCCCGGAAGGCATATTTCCTGCAAAAATGTGGTCAAAAGAATAAATTCCACATTCGAAGAATCCCAGAGACCTTGACAGGTTATAGCAGTGGAGTCTAAGCCTGGTATAAGGCCTGGTTCCTTTAAAAAAATAGGCGCTTACCAAAATAAATAAAGTATCTGACCATGGACAATATCAGAAACGTAAAATCAAAGAACTAATAATAGGTAAAACACTAACGAAAAGTAAATCCTAGCAAGTGGGTCGTCGTACGATCGATCCCAATGGAGATCCCTTGAAACTAAAATCAAAACATCTCTATCGTTCGCAGAGAGAACAGATCCAGCATACAGAGAACGAAAAAAACGCGGTAGGAAAAGAGGAACCCACCTCAGCACGGCTGTTGATGTGGCCGACATCTGCAGCCACACCTGGAGTGCCAACGATATCATAGAGCGCCAACTTTGACACCAGAGGATTGAGTTTCATCAGAAGAGCCAATGGCTGCCCGATACCCCCAGCAGCTCCCAACACAACAACCTTGCGTGGCGGACTTCCACCACTCGAATAAAACCTTCTCAGCATAACATTAGTTTTGAAAGAAGAAGATGATGCATTCTTCAGTGCAGATCCCACCAATCGTCGCATTGCAGAACTCATTTTTGCCGCTGGTAACACTGAAAGAATGCAAGCTGAAGGCAGATGAAGAAGAAGGGGGAGATTCCAGAGCTTAAAGGCCGAATCAATGGAGATGTGTGGATACGACTTTGTTAAAAGGGATTTTAAATCCTCACGGTACTATGCAGGGCTTTGGTTTAATCTATTTTATTGTGAAATTCTTAGTTATTGACAATCAGACAGCTCGTGATAGAAATCCCTCTTTTGGGGGGATGAGGTTGGGAATGGAACATCATGTGATCGAAATTTTCAGTTGGTCAAATGTTAATTAAGTTATTATAAAATAGAGATTTATTTTATTTTATTTTTTTAAATAAATTTAATAATATTAGGAGATTTTTATCAAACTCTGGTTAGGGGTCAGACTAGTTTACACTGTATTTAAACATTGCAAATCTCGGTGTGTTTAAAAGGAAAGTGTTTTTTTTTTCAGGGGTGTTAGTTATTTATGGAATATGTCATATTGTGGATATTTTGATTGATATTGGACCATTTTAGTTGTTTGTTATGTATGTCGAATAGTCCAATCCCAAGGAATCCTCGAAAGTGGTGAATCTTTGCAGAGAATCTTTAAAAGTGGTGAATATGATGTTAGGGTGTTTTTTAAAAGGGAGTGATAATTGAGATAGCTATATATTTTAAAAGAATATATTTTTAGGGGTTATAAGAGTGTGAAGGACCATTTTCCATTCTAGGGAAAGGGAAAGGTTTATATTTAGGGATTAGGATAGTTTTTAATTTTTATTTCAGGGTAATAAGATCATTGAGGAAAGATATTATAAAAATATAATTGTTGATGGAGATTTATAATGATAATTAAATCTTTTTATAAAGGTATAAGGTAGGGTTAAAGAATGTTGTTATAAATAGTTTACAGGATAAATAAAGAGATAGAATTGTTTGAAAGAATGGAGTTATTTCATGCGCTTAGCGCAGTAAATAACAAGGTAGTTGGGTTAATGTAGCAAGTAAGTTAGATAAACGAGTATTTTAAAATAAAATCCAGTAAGTAAGGGTATTAATCCCATAAGAGTTCAGCCTTGAGCTAATAATGACATATTTTTGTAAGATTAGAGGATTTAGATTATATTACTGCGAGAAAAAACGTGATTATAACATAGATGGATTGGTTTGGTCTATCGTTAGGGAGGTCAAAGCAATAGCACATAAACAAAATTTTCATATTGCTCGCATTCTTTCTGACCTGAGAGTCTGGGAATTTAAACCAAAAACAAGGATATACATAGAAAAAATTACATAAACTAAGAGACCAAAATACATTCTGAAACAAGTAGAAGAATAGAGACGGTATAGAGAGAGTTATCATTTTTCCTAGAGTTGCACTTGAGTTGTCATTCTACAGGGTGTTAAGTATGAGCTCGAGGGTGAGAGTCATCTCCTGTGGTTGATGGAGGTTGGGTAGTAGATAGAATTTGGTTGAGGTTGTCATCCATGTCATTCAGCATGTTCTCCATGTTGTTCATTCTGTTTAGGAGTTCTAACATCAAATAAGGAGCTCTTGTTAGGTGTCAACCCTGTCAGTAAGTACTCGGCCCATGAGTGTCTCAGTATGCCATTACAGGTTAATATTCTTAAGCAGAGGCCCTCGCCCTGGTGGAGTTTTTGTTATCATGAATATAATCTTGTGTTTCTCGCTCCACGTGATGATTTGGCACGTATCTTCTAGCCTAGCGAACTTGCCCTTTGATGTAAGCGATAGCTCACTACATGACCTCAAGAACGAGACGTTGATAATGGTCCACGATGGCTCCGGTGGAATCCTGAGCATGGGAGGCATGCATGGAGGGAGGAGTAGGAGAGGGGGGTTGACTCGATCTGCCCCTATGTTCTGCCTCTGTGGAGATGGTGGTGCAACATCGAACCATGACTGAGTGAGAGGTAGGGGCGGTAGAAAGTCGATTGAAAGGAGGAACAAGTCGATGGTGGGTAAAAATAAACTAGATAGAGGTTAACCTTTCTAAATGAAAGTGGGGGGGGGGTTAAAATTGTGAGGAGGCTTAGGTGAGGAAACCTGCAACAAAAATAAAGCCAAGCATGGGGACAGAGAGACAAGATCCGAAATTCCAAATCGGAGCAAGAAGAGAGGTTGTGGAAAAGAACCAATCCTGAAGTGAGTTGCAATGGGAGTAAAGGAGAAGACCAAACTTGATTGATAGAGATCCTTGTAAAGGAGAGGCATGGATGATAACTGAAAGTGGAGATCCTAAGGGGTTGATTGCAAGTGCAAACGTCGGGGATTACATGGCGCTTGCAAGCTAGAGTCATTGATAGAGTGTTGCAGGACCCCATGACCATATGCCCTATTTTAAAGGCTTCGAGAATTGGCTGTATTTTTCTCTTAATGATCCAACATGATATGCTTTGCTTCTTTAAATGACAGTGGTGTACTCACCTACACAAAACCATGAATGTGTGCTCGATTCGAAGAGTGTGAGATCTACGAAATGATAGTAGCCCACCTCCTTTCGTACAAATTCCTCTAATACCATAAATATCATCCTCTACCGAGAATTGTGATGGTGGTGGCAGATATGCCATGCAGGTCGCTAGGTGTGGGCATCTTGCCTCCCTCTCATATGATTACTACAGATCATGGTCAATCAGGAAAATTAATGTTGTGCACCCACCTTAGGGAACTTTGTCTTGTTCAACAATGTCCTGACATTCATGCTTCCATTGAGCAACAAAAATTTGTTCCCATAGAGATTCCATGAGCTCTAAAGTGAAGTTGAGCCCTTCATTGGCAAGCATGTTTACCAACTTGTTGCCCTTTCTTAGTATGTGTTGGAAAGCGAGTGCATTGAAGTTTAGGAGTTGTTTTGTGATATTCTCTAGACTAGCCAAAAGTCTCCAACTCCTTTAGCTCGAGTAGCCCCGCCTACCACCATCTATTTGATCTCTGCAAAGAAATGTAGTAAGATCATTTCACAGACTATGAAATTTGTTTTCCTTATGATTCGCCCTCAGGACAAGAAGAAGATTGTGGCCACAAATTCCAAACATGGCTCCTCCGCACAGTAGTAGCAGATGGACAAGGTCATGGAGGAGTACAAGGACATTTTCACCTCACCTGCAGGGGTACCTCTCCATTGTCAAGTCAAGCACTCCATCGATCTGACCCCAAGCGCGTCATTCCCAATGGATCAATATATCGACGTTGTGTTCTGGAGAAGAATGAGATCAAGAGGCAAATTCAGGAGTTGTTGCAGAAAGGGCACATTAGGAAAAGCTCATCACCGTGTGGGAGTCTGATTGTATTCGTACATAAGAAGGATGGGACCTGGAGACTCTATATTGACTATCGGGTGCCAAACAAAATCATTGTCTATAATAGGTACCCAATCCCATGGATTGATGACCTTCTGGACCAGCTCAAGGGGGCCAAATATTCCAGCAATATTAACTTGAAGTTTGGTTAATTCTGATGTGTGGAAGACTGCCTTCAAATCCAAGGAGGGACTTTTCGAATGGTTGGTCATGCCTTTCAAGTTGACGAATGTTACTGCAACCTTCAGGAAGTTGATGGATGACATCTTGTGACCCTTCACCAATGCATTTGTGGTGGTGTATTTAGATGACATCTTAATCTTCAACCAAAGTTGGGAATGAACAAGAGGTTAGTCATGATGATAATACATGGAATGAATACTTTGATACAATTGTTATACTTTGTGGGTGTTATAAATAAGTTCAGTTATAAATTAATGGACGATATAAGTACATCATATAGTCTAATCTCTAAACTTGGAAAAAATAATGCATGTATCAATTATTTTAGGTTGGCAATGGAATCAGAACAAATGAGGAGTTTAATCATTTTGATAGACCAATACAAATACCTGCATATGGACGTGGCCTACGCCGTACAATTAAATCACGCAAAAAGAAATGGGTGGAAGAGGATATGACAATGGAGTTTGTAAATGAAATAGAAAATCAACACAATGAACAAGAGGTTGGTCATGATGATACTACATGCATAGATGAATAATTTGAGACAATTGTTGTTTTTGGATGTTCCTAAGGTAGAAAATCTAAGAATATGAAATTAATGTGGCTTGTTTTTAAAATAATGTGTTCAAAAATAATATTTTTAATTTATTGTATACATGTATAATGTTGTTTTGTTGAGTAATTTATTGCGTATATCTTTGAAATGGATCCATGTTCTATACAGTAATTGCTATCTAACATTAAATAATGGTTGCATTTAATTATAGGTAAACGATGTTGATGATACACCTATTAATGATCAAGATCCAACTAGACCATTAAGAATTCAACGAGATGATCCAATTCATCCTTTAAACCATACTAGGAGAAGAAGAGAAGCATTGAAGAGAGCACTACCACGTGAAAATTTTGAGGAATTGATGAAATTAGCATACATTGATGACATGCCATCCACTACTCAGAGTAGAGATGTCGATGGAAATGTAATGCATGAAGAATGATAGTAATACGTATCCAGAAGATGGTATTGAAACTAGTAATTGTTCACGAATCCATAAGATTGTAAGGTCATTCTAATTATCATAATCATTGTCATCATCATCACCATCATCCTTGTCATTGTTATTGCCATCATTACATTATCATCATAATCACCATTCATGCCATCATCATCATCATTATGGACATTGTTTGCAATTGTTCATAATTGTAGATGTTGTAAGAAATATCATCAACCCAAAAAATGTGATCAGTGCTAGAAAAGGGTTGTTTAGGACACATTGATATATGTAAGAGAAATAACAACTCTATTTTTGACAGATGATCGATGATGATCATCATCACCACCATTATCATCGTCATTGTCATTTTTATCATCCCCATCATCATCATTAATGTAATTTCTATCGACATTGTTGTAATCATGCATCATCATCATTCATGCCATTATTGTTTTTGATGATGACCTATATGAAAATGATGATCATGACACCAAAGATAATGCTTATGATTATGACAATGACAACATCTAAAGTTGGGAAGATTCGCCAATGTCATTAGCATCGTCATCATCATAATCATTGCCATCATCATCATTGTCATTGTAACCACTATCGTCTTTATCATCATAATCACAATTCATGTCATCGCCATCATCTTCATTTTCATCATTGTCAATATTATTGACATTGTCATCAATTGTTCATAATTGTCAATGCCATAAGGAATATCATCAATGCAGAAAATATGATGAGTGTTGGAAAAGGGATGCAAAAGCGAACATAGAAATGGGGGCAACAATAGAAGTAAAATTGGATGAAAAGTGGATACAACATAAGTAGATGCACAACAACATGAAAAACCTGACACAAAAGTGGATGCAAAAGTAGATGCAGTTGTCAATGCAAACTTGGATATAACCATGAAGGCAAAAGTGGAAGCAAACATGGGTCCAATGGTAGGTGTAAAACTTGGCACAAATTGTGGTGAAACAAATGTGGATGCAACAACGGAAACAAAAGTATATGCAAAAATGGATGAAACAAAAGTGGATGCAATAGGGGATGCAAACATGGAAGCAAATGTGGTTGCAATGGTAGGCGTAAGATATGGTGCAACAAAAGTGGATGTAACAATAGACAAAAAATATGCAAAATAAGATGCAAAAATGGATGTAAAAGTGGAAGCAAACATTGATGCAATAGGCAAAACAAAATTGGATGCAAAAAATGGATATAATGTAAGTAGATGCAAAAGTAGATACAAAACGAGATGCAAAACCCAATGCATAAACCTGACATAAAAGTGGATGCAAAAATAGATGCAATATTTGATGCAAAAGAGGATGTGAACATGGATGCAAAATTGGAAGCAAACGTGGATACAACAGTGAGTGCAAAACATGGTGCAAATTGTGGCATAACAAAAGTGGATGTAATGATAGATGCAAAAAAAGAATCAAAGTATGATGCAAATGAAGATGTAAAAAGGGATGCAAAAAGTGAAATTTAAAATGGGTGCAACAGTGGATGCAAAATTGTGTGCAAAAGTGGATGCAATAGAAGTCGATGCAAAAGTAGATGCAAAACGAGACACAAAACCTGATGCAAATCCCGGTCCAAAATTGGATACAAAAAGGGATGCAAAAATAGATGTAGTAGTTGATGAAAACCTAGACGCAAATGAGGATGCAAACGTGGATGCAAAATTATAATCAAAAGTGGGTGCAAAAGGAGGTGCCAAACTAGGCGCTAATTGTGGCACAAAAATATTAGATGCAATAGTGGGTACAATAATAGATGCAAAAGAGGATGTAAATATGGATGCCAAACAAGAGGGAAAAGTGGATGCAACAAAAGTAGATGCAAAATTTGATGCAAAACTAGACACAAAACTCGATGTAAAACTTGGCGCAAAAGGGATGCACAAATGGATGCAAAAATGGATGCAAAAAATGATTTAAAAAAGGATGCAAAAAAGGATGCAAAAGTCGATGCAAAAGTTGATGCAAGTGTAGGTGCAAAAAGTGGATGCAAATGAGGATGCAAAAGTATGTCAAACAAAATTAGGTGCCAAACTTGATGCAAAACCTGGAACAAAACCTGGTGTAAAGGATGACACAAAACTTGGCATAAAATTTGGTGCAAAACGTGGTGCAAAACCTATTGCAATACCTGGTGCTAAACTTGGTGTAAGATTTGGTGCAAAACTTGATGCAAATTTTGTGTCAAGTTTTGCACCATATTTGATAAATGGATGCAAATAGCACCAAAAATGGGCTCTAGATGCAAAAAAAGAAGTAAAAAGGGACGCTAATCGTTGGTTTTGTTGTAGTGGCCACTTCCCTAGTTTTCTTCTTGGGGTTTGTTCTGTTCAGGTTGCTCAGGAGTAAAAACCCCAGCTGGTTCTATTATTTCCTAGGTGACTTCTTTTCCATCCCTTCTTCTCCATGAAATTCTTCTGGTGTAGTCTGGCTGGGAACAGATTGTTCCTCTTCTATATCTTCATCACTTTTCCCTCCAGTTATACTTTCACCATGAATGGAATGATTCTCTTCTTCTTCTTCCTTGTCGCACAATTCTACAGGTGCATTTTTGTCCTGAGCAGAATGCTCCTTTGGTTCTTCTTCAATATGGAGGCCTGGCGGGCTGAGGGGCTGAGCGTATTCGCCCATATTAGCTAGAATTTGGGCCAATTCGTCCTCCTGCAATGGATTTTGAAATGGGATCTCTTCGCGTTGCTCTATCTCTTCCTCTGCCTACCCATACTACTCGGTCTCTTCCTCCATTTCTCCTTCCTTATTTTCTCCCATTTCTTTCTCATTCTATTCTCCTTCCAATTGTGGGGGTTGCTCATCCCCTGAATCATCTATCTCTACTAGTTGGCTAGTATTCCCTTAGGAATTTTCCAGCCTCCCTTTGATCCATGCCAATCTGACTGATTTCCTCCATTTCAATGGTCTACTCGATGTACTGGTAGCATGCTTACATTTTGGGGATGGCAGAGTCAGTCCCCTGTCTAGCGTGGCAATTAGCTCTTCCCAGCTGCTCTGTTGCTGAGCAAGACTGTGACTAACTATCAGTTGTATCAGCCCATGGTGACTTACTACCGATTCTACATGTTGTGATTTTTTCATGCTTCAGGCAACATCATGAAGTAATCAATTTAAAAATGCAGGTAAGTTCGCAGAGCATTTATGTTTTAATACGGCTACAAGTTTAAGGTGTCGTGGTCTTACCACATCTTTCCCGCCTTCACAAGTGATGTAGCTCTGGATGATCTTCGCCAATTCTACCCATGGCTCTCCTAATGTTGCTAGTAGGACTCCCTTTCCTCTGATTGTCAGGTTCTGGCCTTCATCTTGGAATATTTTTATGATCTTTTGGAGTCTCTCCTTCTTTAGAGTCCACATAGGTCTAGTGGCTGGCAGTCCCGAGACCTCTGTAATTATGTCGTCGGTGACTGTTATGTGTCTCCCCCTTTCTGTGGAGTGATATTCTTGCAGGTTCTGCAACAATTCTATTGCTATGGTCTCGTTGGATTCCTGTAAACGATTAAGATAGACTAACCATCCTACCCTTGCCAGGATTTCCCGTGTAGCATCAGAGACTGTCAATACCTGTGGTTCTGTATGAATTAATCTTCCTCCCATGTTTTATATCACTCTAAAAATGTAGAGACAGCAATGGAATAGCAAGCTATTCAAACTATTATAAACACAGAGAAAATAATGAAACAGCAAGGCTCGTTCAAATCCTGAGTCACTTACTAATTTCTGCAGAGCATAATGTGAAAATAGCTTAGGAACAACAAGCCATGCAAATTGAAAAACGATATACTGTTAAGCCTTGCTATTCCCAAGTAAAATTTTTCCAAATAATAGTCTAACATGTATACCAGCAAATTATGAGGTCACCTGCCTCCCCCTTGCAATGTGATAGACCGTCCTCGGCTGTCGAATGAGGGAGCGGCGTGCCGAACTGCCATGGTACAGAGTCATAAAGGAATAGCGTATGCTAGAATGCCATGTTTACAAAAGGAGTAGGTTGCCAAAATTGAGGTGTATAATAGGATCACTTAACAAATAAGAGAATGTTGTGATATGATGTGAGGCTGCGAGGATAGGACAGCTGACGTGCACAAAATGTCTAATGCGATCATTATCGACTTTTCTGTCATGATTGGTTATAATAGATTTTCATGTGTTTAATGGTTCTGTTGACACCTAATCCGAAACGGATGAGGTGAAGTCGGACAATCATCTAGAAGATGAACTGATCCGTTTTGTATTTGTATAAATAAAGTGCTAGCTAATGAATAAAATATCAATCAGTGTTTTCTCTCGTTCAAATGAGGAGTTACCCTGGCCTGACATGGTATCAGAGCTCAGGTCCCAGTCCCTAAAATTAGCTGTAACTCCTGCCTCTGCCTCTGCGCTCTCTGGCCTGAATACGCTGCCTCTGTCATGCGTTTTATTCAGGCAATTCGCTGCCCCTCTCTGCGCTGCCTCTGACATACCTGTTCTGACTTGACCTCAGCGCCTCTGTGCGGTGAGCGTGGAATACGCTGCTGTATGTGAGCGTTTTGTTTTGATATTGAACACCTGAGCAAAAGACGACCATGAGACCTTCTGTCTTCTGCTGCAGCCGAGACTGTGGTGGTGTGAGAAAGGCAATCTCTCGACCTGGTGCGGTGAGCGTGGAAAGCAAACGAAGTCCGTGGTGCCTGACGTTCTGAACGGTGGTATTGAAGATAAAGAACTGCGTTTGAAGACTGTAAAGAACTGCGGTATTGGCTGCGTTTGAAGACTATCGTTTTTTTATAAAGAACTGTGTTTGAAGGTTATAAAGAACTGCGTTTGAAGACTGTACAGAACTGTGGTATCATTTTTTTGTTTGAAGACTATCGTTTTTTTATAAAGAACTGTGTTTGAAGGTTATAAAGAACTGCGTTTGAAGACTGTACAGAACTGTGGTATCGTTTTTTTGTTTGAAGACTATCGTTTTTTGTTATAAAGAACAGTGATAGCTATTATATGCGCATTTTTATTGAAGACTGACGTGATAGCTATTATATGCGCATTTTTATTGAAGACTGACATGATAAGAACATCGATAACATGGCGTGAAGCCTCTCCAGAAATCGATATGGGCAGTGGCTACCATGGCGTGAAGTCCCTCCAGGATACCATAGCGTTTTCATGTGATATATATATGATATATATTGATATATGTGAGCAGTGATATATATTTAAGCGCACTTGTTTTGTTGAACAATGATATATATATGTGAGCAGTGATATATATATACTGTTGGAATGTTAGAAGAAAAATAAAATGCATAAGGCAATCATATAAGGATTTTTTTCTCTCAACAGAAGTGTTTTTGGCAGAGATTTTTTTTACAGAATGCATTCAATCATTTCTATGGTCGGAATAGTTCTCACTGGCAAGGAGAACTATTCTGAATGGTCTCGGATGGTGAAACACACCCTCATCTACAATGAGCTGTGGAAAGGAGTGTGTGTCGGAGAAGAAGACAGAGACCCTGTGCAACCCACATCAGACAAAGAACTCGCCATTTGGGAAAACAAGAACAGCAAAGCCTTTGCATTGATCGCAGCATCTGTCAATGAGGAAGTAAGTCGTCATATTTCATCCTATTCCACTGCCTTTGAAGCTTTACAAAAGCTGAAAGAACTCTATGATACACATTCTGCACTTGAAGTTGTTCAGCTCATGATTAAACTCTTCACTCTTGAACTGAAAAATAATGATCCTCTTACTCTTGCATCTGAAATAAAGTCTATAGTGCATGATATTAAATCCACTAAGGTTGAGCTGGATATCTCTCTTATTGCCTTTCTCAAAGCACTCTATCCTACCTACTCTAACTATCTTGAGTCTTTACAAGCAAATGGAAATCTTAAAGATATAACCTTTGACACTCTTGTGAAAAAGTTTGCTGAAAGAGAGAAAGCCTTTGGAAAGAAAACAGTCCCTGAATCTTCTGAACAGACTGTTTGCCTTGCTCATAAAGAAAAGCAGCCTGCTCAAGATTCTACAAGAGGAAGAGGTGGACGAAGAGGAAGAGGAAGATACTTCAGAGGCAGGGGGGGCAGACATCCTCAAGTAGAAAAGGCAGATCTGCATTGCATTCGCTGCAAACGAAATGGATCACATGATGCTTCTACATGCAAGCTACCATGGGACAAAGTTGAGCAGAGAAGAAACCAGCAGAAAGGTAAAACTGATGACACAGACAAAGGTAAAGCACCTGAATCCGCTCACTATATTGAGGCACAATGTAACATTGGAGTAAATGAAGACTTGTTTAATGCTTCACTTGCTTCTTCGAAAAATGACTGGTTGCTTGATTCAGGAGCAACCTGTCATATGACTTATAGGAAAGAATTTTTTGAAGATTTCACTGACAATGTTGATGGAGCAGTATACTTTGCAGATCAGTCAAAAATCAAGCCATCAGGGCTTGGCACAATCAGGCTTAAACTGCCTGGTCTTCCAGACTTTCTTCTGGATCATGTTCTATATCTCCCACAGCTGAAGAGAAACTTGCTGTCCCTGGTCCACATCCGCCAGCAAGGTCACTCCATTCACATGTTTGATGGCAAGCTTGAGGTAAGAAAGGCATCTGACCACTCACTTGTCATGAGGGGTATAGAAGAAGAAAGACTCCTTAAACTGCAAGGAACCTCTGCTCATGCACATCATTTTTCATATGTTTCTCATCATGATGAAAGTACACTTCCATCAAGTTTATTATGGCATGCTAGATTTGGACATTTAAACTATGATAGTCTCCGCTTGTTGAAGAAAAATGGTGTTGCTGGTTTGCCTACGATTCCTAGAAAACATAAACAATGTGATGCTTGCATTCTAGGAAAGCATAGAAAACAGTCTTTTCATGATTCACATTCAAGAGCACATAGGAAGCTTGAACTTATTCATTCAGATTTATGTGGTCCAATGCCTGTTCCTTCTGCAAATGGAAATAAATATATCATGACATTTATTGATGATTACACCAGAATGTGTTGGGTTTACTTATTGAAGAACAAATCTGATGCTTTTCAAACATTCAAGAATTTTCATAAGTGGATTGAAAATGATGCACAATCTCATATTGGGTCTATTCGCACTGATAATGGAAAAGAATATACATCAAATGAATTTGAACACTATCTTTGCCAACATGGGATTAAACATCAAACAACTGTGCCTTATAATCCTCAACAGAATGGTGTAGTTGAAAGAATGAACAGAACAATTTTGAATATGGTACGATCCATGCTTTTCTTCAAAAATGTAAAGACAGTGTTTTGGGCTGATGCTGTTCTATGTGCTGCATATATAAAGAATAGATGTCCATCTAGTGCTATAAGAAACAAGACTCCTTATGAATTGTGGTATGGACATGTTCCTTCGGTAAAACATCTCAGGATATTTGGTTCCACCTGTTATGCTTTAATACCAAAGGTACATAGAAACAAACTTGGTGCTAGAAGTCGTAAGTGTATCTTCCTGGGGTATTCAAACACATCTAAAGCATACCGCCTTTATGATGAAGTAAATATGAAGTTTGTTTTATCTAGAGATGTCATTTTTCTTGAATCATCCAAATCTGACAGTGTTGTTGAGCGGCAACTTGATCGCTTGGATAGATTCACAAAACCGAAATCATTTCAAGAGTTTGATAATCAGATTCCACATCTTGAAGGGGGGATTCCTATACTAGATCAACATGTGGAATCTTCTTCTGAAGAACAATCTCCCCTGCATGACACTCCAACAACGGATGATGCTTTAAGTGATGTAATTGATAGAATTGGGAGACTCAATCTTGATTCAGACCCAACTCAATCAACAGAACAGCCTGGACCATCTCAGAAAGGTCCCCAAAGTGGCTGACAAAGACACTTGAAAGTGTTCATCCTGATGAAATTGGAAAAACAGGAACCAGAAATTCAAACCGACAAGATGGAGGTGATGTAGATAACTCTAATTCACCTGTTGATATGGATGTTACTTATGATTGTGAATTGAACTTGTCTACAGATTTTGAACCAACTTCCTTCAAAGAAGCTGCTTCTCATGATGAATGGAAAGAAGTGATGCAGAAGGAGTATGATGCCCTCATAAAGAATGGCACTTGGAAGCTGGTTGATCCTCCATTTGGAACCAAACCAATTGGCTGCAAGTGGGTCTACAAGAACAAGTACAAAGCTGATGGCTCACTTGACAAGCACAAAGCTAGGCTTGTGGCAAAAGGTTTTGCACAGAAGGAAGGGGTCGATTATGAGGAAACTTTTTCTCCCACAGCAAAATGGGCCACCATCCGGACACTCTTTGCACTAGCTACTCAGAACGGTTGGAAAGTCCATCAAATGGATGTAAAAACTGCATTCTTGAATGGAGATCTAAAAGAGAATGTTTTTATGTCCCAGCCTGAAGGATTTGCTATGAAAGGACATGAACACAAAGTATGCAAACTTGTGAAGTCCTTGTATGGCCTCAAACAAGCACCTCGAGCCTGGTATGAAAAACTAACTGAGCATCTTCTGAAACTCAACTTCAATCATTTTGATCTTGATGATGCAACTTTATTTGTCAAGAAAGTTGGCAAAACAGTTGTATATCTTGTGGTATATGTAGATGATCTTTTAATGACAGGGAACAATGAAAGCTATATTGCATCCATAAAGAAAGAATTAGGAAATTTTTTTGAAATGACTGATTTGGGCTATGTTCATTACTATCTTGGCATTGAAGTAACCCAACATCCAAAGTCCATATTTCTTTCTCAAAAGAAATACATTGGAGATTTGTTATACAGATTTGGCATGACAGAGTGCAATCCCCTCTCTACTCCAATGGAACAAAACTTGAAGCTCACATCTACTGAAGGAAAGGAATTTGAGGATGCAACAAAGTATAGACAGCTTGTAGGAAGTCTCATCTACCTCACTACTACCAGACCAGACATTTCATTTGCTGTTGGAATCCTCTCCAGGTTTATGCAAAGGCCTTGTGAGGGACATTGGTCTGCTGCAAAAAGAGTTCTAAGGTACTTGAAGGGAACTCAAGACCTTGGAATCAAGTATACACAGGTGGACGACTTCAACTTGATTGGATACTCTGATTCAGACTTCGATGGAGACAAAGAAACTGGGGTATCTACTTCAGGATATGCTATGAGTCTTGGATCAGGAGCTGTCTCCTGGAGATCACGCAAATAATCAGTACCAGCAGATTCCACAACAGAAGCAGAATACGTGGCAGCGGCTGAAGCAACGAAAGAAATTGTGTGGCTCAGGAAAATTCTTGAAGATTTGCAGGTAAAACAAATACAATCAACTCCACTCATGATTGATAACACATCTGCAATAAAGTTGGCCAAGAACCCAAAGTTCCATGATCGTACTAAGCACATCAATACTAAATATCATCTGATCCGACATCATGTTGAGGCCAAAACAATCCATCTCCATCATTGTTCCACAAACGAGCAAATTGCAGACATCTTCACCAAAGCGCTTGGAAGAGAAAAGCTTGAAAGATTCAGAATGATGCTTGGACTCACCAACATCCCTTCAGATTAAGGGGGGGAATGTTGACACCTAATCTGAAACGGATGAGGTGAAGTCGGACAGTCATCTAGAAGATGAACTGATCCGTTTTGTATTTGTATAAATAAAGTGCTAGCTAATGAATAAAATATCAATCAGTGTTTTCTCTCGTTCAAATGAGGAGTTACCCTAGCCTGACAGGTTCGGTGAAGTGATATACATAATCTTATTTGACATATTACAAAGGTATAAGACAAAGAAGAGTGTTGATGATTGCTATTGGTGTATAAGGAATGTGACTTCAATACCATTAACAGAGCTTTGTTGCCGACAAGTGTCCATAACCTTGACAAAGTTGTTTGTTTCACCCATGGAACCATGATCCTTTGTGTATGCTTAGGAAGTGATGTGCAATGTCAAAATGGAGGTCATTATGCTAGCTTGGGAACCAGCTAAACCATAATGCCATTCACCAGTGAGGAGTGAAAGGTGGGCAAGTCGGCTCATGATGAGACCTCCTGTTCCAAGGACTCTTTATTTTTTCTGATGTGCCTCTTGGATCATATCCCTGGCGTGGTGGCCATAGTGGGAATGCCACTTCACTTTCTTCCTTATGATCATGGTAGGCTGGCTGTTGATGAGATCCCCTATCCTGCATTTGACAGCCCATAAGTCATATAAAAAATTTTCTCCTTATTTTTCTTTTATAAAGTACTTTCCTATTTATACACAAAGGGTGGTTCAGCACTCCTTAAGAGTAGGAATGGTGGAAGAAGTCTTAACATCTCAATAGAAAATATACCCGAGTCTGTTCTGATTCCTTAATAATGAGTAAAGAAGATTATGGGAATTTAAAAAAAAAAAACCACCATGATAAAGATAACCAATCATGTCAGTATTAGTAGGATAATGACATCAAAAGTGATGAATAATTGTGTCCTTTTCTCTTTCCTCCTATCAATTCAAAGAAATTTCTTGTAAAAATAGTGATTTTATATAATTTGCTGATTTCAGTATGCTCTAGTTCTGTATCCATTGCATAAGTGTATAGTTGTGCTCCAAAAGACTTGAAATTATTATATATTGAGAGGAACAGTAGTTGTCCTTTAATTGAAACGACAAGGAGAACAAGCATAAGTAAAAGGAATACAAAAATGTTTGCGTTTCAAAAAGGAAGAGCAAAAAAATACAAGTGTTGTTCCTTTGGAAAAGGAACAACAGAAAACACAAGTGCCATTCCTTTGGAAAAGGAACCGAAAAAACCAAAAGTTTTGTTCCTTTGGAAAAGGAATAGCAGAAAATGCAAGTGTCGTTCCTTTGGAAAAGGAACAGCAAAAACCAAAAGTGTTGTTCCTTTGGAAAAGGAACAGCAGAAAATGCAAATGTCGTTCCTTTGGAAAAGGAACAACAAAAAACCAAAAGTGTTGTTCCTTTGGAAAAGGAACAGCAAAAAACGCAAATGCCATTCCTTTGGAAAAGGAACGACAAAAAAACCGAAAGTGATGTTCCTTTGGAAAAGGAACAACAGAAAACACAAGTGTCATTCCTTTGGAAAAGGAACAAAAAAAAATGAAAAGTGTTGTTCCTTTGGAAAAGGAACAGTAGAAAAGGCAAGTGTCGTTCCTTTGGAAAAGGAACAACAAAAAAACAAAAATGCACACAAATGTTGTTCCTTTAGAAAAGGAACAACAAAACCGACAGTGCATATAAAGTCAACATTACTATTCCTTTATGTTCAAAGAAAGTCAACATTACCTGTCAGTGCATATAAAGGTGCAGCAATATGCGAAAAATGTTCTATAAATATTCTATAATAACTAGAAAGTCCAAGAAAGTTGCGTACCTCTGTTTGAGTTGTAGGAGTGGGAATTAGAAAAATTATTTGAATTTTGGCTGGGTCAACCTATATGCTAGCTGGTGAGATATAATGGCCTAGAATAAGTCCTTCAGTTATCATCATATATCATTTTTCATGGCTTAAACAAAGCCTGGTGGCAATGCAGAGCTGCAAGACTTTTTCCAGTGTATCCAATGCTAGGTCAAAATCATCTCCGTATGGTGTAAAATCATCCATGTATACTTCGAGCCCTTCATTTATTAAATCTGAAAAGAAGCTGAGGACAGCCCTTTGAAATGTGGCAGGGGCATTGCATAAGCCAAAAGGTAGGACTCTGTAGGCAAATGTTCCCCAAGGACAAGTAAAAGTGGTTTTGTCTTGGTCTTCAGGGGCAATCTAAATCTGATTGTATCCGCTGAAGCCATCTAAGAAAGAAAAGAATTTCTTTCCTGCCAAAGTGTCTAATTCTTGTTCAATGAATGGAAGGTTAAAGTGGTCTTTTTGTGTTGCTTTATTTAATTCTCTATAATCTACACAAATTCTCCACTTTCCATTCTTCTTTGGTACCACAACAAGTGGAGAGACCCATTTACTATCGAAGATAGGGTAGATGAAGTTCACATCTAAAAGTTTTTGAAGTTCAGCGTTTACAATGTCTTTTAGATGAGGATTAAGTCTCTTTTGTGGCTGGTGAATAGGTCTCACATATTTTTCTATGTAAATGTGGTGTGTACATAACTGGAGATCAATTCCTTTCATATCATGATAGTCCCATGCAAATGCTTCTTTGTATTTCCTTAGTAGTTGGATGAGCTTCTCTTCTTGTTCAGAAGTCAGGTTGGCATTAATGTTTAAAGTCTTTCCTGGCTCAATTTCTACAATTTTACTATTTGAGACAGAGGTAGTAGGTATTGTTTGATCATGTGTATCTTTAAGAGGATCTTCTTCTAATTCATTATCAAATGTTGTTTCTATCATGTGACATTGTATGTGGGATCTGGGTTCAACTTGGCTAATAAAATTGTTAATGGCATCATCTTCTGTTTGATCTTTGAAATCTAGGGCCTCTTCTATGGTTAATGGAGATATAATATTTTCGGTGAGGTATGATACAGGATGCTTGTTAGTTTTTAATATTGTGACACTTGGTTGCGCTGGAGGATACAAAGCTAGATTCTTGATATTTCCCCCCTAGTTATGGTCATACTACCTTGTCGACGGCCAATATAAGCATCGATAGTTGCAAGCCAAGCTCTGCCTAAAATCAATGGATGTCCATCAAGTCGTTTTTTGGCGTTTATTATTAGAAAATCGGCTAGATACTACCAACAGTCAACGGATACCATGACATCATGTAGTGTGCCTTTTGGCCTAACCACAGATCAGTCAGCCAGTTCTAGTAAAGTGGAGGTCGGTTCTACTTATGTAATGCCCAATTTTGACAAGTGGTGGTTGTTAAGATATTAATTGCAGCTCCTAAATCAACTAAGGCATTTGAGAAGGTTTGTCCATTGATTTGTACGGTTACTATTGGATTTCTTGGGTCTTTGTATTTAACGAGTGTTTCTTTTCCTGATAATAAGTCAGATAGAGTGCCAACTACTTGGACTTTTTGGTTATTTGTTATTTTCCTCCTTGGTTTCTTTATACATAGCTCTTTGATAGTCTTTGCATATATTGGAATGTCTTGAATGGCTTGGAGGAGTGGGATTTTTATGTACAGATTTTTTAGTTCTCCCAGAATGTCAAAATCAGGATATTGTATAGGTCGAGGTATAACTAATCATTTTGGGAATGGGGGAGAGGATGTGGTTGCTTGATCATGAATTTGTTGTCTAGTCACATCCTCTTCCTGTGGCGGTTTTTCTATAGGTAACTGATTTTCAACTTGAGCTGTTTTATCTCCCTTTGTTTCAATGATACGCCTAGATATTAATTGAAGTTCATTACACTCCTTTAGATCGGTTTCAATCTTTGGTGTTTCAGTTATTTGAATAGATTGGACCGGTCTATTATTCGGATTAGGATTGGGTTGGGCTGGGAGTTGTGGTCTTAAGTTAGACTAGGGGTTTTGTTGTAATGTTGGCAGTGTAGGTTGAGGGAGCGGAATAGTTCCTACTGGTTGATTCATCGGTCTATGCCAGTTTGTCTGCCAGGCTTGAATCTGTGAAGTAGGAGGGGTCCATTGTGCTGGATATGCATTGTTTTGCCAATATGGTGGGGTATAGGGAAAATTTGGCCAATTGGGTTGGCTTGCTTGATTCGGCCATGGAGATGATGAAGGAAATTATTGCTGTGAACAATTCGGGAAGGGAGGTTGATTTTGCCACATTGTATTATATTGTTGAGCATGATATTGTGGAGGCTGAAAAGAAGAAGCTGGGTCTGAGAACATACCTGATTTTCGTGACTTCCATTGACGGCATTGATTGAGTAGATACACCGATTCTGGTTCTTCTTCTGCTTCCTTGTATACTGCTTTCAATCCAGGGAGTGAGGGACAACTCTCTGTAGAGTGGTCCTTTGTACAAATGGCACAAACTTGGACTTCATCTAATGGACACTCCTTATGACCGTGTTTCTTTCTGCATCTAGGACAAAAGATTGCCAATTTTGTTCTACATCTGCTTTCTTTTGTTTGGCTTGCATAATATCAAGTTGTGTTGTCAGTGTCCCCAATCTGTTAGTTTTAAAATTTTCTAATAAATTTCCAATTTCTGCACGAGTTACTCCTTCTGCCGAAATTCTGTTATCTCCTGTAAACCGATCATGTTCTGCTAGTTTTAATCTTGTGCTGCTTCTCGAGAAGCAAAATTTTCCTGATAAATATCTCCTTTTCTCATAATATTTAGTGTTTCAATCCATTGTTCCTTCATTCCCCTAATTAATGATGTTTTTACTACATTATCGGGTAAGGGTAATGATGCATAAGGAGATCTTTGAAGATTATACTGGAAACATTCAACATACTCTTCTAATGTTTCATTTGGTCTAGCTACCATCTGAAATATTTCATCTTTTAACTCTCTAGACCTGCAATAATCTTGATATTTTTTTAGAAAATACTCTTTCATTTGGTCCCAGCTATTTATAACACCACCACCCAATCCCATAAACCATCTTAAAGTAGCCCCTTTTAATGTAGAGGGAAACAATTTCAGTTTCTGGGGATCGATGGTATAGTCATATCCTCTACATAGCACATCAAATTCAAATAAGAATGCATCCAGATCTTCTGATATAAGGCCATGGAATGTAGGGATATGCTGGAGGAATTTCTTTCATAGGTGCATTGGCCGCAGTATCCACAATGGGGTGTTGCAGTGTAGAGGTTTGGGTCTTTGGCTGGTTCTAGGCCATTTGGTCAAATATATGCCAATAGCCTTCTGGGATATCTAGGAGGGTATTCCTAGGTTGTCGAGGGGGAATGGCCTTAACAACACTTCCTTTATCTGGGATGATGAGAGTACCTAATGTCTGGGGGGATTCATATTCTTGAGTTTCTTCAACTTTGTTATAAATTATTTTTACAGCACTTCCCTTATCTGGGCTTCTTAATGGCTGAATTATCCCAAGAGGAGATCTTGGTTCTTCAGTTTCCCCAGTTTCTCCTCTTCCTTTATAGAGGTTGCTAAGGTTCCTTTCTTGCAATGATTTTGGGCTAGAATTTTCAATTTCTTGAAAATCTTGCTCTTCGGTTTGACTGTGCACCTCAGCAAAGGCTACAGATGGTGATCCTGTGGCCTGAAGCAAACTAGTAGGCTGTCTAGAAGTAGCTTTTCTAGTTCCTACTGAAGGCTGAGATTCTGCTTTCTTAAGGATTTTGTCTATAAAGGTCGATCGGCCAAGGGTCACCGGCCGCTTAGCTTTATCAGGCTTGGGTAGAGGTTTGGGATTATTTTCAGGCTTTTTCTGCTTAGTCATGCACACAAATCAACTGCTAATTTCTACCCAAACAAAATATCAATAAATCTATAGGAAAGTGGGCAAGGGAGCAGGGCTATTACATACTCCACATGTAGGTTCTTACCTTCCGTTTTTAAAACATAGCTCTTTCCTAATAGGTTCTTACACCACTTTGAAAAAGAAACAAATGGCTACACTCTTCCCCAACAATGGCACCAAAATGTCAAGCCGTAAAAAGGGTCTTTTTCACCTCTATTTACCTCACATTAACTTATCAATCCAGGAACGATTTGTTATCTCAAAGAGTGTACTTAGTTTGAGGCGGTCATTTGTCTGAGTAATGCTAGTAATATAGTGCTCAAAATACAAGAGTAAACAGATGCTTAAAACATGATCTTCTTACAACAAAGCACTTTAAGACTTAAATCATGCATTCAGAAAACTAAAGCAAATTATCAGTCAAGGGTAGAGTAATAGTAACTCATCCCTCTGTAAATTGATGTAACTAAAGCTAATCAAGGAACAGACCATCAACCTGGGAACTAGACAACAAATGTCAACACTCACTACCGTCTCAGATCGTTTGAAGCAATGACAACACAAATAACAAGAAATGGAACAACAACTATAAATGGAACAACAACTAGGAAATGGAACAAAAACTAAGCCTTGTAAACAGCGAAACCTTATTCTAAGGAAATAAAGGCAGCAATCGTATACTACAGAAATCTGATAGCAATCTTTACTCTAAGAATAAATTGGACAACAAACAGAAATAGAACGTCAACTGATTAGCAATGAAATATAGAACAACACTTAGAGCCAAATGTAAATGTACAGTAAACCAAAGTAAATAACACACACATCATGCCTTGATATTGAGAGGAATAGTAATATGACTTCGATACCACAAATATCAATTTCACTTACAAAGAATAACGATTGTAATTCATAATGGAACAGCAATGTCAGTTGAACAACAGTCGTGATTTAGTATAAACCATAAATGAATACAATAATACCAGCTTATCAATGTTACAGCCTGGTTACTTTGTAATTGAACAACAATAGCATTTTGTAAGGAACAATAGTATTATATCAATGATTAAAGGAAAAACAATGCGTTACAAAGTTATAATGAACAATACGACATTCCTGTCATAGAGAACGATATTGCTCAATCGAACATAAATCAAATATAACAGAACCGTGATGTAAAATAACAAAACAAATCAGATTACCGAACAAAGCTGATAATGAAAACCACACATGAATTAAAGATAATGGTACAGGAGCAAGTGTTCCACCAGGGCCGGGCCCTTAGCCTTGAGGGACACACCGCTTGAGATTATTCCAGGATCAAAGATGAAACAACAACCAGATTTATATTAAATTATCAAAGCAAAGTTATAGTGGATCACTTCTCAATGAGAGTCGATGATCAAAGTTTTAAATACAAAGGAAAGCTACATAGAAAGTAATAGCAGATCGTCCCCCTGGGCTAGCAGTGCTGCCCCTTTTTATAACAACCGAGCGGAGATATCAATGATGCAAAAATAGTTAAAATAGCGATCCCTGAAGATCAAAGGATCTTGAGGGACTCACCAATATATTAAATAGAATATCCATAGTAATTTACAAATAAATGTCAAATGATTAAAGCTAAAATCCCTTACTTTTTATTGGCCAATTGGTTTTTAAAATCTCTAGGTCCTATTATTACTAAGGATATTTCCCTATGAGGGGAAGTGACAAAGGAAGAGGTGAATTATGAATGTCATGTCAGGTATATGGTAACTCCAAAATTTAATTCTTCCTTATTGTATTTTTTGCTAAATACACTTAGAACTATTACCATTGGGATTCATACTCGAGGGTCTTTCCATATTCTACATATTCTATTTACATATTGACAAGATTTCTTCCCAATCCTGAAGGATTAGGTGTCAACATTATCCCCTTAATATGAAGGAGGGTTTGTAAGTCCAAGCATCATTTTGAATCTTTTAAATTTTTCTCTTCCAAGTGCTTTGGTGAATATGTCTCAATATGCTCATTTGTGGATCAATGGTGTAGGTGAATAGTATTTTCCTCAACATGATGTCAAATGAAATGTTATTTTGTATTGATATACTTGGTTTGATCTCAGAACTTTGAATTCTTAGCCAATTTAATCACACAAGTGTTATGAATTAAAAGAGGATTAGAGTGCATTAGAACTGGTTGTTTGCATGACCTCGAGGAGACAACTCCTCATCCAAGACTTGTAACATAACCTGAAGTAAATACTCTTTTTTCCTTTCTCCATTAAAGTCTGAATCTAACGATCTAATTAAGCTAAATTCATCCACCTATGTATATTTGAGTCTAAAGCCTTGAGATCCCTTCAGGTACCTTAGAACTCTTTTTGTAGCAGACTAAGGACCCTCACAAGGTTTTTGCATAAACTTTGAGAGGATTCCAACAAAAATGAAATGTTTGGTATGGTAGTAGTGTGGTATTTAATACTTCCTATGAGCTATCTATAGTTAGTTGCATCCTCAAATTCATTTTCTTCTTTGGATGTAAAATTTAAATTTTGTTCTGTTCGATTTGACAAAGGATTGTATTTAGCAATGCAAAATTTGTTCTATAAATATTCAATATTCTTCTTTTGAGAGAGCAATATATAATTTTGAGGTTGGATTACTCCAATACCCATATAGTAGTGAACATATCCCAAATTTATCATCTCACATCCTTTCCTAAATTCTTTCTTTATGGATGCAACATAGTTTTCATTGTTCCCTGTCATCAATAGATCATATACATACACCACAATATAGACAACAATTTTTCAAACTTTCTTGAAAAATAAATTTGCATAATCAAGATCAAAGTGTTTGAAATTAAGTTTCAGAAGATTCTCAACCAATTTTTCATGCCAGGCTTGTGGTGCTTGTTTGAGGCCATACAAGGATTTGATATTATTACATACTTTAAGCTCTTTTCCCTTCACAATAAAGCCCTCTGGTTGAGACATAAGAACATTTTCTTTCAGATCTCCATTCAATAAAACAACCTTTACATCCATTTGATGGAATTTCCATCCATTCTAAGCTGCCAAGAAAAATAGAGTCCAGATGGTAGCCCATTTTTTATGGGGGAAAAAATTCACTTGATAATCGACCCCTTCTTTCCATGCAAATCCTTTTCCCATGAACCTTTATTTGTTATTTTCAACTAAGCCATCTAATTTATACTTATTCTTGAATACCCACTTGCATCAAATCAATTTGGTTCCAAATGGAGGGTCCACTAGCTTCCAGGTTCGATTCTTTATAAGAGAATCATACTCTTTCTCCATTGTTTCTTTCCATTCATCATAAGGAGCAACTTATTTAAAGGAATTTGGTTCAAAATAAGTATAAACATTTATTTCACAATAATAAGAAACATCCATATCAATAGATGAATCATAATCATCTACATCACCTCCATTTTGTCCCATGGAACTTATCCTTCCTATCTTCCCAACCTCATCGAGATGAAAACATTCAAGTGTCTTAGTGAGCCATTTTAGAGAACCTTTCTAAGATGTCCAGGTCGTTATTTTGAATGAGATGGGGATTAATCAAGATTAATCCTTTGAATTCTCCCAATCACATCACTCAAAGTGTCTTCTTTATCAAAATAAGTGGCTTGAGCTTCATGAGGGGGAGAGAGTGCTCCCTTTCAAGACGTGGAAT
This sequence comes from Pinus tabuliformis, assembly GCA_031772625.1. Lineage (NCBI taxonomy): Eukaryota > Viridiplantae > Streptophyta > Pinopsida > Pinales > Pinaceae > Pinus > Pinus tabuliformis. The sequence continues at coordinate 957,762,487 of CM062811.1, forward strand.
CTCATTATCAAAATCTTCAAAAAATTTTGCATGCCTAAATTTGTCCAAGTGATCAAGACGTCACTCAAAAACATTATCAGTCTTGGAATATTCAAGAAAAATAACATTTCTAGATAATACAAACTTCTTATTTACTTCATCATAAAGATAATATTCTTTGGACATATCTAAGTACTCCAAGAAGTACACTCATAGAAAACTTAAATTACAAGATATGGTGGCTAACTTTTAGAAGCCTATAGTTCATTAGTCATTGTAGCAAGGGTGAAAGAAGAATATCAAGAGGAGAAATCAAATAAACAAGGCTAAATATATAATCCCATGCATCAAACTTTGGTAAGAAATGAAGGAATGAACATTTGAATGATTTTTCAGATTACATGGAGCGCATATTAAGGACATTAAATTTTATTAGTCACAGGCATATGAGACCAATTTCAAACATAGATGAATCCATTATTTTATAAAACTATGTCCAACATCTAATATCACATGTCATCTAAGAATAAATCATAAATAAATGGAAAAAACACAGAAGGGAATACATACTAAAACCATATGGAAGAAAAATCACCAAAACTATTTATTAATCTTAATATAGAGCATACATTTTTCATTTCTCCATTAAAAGTTCTAGAGCCTCTTTGAAACAAAATTCGGAACCCCTCAAAATGTATCATAAAATATTCTTTATAGGGTCTCAGGACGAGTACCCCTTACAAAATATTCCTTCTTAATTTCTCAATGATTCATCAAAACAAAATGAGTGTGCTACCTTCAACACTGTACTAAAAAGCCATAACTAACTCAAGTTCATTTATTGAAATAGTTTTTTTACAGAAAGCATAAAATAGTAAGGTGTCATGATTGACATGATTAGAAAAATCTTCATTCATGGTAGACATGTTCTAGAGGAGGGGTTGTTGGTTCGATGATATGGAGTTGTGGAGGATTGATGAACTGGTCACATCTCTGCCACAATGTTGGACTTGGTATAGGAGCACAAAATAAAATATGATAGGTGACCTTAAGGCCTGTGAGCCCTGCATAATTTTCCTTGGAGCGAAACAAGGTCTTCACCTACCCTAGTAGTTGAAAATATCTCCTCAAGTAGTTCACCATTTTCTTGACCTTTAAGGAGGAGGTCTTCTTGTGGGAGGAATTAGCTACATTATTAGCCTCTGCCAACATTGATTGTATTGTTCCCATGGGATTAATCCTCCTATGAGGTCCTATAACCTAAGTATTCCATCTTGAACCCTCTTCCTAAACTCTGAATCGAAAGAAACTACATCCCTCAACACTTTCTCCTTACCTTCCCCAGCTTTGGCTCTAGCATCTTCTATCTGGAATATTTTGCAAACTTCCATGATTGTAGTCACATGATATACCACATCTATGGATCTCAACTTGCTAAGTGTTTTTTCATTGACATACTGGATAAATATTTTAGTCGTTTCAACATTCTTTTCACCCTCCTCCTTAACAGATAAGATAAAGAAATCATAATCCTTGACTACATTTTTTTTATCTACCATAATTGTGACATACTCCCAATTGTTATTCATCTCTATTACCACTTCATCCCATATTAGCTATTTAGCCTGGAGGAGAGGCATGTTTCCTTTTTGTCTACCTTTCAGTCCAGTGATTTCTTCATTTGATTCCTGTAGATTTTTTCTGATCATTTTTGCATTTGTCTTGGCAATCTCTAGTTGTTTCTCCTTTTATGCCAGAGCATGCTTGGGATCATCTAATTCAACATATACATTATTTATTTCTACTTCAGAGAGTTGAAGCTGAGTGAGATTTTTAGTGAGCTACTCAGTGGGATCATGAGGATTCTCTGGGATGAGCACTGCAAAAATGTGGGAGTCGATTTTCTGCTAGAGGTTTTCTAGATGTTTCTTAAGGGCCACCACTTCGTTATTTTGGTCTATCAACTCCTTCACTAGAATATATTTTTCTTCCTCCACTTGTACTATTTCTTTGGACTTCACATGTTCACTAGCAAGGATCTTCAACTTATAACTCCATTTTGGGATCTCAGCCTATGAACTCTAGACAAGAGTTTCTAAGGTAGCTTTTTATTCTAGTTTCACTCCCAGCTTCATAATCAGTTCCTTGAAGTTCTCACTTTCCATATGTAGGGCTCAAGATTTAGCTCTCTCCTATTTCAGCTTCATTACAACCTTCTCCAATAAATTTTCAACTTTGTTAATGGTCATGGCATTCCTGCTTAGTTCACTATAGAACATTTCTCCTAGTTTCCTATGAGAGTTGATTTTTTTAGGTAGAGGGAAACACTTCAGTTTGAGAGTCATGTTTAAGGAATTAAATTGTGAGCCTAATTGGGGGTTTTATGCCAAAGGGTGGTGCAATGAAAAATTCATATGGTTCCTCTCCAAGTCCATGGTAGCCAAAATTTTGGTCTGGTAGGGGATCGAATGCCATGCTAGCTATTGTTGTAACTCTTATCTAACCTTTTGTTTCTTTCCTCTATAGCATTCACTGTAGGCAATCTATATTATATGATTGTTGAACTCCCCGAAGAATTCATAAGGGCTACTTTTGTTGATGAGGAGGAAAATTATTGCAGTGGGTATTCTAAGGTCACTTGGAAGCTTGGTTGGTTCAGATTTATCTCCATCAACCTTTTTCCAATCTCCTCCTCCTCTGCTTTGTTATCACACAAGTTGTCCCTTGCCTCCTTAAGGGATACGGCCGAGGTAACCACAAACCAATCTTTGGGTTGTAGGTCCTAGCCTACCTGCAGTCAGAGAGGGCTCTCTCTTTAAAATTTAGCTTTGTTTTGGGTTGATTTTAGGCTAGTTATGGTGTACATGGGTTTTGTTTTGATTTTGGTGGGAAGGATGATGCTTTCAAGCAGAGTTGGGATGCATAGTGTGAGAAGTTCAAACCATTGGGCATGGAATCATGGTTTAGGGCTTGTTGTTGTGTTTTATTGGTCACAAGAGGAATACGGAGCATGATAGCTACACATAGAACAATATCAGGCTGGAATAAAAATGGAATGAAGTTCAGAGGTGAAAGGCAACTAAGAATCTTTCATCAGCTAACAGAGAGGGAAGGTGAATGAAAGTTTGTTTAGGAGCAGTCAAGAATTCCTAAATAACAGTCATATGTGAAAGAAACAGGGTAAACATGATCATTTAAGTATGCATATTCATAACCATTTCTGAAGAAAACATATAGAAATAACAAGAACTGAGCATAGAGTGCAGTCAAGCAAAGCCTAAGCTATTCTTCTTTCTTGCTATTTAGATGGTAACACAATGGTGGTGTAAACATATATAAACTGTAAAAAGAGGTAGGAAAACACTTATTGAGCCATGTAGTAGCACAAGAATTCCATTGTCACTATTTGGCCATTAATTAACACAACAGACAGTTCTTCATTCAAAGCATTCCAACGATCTTTGATTATAGAGCTCTCAAAGTATACAACCCAAGTCTAGAATGAGGATTATCAACCAACCAACCCTTTAAACAATGAATCAGGGTGGTTTATATAGGGAAAATATCCCAAAATATCTATTACAGCAGATCTTAAATAGATCTGAGGGAAATGAGTACTTTAATCTATCTTATCTTGAAGTAAATGCATAAAATATTTATCTAAGTGCTGCGCTGGGGCAGCCGCCTCAAAAATGAGTTGAAATCTGTCCTTATGGCTCTGTGCTGTTCATTTAGCCATAACTATGCTTTGGGCTTTGATCCCCTGCCCTTGAGTGGCTTTGATGTGCATTAACTATGGTCTGAGAGCCTTAAATGGCTTCACCGCTTTCTTTGACCTTGCTTGGGGGCCTTTAATGTTCACCTACTTTGATATTGCCGATCTGATACTCTTTGCCACTTCACTGATACTCTTTAATTGAATCTGGGATTTTTCTTTCCTCTGATACTCTTTATCACTTGAATCGGGCCACTTTCTCTCCCTTGATATGCTTGAACTGTCAAATCACCCCTTTTCTGCCCTTTCAAGGCAAAAATAACTGTTGCAAATGCTTTTCGTGGCCTCTAGAATGCTATCGGCGCTAGCCGATTGAATATGAACATACATGAAGAAATCCTGTCAAATAATGGCGGAGGAATGCAACCTAATAACTGTGCTGGGGTGAGGCTGGCTTTTAATTTGAATTTTTTGGGTTCTACAGGTAGCTGAGCAATAGAAAGCCCTCCATTTTGAGCAATTTTTCTTAGCGATGCGTGATTAGTGCTAATCGCGCATCGAAAACTGCGTCTGTTTCTGGTTTCAGGTATTCTTTGACGTGATTTTCACCCTTTACACATTTTTTGTGATGACGTCATCATGACATCATTGGCGGGTCCCGGGTACGGCAGGGTGATGTGGCAGGGTGACGTCAGTGAGACGACGTGGCACAGGACACGGTGGCACGGTAGGGACGGAGACAGATGCAGTGGCAGTGACATGTAGCAGTGGGGGGTTGACGCAGAGGTGACGTAGTGCTGTCATCAGGGGCGGAGAGACAGAAGGCGGTTTGTGGTTTTATCAGACCGCCTTCTGTACGGGGGCGTATTTGTCAGAGCAGCTCCGATGCAATCGCGTGGAGACACACGTCTTTTGTACGGTGAAGAAACCGCTAGCCTATCGGAGGCTAACCGTCGGACATTTGGGCGGCTCCGAAATCGCCGAGAGCCATCGGATGGGGAGGGCCCGATCCTAGTGGACGGAGCGTGGCGCTGGCGGCAGGTTAATGTATGGGGCCTGCTGAATATTATATTATTTATTTATGTGGCGGGGGTTCAAAAACTTTGGGTTTGTGGGTTATGGTATGTGCGCTGGGGGTAGAGTTTGACTGTTTAATCAAATATTTAAACAAAAACCCGAAAATGTGAGTGCGCGGGGTAAAACATTAAGGTTTATGGGTAAGGAAAGGGAATGGAAATGGTTATTAATTTAACCAAATGCTAAATTAATTCCAGGTTTGAACGCGGAAAGGCTAATGCCAAGCCCCAAATGAACTTAGCATTTCCCCAGACTGATGTTATAGGGCTATAGTGCCAGGGGATGGGAATATGTATTATTTTTGGAATTTTATATAGCCTTTTGTAGCAATAGGGATAGGAACATAGGTTAGGGAGCTATATAAATAGAATTAGAAGTTAATATGAATTTTGATAAAAAAAAAACGCTAAGGATAGAAATCTTTAGGCTTTAAAGGGGAAATAGGACTTGTAGAAGAAATATAAGCATCCTTAAGCAAAGTGGACCTTTACTTAGGCAATATTTATGGAATATGGTGAATTTTAAAGATATCAAGCAGATATAGGGGAAATTAGTGAATGATTTGGGAAAAGGAAGAAGGGGAAGTTAGTCATGCCTCGCTTGAGCTGTTCCAAGGGAAAATTGCCTTGTACTTGTGATCTGAAGTAGATAAACACTTTGAAATACAAAATTGATCACAAATCCTCACTCTGCAACCACAAAATTGCCTAGCTAGCATAATACACCTAACATTTTTTCATCCTTCTGAATGGGTGCACTTAGACTTGCAGACCCTGATTGTCTTCTTTTCTTTTGACTGCCCTCCTATCTAAATGTACCCTTATCTCTTCCAAGAGCCCAGATTAAGTAGTTGGGCTCCTTCATTTCTCTACCTAGCTACTCATCTGCCAAGCTTAAGCTGTTTGGACAGATATTCATTCTCTATCTTCTAAAACAAGCAATTTAAACCTAGGGGAGCCAAGATTAAGCTGTTTGGCTTCCCCTTAACTGTAAAACTCTTCAAAAATGGTATGATTCTTCAAAATGGAACTTCTTGGAAATATGGAACCTTGCAGCATGAAAAGATGACATATTTGGAATGTAAAACAGTCAATCATGAAATATGAAACCTATTGCAATAGGAGGCTAACAGTGGCTCCATTTGGGAATGGTTTTTCAAGATGAAAAGCCAAGAACAGCAGGTCAGAATGCCTTGATCTTCAATTGTTGCTGTAAACTGAAATTCTCCTTCTTCTCAATGCCTTTGACTGAATTCTTATAAGCTGATATGCAGTATCCTTTGAGCTGAATTGCAGAAAAATTACAGCTCTGGTTCTTGCCTTTTGGGTTCTTGTAAACATATTGAAATCGGCTTGAGCACTTCTTTGAAATTATTTCAAAAACAGAAATCTGAAATAGAGATTTTTTTGATCTTTCCTTCAAAATTTGTTGTGTTGTTCCCTCTTATTGGCCTGCTATAAGAAAAAGTGCTGAAAATACAAATATTAATGTACAGATAGTATACAGAGCTGTGTTGCGTTCAACAAAAGGGATCATGATAGTGCTTTAGCATTCAGCCATTGACAGGGCCTTCTTCAGCTGTGATGCCATCCAAACTCTTTAGAAAATATGTGTTGTTGCCTTGAACAACAGAAATAATAAAGGGGCCTTTCCATAGGAAATCAAACTTGCCATGCTTTCCTTTGTCCTCTCTTCTTGAATCCTATCTTAAGACTTTGTTGCCTATGTAGAAATCTTCAGCCTTGGTTCTTTTGTCAAACATTTTCTTGAGCTTCTCTTGTAAAATCTGAGCTCTGTCATACACTTGCTCTCTTGTTTTCTGCAAATGGATGGTTTGGTTTATTCTTCTTTGGATATCATTTGGCTCTGCCTGAATCTCTTGCAGCAATTTGATAGCAGGGATTCCCAAAGAAGAGGGGAACTTGGCCTCCATGCCATAGACTAACTCATATGGGCTCATCCCAATGGATCTCTTGGTTGATAATCTGTTTGCCCATAGGGAATTTACAAGCTTTTTGTGCCGGTTCTTCTTGTTATCCTCCAAGACTTTCTTAATGATGTTAATCAGACTCTTGTTGGATGATTCGATGAAGCCATTACCTTGAGGGTAATAGGTTGTGGAGTGACCTAAGGTAATGTGGAATTTGTGGCAAAAACTGATCATTTTCTTGGATTTGAAGGCAGCAGCGTTATCTGTAGTGATCTTCTCAGGACAGCCAAATCTGGACAAAATGTTGGTTTCAAGGAATTTGATGATGGTGGAGTCATTAGCTTGCCTACATGGGATGGCTTCAATCCACTTGGTAAAGTAATCTGTGGCTGTTAGAATCCACTTATGCTGGCCAGAAGAGGATGGGTGGATTTCTCCAATGAAGTAAAGACCCCATTGTTGAAAAGGCTTCTCGGTTGAAATGGTCTTAAGGGGCAAGGGCAAAAGCTTTCTTTTCCCTTTAAAGATTTGGCATTTGTGGCATGAAACAAAAAACTTTCTCACATCAGCAAACAAAGAGGGCCAATAGAAACCAGCCCTTAGTATCTTATCAGCAGTGGACTTCCAATATAAGTGCCCTCCACAGTCCCCTGCATGAAATTCTTTCATGACACTGTCAGTTTCATTCATAGTTAGACAATTCAACAATATTCCTTCATGATTTTTCCAAAACAGGGCACTATCTAAGACACAAAACTTTGATGCTTTCACCTTTAAAAATCTCTTTTTGGTTCTGGAAAACCCTAGAGGAGCACACAGGTTTAACAATATAAAACATATATAAGCATACCATGGGGATTGCAAAAAAGCTTCACTGATCTGTGGAGTCGCCAGCTCATGTTCATTGTCTAGTTGATTGATGTCTAAGGCTTGAAAATTGGTTTCGGACATCAGTTTGGCTAAACCTTGTCCCTTTATTAGCTTGGTGGGTTTTATCTCAATGTCATACTCAAGGATATTGGCAATCCATTTGCCTCTTTTGCCTTCTATGCCCTCTTGAGTTAATATGTCTTTTACAACAACATTTGGCACATAAGCAATCACATGTGAATACAAAATGTAAATTCTGAAATCTTTGATTGCTTTAAGAAGGGCATATGCTTGCTTCTCCATGATTTGGTACTTCAAGGGTGCATCTCTAAGGGCTCAGCTAAAAAATGCAATTGGCTTTCAATTTCCTTGATCATCTTTCTGCAAAAGGACAACAGCAATGGTGTGTTCAGATGCAAATGAGAAAATGATGAAATCCTTATCAAATTGAGGACTTGTGAGGATTGGGGCTTGGGTTAAGGCAGATTTTATGCCCTCAAAGGCTTGCTTGGCCTCTAAAGTCAATTTTACCTTGGAATCCTTCTTTAACATATTATTTAGAATTCTTATCAGCTCGGCGAAGTTTGGGATAAATCTCCTTAGGAAATTGATCTTTCCTAGGAATGCTTGCAATTCTTTGATGTTTCTTGGATAAGGGATTTGCAAAATGGCTTCGATTCTTTCCAGATCTATTCTAATTCCATCTTTTGAAATGATATCGCCTAGCAATTTGCCTTATTCTATGCCAAATAAAGACTTCTTGGGGTTCAAGTAAATGCCATATTTCCTACATATTAGGAATACTTGTCTCAAATGTTTTAGGTGCTCTTGATCAGATTTTGAGAAAGGGGTAAGGTCATCAAGATAGAAAACCAAGAAATCATGGATTTCCTTGGCAAATGCAATGTCCATGGCCCTTTGAAAGGTAGCACCTGCATTCTTTAGGCCAAAAGGCATTTTCACATATTTAAATGTTCCTCATGGTGTTGTAAAGGTTGTCTTGTCTTGGTCATCCGGGTGAACAAGTATTTGATTAAAACCTGAAAAGCCATCTAGCAAAGAAATTCTTGAAGACCCCACTACTCTTTGTAGAATGTGGTCCATTTTTGGCAGTCGGTAGTGATCTTTAAGGGAGACTTGGTTCAGATTTCTTAAGTCCACACATAATATAATCTCCCCTGTTTTCTTCCTTGTGGGAACAAGATTGGATACCCATTCTGAAAATCTAATGGGTGCTATGATACCAACCTCAAACATTCTTTTCACTTCTTTCTCGATCAAAGGGAGAACCACAGGATTGATTCTCCTTAGTTTCTGTTTGAAGGGCTTTTGATTTGGCTTTAAGGGAATGGTATGTTGAATAACAGAGGTGTCATAGGACTTAAGGTCCTCATAACTCCACGCAAATACATCTTGAAACTCTTTAAATAAATCAACATATTTTGGTTTTTGATCGGGAGGCAAAGACTTGGACAGTTTAATCATTTTGGGCTTCTCTGTTGTCCCAATATTACAGTATTCCAGAGCAGCATTTAAGGGCTACATCTTTGGCTTTTTGGGGACATCATTTGAATCAAATATGTCTTCTAATGGAGTGAGGCCAACAGGTAGAAAATTGTCTTTTAAATCAATCACTTCGGCCTCTGCTTCAGCTATTTCATCTAAATGCATTTTCTTCAGCTCTTGCATGTTTTTCTCATAAAAAATGGTTGGGTGCAGCATTTGATTTGCTGCTTCAGCTGTTATAGTTTGCTCATTTTGGCTTGTTTGTTGTTGTGGGTCATCCCTGGCATCTTCATCAATGTCTAAGCTTGAGAATTCTTGTTGTAAGGTAAGAAAATTGTTTATTTGAGCATCATCCTCAAACACTTGCCAATCTTTGATATTGTTAGGGACAGTAGGCCTGTGCTTTATCTCAGCAGTAAAGTGGTGATTGGGGTCAAAGGGCAGCTTGCAAGTGCTAGCAAAAGTAGCTAGACTATGAGCATGCATGTTATGGTTTCTAGAAATCTTAGCAAGCTTGGATTCGGTGAAGGAATTGAGTATTTTTGTGGCAGCAGACCTATAAGCTCTTAGCCTATTGTTATTAGTAACAAAGTTACCTTTCATCTGTTGAATGATCAAATCGGAGTCACCTAGAATGGACACTTTTGCAGCTCCTAGAGCTTTGAGCAGTTTAAGGCCTAAAAGGAGAGCCTCATACTCTGCCTTGTTGTCGGTGCAGTTGAAGTTTAGTCTGTAAGCATGACCCTCTGCATGGCTGTTATGTGTATTTTGAATCCATATTCCTACCCCTGCGCCTAGCTTATTAACAGAACCATCAAACTCTAAATACCATGTGATTTCTTGCTTGTGGTTAGTATTAAGAGTTTAAGTCATTTTAGGATTGGGTGGACCTAGGTTTTGTGCTTCATGTGGTTCTTCTTGTATGCTGGTTGCACTAATTGTTTTAACAGTTTCACGGGTATGGGAAACCGACTCTTAATTGATGCATCTTTCCTGTTCTACAAGACAAAGGCTTCTCATCAGTGGGAGGGCAGCTATCATCATTGAACAATATAAAGGAATCCATCTCAGAGTGAATTGAGTAAATGGGAAAGTTTTGGGGTTTTTCCTCACTACTTACCACATACCTCATCATTTTTTCTCTATACAGTCTCTTTGGTTGCCCAAAGACTGAAATAGTGGCATAGGAGAGGTCTAGTTGGAGAGATCCTTGGAGTTTTTCTCCCCAAGATCTTGATAAGAGCATGCCATACTTTGTTGGAATGTCAGCAACCACCACGTCCATTAGGATCGTTTTGTTGGGAAATTGGACTAAAGAGACACAAAGGTCCTTGATTAAGCCTAAACACTTGACCTGACTAGAATCAAATGAGAATAAGTCTTTGTAGGGTCTAGTGACATCAAGGTTTAGCTTCTCCATTACAACTTTGGGCATTAGATTGTGTGAAGCACCTGAATCAAACATAGCATTGTGCAACACTTTATCATGAATGTGCAGGCTGACATAAAAGGGTAGAACAACTCCATGTCCTGATTTACCATTGACTTCAGGACCAAAAAGTAATTCAAGTTGATTATCTAAGACATTAACATCATCCCTGTTCTCTGGCATTTGCAGTGATCTTTTGATTTGCTGTCTGTACACATCATGTTTGGCAAGCTCAGAGAGAGGAATAGATATCTTTAATTTACCAATTTTTGCTTCTAAATCAAAAGGTTTTTCTGACTGTGTTTTAGTATTGTGACTGGCAGATTTTCCCTTTTCAATTGTATGTTCAGTGATCTTCTCTTGGTTATCAGTGATTTCTTGAGATTGTTCTTTTTTGGGAAGGCTTTGAGGAGTGCTATTTACATTATCTTTTGAGGTAAAGGATACAAAAGGCTGGTTATTAGAGGGCTGCATGTCAGATACATCCTCTATGGTCACTTCTTTTAATTTTGGGTCTGTTTTATTAGCAGGTTCTGTGATGGCGGCCTTGTTTTTTACTTTCTTAGGCTGCTTGGCATCCTTTGGCTTGATGCGATCAGACACATAAATGGTTCTTGTTCTCAATTTGTATTGTTTATGGACTTCGTAGATAGTTGAATCATAGCCTTGTTTGAAGTCAAATGACTCTCCAGAATTGGTCTGAAATTGACTTATATCATGGTCATCTTGGTCTTCTTGGGTTAGAAATACTTGTTGTTCACTCTTCAAACCCATCAAGTTTATGTGAGTGTCCTCTATTTGCTCACTAGATGTGGATGCTTCAACATAGTTTTCATGAAAAGGAGGTCTTATATCATGGTCAGGACTTGCCCTTCCAACGTTTGGGTTCTGATTTTTTCTAAAGTTTGGATTTCTGATAGGATTGTTTTGCTGTCCTTCCCATGAGGCTTTTCTTTCAATAGTTCCCATTCTATTTTCAAAGCTGTCCATACCTTTGATGATTGTGTCCAATTTTTGCTCAAAGGCTGAAGGTTCATCTTTAAAAGTGGTTCTTCTCTCAGCTCTTGCTCTATTTCGCTTGGAAATCAGATTTGCCTCCACACTAACAGCTACATTCTGCATGTCTGCTAAGGTTTGAGGGGCTCTTTCCCTTAACTGATAAGCCATGTCTGAATCAAATCCATCTGGAAATTTGTATAAAGCAAAATCAGGTGGAGGTCTAAGGTTTTGTGGGATAGCGTTGTAAACATTGTTAAACCTGGAACAATAGTCTAAGACAGCTTCTTGAGGGCCTCTTTTGATAGTGGCATACTCGGATAATATGTGTAAAGGGTCCTTCTTCTTTTCCCATATGTTAAGAAATGTTTGGTAAAGGGCCTCTGGGTCAGCTACGGAATTTGCAGGAAGAGCTCTAAACCAGGGCCTTACATATCCTGTTAAACTTTGGACAAAAATCTTCATTCTTACACTATCATCATCTATTTCATAACTCTCAAAATAGTCATGCATTTTCTTGGTATGTTGCAGGGCTGTGCCAGAACTAGTACCTTCAAAATATGTGATTTTGGTTTGATAATCCTGAGGCATAGCCCCTGGATTTGCAGGTAAATGTAAAGGTGCATATCTGTTGGCCATATTTACAGGGATAAGTGGAATGACTAGAACAACTGTAATAACAATGGTGGTAGTATGTGCAGTGAATGGAGGTGTGGAAAAGGTGCTTGGAGAGGTGGATGACGAACAAGGGGAAGTAGGGGTTGAACGAAACAAAACTTTAATAGGGGTTGGAAAATAGCTTGGTTGAACTGTTTCAAGACTAGAATCAACAAGTTCTTCTTGTTTTTGTTTGCTAAGGTTTCTAGAGATTAAATTGGGATTTTCAAAAACAGCTTGCGGATTTGGGTCTGGATTTGACCTAGTATTATGTGTTTTCCTCTTGGGAGCCAGCTTCTAACTTGTTTTGGAATTTTCTGAATAAGTTCCCCAGTGGAGTCGCCAATGATGTTATCACTCAGGTTGTCCCTTGGCACCTTAAGGGATACGGCTAAGGTAACCACAAACCAATCTTTGGGCTGCAGGTCCTAGCCTACCTACAGTCAGAGAGGGCTCTCTCTTTAAAATTTAGCTTTGTTTTGGGTTGATTTTAGGCTAGTTATGGTGTACATGGGTTTTGTTTTGATTTTGGTGGGAAGGATGATGTTTTTAAGTAGAGTTGGGATGCATAGTGTGAGAAGTTAAAACCATTGGGCATGGAGTCATGGATTAGGGCTTGCTGTTGCGTTTTCTTGGTCACAAGAGGAATACGGAGCAGGATAGCTACACATAGAACAATATCAGGTTGGAATAAAGATGGAATGAAGGTCAGAGGTGAAAGGCAACTAAGAATCTTTCATCAGCTAATAGAGAGGGAAGGTGAATGAAAGTTTGTCTGGGAGCAGTCAAGAATTCCTAAATATCAGTCATATGTGAAAGAAACAGGGTAAACATGATCATTTAAGTATGCATATTCATAACCATTTCTGAAGAAAACATATAGAAATAACAAGAATTGAGCATATCGTGCAGTCAAGCAAAGCCTAAGCTATTCTTCTTTCTTGCTATTTAGATGGTAACACAATGGTGGTGTAAACATATATAAACTATAAACAGAGGTAAGAAAACACTTATTGAGCCATGTAGTAGCACAAGAATTCCACAGTTACTCTTTGGCCATTAATTAACACAACAGACAGTTCTTCATCCAAAGCATTCCAGCGGTCTTTTATTATAGAGCTCTCAAAGTATACAGCCCAAGTCTAGAATGAGGATTATCAACCAACCAACCCTTTAAACAATGAATCGGGGTGGTTTATATAGGGAAAATATCCAAAAATATCTATTACAGCAGATCTTAAACAGATCTGAGGGAAATGAGTGCTTTAATCTATCTTATCTTGAAGTAAATGCATAAAATATTTATCTAAGTGCTGCGCTGGGGCAGCCACCTCAAAAATGAGTTGAAATCTATCCTTATGGCTCTGTGCTGTTCATTTAGCCATAACTGTGCTTTGGGCTTTGATCCCCTGCTCTTGAGTGGCTTTGATGTGCATTAACTGTGATCTGAGAGCCTTAAATGGCTTCATCGCTTTCTTTGACTTTGCTTAGGGGCCTTTAATGTTCACTTGCTTTGGTATTGCCGATATGATACTCTTTGCCGCTTCACTGATACTCTTTAATTGAATTTGGGCTTTATCTTTCCTCTGATACTCTTTAACACTTGAATCGGGCCACTATCTCTCCCTTGATATGCTTGAACTGTCAAATCACCCCTTTTCCGCCCTTTCAAGGCAAAAATAACTGCTGCAAATGCTTTTCGTGGCCTCTAGAATGCTATCGGTGTTGGCCGATTGAATATGAACATACATGATGAAATCCTGTCAAATAATGGTGGAGGAATGCAACCTGATAACTGTGCTGGGGTGAGGTTGGCTTTTAATTTGCATTTTTTGGGTTCTGCAGGTAGCCGAGCAATAAGAAGCGATCCATTTTGAGCAATTTTTCTTAGCGATGTGTGATTAGTGCTAATCGCGCATCGAAAACTGCCTCTGTTTCTGGCATTCTTTGACGCGATTTTCGCCCTTTGCGCATTTTTTGTGATGACGTCATCAGCGGGTCCCAGGTACAGTAGGGTGACGTGGCAGGGTGACGTCAGTGAGACGACATGGCACAGGACATAGTGGCGGAGTAGGGACGGAGACAGAAGCGGTGGCAGTGACACGTAGTAGTGGGGGGTTGACACAGAGGTGACGAAGTGCTGTCGTCAGGGGTAGAGAGACAGAAGGCGGTTTGTGGTTTTATCGAACTGCCTTCTGTACGGGGGCGGTATTTGTCAGAGCGGCTCTGATGCAATCGCGTGGAGACACGCGTCTTTTGTACGGTGAAGAAACTGCTAGCCTATCGGAGGCTAACCGTCGGACGTCGGGGCGGCTCCAAAATCGCTGAGAGCCGTTGGATGGGGAGGGCCCGATCCGACGGTGGACGGAGCGCGGAGCTGGCGGCCTGTTAATGTACGGGGCCCGCTAAATATTATATTATTTATTTATGTGGCGGGGGTTCAAAAACTTTGGGTTTGTGGGTTATGGTATGTGCACCGGGGGTAGAGCTTAACTGTTTAATCAAATATTTAAACAAAAACCCGAAAATGTGAGTGCGCGGGGTAAAACATTAAGGTTTATGGGTAAGGAAAGGGAAGGGAAATGGTTATTAATTTAACCAAATGCTAAATTAATTCCAGGTTTGAACGCGGAAAGGCTAATTCCAAGCCCCAAATGAACTTATCATTTCCCCAGACTGATGTTATAGGGCTATAGTGCCAGGGGATGGGAATATGTATTATTTTTGGAATTTTATATAGCTTTTTGTAGCAATAGGGATAGGAACATAGATTAGGGAGCTATATAAATAGAATTAGAAGTTAATATGAATTTTGATAAAAAAAACACTAAGGATAGAAATCTTTAGGCTTTAAAGGGGAAATAGGACTTGTAGAAGAAATATAAGCATCCTTAAGCAAAGTGAACCTTTACTTAGGCAATATTTATGGAATATGGTGAATTTTAAAGATATCAAGTAGATCTTAACATCTTATAGGGGAAATTAGTGAATGATTTGGGAAAAGGAAGAAGGGGAAGTTAGTCATGCCTCGTTTGAGCTGTTCCAAAGGAAAATTGCCTTGTACTTGTGATCTGAAGTAGATAAACACATTGAAATATAAAATTGATCACAAATCCTCATTCTACAACCACAAAACTGCCTACCCAGCCTAATACACCTAACATTTTTCATCCTTCTGAATGGGTGCACTTAGACTTGCAGATCCTGATTGTCTTCTTTTCTTTTGACTGCCCTCCTATCTAAATGTACCCTTATCTCTTCCAAGGGCCCAGATTAAGCAGTTGAGCTCCTTCATTTATCTACCTAGCTACTCATCTGCCAAGCTTAAGCTGTTTGGACAGATATTCATTCTCTATCTTCTAAAACAAGCAATTTAAACCTAGGGGAGCCAAGATTAAGCTGTTTGGCTTTCCCTTAACTGTAAAACTCTTCAAAAATGGTATGATTCTTCAAAATGGAACTTCTTGGAAATATGGAACCTTGCAGCATGAAAAGATGACATATTTGGCATGTAAAATAGTCAATCATGAAATATGAAACCTATTGCAATAGGAGGATAACATGCTTCTTGGGTTTTTGGCCTTTTGCTAGTGTGAATGTATTCCATTTACACATCCTTGATCTCATCTACAATCCTTTTCTTCATCTTTTGCTTTAGTGTTGGGGGTCTCAATCTGCATTTTTGTGTTAATGGTCATGAATCAATGTTAGCTTTCCACTCAATTTATTTCCTATATTCATGATCATAAGTTGAAGATTTAATGCCTTTTCGTTCTTTGCAATGACACCATGGGGATCATATTGTGAAATATCCCCCATTTCAAAATTCATTTTTTTCAATAGATTCTCAGCTAGCTAAAATACTTGCCTCGTATTGACAATGATGGGGCTTATATGCTTTCCCAATTTTAACATATAACCTTTCTTAGTAGGGACAAAGTGGATTTGATCCACATGTAGGCTCTTTATGATAAACTCTAGGGAAAATATTCTCATTGTCATGAACAAAGGTAGGCAATAAGGAGGAAGTTCACACCCATAAACCCTAATTTGAGTGTAATTCTCAAACAAATACCAATCACCCACTCTGGTGTCCTTACTGAGCTGGAGGATCTCTTTCTACTAGGGTAAGATTCTTGATGGGGAGACATTATGCATGATTTTATATGCAATATCCATATAAGAGGATGTTGAGCCATAAAAAGGGTCTTTTTCACCTCTATTTACCTCAAATTAACTTATCAATCCAGGAACAATTTGTTATCTCAAAGAGTGTACTCAGTTTGAGGTGGCCATTTGTTAGAGTAATTCTAGTAGTATAGTGCTCAAAATACAAGAGTAAACGGATGCTTAAAATAGGATCCTCTTACAACAAAGAACTTAATGACTTAAATCATGCATTCAGAAAACTAAATCAAATTATCAGTCAAGGGTACAGTAACGGTAACTCATCCCTCTGTAAACTGATGTAACTAAAGATAATCAAGGAACGGACCATCAACATAGGAACTAGACAACAAATGTCAATGCTTACTATAGTCTCATATCGTTCGAAGCAAAGACAACGCAAATATTAGGAAATGGAACAACAACTATAAATGGAACAACAACTAGGAAATGGAACAGAAACTAAGTCTTGTAAACAGCGAAACCTTATTTTGAGGAAATAAAGGCAGCAATCATATCCTACAGAAATCAGATAGCAATCTTTACTCTAAGAATAAATCGGACATCAAACGTAAATAGAATGGCAACTGATTAGCGATGAAATATAGAACAACACTTAGAGCCAAATGTAAATGTACAGTAAACAAAAGTAAATAACACACACAACACGCCTTGATATTGAGAGAAATAGTAATCTGACTTCGATACCACAAATATCAATCTTAGTTACGAAGAATAACGATTGTGATTCATAATGGAATAACAATTTCAGTTGAACAACAATCACGATTAAGTATAAACCATAGATGAATACAGTAATACGAGCTTATGAATGTTATAGCCCGGTTACTCTGTAATTGAACAACAATAGCATTTTGTAAGGAACAATAGTATTATATGAATGATTAAAGGAACAACAATGCGTTACAAAGTCAGAATGAACAACACAACATTCCTGTCACAGAGAACGATATTACTTAATCGAACATAAGTCAAATATAACAAAACCATGATGTAAAATAACAAAACACATCAGATTACCGAACAAAGCTAATAATGAAAACCACACATGAATTAAAGATAATGGTATAGGAGCAAGTGTTCCACCAGGGTTGGGCCCTTAGCCTCCAGGGACACTGCTTGAGATTATTCCAGGATCAAAGATGAAACAACAACCAGATTTATATTAAAGCATCAAAGCAAAGTTATAGTGGATCACTTATCAACGAGAGTCGATGATCAATGTTTTAAATACAAAGGAAAGCTACATAGAAAGTAATAGCAGATCGTCCCCCCGAGGTAGCAGTGCTGCCCCTTTTTATAACAGCCGAGCAGAGATATCAATGATGCAAAAATAGTTAAAATAGCGATGCCTCAGGATCCGCCAAACTGTTAATTCCCAGTTATCCATTTGTTCTCTTGTGCCGATTCGATATCTCCTCTTCCTTTCCTTGGCTGATACGCTTCAATTTGGATTGTCTTGTTTGCATGTGGTTCCCTGCCAAAGGGACAGCAGTTAACTTTGCCCTGTCTTTTTCTTTGGGACGGAAATCCTTCATTTTTCCATTTTTCTGCATAAGAAAATGGCAATTATTAGTTGTTTTGCGTTACATACGAATCCCATAGATTTTGCCATAATTTCTTATTAAATACCTAATTCATGATGCAAAGGGGTTATGATTTTTAAAGAAAAGATGACAAAATAATCTATAAAAACATACCTTCTTCAGTACTCCACAGAGGATATGAATTGAGAGTAGCTTTCATGGTTGGGTTTCTTCCTGAAAAAAACATCCCAATCAAGGACAAACATTCTTTGCTTGTTTGAATCCTTTAAACTGAGACTTAGGGATTTAATTTCATCTATGTGGGTATATAGGAACAAATGTCTAGGGTATAAATAGATACAAACTTTTGGGGTCTTCCAAACAACTTGATGTTGCTTCTTAACTTTTCACAGTAGGACTTAGATATTTCCAAATGAATATTGATAGAAGATTCCTCAACCATACAACTTCGTTTCCTATTTATCATTCAACAACATATTCTACAAATAGATCCTAGTTTTCTTAACTAAAAATCCCTTCAAAATACATTCTCTAGTTTCAGTGTCCATCATGATTATGATATGACCTCCCTCTCAACTAGGGAGATTCCTTTTATCTCACTCCCTCTTAAGTTAGGGAGATGTCTTTCATTCAAGCTCCCTCTTAGCTTATGGGGCTCAACTTATTTTCTACGACATCAAAGAATATTTCATGGCTTCAATCCTTCTTATCAAATTCATGATGACCATCATTAATCACGTCAACTTTACTTTACGAAAATATTCACCACCTTGAAGATTATGTACATGCACAACTTAGATAGAAAGTATAACCAAATCTATAGAAGCATGAAGTTAACCATATGGAAGAATTCATCTTTAGACATCAACTACTTACACTTGGTTACAAACAAGAGCCACATACGCTTCAACTTCTTGCTAGGATTTTTTTCATAAACCCTAGACTATTTCATCAAGGCTTTGATCATTTCACAACAACCTTCATTACATATAACGTTTGAATGTTTCTTCAAGAGTCTGACACACCTTACTATATCATATAACAAACCCTAGAAACAATTTACAATGTATCTAACAACTTTCAAAATTGATATGTAGGCTTCCTATTAGGATTTAGTGAAAAACCCTAGATTTCAAAAATACCATCATCCTAAAGAATCAAACTTCGACTAGGACTTAGTTCAAAACCCTAGGACTCATGACCATCAACAATTACGTCAACAAATACATATAGGATTTCATCGTTATGCACAAGCATATCATAACATGTGTTATCCAAACAAAATAGATACATATCAATGAATGTTAGAGACATAGAAAACTTGATCAAGCTAGGGTTTGATCAGACAAACACACACATGTCAATGATTTCATTTCTAAGATATTATAAGGGTCTTTCTTCTACACCCTACTAAACCCTAATGATCTAGGGTTTCAATGCAAAACATAACAAACCCTAAAATATCAATACTTCAAAGATTTGGGATTTCAGACATTATCATTCAAACCTAACAAGTTAGGGTTTCCATACCCATACCAAAATCCCAAGTTGGCTAAGGTTCCACACATTATAATTGACATACCCTTAAGTTATGGTTTTTCACAAATAAACTTTCTAGTCTTCTACAAGAGTAAAAGGTATAAGGAGGGTATATTTATCTAATTATGAATCACCCAATCAAGAATCTTTAAGATTCAAGAAATCTAGACACAATGATGTTATTAATATTTTATCAAGAATGAATATCATGAAGAGAGCAAAAAATTGCAGTTCAAAACATACCTTATCATTTCTTAACAAACCATGTAATTCCCATGCTTTGTACTGTGAGGCCTTCTTCCTTGAGTCTTCAACAACTAAACAAGGAAAATAAGAGTAGAAATGTGATTAGTATTTAATGCAAACAAAATTGGATAAGTGAAAAAAACTAAAAATGAAAATGGTAATAGGATACTTATATTTGGAGGTTGGTGAGGGCTACCTCCAAGCTTGAGGGATACTTATGAAATGAAGACCAAATAATTTTTTTTTTACAAAATTTGTTAAACCTAAAAATACTAAAAATAAAAAATAAAATAACTAGAGATTAGATTAAAGGACTTAGTAGTCTAAGTCCCTTATATCCAGTTCTTTGGGTCTAGTCTTCTTTGAAGATACTTATTTACCAACATTGGCTTGGTATCTGCTTCTTTTCTTTTTCATTAGATTATCAACATGGTCACTTCTATAGTGACCCATCTTGTGGCATTGGTATGGTTCTATCTTGAACATATCAACTTTCTTTCTTGGCCCTCTTGAGTTCTTCGAGTGTCCTTTCTTGTGAGAAGTGAAGTATGCATTTGAAACCTTTAGTTATTTGTTGTTGGATACTAATGATATTATCATTTATTCTTGGGTGCAAGAATTCCATAATTTTTCAAAGGTATGAGCTTCTTTCATACCATTGAGACTTGAAGCAAAAGAACTCTATGTATGTGGTAATCTCAATAGTGGAGTGATTACTAGCTCCTTTTCTGGTATAATTTCATCTATGGCTTGAATGTCATCTCTAATTCTATATATACTCACAAACAAGGAAGCCACAATATCATCCTTGGTCATATTTTTTGTCCTTAACTCATTCATCAAACTTGCTACTTAACTGATGTTCTTGATAATAAATAATTTTGATTGTGCTTCATACATTTCTTGAGCATGGTCTATATTGGAAATGTATCGGAAAAGATTGTCTTTTATGCTTTCTACCACCAGTGTCATATCCAATATCTCCAGTTCTCTATACTTCACCTTATCTACATCACTAGATTCTTCGCTAGGTTTCTTCACCTTTTCTTTGACCAAATCCAAGACCTTGTTCTTTTCAAGAATGAGGTCAATTCTATTCTTCCAAGAAATGTAGTTTGATGGTCCTTCCCATTTGTTCTCATTATTTATTATTTTAGATATTTTCCTTGAAGGTAGTGATCTTCTACTCTTCCAAGAGCTCCTTATATGATCCCTTGATCAATATTTTAGATTCGTTCCAGTAGATACTCAAAACTACCTTTTTTGTCCACCTTAGCTTTGATACCATGTTAGAAAATTAGAAAGGAATAAAGATTTTCTTATATAGATAATTACTTGTGATTCTTTTATCTTTATGTTCTTCTTATATATTTTAATTCATCAAGAAATTACCTAAACAATAACACAAGGAAAATAGATGTAGGCGGAGAACTAGGGAAAAACCAGTCAACAATTCTTCCTTCAATATTTTCTTGAGATAATTGAAGACTCTAGACCCAGAAAAATACTTCCTCCACACAAAGTTAGCCCTCAATCCTTCTTGCAGATGATAACCCTTCAAAATAAACTTCAGCCTAGCAACATCAACAACATCTTCAAACCAATAGTAGTAGCAGCAATAACTTTGACCAAAATAGAAAAACTTTGATCTCCCCTGATACACCTTATAAGTGAGTGAGATTTGTCCCAAAAATTTGATCTTGAGGTTTTCTACCTTCCTCCAGAAACTTACACTACTTTCCAACTCTTCTTCTAGCCCTTTCTCAACTTCACATTTCCCAGCTTCCAACTTCAGGATATTGAACTATGTGTGAGAGAAAAAATGAGATGCTGCAAATGAATTCGAATTTATTTGTATATATAGCCTTCTAGGGAGGTAACATTACTCTTCTTGAGTCTGACTTGGTGTGGAGGAGACTAAATTCATTTTTGACTCAAAAATAATTATTTTTACATGATTCAAAAACCCAAGAAGGGTCTCTTTTAATGTACAATGATTCTAATGACTAAGAATAAATCCTAGAAGTCCTCTATCAGGACTTTGACCTAAAACATGAAGACACAAGTATTAAACCCATTGTTTAATAAGCAATAATAATAATAATTATTTTTTTTCTTCGTTCCTTGGATAAGTACATCTCAAATACATTTATGAAGACCAAACCTAGTTACATATTACAACACCATTATAATAGCAGATACACATGGAGAGGTACTAAGCCTGGTGACTCCCTTCTCATGTAACTCTTGAACTTGTTTCTTATTTTCTACACTTTCAATCACAAACATCTTTTACATTCCAATATTATGACTAGGGGAACCTTCTTGCAACTGTAATTCATGGTGTATCTCCCTCTTAGGAGGAAATCCTTCAAGTTCTTGAAAAATCTCATCATAGTTAGAAATAATTTTAACCAATTTATCCTTATGAGACGAATCACAACCCTTAAAAGGATCAGATTATCCAATATCCTTTTCTTTCACAGCTAGAAGTACAAAATTCTTGCCAACATTAAAATGAGCCTCTTTATTTTCCATGCACTAACAAGTGATAAATTAGTCTTCATACTATGTGCTCTTACAATATACTCAACCCCATCTTGGTGAGGTGATATTTGTTCTCCTGGATGAAGAATACGAATTTCTTGTCATACAAATAAGGACTTTCCAAAACAAATATGCAAATATCAAGGGGAACCACATCTAACTCAACCTCATCAATAAATTTGGAAAGTATAGAAAATCCAAGTTTAAATTTCTTTG
This sequence comes from Pinus tabuliformis, assembly GCA_031772625.1. Taxonomy (NCBI): domain Eukaryota; kingdom Viridiplantae; phylum Streptophyta; class Pinopsida; order Pinales; family Pinaceae; genus Pinus; species Pinus tabuliformis. Next base: position 957,784,929 of record CM062811.1, read on the forward strand.
TCACTTGCAACTTTATAGTATCACAAACCTAATAGATAGGATAAGGTTTCTTGTGAGGCATCATTTCTAATTCCAACTTCTTGACAATTTCCTCAGAAATAAAATTAACTTGGGAACTAGTATAAAAAAGAGTACCTACTTTCGTATTCTTAATAATCACCCTTACATGAAAAAACTCACTTATTTTTCTTTCAATACTAGGAGACACAATAGAAGAACTAGAACTACCATGAGCAAATTCTTTACCTTGTACTCCAATAAAAATGACCTAATTTTCATCCCCTGAATCAAATCCCAAATCTCATTGTGTTGTCACAATAGTCTTTTTCTTTCCTTTACCTCCAAACCTCTTTAGGTAATTGATCAGGATGCAACTTCCAATAGTGAGCATCATCATGCCCTTCATTCTTACAATGCGAGCATGTTGGCTTTGCCTCTTCTTTCTTTACTGTGACAATTTTTTTTTCTTATTTCCTTTAGATTTTCCTTCAACGAACTTGGATGGTCGTTTCTTCACGAAATCACCCAAGATGAGTATCTTGGACACACACTTCATCCAAATTAGTGGGATTAAACGTAGAAAAATTAAGGTGAAAATAACTATCCAATGCACCAATATATTTCAAAAGCGTCTATGGGGAACCTAATGGAATATTTAATGGCAATGCTTTCTTCCTAAATTCTTGGGTAGAACTTTGCACACTTTATCCTTTTACTTGTCTTATATTTTTTCCATTCGATAATTTATTTCTGAGTATAAGATAATGGATAAAACTGATTCTTTAATGCATAAGTGAATTCTGATCAAGAAGAAAGGAGCTTACCATTATTTTTGAGACCTTCCCAAAGTTTAGTTTCCCACCAAACCAACATTGTGCATTCAAGTCGAAGAGAGGCCAACTGAATCTTTACCTCTTCTTCATCAATATGTTGAATATGAGAATAAAATTCTATATGTCAAATCCAACTATCCAATAATTCTACATTAATCTCACCATTATATAGTGGTAAGTCGAACTTAACATCCAACTTCAGCAATGGCTTACTCGAAGAAATCTTCTTATGATAAGATGGTGGTGGCAATGAAGAAGAAGGAAGTAAGGAATAAGGAGGAGAAAAAGATATCAAAGAAGGATGAGGAGGATGAAGAGGGTGTTGATCACCCTCATTCTTTACTTGACTTATAACTTCTCTTTTTCCAAAGCTCTTTTTCTTTATATAGCTCTTCCACCTTTGACTGCAAGAAAGCGAACGCCTCGAGAAAATCCACCCTAGAGCTAAAATGATTCTCTTATCTTGGTGAAGACATCCCTCCTCTTTGAGTGAAGCTGCTCGAACCAAATTTTAGGATTATAAGCTTCAAGTTCACCTTATCCATTTTAAAGCTTAGACCTAGTGATTATTGACACTCAAAAAACCAAATCAAAATAGATCATCATGCTCTAATAGAAAACTTGATCATGATCTTTTAATGCAAGCCTATGATTTATTGGGCTTAAATTGAATGCAAAGTACCAAGTTTGACAGAAATCTTAATAAAATACGATAACATAAATAAACAACTACAGAGAATATAAAAAGACACAAATGAGATTGATAAAAAATTTCATCCAATTTTAGCTATGTTTCTAGTTCTTCTTCCAATGGAGTAGCCTCTTCAATTATGATGCAAAATGACTCAAATTAGATTAAATCCTCAATCTCCAAATCTGGCTCCTTACTTTGCAGCTTCTCAAAAGACTAAAAAACCATTCACAAAAACTCTCATTTGAAAATTCTCCGAAAGGGCAAAAAAAAATCTAAGACTTATCACATAAACAGTAACAGTCATGGTAAGAAATTAGAAAGGCTTAGAATATAATCAAAAATTCTTGTGTTGCAATGGAACTTTATTTTATATAAATAGTTGTTTGGGTTGGCAGACCTAGGGTCGAACTCACGGGGTTACGACTTATTCGTTCTAACAACATATTAAAATGGTACTTTTCTTTAACAAAAATATGTATATAAAACTTCGATGCACCTTCCGTAACCAACACATTCCATATATGTAATACAATCATATCGACATTCAATCATATCAACATCCAATCCCGAGGTTGGTCTCATCGACAAGTAGGCGGAGGTTATGTCGAGTGTAACCATATGATAAATATTATTGTAATTGACGTTTGGCATATGGCATATCATTTGAACCCGTCTGCGTTTTATATTCCACGTGCTCTTTTCATATAACAATTGAACGAATGATTTATTAACATGGTATTAAGATACAAATAAATTCGAATTCATTCGTAGCATCTCATTTTTTCTCTCACACAAGTGGTATGGCTCCAACTCGCAGGATTAGTTGGTCAGGCGCAGGTGAAAGCACGATGACAGGTCAAGGAACCTTGAGATCTAGTAGCAATATAGGAAGAGAGTAGTAGGGATCTAGTATTATCAAGCAGATTGTCTTAGGACATGTCTGTCTCTCTCAGCAAGAGGGAGTCATGAGACAACAACATCAAAGGACATTCATGGTCCTATACCTCTTAGTGAGAGTGAGTATTGATATGATAGAACTACGGACAATCATTTTCCTTCCTTCAAAGATGTTGGAAAATTAGGGAGAATATCACTAGAAGCTCAGGACACTCAGTTGAATGTGGGATTTCAATAACATGATTAGTATTTTTAGTTTGTGATGTAACCTACTTTATTTTTGATAAGTCAATTGTTATTTTATAAAAGAGGGTATAAAAAAATAAAGAAAAAAATGAAATATGAAAAAATAGAAAAATAAAAAGAGACGAATTTGAACTGCATCAAAAGAAAGTAAAAAAAAATTTGAATAAGTGTGCTTGTTTAAAGTGACACTCTAGGATAAAAATTTCATTTGTAATAATAAAGGTCTATGTGCAGTTTGTTTTTATGCCACAACCTTTTCTTCTGATCTGAATCAAAATATTTAGTCTTGATCAAATCATTTACTTTTTTGTTCTAGACTAGAGAATAAATTTAACCAAATAGTTTAATCTTGGTTGAAAATTAGAAATTAGGTTCGATTATGACAAATAAAAGGCCTAATATGCTTAAAATTTGTCCTAAAGTCATATAGATTAGGCTTAGATTAGTTAAATAATTTTAAAGTGTAGCTAGTCTAAATGCTCCCATGATTGTATTATTTCTGATTATTGTTAATTAATCTGCTTAAGTGGTGATTAATTATTATAAAGGGTTATACATAAATGATTTTTAAATCAAGCTCATATACAACAAAGATATTTGTAGGGAAGTGTTAATGATTCAACCAAAATCAACGGTCATGGCCATTCCCACTCGGATCAATGACGTGGAAGCACTTTGCACCCCCTAGCTATGACACGAGATAACGACGAGGGGGGGTGCAAAAATCGTTTTTCCTGCGCGGGCCCCCCACCTATGAGTCACCTTATCAATGCTTCGCAACCCCCCCCCGCCCCGCTCTAAACTGCTTACCACTACCGCCCCCCTCCAAAATCCACTATTCCCACTCCCACGTCTTCTGATACCACCTCAACTTCAAATCCTTTAGCGCCACCTTCATCCAATCCTTTCGTGCCACGTGCCCTCCATATATTTTCATAGCCGTTCTCATTAATTAGTCCCGCCATCCTTTGCCGAATAAATGTCTTATCGTTGCCAAATAAATGCTTTCTTGTTGCACTGTAAATGCTTATGTGTTGCTACAATCCTTTCAAATTAAGTTATTAATTTGCAATTAGCCTGTTATTAACAGCCTCTGCTATAACGGTAGTTAAAATTTCCCTATAAATAATCATTTTCCCCATTACAACTGCTTTTCTTACTCTTCCATTGCTTCTAAATTATTCAGTTTCCTGCATATTTTCTATTGAGCCAAGTTTGTACCCTGAATCATTTCTCAGCTATGTCTACAATTTTCTATCATATTACCATTTCTATCTAATATTATGGCTCCTAAGTAGAAGGATAAATATTCCGTTGGTTCTTCTTCAGCACAGGAAAACCCACAAACTTTCGATCCTCTTAACTTGGACCATATCCCATTAGCTGACCAATACTTCAAATTCACAGATACTGAGTGTGAATTTGACATACTCGAATTACACAATTGGCTCAGACAAAAAAAACTTGATTCAAAGGATGAAATAAACCTCTCAGAATCCAACCTTCCTCTCTACATGTTTCCCCAAGCTCATTCTTTCCATGATTTGGTTATTTGGTGTCAATCCAAGTATAATCCCTTACAAAGAATAGTAGTGGCTCAGAATGGTGACATTATGATAACCATCACTGTTGAAGCCATAAACAAGATTCTTTTGATACCTGAGAGTGATTCCCTCATCTTTTTCTCCCCTGCAACTCTGATTGACCTATACCATAAACTGAAATTCCCTCAGAGAGCTCAGATCTTTGGTATTTTTCTCCCTGAAGATGCTGAGCTTCCCAAAAAATCCACCTTACTCAACATCCATGTTTCTAGAGAGAGCCAAGCAAATTATTTCCCACATTTACTACCTGTTAGGCTACCAATTAGATCAATGGGTAGACAAGGCTATCTTAGGTTATTTGTCTATATTTTCAAAAGAAAACAAGACTACCTTCATGTATAACTACAATCATTTTTTCGCTGATGCTATGCATGAGGATCTTATGAATATCGCAACTGAAGTAGTATTCAAATACTCTTCTCTCTTATTTCACATGTTTATTTTTTAGCAGGGAGACAAATTGCCCATTGTTTTAAACAAGTAGGATGAGCAACAAGATGATCAATCAGTTATTCGTTGGACCTCATTGATTAGAAAGAAATCAATTGAGTTCAAATTTGTAAATTTCATAGACTTTTTCATTCACCCAATATCACAACTTTTTAGTAGTCAAATTGAACCAGGAGTCAGTCCCAAAATGAAGAGGATATTGCACTTTAGCGATCAAGTCAGAATAGGAGACTGGTATCTCTACCAAAGCTACACAGAGATCAAAGTATATGGGTGTGAGTTGGCTCCATATAGGTTGCCAAAGTATGTTCCAATGAGAATTTTCTCTTTGTAATATATCAGGCAAATGATGAATATGGATGAGCTACATTTCATCTTAGGAAAGGGAAAATCACAATTTAAGATTAAAGCACAAGTTGGGTCATTCATTCGCAACACTAGATCAACTGGCTCAGAGGCATATGCCATACTCAAACAAATGGCTTTTCAACCCAAATTCACTTGGTCTTATGATCCATTCAACATTATTTGAGATTTAAGGGTGGAACTTAATACTACTCATGATCACACACATAGGCTTGAAATTGAGAAATTCAGAAATCAGGAACAGTGGGAAGAGAATAATCTTCAAGAAGCAGAGGAACAAGTGTTGCCTCCTTCTACTCATCAGAATCCAATTTCACATACGAAGCTAGACAAAAGGCTTAGGGAAGGATCGTCATCATCAGCAATGGCAGAAAAGGATTTCATCCACTACTAGAAGAAACCAAGGATTTAATCAAAGGCTACTACTACTACTGCAACTCAATGTCAAAAGGAGCCTATTGTCATCAATCTGGATGATTCACAGGTATCTATAGGCACTGAGGAACTTGTAATTAATACTCCTTCTTCCTCTTGTACTTCACAAAATTTTCTAGAAATTACTTAGTTCGCTGGCTCAAGTGAAACAAAGGAGTAAAATGTTTTCGCTAACTTTCTTAAGATCAAGAAAAAGAATGAAGCTTTAATAGCTAATGCCTATCCACAGTTCTGGAAGCAGACTTCCACTTCACAACATAGATTACTGATAGCATTTGACAGTGAGAAGGGAAGAATGCAGATGGTCTTTTTGCAGTCTGAAGTACCTTTTCCCAAAGGTTCTTCTCATTATAAGAAAACTATATTCTCATTTGATGCCAATCAGATTCATCCAATTGACCAAATGGACATGCATAGGTAGTCTGGTGACATGTTGTTCTCAACCATTACCGACACTGCTATGTCATTGCTAAAGATTAAAACTTCTCTATCAAATGTGTAGTCTCAATTGAAAATTGAGAAAATATCATCTCTGGATAAAGATAATATGGTTAAGTAATTGGAGGACTTAGTCATTAAAATAGTATATGACCCTAGTGATGTAAAAGAAGCAAAAGATATAATCAGAAGGAAGAACACATATATTGCAACATTGAGAAAACAATTGAAACTGCCTTCTACAGAGGACCCCTAGACTAAGGAAATAGCAGAGACTAAACAACATAAGGAAGAAATGCTCAAACTGATAATTGAGAAAAATGTACAGATTAAAACCATGGAGGAACAGATTAAGAAGTTTCTTAATAAAAAGAGAAATTTAATCAATTATATATAGCCCCCATCGCAGTTATTCCTATTACATATTCATTAGCCACAGGAGAATCTACATCGACAATAGAGGATTTGAGAAAACTTTCACTCGAACTCATTCATCAACAGCAAGAGAAAGAAAGGCTCCATAAGAAATTCGAGACTTGGGAAGCACAAAAAATAAAATATGATAGTTTGTATGTTGAGGAAATGTAGAAAACACATAGGTTGAATAGAAGGATAAAAGAATTGCAGAGTCAGTCACTGATGGCATAGACCTTGGCCCAAGCCAAGGAAAGAATTTGGGTAGACATTAGTCAAGCCATAACTGAAATATTGCCATCCATTCAGATCTTTTTTGAGCAGGAGGAACTCATCAACAAATTTCAAGTAGCCATTGATGAAGTGAAATAGTTGCTTAAAGATAAACCAAGTGAGGCTACTGATATGATCAGAGTTCTTAATTCAAAGAATAGGATAGAGTTGGAGAAAATACAAATTTTAGACATAACATAAACCATTTTGGATATCAAGATGGTTCTCCAAAAGAAGAACTTTATGACACAACTAGAAACTAAATGTCAAGCATTAAGGACCTCTGTTCAAAGGTTTCGCTTTAAGTTTAATTTAATTAATCAGAGAGGACTGCGAGGATTAGTGGCTCAAAATGATAGGATTATCAGTTTGGAAGATTACTGCCAGAAACTTTACAGCATAACAACTTATAGATAAAGTTTTGCAAGCATAAAAGGGCACATTACACGGAAGTAAGCATTGGAAGCTTTAAATTTTGATTTGACTATTCAACATGAAATAAAACATCTTTTTATAAATAATCCCACTTTTGAGAAATACATAGAAGTAGATGAAGTTTATAGGAAATTGGTAAATCTCACCATACTCCATGAAGAAATATGGGATCACTTCTACAAAGTAATTGAGTAACTTTCATCTTCAACCGACAGATAGCTAGGAAACACTTTTTGGGGACTAGTCATCAACAGATTCCTAAAGAATAGTGCCACCACTTAGAAGTTTTTCAATTTCCTATTATTTTTCACTATTTTTGTAAGATTTTGTAAGAAATATCTCTATCAGATATTTAGTTTTGTATAAATAACTCCTCATTCGAGTTATTATGGGCTGAACCCTTCTATGGGTATTGAGAACAAAATTGTAACTAAGTTGGAGGTTTTCAAGCTAATGAAAGGACTATAAATTTTCCTACTATAGTTCTGTCTTCTTGTAAGTTTTCATATGTGCTTATTTCATAATGTATTGCATCATATATTCAATTATTTATGCAGAGAACTGGGTAAGATAATACTGAGTATCAGTCAGTCTTAAATCCCCTGTGAAGTTATGAACAATAACTAGGGACTAGCTTATAAGACTATTTGTTATTATAAACTCCCATATGTCAATTAATTATCACACAAATTTGCATTTGTTTGAATATATTTTGTTCTATAGGAAATGTTGTTTTCCTTTATTCTTTGCTTATAACCAATCAAATATTCTGTTTGAATATTTAGAAAATTATACCTTCGCATATTCTACTACTCATTCACTTTAAATCAATTAACTATAGCTAGATAAATAGCAACCCTTTCATCAGTTTAGTAATTATTAAGGCTTAAGCACATGTTTTAAATAATTCATATCATTCATCATCCATAAAATTTAAAGCCAACAAAATATTTTAGATGCTTTGGCATGACTAACTGACCTAGAGTCATCTCAGAGGACAACATCAGACTAGTGTCATTGCCCAAGAACGAAAATTGAACTATTTTTCCCGGGACAAAGATTAATTTTTTTTTTCTTTAAGGTGAATAAAGAAATTGTAGGTTAAAAATCATTCACCTCACGACTCCACTTGAACAAGATGGTTCCTTCAAAACATACTAGATCTCACCCTAACTCTCAAATTATATCTCCTTTATCTGATCCTTAGAGGTTGGTGAGAGAGGCCTCGTTTAGAAGGAGACATGAAGCTTCTTCTTCTTCTGTACCATTACAACCTTAAGATGTTTAAGCTTCTAATCCCTTTGGCTCTCTTCCATCCCAATTAGATTTGGTTGATCTAACACCTAGGGTTTTAGAACTTTTATCTAAAGGAGTTTATCTGCAGTCAACTCTCTTAGTCCAATCTTTGGAATCTTACAAAACTTCCTGAAATATTTTCAGATTCTCCCAAGCCAGAGGAAGAACTAGATGTACATTTACCCGAGCTAAAACCAACTGATTTTATCTCCCCCACTCATTACATTCCCATCCACTTTTTCCCAACCTGGAGAAAACTTCTCTGTATATTCAAACCCATTATTTGAAAGTAAAGAACGGGTTGAAACAGAGGTTCAGAAGTTAGTAATAAAAAAACCTTTGAAATTTTTTATATCTCCTCCACTTTCTCATGCTCCTCCTTCCATTTCTACACCTCCATATTCACCCACTGCCTCACCACTTGCTTCATAATTCTCATCTGTATCATCTCCTACCTCTTCTATTGAGTCATCTTCTTCTTCATCTTTAGATATCACATTTTGACCTATATTTCAAGCTAGATATGCTTCCCTACATCTTTCTAAACAGTTAAACAATTTCCCTGATGGGTATTTGAAACACCTACCTAGGTTTAATGGTGAAACTGGCCCGAGTACAAAAGATCATCTAATTGCATTATTATATTTTGCAGATAATATGAATATAGAGCATGAGGATGTATACATGCATTTTTTTGTTCATTCTTTAGAGGGAAATGTTAGGATATGGTTTAGGAAACTGAGGGTTGATTCAGTTCAGTCTTGGAATGATTTAACTAATATATTCAAGAATCAGTAGGGTGTCAAAAAGGATGGAGTTTACTTCCTTACTGAGTTTGAAGAACTTAAAAGGAACCATGGAGAACCTATTGCAGATTTCATTAAATGATTAAATAAAATCTACAACAAAGTGCCCCTTGATTGTAAACCTCTTGTTGCAATATCAGAGGTTAGGTTTTCCAAAGCCTTTGATGATGAATTTGTAGTCATACTGAGGGAAAGGATATCTCCTACTCTTTAGGATATGTAAACTACCACTATAGAAGTTGATGTTAACAAATCAACTTCATCTAAACTCAAAGCCAAAGTTGAAAATACCGAAAGAAAAATGAATGCTAAGGAGGAGGGATCTTCCTCAAATTCCAAAAACAATGATAAAAAAATAGACGAGATAAAATCACTACTTAGAATCTTATCTAATAGGATTTCTAAGATTGAAAATCAACCCAAAACCATACAAAAAGCTACTATTAGACCACGTAATCAATTTAGAAGAGCCCCTCAAACCCAAATTTTACAAAGGCCTAACACTGATCAACAGATCCAACCTCATCTGATGATTGATGACCAACAATTGGATGATATTGGTCCTCTAATTTCCAAAGATATAAATAATTTTTATTCTACATCTATAAATAATGCTATTGTTCCTCACCCTTCAAATTTGTCTTTCCAAAATCAAGAAGACAATCAAATTTCTAAATACCAGGCCTTCTCTGAATTCCTAAATCATGAATTAAATAGAAGATACGATCTTAGACCTAGGGAAGGGCCTAGTAGACCTCCAAAGGGTCCCATTCAAAATGAAACTCAGATAAAATATGTTGAGACCCAGACAACTATCATTATCGCTTAAATCAAACATGTGAAGAAAGTAAAATTAATAAAATTGTTTTGACAACCTTTAATGTTGAAAGAGAACCAGAAACGGTTAAATATTGATTCCCCTAGCTGAACTGTAAAAAAATCCAGGGTATAAGAACGAAGTTTCAAAATGGATTCAGTCATCTAGTTTGGATGTTGAAGGGGATGTGATAAGCCTGCAGGACAGAAAACCCTCAGTAGGTTTTGGTCCTATTTCTGACATGATAGATGAGAATGTACCACCGTTTTACGTGACTATGAAAATTCATGATTTCCTGCAATATAACTGTATGCTAGATTCTGGGGCTTCCCATAATCTAATGCCTAAAGCAATCATGGACCAGTTGAAATTTGTAATCGCTAGAACTTACAATGATATTTACACTTTTGACTCCAAGAAAGTTCCTTGTCTTGGACTTATTAAAGATTTGGTGGTAACCTTAGCTTAGATCCCTATCAAAAGTGTGGTTTTAGACATAGTAGTCACTAACATTCCTCCAAAACTTGGCATGCTAGTATCAAGATCTTGTTGTGCCCAACTAGGATGGAGCCTACAAATGGATATGTCTTATGCCACTATCCCAGTTTATGGGGGTGAGCATCTTAGGCTATATAGAGAGGTCAAATTTATGAACACAATTTTTAGAGCATATTAGGCTAGAAATCATCCAATTTATGCTTTTGACTAAGACTTTGGGTGTTTTGAACTATTTGTAAATAATTCACAAAATACTCAACTAACTATTGAAGATATTATTGATCAACCTAAAACCATTGAAATTGATATTTGGAAAATGTACTTTGATGGTTCTTGCTCAAAGGAAGAAGCAGGAGTTGGAATTGTATTAATTTTTCCATATAAAGAAAACATTTCCCAATCATACAAACTTGATTTCGATGTAACCAATAATGTAGCAGAGTATGAAGCTTTTCTACTAGGATTGGAGTTAACAAGAAGTCTTAAGGTGCAGAAGTTAAGTGTATACAGTGATTCTAAACTTATTGTTAGACAAGTTAGGAATGAATCTCAAACCAAGAACCCAAGATTGAGATCTTATAGGAATGAAGTTTGGGATTCAATTGAAAATTTATTTTCAACATTTAATATTACTGTTATTCCTAGAGATCAAAACATGTATGCAGATTCCTTGGCTATTTCTGCAAGTTCCTTTAAAATCCCTGATAAGATGCTTGTCCAGTATCAAATTTAATTCAAGTATAGACCATCTATTCCTAACAATCCTAAGTATTGGAGATTTTTTGATGATGACGAGCAACTAAAATACTTTTTTCAAGTCATAAATGGATTCTAAAACATGCAAGTTGAGGAAGAACCACTTGATAATATTGAAATTGACAACGAAGATCAAACACCACAATTTTATTCTACAATTGTTGATCATAACATTATTCAAATCTCTAACAATTTTATTCCAAAAGGGTTAATCCCTCTTGAGAAGCTCTTTGATCACAATGATGTCCCCAAAAATCCACTTTCTGATTCACCTAATCGAAATATTGAAATTTATAAAATTGTAAGTTATTAAGAGATCAACATTATAACATTGTAATGTTGATTTGATTATGATGTGATACTTGTACATATTGTAAATATTGATTATCAGGCCTAATATAGTTTCTTCAGGGGACCTCGCCCTCCCCATTAAAAAAAAAAAAGTTATTAAGAGATCAAAAATGTTAAAATTTGTGCATCCCTATCAATGGAAGCTAAAGATAAATATTTAGCCCTCCTTCAAGCCTACAAAGTTTTTTTTGCCTAGTCTTATAGTGAATTAAAAGCCTGTTATATATCTCTTATTGGACACCAAATTCCATTAAAACCAGAGGCAAAACCTTTCAAACAAAAATTGAGGAGAGTTTATCCTGTACTTCTTCATGTAATTGAAAAATAACTAAAAAGGTTACTGGATGATAAAATAATACTTCCATTAAGTTATTTAGATTGGGTAGCCAATCTAGTTCTAGTGAGGAAAAAGAATGGTGAAATTAGATTATGTGCAGATTTTAGAAATTTGAAGGATTGGTCCTCTCCATTGTCAGATGATGGACTGACATCCAGTGTGTCCTACGAATGATAAAAAATGCGTGCATCTGTGGACGAAGATACACATGAAAAATCCGAGATGGTAGGATCAGAAAGGAGGTTAGGAAAAAATGGAGGAGGCACGGACAAACAAGGATAGTCCTCTGCTATCATTGGATGTTAAAGCTCCTTGTCATACTCTTCGTGAATGATAGGCCATGTTGGTTGTGCAACACCAACTCCATCGATAGATCGATCCTCATTCAAAACAAGTGTAGAGTCCAAAAAAAAGAACACAAGACAGTGCAATCCAAAGGATGATCAAAATATAACGATGAAGGTAGAGTTACGAAATACTTGTGATAACCCATGGGATTCCCAACCAAGCTTGCACGGAAATCGGAAGGAGCGATGTCGGGAGGATGTGACGGTTGAACAAAAGTGTGTTCATGATATCCCACCTCATTCTGCGAGAGTTGAGATGTTTGGTGAGGGGACGATGGAAAGTCACTTGTGACAATGACTGTGTCTGTCTGTGATTGCACAGATTCATCACCGAAGTATGCTGAGTGGGATTTGAGCTTGAACTTCTTCTTGGGAATGACAGATTTGGTAAGGAAATATTCAAATTTGTTCATGAGATACTGTAATTTCATCTGACTTTTCGAGGCTTCAAACATGAATAGAAAGAAGTGATCCAAAAACTCCTTGGGTGATTCGTGTAGGGCCTTCCATTGTTTTAACAAATTTTTATCAAGTACTTTAGGATCAAAATTATGGAAAACAGATTCGATTAGATCATTGAACTGTTTGAAAGAGTGCACAGAGTTATGAGGTAGTGTGCCACACCATTGTGATGGGTGGTTGCGAAGTGTGTGTGCAAGCAATCAACAAACCTCTATTCATTAAAATATTCCATACCCTCCATGAGCGCTGGATGTCATTTAAGTACTCAGGCCAAGCCACTTCGCCTTCACCATCATACGTGATTTGTGACAAGTGATCCTAGAACTCCCTCTCGATTTGAAAGATATGTTTTTTTGACAGACATTTCAGAGGGAGAACTATAACAAACTCCATGATAGATGTGCGAAGACTCAAAATAGACGAGGAGGGCTCAGCTTGTCATTTGGCCCTCCTTGTAGCACCAGAAATGTTCACAGTGCTGGACCCGCCAACATGTCACGGGATCTCCACGGTAAAAAGTCCCAATTATACCTCAAATTGTTTGGTGTAGGAGTCCCAGTAGTGGGTCGTATGGTAATGCCTTAACCATGGTTTGCACATAGGCAGGTAAGATGTGCCTATTGGTAGTAAGGGTGTGACAACTGCGGTAAGTCAAGGAAGGTGCATGAGAGGTTCTAACACATTGAGAGTGAGGTGAGTGCCCCCCTTGGAAACCTGTAATAGTACATGGCTTGGAAGGGAACACATGAGCAAAGATGCATCACAAGCTAGAAATCAAGTTAGCAAGCAATCCAAAGTGATGGTTAAACCATCACTTAGAGTAAACAAGATAGGTGGAATATAATAAAACATATGCATGAAACGTGATGGCTATGTTATATTAAGAAGTGTAAGTTCTAGTCATACAATACATCCATGTCCAACCACTAGTTCCGATAGTGGAACGTTACATCCACAATCGCTTGCTTCTCCAAAGAAATATACTAGGTCTGCGTAGTGCAGAAGCTAAGGCGCGTTATGATACTGTCCAAGCTTTCTCTAAGATACTCCTATTGTAGCTTGGCTGACCAAAAGCCCTAAAAATGAGTTATGAGGTACTATTTATAGAAAAGGGCGGGGTGACCTTTGACATTCCCCCTTGAGACCATTCATCTATCCTTGTGACTCTTCAACTACTCTATCACTGTTACATTCGACTATCGATATTTGAACTTCCACTTGACAAGACATTACATTACAATGCACATGTGCTCATGTGAGACAAAATGGCATGAGAAAGCCATGCAAGACATCACTAACACTCACACTGTTGTGATGAGACCAACTCTTTGACATGCTTTTGATGGTCAAAGGTGGTGATTTGATGCCAAGCTTGGTTGTTTTTGATGGTTTCCCGCTCAATGGTGACATCTTGCTGAGGTGAACTCTTGCCTTCATTACATTTGGGTGCACTGATATGGCTCCTCTATCCAACTCGTCTGATAGCATTCACATGGTTGTCCTGGTGTGACCAAACCAAAAACATGTTGATGCATAGTGTCTACGATACTCTCCAAGCATGTGATGGTGGTCATGCACATCAACTTGTCGAAGTACATGTTCATCTCTAGTAAGACTTTCTTCTTATATTTGCCTTGGTGAGTGTTCCGAATGGGTGGGATTGAATGTGTGCGCACAATGACATGCATGCTGCTACGTTCCCTTGCATGTGATTAACAACACTGCTCACCTTTTCTGCTACGTGCTAATTACTGAGATGGATCTATAACTTGTATGGGCACCGTTTCATCCATGAGTGCATGTTGCACCCCTTGCTGTACCTGTTCCTGCTACAACTTGTTCTCTTGTCTATGCAGCTCCTGTTCTTCCTTGAGTTGTTGCTTCAACACATGCAACTCCTTCTATGTTTCATTCTCTACCTTCGCACGATCTTCATGTCGCGCCATCACCTCATAGCCTCAATATCCAAAGCTGCTTTCGTCATGAGTGGATCTGCTTTGAACTTGCAACTTTGCTCTGCCTCTATGCTGTCAACAACCTTCCTCTTGCATTCATCGTGTGCAAGTGTGCTTCCTTCTCCTCCTGCTGATCGTGTTGCTTGAAATGATGTCATTGCCATTGATCTTGATACCCTTGTCCATGAACAACTTGATGTCTTCTTGGATAGGAAAGTTCATAGACCTTTGACTGAATTCATCCCTAATTACGTTCTTAACAGTGTCTTTGACTCTGCTCTCCTGGCTATTGTGCTTGTGCTACTGAGAGACAGACAAAAACATGTGATGCCTGGAGACATAGCAACACTCATGGAAAGAAATTTGTCAGTTGAAAACCAAAACAAACTTGAGGATTAACTTTCAACATACCTGTGTGATTGAATGTCAAGGTTGCGCAATTTCCAACAGGAGGTTGGGAGACTGATAGCCAAAACTGTGCAAGCCAAAATTTGGGTTGTTGGGAGGCTGAATAACTGCTGGAATTGTGCAATGCATATTCCAGCCTAGCCTTTTGACTAAAATTGCACAATGCGCAATTTCCGTCAGCATTGACATGCAACCAACAAACTGCATTGCGTAGTTTCTGAGACTAGCAGGAAACTACCTTGAGGAATTGTGCAATGCAAGTGTGGAGGTTAGTGGTTCGCCAAGATTTCACAATTTATGGATGGAAGGTAGAGCCTTCACTTCCAGAAATGCACAGTGCTAGCCTGGCAAGGAACAGTCTGGGCCAAGGCAGCCCAGTCTGGGCGACAGGTGACGGAAAACATGAGAAGTTTGAATGCATGGTGAGATGTCTGAAAACAAGAGTGAATGATCATACATGCAAAGAGCAAGTGAAGGATTCAGAAAATGGGAAAGCATGCATGTGTGTGAATCAAGTCGCCACAATGATGACCATTAGTGCCAAAATAATGTCATGCATGCGACAACAGTGAGATGCGAACAAAAATTGAAATGGTGCCTCCACAAGCTAGCATACATCAAAATGACAACAAGCATTCACTGAAATCAAGAAGACAACATTCACACAAAGTGAAACACAAAATGTGACATAAACACAATGTAAGACATGAGTGGTGGCCATACCCCAAGACAACTGAGCTGAATGTGCCGACGACTCCTAGATGCAATGTTGGTTGCCAGAGCTGCAAGTTCAATGTGAAGAATGAGCTCTGTAGTATTTGGTTTATGAGTTTTGATAAAATCGAGGTTATGATGCCCATGCCACAAATCTAGGAAAAGTGACACTTGGTAGGAGGTTTCAGAAATGATCCTTGCACGTAACCTCTAGCTGCTAAAAATATATCCTTGAATCAAGGGATGCCTTTGCATGCTTCTTGGGGAGAAGTAGTCCAGACATGCAAATTGGTTTTGCTCGGTCCCAGAAGGAACCAGTCAACCTGAAGGCACATGCATCAGTATACTTAATTGAGGGGAAAAAATGTGCGTTTTTGGGGGGGAGCTAGGTTGGTTGCCCAGAAGATTTGCACAATTTTTGGGTTGAGCAGCAGACTACTACCTAGAATTGCACAATTTCTCCTCTGAGTAGCCCTGTTGGGAGGAATCGCATAATTTTCTCAGTGAATAGTGACACACATATTTGCGCAAGTCTGGAGCCCAGCAGGCTTCCAAACGGAATTGCATAATTTCTGGAGGGAAGGCTAGTTGCCCTCCAGAATTACGTAATTTATTGAGGTAGCTACTCGACTTGCTGCTGGACTAAGTCTGGTGAAGCAACCTGTGAGGGGGATGAAACAAGCTTTGATGGATAGGCTGTCATTCTGCAAGAAAAGCACTAAAGCTTGTGTACTTGATAAGGCAAGAAATGATACTATGAAAGGTTGGTAAGGAGGCTCCAAAACTAAGCTAAGGATAATTTTTGGAGGGTGGTTGTAGTTGTTACAACACAACCTCTCTCCACCATCCAATCAACAAGAAATTCAAATTTCACCTCCTGATTGTGATGCTATAGGAAAGTCTTGTATTGGTACAAGAGATCTTGTAATGCTATAGGAGGAGCCTATGAAGCTACAGGAGGGGGATCCAATGAGAAGAACAACCCAAAAGTGATCCAAATCTTAGGGGAGGCCCCCAAGATATAAGAGTTTGAAACACCAGAAGAAAAAGAGGAGAACACACAATGAAAAAAACCACAAAGTTGATTTTTTTTTAATTAAAATAGATAATAACTGTAAAGGCTACATTGTGGTGGATAATCTATCCTTTTACAAAATGCAACTTGTTAGTTATAGCCTTTTTTTCTGTTACAATACCATAGGTAAATTCCATGGGTGGATAATTACCACGAGTGAATGAATACCATGGTTGGATGTCACAATACCATGGGAAAATACCATGGGCCAATGAAGACCATGGGTGGATGCCATTTTCCATTCGGGTCATTCCTCCCTCTTTAAGAAGAAATGGTCCCCATTGCGTGAAGTTCTCTCCTGTGAAGCCTTTGTTGAATATGAAAATTCATTGAAGAGAAGAGTTTTGTGGGGTTAACCCATAACCATGATGAACAAAGATTCAAGGATAGAGATACTTTTCAATGCTTGTGACCAACTATGATGCTAATAGTGTGCGACCTAGCAAATGGACTTTGATGAAGTGTGGGTTTGTGGATGACCCATAACCATGAAAAACGAAGATCCAAGGATAGAGATACCTTGTAATTCTTATGACTAACTATGATACTAACAATGTGTGGCCTAGCAAATGGACTTTGATGAAAAATATTGTGTGGTTGACCCACAACCATGATGCTGATTGTTGATTAAGTAGTAGGTGCCTACATAGCTTGGGATGGGAGGGAACATCTCCAAATAACCGAGGCCATAGTTTTCTATTTTGAAACTGATGAATGTGAAGCAGGTGCCTACTAAAGTGGGGTGGGAGGGCACGTCCCTAAAGGGAACCCAGTTCAAACACTGCTCCAAATTTAAAATGGGCATCCATTGGTCAATATAACTCATAATATTTATTATATCCTATGTTTGGAAATAGAATGACCATTCTGCATCTTCCCATGTGATTGAAATCTCTATGTAGACACTCTCAAATCTCAAATTCATGCTGCAACTATCCTGTCATCATAAATATTCTGAGAAAATTACTGATTTTAAATCAGTGATATCTCCCTCATATGAACTACAATTCAACCAATTTTTTTTTTGTTTCAAATTAGGTGAATTTTCAAGAGGAGCTCATATGTGCAATCTGTTTTATGAAATTATGCACAAAAACTACAAAAATTATAGGAGAGCCGCCATCCATGAATTGTTGTCAGAAACATGTTTGCAATGCAACTAATTTTAAATCAATGATATCTCCCTCATCCAAACTGCAATTCAAGATATTGTTTTTTGAATTTGGGTAATTTTCTTTCAAGGAATCCAGATATCCTTTCGAGTTTGCAATTTTTTCACCAAAAGTTTCATATATGATCTGCAAACTCATTGCCCAAAAGAAATTCTTTCAAAAAATGAAAAATAAATTTCTTCCCTCTTTGCCCAAGAAAGTGCTCCATGGAAGTTGTAGCATGTGCATAAGTTTGTTGAAGATTGCTACAAACCCGCATTGTCATGGAGGCATAACTTGAATCTGATACCACTAATCCAGATCTTTGGGGGAGGCCCCCAGGATCTAAAAAAAGTTGAAATGTTAGAAGAAAAAGAGGAGAACAAGCAATAAACAAAACCACACAATTTATTTATTATTAAGATAGATAATAATTGTAAAGGCTACATTGTGGTGGACAATTTGTTTTTTTACAAAATGCAGCTTTTTACTTATAACCTTTTTTTCATTACAATACCACAGGTAAATTCCATGGGTGGGTAAATATAATGGGTGAATGAATACCATGGGTGGATGTCAAAATACCATGGGAAAATGCCATGGGTGGATATCACTTACAATACCATGGGTGTATGCCACATAAAATACCATGGGTGGATGCTATTTTCCATTTAGATAAAAAAAAGGCCACGACTCCTTTAGGAAATGATAAAGGGGATCCTCCAATGATTTACTCATCATCCATCCATCACCCATCCACTCCATTTCACCAAAACTTACTTAAGACTTCCACTCTTTCCTACCTCTAAAAAACATAGAAGCCACCATTTTCTGTTTCTCCAATGTTTGCACTACTTTATCATGAATATAACACTATCCTCATGGCTTATCATCATATCCCTCAACACCATCGTGAAATCTGAAGATTTCAAGGAAGAATCAAAATACTGCTACAGGGAGAAAACTCCTCCTATAGAAATATATGCAGCCACAACATAAATCCCTAGTTTTTTTTTTCAACCAATAGAAAGCATCATGGAGCCTTGCCTACAACTAGGAAGGAACACATCATGCTTCAGAGGGCATCCCACTAGCAGCAAAATCTTGGACATCAGAGATGCACCTCCACACACACATTAAAGTTATCAATGAAGGTATCATCAACTTATGAAGACATGCACAAGAAACAAGTACAATCGTTAAATCCCTTTGAGATCATAATATTATATGTCCTAGCTACGTTGTGCAACCATCTCCAAAAATTTGATCGATAGGTAGGATCAGGTATGGAAAATCTCACCTCTTCCCTATGCATAAAATGGCTGAAACGTGTAATGATCGAGAGAGGAGTATTAATAGGCTAGAGGTGGCCAGTGAACTTGGCCACTCCCAACTAGTGAAATTAAGTTTGTGTTAGTCACACATGCAACGTGGAGATGTAACCTCAAAGTGAGGTTGTGTCCTCAAAGAGTGGGGTGATAATCATGAGGAGAGAGAAATTATTACAAGCAGTGGGAACAATGGTCCAAAAAAAGAAATTCATGTTAATTCCATGCCACTAGAGTGCCCAGAGCTTTTACCCCAAAGAGTATATTATGTATCAGGATCTACTTCATTTGCAACATCAATCTTTCTAAAAAATGATAGAGGAAGGACAAGCTATTGTGTTAGAAACCCTAGAGTGCCACGAATCCTATTTGTAGGTGCTACATGAGGAAAGTACAAGCAGGCTTGAGATTCTACTGGAGGGTCGAGAAGGAGATACACGAGAAATTGGAAGGTGAAAAAGGAGTCACAGTGGCTCAAAAGTGTCTCAAATTCATCATGCACACACATAATTATTTTGGAAAGAAGTAAGTGACACCCTCCTTCCTTGTTTATACATCCATTTGCATGAGAATTATGTCTTCAATTGATAGCATGTAACAAAAATTAAGTAGTAGGATGTGTTTTTGAAAATTGCTATGGTTAGAAGAAGAGAAAAAAACTTTGGTTGATATCAATTCTAGCACCCTTCTCCCTCACTGCTACCATGGAATTTAACACTGTTTCACCACTAATATTGTATAAATTTTTTTGAGTTCCATACCTAAGTAGCACCAGGAGGGACAATAGAAGAAATGTGGGGAGGATTTAAAATAAGAGAGCCATCAGATTCTAAGAGGATTCACCAACACCCTCCTGTAGTGGAAATCTTTAGAATACACCAATGGTTGGGATTATTTGAGTTGTTAAACATGTATGATAATGATTTCGCTCTTGAATTTTGTTATGTAACCAACTCATAGAAAATATATACCAATGACTTAAGAATTATCTAATTTGAGGGGGAAACCTCCGTTACATTACATAAATGAACAATTCTTGGATGCTACAAATGACATGACATCCTTTGTATATATATGAGTCTAAGGGGTGAAAAAATAATTAGAGCTTACATGAAACTAATAATGTAAGGGCACAACAATAACAATAGTTGGCTTCTATGGGGCATAAGAATAACAATATGGGGGCTACATGGGTAGAACAATAAAAATAAGGGGGCTATACTAATAATAATAATAAGGGGGATACACTAATATGTAGGGACCTAACATTCCCCTCTCCTTCAAAAAAGTGATTTCCTCAATTCTTGAGTAGTTTTGGATGCTTCTACATAAAATTCTCATCCTCCCATGTTGAATCTTCAGTAGGTAAGTTCTTCCACTTAATGGGATACTATGAAATTGATCACTTCCATAACTATCAGTTCTTGTTTCCGTGACTACATCAGGATCAAATATGATTTTCCTTCTTCGTTAAGTTGTGGAAACACTATTTAAATAGGAAGCTTGTCACTTATAACCTTATGTAAGCATGAAACTTGGAAAACTGGGTGTACTCAGGAAGATGCAGGAAAATCCAATTTGTATGCCATAGTACCAATCTTTTGCAACACCTTGCAAGGATCGTAGCACTTGGGTAATAATTTATTATACTTCTTAGCTTGATTGAGAGACATTTGTTTGTATGGCTTTAGCCATAATAATACCCAATCACCTACATCAAAACTTGTTTCATTGTGATGCTAATTTTCTTGTTGTTTCATTCGATTCGAAGCCAGAGTGAGGTTATCCTTTAAGAGTTGGAGAACTTGTTTTTGATGCTTGATGTGTTATTCCACATTGAACCTTAGAATTTTCTCCTAAATATGATGTGATGGATGGTGGATGATATCGATAAAGTGCCATAAATGGGGTCATTTTTGCTACAGTATGGAAGGAGGTGTTATACCACCATTTAGCTAGAGGTAATCACTTTCCCCATTGTGTTTATTTATCAAATATGAAGCAACAAAGATATCCTTCCAAACATTTTCTAACTATATTAGTTTTCCCATCAGATTGAGGATGATAATATGAGCTATGAGCTAATTGAGTACCAAGATAAGAAAATAATTTTGTCCAAAAATTTCAAGTGAAAATGGTATCTCTGTCACTTACTATAATATTTAGGTTCCCATGAAGCTTTTGAATTGTTTCCATAAATACAGTAGCAACTGTAGTGGCTTTAAAAGGATGATATAATGCAAAAAAGTGTGCATACTTGGCAAGTATATCGACTCCGACCATGATGACACTCTTTCCTTTAGAATTGGATAAACCTGTGATAGAATATATTGAGACCTCCTCCAAACACTAACTTGGAATGACTAAAGGTTGTAACAGATTCAAAGCCTTAATTGTCTCAAATTTATTTTGTTGGAAAACCAAACATTCTGCCACAAAATTTTGAATATCAGATTTAAGACCATCCCAAAAAAAACCATTCTTAACCCAATGGTAAGTTTTTAAAAATCTCGAGTGCCCTCCTACGTGAGAGGTGTGCAATTCCAAAAGCATCTTTTGTTTGAGTTGGGAATTCTTACAAAGTTATAAGCGATATTTGTACCATAATGAATCATTTGTCCAACTAAATGTATCAAATGTACTCGGATCTTATTGTAAATTTTGAATGAGTGTCCACATCTCTTCATCATTCTTCCATTCATCCCTTGCTTCGGTTATCCAATTAGGTTGGATAATAGAAATGGCACAAAGCAATGCTTCCACATCCTCATCCCTTCTTGAAAGTGCATTTGCAACAAAATTTTACTTCTCTTTTTTGTAAATGAGGTCAAAATCATAACTCAACATCTTTGTCACCCATTTTTCTTTATCTTCTAAAGATTATTCTTTTATAAAAATTATTTAAGACTATCGTGATATGGTTTTCTTTTGAAGTGTCTTCCCATTAGGGAAGGTTTCCATTTCTTTAGTGCATGTAGTATTGCCAACATTTCCTCCTCATAAATAGGTTTGTGTAGATACTTTCCCTTGATAGGATTAATTTCAAAAGTAATGGGTCTTCCTTCTTGCATTAAACAACACCAATTCCATTTCCTAAGGCATCACATTCCACAATAAAGGTTTTTGTGAAGTCTGGCATAACTAAGATCGATGCTTTGCAAACTGCCTCTTTAAGATGTTCAAAGGTCTTAGTTGCTTCTAGAGTCCAAGAAAATGCATCTCTCTTTAGTAATGATGTTAGAGGTGCCACTATTCTCCCATGATTCTTAACAAACTTGCGATATACCCTGTAAAACTGAGAAATATTTGAAGATACTTTATGGTTATGGGGTTTTTCTATTCCTTAATGGATTTAATTTTTTTGTGGTCTACCTTAACACCCTCATGAGATATAATATGACCCAAATATTCCACCTCCTTTACTTCAAAGAAACATTTGGAGGTTTTTGCATATAATTCTTTCTCCTCCAATAGTTTGAGCACCCTTTCAACATGTCGAACATGATCCTTCCAAGACTTGATGTAGATTAGTATATCATCAAAAAATACTAACACAAATTTTCTAAGGAAGGTTTTGAAAGTGGAATTCATCAAACATTGAAATGTGGAAGGTCCATTAGTAAGGCCAAAAGGCATGACCAAGAATTCATAATTACCCTCATGAGTTATGAATGGTATTTTAGGAATGTCTTCAGTCTTCATTATAATTTGATGATATCCTGAACGAATATCCATCTTGGTGAATTAAACTTCTCCATGTAATTCATCCAATAATTCATCAATGACAGGAATAGGAAATTTATCTTTAATAGTGATCTTGTTGAGCTCCCTATAATTTGGAAACATATGCGATGATCCATCCTTTTTGTGCACCAATGCTATAAGACTAGAGAAATAACTTTGACTAGGTTGAATTATACCCACCTTTAGCATTTCTACAACCATACGTCCAATTTCAATCTTTTGGGCATAAGTATATTCGTAAGGATTGATATTTGGAGGAACAATTCCTAGAATCAAATGAATATCATGATAATGATCAAGAATAGGTGGGAGGCCTTTGGGAGTCTCAAAAACCTTGGAATTATTTTCCATGAATTTTTGGAGATCTGGAGAAACAAATGATTTCAATGTTTGAACCTCTAGTGAGCATAATTGTGAAATTACGCCCCATTACTATTTATTCAGAAGCTTTATCATGCCATTAGAGTTGATTATATTTCCTGGATTCCCTATGATACCCCTTAATTAAATTTTCCTTCATTCCCAAAAAAAATTGAAAAAAAGTTCTTAAAGATTGAAAGCTACGATCCTGAAAAATTGTAACCATTGGACTCCTAGTACAACATCAACACCACCCATTGGAATGGAAAGCATTGGACTATTCAATACATATTACCCCATGGTTAACTTAGCAATATGTAACTTTCATGAGAAATTTATAGTTCCTCCATTTGCAACCATCACTTGACACTCTGGTGCTGGATATAGGAAGAAATTCAATACCTTAGCTATCTTACAATGAATAAAATTATGGGTACTACCCGAATCAATCAACAATATTATCATTTTCTTATTGATATATCCCTCTATATTAAGAGTTTTAGGAGTGATAATTTCTTCCAATGCATTACAAGAGATGGTCAGATTCATTTCTTATTTCTCTATGGTTGGATCCTAGTGTATATCCTCCTATTTTGATGTTTCTTGTTCCTTTTCTTCCTCCTCTTCACAATCTATGTAGAATAATTTATTCTCAGCACACTTATGATCTTTAGCATTTTTTCTATCACAACTATAACAAAGCCCTTTTTCTCTTTTTTCCTCCAATTTTTGTGGTGTCAACCTTGTAGGTTATGGAAGAGTAGGAGCAACAACACTTCCATATTTATAGTTGTGAGTCGTAGAATTCCTTGTTACCATAAATTTTCTTTGAACTTTTCTTGCCATCCTGAGTATCTTCTCAAATGAATCAGTTCCCTAAGGTGAATTCATGTTCGATGTTATCTTTTAAAGTTCCTATGAAGACATCAATCCTATTCTCCTCTAGAATATCAACTACCCTAATATTCAATTTTTGTAAGTCTTCCAACTACTCTACCATTGGACCATTTTGTTTGTGATTTATCAATTGGCTAAAGAATGTGTTTCTCTTTGTATATTCATAATGTGCTATCATGTCCTCCGTAAAAATTGACAAGGTAACAAATGGTTTACGAAAGAAAATCCATCTATACCATACACACTAATTGGGTTCTAAATATATAGATGCAATATGTATCTTTTGTGAGGGTTACACATTCTGTAGATTAAAATATTTCTCCATTTATAGTATCCATGTTACTGGATCCTTTCCATCAAACTTCCTCATATATATCTTTGGAATGTGGTGGTTCTTAAACCCCACATTGGAGTCTCTGAAATCCTCATTACAATTTTCATGGATTACCTTGTCACCATGGGGAAACCTTTCTTGCAACAACTTTGTTAACCCTTCCAACTTGACATTCATCACATCCATGTCTGATTTAAAGACCTACATGTTTCCTTTTATACCATCCATTTTCCCTTTTAAGCCATCCATACCCCCTTTTAGTTAATCTTTGGTTGCTCTTTGTGAGAGAAAAAATTGTCACACTTGGTCCCATAATTTTGATATATCATGTTGCAATTATTCCTCTTCATGCCTCATAGTAGAGCTTTCTGAGGGTTTAGTGGATGTAGATGTTGGCATTATGACACATGTTTGGCACTATGACATAGGTGTTGTCCTTGATGGCGACTCACTCAGATGACAGATCACAGTTCAGGGTCTCAGAATAAAGGAAAAAGAGATATATGCAGGTTCCACTTAACCAAGGAGTGTATACACGTGGGATCACCGATCAAAAGGTTTGTATGCATATTCACACACTTTCATGCATGGAAAAGCATGTACATGTGTAAAAACTCATTTTTAGTCCATGGTATTTAGTCCCTCGTATTTGGACCTATGGTTTTGGACCATGGTATCACATCCAAAGTGTTGGACCCAGGTATTGGGTCCCAAGTATTGGTTCTAAGTGGTTTTGGACCATGGTATTGAGCAAGGCCTAAGACTATAAAAGGGGAAGGAGATCATTAGGAAAATTCATTCACTCAAGTATTGAATATCTTATGAAGAGCAAGATCTAGAATACTGGTCATTGGGTTATGGTGCATAGATGGATCTGAACCAAGGAGGAACCTGAGCGCTAGAAGGAGGATAAGTTCTATTGATGGGTCAAGATCTTAAGGCTTGAATAGTATTATCTTTGTGTGATTTTGATATGTTATATTTGGCGCATGACTTGATCTATAAATCTGATAATCTGGGTGTAACTGATGTCTAAATATTTTGAAATTGAAAATTGTCTTTTATAAATCTATACGCGGGTTCGGCACAACAAAGACACGTGTACACACTGGTTCAGTAATTCAAAACAATGTATACATTGGTTTACCTTAATATAGAAGCGTATGTAAACATGTTCTTCATCTTGAAGTAGCTTACATCTCATAAAATATGTTTTAGCTACTTTTGTTTATTGCTGCAATATTCTGAGTTCAGGATTGGCATCTGGTTACTGTTACTGTATTCAGGTTACAACATTCACAGAAGTGATTTATTGATTCAGTTTTGGTTGGTGCAAATAGGTTTGGTTGATGCAGATACATTTGATGTTTTATTGATGTTATTTATGGATCCAGTCTGAAAATTTATGAAACATGGTCCCTGGAAGAAAGGAGAAGGTTGTAGCCTTATGTAGGTCAACACCTACTTACTAGTACATCAGCTAGTACAAGAGCTAAGGGGGTTTTAGCTCCCTTCCAGGAGAAGCTGGAGAACGAGAGAAGGTTGTAGCCTTCTGTAGGTAGAAGCATGCGTACTGGTATAAGACTGCACCAATACAAAAATATTGTAAAAAGAAGTTTCTTATTAAAAGAAGATAGAAACGAATTGTAGCAGGTGGTTTCACCCACATTGGGTTTCCACCTTATATCTTATGTTCATGTGTGTGATGATCTATTCTGTTTTACTTCACCTGTTTACTATTCTTATGGTTAATAAAGTTCTGATGCATTGATTAAAGATCAACATTTAATGGTTTAACTAAATCATAAGTTTACTGATATACATTGGTTGCTTTAGACACAGTTGCATATATACGCGGGTTCCCATAACTGAAGTAGCATATATATATCTATGAAAATGAAAATTGTTTGATTCTATAATACTGATTTAACCCCCCTCTTGGTATTATTTCCAACAATTGGTATCATCATGAGCAACTACGAAAAGGAGGCATCCATCTATCTACCAATCTTTGAAGGGAGCAACTTCGTCTATTGGAAGGTAAGAACGCCAGCCTATTTTCAATCTCTTGGTGCAGAAGTTTGGGATATCGAGGAAGGAGGATACACATTTCCATCAGTAACTCCTATAGATACAGATGGTAAAAAGCAGTATGAAACAATTTCAAAGGTTGTCAATACTCTATTGGGGAGTCTATCTCAATCAAAATTCGTCAAGGTTATGCAGCTCAAAACCACTAAGGAAATATGGGACAAGATCATCCTATGCTATGAAGGAGACAATCAGGTAAAACGTGCAAAACTACAATCTCTCAGAATTCAATATGAAACTCTCAGAATGCACAATGATGAAAGTGTGGCTAATTATTTCTTATGAAAAGACAAGATTGTTAATCGCATGAAAAATTTGGGTGAAGAAATAAAATAAGTTACTTTACTTGAAAAGGTTCTAAGATCCTTATCTTCTAAGTTTGAATCAAAAGTTTTTGCCATAGAAGAAAAGCAGAATCTTCAGAGTATTACGATGTCACAGCGGCACAGAATCCTAACTACTTTCGAAATGATAAAAAGGGGGCCATCAAACATGAGAGAAGCCGCATTCAAAGGAGAATACAATGAGTTAGGACATACGTTAGAAGGAGAGGAAGAATCAAACTTCATCAAGAACCTTCAATGGGGTTCTAGAAGATTCAGAGGTAAGCTACCATTCAAATACTTTACTTGTGGAAGAGTCGGTCATTATGCAGCTAAATGTCCTCATAAAGATAAGCTCGATAAAGGTAAGGAACCAGTTAAATGGAACAGAAAACAGAACGTAAATAAGAAGAGTTATTATATACTTGAAGACAGTGATGGACTTTCAAATAGTGATGAAGATGAACATGGTAATGATTATAGACTTTTGATGGATTTTGAAGATGATGATTTCTTGGATGTTATAGATGAATATGATCTCTATGAAGAAATTTCTAAACTTAAAATATGTTTAGAAGAAAAGAGTATGATCATAGATACTCTGACATTCCAACTTGCTGAAAGGGAAAAACACAATGAAAAGTTAGAATGTGAAATTGTGGGACTTAGAAAAGATATTGAGAAAACAAAAGCTCTTAATCTTAGATTTGCTAAAGGATCTAAAAGTTTAGATGAGATTATCAAAGTGCAGTGCTCTCCTCTAATCAAGATAGGTCTTGGATATAATGAAGAAGCATCTCAAGCACACAAGGCATCCACCTCCAAAGGTTATCTTAATGCAGCAAGGAGAAGTGAACAGGTTGACAATCATCAGCAAAGGCATAAAGCAAATGACCAGGTAAATCAGGGTCAATCTACTTCAAGGATGAACAAAATCTACAATCAACCGCAGGCAAATCATTCTCAATTTGGCTCAAGAATAAATGTCAATAGAAACTACAATCACTTGGATGGTAGATTTGATAATCGCAAGAATTTATTTAATGGACAAAGCTTTTCATGTCATAACTTTGGACAAAAAGCTACACAATGTGTTGCCTACAAGACCATCAGGACTCGAGAAGCATGAAATCAAAGGAGTGTGACTGGGATCATGAAGAGGACCTACAATAACTTTTTTGCTCTTGAAAATGAAGTAGAATGCTCTGTTTGTAACAACTTCGGCCATGAAGATTCTGAATGCAGGAGTAAGTTTTGGCAAACATCTTAGAAGGAGCAACCTTCATTGGGTCCCAAAACTTGGAGAAAGAAAGAACTACAACCAAAAAGATGCGGTATAGCCTTATATGCCAAAGGATAGGAAAATCAGTGGTACATTGATAGTGGATGTTCGAAACATATGATAGGTGATAAAGAAAAACTTCAGTCATATAGTGCCTTAGAAAAGGAAAGGAAGGTCTCATTGGGAAATGACACACCTGCATTCATAAAAGGTAAAGGTTCTGTTCTTTTGAAAGAAAAAATCAAAGCTGGAAATGTTATGTATGTTGATGGCTTAAAGCATAATCTATTAAGTGTTAGCCAAATGTGTGAACAAGGAAATGAGGTAATATTTCGATCAAATGGATGTATTGTTTGTGAGCTTGATACAGGAGAAACAATGACCAAAGGCATAAGAACTCCAAATAATTTATACATACTCAAGGGAGGACAACAACAATGCTATCTAAGCAATAATGATGAAAATTGGCTATGGCACAAAAGATTGGGGCATCTAAGCTTCTCCAAAATAAGGAAATATTGCAAATATCAGGTAGTTCGTGATCTCCCTGACATCAAAATTCCAGAAAATACAACATGCAAATCATGTCAATTTGGTAAGAAAACCAGAACTAATTTCCTTGAGAAGGAAGGATCAGCTAGTAAGCCACTTGAACTTGTCCATACTGATTTATGTAGTCCATCGAGGAAAAGGTCACCTCAAGGAGAAGAATACTTTATATTATTCATTGACGACTTTTCCAAGATGTGTTGGATAGGACTTTTGAAGCATAAATATGAAGCTTTTGAAAAGTTCAAATCTTTCAAAGCCTTGGTTGAAAACGAATCAGATCACAGAATCAAATGCCTTAGTTCTGATCGAGGAGGGGAATTTAACTCAGATGAATTTTTTGACTTTTGTAAAGAACATGGAATAAGAAGGGGATTCTCTACTACAAGGACCCCTCAGCAAAATGGAGTAGTGGAAAGGATGAACAGGATGGTTCAACAAATGGCTCATGTTATGCTTGATGAATCTAGAACTCCTACAACCTTCTGGGCTGAAGCTGCATTTGCTACCATTACTTATTCTCAACAAAAAAAATGTTCGGGTAAATAGCACTCAAACTCCTCATGAACTTTGGTATGGTAAGACTCCTACGGTAAAATACTTCAAGGTTTTTGGAAGCAAATATTACATCAAAAGGACTGATGAAAATCTTGGCAAGTTTGAACCTAGAGCAAATGAAGTCATTCTCCTTGGTTACTCTTCCCGAAGTAAAGGATATAAGTGTTACAATAAAAGACTTGGAAAAATTGTTGAAAGTATTGATGTGGTGGTTGATGAAGAAGGCAACAATTCAAAATAGATAAAAACCGAAGATTTTGAAGACGAAGAGGACTATCCTTCAACATCAGACTAGAATAATGCTAAAGAAGAAATATATGAGGCACCAGAACAACAGATAAGATTAGAAGAAAAGACTCCATCTAGGTATTTTTAGAAGAACCATCCAGAGACTCAAATTTTGGGGCAGAAAGAGGCAGGTGCTCAAAAAATAAGAACTATAACAGAAGCTTCAAGCTATCTAGCATTACTCTCCTCTGCTGAACCATGAAATGTAAGTGAAGCATGCAAAGATGAACGCTGGGTTAAGGCCATGAATGAAGAACTTGAGCAGATTGAAAAGAATAACACTTGGGAATTGGTTCCTATACCTAATGATAAGAATGTCATAGGGACCAAATGGATATTCAGAAACAAGCTGAACGAAAATGGAGATGTTATTAGAAACAAGGCCAGACTTGTTTGTAAAGGGTATGCTCAACAAGAAGGTATAGACTTTGAAGAAACTTTTACACCGGTTGCTAGACTTGAAGCCATAAGAATGTTCCTCACTCTTTCTAGCTTTTAGAAGTTCAAAGTATATCAAATGGATGTGAAATCTGCCTTTTTAAATGGAGACATAGAAGAAGAAGTGTATACTGTGCAACCAGATGGATCCATCCTTGGAAATGATCCAAAACTTGTGTCCAGACTTAAGAAGGCACTCTATGGTTTTAAACAGGCTCTAAGGGCTTGGTATTATCATCTAGACAAATACCTATATCAACAAGGTTTTTCAAAAGGATCAGCAGATAGCAATCTATATATGAAAATTGATAATGATAAATTGCTAATACTTCTTGTGTATGTTGATGATATCATCTTTGGTAGCAATGAAGAAGCCATGAGTCAAAAATTTGCTTTGGTGATGTAGAAAGAATTTGAAATGTCCCTGCTTGGTGAGCTAACATATTTTCTTAGTTTACAAATACAACAAAATAAAGATGGCATCTTTCTCTCATAAACCAAGTACCTCAAGCAGATCCTGAAAAAATATGGCATGGATGATTCGAAACCAGTATGTACCCCTATGTTAACAAGATTCAGCCTCAGCACAAATGATGATTCAACAATAGTACATCAACCAACCTATAGATCCATGATTGGTAGTCTGCTCTATCTGACATGTACCCAACTGGACATCATGCATGCAGTGGGAATAGTTGGAAGATTCCAGGAAAATACAAAAGAAGCACACCTTCAGGTGGTTAAAAGGATTTTCAAATATCTACAAGGAACACAAAACTATGGCTTATGGTATCCTAGAGATACAGATCTCACACTTCATGCCTACACAGATGCAGATTGCGCAGGGAGCGTGGATGACAGAAAAAGCACTAGTGGTGGTGCATTCTTTATGGGTTCCAGATTAGTATCTTCGTTCAGCAAGAAACAAAGTTCAATTTCATTATCTACAATTGAAGCAGAATATGTGTCTGCTACATCTTGCTGCACACAACTCCTTTGGATGATTCAATTTTGCAAGACTTTCAAATCATTTGTACTCCACCCATCTCCATTTTGTGTGATAACACAAGTGCAATTAGTATTTCGAAGAATCCAGTCATGCATTTAAAGACCAAGCACATACCTATCAAATATCATTTTCTTTGGGAACAAGTACTTGAACAAAAGGTCAAATTGGATTATGTTCCCTCCAATGAACAGGTTTCTGATATATTCACCAAACCACTACCCAGGGAGACATTTGAATACCTCAGACAGAAGCTGGGAGTAGTGGATGCATCATTTTGCTATTGAAACTTATCTGTTTCAGAGAAAAGTGGTTGTATGTGAGTTTCATGAGGAGCATTTGTGTACATATGCCAATTTCTGTGGATACAGTCACGTATATGGTGATTTGAAGAAAAACAGTGGGCCAGACTTAGGATGAAAAGAGTCTGACATGGGTTTGACAGAGACCATCTGGCACAGGTTCAGGGGAGAATATACTTCTAATAATGCATTGTTGGCATTATCTTAGAAGATCTTGGTTCAATTTCACAGTTATTTTTGGTTTCAGGTAGAACAGGTGTTGAGGGAGAACATGATTGCTGGTGTGAATGATGATTGATAGATGTTGTTGATGATAGATGTTGATGACTATCATAGTCTTGTTTTAGGTATTTCGTCTCCATATTTTTTAATTATCAAGGTCATGTAACAACCCATTTTGGTTTCCCCACTATTCCTAGGATGGAGGATGTAATGTTCTTGTAAACTTTTGGTGTATCCCCGCTTGGTTGGGTGGATGAGTCAATATTGGTATATCCCCACTTGGTTGGGAGATGGATGTATGTATGAGTCCTTGGTGATAGGAAGGTCATGTATAATGTATAGAGTCATGTATTTCTTTTAGAACATCTTTTTGTAGCCCTTGCCTACAGTTAGGGGGAGCATGCACAACACAAGAGAGCAGATATTTCAGCATGTACTCAGGGGGAGCATAACCTTTTTCCCTTGATGACAAAGGGGGAGAGTGGCTTGGGGGACTTGGGGTTGCCATCAAGTCCAAAGGGGGAGATTGTTGGCATTATTACACAGGTTTTGCACTATGACACAGGTGTTGTCCTTGATGGAAACTCACTCAGATGACAGATCACAGTTTAGGTTCTCAAAACAAAGGAAAATGATATATACGTAGGTTCCACTTAACCAAGGAGCGTATACACGCGAGATCATCGATCAAAAGGTGCATATGCGTATGCATGCACTTTCATGCACAGAAAAGTGTGTACATGTGGAGAAACACATTTTTAGTCCATGGTATTTAGTCCCTCGTATTTGGACCTATGGTTTTGGACCATGGTATGACATCCAAAGTGTTGGACCCAGGTATTGGGTCCCAAGTATTGGTTCTAAGTGGTTTTGGACCATGGTATTGAGCAAGGCCAAGACTATAAAAGGGGAAGGATATCATTAGGCAAATTCATTCATTGAAGTATTGAATATCTTATGAAGAGCAAGATCTAGAATACTGGTCATTGGGTTATGGTGCATAGCTGGATCTAAACCAAGGAGGAACCTGAGCACTAGAAGAAGGATAAGTTCTATTGATGGGTCAAGATCTTAAGGCTTGAATAGTAGTATCTTTGTGTGACTTTTATCTATTATATTTGGTGCATGACTTGATCTATAAATCGGATAATCTGGGTATAACTGATATCTAAACATTTGGAAAGGGAAAATTGTCTTTTATATATCTGTACGCAGGTTCGACACAGAAATGACGTGTATACACGCTCGCTTAGTAATTCAAAACAACGTATATGCTGGTTTACCTTAATACAGAAGTGTATGCATGCAGGTTCTTCATCTTGAAGTAGCGTACATCTCATAAAATATGTTTTAGCTACTTATATTTATTGTTGTAGTATTCTGAGTTTAGGATTAGTGTCTGGTTACTGTTACTGTATTCAGGTTACAACATTCAGAGAAGTGATTGATTGATTCAGTTTTGGTTGGTGCAAATAGGTTTGGTTGATGCATATACATTTGATGTTTGATTGATGTTATTTATGGATCCAGTCTGAAAATTAATGAAACGTGGTCCCTAGAAGAAAAGAGAAGGTTGTAGCCTTCTGTAGGTCAGCACCTACGTACTAGTACATCAGCTAGTACAAGAGCTAAGGGGGTTGTAGCTCCCTTCCAGGAGAAGCTGGAGAACGAGAGAAGGTTGTAGCCTTCTGCAGGTAGAAGCCTGCGTACTGGTATAAGACTGCACTAGTACAAAAATATTGTAAAAAGAAGTTTCTTATTACAAGAAGATAGAGATGAATTGCAGCAGGTGGTTTTCACCCACATTTGGTTTCCAGCTTATATCTTGTGTTCATGTGTGTGATGATTTGTTCTATTTTACTGCACTTATTTACTATTCTTATGGTTAATAAAGTTCTGATGCACTGATTAAAGGTCAACATTTAATGGATTAACTGAATCATAAGTTTACTGATATACGCTGGTTTCTTTAGACACAGTTGTGTATATATGTGGGTTCCCATAACTAAAGTAGCATATATATATCTATGAAAATGAAAATTGTTTGATTCTATAATACTGATTCACCCCCCTCTCAGTATTGTTTCCAACAGTAGAATTCTTTTGTTTTGGAGGCATTTTAGAACCAAATATTGATATCTATGCTTCAATATTTTCTTTGAATCACTTCAAATTGATTTTTGAAACAAACGTTATGCAAATTAAAAAATACACACCTGTTTCTTTATTTTTAGGAGCTCGATATTAAAACTATTGTATATTTGTAGTTTCGATTCTCCAATGTCTGAAATTTTGTCCTATGATATCCCTCTTAGTCTTCTTTCCAACCCCACAAGTCAGACTGAGATTGCATTCTTCGAGAAAAATTTATTCCTAATCTCCCACAATGACCATCTTATAGACTAGTACGGTAGAGTGAACTTGTACAGAGTTCAACATGTCACTGTTTCAACCTTCAATCTTGAAAACAATAAAAAAGAAGCTAGAGTTTGTGCACTTTCATTTAATTTTTACGAATTCAAATTTGATGCTCAGAGAGAAAGTTATGATGATTTTCCCTAGGTCACGTGTTTGAGATTGAATTTTGGAGCTTGCAAAACCCTAACTTCCTCGTATTATATCTCTGGAAATATAGCACACCAAGCTCTAAAATTTGTACACAAAGTTCAACAAGATTTTGGCTACATGAGGTAATTTTTTTTAGCTTCTTAAGCCTAGTAGAAAAAACGTTATAGTGACATTTCCAAGATGACCTAGTGAAACCCTAGAATCCAAAGCTCTGATACCAAATGTTATGAAACCAACTCACAAAAAACATAGATAAACAACTTTAAAAATATCCTTCTCGAGGGGAAACCTCCTTTACATTACATAAATGAACAATTCTTGGATTCTACAAATGAAAAGTCCTCCTTTGTATATATAGGAGTCTAAGGGGTCATAATATAATCAAAGGCTACATAACAATAATAATGTAAGGGCACAACAATAAAAATAGTGGGCTTCTATGGGGCACAGTAATAACAATTTGGGGGCTACATGGGCACAACAATAAGAATAAGGGGGATGCACTAAAAATAATAATGGAGCTACACTAATATTATAGGTACTTACAAATTTTCCATGGCATTACATTCTTAAGCAGAATAGAATGCCACTATTGTTGTTAGAGGGTTAGCCATCTCTATAAGTCCTAAAACCATAGGCAGAGTGACCACCTTACCCTTAGAAATTAGGTGGAGAAAATAAGACAAGGGAGTGAGTGTCATAGCTAGGAAAAACTTCTTCATTTTAAAAGAGAAGTCTGTAGAATATAGGAATGGAGTAAGAAGAGAAAACCTACCTTACCCTTGGGATGATATAGCTTACCATATCCTTAAGTATACATCTTTTTAAGGGAGATTGGGTGTCGTTTATGCATACCACTTTATATTTCTTCATGAGATGAGATTAAAGGAAAAATTTCCTCTCCCTCAAAGACATAGTGTTACTCATTTCCTCCTACAGTCAATCATGGAGATGAGTCAGAAGGTGAGGGAAGGAAAACACCAACACTTAGCTCACCATGGCCTCATCAAGTTAATAGTGATGAATGCTTTGAGCCACTTGAGGATCCCTATCCTATGGACTAAATTTGTGGACATGGATAGGGACAATTTCGTAGAAACCTAAGCCATCACACTTGGAGAAACACTAGCCTCTAGAATTGGAGGTAAATAAGGAAAATGAAAAAGGAAGAAGGAGAAAAAATAGAGGAGGAAGAGGCAGCAAAAATAGAAGAGGAGGAGAGAAAAAAAGGAGAGAAAGAGGCAAAAGAGACAGACGAAGGAGAAGTAAAAAATAAAGGAGAATACAGGGAGAAGCAAGTTGAAGAAAGAGTAAGCCATAAGGATACTTCAAAACCACAAGAAGCAAATAAAACACCACATCAAACAAGTATATCTCCAGGGGATACTGAATAGGGAAAAGTTGTAACATTGGTTACATTGGGAATTCCTATGAATCCCAAGACGAGGAAACCAAGACAAGGTTCTCGTTGGAAATAATACTGAGAGGGGGGGGGGGGGGGTGAATCAGTATTATCAAACTAATAATTTTACATTTTCATAATTAGATTCATATATGCTACTTCAGTTAAAGGAACATGTGTTTACACGCAACTGTGTTTAGAGCAACTAGTGTATATCCAACAAACTTATGAATCAGTTAGTTCATCATATATTGATCTTTAATTAGTTCATTAGAGCCATATATAAACAATAATCAGGTGCAGTAAAAACATAATAGATTATCACACATAAAACACACATGAACACCAAGATATAAGGTGGAAACCCAATGTGGGTGAAAACCACTTGCTACAATCGTCTCTATCTTCTTTTAATGATAAGAGAATTATGTTTACAATTTTTTGTATTGGTGCAGTCTTATACCAGTATGTAGGCTTCTCCCTGCAGAAGGCTACAACCTTCTCTTGTTCTCCAACTTCTACTGGAAGGGAGCTACAACCCCATAGCTCTTGTACTAGCTGATATGTTTACTAGTACATAGGTTCTAGCCTACAGAAGGCTACAACCTTCTATTTTCTTCCAGGGACCACGTTTCATAAACTTTTCATCCAGATCCATCAACAACATCATTCAATCATCAAATATATCTCCATCAACCAATCTCCTTTTGAACCAACCACAACCGAATCAATCAATCACTCCATCAATCTGATCATTCAAGAATGCTGGCACCAGAATGGATTAACCAGAACGCAAGAAATTACCCAGAACACTGAACCAGCAAACAGAAGCGACTGAAACATATTTTATAAGGTATACACTACTTCCATGCGTCGAACGTGTGTGTATACGCGTTTTCCTCATGGCGAACTAGCGTACAGATTTGTAAATCAAATTTATGATGTATACGTTGTTTTGATATGCTGAACCAGCATGTATATGCTTCTTTTCTGAAGTGAACCTGTGTACATACCTGTAAAATATGATTTAAACATAATAACAGTTCCAGACATCAATCATACCTAGATCATCATATTTATAGACTACAACATGCGCCAGTTATTCAGATACATGATCAAACCACATGAAGATAATTCACTTCAAGCCTTAAGATCATGATACATCATTAGATCTTATCCTTCATCAAACGCTAAGGTTCTTCCTCGGTTCAGATCAAGCATGACACCATAACCCAATAACCTGCATATTAGATCTCACACTATATCAGATATTCGATACTTTCACACTTGGCCTAGTTATCTTCTCCTCCTTTTATAGTGTTAGGCCTTTCTCAATACCATGGTCCAAAACCACTTAGGACCAATACCTTGGACCAAATACCTGGGGTCAATACCTCGGACTAGATATCTTGGACCAATACCATGGATCAAAATACAATGGACCAAATACCTTATGCCAAAACTTAGTTTTCCAAGATATACATGCCTTTACTTCTGTGAAAGTGTGTGTGTACGTTATACTCTCCTTTTGGTCCTTTAACCCATGTGTATATGGTTCTTTGTCAAGGTGAACCTGTGTATACCTCTCTCTGATCATTATTTCTTCGCTATTGACCTACTGCACTGTGATATGTCATTTGAGTGAATTGCCATCAAGGAAAACACCTATATCATAATGCCAACAATCTCCCCCTTTGGACTTGATGGCAACAACAACACCAAGTCACTCTCCCCCTTTGACATCAAGGGCAAAGGGAGAACCAGGATATTCTCTCCCTTTGATGTAAATCATAATGTCCATACGCTCCCTGAGTACATGCTGAAATCTCTGATTGAGCTCCCCCTTTGTACATGCTAAGATGTACTAGATCATCCTTGCTCCCCCTGAGCACATGAAAATTCTGCAAAAATATTTCCCAAAAGAATAACATGACTCTACAACTTAACTAAGTTAGTATGACCTTCCTATCACAAATGACTCATACATACATCAATCTACACCATTTTCGACTCATCCACCAAACCAAGTGGGGATATACCAAATGTTTATACATGACTGAAATAGACATTATTACATCATCTTCCCATGCATAGTGGGGGTAAAAATTAGGTCTTTTCATGACCTTTACATCAAATGATATACATGACTTTTATAACAAGGACCAATAATCTAAACAAGACCATGATAGTCATCAACAACTATCATACACCATATATGCTCCGCACCATAAGAATCTGTCCACAACATCCAGACTTGTAACCTGCAATACCGTTCTCTTGAACAACCAATAATCAATAGCAAGATGTATCATTTGGCCACATAAGCATAACCACCAAGGACTTCTAACCGTAATGTGAAAAATGCATTATTTGAAGCATATGCTCCCCCTAAACCTATTCCATCTGTTCACTATCAAATATGATCATGCATATGTCAGTAAGAAGTATCAAGGCATCATCATCAATCAGATATACATCAAGTTAATTAGTGAGGATCAAAAGTACTTCTAAATAACATCATATGAGTACCAAACAAATTTCCACACATCATCAGTAGATTGTAACCATCATCAAACAGTGCAAATAATGAACCATATCAGTCCCCTTTTCTTGAGTCTGGCCCACTATTTCTTCAAACCAACATATACGCGACTTTCTCCACAAAAAATCATGTATGTACACGACTGTACTTCATGAAACTCACGTATAACCACCTTTTTCAGAAAAATAGAAGTTAACAGCAGGATGATGTAGAAACTACTCCCAACTTTTGTCTGAGATATTCAAATGTCTCTCCGGGTAGTGGTTTAGTGAATATAGCAATGACCTGTTCTTTGGAGGGAACATACTCTAATTTGACTTTTTGTTCAAGCACTTGTTCACGTAAGAAATGATATTTGATGGGTATGTGCTTGGTCTTGGAGTGCATGACTGGATTCTTTGAAATATTGATGGCACTTGTATTATCACATAGAATGGAGATTGGTGGAGTACATGTGATTTGAATATCTTGCAAGGTTTGCATTATCCAAAGTAATTGTGTGCAGCAAGATGTGGTAGCCACGTATTCTACTTAGCTGTAGATAATGTGATTGAGCTTTTTTTCTTGCTGAACCAAGACACTAACTTGGAACCTATATAGAATGAACCACCACTAGTGCTTTTCCTGTCATCAACACTTCTTGCCCAATCTACATCTTTATATGCATGAGGTGTGAGATCTATATCTCCAGGATACAATAAGCCAAAGTTCTGTGTTCCTTGAAGATATTCTAAAATTCTTTTGACTGCATTAGGATGTGATTCATTTGGATTTGCTTGGAATCTTCCAACTATTCCCACTACATGCACGATGTTTGGTCAGGTACTTGTTAGATAAAGCAGACTGCCAATCATGGATCTGTAAGTTGGTTGATGTACCATTGTTGATTCATCATTGGAGCTGAGAGTACATCTTGTTACCACTGGAGTACATACTGGTTTTGAATCTTCCATGCTCTACTTTTTTAGGATCTATTTGAGATATTTGGTTTGTGAGAGAAAAATATCATATTTATTTTGCTGCACTTGTAGACCAAGAAAGTAGGTAAGCTTACCAAACAAGGACATTTCAAATTCTTGCTGCATTACTAAAGCAAATTTCTGACTCATGGATTCTTCATTGCTACCAAAAATGATATCATCAACATACACAACAATTATTAGCAATTTATGAGTGTCATCTTTGTATATAGATTGCTATCTGCTAACCCATTTGAAAAACTTTATTGATGGAGATATTTGTCAAGATAGTGATATGATGCCCTTGGAGCCTGTTTTAGACCATAGAGAGATTTTCTTAGTTTCCATAGAAGTTTTGCATCATTTACAAGAATGAATCCTTCTGGTTGTTCAATATAGACTTCTTCTTCTAAGTCTCCATTAAGAAAGGTAGATTTTACATCCATTTGGTATACTCTGAATTTCTGAAAAGTAGAAAGAGCAAGAAAAATTTTGATGGCTTCAAGTCTAGCAACAGGTGCAAAATTTTCTTCAAATCCCTTCTTGTTGAGCATATCCTTTACAAACAAGTCTGGCCTTGTTTCTAATAACTTCATTTTTGTTTAGCTTTTTTTTAATATCCATTTAGTTCCTATGATATTCTTATCATGAGGTCTAGGAACTAATTCCCAAGTATTATTCTTTTCAATTTGCTCAAGTTCTTCATTCATGGCCTTGACCCAACATTCATCTCTGCATGCTTCATTTAAATTTTGAGGTTCAGTGGAAGATAGTAATGATAGATAGCTTGAAGCTTTGGCAATGGTTCTTCTAGTCTGCACACCTGCTTCTTTTTCTCCTAAAATTTGAGATTCTGGATAATTTTTCTGAGCATAGCTAGACAGAGACTTTTCTTCTATCGTTATCTCTTCTTCTAGTGCTTCATTGGTTTCTTCTTTAGAATCAATGTGATTTGATGTGGGAAAATGATCCTAATCTTCTTCATAATCTTTGGCTTTTATCTGTTTTGGATTTTTTCATGCTTCATCAACCACAACATCAATACTTTCAATAATTTTCCCAAGTCTTTTATTGTAACATTTATATCCTTTACTTTGGGAAGAGTAGCCAAATAGAATACCTTCATCTACTATGGGTTCAAAATTACCAAGTTTTTCATGAGTCCTTTTGATGTAACGTTTGCTTCCAAAAACTTTGAAGTATTTTACAGTAGGAGTCTTACCATACTGAAGTTCATGTGGAGTTTGAGTGCTATTTACTCGAACATTTGCTTGGTTGAGAATAGTGACAGCAGCGAATGCAGTGTCACCCCAGAAGGTTGCAGGAGTTCCAGATTCATCTAGCATAGCACGAGCCATTTGTTGAACAGTTCTGTTCATCCTTTCTACCACTCCATTTTGTTGAGGAGACCTTGTAGTGGAGAACTGCCTTTTTATTCCATGATGTTCACAAAAGTCAAAGAATTTGTCTGAGGTAAATTCCCCTCCTCGAACAATTCTGAGGCATTTGATTTTGTGATCTGATTCATTTTCAACCAAAGCTTTGAAGGCTTTGAAGTTTTCAAATGCTTGATCTTCATGCTTCAGAAGACCTATCCAACACATTCTAGAAAAATCATCAATGAACAATATAATGTATTCTTCTCAACGAGGTGACTTTTTCCTTGATGGACCACATAAATCAATATGAACAAGTTCAAGAGGCTTACTAGCTGACCCTTCCTTTTCGATGAATTGAGATCTAGTTTTCTTACCGAATTGACATGATTTTCATATGGCATTTTCAGGAATGTTGATATTTGGAAGATCACGAACAACCTGAAATCTGCATGCTTTTCTTATTTGAGAAAAGCTTAGATGTCCCAATCTTCTGTGCCATAGCTAGTTTTCATCATTTTTGCTTAGATAGCATTGTTGTTGTCCTCCCTTGAGTATGTATAGGTTGTTTGGAGTTCTTGTCCCTTTAATCATGGTTTCTCTTGTATGAAGCTCCCAAATAACACATCCATTTGATTGAAACACTACTTCATTTCCTTGATCACACATTTGACTCACACTCAATAGATTATGCTTTAAGTGATCAACATACATAACATTCCCAGCTTTAAATTTTTCTTTCAAGAAGACAGAGCCTTTACCTTTTATGACCGTAGGAGTGTCATTTCCAAATGAGACACTCTTTTCCTTTTCTAAGTCATTATATGAGTGTAGTTTTTCTTTGTCACCTATCATGTGTTTTGAGCATCCACTGTCGATGTACAACTGGTTTTCTTGTCCTTCTGCATACAAGGCTATACCACATCTTTCTATTTGCAATTATTTCTTTCTCCATATTTTGGGATTTAACGAAGTTTACTATTTTTGAGCTATTTTCCGAAAATTACTCCTACATTTAGATTCTTCATGGCCAAAGTTGTTATAGATTGAGCATTCTATTTAATTTTCAAGAAGAGAAAAGTTATTATAGGAACTTTTCTTGATCCCTGTCACATTCCTTTGATTTCATGCTTCTCTAGTCATGATAGTTTTGTAAGCAACACATTGAGTAGCTTTGTGTCCAAAATTATGACATGAAAAACACTGACCATTAAAGAAGTTCCTACGGTTATCAAATCTATTGACCTGTTGATTGTAGTTGAAGTTCCTCCTATTGACCTATTGATTGATATTCTGTGAAGCAATTTGAGTACAATTTACCTGAGGTTGATTGTGGCTTCTGTTCATCCTTGAAGTAAACTGAGCTTGATTCACTTGGTGATCTTCTTTATTCCTTTGGTGATGATTGTCGAACTATTCGCTGCTCTTTGATGCATCACGATAGCATTTAGTGGAGGTTGACGATTTCTGTGATTGAGATGTTTCTTTAGTATATCTAAGACCTACCTTTATTAGAGGAGAGTGCTACACTTTGATAATTTCTTTAAGGTTTTTGATCCTTTAACAAATCTAAGATTGAGAGCTTTTGTTTTCTCAAGATCCTTTCTTAGACCCACAATTTCACATTCTAGCTTTTCATTGTGTTTTTCTCTTTCAGCAAGTTGGTATGTCAAGGTATCTATAATCATATTCTTTTCTTCTAAGCAGATTTTGAGTTTAGAGATTTCTTCATAAAGGTCATCTTCATCTAAAGCATCCAAAAAATCATCATCTTCATAAGCCATCAGAACTCTATAGTCATTACTATTTTCATGTTCATCACTATTTGATAAACCATCGCTATCTTCATGAGTATAGTAGCTCTTTTTACATACACTTTGTTTTCTATTCCATTTTGCAGTTTCCTTCCCTTTATCATATTTATCTTTATGAGGACATTTGGTAGCATAATGACCGACTCTACCACAAGCAAAACATTTGACAGGTAGTTTACCTCTGAATCTACCGAAACCCTATTGAAGATTC
Organism: Pinus tabuliformis; assembly: GCA_031772625.1. Lineage (NCBI taxonomy): Eukaryota > Viridiplantae > Streptophyta > Pinopsida > Pinales > Pinaceae > Pinus > Pinus tabuliformis. The sequence goes on from CM062811.1 coordinate 957,827,581, forward strand.
TTGACAAAGTTCGCTTCCTCTTCTTCTTCTGAAATATGTCCTGATTCATTGAGTTCTTATTTTCCTTTTGCTGAAGCTTTAAATGTGGGTTCTCTCATATCTTAAGGACATCATTTTCTCATCTCAAAGGCAGTTAAGATTCCGGGAAGCTGTGTCATAGTAATAGTCTGTAGATCCTACTTTTCTTCTATGGCAGATACTTTTAATTCAAATTTAGCAGATAAGGATCTTAAAAGTTTTTCAACTAAGGTAACTTCCTTTATCTCTTAACCCAAGTTATTCATGCAATTAACAATCTCATCTATATGTAAGAATTAACTAACTACACTTTCATCATTGTGCATCTTGAGAGTTTCATATTGAATTCTGAGAGATTGTAGTTTAGCACGTTTTACTTGAGTGTCTCCTTTGTAGCTTAGAATGATTTTGTCCCATATTTCTTTGTCTAATTTGAGTTTCATAACTTTGAAAAACTCTGGTTGCGACAGATTTCCCGATAATGTATTGAAAACCTTGGCATTGGTTTCATATTTCTTTTTACCTACTGCATCTGTAGGAATTGTTGATGGAAATGTATATCCTCCTTCCACGATTTCCCAGACAGCTGTTCCAAGATATTGAAGATAGGTTGTGGTTCTTACCTTCCAATAATCAAAGTTGCTCACATCAAATATTGGCGGTTTGATGGATCCCCCGCTTTCTTGATTACTCATGATGATGGATCTTCCTTCATGTGATCAAGCTTCTTCTAAAGGACCTACTCTGATACCAATTGTTGGAAATAATACTAAGAGGAGTGGGGTGTGAATTAGTATTATCAAACTAATAATTTTTCATTTTCATAATCGGTTTCATATATGATACTTTAGTTAATGCAACTCGTGTGTACATGCAACTATGTTTAGAGCAACTAGCGTATATCCAACAAACTTATGAATCAGTTAATTCATCATATATTGATCTTTAATCAGTGCATCAAAACCATATATAAGTAATAACCAGGTGCAGCAAAAAAAAAATAGATCGTCACACATAAAACACACATGAACACCAAGATAAAAGGTGGAAACGCAATGTGGGTGAAAACCACCTGCTGCAATCGTCTTTGTCTTCTTTTAATAATAAGAGAATTTTGTTTACAATTTTTTTTAATTGGTGTAGTCTTATACCAGTACACAGGCTTCTACCTGTACAAGGCTACAACCTTCTCTCCTTCTCCAGATTCTACTGGAAGGGAGCTACAACCCCCTAGCTCTTGTACTAGCTGATATGTTTACTAGTACGTAGGTGCCGGTCTACAGAAGGCTACAACCTTCTCTTTTCTTCTAGGGACCACATTTCATAAATTTTCAGACTGATTCCATCAACAACATCATTCAATCATCAAATATATTTGCATCAACCAATCTCCTTTTGAACCAACCACAACCGAATCAATCAATCACTTCATCAATTTGATCATTCAAAATGCTGTTACCAGAATACAATAACCAAAACCCAAGCAATAACCCAAAACACTGTACTACAAATAGAAGCAACTAAAAAATATTTTATAAGGTATACGCTAGTTCCATGTGTCAAATCTACGTTTATATGTGCTTTCCTCAAGGCGAACTAGCGTACAGATCTACAAAATCAAATTTATGATGTTTACGTTGTTTTGATATGCAGAACCAGCGTGTATACACTTACTTTCTAAAGTGAACCTGTGTACAGATCTGTAAAAGATGATTTAAACATAATAATAGCTCTAGACATGAATCATACCTAGATCATCATATTTACAGACTACAACATGTGCCAGTTATTCAGATACATGATCAAACCACATGAAGATAATTCAATTCAAGCCTTAAGATCCTAATACATCATTAGATCTTATCCTTAAGAAAATTGCACAATTTTCTGAGGGAGACAGGGACGACCACTTGATACTTGTCTGACTGGTCTATGACATTTCCTTAGTTAGCTAAGCAAGTAAGGTTAGTGGCCTCTGTGCAATTTTTGAGGGGATTCAGTCTTGGAGTGACTGCTGGGTCTGAATGTCCGGGTGGTCAACATGAAAATTTATTGAATTGCCTGCAAGAAACGCAACTTGAAAAAGCTTGCTTGCTTCTTCTGCATTGTTTTGGTTGACATTCGATCGAGTCGATGGTGGGGTGATGGTCTGGCTATCAAGGGGGAGTCTGGTCGTTAGAACTTCAGAAAAATTGACTAAGTGTGTTAATAATTGAAGGATGCATAGGTGATCATTCAAACACACCCTCTCATGACTTGATGACGAGACGAATAAAACCATCCAAACACACATGTTCAACATGACTGTTCGATAGTGCAAGTGACAAACACAACATTCATGATTGGTCATTGATCAATCATGATGACACTTGTGTGACAGTGAATGTGACTTCATGTGTGAGTGAGACAGATGCTTTCATAGCAAACACAACAAGTAGACATGAAGCAAAGACTTTGAGTACAGCTAGAACATGATCAAAAGCATGACTCAGACACCAGCATGCAGAAACTTGAATGAAATAAACAAGCAAGGCAGATGCAAAGATTACCACTGGCTCACGAAGTGAACTTGAGTGTGTGCAGTTAGCAAGAAAAACTCTCAAGGGAGGCTGCGAAATTAGGTTCAGACAAAAATTTTGGAGGGTGGTTGTAGCCGTTACAACATAGGGTAAGAAGAATCCTACATTAGTGAGGATGGTTATAACTATGAAGTAAAAGCGCAGTAGCATGAAAGGGTGTGTATTGTTTTCGATTCATATTTCTAGTGACAAGGGGAAATATATTGAGGATGTTGATGTCTTGAATAGGTATCCAATTTAGTAGAAGTTTTAGGATGTGTTTCTAGCATAGATTTTAGAGTTACTGCCTCATAGGGAAGTGGGATTTTCTATTGAGTTGGTACAAAGAGAAACACCATCATCGAAGGTATTTTATAGATTGAGTAATCCATAATTAGCTAAATTGAAGTTGTAGTTGAAGGAAATTCTTGACAAGGGATACATTAGGCCAGGTGTGTTGCCTTAGGGTGTACCAGTCTTGTTTGTGAATAAGAAGGATGGTACTCTCAGGTTGTGCATTGATTCCAGGCAGCTGAAAAAGGTAACCATCAAGAAAATGTATCTTTTTCAATGGATTGATGATTTGTTTGACCAATTGAAGGGAGTTTCATTGTTCTCAAATATTGAATTGAGATCGGGATATCATCATATATGCATCAAAGAAGAGGACATCTATAAGACTGCTTTTTAGACCAGGTATAGGCATTATGAGTTTGTTGTAGTTCCTTTTGGTCTAACTAATGCTCCAACTACTTCCATGTGTTTGATGAATAGTGGGTTGCGTCATTATTTGGACAAGTTTGTGATTGTATTCATTGATGATATATTGATATATTCTAAGAATGAGGAAGAACATGTTGAGAACTTAGCAACAATAAAGATATTGCTAAGAGAGAATCAATTATATTCCAAACTTAGTAAAAACATTTTATTTTAGACAATGTTTCATTATTTGGAGCATGTGGTTTCCAAGAAAGGTATAAAAATGGACTTGGAAACGATCAGAGCTATCATGGAATGGGAAACTCGTAGGAATGTGGATGAGGCTAGATCATCCATGGGACTAGAAGGCTATTACAGGTGGTTGACCAGGAAATTATCATGAATCCCTATCCTTTTACATGTTTGTAGAGGAAAGGAAAGAAATTTGGATGGATAGAGGAATGTGCAACTAATTTTGAGCAGTTGAAGTAACTTCTTACAAATGATTTGGTATTGAAGATTGTAGATATAGATAAAGTGTGCTGGTGTGTGAAAATGCTTCCAAGAGGGTACTTGGTGGAGTTCTGATGTAGTAAGGATGGGTGGTATTCTATGAGTCAAGAAAATTGATCGAGCACAAGCAAAACTATGTGATGCATGATCTTGAGTTGGAAACTATCATCCATGGATTGAATATGTGGAGACACTATCGTCTTGGCAAGAAGTTCATCTTTATGAGTGATCATAGTGGATTGAGATCGTTATTTGGAAAACCTAACATGAATGGTAGGCAAGTTAGGTGGTTGGCTATGATTGGTGAGTTTGACTTTGAGATAAAGCACATTAAGGGAAAAGAGAAGAAGGTTGCAAATGATCTTAGTAGAAGAGTTCAATTAAATCACATATCAACTATGAGTTCATATGGAATAAATTTACAAGATCAGATCTTATAGGTAGGACAATAGGATGATAGGTACCAAAAACTTAAGAAAAGGTTACAACAAAAGGGTACAAGTGAACAAGATGTGGATTATCATCTCATGATAACTAGTTTGGTAAGATTTAGGGACATGATTTATGTGCTAGAAAATAATGAGCTCAAGAAGATTATCTTGAGGGAATTTCATGTTAATCCATATTTAGGTCACTTGGGATATAAGAAGACATTAAAAGAGGTTAATAAGTTCTACAATTGGATGAATTTGAAGAAAGAGGTGGAAGATTTTGTGGCAAGATGTTTGGAATGTCAAAAGGTAAAAGCAGAGTGCAAACATCCATGTGGTTTATTGCAGCCGATTCCAATTCTAGAGTGGAAATGGGAGGTTATTTTCATGGAATTTATTATAGTTTTTCCAAGGACATCTAGACATCATGATTATATTGTTGTTTTGGTTGATAGGTTGACTGAGGTAGCTCACTCCACTCCAGTGAAGTTTATGAAATAAGTTAATGAGGTAAATTAGGTATTCATTAGGGAGATAATGAGGTGCATGGTATACCTTGTAATATTGTGTCAGAAAGAGATGCCAAGTTCACTTCTAGGTTTTGGGACAAAGTTGGCATTCAATACAACTTATCATCCACAGATAGATGGAAAGATGGAGAGGGTCAACATGATTCTTGAGGACATGTTGAGAATGTATGTTATGCATTATCAATGGAAGTGGGAAGAGTATATTATTGATGGAGTTTTCATATAAAATAGGTTATCAATAATCGTTGAAGATGAGTCTATTTGAATCACTTTATGGGTGGATATGTAAGAATTCTATCAGTTGGAGTGATCCAGTGAACAAGGTATTGATTGGATCAAACATGTTGGATGGGATGGAATAAGAAATGCAGGTTATTAAGAAGAATATGATGGTACCCAGGACATGCATAAGAGTTATGTAGATCAACAGTTGGCTTAAGAGGTCTTGACCCAGGTTCAAAGTTAATCACACCAAACAACAAAACCCTAACTGTTGGACCTTTCAGTAACAACTTGCATAGCACAGGCTGCAGTCTCACCCAAAGCAATGTTGGGGGATGCTAGAACCAGGTTTCTGCATCTAGAGATCGTGTGACAAGTAATCTGAATCCATTTTAGCTTAGATCTATTTTTGCACATATTTGTATCTTCCCATGGCTTCCATACCTTTGTAAGATCAAGATTTTCAAACCTAAAAGAAGCAGACTTACAACATTCTCTTAATAAATATTAACCCTATTTTTTCCTTAATGCAGATCTACCTGCCTTAAACAATAATCATAACATATTCAGCTACTACCTTTGTGAAACTATATCATTACTTATTTTATGCATAAATATTAAAGGTTCAATAGATTCGTGTAGGAGATACACTTTATTTCATAGAAAATAGATCATTAAGAAACAATGCATAATATTAAACATAATTAATAACAAGGCACAGATGTAAGAGATTCAGTCCAAAATTAGTCTTTATTAGATTCAAAGTTCAAATTACAGACTCTTCCACCCTGCGTAATCAGCTGCAGGGACCCATGCACCCAGTTGCAGACTTACCAAGGTCTTTGAATACTCATCTACAGGAGCCTTCCCCTTTCACCTAAGTATAGGAAACAAAGCTTTCCTACCTTAGCACTTGCCCTTACTTGTTATTCTTCAATTACTACTTTTGATTCTCTAGACTTCCTATGACTCAAATATTTGTAGCCTTTCTAATAAAATATCATCACCTATGGCCTATGGGTGAGTCTCAAAACCGACCTATCACTTACCCATACAAGGGGCTAGAACCCCTTTGACTCCTACTTAGTTGCGTTATCCGCTTCCAAATTTCACGGAGACTTTACATTCTTTACAAAATTCTACTCTAAATTTGATTAAACTAACCCAAAAATTACCCTAGGGATCCTATCCCAACATCAACACAAGGTATTTAAGGAGTTTCAGGTTGGGGAAAATGTGTACTTGAGAATTTTCCCAATAAGAGTTCATTGAGGATTGGATCATGTGCCAAGATGGGACCTCAGTATTGTGAGCTCTGAAGATTCTTGTGAGGATTAGACCAATGGCCTACAAAGTTGAATTGCCTCTAATACTGAGTGTAGGTTTTAAACCTATACAACAATTACCTACAAGTGAAGTCTTAAAACAAAAATATACAATGGCGAGAACATAAAACAAATACACATTTATTTTCCCATGGATCCAAAAATTGGGAATACCAAATTGATTTTTCATTATGTTCCTTTCAATGTTACAATACATATATATACATGTAGAAGCATTCATAAACCCTAATCCATTAACCCTAGATTAGAACATAACCGTAGTTCCCTTGATTGGATCTAAAAAATACCATGGGTAGAAAACCATCATGCCCTAAACCATGTACAAAACCCATGCACAAAACCATGGGTAGGCCTGCCTACCATCTTTGGGTATGCCCCTGTCCTTGGGTCAGCATAGATATAAGAATTATATTTTTCGTGGACCACTACCACAGACCCCGTGTAGGGGTGCTACCTCCCCCTTCTAACCCCCTCGACAGGGGGGGCTGCCCCCACCCCCCCCTCATGAGCCTCTTGTTTCTCCCGACGCAATGAATAGGGGAGCCTAATGCCCCCCTGTGACCTCCTTGTGCATGCGACTAGTCATGGAAAGAATATAATACACACCCAACATAAATTCCATGATGTTTTCCATTTGTCATTACTTAAGAAGTATGTGAAAGTTGTTGATCACGTGACTAACCATTCATTATTATAGATGGAACCCGAAGGATAATTCTAACTGAAACCTCAGTGCATTTTGTAGTGAAAGATTCTCATGATCCATAATCGAGAAATCAAGCAAGTTAGAGTGAAGTGGAAGCACCTTAGGCCTGATGAATCTACATGGGAGATGCTTGATCAGATGTGGGATATGTATCCTTCTCTATTCACTAGTTGAGTAAATGTGATTTGATATATGTTTTCATGTTGTGCTTTGGTTATGTCTACGTATATGCATATGTATGTAAATACCACATTGAGCTATGTTATAAATCTCCAATAAGAAATATGGTGCTCATGATGTGTTGGTTATGTCTTCAACAATATGATGTGATGTAAATATTGTGTCGATCTGCATTATAAATATCCATGAGAAACATGTGTTTACTAGTTCATAATTGTCATTTGACATTGAGGTTGGTGTTACCCCAATGGGGAGGGTTTTGTAACAACCCATGGTTGATTTCCTATGTAAATAAAAAAATAAAACCAAGGTAATGGGACACATATTCCAAGCCGAATGTTGGGCAAAACATAGTGATGGGGATCATTTGTGATTAATAAGTGGCTATGGAAATTGGCTAAGGCATTGACAAAGAAAACTTGCATTAATTGACATTTTATTGATGAAAATAAAAGAAAATAGAAGAAAAGGGAGATGAAGGTTCACAAGTTTTCATGTAAGGAAAATTGAAGAAAATAGAGGCCTTAATGATAAAAAAATTTCTGAGGATAAGTTCACAACCTTTTTTCAGTTTTAGCTTGGAGCTCTCTACTATTCTATCTCTCATACTCTTTCACACCTAGAGGAATCTTGGAGAATTCTTGGAGAATGATTGGAGAACTTTAGTATTCACTTGGATTTGGACAAATAACATAAAGAAAAGTAGGAAAGTGTAGGGGAATTGGTGGATCAACAACTATAACTAGATTTCTTTGCAAGTAACATGTTGCATGTGTGATTTCCTTGTTGATTTATAGATGCATGGTATATGCATGTAATTATCTTGTTATGACCTATCATTGGCATGGAGGATTTGCTAGATTGACAATGGTTTTTAGAATAGCCTTGCCATTTCCTGGATAGACATGATGTTGTGGGTTTTTCCATTGATTTGTTTTTTGGTTTGTGCTCATAATTCCTTATGGATGTGGGTTGGAGAAAACACTCTAGAATCCATGGAATAACTTGGGTTGAGTTACTAGTAATAAAGCCTAGGCTAGAAAAACACTCTGGAGCCCTTAGTGGGTTGATTTACTAGTCCTAGAGCTAGGTTAGGGAAATTCTTTGGAGCCCTGGAAGGTTGTGGGTTGAGTTACTAGTTCCTAGAGCCCTAGATAGCTTGGATAGAGATTGATCTGGTTGGTGTTAGTGATGTGAAAATATGAAGTGGAATCACTTGTTGAGGGTTTAGGTGGTTTTTCCTCTAGAAGCTTTGGTTTGGTTTCTTTTTAGTTTATTCCATGAGATCCCACATTTGTTCTTGGAATATGGTGCATGGGTGATTGGATGAAAGAGAGATTTGGTTCAGCCTAATCTATGGATAGGTGGTACATGGAAGTCCCTAATTTGGTTGGCATTTTTGAATGTTAATAAGAGATATTATTTTATTTTGATTCATGTATATTTATTGGTAATGTGTTGATGATATTGTGGTTGAGTTGCCATAGTTTATATGTTGGTTATTTTCTGGTTATATGTTGTTTATATGATATATATCTTCTATGTCTCTCATCATGAAATGTTTAGCTATTGATTGGTAATGAATAACTAATAAGCTGTGTCGTATCTATGTGGAGAGGGAATAGGAATTCCACAATGATTCTTAGATGAATCTAAGACTTTTATGATCAAATATGCATTTATGACTTCTAGCTTACTTTTTTGTAATATGTTTGACAAAATGTCTGTTATGTTGTAGGAATTATAGGTCAAGTTATACCTTCAAGTTTGTATGTCTAGAATTGTTGTCAATTCATTAGTAATTTTGAGAAGTTACAACGAGTTCTGGGTAGTGTTCTATAGGTTGACCTGGAATCTAGGCTCAGATCTTGCGACCACATGCTCCTAATTAGGAAAATTGGGTTGCAACTGCATGGATGTAGGCTTGTGCATGTGGTTGGAGGCTTCCAACCACATGGAGGCCTTGTTGTGGGTGTGGTTGGGGACCCAGGTAAGAGAAAACAGTGTACAACTTAGGTTTTGGCCAGTTGGGGTGGTTACATAGCCTCTAAGTGACTTGCAACCCCTGTAAAATGTTATGAGATGCCAATTTGTCTTCTGTGGTTGGCCCTAATTCCTTAATGGAACCTAGGAGGTTGTGTCATATCATAGTAGCTTTTCCTCTCATGTTTACCTTGACAGGCCAGTGAAACTGGGTAGACATGGGAGGGGCGGTTACACTATAATCTCCTACTAGCATGTAGCTTCATGTATGCCATGAATGTAGTTTCTTATTTTGTGTATCATATCATGAGATTCCATCATAAAGGGAAGATATTCAACATTGATAAAATGAGGTACTATGGTCCTCAACTTAAGGCTTATCCTCAGAATGTCATTTCATCAATGGTGGGTAATGATTCACTGCCTTCCTTCAATGAGATCAATCTTGGAGTATATAAATATTCCTCATTGTTTGGGGTATATTAAGGCCCACTACCTATCACTTCTAATGTTTGCATGCTCCAAGGGTTATAAGTTTCTCAATGTTGGGCCTTAAATATGCCCATGTTTTCATCATACAATACCACCATTCATAACTTCTCTTCATGTAATTTTGACCCATTTGTATCATATTTCCATAACTTGCCACCAAATACATATCTTATGCTCTATGGTTGGTTATCATTAGTTTTATTGACTCTTCTATGATTATAGATGATTTTTCCATGATTTTCAAATGACAGTTTTGCTAAGATCCTTTGTTGCAAGGTTCCATCACCAAAATTATTCACAAGTCAGTTAAACTAGTTACTACAAGGTTGAGTACATAATTAAATTGTTGTAGGTGAAAATATGAAGTTTGTGATCAAATGGTGAATAATATCGACATTTCAAGACTTGTATCATGCTCAAAATACCCTCTTTCATATAACCCAGAAATCATTCGGCAAAATTCATCACCAAAAGGAAGTTAAGGTAAAAAATAATCTTAAGTATAGAATTGCTGAACGTGAACGGTTTCGGTTCTGAACGGTTTTGGTTCTGAACAGGTCAGCCATGTGGAGGACCATGATTTGAATAAATCACTTCATGCTCAAACAAGGAACAATTTTGTTACAAGACAATGCAACTCAACCTAATTTAATTTAGGATCCTTCATGAAGATGCATAGATGATTCGAAGTAATCCGAAATGCCCAGATTGGTTACAATTGTTGAAGTTGCCATAGTTAGAAATATGTCGATTAAATCTGCATTTGATAGTTTCCTTTAAAAGGCTGATGTAATTGAACTCAGTGAAGAGGATGTCACTTACAAACTTTGTTTAAAAATATATTAAACTATGTATGCTCACATTTAAGCTTTGATTTATATCAGTTTCAGCATATTTGACTATGAATTATGATGCTTAAGTTTTGATTTCCATTTCACTACAACAAATTATCTCGCTCCAGGCATGGGAGAGCACACCACTCCTAGAATAGAGGCCAATAGCTATTATAGATTAGGAATTATGTGATTTTCAAGAGTTATACCTGATTTTTGTAGTAAGGTGTTTTAAGAATTATTGGAAGGGATTCATTTTGATATAATGGCAGCATTTGATTTCGATTAGAAACAACTTGCATTGATGTAGTATTTAGATTAAATTTATTTCATTATTTTAATGTAATTTGATTAAATAGATTTCGTTATTTGCAACACGACTTGGTTTGGGTACTTCTGTCCTGAGAAGATCATTGCAATAGTGTAAGAACAGAGTAGTTGATTTCATTTTAGAATGGTCATTGTAGTAATTTAGCCTTTTGATGATTAAGTAAAGTAATAGATGTTACAAGTCAATTTGGGCACGTCAACCCTGACTTTTGGATCAGTGCTATTAGGGTTTATCCATCACTAATTTAGTTGTTTTCATTCCCTAATGAGGTCAACCTACATCATGTTTTCCTCCCAAGAGTTTCCATGACACCATTCATCCAAAAAGTGCCCCTAAGGAGATTAGTGCAGGAAACCTTTTATTAGGCTACATTGCAATGTAGGAACTACACTGACTAGGTGCACTGCAGTGCACCTAGCCTTTGTTTCACCTGCGCTGAGCGAGTTTGAACTATTTTTTTAAATGAATCCATTATATTCCTCATCCAATGGATACTTCTGGAAGTTTCCAAGTTGGTTGAGCTTGAATTTGGATGAGAAAGAGGATTAATGAACCTCTATCCATTATCCCTTCCTCCATGGAACCACCTCACAAATTTGGTAGAGCATTCATGAGGGCCATTAATGGCTTAGCCTCCTCCATTTAGCTATAAATTGATTAAGCATTCAAAGGCCGGTCTAGGTTGGAATTTCTTGAGCTAAGGAAATGCGGTTTGAATGAGATTAGTAAAAGTGTTGTAATGATGTCGAATTGTTGCTTCATGAGGAGAGAAGGGATCGAAACTGGAAGGAAGACACTGAATCAAGCATGAAAATTCATGGGTTGTAATCTTTCCTTTTATCAATAAAGAATTAAAAGCATTTTCCATTCATGTTCTTATATGATGTATATCATATTCTGGATTCTATGATATGTTTAATTAACAGATCCTTATTGTATGCTTTGATGGGTTTCCACCTTGGCTTGTGTGCAGGTACTTTCAAGTGAGTTAAGTACGGAAAGGAGCAGCAGAATCAGTCAAGGGAGAGAGGGAGCGAGCAAAATCTTCAGGTTGGTTTCCCTTCTTACCTCTCTTATATGTTAATTAAAGAAAAGGTAGCGAATTACTTTGACTATTGTTTCTAGACTAGCTACTAAGTCTAGAGGGTTAGGCATTTGATAAAACACTAAATTTTCCCAAAATAGTAGATCTGTGAGACCCAGGATTTAGATTTAGTGTGCACGCTTTTAGAATAAGATTCTTTGTTTTCAATTAGCATCAAAGTATGTTAAACGAATTCTGCTTTCATTAAGCATAGTTTTAATTATTTAATTCGCTTCTGAGCATTTCATAGTTAAAATCTCAGTGTGGCTTCATTGTAGTTAAATTTTACATGCATTGAAATTAATTTTGATTGATTTAGATTGAGATTAAAATTATTCATTTTCATTATGTACTTAATTCATAAATAGGAATTTGATATTAATTTAGGTTATATTCTCTAATCCTGCATTACTTGCACTTGTTCCTCTAAGCTTACGAGTCCCGGATTGATAATTTAATGTTGGAATTATTACACATATAATTTCGCCAACATTTTCATCGTCGTTGCCAAGGAGGTTCTAGAGGGATTAGATCCTAGTTTCTTTCACAAAGTTTTTGGTGTGATATTAGCTGTAGGACAATCAAAGGGTGGAGAGAGTACAATAAGACATGAGTGAAGAGCTACACATCCACTATAGTGGGGTTGTTCCAGAGTTTCGATGTCCATGTAAGAAATTTTGATGATTTTTATTGCAATCAATTCTTTTTCATTTAGATTAAAAATTTCAAGCTCTTAAATGGACAAAACATTTTTCGGATGCTGTAAGAACCCCTAGGTACTAATCCATGTGTGGAGATAGTTATTTCTAAAATAGAAAACATGATTCAAGGATGATTAGAAATTTGAAGGAGATATCTTAAATCCTAGCAGCAACTGGGGTCTCTGCCTCTCAGGAAGAGTAGATCTTGACATCAGTCAAGAACCTTTCTACCTCTCCAGAAGTGATCGAAGAACCTGATTTCCATGAGCCACAATCACATGAAGAGCTAGAATCCTCCAATAATCATGCTTTCCAATCTTTAGAGGAAATTGAGGACTTATGGATAACATCTAATGGAGAGAAGCCTGTAAAACTAGAGATCAAAAAGGCCAAAGAAGAGGACATGCAACATTGTCCAAATGAATAAATGGAACAAGATCACTATGATTACATCGAGAATTGGTTCCAAACCAATACTCTAGCAAGGCATCATTTTCTTCTTCACGCTTTCTTAGCATCATAATTTGGAGCTGCTAGTTTTACATGATCGTGTACACTGTAAAGTTTATATGTTAAATATGAGGATGAATATATCCTTGTACCTGACCCACACATGACTTCACTAGAAGTTCTCTTTCACTTGAAGGAGGACATATTTCTCTAGTATAGTAGGAAACCTAGTAAATAAATAAATGAAAAATATTAAAGAGAAAAATAAGTCCTTTTGTGAAAACCAGATTGTCTGGTGCAACTGGACAGGGACTTCGCTTGAAATCCAGGTAAGTGGGCAAGGTTCCCAATAAAGTTTGTAAATTTGTATGAGTTATTCAAATCATGTTGGATGATGTGGGATTCCTTAAGGCCCACCTTCCAACAAGCCTTCTCCCATCAACATCAGCACATTATATGGGATTAGGGTTAGGGTTAGATAAGGTATCTAGGAGCCTACATGCCATAATGGCAGGTATTTTTGTCATCTACTAAGGAAATACATCAATTTTTCTTAGTGGATGAATTTTGCAGTCCATTCAACTTTGACAAATCTATTCATCGCTAGTAGAATGTACCTAGTTCCTTGATTCCCATTGACATCAAGGGTGGGATATCTTTCATTGGTTAAGGAATTTCTTAATGGTTGGTAATCCAACACTTCTTGATTTTGTTCGACATCAACATCATTTATTCATGTATGCAAGATTGCACATATGATGTGTAGCTAGTGAAGACTATATGGTTTTGTGATCTCAATAAACATTCGTACCAATTTGGATTTTTGTATTAGCATTGACATTGTCAGTTGTAGTAGCAATCACCTTCACTCATTTTTTTGGGGACATACAACTCCTCAGGCATGGGGGAGAGGGGGACCTTCAATTCATCCTTCAGCTCTTTAGTTCATCCTTCAACCTTCTTCAGTAGCTTAGATCAATAGTCACATCAACACCATCCATTCCATCATTCACTTCATCTTGTAGCACTGAGCACATCAACAACAAAGGTAAACTTGAGGTAAAGTTGGATTAAGATTCTTTAATTCATTAGAGAATTAAGAAATATTTAATGATTAACTACCACATATTTCATATATTTTGTTTTCCATATACCCTCCATTTGCAAATTCCTCATTCATAATAGAATGCATGCTACTTTAATAGGGTCATTATTGGATTAGTGTGTCCTGACCCAGGTTGAAAGCTAATTGCACCAAAAAAAACCCTACACTACTAGCCCTTTCGACATAAACTTGCATAGCGTAGGCTGAAGTCTCACCCAAAGTAGTATGGGGGGATGCTGGAAACAAGTTTCCACATTCAGAGATGAGTGTGTTGTCTTTTATTGCCCTAGATCCGTCTTCATGCAAACCTATAAGCCCCTAAGGCTAGGTACTGCAAATTCAGTTAGACAACCCTTAGAACTTCACAGAGGTCTACGATAGGGTTTTGCAGACCCTTAACATGCATCACATACAATTAGCAAGACTTATCCAACAAAGTCGCGCATCAATACATCAACATTTCATAAAGGCATTATTTTATCACAACATATATCGCAAACATAAATAACATAAGTAAACATATGAACACATGAATTTCTCCAACAATCTTCTTTATTGATATTCAATATGAGGTTACAGACTCAAATTGCCTTGCGTAATCAACTATAGGGGTCTGGGCACTCAATTGCGAACTCTACTCTAGGCCTCTGTGCACTCAGTTGCAAAGCCTTTCCCCCCTCTACGACTCACTTCTCTGTGTTATATTCTATTGACCCATTACATCCATAATCATCAGATTATTGATTACTGCCTTAGACTCTCTAAGACACACCTATTTATAGCTTTTCTTCATACAATCCCATGGTCTGTGGACCATGGGTAGATCTCAAAACCGACTTGACTTTACATAAACAAGAGGCTAAACCCCTTTTGAATTCTAACTCTCTACATGCTCCGCATCCACAATTTGCGGAGACTTTACATCTTTTTACCAAAATTTACATCAAAACTTGGGTTTTTAACCCCAAAACTAACCCAAGGGACCCCATCCCAATAGGTCCCCAACACAAAGGCCGTGACTCGCCCTTGAGTCACTTGGCTAGCATGGTGATCTTGCTATGAAGATCCCTTAGCTCCACCTACAGAATTGGTACCTTAGCAGTGCTCTACGTAGCTGCTACTTGACTTCTTGGATGAGTTGCTCTGTAGCTATTCCTTCTGTGACCAGCTTGATATTTTGTCTTGTTTGCTGCAAGCTCGTTAGCTTCTCTTGAATGTTGGTTGTTACTTGGTAAGCTTCATCTAACCAAGATCCCAATCAGGAATTAAGCATGACCTCCTTTGGTTGGGTTGCTTCTACCTGTGTGCGGAGATGCTTCCTCTCGTGCAACTTGGTGAGCCACTGTGCTGGAGAAATTTAGCCCCTGTCGCATGGACCTCATCATACTAACATCTACAAGGTTGGGTCTTCCTGTAGAGTTGTCACTAATTCCATTGCCTCTTAAAATAAGTCCGAGCAGTTAGTGATTGCGACATCCAAAGTGGTCATCCCTTCTTTTATAGTGGCTCTGTGCTACTCCTTGACCTCGGGTGGAGTTGAAGGCTGTGATTTGAGCTACAACTCCATGATTTTAATGTTGAGTTCAAATTTAACTCTCCCAACCTCGACCTTTGCTTCGCAGACACCTGTAGCTAATTTCTGGATTTTTCCTCCAGTTGTGCATCCTCGGTTATGTGCAACTCTATCACTATTCTGCATGCTTCTGCTACTGCAGCCACCAGCTTGGAATTATGTGCTTGGATAGTATCTCTCTCCTTCAAGGCCTGTGTCTTCTCGGGGAACATTTGTTCATTGTTCACTCGGTACTTGCTTATTAAACTAAGAGCGCATTTCTCCTGAGCTCTCAATTCCTCTATTACTTGTGTCTGCAGTTCATGAAGGAATTCATTGGGGAGCACTGCAATGTTCAGTGAAACATCCTTAAGGGTTATTAAAATAACTTAGTCATCAACCAATTTTGCTTGCACGGACCCTTCTGGTAGTGCAAATGATCGAAGCCCCATTGTCCTTACCATTTCTGCAACCTGACTTGTCCCCAGTGCTAGGCTCATTTGTGTTGCACTCAATTGACCTGTGCCCACCTATATCTTGCTATTTTAGATTTGCAACTTGCTCTAATCCTTCCGGATGCTCCCTAGCATCTGTACGTGCTGCTGATCAAACTATTGCAGCAACTCAATTATAGTATCCCTGACTTTGTAGTCGATCTCATTGAGATCGCCCTCCGTAAAGGTCATGGTATGCACCTGTGTTTTATCTGACCTTTTCCTTTTGCAGGAACCCTCCTAATACTGTTATCTACACTTCCTTAGGTGAAGGGGATTTACCGCTTCTCTATGATTCATGCTCCTCTTACTCATCCTTCTCCTTTGTAGCACTCTCCTTCTACATCCAATCCTTTTCCGCAACTTCCTTTTTCGTTGCGCAACCAACTTTTGTGCAACCTATTTTGCTACATCCTTCCTTTTCTACTCAGCCAAGCTGCTCACACCCTTGCTGGTTCCTACATCCAAATCTGATGGGGCACACCAATTTTCTAGCCAGCACTTGATCACCTCCTGTATGTCGTGATCTGTAACCAAGTATGCTAAATCATACAATTTCTGCTGTGGGTCTTTTCCCACCTGAATGTAGACGTGGTGGAAATCAGCTTTAAATACAACATATGCTGACAATTTCTCATACAATGTTGGGGATAACCTTGGACACTAATTGATGGCCATGTGGAAACTCATTTCATTCAAGACCCAAAAGATCTTTGATTTTGTGACTCGTGTAGGGTCATTCATGGCCCAGAGGGAGGAAAACTGCACGGCCTCCGATAGTCCTTCCTTCAATGGAGGAAACTATCTATCCTCCAGTAGCTCCTATGCAACCAACATGATGGAGAACAACAACCATGCATAGTGGAAGGGTTTTCTCTCATCTTCGACCTTGCAGAAATTCGTGAGGAATTCAATGCATAGGCACCTTGACCAGTTAAATTGTATGCCCTTCACACATTGTGTAGCTGATAATACCACAGGATCTGGAACCTCATCCATGTGACACATCCTCATAACCTTGTTGGCTAGTATTTGGGTGGAAATCTATACCACGAGATCATTGATAGATGTGATGGAATAGTCATGCAACTTTTTCATAAGCTCAAACTCCTTTCTCATTCTATCTGCTAAATATTTTTTTCCTCCCTTTCCACCAAACTCCTTGGCCAGATTCAAGCCTTCATGCAGCAGGTGCATGATCATATGGATGAGCATGTCCATGATGGGTATAGGCGCTCCTAGCCATAAGCACCCATCATGCACGAGAGTAAGTAATTTCCACACACAAGTGGTATTAATAGTAGTGCGGTGATAGTGGGGCACCCATAATAAGTTCAACAGCCCAGAATTCTCCACTCCGCAGATCCATTCCACCATCTCCAACTCGGTGAAACCTGAATCTGGCTAGTAAAAACACTTCATGTAATTTTTTGTTGCAAGGTGAGGGAACCGTTCATGGTCTGCTAGGTCCCAGTCTTCCATTTTCAGCAGGGGGTTTTGCACGAGGCACAGACATTCAAAGGAGACCTGCTCTGGCAGCAGGGGCATAGAGATGACGAATTTTCAGAATCCAAGTCCTTGGTGACCTTTTCCTTCCCTTTTCGTAGAGGGATGTAATAAAGTAACTTGGTAAAGGGATATACTCCCTTAGCATCTATGTTTTCAATTCCCTATCCCTCCTCAACCTCAAAATCTTCAACCCCTTCGGGTTGCTTTTCCTTCTACTAATTTTGAGTGGTAGAATGTTTTCTCAGCAACTCACGAACTAGCACCGACTTCTTTTGCTTATCCTTCTTTAGCTTCTAGGTTTCTCTAATAGGTGTAGGCTTTGGGCTAGGTGACCTCAGCACCGTAGGCATAGGAGTTGGAGACTCCATGCTCACCAGCTCTGGAGGAACTCCTTCTGATGTGATATCTCCCCCAGTGCTCATAGTTTCAACAGGGCTTAGACCTATCACGGTTTCAAGGATAAAATTCTTGTTTAACTCAAGTAAATTGAAAAATGCAGGGCTCGCGACCAAATCCTCAAATAACGAGTGACTCATAAGCAACATACAACTCATCTCAAAAAATCTAAGTGTGCAAAGTGTTCTCTGTTGGACTAGCATGTGTAATTTATAGGGGTTTTTGAATTCAAATCTGACCGTTCACGCTAAAATTTGATCACCAATGTTGTTTTGGCGGCAGATATTCAAATATTTTAGACTTAAATGCCGCTAGCTTGCTCCTCTTAACTGTCTCCTTGCAGTCAAATCATGAACAATGACTCGAACGGTCACTTTCCTGCTGTGCTACGTGACACCTCCCTTCATAGACGAACTCCCTGCGCCTAACCTATTATACTGTAACTTCATCATATTCTACACAACCCACCTGTCACATAGTCCTCCAACCCAGGAAGTGTAGTTTATAGTCCCGTGCTCCCTTGCAACTACTTGGAGCACTAAGACTGTCCTGCCATCATATAGTCATTGAGCTGGATCCCCTATATATGGCTTCAATTGGCTACCATTCACCCTTCCCCGAAAAGGTTCTCCATTCAAATTCACGAGCTGAACTACACCTCCATCTATAATCTCTTTGGTAACATATGGAACAAGCCAGTGCATCTAAAATTTCCTCGGAAAATTAGTGAACTTTCTACCATACAATAAGACCAAATCATTTACCTTGAATGTGCGCAACTTGATGAGTAGTTAAATTTTACTTGCATTGTAATTAAGTTTGATTGATTTAGATTGAGATTAAAATTGGTCATTTTCATTCTGTACTTAATTCAGATAGGAATTTGATATTAATTTAGCTTATATGCTCTGATCGCTCTTTACCTACGCTTGTGCCTCAAAGCTTACGAGTCTCGGATTGATTATTTAATGTTGGAAATATTACACATAATTTCCCCAACACTCAACAACTTGGTAACTCTTCTTAGTAGACAACTCATTAGTAATCTGCTTCTTCAAAATTAACTAATTCCTAAGGAGGGTTTCCTCTTTAGTACCATCTAATCGGGTAGGTGCGTTTCCTCTTACCACTGCCAAGAATAGTAAACACACCTATGATGACTATGTTGAGTTTGAAAATTTTTACCTTTGGGATCCTAGTATGGTACATTGTTCCTCCTCCAACCACCCCACGTCCCCCCAAATCATCTTAAACCTTATGTGGCTTTGATGCTGGTACAACCAATTCCCACTACCCGTATTGTTGCTTCAGTTCTAGTACAACCTCAATATGAGCTTGCTTTTGATGCGAAAGAAAATGGTGAAGGGGGAATCCAGGAAGAAGGGGGAAACGTAAAGCAACCTAGGAAGTACCCACTCAACCATCAACACCTAAGACCACTCCTCCATGTGTTTTGTGAAAGTTACATGGTCATGGCACCAATAATTGCCATAATTTTCCTCGATTGAAAGAGTTCATTTCCTTGGATGAGCTTTAGTGATACCTAAATGTTCCTAAAGTGCAAGTCACTTTATTAATTATCCAATAAGAATAAAGTTTTTGACATGAATCACCCTTATGCTTTATGTGAGACATGATATTATTATTCATATCACTTCCCTCACCTATCCAATTTTCATGATAATATTGTTGTTCTTCATGATCTTGATGTCACTCATAGTGCCCATTACTCTCCTCTACTTACGGTCCCTGACCCCTCTCCTTCAATAGGGTAGGAGACTAGTGTACCCACTTTTGGGATTGATCATCCTGATGTAGAGATGGAAGAGAGTATTGTATCCATCCTTTACTTACCATCATCCATGGGATCGACATTGTAAGACTACCCAAGAGTGTTTGGCTATGAAACTTTAGAAACACCTTCTCTTTTTTAGGTCACTTCAGTTTCAAGATTAGTTAACCTTCAATCCACTAGTCACTCGTCTCCCTCTCTAGAAATTGTGAAGTTCAACCATATCTTTCATGATGATGATCGGTTCAATCACCCCTTATTTTAAACCCAAGAATTTGAACCACATCCATATTTTGGCAATTACATTTCCACACAATGTTTGGGTAAGGGGGAATCCATTTTTGAGGGTCCAAAAGAAGAAATTATTACCACTCCTAATTTTGCATATAGTAGTGTCAATTCTAGTACCATTATGATTCCCCATCTCGAAGAAATTTTAAGGTTCCATACCACTCTGGATCACCTTGGGGATGATCCACTTAATCATTCCCACATCTTGCATAAAAAAATCAATCCCTTATAATTTTTCATTGTTGAGAGGGAGTGTTGAAAATGCAACATGAAAATCCTAATTTAATTGTTCCCTTGAATTAAATTAGGAAAAAAATTGTAATTCCACATCACATGACAACTTGTATTAGTTAACTAAGTTAATTTGACTTAGTTGGCTCATTTAATTCGAGTTCAGGGTCTAACTTGAGTCATGTAGAGTGTCTCCTACATTATAGGAGATGTGGTTGAGTTTATTTTGAATTGTAATTAATTAATTCAGTTTAACTGAGTTAAACTCAGTTAAACTAGTTCCAACTGATGGAGGAAGTAGTAGGAGGTCAAATAGTGGGGTGCTTCATCATGTGTTCAACTAGTTAGCTGATAATTCAGTCATAAATAACTCATGTGTGTTAGATATGAGAGTTACCCAATTGAGATTGGAGTTCAGGGAAAATGTACTCTTGGTTGTATAATCATCCAAATTGTACAAGTGGTGCGTGCAGTCAGAGGAAGGCCTTTGATGGATTGCACAATTCCTTTGAGGAATTTCCCTAATTAACAAGGGGATAATTCCAAAAGAAACAATGCATGGAAATAGGGACTTGGGAAAGTGAGAAATTGGTTAAGTATTGGTTTAGGCTTATTTAAGAAGTTGTGAGACAAATAGAGATAGTATTGAGGTTGCTCGGGCTTTAGAAAAGCAATGTAATCTTCTCATATTTTGTGACTAATGCAATATAGAGATAGCAGGGGTTTCTAGCTATGGCTACCCTAAGGAAATCATTGTGTAATATTTTGATTGAATTATTTCTCTTGTATGCTTCGTGATTTCACGATTTTTTAATTGTTTTTGCTGATGAGTAGAGTAGATTCAATTATATTATTTTAGTAAATTAAAATTACCAATTTGAATCCACAAGGAACTTATACATGGTATCAAAGCATAAATCACTCTATAGGAGGAGAATATGATTTTTACATTTGCAAGTGAAATCGAATTTGTAGTATCATTCTTCTAAGTCAGCAGGATGTCATTCTACAGATTGAGATTCGAATATTCCCTTGAGGGTAGTTCAAACTATATTCCTTAGAAGGATAGGATAGAGGCAGTTTTCGAAGAAAACATGCTGAAGAAATTCATAGATACTGATGCTCCTAAGCCAACTGATGCTCAAGGCCTGGCAGAGTGGAGAAAATGTGTTGCAAAGGTCAGAAGTATTATCCTAGGAGTTCGATATCATATTGTCTCGAACCTCCAAGGTAATGAGACTCCATATGTAATGTGAAAGGCCTTGACAAACCTATTTGAAAAAAAAAGTGAGCACTGAAAGAAAAGCTTAGAAAAATCAAGATGGAGAAGGATGACACAATACCAAAATACTTGACCAAGTTCACCCAATGCCGGGATGAGCTTGGAAGTGTTGGTGTTACAATTGTTGAAGATGATCTAGTGAGCTTAGAACTTCTAATCCTTCAAAAGAGCTGACAAAAATACTAGGATTTAGTAAATGGGAGGGAGAAGCTACTAGAGTGAGAGCATTTGTGGTTCGACTTGGTGCAGGAAGATATTTAGAGGAACACTAGAGATGGAACCTCATCTAAGCATGATGATGAGGAGAACTTTGTGTTAACTAGAAAGGAAAAAAATGGAAAGGGAATTCATCCCATTCAAAATGGGATTCCAGTTAGGGCGGAAAGAAGAAGTACTTATCGAAGATTAAATGGTTTCGATGTCACGAGCTAGGACACTATACCATGAAGTTTCCAAAGAAGAAGGTTGGAAAGAAGCCCTCAGGAGGAGTAGCAGGTTAAGTTCTTGCTTCACAATTTGAGTTGGATTTCACCCTCATTGCTTGCATGGTGACATCGGTGATGGGTAGTGAGTGGTATCTAGATAGTGGAGGCTCATCTCATATGATCGGAAACAAAAAATTATTTAATGACTTGGAGGAGAAGGACCTCTAGATGCAAATAAAAAATGGATATGCTGTAAGGTATAACGCGACTAACATCGATACTATTACTTTTCAGAGGGAGTTTGGTTCTCCTCTCTCATTATAAGATGTCATGTATTTCTTGGGTTTGAAGAAGAATTTGGTTTCATTTTCTATGTTGGAGGAATGTGGCTACGATCTGATATTTAGAAAAGGAAAGGATTTCCTTCATAACATAGCCTTAGGTCAAGTGATGCGATCAGGGTTTGGGTCAAGAACCTCTATAAATTGGACACAAAATATTATGCTTCCTTGAGCACAAAAGTAGAGAAGGTGAAAAGCTGAGACATTGGTGAGTTTTGGCATAGAAAATTGGGTCACTTGCACCAAAAATCCTTGAATATCATTCAACAGATTTCTACAGGACTTCCCAAAGGTACACTAGAGAAGAGAGATACATGCAAAGATTGTACCTTGGAGAAGTACACCAAAGCCACCTTTAATGGTAGGGACAATTGAGCGCAATAAATCCTTGAAAGAATTCACTTAGATGTGTGTGGATCATTCTCGATAACCTCCATAACCAAGCACAAGTATCACGTAATATTTGTAGATGGTTTCTAATGTAAGTGCTTGATTTTCTTCATGCAAAATAAAGATCAGACATTTTCTAAATTTTTTGAATTTAAACCACTTATTGATAAAGACACTCACAAGAAAGTGAAGGCCCTTAGGATCAATAATGGTGGAGAATATATGTCTAATTAATTCAAGAACTTATGTGATTCAAAAAGAATTTTATGGGAGTCAATAGAACCCCCAAACCCATAGTAGAATGGGGTGGCTAAAAGGAAGAACATAAGTATTGTGGGAGCTTCATGAGTGATGTTACATGAATAGGGACTACTATTTCACTTGTAGCCTGAAGCATACAACACAGTTGTATATATGTAGAATAGAAGTCATCATTGGATTCTCAGTATGAGTACACTAGAGGGAGCCTTTTAAAGTAATAAATCATATGTGGCACGCTTCAGGATATTTGGTTCATCAGTTTGTTGTCATTTTAACAAGGATGCAAGGAAAATTCTAGAACCAACAATTGAGTTGCCCGTATTTGTGGGGTACATTGATACACCTCACAACTATCGGGTGTGCCTGCCATCTCACAGGATGATAATGGTTTGTAGAGATGTGAAGTTTGATGAAGAGAAGGCCACTAGATGTTCTCTTGAGAGGGAGATTCAGTTACATGCAAATGAGGAGATTTTAGCTCCAAAATAAGAACCTCGGGATGATGTGGAGTAGCCACATGTAGAGGCGTAGAGAGTGGAAGCACTCAGTCATGAAGAGACTTCTATAGATGTAGGAAGTTTACAAAAGAGGCTATCGAATTGATGCATGGTGCTAGAGAGAATTTGGGAGCATCCACATCAATGCATAGGCATAGGAGATAACCAAATTGGTATAGTGGCTACATGGATCTCATGAGCGAGAGTATAGAGATTGATCCATCCTCATTTGTGGAAGAAGTGCAGTAGCTAGTATGGGGTGATGCTAGGGTAGAGGAGTATGAATCCATTATAAAAAATAGTGTTTGGGAAGTGGTCCTAAGACTAGAAGACAAGTCAGTGGTGAGTTCAAGATGGATTTACATGGTAAAGAAGTAGTAGATGGGAGTGTGGAGAAACACAAGGCCAAACTTGTGGCTATAGGGTTCTCTCAATTGGAGGAAATTTATTATGGGGACACCTCTTCTCTAGTAGCAAGGTACTCTTCAATCATATATATTCTAGAACTTTAAACACAGATGGGATGAAAGATACATCATATGGATGTGAAGACAACATTCCTCAACGGAGTGATTGAGGAATATGTGTACATTGAAAATTCGGAAGGATTTGAGACCTTCAACGGAGATTCACATGTGTGTAGACTCAAGAGAGAACTTTATGGATTGAAACAAGAACCCCATACTTGGTACACCAAGATTGATATTTATTTCACCAGATTGGGCTTCACCAAAAATGAAACAGATGCAAACCTTTACAATATTATGGTTGAAGGCAAATGATTGATTATAGTATTATATGTCAATGATTTAATTCTAATAGGTGATGAGAAGCTAGTCAAATCTTGCAAGGAGGATCTTGCAAGAGAATTCGAGATGAAGGCTTCGGAGCTCATGCATTATTTCCTCGGTATGAAAGTATGGTAAGGAGGTGAGGAACTATTTATCTCTTGGGGAAAGTATGCCAATGAGATGTTAAATAAGTTCCACATGGAGAGAAGAAAACCCATGGAGACTCCTCTAGTAGGGAATTGAAGGAAGGAAGATGCTACTTCAGGTGAAGTAGTGGAGGATACTATTTATAGGAAAATTGTGGGTTCACTTATGTATTTGGTGAACACATAATTAAACATATGTTTTGCAGTTGACCAACGTAGTCAAGAAATGGTTAAGCCAACCAAATTCTATTGGAAGGCAACCAAAAATGTGTTGAGATACCACATAGGCACCACTCCGTTTGGTCTTTGGTACAAACCAACAGAGGGAGTGAAGCTTCAAGGCTTCATAGATGCATATTGGGTAGGGGTTCCATCTGATAGGAAGAGCACGTTGGGGGAATCTTTAGTATTGGGTCAACAACAGTTCCTTGGTACAATAGTAAGCAAAGATTAGTTGCACTCAGTTTGGCAGTAGCAAAGTACATGGCTGCTAGTCAAGCAACTTGTGAGGTTACCTGGATGAGGAAGATCCTTGTTGTATTATTTGGTCAGCAGATGGATCCTACAATGATTTACTGTGACAATCAAAGTTTTATCAAAATATCTAAGAATCTATTTTTTCATGATTGGTCCAAGCATATGAACATTTGATATCACCATATTCAAGATTATGTGTAGAGGAGAATCATGTTGCTGGAGTAAATTCTTAGAGAGGAGAAAGATGTAAATATTTTGAATAAAGTGTTGTCAAGATGAAAATTTGAGTTTCATAGAGGTAGGATCAAGGTAGCAGATAATCCCTTCTTGTTGAGAGGGAGTGTTGAAAATGAAACAAGAAAATCCTAATTTAATTTTGTCCTTGAATTAAATTAGGAAGAAAATTGTAATTCCACATCATATGACAACTTATATTAGTTATTTAAATTAATTTGACTTAGTTGGCTCAATTAATTTGAGTTGAGGGTATAATTTGAGTCATGTAGAGTGTCTCATACATTATATGAGACCTAGTTGAGTTTATTTTGAGTTGTAATTAATTAATTCAATTTAACTGAGTTAAAGTAAGTTAAACTAGTTCCAAATGATGGAGGAACTAGTAGGAGCTCATATAATGGGGTGTTGATTCATGTGCTCAACTAGCTAACTGATAATTTGTTCATAAATTACTCATGCATGTCAGATATGAGAGTTACCTAGTTGAGATTAAAGTTCAGGGGCTGTGTACTATCAACTGTATAATCATTCAAATTGTACAGGTTGTGCATGCAGTCAAAGGAAGGCCTATGATGGATTTCACAATTCCTTTGAGGAATTTACCTAATTAATAGGGGGCTAATTCCTAAGTAAAAAAACACAAGGAAATAGGGAATTGGAAAAGTGCTAAATTGGTTAAGTATTGGCCTAGGCTTGTCTAGGAAGCTGTGAGACAAATAGAGAGAGTGCAGAGGTTGCTTAGGATTGAGAAAAGCATTGTAATCTTCTCATATTTTATGACTAATGTAATATAAAGATAACATGGGTTATTAGCTATGGATTTCCTTAGGAAATCATTGTGTAATGTGTTTATTGAATTCTTCCTCTTGTATGCTCCTGATTTTGTGATTATTTAATTATTTATGTTGATGAGTATAGTAGATTCAAGTCTATTGTTTTAGTAAATTACAATTAGCACTTTGAATCTACAAGGAATTTCTACACGGTTTTGATCTCTTCCTCTCATTAACTTGGGGGAGTTTGGTTCTGTTTACTAATTTCAACATCATTCATTGTATCAGACCTAGCCTTTTCATTCTAGGCACATGTATATGGGATTCTTTGTATTAATGTATCATTTTCTAGCCAATTGATTCCTACGTATCTTGTGTCATGTATTATTTTTCTTATACTCACATTGCTAGGCACACCATTATTCAATGTACTCAGTTGTCTCAGTGGATATGGGTATACCTCCCCCACTTTAATGACACCATGTATAGACCATATGGAGACTTTTATTTTACAAGTAGGTCTTGCCTCCTCCACATATGGTTCTTCCTATTATTTTATCTCTCTCTCTCTCCTCTCTCTCTCTCTCTCTCTCTCTCTCTCTCTCTCTCTCTCTCTCTCTCTCTCTCTATCTATCTAATACCCTCCTTCAGTGCCTAGTGAAATGAATGTATTTCATTCATATGATGTGCTCCTAACATTCATACATTGGGCGCCAATATGTTATAACCCAAAAAGTGACCACCTTGCCATTTTCCACTAGGATGATCAAAATACATAATGTAGTATAGTTTTTACACATTAAAAGCCACAAATTATTTCCATTTAATTTACACATATGAAAATAACCTATAAAGTATTTAATTAATTTCATGTTATTTTCATATTTACCCATTTATGTGAAAATAATTAATTTTATTTTCATCTGCTATTCCCATTTCTACACGAATAATTAAATAAATAATTATTTATTTATTATTCCTTAATCATTTCCCTTTTCTACCATGAAAGAATTATTAAATCATTATTAATAATTTTTCTAACTTATTTTGACGATATCTCCTAAAAATAATTAATAAATCATTTTATTTCCCCCACTTTTCTTAATTAACTGAATTAATCATTATTTTTTGAGTTAGTTAACTAAATAAATATTATTGACCATTTATCTAATCCTTTCCTCCCCCAAAAATAATAAAATACTCCTGATGGTTATATTTTCTCCCTTGAAGTAAATATTCTATTATTTGACTATATCTAGTTTAATCTAGAAATTTATTATAAATAGAGAGGCTTTTCCCTCACCATCCACAAATGATCACTATGATCATTATAATTTTGTTCCTAAAACATTCAAGCTATTCATTTGAGTTCTCCTGTTTTCTTATTCATAATTCCATTTCCCACTTGCATACAAATAAGAGAGAGAAGCAAGCACTTGTTATAGGGAATTATACTCGGATAGACAAACAAGAAACCCTCTCAGGTTTTCTCGGAAAACTAATGAAAACGGTTCAAGGGATCTTCCATTCTATGGTTGGACCCATTTAAAAATGGAAGCAGTAAACTAGAATTGAAAAAGCAAGGGTGAAGAATAACCTTCTTATCCTTCCATGTAGATTAGTTGTAGCAATTAGTGTAGCTAATAAGTGTTCACAACAGACTCTAGAGGCCAATCATGTACACAAAGAGGACAAACACAATCTTCACAACATAATATCTTTATCAATTGAAATCATTAGCAAATGAGTAGTTATAGATCCTTGAATAAATCAATGTGAGACCACCTTCCAAATAATTAATAGACAAACATAAGATATATAAGCATTAGAAAATAATATGGAAGAAACAATTGTATATATATATATTAATAAATATGGAGAACATTACAACCAAAATCAGCTATAGCGTGAACTCCCACAACTCCTAGCCCCAAACACTCTCTCACAAGTAAAATCCCAACAATGTAAAAATGCATAGAACTCTGATTCCTTATCAATGGCCCAACCTTCAATTTATAGGAAAAATGAGGGTACGAAGATTCTTAGTCTCTCTTTAGTGCAATTTGGGAAAAATCCATAGGGTGGATGATGTTTCCTCAACTTTAATGCTTTATCCTTCTTTACTGGCTTTGTTCAGATAGGAAACATCTATAAATGAGTTTGTTGTGATCCAATTCCACCTTTTAGAGTTTACTTGAGTGAACAATAGAGTCACCATGATTTAAGCCATGATTGTTCCTTGCAGTTGCGTGAAGGTATGGTAACACGAGTTTAATGAATGGATAGTGCATTACTGGCCAAGATAACACATGCTTCATGACAAATGCCAACATTATAACACTTTTTATAAGGCCGATAGGGCGTGTTATAGTCTTAAAAGTACAAAGAAATGGATGTATCTTAGGAAAAAAACATGTTGATCTCCTGGAAGCCGATGAAGAGGTATTTTCATGGGTAATATCATTAGTAGCGTAAGGGATATTAAAATAATCCCCCATGGAGGGGCACAATATTTGAATTGAGTCATTTATATTCTATTCCTCACGTTCCATTTCATTATTTCATTGATAAATGGCATATTGGCTTTACATTAAGTGTTGTTGTAATGTTTGACATTCATTTTCAAGTTCTGTGTGTTATTTACAATTTTTTCCACTAAAATTTTAATACATATATCTAAAGAGGATTGTTAAGTATTTCAGGTTTCTTGGAGTTCACTTTACACATTCTTATTGTTAGGATTTTTAAGTCATTGACAAATAAAGTTAAATTTTGGTACACTTTTCGATAATTTTTCTCCTCACACTTCGTATTTTTTCAATAATTTCTACTTCATCTTATCCCATGAATTGATGCTACGTTTTTTGAGGCCCATGAACTAATGTACTGCTACATCTTTCAATTTTATAGGCAAGATCTTCAATTTTGATCATTATTTACATAATCGTAGCTTCACCAAAGAACAATAAACTCAAATAGGAAGATATCAGGGTTTGCCTTTTAGAGACCATGGGGGTTTGGAAGTGATGACTGAGGAATGCTCTTCTTTTAACATTGATTCCATTTTTGTGACGGGGAGCCTAAAGGAGTCAGGTTCTTCCTTGATAGGATGATGTGCCATCTCTTCTAAAGGAGTATATTTTTCCTTTGAAGTTGACTTTGGAGATTTAATTTATCTCCTACTTTTGGGGTGGTACTCCTTAGATAGACACAATTCACTTTATAAAGGGTTCTGATCACTGAACTCAATTTTAGGAAGGTATTTTTCATTCTCTATAGAGATTTTCCTGATGAGATGGAAATCTAGATTATCCAAGATCAAATCTACTATTGTTTTAGAGGTTTACTCAACTCCAACATTTTGTGCAGAGCTTTCCACCATGGAAGGTACATGATTCTTCTTGGCAAGATAGCTTATTGTTGGTGTTAAGTAATTTAGTTGACCTTGTTCCTTTCCCTCTTGTGAATGTACTATAGAGTTAGTATGGGGGGGGGGTCTTGATAATTCTACAATGATGGTCCCTAATGTTACGAATCTAACAAGTCACATTGAAGGATAAAAGGAAAAAATAATTAATTCTATGAAATTTTAAAATCAACAAATAAATTCACACAAAAGC
Organism: Pinus tabuliformis; assembly: GCA_031772625.1. Lineage (NCBI taxonomy): Eukaryota > Viridiplantae > Streptophyta > Pinopsida > Pinales > Pinaceae > Pinus > Pinus tabuliformis. The sequence continues at coordinate 957,857,271 of CM062811.1, forward strand.
TGACAAAAAATTGACTATACTGTTGATAGTTCCCCGGAAAAGGTGCCAAATATGATGGACCTTTCTTGTATTTCTAATTATCTTAGTGAGTAACTTACCAATTGTACATTTGAATTGTCAATTCGAGGTTCATTTGGAGATTATGAATTGTCAGGCACAATATATGTTATTGCAATCTATTATGTGTCATGAAGTTGAAGTAGTATACTGGTAGTCAAAACTAAAATTATAAATTCTTTGAAAGATGATTGATCTAGAAAATCACACCATACTTCCAGGAAGTAAAGAACACTTGCATGAAATTAAAGTGCAAGAAACGTAAATTTAGAAAACATAAATCACACTTGCAGAAAGGAAACACACTAATTACTAAGAGTGACCTATTCAAGTGTAATGATATTCTTGGGTTGCTATAACAAAGATGCAGTGGCACGTGCCTAGGATGAAATGTGTGATACGTGAACTACCCATAAACAATATTCAAGCATGCCATAATTATAAATCATAAGCTATTGCTGGAAACATAGTAAAATTAAGATACATAGCTCATGGATTTGTAGCACTTGTTGTGGAGTTACAACTAGAGTTACAGTAACATGGAGGATTTGCATCCACATGGATGAGTTGCAACCACATGGAGGAGTTGCAACTACTATCCTTTTGATTTTTTCTAACAATATTATATTAAATATGTCAATTTCTCAACATAATGCATAAGAATAATTCTAAAAATGGTAAAAGAGATATTAGTCATACATGTGCTAAGAATCGGGTGATAGTGGATAAAAATTGCATAAGGAGGTGATGGAAAGTGGAAGAATTATATGAGAAAGGTTACAGATGAGTGTTAAAAATATGCTAATTTTGACACCCGTCATACACTTAATTTTATTCATTGTATAGCCACCAAAGAGATAGATTATAATGTAGTTAACATTTCTAAATTATGATTGATAATAGTGGGTTTACAAAATATGGGGTCGATGGAAAAGAATCCTTATGCGATGGATCCGGAAGAGAATCTAAACAATGATGTAACTCGCAGAAACCTCAAAGATAAGATCATCACCTTTAGATTAGGGATTATGGTCTCAAATATCATATGTTTTCCATTAAAGTAGGGGATTTTGACATGGTGTTGGGCATCGACTGGCTATGGATGCTAGGACCCATCACTAAGGATTTTGAGGAATTATACATGAAATTAAATCTAGAGGGGCATCACTATACCTTTCATGGCATGAAAATGAGATCACTAGAAGTTTAAGTTCATATCACATGAAAAAATCCTCAAAAAGGAACATTTTGGCATCATTTCTGAAGTCCATTCTATTCATGACTTTGAGACTCCTTTCCCCACCAATTAATCATTACCTTCATATTACCTTATCTTGTGGTTAGTTAGATTTTGAATACCTTAAATCGCTCCCACATTCCCATGACCCATGTGATCATTCCATTCCCTTTATCCCTGTAACCTTTCCCCTAGTGTCCTACCTTATTTCCACCCCTTAGAAAAATGTAATTTAGAAAACATTTCAATAACTTCTAGTTTTCAGTGCCATCTACCTTATTACTAGCCCTTATTCCTTTCCCAAGGTGATGGCACTAAAAAAATAAGGAACTTGGTCCAGGTACCTTAATTTTGTGAGTAAGGATGGTGTACGAGTAGGAACCAAGAAAATAGAAGCAATGAAAGATTGTAAATGATGTAAGATCCATAAAAACTTAAGAATATTGTTAATACCTATATAAGCCCCATGTTACCCAAAAATTACTTGTTAATCCATAGAGATTGAGTGATTGCATTTCGATTATTATATTGTTATGTATGCTAAAACCCCTCATGGTCTCATTTTATCATAATTGTATCCTTTATCTCCTATATATACCAAGGAGACCTAGTCATCGGATCATCAAATATAGTCTTGTTCATTAAATTATTTGAAAATGAGGTTTCTCCCTCGAAGTCGAATGTAATTATTGGTTTCTTATCATTTTTAAGGTGTAAGGATCATAACATTTGGTATCAAAGTTGATCTTGATCCTATGGTTTTGTTGCTTCAAACATGGAATCATTATTTTGATATAGTTATTTTTGTTTGTTTTGGAGTATTTTTATATGGTGAAGCTTAAGGAATATTGATAATACATCCCAATGAATCTTTGGTTTAAGTTGAAAAACTTGGTTTGCTATATTTTCATAGATATAGTCCAAGGAAGTTAGGGTTTTTGAAGGCTCCTAAATTGTAATTCAAGTAGATCAATTCATAATTTTCACTATAATGTTTTTTTTTGCCAGGATTCAAATAGTGAAACTTGATCCACCTTGAGAAGACATATTGGTGACATGTTTTCCCAAGTTATATAATATCTATATATATATATATATATATATATATATATATATATATATATAGATATATATATATATATATATATATATATATATATATATATATATATATAGATATATATATTTTTCACTATATTTTTTAATATATGCTCAAAGGAAGTTAGCATTTCTATATGCTTAAGAATTTAGTCTCAAATAGGTGAGTTTGGAATATGTTTTATTACTCCTTTCTTTGTCAATATTTTGTTGTAGCAGCTACAACCACCTTCCAAAATTTTTCATTTGCTTTGTTTTGGAGCCTCCCTCCTCAAAATACTAACAACATATCTTGCACCACTCAAGTACTTGTGTTTCATTTGAATTTATTTGTTGCTTTGCAACTTTTGTTTTCTTATTTGTTTTCCTGACTAACCACAAGCTGACCCCATGACATGGTTCACATCTGGTTCTTGCACAATCTTCAAAAAATGCATAGTCCTAGAGGGCAACCTACCTTGTCCTCAAGAATTGCATGGAGCAGGCAGTCAACCTTGCTATCCAAAATAGCATAGAGCATCCCAACAGTTATCTAAGGCTCAAAACTACAGAGACCCAGCTGACAACTTGTCTTCAGATAGGTAATTGCATAGAGCATGAGAGGCATCCAGAGCCACTCGGACTAGGAATTACGAAGAAGAATTCATTCAGTTGTTGTCCAATGAATGTGCCAAAAAGTTGCTCAGTTCCCTCCAAAACTGTGAAATTTCCTCATGGATGCATGGTAGCCTTTCTTGAAAAAGAAAAAAATAAAAAAGGAAAAAACACCCATAAAAAATAGGGATCTATTTTTAGCACTGGGATTTACACTCAAGTTGATTTTAGAAACTTCCTGCCGCCACTTGTTGCTTTTTCCTAGATTTTTGGTATGCACATCATAAACCCTAAATTTATCAAATCTATTTAAATGACTCCCAGAGCTCATTATACACATTTTATCTTAGATCTCTATCATTTTCAAGGCATCTGAGAACCTCGGCTATTTTTCAAGTATTTTGCTACTTTTTCTGTCGCTTTATTTTCCTTGACCTGTGTGAGTGCTATTTTCCTTATTTTATTGAATGAATGTTGACGTTTTAGTTTGTTTTAACTTCTAGAAGTGTTGTTTCAAGTTTTTCATTATCTTTCTTGAGCGTCACATGCATAACATTGTATTTTCACTCACGATCATTGTTGTAGTGACTCTCCTCACCATCTTCATTGTTCATCCATTTCACTGATTCCTGAATTGGTTTTGATTGCATGCATGATCATTCACTCCTATATGAACCATCCTTCACTCATGCATTCATATATACTCATTTCCATGTTGCCCTTGGGCAGATCTAGGCTTCGTTGGCTCAGATCATGCTTTGCCTGACATGCACTATGCATTCCTAGGACTCAAGGCTCTGCCTTAGCCCCGGGAATTGTGTAGATGATGCATGTCACTGGCCCTTAGCTATGCTCTGAAAAATCTTGGGAGAGAGTGCCCAGTCTTGCCCATTGGGATTGTGTAATGTGTAGTGCCAGCCAACAACCCATCTAGACTAAACTAGACATTGTGCAATTCCAGTCCACAGTCAACCTCACTGGACTGTGCTTTGCAGAATTCCTATCACTAGTATAGCTCACTAATGGTTGGGACTACAGAATGCACAGTTTTAGGTAATAGTCTCATGCCTCTTAGAGTCACAACTGCACAATATTTCCCAACAGTTTCCCAGTTTGTTGCAGGATCAGTCCTTAAAGTATTTGTGCTTTTAAACTGACATTTTCTTGCTGTGAGTGTCTGCTTTACTTCAAGGTACATCAGTTTTTGAGAAGTCGCTCAAGAATACAGGCATCATGGTTTCTAAGCAAGATGGATCAAAAGATACTGTATAGAGAAGTGCTAGAGATGTAGTTGAATAGGTGACAATGAAATTTCCTATCTTTGTAGACATGTAGTTGTTCGTAGAGAAGGTCATGAAGATCACATGGCAAGAAATAAAGGACATATTTGCAAGTAGTTTCAAGGGATATTTGGAAGATCTACAAGTATATGTCAACATACACAAGTCAAGCTTGTATAGGGTTGCATGCAGGTACCTTGCCTTCCCATGCACAAACATAATTCATTGGGTTGTCTCACACATTGATACCTAGATGATGACATTGAGTAATACCAATGGAACACAACTTTCCACCTTTGGGTCAGAAGGTTACAATTAGATGTATTAATTTCTATAGTTTGTGAACCACATGGAACCACTATTCTTCACTCCCAAAATCAATGTGAACATTAGAGATATCATGAAGCATTGGGTGAAAGAGGCATCAAAGTTTAGGATGACACCCAACCAGGTCTACAAGATGAAGTGACTCAGAAAGTCTTACCAACTCTTGGTCATCTTTAGATGTCTCTTGTATGGTTAAGAGAGTGCAAAGACCTTATCGCGAAGTTTGGTGGATATGTTCGATCTTTTGGAAAATGAAGGAAGACCTTTCAACTAGTTAAACATGTTGGATCTTCAGCTGAAAGTGGATGTGTCAAATTATTGAAATATGCCCAAGGATTGACAAGCAAGATTCGTTATGTCCGCGTACCTTCTTGATGAAATCCAATCCCAACAATAGTTCGCTCGCATGGGTTTTTACATGGACACCATCAGATGATATTTTGAACATCTATTGCAAGTTGATCTCCAATTCCAGCTACAAAGGAGTCATGGCGAGAATATCTGACCACTTCATCACCCCACTGTACAAGATTATATTTGAACATGATCCACCTTGCGTTTCCCAAGAAGTGATGGAAGCATTGCTTAACATCACAGATTGGTAGGCCTCACCTAGTGGCACCTTCATTAGGATGTTTGGTGTAGAGAAGCCTTCGAATGAGCTACTAAGGTTTTCCATGGGAAATCTAGTCATGCAAGAGGTTTTATACTAAATCTCCATAGGGTTATCAGTAGGACTACACAGGACGAAGAAAGCCCCATTACCCACTCTTCATTTGTAGAATGTGTTGTACGTGATCTGTACCTTGAAGGATGCAGATGTCGAGGCCAAGGACTTGAAGAAGTTTGCGTTCAACACCAAGAGTCTCAATCCATATGATCCCCATTGCATATGAAAGAACCATGATGTGAAGGTGTACTACCCTGGATCCAAGAGGATTTTCATTGGCTAAAGGAATATTCTTGGAGGTATCGCTACAACACCTCTAGTCTCAATGAACCGGTCAGCATAGTGGTTGAATGGAAAGTAGCACTCAAGGCAGCAGCACCACAGGAAGAATCAACAACAATAGCAGTGAGAAGAAAACTGGCATAAGACAAAGGGAAGAGGAATATCATCGAGAGCACATAGATAGAGTAAAGATACAATTCTAAAGAATATCCACTTATTTAGGAAGTAGATTTGGAGATAAAAGCAAAGAGGTGACAACATGAAAAGAGAGTAGAACGAAGGACGAAAGATCTTGAAGGGTTGGAAGATGTAGAGAGGAAGTTGGAGGAGACAGAGAACAAGATGAAATCAAAACAAGAGCTTAGGAGGAAAGAAAGTAAGAAAGGAAAAATAAGAAGGAGGTGCAAGGTGCATAGACATAGAAAAATGCATAGATATAGGTTGAAAAGGTCAATAGCTGCAGGAACAAGAACTTTCCCAATAGGTTGAATAGATTATTGAACAGATGGACATGGAGATGCGCATCAATATTAGGATACTGACCTCATGCCAAGAGCAGCAAAGATCATCGAACAAGCTTCACCAACTTCGACAGTTGAGAAATTCCTGAGTGAATAAGGAGAGACTGTTCTCCTTGAGGTTGATCTAGTGATTGACGTGTACAACATAGACTTTGGTGAGTCACAACAAAAGGTTGTACAGGAATGTAGAGCAGACACCCCGGATGATAATCCATCTCCTGTGCACTTTGAACAGCGTGTGATTGTTTCATATGTGTGAAGATGTCCAACTTCCTTATCCAATGCTACTAAGGCTTATGCCAAATCCACGAGCTTAAGTGTGAAGTTATTGATAGTAGAAAATGAGTGCATGGAAAAGGACTTGAAAGCAGCCACGTAGAGAGAAGAACAATCAACAAGGTTCGCTAAGGACAAAATGGAGAAAGAAATACTCATTAAAGTATCGGCTCTTGAGATAGTTATGCAGAGACTCTATGACAGGTTTGTCACCATGCACAAGGAAATTATTTATCTATATGGCTATCAGTTATGGTGCATCAATATTGCGCACACTCTCACAGGCATACATGCCGCTGTTGAGCATGTACAAACATGGACAATGAGGTACAATGGAGGCCTACTTTACTTGCACAAGGTCATGAAGCTGCAGGAAGAGTTGGAAAAAGCACACCTCTAGATGTTGATCCGAAACTATGAGGAAATCCCTCCGCTCATTACTAGCATTGAGGCTTCTTATGCATAGTTCTTCAAGAGTTTGGATGTCGTGGTGAGGACACAAAAGATCCCTTCCATCAGAAAAATCACCAAGTCGAAAGAAAAAAACGAAGTCTGATTGGAGATTGATAGGTACTTCGAGTAGTTGATGAACATGGACATGAGTGCTGACTTGCATATTAGCATAGAGAACATGCAAAGGTACATTACCAGTCCAACCACACTCAGGAAAATGTTTTGCATGCTACAAGATGAGTTAGATAGAGGTTCCAAATTAGTATACCTGGAAGCAATGGAGGCAAGAGTCCGTTTCCAGAAAGATGTCATCAAATTGTACACGGACACCATTTAGTGCTACCAAACTTGTCATTAGTTCGTCACCGAGGATCACCAAGAGGATGTTGCCATGTTGGTCTTCCCTCAGCTGTCTGAGTCTTAGTGTTGTTCTGTCTAGCTGACTCAAGCCTATTTTGTCCCACATGGGTATATGTGGAAATTATATTATATTCTAAACATATTGTAAGTGAAATTCCAAGTGTCATTAGTGGAATGTGAATAGTCACAATTGTAAGGCGAAGAGTCATGAGGGTAGTCCAAGAGTCAAAGAGGAATGTCAAGGGTCACCCACCCCTTTGCTATATATAAAACCTCATAACTCATAGAACAAGTTTTTGGGAGCCAAGCTTTTGGCTAGACATTTCTTAGAGAAGGCTTGGAGAGTATTGTGATGAGCCTTAGATTCTCCACAGTGTAGAGCGAGTATATCTCTTTGGAGGAGCAGTCTGTATTGGTTGTAACATTCCACTATCAGGCCTAGTGGTTGTCATGGTGTATGTATGGATGGAACTTTCACTTAATATATATAAATGAGCCAAGATGTTTTAATGTGTGTGTTTTTATTGTAGTTGGACTAATTTGGTTGCTTTAACAATGTATGTTATTTAAATTACGCATTTGTGTATGAACTATTTTGTATGTGATTGTATCAATGTGGTTGAAGACGTGTTGTTGTGTTAACCTATCACTCTAGATTGTGGACTATTCCGCTTCCATATCGTGATGTCATTCTGCTCTTGTGTTCCTTTCAGGTTGCATACTATTACAGGCTTTTAAGGGATACACTTCCTTTCCCCCTTTATGTGTTAGAATCCCCATGCATCTCTCTTGACTTGTTACAAGGTCATACACCTGCTTTTGACAAAGATATCTTTCTTACTTCTGTGCGCTAGTGTAGTCAATGGATTACTATACTACCCACTACTAGGATTCCTACTCCAAATGGTCTGAGGTCTAGTTGGGACTTCTTAATGGGGAGTTCCCCTGACATGTTGGTGGGTCCAGCATTGTCAACAATTCTAGTGCTAGAAGGAGGGCTCTTGAAGTATTTTTTGAATCTCTACACATATCTCATGACTAAAATTACAGTTAATCGTCTGAGATGTTTGTCTCATGGATGTGATTTTGAAGTATTGGAGGATCTCTGAAATGACTTGTCATGTAACACATACAATGGTGAAGGCACAACAACCTTTATTACTCACGCAGTTGCCTTCATGAGTTTCCGTGAAAGGAATGAAATCCATGACGACTACATTACCTGCTCGCCATTCATATTCATGTCCTAAAGGCATGCACTAATGTGGTGTGTCACATTTCTTGAAGCCTCCATTCAATCTTATGATCAGATGATCAGAGAGTTGGCCTGTGCTTTCTATAGGTATGATCATAAAGAAATCAATAAAAAAAATTATAGAATTACAGAAAGAACTTGATGAATCTCTTTTGAAATTATTGGATCGCCTTCGTAATCTCACTTTTCAAATCCCAGAAGACAAGATTGATTGGAAGTTTCTCCATGAAATATTTTAGTATCTTCTTGACATTTGTGAAAATCTGCATGTGTTAGAATCATTCAAACCCCTCCCATCATACCTCAGTATTAGAGCTACCAAACCCATGATAAACAAGGTTACTATCACAAGTGACCCTCTGTTTGCTTCTAATCAAATAGCTCTAGCCCCGTAGTGTGAGGTGGGAGAAGTTGTGAACCCATCTGTTGAACTGTCACATGCTCCCACCCCACATGCTCTGGATATCTGTAGAGATTTGGCTTGGAGGCTTATTGGTGGTAATGTTGACTTGTTTTTTCAACCTCCATCCTCTCACTCCTTTGATCCTTAGGATTGTACTATCATGTGTTCTCCTGTTCCAGACTCCACATTTGTTGTTCATGAGGATCAAGTTGTTGATGGAGTCAGTGTTGAGTAGCCAACCTGTGTTATCATTTATGATGAGTATGTGTGTGAATCTAAAGAACAACTCATGGTGAAGGATGAACTCCTTTTTTCCACAACTCATCCTCTTTTCCCTGACATATTTTGTGATTCTACCATTTCTGATTTGTCTCCTGAAAAATCATTCCTGGATGTTTCTACTTCCGATCATTCAGTGGGCACACTAGATGTCATTCTGTGATTTGATTGCAGTGAGGAAAAATCTTTGTTTTCAAATCCACTCAATCTACCATCTTTTATTTCTAAAAAATAAGAGGGTAAATTTTTCTGTTTCTCATCAACCCCTCTGTTTGATTCATCGGATCATAAGGATATTGATGAACATATCAAATTTTCGGATCATGGCTCTCATGATCACTTTAGTCCTTCATTCGATCACGATGCTGATTCATTTGTTGTTGATATTCCTAAGCCACCAATCTTTGATGATCTATCTTCTGATGAAGTTGAAACCCCTCAAGATGTCGAGGCACTTCAGCATGAGCTAATGGTTATGTTAGGTCCTTCTACCTTGATGCTAGTTCTGCTTCCGATCAGAAATATGTTGAAATACCCCAAACTCCTCAGCACTCTCCCTCATTTGCATTGAAGATCAATCTCATTCACATATCTCACATCCTCCACTTGAACCACATGACCCTATTAGTCATGCATTGGAGGAATCATATACAATGGGAACTCTTGCAAAACGAAAGTTGTCATCCTTTTTCATGTTCGTTCATTTGTCACGAACAAAAGAGTGCATTTGATTGTTGTTTGTGTACAGTGTGTTGCAACATGGTAAATTGACATAATTTTTGTCTTCTGCATTTAATCTTTTATTTTCTGTGGAAGCTTTTAAACTTTGTACATGTCAGTTTTCACTATCTTATCTTTTTCGTGTGCTGGTTCACTTGAATATCTATATACCCAACCATGCCTTCACCAACACGGGTCAACCAATGTGCTAGTGGATGCATTGGAAATATCACTTTATGTGAGTGAGGCCATGCGTTGTTTAGTTTAGGAGTAGGAGTAGTGTTTTCTTCCTTGTTTACTTTTCTTTCATGTTTTTCTTTTGTTTAATTCTGTCCTTTGCTTGTTTGTTTGTTTGCTTGTAATGCACCCGTAGGTTTAGCTTCACATGAAATCATGTTTAGCTCTTGAGACAAGAAAGGTGAAGTACAAGAGGAATTGTAGAGCTATCAATAATTGGTTATCTATTCTCATCTCTCTTTATGAACAACTTTTTGTCTTCAGTCGATGATACCCTGATGGAAAATACGTTATGTTCAGAGTGAGTCTTAGTGAAAACACAATGTTTGCACTCATAACTAGTACCGCCTACTCTAATATTTTGTTTTGTATTCAGTTAACCATTGTTAGCTTAGTCAAGTAGAGTAAGGTGAGGGGAAAACCTCAACAAGTATGTCATAGGTGTGTGTATATATATATTATTGGCTTGGTAGGGCCTGACCCAGGTTGAGTAGGTCACCTAGTTTTATGGCTCACTAGACTATACCTTTACTCTGCCCTTCAATACCTCTGCAAAAAGGTACAATTGACCTTCACGCAGCCCTAACTTGTGGTTCATGTACTTTTTCACTGCTAGGGCAGCGTATTGTGCAGATTCCCAAACTAGTTCAAGTGTCTTACTTATCTTATTAAACAATCATAGTTAGCACCATGTAAACAAATGTTCTTACTTGTGTTCACTTAACCAAAGTAATTACATATGTTCATGCATCATATAAGAATTATCAATGAAATGCATACATAACATGTCAAGATGCATTAACATGAAATAAAGACACAGAGTTTGTAAAATGCTTCTCTTTATTGATATCTTCAGATGATTATGACCTCTATCCGCCTTGCGCATATAGCTGAAGGGGTCCACACACTCAGCTGTGGACTTCTACCCTAGCCCTCTGCGCACTTAGCTGCAAAGCCTGTACCTATGCTACGACCTAAACATAGACTTCTTCTCTTATCTTCAAGACTTCATCAACAACTCATGACTTGTTAAGACTACTTAGAGCTTACTTACTTAGCTCTTTTTATACAATCCCATGGTCTGCAGTCCATGCGTAGATCTTTTACAACTGACTTTACTTTAAAAAATAAGAGCGAACAACCCTTTATTACTCATGACACCTCCACGCTCCGCCACCATAGAATGTGAAGACTTTACAACTCTATTACAAAATTCAACCCAAAATATGGGCTTTTAGCCCCAAAACTATCCTTCAAGAATCCCATTCCCAACAGGCCCCCAACACAAACATCATGACTCATCTTCGAGTCACTCAACAGGCGCAGAGATCTTAGTGCGAAGACCTTCCATTTCGACTCGTATGACTGTAGCCTCATCAGTGCACTGTGTGGTCGCCTACTTCACGTCTTCAACCATCTGCTCGGTCACTGCTCCTGAACTGTTGGCCTCAATCTTTTCTTGTGTTGCTTGTAGGGTCACAAGCTTTCCTTCAATATAGCCTATCATCATGTAAGCTTCATCCAACTAGGGATTCCTTTATGCCTTCAACATTGCTTCCTTGTGTAGTGCTGCATCTACTTGTTCGTTTAGCTACTTGGTGTCCTATAGGTTTGCTAGCCTTTGTCTCAGCATGATGGCTCACACAGTGCCCTTGACCTCATCATAGCACTGTTGTAGCTTGTGTGCTTCTATCTCTAGTTGTTGTACATTGGTGTCCTCCTACAAGCTTGTCAAGACCTTGAACGACTGCTCAAAAAAGTTGTGTTTAATCGATTACTGCACTATCAACCACCCCTACTGCTTCTGTGATAGTGATCGCCCATTGCTCCTTTACTTCTGGCAGAGTTGAAGGCTGGGCCTTAAACTACAACTCTATGATTTGTAGGTTCAAATCCAATTGAACCCTCGCCATTTTTGTCTAAGCATCAAACACCCCTGTGGCTAGCTTGCGGACATGTACCTCAACAGGTTCTTCCTTAGGAATGGCCAACTCTAGGACCATTCATCACGCCTCCTTGAAAACCTATGTAATCCACTTGTTCTGGTTGGTCACCTCAATCATAGTAGCAATGGCAGAGTCTTGTTGTAGTGCCATTAGCTCATTGTTTATTTGCTACTCACTAATCACCTAGAGGGCGCGGTGCTCATGGGCCCTCAGCTCTGCAATCATTACATCCTATAAGTGGTGGAGCACTTCACCAGGGAGCAGATCCAGATTCAACCCTACTCCCATTAGGGTACTCATAGTGGGCCTGTAAGATTCATTCTCTGTGGTCAGTGCTCCATCAGGTAGCACTATCACGTTGGAGACCTTTGCACGCAAAATTTCGATAGCTTTTGAAGTGCCGATAGAAAGGATGGTAGACACTATTCCATCCTGTGCCACGCAAGTCTGAAACTCTTGTAGATGTGTCTAGATAGCCCCCAATACTAGTTGCTACTACTGCTTAAACCATTGTAGGGCCTCCACGGTGACATCCCGCACCGTGTCACCAATGTCATGCAGGTCACCCTCTGTTAGCATGATAGGGTCCAGTGATGTCTTAGTAGCCTTTGATTTCTTCCTAGACCCTCCTTTCTCCTGCTCCCTTTATCACTCGATGCGGGCAGACGTCACCTGAGGGTCCATGCCATTTTTTTCTTTTTGCTCATCCATTTCCTCCTCTGTCTTAGGTGAAGGCAACCTCGCGCCTTTGTTAGAGCCCCGCTTTATTCCACTTGTTTGTTTCCCTGTCTGTTGAGTGGCATTGTGCTCCGCCTGGGCCTTGTTAGCAACCTCCTTTTTCCTCTTTTCGGCCAGCTGTGTCATCTTAAGCTTGGCTTCCTCCTTCTTTCTTTGCCCAGCGGACTTACTCCCTCCCACCACCAAGTCTGCTATAGTGCACTACTCGGCTGGCCACTGATCAAGTACTGCATCAATGGCATCATACTTTGCCAGGTAAGGCAAGTTGTACCATTTCTACATAGGGTCCTTCTGCACCCTGATGGACACATGGTGAAAGTATGCTTTAAACTCTGCATAGCCCTGCAGGTTGGTGTACAACATAGGCGACAAGTGTGGTTTACGATTGATGGCCATGTGGATGTTCATCTCCATCAAGATCCACAAGATCTTGTTGTCCTTGATTCGCTGCATGTCCTTGGTCGCCCATAGCGAAGCATACTTCATTGCTTCTGGTAGGTCTAGCACGATCAAAGGGAATTGGTTGTCCTTTGGCAGCTCCCATTCTACTAGCACAATCAAAAACAAGAGCCAAGCATAGTGAAATGTCTTGATGAGCTCCTATGCTTCACGACAGTTTTCTAGGAACTCTCCATGAAGTTAGTCCAACCAGTTGAACTGGAATCCTTCGGTGCACTGCACTACTAGAGCAATGACAGGCACTGACACCTCATCGGTGTGATGCTTTCTCATCACCTTCCCTACAAAAATTTGTGTAGCTACCTTTACAGAATGGTCGTAGATGCTAGATATGGCATATCCATGTAGCTTCTTCACTAGCTTAAACTTTTCTTTCATGGCCTTCGTGAGGGCCTGCTCAACACCTTTTCTACCAAATATCATGGCCAGATTCTCTCAAGTGTAGGGCAATCACGTGATCCTGTGGATCAATGTGTCTGTGATGGGTATTGGCTCCTCGAGCCACACACACCCATCATGCACCAAGCACACTAGCTGCTTGCTGACCAGTACTATAACCGGGTGCAGTTGTACTATGACACCCAAAGTAGGTTGAGCAACCCTGCCTTTTCTACTCCTATTGTTGACCTTCGTGGCTCCAATGTGGTCATTTTGATGTTTGTATCGATGACGCAACACATTAGCTGCTCGACTGCCAAGTGTGGGAACTTCTCATGATCGGCCAAGTCCCACACTTCAAGTTTCAATAGAGGAACCTGCCCCATGCGCAATCCTTCAAAAACAATTTCATCCTACAACAGAGGGGTTTGCAAGGGGACCTTGCTCTCATCGATCTCTTTCGGCACCTTGGTCTTGCCCTTGCATGGAGGGACATACTGAGGCAACCAACTGATAGGGTTAACACCCTGAGCTTCAACCTCTTCCACATCTACTCCCACATCCTCATCATCCATTGGGATGTCTTCAATTTCTTCCTCCTCTGGATCCAAATTGATGGCTTTGCCATTCTCCTTTATGATAGGCTTTGGTGGATTTATTCTTGGAAATGTGTGCACTGGTATTGCATGTTTCTTTCCCTTCTTATCCCTAGCGCTCTCCTTGGTTGGGGTGGGCTTTGGTCTTGTCGTTCTTGGCAATTTGTGAACTTCTGCTAATACTTTGGCCACTGCTGGAGCAACTTCTTCTGCCTCAATCTCAACTTTCGACACTGACTCCTCCGCTTTGGTATCTATAGCTTCTATGGGCACCTACATGATTTTCTGCAAGAAATCTTGTGTCTCCTTCAACAATGTCTCAAATACTTTACGGGTTATAAGAATTTTGTAGTGCTCACGGTTCATGTGCACCTAAGAGCTCAACAACCCAATTCTAAAAATTCTAAGTGTTTTTTGCTAGACAGCCACTTGTAATTTATAGGGCACTTTGAATTGAAATCTGACCATTCCCCTCAAATTTGGTTCATTAATTTTGGATTGGTGGTAGATCTTCAAGGATTTGACCCATAAATTTCATCTAAAATGTCGACCACCTCCTTCGTTAAGCTGCATTTCTACCATCAAATCATGAACAATGACTTTAACAATCGCTTTTCAACTGACCTGTGTGATTTCTCCCTGGGTAGCACAGCTACCTTCGCACTGCCGTGAACCTTGTGCCACTTCCTTGCTCCGTACAATCCTCTAATCATGCAGCTCCCCAATCTGGGTAGTGTAGTTTATAGTCCTATGCCTCCTTTCAGCTGCCCGAAGGGCTAATACTGTGCTACCTTCAAGTAGTCACATGGGTGGACCGTCTGTGTATGGCTTCAATTGACTACCATTCACCTTTCCTAGGAAGCATTATCCATTCAATTTGAGCAACTGAACCACTCCTCCATTGGTAATCTCCTTAATGACATAGGGCCCTAACCAATGCATCTTGAAGTTCCCTGGAAATTTATGAAACTTGCTGTCATATAACAAAACCAGGTCATTTACCTGAAAGGTGCGTAGCTTAGTGTGTCGGTCATCCCATGATTTTTTCACACTTCTTTTGGACCTATTGGTGAAATCCAACCATAAATCTCTCTTCCTTAAGCTTAGCCAACTGCGTGAGCCTCTCCTCTAGGGCTTTGTGATCCGTCATACCCGTGAGTGCCGCTATGCGCAGAATAGGCACAATGTATTCAATGGGCATTAGTGCTTCAACACCATAGACAAGCCTAAAGGGTGCTTGTCCAGTAAATCTCTTGCATGTCGTCTGATAGGACCATAGTACAGAGGGTATGTGTAGGTCCTAATCACTTCGTTGAGAATTTCAAACCTTGGTCAGCATGTTCTCCAACACTTTATTAAATGCTTCCACCATCCCATTAGCCTGCAGGTGATAAGGCATGCTCTTCTCATGATATACCTAAAATTCCTCTGTTAGCACTGATCATCTCATTCAAAAAGTGTATACCATGATCACTCACCAAAATCTTCAAACAACCAAATCATGTCAGTACATACTCAAAGAGGATCTTCGAAGCAGTCACACCTATGCAATCCTTCACAAGTTGTGCCTCCGCTCATTGGGTCAAATATTTCATTGCGGTGATAATGTACCTCGCTCTAGTCTTTCCTTGGGATTGAATAGGTCCCAAAAAATCCATCGCCCATTTCTCAAAGGTTGTAACGTCATCTGTGGATTCAGAGGCCCCTCATCCCTCCACAATGGCCTGCCAATGCTTTGACAAACATCACACGCTTTGCAATATTGTTTTGAGTCCTGATGGAGGGTTGGCCAGCACAACCTTACGTGTAGAATCTTTACGTGATCACTCTCCCTGCGTAATGTCATCTCGCGGTGCCCCCATGAGCGTCCGTGAGGATGTTGCTTCTTTCAAACTTTTGTATGTATCGTTGCAATATCTCATTGGATCCCATTTTATACAAATGCTCGGCAATGATAGAAAGGTCTATCACATGCACCACTAACTCCTTTTGCTGGATAGTGTATCCTTACGGGGTGGTTCTTGTTGATAGGAAATGTATGATATATTCAAAATGATCATCCGCGACGTGCACTGCAAATAACTATGCATCAGGGAATCCTTACTCCAAATAAGTTGTCTCTTCCCCTGTTTCGATGGGCGACAAATGGTCTAGTTCCATGTTCAGTTGTCTAGGCTTCACAATAACTTCAAAATCATACTCCTGTAACAATAGTAGCCATATACAGATTCTCGCCCCGCCAACACAGGCTTATCGACCAGGTATTTAAGCATGGAGTGATCTATATACATCTTAAAATGGCCACCCAACAAGTAGTGTCTAAACTTCTGGAGCACGTATACCATGGCTAACACTTCGCACTCGGTGGTGGAATAGTTCCTCTCTTCCTTGATAACCTTGTGCTTGTGAAATCTATAAGATGGTCCAAGTATCCTTCACCACCCTATGTCAGTACTACTCCTAGCACAATACATGACACGTCGACATGTACATGAAACTCCTTCCAATTCAGGAAGAATAGGATCGGCGTGGTGACCATATTTTCTTTTAATACTTCCAATCTCTTCTTACAATCCTCGTTCCAGTAGAATGTGACATCCTTCTTCAACAAATTCTCCATAGGTGCGGTGATCTAGGCATAGCCTTTGATAAACTTTCTGTAATATCTTGTATATCCTAGGGTAGTGTGTAGTTGTTTCACACTCTGTGGTGCTTCCAAGTTTAGTATCACCATGATCTTCACAGGATCTACCATTAGTCCTTGTTTGCAAACCACATGACGTAGTACACTCCCAAAGGGAACACAAAACAAGCACTTCTTTAGATTGAGTGCTATTTGGTATCTTCGATAGGTATCTGGCATCATGTGCAAACTTGCCACATGGCGTTTCACTGGCCCAAACGTAGTCCAGTCATCAAAGTATACTTCCAGGAACTTATGAATAAATTCCTTGAAAGTAACAGTGACTACATGCGAGAAAATCATAGGTGAATTCTTCAATCCAAATGGCATTACAGTGTATTGTAAACACCCCCACTCAGTGGTGAAGGTCGTATTGATCCTTTCCTTTGGTGTGGTTTTGATCTGATGGTATCCAGAAAACCCATCAGTGAAGGAACATTCTTCCTTGCCACCTACATTGTCCAACACTTCATCAGTGAATGGAGTCGGGAAAGGATCATGTATGCAAGTGTCATTCAACTTCCTGAGGTCTATGCATATCCTTATTTCATCCTTTTGCTTCTTCTCTTGTACCACCATTGGGCTTAGCCAATGAGATTCTTCGATGGGCTCAATGATGCTTGTTGCAAGCATCTTGTCTAGCTCTAAGCAGACATTCTCCTTATACTTCGGATTGATATGGTAAGGTCTTTGCTTAACCAGCTTTGCATCGAGCTTCAACGTGGTCTTCATAACACCTAGATCCCTAATTATCCCCTTTAGATCCATAAACTTGGTAGGGAATAAATCCTGGTATTCGCGGAGAAATTCAACGACCTTATACACCATTGCATCATCCCAATAATCTCCAATCTTTGTGAATTTTGGCTCTGCCTCTGTACCAATGTTTACTTGTTTCATTTTTAGTGGCATGGTTATATCAAGATTCTCAATATGCGGTCCTTCAACCCTACGGTGACCTTCCATTTTAGGGATGTTAATCTTTTACAGATCCTCATCCTCTTCTTTAGTGGTTATTTTATAGAATTCCAGTGCGTGACTCAATTGAGTAGCCCAATTAGATTGAATTAGGTCCAAAGGATCCTACGGTATCCTAAAGATGGCTACTTTCACCTCTTGTAGCGGCTCATCAATACAGTCAAACCCATTTTCAAAGTTGAATGCCATTATGAATCCTTCGCACAAAATATCCCATTCACTTGTACCATAACAAAGCTCTATTTTTGTGTACTAGTTCATTAGGACACCATCCACGGTGTGATGAAACAAGTGCACCCATTTAGGTTGGGGCTTCTCTCCATAAGCTTTAGCCCATTTGGCCAAGTGTGCATGTGGATCATCCTACCCATCATACTTGTCTGTTATTTGTGCTTTTGCCTTCCCAAAGTAGGTTCTCATCATCCTCCTACATTCACGCCAATCATAAAAGCTTCCCTTGTGTGTACCCCACCATCGTGTGGGCATAGTGCGCAGTGCCCAGTCCAATGTCTAGAAGCACTTCTTTTCTGGTACATCCATTTCAAATGCATCCAAAAAGATATCTACATCATTCAGGCCATCATAAGTGGGAAGATTTCTTACCTCTGATGACACACATCATAGAAATTGGGCCATCATGTTGCAGCTCACTGTGGTTACTTCACGTAACTGATTCTTCCAGTGCTCTAATTCTTCATCAGAGTTTGAGTTGCAGGAAATCTCGTGATCCCATGTAATTCGTCCATTCATTGTTGAATTCACCTAGTCTTGGTCTTGCGTTGTTATCTTATAGATATAGTCCATATTGTCATCACTCTCATAATTGCATACTAGTTCAATATAGCGCAATCCTAAAGCAGGGTCTAGGGGTACTATTATGTAGAGTGATTTGTTCTAAAATATCATCTTTCACTTCTTTATGTTGATTACCCCATTCATATTAGTAGCCCAATCAATTCCAAGGAGCGCAGGGTAGGGGTGGTTGTCATGAACAATTTCTATTACTTCAAAGTTATCCAGTGCACTCGCGCCTTCAATATCTACAGTCACCCTGTGCAGCTGCCCCATGGGGATGATCTTTTGCTAATTCACCATCCTTAGCTCAATCGGAGACCACTGCAGCACGGGTCTTCCCATCCGTTCCCAAGTCTGTTTTGGTAGGACATTCATGTTTGACCCTAGGTCCAAAATAACCTGATCCATTTCATATTCTCCTATCTGCATGATCAGTATCATCTCCCATTCTGTCCTTGTTTTATGCTTACCAATCTTTCATACTACGTGTGGCTCACCTTGAATGCTTCCGATACATCTATTTATGAGCTCCTATAACCACTTCATAACCTTTCTATCACACAGTAACTTCATGTAGGTCTCCAAGAAGGTTTTAAGCACAAAGGGATCCATCCCCTGATCATACTTATCCTTTCTCCCTGAGGTCAAGGCCTCAATGAGGCTCTTCTTTGCTTCCATGAATGTTCCATGTGTGCACTCCAAATCAAAGTCACCCTCCTTCACTAGAGCTTTACGAACCCATTTGTTGTCTTCAAGTTGTTTCCCCTTGTCATCTCCTATTGTGGTTCTGCTTCGGAGCACTATATTCACATTGGGATCCTCTTTGCACAACTCAAACCTCATCATCTATAGGTACCTGTCTAGCCATTGTTCCTTTGTGAGTCATGGATTTCTGTTCTCTTGTGCCGTGAATTCATGGATCTTCCTATCCAACCAGTCTTTGATCTCTTTCTTAGTTGGATTTTAGTGATACAACATCATGCATCTCTTATGCATATTCTGGTCCTAACAATGAAACCGTTTGTTGGCTTGGTGGGGCTTGACCCAGGTTCAATGCTAGTTAGCCAAACAAATCCCTACAATACTGGCCCTTTTGGCATCATCCTGCAGAGCATGGACCGATGTCTCACCCAAAGCATTATGGGGGGGATGCTGGAACAAGTTTTCACACCCTGTTATGAAACCAGCTCATAAAAAGATAGAAAAGATAGATCAATGCCTTAGAAATAAGCCTCTTTGAGGGGGCAACCTCCTTTACATTACACAGATGAATAATTCTTCGATGATACAAATGACAAGACCTCCTTTCTATATATAGGAGTCTAAGGGGTCATAATATAATCATAGCTGACATAACAATAATAATGTAAGGGCACAATAATAACAATAGTAGGCTTTTATGGGGCACAATAGTAACAATATGGGGACTATATGGGTACAACAATATAATAAGGGGGTTTTACTAATAACAATAAGGGGTTACACTAGTAGTATAGGGGCCTAACATGCCCCTCTCCTTCAAAAAGTGTTGTCCTCAACGCTCGAGTATTTCTTGATGCTTCTGTATAAAATTATTGTCCTCCCATGTGGAGTCCTCAGCAGGTAAGTTCTTCCACTTGATCAGATACTCTGAAATCGATCGATTTCGTAGCTTTCGGGTTCTTGTTTCTGTGACTGCTCCAGTTCCAATATGATTTTTCCTTCCTCTTCAAGTTCTGGCCATTTTCTTTGAATTGGGATCTTTCACAAATTTTGAATGAGTGGCCACACTTCTTTGTCCTTCTTCTATTCATCCCTTACTTCATTTATCCAATTTGGTTGGATAATAGAAATAGCACAAAACAATACTTGCACATCCTCATCCTTTCTTGAGAGTGCATTTGCAACAAAAATTTTCTTCCCTTTTCTATCAATGATGTCAAAGTCATAAGCAAACATATTTGTGACACATTTTTTATGTTCTTCTAAATATAATATTTGTTCTAAAAAGTATTTAAGACTATCATGATCCATTTTTACCTTGAAATGTCTTTCCATTGGGTGAGGTCGCCATTTCTTAAGTGCATGTAGTATTGCCAACATTTCCTTCTCATGAATAGCTTGCTTGAGATGTAGCCGTAAAAATACCCAATCACCTACATCAAAACATTTTTCACTGCAATGTTGATCTACCTGTTTTTTCATTCGATTCTACACCAAAGTGGTGTTATCCTTTAATAGTTGGAGAACTTGTTGTTGATGCTCGATGTGATCTTTCACTGCTTGAACCTTTTTCTTCTTGATATGTCCTTCTATCTTTAGAGTTTGAAGAGTGGTAATTTCTTCCAATGCTTTACAAGATATGGTCGGATTCATTTCTTGATGCTTGATGTCATCTTTCACTTCTTGAGAATTTTTCTTCTTGATATGTCTTTCTATCTTGATAGTTTAAGGAGTGGTAATTCCGGCCAATGCATTACAAGATATGGTTGGATTCATTTCTTCTTTCTCGATGTGATCTTTCACTTCTTGAACCTTTTTCTTCTTGATATGTCCTTCTATCTTGAGAGTTTTAGGAGTGGTAATTCTTGCCAATGCTTTACAAGATATGGTTAGATTCATTTCTTCTTTCTCTGGGGTCAGTTCCTGGTGTATATCCTCTTCTTTTGATGTTTCTTGATCCTTTTCTTCCTCCTCTTCATAATCTATGTAAAATAATTTCTTCGCAGCACAGTTATGACCTTTAGTGAATTTTCTATCACAATTGTAACAAAGCCCTTTTTCTCTTTTTTCTTCCAATTGTCATGGTGTCACCCTTGTAGGTTGTGGAAGGCTAGGAGAAACAACACTTCCATGTTTATAGTTGTGAGGGGTAGAATTCATTATTTCCATCATTTTGCTTTGCACTTTTCTTGCCAACCTGAATGCCTTCTCAAATGAATTAGGTTCCCAAAGATGAACCTCATGTTGAATGTTGTCCTTTAAAGTCCCTATGGAGACATCAATCCTCTACTTCTCTAGAATATCATTTTCCCTTATATTCAATTTTTTAAAGTCCTCAATGTTCTCTTCCATTGAACGCTTTTGTTTGAGATTTATCAATTGGCTAAAGAAGATGTTTCTCTTTGTATCCTCATAATGTGCTATCATTTCCTCTGTGAGAATTGACCACGTGACAAGTGGCTTACAAGAACAAAGATCAAAATATTTCTCCATCTGTAGTATTCAATCTACCGGATCCTTGCCATCAAAATTCCTCATCTCACTTTTTCTTGATTTTAGGAGCTCGATCTTGAAACGACTGTAACTCTATAATTTCAGATCTTCCAGTATTGAGCATTAGCCCTCTACATTCTATTTCCAATGCCACTAGCTAATCCAAATTGGATTCTCCAAGGAAGAGTTATGCCAAATCTCCCACGGTGACTTGATTATAGACTAGTTCAGTAGAGCTAACTTGTATGACGTGCCACGTGTCATTGTTTTGACCTTTGGATCTTAAAAACGTATACAAGAAACTACATTCCGTCCTCATTCTATAACTTCTTATGAAATTTAAATCTAATGCTCAAAACAAAATTTATGACTATTTTACCCAAGTCACATGTTTGTAATGTAATTCGGGAGTCTGCAAAAAGGCCAACTTCCTCAGAGCATATCTCCGCAAATATAACGCGAAAAGCTCTGAAATTTGGACTTGAGATTTAGAACTATTTCAACCCAAATGGGTTTTGTTTTTATCATCCGAAACATCGCATAAAAAAAGATATAGCGCAAATTCCATGATGACCTATTTGGAGTAGCGAAACGCTAGAATCCAAAGCTCTGATACCAAATGTTATGAAACCAGCTCACAAAAAGATAGAAAAGATAGATCAACGCCTTAGAAATAAGCCTCTTCAAGGGGGAAACCTCCTTTACATTATACAAATGAACAATTCTGCGCTGATACAAATGACGAGACCTCCTTTCTATATATATGAGTCTAAGGGGTCATAATATAATCAAAGCCGACATAACAATAATAATGTAAGGGCATAATAATAAGAATAATGGGCTTCTATGGGACACAATAGTAACAATAAGGGGACTACATGGGTACAACAATATAATAAGGGGGTTTTACTAATAACAATAAGGGGTTACACTAGTATTATAGGGGCCTAACACACCCTGAGATGGTGGTGATGTTGGTTTATTCCTTCTATTCCTGCATTCACATAGGTCACTTAGTTCTAGGGCTCTCCCTACTAGACCTTTATTGCATCTGTCAGTACCTCCATGAAAAGGTGCAATTGACCTTCACGCAGCCCTAACCTACAGCTCAAGTACTTTTTCACTGCTAATGTAGTGTATTGTGTAGATTCCCAAACTAGTTCAAGTGTATTACTTATCTTATTAAACAATAATAGTTAGCACCACGTAAATAGATGTTCTTACTTGAGTTCACTTAACCAATGTAATTACATATGTTCACACATCATATAAGAATTATAAATGAAATTCATACATAACATGTTAAGACGCATTAACAGGAAACAAAGACACAATGTTTGTAAATGCTTCTCTTTATTGATATCTTTAGATGATTACAGACTCTATCTGCCCTGCGCACACAACTGCAGGGGTCTGCACACTCAGCTGCGGACTTCTACCCTAGGCCTCTGCGCACTTATCTACAGATCCTCTACCTATGCTACAACCTGAAATTAGAATTCTTTTCTTATCTTCAAGACTTCATAAAAAACTCATGACTTGTTAAGACTACTTAGAGCTTACTTCCTTAGATCTTTTTATATAATAGCATGGTTCACAGTCCATGGTTAGATCTGCAACAACAAACTCTATTTATAAAATAAGGGTGGACAACCATTTATGACTCATGACACCTCCGCGCTCCGCAACCAAAAAATGTGGAGACTTTACAACTATATTACAAAATTTAACACAAAATATGGGCTTTTAGCCCCAAAACTATCCTTGGGGGATCATGTTCCCAATAGTACCCCAATACAAACATTGTGACTCACCCTGGAGTCACTTGGTAGGTGCGGATATCTTAGCATGAATATCTTCTAGTTCGACTCGTATGATGACAACCTCAATGATGCACTATGCAGCTGCCTGCTTCGCATCTTCAACCATCTACTCAGTCACTCCTCCTGAATTGTTAGCCTAAAGATTTTTTTGAGTTTCTTACAGGGTCACAAGCTTTCCTTCAATAGATCCTGTCACTGTGTAAGCTTCATCTAGCGAGGGCTTCAGTCGTGCCTTGAGCACTACTTCCTTTTGCAGTGCTGCATCCACCTATTCTTTTAGCTGCTTGGCCTCCTACAACTTTTCTAGTCTTTGTGTCAGCACAACGGTTCACACAGTGCCATTGACCTCATCATAGTGTTGTTGTAGCTCACTCACTTTTGTCTCCAGTCACTGTACATTGTGGTCCTCCTGCAAGCTTGTTAGGACCTTGAATGACTGCTCAAAAAGTTGCATGCGGTTGGCTACTACAATGTCAATCGCCGCTATTACTTTTGTGACAGTCGTTGCACATTACTCCTTTACTTCTAGCAGAGTTGAAGGTTGGGCCTTCAGATACAACTCTGTGATCTGCAGGTTGAACTCCAACTGAACCCTCGTCATTTTTGTTCGAGAATCGCGCACCCCTGTGACTAGCTTGCGGATGCGTACCTCAACAGGTTCTTCCTCATGAATGGCCAACTTTGGGACCATTTAGCATGCCTCCTCGATGACCTGCATAATCATTTTGTTCTGGTTGGTCGCTTGGGTCACAATGGCGATGGCAGAGTCTTGTTGTAGTGCCATCTGCTCATTGTTGATCCACTACTCAATAATCACCTAGAGGGCACGGTGCTCACGGGCCTTCAACTCTACAATCACTCCATCCTACAAGAGGTGGAGTGGTTGACAATGGAGCACTACCAGATTCAACCATACTCTTGTTAGGGCACTGACAGTGGGCATGTTAGCTTCATTCTCTGTGGTCAGTGCTCCATCAGGCATCACTATTGCGCTGGAGGCCTTTGCGTGCAGCATTTCGGTAGCTTCTGAAGTACCGATAGCAAGGATGGTAGACACCGTGCCATCCTATGCCACATGTGTTTGCATCTCCTATAAACATGTCTAGATAGCCCCCAATACTAGTTGTTGTTGCTGCTCAAACTATTGTAGAGCCTCCCCGGTGACATCCCGTACCGTGTTAGCGATGTCGTGTAGGTCACCCTCTGTTAGCATGATAGGGTCCAGTGATGTCTTAGTAGCCTTTGATTTCTTCCTGGACCCTCCTTTCTCCTGCTCCATTGGATGCTTGATGTAGGAGGATGTCGCCTGAGGGTCCACACTATGTTGTTCTATCTACTCATCCGTCCCCTCCTCTGTCTCGGGTGAAGGTGACCTCGTGTATTTGTTAGAGCCCCTCTCTGTTTGACCTGTTTTCTCCCCTGTCTATTGAGTAGCATCGCACTCCACTTGGGCCTTGTCAGTAGCCTCCTTTTTCCTCTTTTCGGCTAGCTGTGTCATCTTAATCTTGGCCTCCTCCTTTCTTTGCATGGTGGAATTTCTCCCTCCCACCACCAAGTCTACTGTAGCGCACCACTCTGCCAGCCATTGATCAAGTACTGCATCAATGGAATCATACATAGCTAGGTAAGGCAAGTCATAGCATTTCTATGCAGGGTCCCTTTGCACCTTGATGGAGACATGGTCAAAGTCTACTTTAAACTCTGCATAGCCTTGCAGGTTGGCATACAACATAGGCAACAACTATGGTTTGCAATTCTTGGCCATGCGGATGTTCATCTCCATCAAGATCTAGAAGATCTTGATGTCCTTGATTTGTTGCACGTCCTTGATTCGTTGTGCATCCATACAGAGAGCTTTAGTTTTACCATTGTGCCACCAATTTTCTAGCGGATACAACCACCCTCCAAACTTTTGCCTTCGCATTGTTTTGGAGCCTCCCTAATGAAAATCCTAACAACATGTCTTGCACTGCTAAGGTAATTGCATTTTATTTGAATTTATTTGTCACATTGCAGCTTGTTTGCACTTACTTTCTTTCTGACTAACCACAATTTGACCATGTGACTTGGTTCACATAGAGTTCTTGTGCTGTCTTGGAAAACTACACAGTCCTAGAGGGCAGTTTTCCTTGCCCTCAGGAATTGTGTAGAGTAGCCCAACAATCTTCTCTTCCCTCACAAACTATGCAGAGGAGGAAGCCAACCTTGCCCTCCAGAATAGTGCAGAGCATCCCAAAAATAAGATCAGGCTCAAAAATGTGCATACCCAACTAACATCTTGTCTTCCACTGGCAAATTTCATAGAGCATGAGAGGTAGCTAAAGACGCCCAGCTTAGGAATTGCACAAAAACATTCCTTCAGTTGCTGCCCGATGCATGTGCTAGCAAGTTGCTTGATTCCCTCCAGAACTATGCAATTTCCTCATGCATGCATGGTAGCCTTTCCTAAAAAAGTAAAAAAGGAAAAAGCAAAATTGCATCCCTAAATAATAGGGATCTATTTTTACCACTAAAATTTACACTCAAGTTTATTTTAGAGACTTCTTGCCTCTTGTCGCTTTTTCCTATACTTTTGGTATGCACATCATAAACCCTAAATCAATCAGATCTATTTAAATGATGCCCCAAAACTGTTTCTACACATCTGATCTTGGAGCTATGGCATTCCCGAGGCATCTAGGAACCTTTGGCACAGTCGGCGTAACTTTCTAGGTTGCTTTTCAAGTGTTTTGCTTATTTTTTTGTCGCCTTGCTTTCCTTGGCTTGTGTGAGTGTTTTTTTCCTTGTTTTATTGAACAACCACTAGTGTTTTAGTTTTTTTTAACTTGTAGAAGTGGTGTTTCAAGTTTTACATTGTATTTCTTGAGCGCCACATGCATAATATTGTTTCTGCACTAACGGTCGTTGTTGCGATGACTCTCCTCACCAGCATCATTGTTTGTTGATTTGAATGGTTCCTACATGGGTTTTGATTGCATGCATGATAATTCACTCCTATCTACACCATCCTTCACTCATGCATTTTGATCTACTCATTTTCAAGTTGCCCTTGGGTAGATCTAAGTTGCCTTGGTTCAGATCTTTCTTTGCCTACATCCACTGCGCATTCCTTAGACGTAAGGCTTTGCCTTGGCCCGAAGAATTACATAGATGATGCCTATCACTGGCCCTTCACTGTTATCTATGTAATCATGGGAGATAGTTCCCAGTCTTTCCCATTGGAATTGCGCAATGTGCAGTACCAACCAGCAACCCAAATATATTGAACTACACATTCCGCAGTTTGAAGACATAATCAGCCTCATTGGACTGTGATCTACGCAGTTCTAGTCAGCAGTACAAATCACTAGTAATTGGGATTATGCAATGACCAGTTCCACTTGATAGTCTCCGGCCTCTTAGAGTCACAATTGCACAATCTTTCCCAACAATTTCTCAGTTTTTTGCATGATCAGTCCTTGAAGTGTTTGTGTTTTTAAACTGACATTTTCTTGTTATGAGTGTCTTCTCTGTCTCTAGGTAAATCAGTTATTAAGAAGTATCTGAACAATATAGGCATCATGGTTTCTAAGAGATCTAGACCAAAAGATACTATGGAGAGTAGCACTAGAGATGTATTTGAACAGGTGATAATGAAATTTCCTATCTATGCAGACACACAACTGTTCATAAAGAAGGACATGAATATGACATGGCAAGAAATAAAGGACATATTTGTAGGAAGTTTCAAGAAAGATATGGAATATCGGCAACTCTATGTCAACATACATAAGTCAGGCTTGTATAGGGTTGCATGTAGGTACCCCGCCTTCCCATGAATAGACATAATTCATTGCGTTGTCTAACATACTAATCCTGAGATGATGACATTGAGCAACACTAGTGGAACACAGCTTGCCACCTCCGGGTCAGAATATTACCATCATATGTATCACTTGTCGCAACTATTGAACCACATTGATGCATTGTTCTTCACTCCCAACAACAATGTGAACACTAGAGATATCATGAAGTGTTGGGTAAAAGAGCCATCAAAGTTTACGATGACACCCAACTAGGTCTACAAGATAAAGACACTCAAAAAGGCTTACCAACTCTTGGTCATCTTCACATGTTGCTTGTATGGTCAAGAGAGCATGAAGACCTTTCCATAGAGTTGGGTGTGTTATCACCAAAAAATTGATCATCTATCCTAATTTACTAGATGGATCGAAGTACACCATGTGAAGCTAATTTTCCTAGTAAAATTGCTTTCACTTTGAGAAGTTACTTAATAAACCACCTTTGTTAAGTAATTTATAGTTAAACCCATGAAGAATAATTAAATAAATCACTATTTATTTGATTTTATTCTAGGAATAATTAATTAAACCATTGTTCAATAATTATTCCTTGTAATATTTGGCCCAATCATGAAAAATAAATAGACAAATCATTAATTATCTTGTTTTTCTCTAAGAATAATTAATTAATCACTAATTAATTATTATTCTTTGTTAAATTTGACTAAATCCCTTAGGAATAATTAAATAAATCTTTATTTATTTATTATTCCTTAACTAATTTCTTGAGATAATAAAGAAATAATACATTTATTTATTATTTCTAAAAAAAATTAAATACTTTTTCCCTCCTAACCAAATATAATAAAATATTCCAAGTGGTTATTCCAAGAATCATATCAATAATATTTTATTATCGCTTATTATTCGAGGATAACTCAATATTTTTTTATAAATAGAAGGGGTTTCCATTCATTATTCAATTTTGACTATTTTCATTTTTGCACTCATTATTCTAACTCTGATTATTTTCATTGTCACAGGCCATATTTTTGTTGGGTTTACACATTATAGAGGAGAGAGACTCTACAAAAGCTAAAGACATTTGAGGATAACCAAGAACCCATCCTATAGCGGGGTAGCAATAACATTTAGTTTTTGATGTTTAATTATGGTTGTGGCATAGATCCAGGCTTTGGGAGGTTTTGTTTCTATCAATTGTTGTAAATCTACAATGTTTAGCATCCATTTATATTGTTGAGATTGTTTGTCATCCACAATCTTAAGTGGGTTCTTTTCATACATCTTTGAGAAGAAAACACTAGTACACCATGTAAAGCTAATTTTACAATAGTAAAATTGCTTTCACTGTGAGAAATTACTTAATAAACCATCTTTGTTAAGTAATTTACAGTTAAACCCATGATGAATAATTAAGTAAATCACTATTTATTTGATTTTCCTCTAGGAATAATTAAATAAACCATTGTTAAATTATTATTCCTTGTCATATTTGACCTAATCATGAAAAATAAGCAAATAAATCATTAATTATCTTATTTTCCTCTAACGATAATTAATTAATCACTAATTAATTATTATTCTTTGTTAAATTTGACTAAATCCCTTAGGAATAATTAAAAAAATCTTTATTTATTTATTATTCCTTAACGAATTTCTTGAAATAACAAATAAATCATTTATTTATTTACTATTTCTAAAAAAATCTTAAATACTTTTTCCCTAACAACCAAATATAATAAAATATTCCAAGTGATTATTCCAAGAATGGGATCAATAATATTTTATTATTGCTCATTATTCGAGGATAACTCAATATTTTGTTATAAATAGAAGGGTTTTCCATTCATTAGTCACTTTTGATCATTTTCATTGTGGCACTCACTTTTCTAACTTCGATTATTTTCATTGTCACACCATATTTTTGCTAGGTTTGCACTATATATAGGAGAGAGACGCTACACAAGCTAAAGAAGTTTGAGGATAGACAAGAACCCATCCCATAGAGGGGACCTATAACATTTATCTGTTCCCTTCACAGGTGTTATAGTAAAGCTATTATTTGTATATCTGGCTTCCATTGGATGATTGGAGTTATTACTCTTTCTTTTTGTTGTTTAACTATGATTGTGGCATAGATCTGGACTTTAGTAGGTTTTGCTTCTATGAGTTGCTACAGATCTACAATGTTTAGCATCCATTCATATTGTTGATATTGTTTTCCATCCACAATCTTAAGTGGGTTCTTTTCGTAAATATTTGAGAAGAAAAAACTACAACAAAATTGGTGACTCCACTAGGTTTATACTTGAGATCCAAAAACCTAGGTGACCTTTGGTTTTCAGCTTAGGGTTTCTTATTTTTTCAATTCTCTTAATGTTTCCTAGCTTTTTAACACTAGATCTATTAAATTTCTGACTTCGGCAAGCTTTCTAGTTGTTTCCGCAGGTCACAGGAACCAGCTGCAACAAAGGCGACAATTTTTTCTTTGATTTGCCAACCAGGATCCATGGATAAGAAATGACACTTTTTGGGCCAAAAAGTGCAATCTAGAGGCCATAGGACACTTATCAGCCCAAAACGTGAGATCCCACCTAAAAAACAGGTCAATACCTACAATTTTTGGGTTTCTAAGTTTCTCTATGATCTATTTTTAGATTTTGTAGAGAGTTGTTTTTTGGGCTGTCTTACCTCTACCTCATCCCACTTAGGCCTTGATCTAATTTTATTTGCTTGTCGAAGTGGAATTTAGCCCCCCTAGGGCTTCTAGTACGTTTCCACCTTTATAGGAGAAGTTTAGCTAAGTGAGTAGTCTGAGTTTTTGTTTCACTTTCAGCCATATTTTCCAGATCTGTACCCTTCTATTTTAGATCTATAAAGATAGGTTGTCAGTAGCCATAGTTTCATATTACAACTTGTTTGGTCATTGGCCTTAGGGTCCCATCAATTTTCCTAAGTGTTTCACCCATCTCCCTATCTTTCTTCAATGATCTTCCTCTCTGGGCTTTGTTGTTGCTCCACCACTTTACAGCAACTTAGTGTCACTTGATCCCAGTCACGCTAACATTTAGATCTCTTAACCTTTTTAGTGTGTTTTCCATAGATTTAGCCACCAACCAGCACAGTGTTTGCAAACCCAATTTGGGTGGGGTTTAGTTAATTGTTTTGTTTTTCATTTTCTTTGTTAATTTGAGTTTATTTTCAGCAAGCGTTTTTTCTTTTTTACAAACATGATCTAGAATTAATCAATAAATACACTTGAAAACATAAGCACACCTTAAGCGAAGGGCACTTGGTTTACATCGCCAAGCCAAGACTTAACATAATAAATTTATCTCCCCTCATCGAGACAAAGACATATTGTTGATCTCCCTTCACCATTTCTATGTCATGTGTGTCTTACCACCATTATGCCACCTAGGCATTTGTCATGGAGACTATTAGGCCTTCACCCTAGTTTCCAATTGGGCATATTACCCCTCCCCATCAGGTTAGACTTCATAGCCCTCCAAGTCCCCATACCGACTCTTCTCTTGGTTGATCTGATTACTGATCTGCTTCTGAGCCTCCTTCACCACATATCATCACCATGTATGGACCCACAGTTGGTGTAGGAACCCAACCTGGTGTTGGCTATAGTTATATCCTAGTGGTCACATCAAGAAGAATAGTCTTAGGAACCGTTTTGGCAACCCCCATGCTTCCCCTTTATGGTTGGGTTAAGTCTACTAGATTTTAGCTAGTTGATAAATGACCCCATACATAACCATGTTGGTTAGCCTTCTTTGCCAACTAATATTCTTGTAAACATCCCAAAGTTTGAGGGTAGTGCTGGAGAGGATCCTAGCAACCATGCTTGATCCTTCCACATATGGTGTTCTTCCAACTCCATTATGGATGATTCCATTCATCTTCGGCTATTCCAAAGCACGCTCATTGGAGACGCTGCAAAATGGTATGTAGACCAACTTGCCACATCTCATTCCATTTTCATGATGCCTTTTAAAGCGTTCATATCATATTTCCAGTTACCTCTCTAGTATGACACTGGTATGGAGATATTGACATCATTCCGTCTGTCCTCCACCACTCTTCTTTCCAACCATGTTCAAGAGTGGCGTCGAAGGAGGAGCATATGTCGTGCCTGATATCACTCCCTGTAAGTTTTCAGAAGAAGGAAACGACCGGGGTAAACACAAACCAATCTTTTAAGCATAGGATCTAGCCAACCTATGGCTTAGAGAGGGCTCTCTCTATATGATTTATCTTTCTTCGCTGGGTTTCTAGGTTAGTTATGAAGGTTTAGGGGTTTTGATTTGTATTGATTTTTGGATGGCGGAATCCTTAAAACAGATGGATAGATTGATGTCATTGGACCATTGGGCTATGGAGTCAAAGGAGGATATTATAACGGGAATTAACTCACTAAAGGGAGTGTTCAAAGAGCAAGCTAGCAGAGTAAAGTGCATGTATTTGGGCCAGATGGGTGAAATGATCTTAACCAGGGTGAGAGAACACTTAAGAATTCTCAAACCGAGATTAAAATGAGGAATAGAGGATAATCATGAAAAAAGGGAAATTAAGAATGCTTTGCTATAGATTACAGGGAGACTACCTAAACTAAGGTGCAATCAAGAATTACTTGACATAGATAATTAGCAGAAAACATTAAAATGCATAATAGTTAAAATAGGGTACAATGAAGCAAATCCTGAGATATCATTCCATATTATAGCATTTAGATTTTAGATACATTAAATATTGTGGAAAAAGTTTAAAGAAAAATAACAACGCAATAGAAATACTTGTTTGCACTTCGCTCTACACATGAATCCAGTGAAATGTCTTGTCTTTATTCATTAATCCAGCTTGCTGGTTCAAACAATGATACAATAGCTTACAATCTTTGATCAAAAAGGTCTATATAAATTTCTAAGAATCCACCCTACATACTTCGAAATGTGAATTATTTATACAAAAACTTTTACAAAATATCTCAAAACCAACTTGAGATTTAATCTAGGAAATACAAATATCTTCTTGCAAGAATATAGAGATAACTATTGAACTGTTTCATGTTTTCCCTTTTTATGTGGCACTGCTGCCTTTTATGGTTGGATTTGTAGCCCTTTATGATGGCTAGAAAATGTGATCTTTTACGCTGGAATATTCTTCAATTTTTATCTTTTACTTGATACTCTTTGACCGTGATACTCTTTGATCCTGCGGTCTTCTTTTCATCTATTTACCTAGCTGCTCTATTTTTACTGTACAATAACTTTTTATTGTAAATTTCTCATAGTAAATCAGTCATTCTTTCCAGCCATTCCAAATCAGGTAATTTGACATTCATCATCCTTCGATATATCTCATCCACATCAGTACACTTGGCAAAATTGGGTTTGGTGATGAATAAGTGTTTTACCTCATGTTGGAGGAAAACCAAGTTCTCAAAAGTGTTATATAAAACTTTGCCTGTTGGCAGGGCTTTAAAAGATGAAGTGCTAGCTTGTTCTTTAGCCAATTGCCTAAGTCTATTTTCATAGTCCTGTTGTCTCATAAGCTTGTCATTGATGACAAATGTACTGGGCAATCCTTTCTCCCTCAAAATTTGGAATTTGGCCATGAATCTATTAATGGCCACCTGCATGTTCTTGCACTTTTCCTCCAAGTTTAGCATTAGGTTCCTCTTGGAAAGAACCTTTCTTATTTCCAAAATAGTCTCTGTTTTGTCTTCTCTATTTAGCTCCTCATGCTCATATCTATTTTTCTGTTAAGGAAATGGATCAGTTTATTGGCATCCTTTGGCATGTCACCCAATTCCTCCTTGACTTTCTAAATAGCTATTGTAGCTATCTTTATCAGTTCAATCTGCTCAAAAGTAACTTGAATAGATGGCCAAATATCCTTGACGGAGTCAATGATATTGGCCCATAACAGTTCCTTGGCTTACCCAAGGGGTTTCTCTAATGTCAAATATTTCTCCATAGCTTTGATTCTTTCACTCATTCTGTTGGCCTTTTGTGCCTCTTCCTTTTGAATAATTTAGGCAAGTTTGTATTCAATCTCTAAACTTGCCACCTTTTCTCTTGGTTTGTTCATTTCAGTGGCTTGGATGGACATTTCATTCATGGCCTTGACTAATTTATCTACATCCTCTCCTGGTGTACCTGTTGTTGTACGTTCCGCTATAACTGGCAATGATGTGGATGGTGGAGATGTTGGTGTAAGTGAAGCTACCAACATGGAAGGGACTGCTATAGACACTGTAGGGATGATGTTTGCAGAAGTTGATGCAATATAAATTTGTTTCATTTGGATTATATTATCCAATTCTTTCTCTGTTTCCTTTAGTTGATCATTGAGTTTTAGGACTAAGTCCATCATCTCTTCATGTCTGGTTTGGTCTCCAAAACTTCCAGTGTTTGAGGATGTTGTAGTTGAGGAATTTTCAATTTCTTATTTAGTTAAGCAATATAATCATTCCTCTTATTTATCAGCTGCTCAGTAGCTTTTATATCTTGGGATCATGTCCCAACTCAACAACCAAGTCTTCCAAAGACTTAATCCTAGTATCCTTGGCCTATGAGGAGGCATTCTTGAACTGAAATTGTGCTGAGATGTTGTTTACTTAGTTTTTTAGTTGATGGGAAGCTATGGCTTTACCTGTTAGGGTGGAGTATATCATCTCTCCAGCCAGTTTGTACAGTTCTATTTGGTCTATGTGATGAATGTCCCTTGCCAACACTTCAAAGTCAACCCTCTTATAATCTGTTGATGTCTTGGGCTGTTGTGCTGTAGGTTTGATAGAGGACATCTGCATCTTTCCCTCCTTGATCTCAAGGGCTGACATTAGCCTTTTTTGATTAGTGGGAGTGATATTTAGGTATTGATCATATGTTTGGGCTTTAAGCTTATCTTTCCTCATTTTAATTTCTTTATACCTGTCTTTTATGTCTTGGTCTTTGTCAGCAAGCTTACTGAAGGAAGACACTTCCACACTAAGCTTCCTTTCGAACATCTGAGTCTCTAATGTGGAAGGCTCTTGTATGTCTTTAGATGGAGTTGTGGGCCTATTTCTATCTACTTCTGTGTTGGTTACCTATGCTGATCCTTCTATATATTCCTGTTCAGAGGTCGGATTGAGCCTTTGCCTCTTGGTGTGAGTTGTTCCCTGTTGCAAATTAGAGGTGTCCATCCATGAAGTGGAAGCTCCCTCTATGTTTCTTTTTGGATTTTTCTCCTTAGTCTTAGGAGTCTGCATGACTAGAGGGGTTCTCATAGCTCTTTCTTGCTCTTCTCGTACCTGCAGAAAAGAGCTCTCATCAAGATGCTTTTCCAAATCAATCAAAGCATTTTCTACATCTACCCTTGTGTTGTCATTTTCTACTAAGGTATTTTCCACCCACTCTATCTGATTGGCATATGCCTCTATTTATAGTATGGGGTGGTGGATAAAAGGTCCTAGCCTGACTTGTTGCCTTTTCTTGGTAATGAATTTTAAAGGGTCATATCTCCATACAAAAGTCCTTTGGAATTTCAAGCTTTGCAGCATCAGGTCTGCCTCTTTCCCTTCCTCTCTGGAATTGCAGATGAAGGGACCTAACTGGTCTTTGATTTTGAAATAGGCCTTCTTCTTGGAATTAGCAAAGTTGATATCATCTGCATTGATGATCTGTCTGTAATATTCTAAGGCAAACAACCTCATGGAGAGGTATCTTGGCAAGTTATATGGTGCAGGCAGGCAACCATATATTCTGATTTCTGTGTGGTTTTGGTAAAGGTACCAATCTTCCACTTTGGTTTTCATACAATGTTGGAGGACTCCTTTTATCCCTAGACTTATCCTAGGTGGAGGATTTCCAATGAGCATAGTCATGATTGGATACAAAAAAGAATCTATGAAGTCAGAGTATGTATAAGGTGATCTATACTCGTGGAAAAGTGGGGTCTGAAAACTGGCAGATCTGGGCTGGCCCTGTTATAGGTCCAAATCTCACCCTTGATATTTGTGATGCTGCATTTATGGCGTAGGGCAACCCCTCCTTCTAGACCTAGTCCAAATACTTAAAAAACAATGTTTTACTCCCTGTATGCGACATTGGCCTGAGCCAAACGCATGTGTATGTGGGTCAGTGTATACCAAACCCACATATATATCTTAAAACACTTAAAAAAATTAAATCTCCTTAATTTTGGGTGGATATCATGGGTTTTACATGTTGATTACCTATTAGTTCCCATGGCCCAACTGTTCCCAATGAATTCCCAACTAAAAAACTACTTTGGGAGAAGTATAAAAAGGCTTCAATGGGAAGGCCTAAAGAAGTAGAGAATAGAGAGAAAATTACTCTGATGAGATTATCCCTGATTAGCTCTAAAGATCCTTTTGCTTCTAGCACTTCCCCCACTACAAGAAGCCCTTGTTTCCTTGAGTTATGATGTCATTTCACTAGTTGAGATATATTTGTGTGAGTCATGGAAGGAACCTTTTGAAGACTTGGGATTGGACAGATCCGGAGGACGGTTCTGCTTGGAGCCAGCAAGAGGAAGATTTAGGTGATATCATTCCTTGTTTTGTTTTAGTTATCTGAAATAAAGAAACATTTGTCTAGTTCCTGAAATCAATCTTCTTTATGCATAGGATGTTATTGTTATGGTTTACATATGAATAATTGTTTCAATTGTATAACTAACCTTCTTTCAATATGTTATGAAGTTGATTTATATATGATACTTTGTCCATATATTGCTATGCTTCTTTGAATTGGCTATTTTGCAGGTTCAAGGATCGAGAGGAACTCTAAGAGGGCTTGAACCCTGGTTGGATCTACCCAAACGAAGGACCCCCAGGTGCTCCTCTCTTCGTCTAGTTTGCTTATTTAAGTATCATGGCCGTGTGGAATGCTTGTTTTTTACTGTAGATAACCCCCGCTCTGATAGCGTGTTGACCCAAAACCCTAGGGGATTTAATCCCTCAACATAATTTGCGACTCTGTTGGGGACAACAGTATTGTTGTTCCTAGTTTGGGTTAATTTAAGCCAATCAAGGCTCAGGCATTTATTTTCTTCCTGTAACTGATTTTTTTGTTGCTGTAGGAACTTAGACTTTAAGTCTGAGTAGTTTCTTTAGACCTCTTTTTTGCTTTTTCTTGTGAATTGTTATATACACAATTTTCTCAGGTTACAGTAGCGTATGTATGCAAGTTTCCCCATATGAAGCCACGTATACGTAGGTTTCTTTGGGCTTAATCGTGTATACATGCAACTATGTATCAACACAATTGTGTATACCATAATTTTCCAAGATTTTTTCAAGTCTTTCTGTCTCAGAGGATTTGTTTGCGGGTTTGAGTGTTTCCTAAGCAATCAAGTTTTGGTATCAGTCTTTGGTTTTGCAGCAAGCTTATAGTTTCAAATTCTCTCCTGTTGTGGAAAGTTTTTGTCTTGTTTTGTTTTGTTGCAAGTGTCATCATTTGTGTTTGAGCACATGAGATTTCTTTCTGGGAATTTTGGCTATTCTGGTCTTCCAGAGTAGAAGGATTAGTTTCAATCTTTGTGACAAACTTTATCTTTGTGATCTTCTTGCTTTGTGTCAAAACTACATCTTGTGGCCATTTTATTTTCTCACTTTTTGAAAGTTGTTGATTGACGATTTTGAAAGTTGTCTTTCTTGGTCTTTTGATCATTGTCACCAAGCTCTTTTTGCTACTTTTTTTTCATTCAGGGCATCTTGAAATACCTATTTTGTTGACTATTCGCCCATATTGAGTTAATAACTTGCAAAGTGTTTTGTTGCCTATTTTTCGGTCTCAAAGTCGTCAATAGTATTTGGAACACTTTTGAAAAGTTGTTTTTTTACTTTTATGAAAAAGAAAACTTCTTGAAAAACTTTGTTTTTTCTTTGTTTTGCCTTGTTTTGATTTGGTTTCTTTTTTTGAGTGAAAGTGCATTTTGTTTGTCTTAAGATTTGATTTTAGTGTTTGGACGAAAATGAGCATTAGGAACTTATATTCTATCTAAACATCAAAATGGCTAATTAGAAGCGATAAACAATTTGCTTTCATTCTTTTCTTTAGAGTATTCTTAAGTTTCTTGCATGTTCAGTACACCTTGCATTAGGATAGTTTTGCATTGTTCATGTATTAGTAATATTTTTGTGAGTGTGAAGTGTGTTGCAAGAAAATAAAAGAAAAAATATTTTTGCTTTCTAGGAGTTTCTCAGAACCCAAGTAGAAGTTTCTTTTCATCGAAAGAAAAATGATTGCATTCATGTAGTTACTTTTTCTTTGATTTTGGTTGAGTCATACAAACATCATTAGTTTCACTTCCGTATTGTCCCTTTGACCTTAAAAGAAAAAGCACTTAAAATCAAGCACTAATAAAATAAACTAGAACTTTTTATATTTTCAATAAGTACACCAACAAGTTTTAGGATATTTAGGGCCTTGGTTTAGGCGAGTGGAGAAAAAACTCTCCAAGGCCACTCTAAATTGTCAAATGTAGAAGTCTGAATAAAGAGTGCAAATCCAATAGCGTTATAGAGACCAGGAAATCTCCGGATCTGGGAGTTAAGCACGAGGGTTTCTGAAGATAAGGAAGAGAGATACCCCCTCTCCTACTTGTCAGACCTTACCTAAAGACTATTCCACCTGGCTTCTGACACGAGTTGGTAACCTTAGTTGCTTATTCTAGGGATATACATAGGTGGCTGCAGTGGGGAATCTTATGGCACCTGAGGTCGACGTTGTATCACTCTCAGCAGCACTTTTGGAGGGCACCCTAGGGAAGCTTGAGGGCTTGCAATGGCATAGGTTGTTGTTTGGAGGTCAGCGTAACTTCCTTTGATACCTTCACTGGTAAGCCTCGACTGTCATTACCCCAGATTATCTTCGGAAGGTGCCTTACTTCACTTTCTTGTATTTTGGTGTCCGGTCCTATTCACCTAGAGTAGAAATACTTGGAAGTTACTTGATTGGTTGTATCTTTAGGGAATTTATACTTGAGTTGTCTTTGTTCCTTGTATATAGTTGGCTTTAGGTATTTTTGTCTAGTCACTTTTTGGACTTCGTATTCTGAGTGACTAACTTAGCACTCTGCTGATCTTGAAAGGCTTTTGGTTGTTCTTTAGAAAGTTGTGGAGTTGCCTCCTCAAGGGCAAAGGTTTTGATTGTGTGACTATCTTCCTTGAAAAGTCATTTCTACTTTCCCGTAAGGCAAGGGTCTGCGAATTAGTTAGATATGGCCCATATTCCTGTGGAAACTAACCAGGGTACCCTCCCAAAAGGGGATCCTTGTGCTCTTCCTTTCTTTGGAAACGTTGGTACTCCCTTGGTGGCCACTTTGAATATTCTTGGATTGAATGTTGGACTACCCATTTAGCTATGGTCCACTCCAAATGTTCCAAATGCTCTTGCAGCTTCTCCAATGAATGATTTATTTCAGGGGCATCACATGGATGTTAATCATTTATCTTCTTTAAAAGAGAAATGTAGGGTTCCTCTTTCTCCTCCTTCTTGTAATAAGAAACCTAAAAAGTGGAGAAAGAGGAAGTCAAGGAAGAAGAATAATTATATCCATTCATCTTCAACCTCTACTAATCATGTTGGAGATGAGCCTTTAGTACTGTAAGTCATGCTGGGGGCATAAGTCTAGTCACTGCGAGTCATACTAGCAATTCATCTTCAACCTCTGCTAGTCAAGTTGGAGATAAGCCTTCAGCCACTGCAAGTCATGCTAGGGGCACAAGTCTAGTCACTGCAATTCATACTATGAAAGAGTCACCGACCTCTACAAGTCATGTTCAAGACTCTCCCCAAAGCACTGCTAGTCATGTTAGCAGAATGGATGTTGATAATAAACGTGGATGTAGAAATTTTAAACCTAAGTTCCCTTGTAAGATATGCAAGGGAGACCATCTTA
The DNA here is from genome assembly GCA_031772625.1 of Pinus tabuliformis. Classification (NCBI taxonomy): domain Eukaryota; kingdom Viridiplantae; phylum Streptophyta; class Pinopsida; order Pinales; family Pinaceae; genus Pinus; species Pinus tabuliformis. The sequence goes on from CM062811.1 coordinate 957,896,636, forward strand.
CTCCTTTATTCCTTGGTATTCCAGAGGTACAAAGGATATGGTCCAAGTCTGAAAGCTCTTCTACTCCTGGATATGATATGGTTTCTCATCAGTCTCATCCACCATTGGCTAACAATGTGGTTGAGCTAGTGCAATTTGTGGCTGATTACACTCCTGTTTTGGGGGGTGAGGTGCTTAACAAAAGAGTGTGTTTGTTCTCTAGTATAGAGTCTTCTAGTATAGGTGGCATTCTGGTTTCTTCAAATGTTCCCCTCCAAATTCTATGAGTGTCTCCTTTGATTGGGATAATCTTGTGGAGCTTCGTCTTCCTTCCGTTGCACCTTTTCAAATAAAGCTCAGAGTTAATTCCACAAATGTCTATCAATGTATGGTGGATGAAGGATCCTCTGTAAGCGTTATATGCTCTTTGACTTGGAAAGCTTTGGGTTCCCTAAAGTTGTTGATAACTCAGAGTCAATTGTTAGCCTATGATAGAAGACCTGGTGAATCTATGGGTGTTCTTCCTCAATTGCCTATTACTTTAGGTGGGAAGACCGTCTTAATAGATATGATGGTGGCTAATAGCCCTTTGGACTTTAATATGCTACTTGGGCATGATTATGTCTATGCTATGAATGATGTGGTATCTTCACTCTTTCAAGTGATGCGTTTTCCTCATAAAGGGAATATTGTCACTATTGATCAACTTGCATCTAATAATCACCACCCTAATTCGACCTTATTGCAGAATACCCCTTGGTTTGTTCCAAGTGTTCAAGTAGACTCTACACCGCCATGGGTGAATTATGTGGCATTGAATCCTCAATGTTCAATTGCTACTGAGAAGGATCATTTGACTTATTATTCTCCTTCTTGGAACTTCATCTTGGCAGTTGACTGAGAGATTCTTCCTATAGGGACATGGGACCCCTTAATTCCCTCTTTTGATCCTTGTAGTTCTCATGATTTCTTGGAATTTGATTTTCCATCACAGGAGGAACTCTTTGAAGCCATGAGTTTTGACTACCAAAAGGAGTCCTTGGCCTAAACCCTACAAGGGGTTTGTCCAGAAGAACTATTATGCATAAGCCACAAAGTTGTGTGGTTCCTTGTAACGTATTATATATATAAGGTACACATTTTTCAAGTTTTGTATTCTATAACACAAGATTTTATATGAAGTTTATATGTGGGATGTATTAACTTCTTGTCTAGTGTTCCTATTTATGTTTACAGAACTTGGAGGATTTCTTCTTTGGATTTTTTTATGGTTGATCCATTATGACAAGTATTGGTTCTCGAAACTGGCATATAGGTTAGGTTTTTCCACTTGAATTTTGGACTTATTAGTTTCCTTTCCCATTTTGGCCTTAGGATCAAAGCCACCAAGTTATGGTGCAGAACCTTCTCATTGCTTAGAAGTATCATGACTTGTGTGGTAGAGCCTACCTTATCATGGGTGCCCTAGATAGTGTCTTGTTGTCACTTGGCACCCATGCTGATTTATTGTGCTTAGGCTCGGGAGTCCTCTCTAGTCCCACCATGACTTATGCATTGAAGACTCATTCCTATTTGCTTATTCACTTCGTTCTGGCCTTATACCCTAGAGGGTCCTTCGTGTCGAGTTGTACTACTGCATTGCATATTGACTATTTGCACCTTTTGGCCTTTAGCCAGCTTCACTTGGACTCGCGTTTAAGCCAACTTTTAACCAAGTCATCTGCAAAATTAAACTTGCACTCCCTTAACTTCTGAAACTTGACACACTATAACCCGTGGAAGGAACACACCTTTGAGTGTCTTTGACCAATTTTCGCCTCCCTGCATTGAGCATAGGATTGTTCCAATCCTAGGATCTAGATCATCTGCTTCACCGACACTCGTTCTTTCCACCGTATTATAGCATTCTTTTATTCTTTCTCCAGCTTAAAGAAAAAGAGAAAAAAATTATATATTCCAAAAAGAGGGGGAACAGGATAATATTTCCATTTATTGTTGGCAGCTAGAGTCATGTTGCCCTTGAACAAAGCACTCAAACAAAGTCTCCTCTATTTGGGTGGGATTTAGTTTGGCTTAGGTATGCCTTAACCTTGTTATTGAGTCAGTCCTCCTCCGATTGGTTATCTCTTCCAATCATATGGAGAGTTCGTTCATGCCTCCTGCATGGCGAACTTATACAAAGTTATCATATGCTGCCACAAAGTCATCATTTGAGTCGTGCTTTTGTTCAAGGGAAGTTAGCCTGAGTTGGCCTCTCTGCGGTGTCTCTTGACTCATTTTTCAATCAGCCATCCCTGATTGTCAGTGTCTTGTCTATCGTCACATCAATTATATTGGTCCTTTACTCATGCCGGTTTGAGAAGGTCTCCATTGACTTCTTGCTGGTGGGTCTTGTCCTTATCGATGACGAAATCTTGCTCTGAGGATAGGCCTAGAGCCACACCCTAGCCGTATTTTCATTATTGATAGGTTATCTTGTGCTCAACATTGATCAGTATCATGGGTCTTTAACTAAGTGGTTTCCCTTGTGTTCGACATCAGCTTACATTATCACACATTGAGATTAGTGCAATACCTTGGTTTCCATTTGAAACTATTGGTAGACAACTTGCCTCTATGTCAGCTTTCATTATTGGTTGGTTCAGAGGGCTTCTGTTGTGCACTAGCCACATCTTGTGTACATCGGAAACTTGCATTGGTCAGGTTACTACATATTTTTCATCTGATTCCTTCCACATTATTGGCCTACGGGTTACACTCGCACTATATTGATGAAGGATGCCTTAATGCCTTCCTTCTAGCGGATCTTTCCCTATCAACTATGACTCATTGCTATGGGGCAAAGGTCTAGAGTCCATTTGGCAGTACCTTGGGGTTTGTAGTCATTAGTGTCAGATCCTTCACTATCGATAGTGGGAAACCATCATTGTCTCCTAATTGATAGATTCTTCCAGGTGTTTGACTTCAGATCATCTATTCACACTTGTTAGATTGTACTGGGGTACCTTGACTCTCATTATCATCATCGGTGAGTAGTATTGCATTTGTTAATGGTATACATCAATGACCGATAATCAAATGATTTCTCACATGGTCGACTTCAGCTCATTCATTCCCATTGTGTAGAAATGTACCACAGTGGTTGGTGAATACCTCATGTTGCATCATCATTCATTGGTTCACTTGAAAGTTGCTCCCATTGCTACTAGTTGATACCATTCCACCTTATATGTTGCAGTCATTCATGGTGAGTAAAAGGAAACTTATCCGACTGATAATAAAAAAATAGATGGTACAATGCAGAGGAGTATTTGAATACTCTCTCATTGCCCATTCTTGTGAACTGCTCATGCATCCTATTAGCTATGAATTTGGAAAAGTCATATGTGATTGCAGGAGGCTGCCCTGGGGTATAAATGGACATGAAAACAAGAATAAGTTCATCAATCTGTTCACTGGTAGAGTAACCCAAAACACATGATATCATGGTTACAATGTACCGGCCCCATTGAGAGAAAATAGCTAATACATATGGAGGGGAGTCCTTAGGGATGTTTTTTTCCTCTGTAATGAAGATTTGGAATAGCTGGGCTAATCTTGATGGGCTTAACTTGGGATACTGGTCCAACAAGTCTCCAATTGAAAGTGGGGTTAGGTTTGGCCCTGGTTAGAACTGAAAAATTTCATTAATGGACTCAGCTGTGATAGTGAATTGAACCTTCTAGTCATGAGAAATTATGGCTCTATGGTTGGGGACATATCATGCATAGAACATATGAAAAATTTCAGGAAAGATATGAACTTGGGGGAATTGGTATCTGGGTAAATTGGACTCCCAGAGGCCAATATTTGTATGGTTCAGGTGTCTGTCTTTTCTTAAGAAATGAATTTTTAGCAGGAGCTCTATTGAAGTTGTGCCCTTAATTTCGAAATCCCTATCAGCTAGGGGAAGGTGGTCCAAGTCTAAATGTGGAGTGGTATTAGGTCTAATTTCCATGGACATAGGGGCAACCATAATTTAGTTCTTATGGATTTGAATTAAGCTCTGGGGGCTTTATGAAAGGTTTTGGGATTTTCTGAGGGTTTAGGCAAGCAATTCTTAAATTGGCAGTATTCTTTTAATCAATTTTTTAATTAAAACACTGCACAGGCCAAAGGTTTTGAAATTTGTAGGAGTAAGAGGTAATTCGTGGTGAAATACCTGGAAAATGGGCGAATTGTCTCTAAAAATGGTGGTTCACGGCAGCTGCAGTGGTTGTCGTGGTCTTGGTACAAATTGAAAAGTCAGTTGGGTTGTCTGTAGCATCTTGTGGAGCGGTCATGAAATTCTGGTGGTAAATTTGGTGTTCGCAGGGATCACAATGGTTCATAGAGTTTACACAGAGAATGCGTGGAAAAAGGTCAAAATAGGGCTTCACAACCTTTTATAGAGAAAATGATTAATTTTGGCAGGTTCACTTTCAGATGAATAGTTGACGGTCTTTCAGTTAAGTGGGGGAAGCAGTTTCGGAGGGCCATCACACCACTCTTGTGGCATGGGCAGTATTCGAGAGGGGTCACCTGATGCAATACAACGTTTGACATGTAGCATCCATGGGCTCAAGGAAAACCACTTTATCGAGTGGTTATTGTTCAACCATCAGGTGCAGCCGATATGACCGTGCGTCGTTGGATGGGGGGGGGGGGTTGATGACCAACGGTAGTCGGGCGGAAGAGTTGTGTGGGGGGAAATGACGGGAGTTGATGGGGGGCCATGGATTTTATCACTGTGGTTCGGGATTAGCTTAGGGATAAATCGAAGGTTGAAAATGATTGGTCTGAGCTTAATGAGGGATTAGGGAGTCGGGTGAGGTAAATAACGGGATTAACTTAAGTTTACCGGGATTAGGTAACTAAGTAAGGCTATATTGGGGTATGGGGAATTTCTATTAGTTTTTATTAAAACCAAAGGTTGGGGTACTTTATATAGGGATTTAATTTAATATGGGATAATGGGGACTGCGGGGGAATTTATATAATACAATTAGAAATTAATATAAAATATAAAGGGCAGAGTGGGTTTTTTCTAAGTAAAAAGGTGGAATGTCATGTTTGTGCGCTTTTCATACCTTCAATACTTAGATTAAAGTGTTTTTGTGGGTTTTTTGGTGAAATGGGATTTACATGGGGGTTTCCACTTTTCCTAGGTAAATGGTGTCAACCATAGGAAAGTGGGGTTTTATTAGGGAAATGAGGGGAAATGAAGGGAGATGAATTTTTTATGAAGGGGATTCTAGCACTTGTGCCCATAAGTCATCAAGCTGAGGGTCCAGTCCCTCAAAAATTTAGAGAAATGCTCTGAGCCTCTTTGACTTAAAGGATTTGAGCACTTAGAACTTATTTATGGGAAATTAGTAAAGTAAAGGGGTGAAATGAATGAGGGGATGTCAAGTAAATCACATTGTGAACCATTGTCTTTGCTTTGTTTACTGCTTATGCATATTTGAAAGATTCATTTAAAACAATGACATAAGTGATTTTTTGTAATCACATGATATTTCTGCAACCTCTCTACTACTTACCCATTTACTCATCCTACCATTTGTTCTTCATTTTATTTTGGTACATTTAGGCTAGCAAACCCTTATCAAATGCTTTTATTTATAAAGAAAACTATCTAGTTCTAACCTTATATCATCCAAGGGTTTAGATTAAACTGATGAGCTCCTTTTATTTACTCTACCTGTCTAATGATATGCCAAGGTTAAACTGTCTAGTCAAATTTTATTCTCTAACTATAAACATAAAATTCAAAGCATGGTATAATCAATATTAAACAATTTGATTACCATGGATTGTGGCATGAATAACACGCTGCACACAATCATTTTTATGCATAAAAGTAAATAGTAGTGGCATTTTGACTTGCACACTTTCATGGTCTCTTTTTGTTTTTCGGGGTTCATATATTTTCATTTTTTTGGACCTTTTCTTATTCTTTTTGTCCTTTGATTGTTCTTTTAGGACATACCCTCTTTACATTTTTTTTATTTTTTAATATGGAAAAAATTTTCCGAAAGCAAAGATATGTACAATATTACAAGGCTTAACCTTAGTCATTCAAAATTATGACTCCTATTGGGATAGGAACCTAACAGTGGCTCCACCTAGGGATGGCATTTTCTAGTGAAATGTCAAGAACTTTCAAGATCAATGGCTCTAAATTGTTGTTGATGTTACCTTGCAAAATTTTCCTCTATGCCTTTGCATTATTGATACTTATGACAATAGATCTATTAAAGCTTAGGGCCTTCTCTTCGGGCTTCAACTTCAAAAATCACCATCCAATCCAAACTAGACTTTTGAAAATAAAATATGTACAAATGGGAAATGAACAATTAGTAATTAGGCTCAAAGTAATGTTTTAACATTCGACCATTCACTGGCCCACCTTCTACTTTTGTACCATTAAGTTCTCTAAGGAAGAAAGCATTATTTCCTCTGTAAGCATAGATGGCATAGGGACCTTTCCATAGGAAATCAAATTTCCCATGTTTACCTTTGTCTTCCATCCTCGAATCCAACTTGAGCACCTTGTCCCCAAGGTAGAAATCTTCAGCCTTCGTTCTTTTATCAAAAATATTTTTAACCCTTTCCTACACAACTTGAGACCTGATGTAGACCTCTTCTCTAGCTTGTTGTAGATGAATAATTTGGTTGATTCTTCTTTGGATACTATTAGGTTCAACCTTCAATTCTCGAAGTATCTTCATTACTGGTACTCCCAAAGAGGATGGAAAGACAGCTTCCATCCCATAAACTAGTTGATAGGGAGAAATATCAATTGATTTCTTTGTAGTCAATCTATCTGCCCACAAGGAATTGACTAGCTTCTTATTCCAAGTTTTCTTATTTTCCTCTAGTAACTTCTTGATGATGTTTATCAAGCTTTTGTTTGAGGATTCTGCCAGTCCATTTCCATGAGGGTAATAGGTCGTTGAATGGCCCAGGGTGATATGATACTTATTGCATAAACCTATCATTTTTTTGGATTTAAACGCTGCTGCATTATCAGTAATGAGCTTAATTGGACATCCAAATCTTGATAGAATATTGGTTTCAAGGAAGGTTATGATAGCAGTGTTTGTGGCTTGCCTTGAAGGTATGGTCTCTATCCATTTTGTAAAATAGTCTGTGGCTGTGAGGATCCATTTGTGCTGGGCAGAGGAGGGTGGGTGAATTTCACCAATCAAGTCTAAACCCCATTGTTGAAAAGGTATTTCAGCAGAGATTGGCTTGAGGGGTAGAGGTAAAAGCTTTTTCTTTCCCTAAAAATTTTTACATTTGTGATAGGAGGTCACATATTTATTGACATCAGAAAACAAGGTAGGCCAGTAAAAACCAACTCTAAGGATTTTATCTGCAGTGGTCTTTCAGTAAAGTGTCCTCCACAGTCACCTGCATGAAACTCTTGCAATAATCTGTTAGATTCATCTTTTAATAAGAAACTAAGAAGAATACCTTCATGATCTCTCCAAAACAAAGCATTGTCTACTATACAAATTTTCGAGGATTTCATCTTTAAAAACTTGTTTTTAGTCCTAGATAATTCGGTAGGAGCTTGTAAGTTCTCTAAAACATAGATAATATCAGCATACCAAGGTGATTCAATAGAGGCTTGGCTGATTAGTGGAGTCGTCATCTCCTCTCCATCATCTATTGCTGCAATAAAGGTTATATCCAAGGCCTGATAGTTCGATTCAGCCATGAGCTTGGCTAAACCTTGGCCCTTGATTAACTTGGTAGGTTTGATTTCTATATCATACTCTAAAATAGCAGCAATCCACTTTCCACTCTTTCCATCTGGACCTTGCTAAGTTAGGATGCCTTTGACCACTGAATTTGGAATGTAGGCTACCATATGAGAATATAAGATGTATACCGTGAAGTCCTTAATGGCTTTGACTAAAGACAATGCATGTTTTTCCATTATATTGTATTTTAAGGGGGCATCTCTCAAGGCTTTGCTAAAGAAAGAAATAGGTTGCTCATAGCCCTGGTCATTTTTCTGCAATAGAACTGTAGCTATTGTGTGCTCAGAAGCAAAGGAAAATAAGATGAAATCTCTATCAAATTTAGGACTAATTAACACAAGTGTTTTAGTTAAGGCCAGTTTAATGTCTTCAAAGGATTTTTTAGCCTCAACAGTCCATTTTATGGTCGAATATTTTTTCAGCATATTGTTAAGTGATCTAATGAACTCTTCTAGATTAGATATAAAGCTTCTAAGAAGGTTAATTTTTCCTAAAAAGGATTGTAACTCTCTAATGTTTCTTAGTTGTTGTATCTACAAGATGGCTTCAATTCTTGCAGGGTCTATTCTTATGCCATCTTTTGAAATTATGTGACCTAACAACTTTCCTTCCTCTAACCCAAACAAAGACTTCTTGGGGTTTTAGGAGATTCCAAATTTCCTACATTTAATAAAAACCTGTCTTAGATGATCCAAATGTTGATTGTCAGACTTTGAAAACACAATGATGTCATCTAGATATTTCACAAGGAAATCATGAATTTCTTTTGAGAAGGATATATCCATAACCCTCTGGAAAGTGGCTCCTGCATTCATTAGCCCAAAATGCATTTTTACATACATAAATGTGCCCTAAGGAGTAATGAAGGTAGTCTTGGGTTGGTCATCTAGATGAACCAAAATTTGATTGTAACTTGAAAACCCATCCAACAATGACATTCTGGTTGATCCAACTACTGTTTGTAAAATGTGATCCATTTTGGGGAGAGGGTCTTTTAGTGACACTTTGCTGAGGTTTTTGAGATCCACACAGAGTTCAATCTCCATAGTTTTCTTCCTAGTTGGCACCAAGTTTGAGACCCAATCAAAAAACCTGATTGGTGCAATTATTTTGGCATCATACATCCTCTGAATTTATTTTTCAATTGAAGGTAATAAGACAGGATAGATTCTTCTAATTTTTTGTTGGAAATGCTTTTGATTTTCTTTAATAGGGATTGTATACTAGATGGTATTGGTGTCATAGGATTTGAGGTCTTCATAACTCCAAGAAAAAACATCCTGAAATTATTTCAACAACTCAATGTATTTTACTTTTTTAGTGGGAGGTAACGATTTTGAAAGTTTGATCAGTTTAGGATTGTCACTGGTGCCTATATTACATTCCTCTATATCAGACCTTATTGTTTCCATTTTCGGTTTGCTAGGAACATCATTTGAATCAAATAAATAATCTAGAGGGGTTAATCCCTTTGGTAATAAGTTATACTTGAGATGAATTACTTCGGTTTCTTCAATTATTATTTCATCAATCTCAATTTTCTCTACGTTATCTACATCTGATTTAGTAAATTTAGTTGGGCTAAATCTATCTAGTTCATCACCTTCTATATAATTTATTTTTAACTCATCCTTAGTGTCAGGATCTATGGATGTATCAGTATCTATATTTTTATTTACAAACACTTCTTCTAAAATTAAAAAGTTATTTATATGTTTGTCATTAGAAAATATTTTCTAATTCTTCAAATTATCTGGAATTGCAGGTCTATGCCTAACTTCAGCTGTGTACTGATGGTTAGGTTGGAAGGGTAATTTGCGAGTGCTGGAAAACATTGCTAAACTATGGGCCTGCATACTATGTTTTCTAGGGATTATTGCAAGATTTGGTTTTAGGAAAGTACTAAGTATTTATACAATAGTTCCTCTATAACAACTTAATCTAAGTTCCTTTATCATATATACAACATCAATATGTTTTATAACTAGTTCAGAGTCTCCCATGACAGAAACTCTTTTAGATCTTAGATTCCTAACTAATTTAAGGCCTAAAATTAATGCTTCATACTCAACAATATTATTAGTACATTTAAAATTCAATCTATATGCATGGCCTTCTGAGTGATTATTTTCCAAATTGTATATCCACACTCCTGCTTCTACACCAAACTTATTGACTAACCCATCAAATTCAAGATGCCATAATATCTCATGATCATAATTTTCACTATCTGGTGAAACAAAATTTTCATCACTTACAACAATTTGGCCACTTTGTTCATTGAAAAAGTCTGAAGTTTGGTTAGTTTCAATTTTTGTAGAAACTACAATTTCTTTTGGTTCTATATTAACACTATCTAAAATTTCTTTTGGTGTTTGATCAACATTATACAAGATAAGAGAATCAATGTCTGAGTGTATGGAGTATATGGGAAAGTTTTGAGGCCGAACCTAGCTACTTACCATATATTTCATTAAGGTTTCTCAATACAGTTTCTTAGGTTGTCCAAAAACAGAGATTGTTGCATATGACATATCTAGTTCTAAGGATCCCTGAAGTTTGGCTCGCCATGATATGGATAACAGTATCCTGTACTTTGGTGGGATGTCAGAAACTACAATATCCATAAGGATGCTTTTGGAAAGGTATTGAACTAAAGTAACACACGGGTCTTTAATCAATCCTAGACACTTTACTTGACTTGAGTCAAATGAGAATAAGTCCTTGTAAGGCCTTGTAATGTCTAGGTTTAATTTCTACATGACTGATTTGGGCATTAAGTTGTGGGAGACCCAAGAATCCAACATTGCATTGTGTAATTTTATCATCGATACTAAGGCTAATGTAAAAATGTGGTACTCCTTCTAGTGGTTTCCAATTAACATCTGTACCAAATATGAGTTCTGGTTGGTCATCAAACAAGTTGATAGAAGCCTCATTTTCAGTAATGTTTAAGGTCTGGTTTATCTGTGATTTGTAAGCTTCATTCTTGATTAGTTCTATTAAAGGAACTGAAATCTTAAGCTTTGCTATCTCTCCTCCCAGATTAAATGGTGAAGAAACTTTTTCTATTTGAAGATTTTGGACTTTTGAAGCAGGGATTTGAGTATACTTGTCTTCCTTTCCTTTATTGGGGATCTCGTTATGTGGGTTTTCATATCTGGTGTTTTGAGTTTTGTCGACTAGTTCCTTAGGTGGAATTGAGGTGGATGGTTGACCAATAGAAGGTTGACCAGAGGTTATATCTACAATGGTGGGACTAGAAGGATTTGGGTTGTGCCTAGGGAGAATCTGGAGGATCTTGCAAATATGGGTTTCTTTTATTTTCTTAGGTTGATTTTGCACTATTTTCTTGGTTTGGTTAGGGACATCAACATTCTATCTGATTCTTAGATTATACTATTTATGTACTTCAAAAATGGCAGAATCATATCCCTCTTTGTAATCAAGTGACTCTCTAGATTGGATTTGCAATTGCTTCAGCATATGCAATTCCTGCTCATCTTCGGTAAGAAAAACAATGTCCTTATCATTTATTCCCATTAAGTTTATTTGTGTGTCTTGTTCTGGGTCTTCAGGTTGGGATGTTTCTGCATAATTTTCTTGAAAAGGGGGACTAATGTTTTGATCTAATCCATTTTTCCCAATGTTTTGATTTTGGTTTTTTTCTAGAATTCAGGTTTCTAACTGGAGGTGCTTGTTGGTTATCCCATTTGGGTTTCCTTTCTATGTTATGTATTCTATCCATTAGTCTTTCCATACTTTTGGCTAAACTATCTATTTTGGTGTCAGAGGGTGAAGCTTCATCTTTAGCAGTTCCTCTTTTTTCATTTCTAACTCTGGCCCTGTTAGCTAATAATTTATCTTCAACACTAACAGCTACACTTTGCATTTCTTCTAATGTTGGGGGGTTTCTTTCCCTAAGTTGGTATGCCATATATGTGTCAAAACCATCAGGGAACTTTATTAATGCTATGTTAGGTGGGGGTCTAAGATTAACTGACATGGCGTTATATATACTGTTGAATCTAGTGCAGTAATCTTGAACAGTTTCATTAGGTTCCCTTCTAATATTTTCATATTTTGAAAGGATTTGTAGGGGATTCTTTTTCTTATCCCATCTATTCAAAAAATTTTGATGGAATGCTTCTAAACTATCAATACTATCAAGCAATGCTCTAAACCATTTCCTAACATCACCAACTAAAGTCTGAGAAAATAGTCGCATTTGAACATCTCCAATATCAATTTCAAGTAGTTCAAAGTAATCTGTCATCTTATTGACATGGTTCTTTGCAGTTTAGTGTCCTATTCCATCAAATTGAACAATTTTACTTTGGTAGTCTGTTGGCATAGCACCAAGTGGGGCAGGTAAAACAAGAGGAGCATATCTATTTTCCATGGATGTAGGCTGGGAGGGGTTAGGGTGTGGATGAAGAATTAGGACTAGTAGGTGATGAATGGGAGATGATAGTTTGGTGAGGAAGAGTAGGTACAAATGGTGGGGAAGAATGGACTTCAGAAGGTATTATTGATGAAGTTGAAGGGAACAATGGTGAACTTAAAGTAATGGAAGATTGTTTAGAAAGCTCAAGGGTTGTGGAAGTACTAAAAGATGATTGTGGAGATTTTAGAATGTACTCATCAATTGATTTATTGGCCTGTTGAACTTCGAGTTATGCAATGGATTCTGGATCTAAAATAGTTTCACTGAGTGCACTTTCAGATTTTGTTCTAAATAACGAAAGATCAAATGACTCATCAAATGGAAATTATTCTAGAAATAACCATTCATTAGGGCATGAATTAGCTTTAACTAAAGGTGTCTGATTAACTAAACTTTCTTATTTTTTGGATTTTCTTGAAATCAAGTTGGGATTATCAAATACTGGGGCAGGATTTGGGTCTGGATTAGCCCTAGTAAAATGAGTCTTCTTGGAAGCCAGAATTTCAAACTTTTTAATTGTTTTTGTGAGATTTTTTAAGAGAACTTCTAATAAATGACTTTAAGAAGCTTAAAATAAAAATTTAGGATTTTCTTAAAGCTTTATTAAGACTGAGGATTTGAAGTCCCTAGTATGGTCACCACTATGTTATCACTCAGAAATTTTCCCTAGAAGTTTTTAGAAGAAGGAAAGGACCGAGGTAACCACAAACCAATATTTTAAGCATAGGCTCTAGAAAACCTATGGATCAAAGAAGGCTCTCTCTATGATTTAGCTTTGTTTGTTGGGTTTTTAAGCTAGTTCTAAAGGTTTAGGGGTTTTGATTTGTATTGATTGTTGGATGGTGGAATCCTTAAAACAGATCGATAGATTCATGTTTTTGGACCATTGGGCTATGGAGTGAAAGGAGGGCAACATAACTAGAATTAACTCACTAAAGGGAGTGTTCAAAGGAAAAGCTAGTAGAGTAAAGTGTAGGTATTTGAGCCAGATGGGTGAAATGATCTTAACTAGGGTGAGAGAGCACTTAAGAATTCTCAGACTATGATTAAAATGAGGAATAGAGGATAATCATGAACAAAGGGCAATTAAGAATCCTTTTCTATAGATTACAAGGAGACTACCTAAACTAAGGAGCAATCAAGAATTCCTTGACTTAGATAATTAGTAGAAAACATTAAAATGCATAATAATTAAAACAGAGTGTAATGAAGCAAATTCTGAGATACCATTCGATATTATAGCATTCAGATTTCAGATACATTAAATATTGTGGAAAACTTTTAAAGAAAAATAATAACACAAGAGAAAATATTTGTCTCCACTTCGCTCTACACATGAACCCAGTGAAATATCTTGTCTTTATTTATTAATCTAGCTTGCTGGTCCAAACAATGATACAATAGCTTACAGACTTTGATAAAAAAGGTCTATAGAAATGTCTGAGAATCCACCCTACATACTTCAAATTGTGAAGTATTTATACTAAAACTTTTACAAAATATCTCAAAAAAAAATCGAGATTTAATCTAGTAAATACAAATATCTTCTTGCAAGAAGATAGAGACAGCCATTGAACTGTTTCATGCTGTCCCTTTTCATGTGGTATTGTTGGCTTTTATGGTTGGATTTGTAGCCCTTTATGCTGACAGTTTTGGTCTTTTACGATGGAATCTTCTTCAATTTTTATCTTTCACCTGATACTCTTTGACCCTGCTAGCCTGTTTTCAACTATTTACCTGGGTTCTCTATTTTTACTGTGCAGTAACTTTTTACTGTAAATTTCTCACAGTAAATCAGTCATGCTTTCCCACCATTCTACATCAGGTGATTTTACATTCATCATTCTTCGGTACATCTCATCAGCTTCAGTATACTTGGAAAAATTGGGCATGGTGATGAATAAGTGTTTTACCTCATGTTGGAGGAAAACCAGGTTCTCAAAAGTATTATATAAAACTTTACCTATTGTCAGGGCTGTAATAGATGAAGTGCTAGCTTGTTCCTTAGCCAACTTGCTGAGTCTATTGTCATAGTCCTGCTGTCTCATAAGCTTTTCATTGATGACCAGTGATTGGTCAATCCTTTCTCACTATAAATTTGGAATTTGTCCATGAATCTATCAATGGCCACCTGCATGTTCTTTCACTTTTACTCCAAGTTTAGCATTAGGTTCCTCTTGGAAAGAACCTTTCTTATTTCCAAAATAGTCTCAGTTCTGTCTTCTATATTTATCTCCTAAAGCTCATATCTGTTTTTGTTGTTAAGGAAATGGATGAGCCTATTGGCATCCTCTGGCATGTCACCCAATTCCTTCTTGACTTTCTGAATAACTACTGTAGCTATCTTTATCAGTTCTGTTTGCTCAAAAATAACTTGAATAGATGGCCAAATATCCTTGACGGAATCAATGATATCGGCCCATAATAGTTCCTTGGCTTGCCCAAGGGGTTTCTCTAATGTAAAATCTTTCTCCATAGCTTTGACTCTTTCACTCATTCTATTGGCCTTTTGTACCTCTCCCTTTTGCATGATTTGGGCAAGTTTGTAGTCAGTCTCTAAACTTGCCATATTTTCTCCTGGTATGTTCATCTTAGTGGCTTGGATGGACATTTCATTCATGGCCTTGACTAATTTATCTACATCCTCTCTTGGTGTACATGTTGTTGTAGATTCTGTTGTAACTAGCAATGATGTGGTAAGTGGAGCTGTTGGTGCAAGTGAAGCTACCATCATGTAAGGGACTACTGTAGACACTGTAGGGATGACATTTGCAGAAGTTGATGCAATATCAGTTTGTTTAATTTGGATTAAATTATCCAATTCTTTCTCTATTTCCTTTAGCAGATCATTGAGTTTTACCGCTAAGTCCATCAACTCTTCATGTCTAGTTTGGCTCTCCAAAACTTCCAGTGTTTAAGGATGTTGCAGCTGGGGAATTTTCAATTGCTTCTTCACTGCAGCAATATCATCATTCTTCTTCTTTATCAGCTGCTCAATTTCTTTTATATCTTTGGGAGCATGTCCCAACTCAACAACCAACTCTCCCAAAGGCTTAATCATGTATCCTTGGCCTGTGAGGAGGCCTTCTCCAACTAAAAATTGTGCTGAGATGTTGTTTACTGAGTTTTGTAGCTGATGGGCAGCTATGGATTTACCTGTTAGGGTGGAGTATATCATCTCTCCAGCTTGTTTGTGTAGTTCTATTTGGTCTATGGTATGAATGTCCCTTTCCAACACTTCAAAGTCAATTCTCTTGTAATCTGTTGATGTCTTGGGCTGTTGTGTTGTAGGTTTGACAAAGGACATTTGTAGCTTTCGCTCCTTGATGTCAAAGGCTGACATTAGCCTTGTTTGATTAGTGGGAGTGAGCTTTAGGCATTGAGCATATGTTTGGGCTTTAAGCTTCTTATTCCTCATTTTAATTTCTTTATACCTAACCTTTATTTCTTGGTCTTTATCAGTAGGCCTACTGAAGGAAGACAATTCCACACTAAGCTGCCTCTCCATCATCTAAGTTTGTGAAGCAGAAGGCTCTTGTATGTCTTCAGATGGAGTTGTGGGCCTTTTCTATCTACCTCTATGTTGGTTACCTATGCTGATCCTTTTTTATATTATTGTTTAGAGGCCGGATTGAGCCTTTGCCTCTTGTTGTGACTTGTTTCCTGCTGCAAATTAGAGGTGTCCATCCCTGAAGTAGAAGCTCCCTCTCTATTTCTTTTTGGATTTTTCTCCTTGTTCTGAGGAGTCTGCGTGACTGGAGGGGTTCTCATAGCTCTTACTTTCTCTTTTGGTACCTGCAGAAAAGGGCTCTCATCAATTTTCTTTTCCAAATCAATCAGAGCATTTTCTACATCTACCCTTGTGCTGTCATTGTCTACTAAGGTATTTTCCAGCCACTCTGTTTGATTGGCATATGCCTCTATTTCTGGTATGGGGTGGTGGATAAAAGGTCCTAGCTTAACCTTTTTCCTTTTCTTGGTAATGAATTCTAAAGGTCATATCTCCATACAAAACTCCTTTGGAATTTCAAGCTTTCCAGGATCAGGTCTGCCTCTTTCCCTGCCTCTCTGGAATTGCATATGAAGGGACCTAACTGGGCTTTGATTTTGAAATATGCCTTCTTCTTGGCATTGACAAAGTTGACCTCATCTACATTGATGATCTATCTGTAATATTCTAAGGCAAACATCCTCATGGGGAGGTATCTTGGCAAATTATATGGTGCAAGCAGGCAACCATATATTATGATTTCTGTGTGGTTTTGGTAAAGGTACCAGTTTCCCACTTTGGTCTATTTGGAAAGTTTGAGGACTCTTTTTATCTTTGGAATTATCCTAGGTGGAGGATTTCCAGTGAGCATAGTCATGATTGGATACACAAAATAATCTATGAAGTTAGAGTATGTATAAGGTGATCTATACTCATGGAAAAGTGGGGCCCAAAAAATGACAGATTTGTGTTGGCCCCTAGTGTCAAGCTTCTGGAGAGTTAAAGGAAAGTTATCCAACTGATAATACAAAAATAGATGGTACAATATAGAGGAGTATTTGAATACTCTCTCATTGCCCATTCTTGTGAACTGCTCATGCATCCTTTCAGCTATGAATTTGGCAAAGTCATATGTGATTGTAGGAGGCTGTTGTTGGGTCCCTATAATACTAGTGATTACCCCATTACTATTATAGTTATACCCCTTATTTATATTGTTGTGCCCCTATTACCCCCATATTGTTATTTCTGTGCCCCATAGAATCCCTCTATTGTTATTTTTGTGGCTTTATATTATTATTGTTAGGTCGGCTGGATTATATTGTGACTCCTTAGACTCCTATATATAGAAAGGAGGTTTTTTCATTTGAATCATCAAAGAATTGTTCATTTATATAATGTAAAGGAGGTTTCCCCCTCAAAGAGGCTGAATTCTAAGGTGTTGATCTATCTTTTCTATCTTTTCTTGAGCTGGTTTTATAACATTTGGTATCAGAGCTTTGGATTCTAGGGTTTCGCTGCTCCAAACAGGTCATCGTGGCATTTTCTCTATAACTTTTTTTCTGTGACGTTTCAGAAGTTGAAAAAAAACCCATTTGAGAAGAAATCGCTCTGAACCTTGGGTCCGAATTTCAGAGCTTTTCACGCAATATTTGCGGAGATATGATCTGAGGAAGTTGGTCTTTTTGCAGACTCCTGAATTACATTCAAAACAGGTGACCTAGGAAAAATTGTCATAACTTTCTCTCTGAGGATCTGATTGAAGTTTTGTAAGAAGGTACAGAAAGAGGACGGACTTTAGTTTCTTGTGGGTGTTTTTCAGATCCAAAGGTTGAAACAGTGACTCGTGGCACGTCGTACAAGTTCGCTCTACTGAACTAGTCTATAATCAAGTCACTGTGGGAGATTGTGCATAACTCTTTCTTGGAGAATCCAATTTGGATTAGACTGGTGGCATTGGAAAGAGGACACAGAGAGCTACTACAGGTCACAATTTAGAACTAGATGATTGGAAAGTACAGAGATACATCAGATGCAATATCGAGCTCCTACAAAGTGAAAAAAGGTGTGTAGATTTTTTTAAATTTTTGCTTAAGCTTGGTTTGAAAATTTATTTTGAAGGAATTCAAAGGGCATAGTAGAGCATTATTATCGGTAACTGATGCCCCGAGGAAAGAAAATGCAAACACCTAGTAAGGAACCTGAAAGCTCTAGCATGACTCATGAAGAAGAGGAAGAAATGCTACATGATATATCAAAATTACAAGAACAAGTGCAACAAATGTCACGCTCACAAAAGTTAACAGATGCTAAGATAAATGGCGTGGAAGCTAAGATAAATGGCGTGGAAGCTAAGATGAACAATTTGAAGATAGATCTGAACACAAATTTGAAGACAGGCATGGCAGATTTGAAGACAGATTTGACAAATTTTCTACAAGAAATACTTACTAATGGTGAAAAGGTAGTAAAGGAAACTCATGATGAGAACAAAAGAAATGTTAATCATGATTCCATAGACGCTAATGTTGGATCGAAGAATCACCATATTCCAAAAATCGATATGAGGAAGTTTGATGGCAAGGATCCCGCCACATGGATATTACAGATGGAGCAATTCTTCGATCTCAATAATGTGCAAAACGCACAAAAGGTACGTATGGCAACTGTATATTTGGAACCAAATCAGTTTGTATGGTATCAATGGCTTTGTTCTCGTAAACAATTTATCACTTGGGCAATTTTTACGGAAGAATTGATAGCACATTATGAGGATACAAAAAGCAACACTTTTTTTAGCCAATTGATAAGTCTCAAACAAAAGGGTTCAATAATGGAGCACATTGAGGAGTTCCAAAAATTGAACATAAGGGTAAAAGATATTCCAGAGGAGCATAGGATTGATGTGTTCATAGGGTCTTTAAAGGATAATATCCAACATGATGTTCGCCTTTGGGAACCTGATTCATTAGAGAAGGCATTCAGGTTAGCAAGAAAAATGGAAAGCAAAATTATGGCAACTAGGAAGCATACCACTCACAACTATAAAGACGGAAGTGTTGTTGCCCCTAGTCTTCCACAACCTACAAGGTTGACACCACAACAATTGGAAGAAAAAAGAGCAAAAGGGCTTTGTTACAATTGTGATAGCAAATACACAAAAGGTCATAAGTGTGCTGAGAAGAAATTATTCTACATAGATTGTGAAGAGGAAGAAGAAAAGGAGCAAGAAAGGTCAAAAGAAGAGGATATATTCCAGGAACAAAGCCTAGATGAAGAACAAATAAATCCGACCATATCTTGTAATGCATTGGCGGGAATTACCACTCCTCAAACCATCAAGATAGAAGGACAAATCAAGAAGAAAAAGGTAATAGTGTTGATTGATTCAGGAAGCACCCACAATTTTATTCATTGTAGGGTAGCAAAAGAATTGAATTGCTTCCTATATCCAGCACCAGAGTGTCAAGTGATGATTGCAAATGGAGGAACAATAAATTGCTCTGGAAAGTGCCATAATATCAAGCTATCCATGGGAGAATATGTATTGACTAGCCCAATGCTTTCCATTCCAATGGGAGGTGTCGATGTTGTACTAGGAGTCCAATGGCTACAATCCTTGGGTACAATAGCTTTTAATTTTCAAGAACTTTTCATCAAATTTTCTACAGAAGGAAAGGAAGTTGAATTAAGGGGTATTGCAGGGAAACCAGGAAAGATAATCAGCTCTAATGGCATGACTAAGCTTCTAAAAAAGGAGCAAAGAGGTGTAATTGCACAATTATGTTCGCTAGATGTTTCCACATTGGAATCATCTATTTCTCCAGATCTCCAAAAAGTCCTGGACAATCATTCCAAGGTATTTGAGACTCCCAAAGGTCTCCCACCTATGCGTGATCATGATCATGCTATTCATCTGATTCCAGGAAGTGTTCCTCCAAACATCAGGCCGTACAGATATCCCTATGTCCAAAAAAGTGAAATTGAACGTATGGTTGCAGAAATGCTAGAGGCTGGTATAATTCAACCGAGTCAAAGTTCTTTCTCAGCTCCAGTAGTATTGGTGCACAAGAAGGATGGATCATGGCGCATGTGTCCAGATTATAGGGAGCTCAACAAGCTCACTATTAAAGATAAGTTCCCCATTCCTGTCATTGATGAATTACTGGATGAATTGCATGGATCAATTTACTTCACCAAGTTGGATCTTCGTTCAGGATATCATCAAATCAGAATGAAGATTGAAGACATTCCGAAAACGGCATTTAGAACTCATGAGGGTCATTATGAATTTTTGGTCATGCCTTTTGGCCTTACCAATGCACCTTCAACATTTCAAGGTTTGATGAATTCAATTTTCAAACCATTCCTTAGAAAATTTGTGTTAGTATTTTTTGATGATATACTAATCTACAGCAAGTCTTGGAAGGATCATGTTGAACATGTTGACAGGGTGCTACAACTATTGGAGGAGAAACAATTATATGCAAAAAGATCCAAATGTTTCTTTGGAGTCCAGGAGGTGGAATATTTGGGTCATATTGTATCTCATGAAGGAGTTAAGGTAGACCCTAGCAAAATTAAAGCCATTAAGGAATGGAAAATCCCCACATCCATAAAGCATCTGCGAGGATTTCTTGGGTTGACAGGGTATTATCGCAAGTTTGTTAAGAATTATGGGAGAATAGCAGCACCTCTAACAACATTATTGAAGAAAGATTCATTTTCATGGACTCCGGAAGCAACAAAGGCCTTTGAACATCTTAAAGAGGCAATGTGCCAAGCACCGGTCTTAGCTACACCGGACTTCACAAAAACCTTTATTGTGGAATGTGATGCTTCAGGAAATGGAATTGGTGCTGTTCTAATGCAAGATGAAAGACCCATTGCTTTTGAAAGTCGTCCAATCAAGGGAAAGTTTTTAAGCAAAGCTATTTATGAGAAGGAAATGTTGGCAATACTCCATGCACTTAAGAAATGGCGACCCTACCTAATGGGAAGACACTTCAAGGTAAAAACGGATCATGATAGCCTTAAATACTTTTTAGAACAAAGATTATCCTCTGAAGAGCAACAAAAGTGGGTCACAAAGATGTTGGGTTATGACTTTGAAATCATCTACAAAAAAGGGAAGCAAAATGTGGTGGCAGATGCACTCTCAAGAAAGGATGAGGATGTGGAAGCATTGTTGTGTGCCATTTCTATTATCCAACCAGATTGGATAAACGAAGCAAGGGAGGAATGGAAGAATGACGAAGAAGTGTGGGCACTTATTCGAAAGCTACAACAAGATTCCAGTACTTCTGATACATTTAGCTGGCAAAATGATTCGTTATGGTACAAAGATCGCTTATACCTCTGTAAGAATTCCCAGCTAAAACAAAAGATTCTTATGGAATTGCACACTTCTCCCTTAGGAGGGCACTCAGGATTTTTAAAAACTTACCACAGGGTTAAGAAGGAATTTTTTTGGGATGGCCTTAAATCAGATATTCAAAAGTTTGTGGCAGAATGTTTGGTTTGCCAACAAAATAAAGTTGAAACAATTAAGACACCAGGTCTATTACAACCTTTATCCATTCCAAGCCAACGTTGGGAGGAGGTTTCAATGGATTTTATCACAGGTTTACCCAAGTCTGAGGGAAAGAGTGTCATCATGGTGGTAGTTGACAGACTTACCAAGTATGCACACTTTTGTGCATTATCACATCCATTTAAAGCCAGTACAGTTTCTACTGCATTTATGGAAACAGTTCAAAAGCTACATGGAAACCCAAAGATTATTGTAAGTGACAGAGATCCCATTTTCACTGGAAATTTTTGGACAGAATTATTTTCTTGTCTTGGTACTCAGTTAGCTCATAGCTCATCTTATCATCCTCAATCTGATGGGCAAACTGAGATAGTAAACAAATGTTTGGAAGGATATCTTCGTTGCTTTGTATCTGATAAACAGACACAATGGGTCAAATGGTTGCCTCTGGCTGAATGGTGGTATAACACTTCCTTCCATACAGCAACAAAAATGACCCCATTTATGGCACTTTATGGGTATCAACCACCATCCATCACATCATATTTAAGAGAAAATTCTAAGTTTCAAGCAGTGGAACATCACATCGAACATCAACAACAAGTCCTCCAACTCTTAAAGGATAACCTCGTGTTGGCACAAAATAGAATGAAACAACAGGCAGATCAACATCGCAGTGAAAGAAGTTTTGATGTAGGTGATTGGGTATTCCTACGGCTACAACCATATAAGCAAATGTCCCTAAAGCAAGCTAAGAAGGATAATAAATTATCACCAAAGTATTATGGTCCGTACAAGGTGTTGGAAAAGATTGGTACTATGGCATACAAATTGGAGCTTCCTGCAGCTTCTCGATTGCACCCAGTTTTCCATGTTTCATGTTTAAAGAAGGTTATAGGCGACAAGCTCCCAATTCAAACAATATTGCCAGAACTTGATGAGGAAGGAAAAATTATATTGGAACCGGAAGCAGTCACAGAAACAAGAACTCGACAGCTACGAAATCGATCAATTTCAGAGTATCTTATCAAGTGGAAGAACTTATCCGCTGAAGATTCCACATGGGAGGATGAGAATTTTATGCAGAAGTATCCAGAATTACTCAAGCGTTGAGGACAACACTTTTTTGAAGGAGAGGGGCATGTTGGGTCCCTATAATACTAGTGATTACCCCATTACTATTGTAGTTATACCCCTTATTTATATTGTTGTGCCCCTATTACCCCCATATTGTTATTTCTGTGCCCCATAGAATCCCTCTATTGTTATTTTTGTGGCTTTATATTATTATTGTTAGGTCGGCTGGATTATATTGTGACTCCTTAGACTCCTATATATAGAAAGGAGGTTTTTTCATTTGAATCATCAAAGAATTGTTCATTTATGTAATGTAAATGAGGTTGCCCCCTCGAAGAGGCTGAATTCTAAGGCGTTGATCTATCTTTTCTATCTTTTCTTGAGCTGGTTTCATAACAGCTGCCCTGGGGTATAAATGGACATGAAAGAAAGAATAAGACATCAATCTGTCTATCTTCTTTAAGGATTCCACCATCCAAAAATCAATACAAATCAAAACCCCTGAACCTTCAGAACTAGCCTAAAAACCCAACAAACAAAGTTAAATCATATATAAGAGTCCTCTCTGAGCCATAGGTTGGCTAGATCCTATGCTTAAAATATTGGCTTGTGCTTACCTCAGTCCTTTCCTTCTTCTAAAAACTTCTAGGGAAAAGTTTTGAGTGATAACAGTGCCCCACCCTTCGTAGACCATTTCTATCTAGATTGGTTTCTTAGGAGCCTTTTATCACACATTGGAAAAGATTTCGTGTCCCATTTTCCTCGGACCAAATAAGAATCTCTCCAAACCACTCTATGATATGACCTAATTTATGCACAAATCAGTTATGTCTATACGTTCATTCTAGACATCCCTCATCCTCGAAGTGCCAATGCACTGGGGGCATCTCATGTCATCGATGGTATTGTTAGAACCATTTCGCACCCTTCGCCATATACTCACCAAAGTTATGGTTATCTGGAGGGGGGCACTATTTCCTCCAACAATTATGCCCCTCCTGCTAGCAAGATGTTTTCAGGGCCCCAACCTGTCTACCAATCTATTGCTCCTCCTTATGCATAGCTGAGCACTCCAGCCCCTCAAGCATTAGCACCGCAGCCTCCCATGCATCCATAGCCCCAATAGCCACCACCCCATCAAGGTCAGGTGTTTACACAACAGACTGCAACCAATACCAAAAATTTGAAGAAAATGAATAAGGGGAAGGGTCACAAAGGTAACCAAGGTAATCAAGGTAATAAACCTAGTGAACCCTAAGGGAACCAGCTCAAGCAGAAAAGTCTATCTATACAGGAAATCCGCATGCATGTTGTGGTGTGCATGGCCATTATACACATGAGTGTCCTCTCTTACCCCAGATATGCCAAATGTGGGAAGCTCAAGTAGCTTCTAGAGGTCAACAATCGCCTCAAAATCCTGCACCCTATCAATTGACAATGCTCACAAATCCTTTCCATTAGCAAGGATTTGTTGTTGCTCAAACTTAACCATGTCAAGCAACCCACCCCGCACCAACCTTTTGGTCCTGGTGACTATCAGATCCTTATGACGAATTCTGATGAGGTTAATCCCTCTGATATGAACCTGCAAACTTGGTTGCGTCATTATGACAAGCCATCAACTTCGTCCACCACTGATTTCAAAACCAAAGCATCTGTTGAGCCTCTTACAACACCAAATGGTTTGTTACAAATCCCTCAACCTAAATTTGAGGCCATTCCCAATATCCCAAAGGTAACATTATGTCATAACACAGATTTGAACTGAGCTGCCCATACACACAGCATAGTAGATGACTTGGCACAATCACCTGCTACCATGTCGACACTATAAATAATCCAGTCATGCCCATCTCAAAAGAAGGATCTAATAACTACCTTGGGTGCAGTATATCCTTCTAATTACCATTTGATTTTCTTTCTGGTTGATACATCAGAACATCTCCCATTGCCTTCATCTGTTGCTTTCCTGATACAAGTCGAAGTCCATAATGCCATCCTCTCTCGATGCATTGTTGACGAAGGTGTATCCACCTGTTTGATGTATACTTACATTTGGAAACAACTTAAGTCACCTAATTTTTCCCCGTCCACTATCACTTTGCCTGCTTAGGACAGACACTCCTGCCAACCCTTTGGCATGTACCGCAACTGTCTAGTGACCCTTGCAGGAAAAACTATCCATGTCAACAATGAGGTTATTGATACCCCTTTGGATTACAAAATTCTCTTAGGCTGTAGTTACACATATGCCATGTCATTTGTTTTGTCTGTGGTGTTCCGCAAGATGTGCTTCCCCCATTAAGGGAAGATCATTACCATCGATGAGTTGACTTACTACGAGCTAACATCTATGACCTCCACTGAGTCCATTATCTCGTCAATGTTAGATAAGAAGTCTTTAACTCCTCTTACCGGTGTTTCACCTAGAGTCTATAAATATTCCTCATCGTTTTTTGCTTTCCATGGTCCCACCCCTCTCATCTCAAAAACTAACTCTATGAGTGTTTGCATGTTAGAAGTGTCACAAGCCACTCTTAAGCAGTTTGGTACATCTGATCAACAACTAGATCCTCAACACCTTGATGTCTCCATTCCAGCTAAGCCCTCTATTTCCACCCCCTAGGACCTCCTCCCTTTGTGGGTAACTCTCCTATGTTTCCACCAGGAACTATTTCTCTAGGTCTCAACCATCTAGGAGCTATTCCACCGGGACATTACCGTGCAAGCCAAATACCTTTCTCATTCTGCCCTCCAGGAGTATTTTATGTCCCTATAATGGCTTTGATGGTCCTTCCTAACATGACTATGGGGATCCCAGTATGGTACATCGATCCCCCTGAAAGAATTCCTCTTGGATAGCTAAGACCTTATCATGATCTTACCCTGATTCAATAGGTCCCTATGGTCCCTGTCGTTGCTTCAGTTCAATCAAAACCTTAATAGGAACCCACTCCTTCTGTGAAAGCATCTTGAAAAGGGGTAAAGCCAAGAGGAAAGAATCTAAGGACAAGGATCCCCAAGCTCATCTAGCTCCTAAGGCACCAAAGTCATCACCTTAATGCGCTTTATGTAAAGTTATTTGGAACACCACCAACAATTTTTCTGAACTTTATCAATTCAAACCTTTGGTTCATGAAGCATTCCCTGAGTCAAATATCCCAGAAGTCCATGTTAACTTGCTAGGTCCACCCAAGGAACTCAAAACATTGCGCACAAATTACCCTTGTGCTTTGTGTGATCATCATGGTCACTATTCCCATTGTTTCCCTAACTCGATGAATTTCGTGATTTCCTTGGGGCGCTTCGTGAATACGCGGCCACTTGTAGTGGATCATCTACTCCTCTACCCATGGATTCTAGTACCACTAGTCAACCAGAATAGGGGGACTCCAGTCCCACCATTGTGATCCCTCCCCCCAATGTCGAGATGACGGACACCACAAGCCATATCCTTTACTTGTCATCATCCTTGAGTTCCTTGTAGGAAAACCTTTCTAAGGTTTCTTCACATGCTTCTATTGAACCTCTTTCAATAGAATCACAGGTCTCAACATTCCTAGATCCTCCATCTAGGAGCTCATCGTCTACCATTCCAGATAATACATATGTGAACCTTATTTCTTAGGTTGATGCACTAGGTAACACCTCTGCATCATGTAGTTAGTATTCCTCTCATTTGCCCATCTCGCAGCTTGATGAAGACATAATGGAAGCCATGTCTACCCATGATTACCCATGCACTTAGGCAAGGGGGCTTTTATTTGGAGGATTCTGAAGGCCATTTCCTTCATAATTCTCCTAATGTGCTCTACCTCAAGAAAATTATTCCACTCATAGCACATCCCTTTGAATTGCGTGTCTTTATTTCTACCATGTAGTTAGGTAGATTTCATCATCTCATCCATTGTCTTTTGCATCTTTCAAATGGATCCATCATCCACACTGTATATCGGTCATGCCAACGGTGCAAGTCACTTCTCCTGAAATATAGCCTCAGCAATGTGGGCCATTTTTACCCCCTTGCATACGTTAGTCCTTTTGAACGATGTATGCATTAGATCTGCCACCAATAACTAGGCCGGATATGATGTAGTGATAGGTATTTTAGTCGATGCCCTTACTCATCATATCCTTCATCTTCATGTTTGTTTATATTCCTTGCTATTTGTCATGCAATTTAATGGTGTGTATCACGTGCATAACCAAATCCTATTTAGAAAATATCTATGAATTAAGTTGTTAGTATGTGAATTTGAAACCATTACTTTTAGTCATGTTCCTAGAGCCCAAAATAGCTATGTAGATATCATTGCAAATAAAATACTAGATTGGTATTTATCACATGTATACCACACAAGACAACCATAAACAGAAGAAATGTTGAACCACCATCATCATATAAAATGCATAATCATATTATGTATCATATAAGTGTTTGGAGCCCATAGATCTTAATACATCCAGTGTGCCCATAGCATACTGGGAGGGCACATAGGCCACTACATCTCCTTATCATCCTTTGGATGATCTCATGCCAAGTTGGGCTGAGATGCTTGAATCCATTTTTTGAGCACTCAGAACACAATGGCGCTCCACAAACTCCTCCTTTAAAGGGGCATCATTCCCAGCTTTGCATACCAGATCAATCCACACCATCACATATGCTTGTGGGCAGTATCCCGTGCTTGGGGGCATGATGGTTTTACCCTTGGACATCTTCTCAATTGATTAACATAAGTCTCGGCCTAGATCCCATTGGATCTAGGTATGGTCGATTATCCTCCCATTCATTGGATAGTTTTTCCTACCGACCTTTTAGGTGAGAGATATGCACATCAAATATCATAGATTTTTGATACCATATCTTCAAATATTCTACTCTATGTCCACATAGTCCGCATGTTTGACTGTGTGGGTGAGGATGATTGTAGACCTCCTCTAGTATTTCATTCACATTTTCCTCTTCCCTTAATTCTTCACCAAGAACCATTGTTCCAAGAAATATTAAGGCCATCTTTAGACAAGTAAGGCCACTTGCCTGAAAGTTGTAAATCCTGATTCCGATGGTCAGTTTTTCCGCTACGATCTCCACAATATTTATGGCCTTCTCCTCCTCTCTAATTGGAGGGAAAATACCCTTTTATAAGAAAACCCACAATTTTTTTTGTCGCATATTCTGACTAGATCGTACATCCATTTGATATGCCATCAACACCATTGGAAAGCTCTCATCGAGTATTATAATGGGTCTTCCTTAAATTTTGATGATTTGACACTTCACCTAGAAGTCATTTTTCCAAGAAGGGTCACTTTGTCCCCTCTCAAAATTGAATTTCATCATAAATCAATACTTGTAATTTGATGTCCTCCTCCTCTCAATACTTGTCGTACCATGAGTCAATTTTCTTCATGAGTAACCATCATTTACTCATGTTTCGATGGTCCTCACCGGGCATAGTCTATGTGGTAGTGTCATCGAGTCACCCTTGTTCAGAGCATCCGCGATGAGTCACCCTTGTATTCATGGAGTCTGTTTCACCTTCCATTATATCATGTCGCAGTACTCCATCCATATTTTCATACCATTAATCCTGTGTTGCTCATTTTGACCTCCCATCATACTGTCAACATCCCCTCCAGAGTTGAGTCAGTCGCTCCTTGGTCAACCATGTACATTATGCTCTGACAAGGGAAGTCGTTTGTTTGTCCCTCAATAACACTTTCCCCATTATCCGTGTGATGGGCCTCTAAATTAGACATAAATTAAGTCCAATGCCTCTAAATTAAACATAAATTAAGGCCTATGACAATCCTTTAGCACATTAAGCCTCTCTTTTTGCATTAGACAATGCATTTCTAACTTTAATATATTCATTAGGAAGGTTTATGAATAATTGCATATCTGTGCCTAATATTATTTATTTTTGTGGAATATTATGAGAATATTTGGCACATTATGAAGATTTGGATGAGGATATAATTTAGGGACATGCTCCCTACTATAGGAGGATCACTATTAAATAATAAATCAATAAGATATTATGGAATTATGGCACAGATTGTGGAGCTCCAATGATTGAGAAAATCTAGGAATGTGTTCCTTGTCATTTAATGCAGATTCCTAGTATTGAGAACCGGATCCACTAATCAATGGATTTTGGTGGGGAAAGATTCCTCCATTCACAGGGAATGATTCGTAATCATTTTGTATAAGTACCAAGTCTAGTTTTCCTCTAGGGAGATATTTCGATTAGTCTTCTTGTGGAGAGAACATGTATTTTTGGAGCTCCCTTTTTTTCTTGTAGGGATGTAATTTTATTGATGAAAATAATGAAGATTTGTGTCATGTTCAGCTTCTAAATCTTGTTTTCCTCCATAGGTCTCTAATTTTCCTTGGGCTTGGCCATCCTAGGAGCCTCAGATCCCCTATTTATCATTTTCTTTCTTTTTTTTCACTTCTTATTCACATGCATCTCTGAGAATTGTTATGAACCATCTTTCCCTCATGTCAATTGTTGCATTATCCTTTATTAGGTCGAAGACACATTATCCATTCGTATACAAGTAAAAATATGCTGACATCCATACATAGTTTCTATCATAAAATATACATACAACCAACATAATAGGAATATAAATACCATAAACATATCAGCCATCAAAATTCACATATATATCAATACATTTACACATGAAAATAAAGGGAATCAATTTCTCATTAAGGAATGGAACGAACCAACCAGAGATGGGACTACCACATTCCACCCGACCATAGATTGACTGAGCCAAGTCTCTCTTCAACCAATCACCCCCGTTCCATATTCCAAGCATGAATGTTGGTCTCGTAGATCATATCGAAAACACCACTCAACATGGACGCCATTGGAGTTCTCCACTTACACCATGAGAAATTTGAGTTCCTCCTAGTCTCTTAGCCTTTACCCTACATCCACAATCTGATCCAAGGATCACCAGGACCTACACTGAGACATACTCTCCAAGATTTACAGTGCATCCCATTCACTAGGCCCAACGAAGAGAAAATCCACCTCTCGATTTTACCGTATATCCTGCCATTCACCGAAAGGGATTCAGAGGCCTATTGAGGCACACAATATGGATTTACTGCAACTGACAGTGTGGTTTAGGGGTTACTATGTTAGTGGTTTCGTGATCCTCAGTCTCATTCAAGGACCACTCAGACCATGTGTTTTTCAATTTGGAGATCCACCCCACTCAACTTCAAATCCAATATGTCCATCCCACATAAACCGAATGAGAGAACCCATTTCAACAAAGCTATTAGGAAATTGGAAGGCTAGGCTGAAAATACTATCACACCTAGAAAACCCCATGCCATGGTAGAAAAGAAACACATGCAATCCCATGCATGCCAAATCTAGCAAGGAAAATGCACATGCAAGTCGATACCTGCAATGAAGCCTATTATAGCTGCTTGATCCTACCTTTTTCCGCTTGATATTTTCTTCCTTTTGCCTTCTTTTCTTTTCTTGTTCCAATTCTAGGTGCTCCAAGAAGCTATAAGTGTCAAAGAGTAAGAGAGGGAGAGAGAATAATGAGAGAGCTTCAAAGCTAAACTAACAAAAGGTTACCAACTAATCCTTAGAAAAATCTTTAGGAATGAGGCCTTTAGTTTCCTCATTTTCCATAATTTTCCTCCTAACATGAAACCTGTGACCTTTCACCTCCTTGTTCTCCTAATTTCCATTATTTTCATAAACAATTGAGCCAAAAATTCCATTTTTTCTTTCCAAATTCTTAGATGTTTTCCTTTTCCAATTTCCTTAGCCATAAACAACCAAATGAACACCCCCAAGATGTCTTGACCAACATTTAGCTTGGAATAAGTGTCCCATCAACTGTGGTTATTGTTTTTAACTTTTATTACATGGAACCAACCCACATGGCATCACATAATAACATAGTAACATGATAGCATAGTAACATGAAAGAATAATCGTAATGACATAACACCCATACCACATAGTTGAGATTTATAACATAGTTGATGGCACTTTCTACATCCATATACATATGTACATATAGCAACATTAGCAAAAATATATACCAAAAACATACACCAAATCATATACCAAAGCATATATCAAAACATATGCTAAACACCATATCTAAACATAATATAGCATATATCAAACCATCATAAAGCATATATCAACCAGCATAAAGTATATATTAAACCACGATAAAGCATATACCCAACCACCATATCGAATATGCTTTACCTCAACCGGGAAACAAGGAAGGATACATAGCTCACATATGATCTTCCATCTCCCATGTAGCTTCATTGGACCCAAACTGCTTCCATTGCAATTTAACTTGCTCGATTGCTCAGTTCTAAAGCTTGAGCATATTTTTCTGTAATAAACACTTAGGCTCTGGCTACAATTCTCCATCTAGTTCCACCTAGAATGCAGACCATTCAATCACATGATCAACATCCTTAACATACTTCTTAAGAAAAGACACATGGAAAACATCATGGACTTTCACTATTAGAGGTAGTGCAATTTGATAAGCTACTGGCCCAATCCTCTAAGTGATACTGAAGGGTCCAAGAAACCATGGTTCCAACTTGGCACATTATCTAATCTACAAGGAGATATTCTTCAGTTTGATGTGCAAGTACACATGTTCCCCAACCTGGACCCCCTTGAACAATCTTTTCCTATTTCATAACTCTTATGTCTATCCTATGTTTCCTTTATATTCTTCTTTATCACCTACATCTCCTGTTCCATGTCTACCAACATCTCTAGTCCAATCAACACCCTGCTAACCGGATCACTCTAGCTAATGAGAGTGTTACAACTCCACCCATATAATGCCTCAAAAGGACTCATCCTCAATGACTCTTGATAACCATTTTTGTATGCGAACACTACCAAAGGGAGACACTCTTCCCACTTCCTCTACTAATGCGTCACATACATCCTCAATATTTCCTCCAATATCTTATTGACCCTCTTTGTCTTTCCATCTTTCTGTGGATGATAAGTTGTGTTGAAGTCCAACTATGTGCTCAAACCTTCAAATAAGTCCTTCCAAAACATGGAAGTGAACTTTACATCCATGTCTGACACAATCTTCCTTGGAAAACCATGAAGCCTAACCACATTTTTAATGAGTACCTGTTGCACATCACTCGATGAAAACATAGACTTCACCGGAATGAAATGTGAAAACTTTGTTAACCTATCCATAATGACCATGATGTAATAATGTTGTTTCACTATCTTCATAAACCCTGTGATGAAATGCATGGAAATAACCTCCCATTTTCATTTGGGAATCACAATCAGCTATAGAAGTCCACCTCAATGTTTACACTATTCTTTCACTTGCAGACAGTTGAAACACCTCGCAAAAAACTCTGCTACATCCCTCTTCAAATTCAACCAATATTATAATCTCTTCACCAATGTTAGTGTCTTCTAATAAACTAGGTGACTTGAATATGGTTTTGCATGAAACTCCCTCAATATCACCTTCTTGAGATCACTGTTGTCTATCAGATACATCCTTGTTTTGGAACCTGACCAATCTACCTATTATAAGACAATAATCTATACCCTGTGCACCTATAGCTGTACCTGTACATGCATCTGTGCTTGTACTTGTTCCTGCATGTTGTTGCAAACTTTCCACAATCTCCATATATGTGACATCCTGATGACTTGCCTACAAGATCCTATCCTATAAGTATGTCTCATAGTAGCTCATAGCTACCAAGTGATGTACCTGTACCCATCTACTAAGAGCATATGATACCCTATAGTCTTTACCTTTAATTTACCTAATCTTGAAATCAAACACAATGATCATGGCCAAACATCTAAACTACCTGGCATTTAGATTTGACTTTTTAAACAAATACCTCAACCTAATATGGTCACTCATAAGTACAACCCTCCTGCCAAGAAGATAATGTCTGCACATCTTCAATGGATCTATGATCGTTGCTAACTTAGGATCATGTGTCGAGTAGTTTTGCTCATGATCATTTATTTTCTGGGAATCATAGCATACAACCTATCCATCCTACATAATGAGTCCATTAAGTCCTCTCTTGCAATAATCTTTTCATATCACAAACCCTTTGTCTGGATATGCAATCTGTAACATTGGTGCATGTGTCAACAACTGCTTAAGTTGCTCAAAGCTAGCCTCACACTCCTCTGTCCATTCAAACTTCTTACCTTTCCTTTACAATGATGTGATAGTATAAGCAATCTACGGGAAGTTCCTGATGAACCTCCTATAATAGCCTGATAGACCCATGAAAGATCTTACGTCATCCATACTCTTACGAAAAACCCACTCCAAGATGGGCCTTATCTTCTTTGGATCTATTGCGATGCCTTACTTGGAGACAACATGTCCCAAGTAGTATACCTTAGTCTAAAAGAAAAGACACTTAATGAGCTTATAATACAACTGATGCTCTCTCAAGAACCTCAACACTACAACTAAATGCTTGACATTCTCTTCCTCATTTTTAGAATATATCAGTATATGATCAATGAACACAATAAAAAACTTATCCAAATATGGATGCAACATACTATTCATCAAGCACATTAATGTAGCTGGATCATTAGTTAATCCAAATGGAATAACAACAAATTCATAATGGCCATACTAGGTCCTGAACGCAGTCTTGTAAATTTCCTCCTCTTTGATGCATACTTGATGGTATCTGGATCACAATTCAATCTTTGAGAACATTGTTGCTCCCTTTAGCTAATCAAACAAGTCATCAATCCTCAGCCAAGGGTACTTTTTCTTAATGGGAACTTTGTTTAATTGCCTGTAGTCAATGTATAATATAAAAGTATTATCTTTCTTCTTCACAAACAAGACTCGTGCACCCCAAGATGAAACACTTGGCGTAATGTATCCCTTGTCCAACATTTCCTTAAACTACAACTTTAACTTAACCAACTCTGATGTACTCATCCTATAAGGTGCTTTCCATGTTGTAGCTACCCTTGACACTAAGTCAATAGAAAATTATACCTCCAAGTGAGGTGTAAACTCTGTAATGTCCTCAGGAAATACATCCTTGAACTGCTGCAAAACTGGGTACGTGCTCAACACGTTTGCATACTCAACCTCCTTACCTTTATCACTAGAAATGTGCACTACAAATAACATGCACCCTTTCCTTTGGCTACACTTTTCTTTCATAGCTATCACCATCCTAACTGATGTGGCTTTATTTTTACCCTGCAAGACTCTTGGTTCCCCATTGACATCAACACAATTAATGGCTTTGCCATAGAAGTCTACCTTGGTTCTACAAAGATACAACCAATCCATGCCCAACAATATACTGTATGATCCCAACGGTAATACATTTAGATGTGTTGTGGCAGGGATACCATTTGAATCAAATGCACAATCTCTTACCCAATGGTGAAGTCATTTCTTTGTACCTATAGCCAACTGCACTAACCAAGGCTCTGCATGCAACTCTTTACTCAAACTACACTTATCCACCAAGTTAGGACTAACAAAGCTATAATTAGATCTAGGGTCAATCAAAATAGAAATAAATTCATAAAAAATCTTACCATCCATCTCAATGATAGATACCCTGTGTTCTACCTGCCTATTTTCACTGTTGCATAGATACGTGGAGTACTCTAACCAACATCTCCAAAAGTCTGTGCTTCTTGTACATTGTATATCTTAGGATTTCCACCCTAATGTTGTGGAAAATCTCTCCTAAGGTGCTCCTCACCACATGTCCAACACTCCAGTCAATGAGTTCCCTCACCTCTATGTTGTTGTTGTTGTGACTTGTGTCCCTACTTAGCTGGATTAAACTTCTTTTGTGATGCCATACTTTATTTCTCATATATATTATGAGGTCTTCTCCTCTTAAGCTATCATCTACCTCTACCTTTTTCTTTTCCCTCTGATCCATGATGAGATTCATTCTTACGTTTTGAATGTTCATAGCAATGCTTTAATTTCCCAATAACTTCCTCAAATGACCGAGGCTCATCATACTCAATCCAATCTCTAAATTCTAATGGAAAACCACTAACAAATCTTTGAACTTTAGCCTTCTCATGAGTAAGATATGGTACATACCTCAATAGCTCAAGAAACATGGTCATGTACTCTTCATCTGTCATTGATCCCATATTTAGCTCATAGAATTATTTAGCACTATTGTCATAGTATCTTTCTGACAAGTACTTCTTCGTGAAAATCCTCTTGAACTCCCGCCAACTCAAGTCACCTGTCCTGATATGTATGACTTGCTTAACATCTTCCCACCAGATGTTTCTTTACCTTTCAAACTAAAGATAACTATTATGGACTTCATGTTATCTGTGTACTAATGCCACTCAAAGAATTTGTTCATCCCAAGTATCCAAGCATCTACATATTTTGGATTCTTCACATATCCATCAAAATTAGGTGGCTTCACTTTATTTAACTCATCTGGCAAGTATCCCCTATCATTCCTCCTGTAATGATGATATCGATGACAATCATTATGTTTATCAGAACCATAACTAGAATACTACTTGTACTCATCGCCCCTCCTATCCGGAGTGTCCAAAAACTTTCCATCTCTCACTGTATCAGATCTATTTGACCTGTGTCTGCCAAGTGACGTACTTCCATATTCCCCATTAGTTCCATCCTCACGTCCATGTTTGATTTGAAGGGTCCCTTCTCGCTGAAATTCCGACAAACTATGATGAACTATACAATTAAACTTTTCTTGCTTCTTTTGTGCCAGTATGATCTGGTCATTATCTGCCTTACAACTCCTTGTCTCTTCCTTTAAGCTCCTTAGTGTAACTACCAAATCAGAAGGATTTTCCACACCATACCGCTATTTGAATTCATAGGGAGAGTCTTTGCAGTCAACAATCTTTCTATCCATTTGATATTTGTTCCCACAATGCATAATATGTTAGAAAAACCAAATCACAATAAATTGACGTACCATAGTATAGCTTGAAGAGGATACCTTATCTACAAGATATCGTAATCAACATGATACATGTATAACATAATCATAACAACATATAGAAAAACAAAAATAAATGTATCAACACATAACCATCACTCTAGTTAGGATACAATCATCAATGCAAGGTCATATCAACAATCCATGCTATGAGCTCATGCATGAAACAACCATTACTCCATCGTACACATTGCCACATGTAACCATCAATATCCATAAGCAATTCCTAATCAACTACACATATGCATAAACGCATTTAGTTGAACATAAGCGATCAATTATTGTAATTAACCTAAAAGATTGAGACATGGAATCAAAATATTCAAGAATGTAACCTAACATACAAGGATGCAAGTAGGAAACATAAAATCAAGATGTAAGTGACATATAATGCATATGCAACTAGTCACATACTCATGACAAACACATTTCAAAAAATCAATATCAAATTCTCCATAACAACCATACTACAACCATAAATCAATCATCAAGCTAATGCAACAAGCACATGAAATGCAAGCGTCAGAGACACACATGCAACTGACATACATGCATGACCAACACACACTTCCCTTCCAGTCCAAGAGTTGAACTATGCTTTGATACCACTCTGTAATCACCCTCCTCCCACATCCACCCAGGTAACCATGCCAATTGGAGTAGACATGAGACAGGAGGCAACTATGATCATATTCAATATCCTATGTGACCTTAAGGAAGTGGAATCGATGGAACATCACACACAGTCATCCAACAACATCAACAAAACCCTCAAGAGACAAGTCAACCACTCAAACAACTTGTCCCAATGTCCCACTACTATTTTGGATGTCTTAGGCCATTGTTAATCTCATGCAATGGGCAAGGGAGCATTAAGAAAGCTAAATTCAATCTCACATGATTTTTTGCTAGTGATAAGAGACAAAAATTTCTAGTTCTGTGCCAGTAACCCCGAGATTTAAGCCATTTTTTCAGGATGAGCCTAGGCCAATGCCGAGAATGGAGTGATAGCTTAGAATTAGTAAAAATACAGGGAAACAATGATGAAAAAATAATAGATTCCATAATACCATAACTAGACCTCTCCTAGCCATGACATGCATTTCGCCAAACAAATCATCGACATGAACTTACAGGTGTACACAACAAAATTAAGTGTAGGGATCTCATATTTATATGAAAATAACTATGAACCATTGTTCCCTCATGTCAATTGATGCATTGTCCTCTATTAGGTCAAACAAACATTATCCATTCATATAGAAGTAAAAACATATTGAGATCCATACATAGCTTCTATCATAAAATATACATATAACGAACATCATAGGAACATAAATACCATAAACATATCAGCCATCAAAATTCACATATACATCAACACATTTACACATGAAGATTAAGGGAATGAATTTCTCATTAATGAATGCAATGAACCAACAGGAGATGAGACTACCATGTTCCACCTGGCCATAGATTGGCTGAGCCAAGTCTCTCTTAAGCCAATCACCCCAATGCCATATCCCAAGCATGAATGTGGGAGTCATAGAAGACATCAAAAACACCACTAATCATGGATTCCATTGGAGTTCACTGCCTACACCATCAAGAATCTGAATGACTCCTAGTCTCTCAGGCTTTACTGCGCATCCGCAATTTGATCCAAGTATCACTAGGGACTACACAGAAACATACTCGCCAGGATTTATCATGCATCCCGTCCCAGGATCACTAGGCCCAACAAAGAGAAAATCCACCTCTTGGCTCTACCTTATATCCTACCATTCACCGACAAGGATTCCTAGGCCCACCGAGGAACACAATCTGGATTTACCACAACTCGTAGTCTAGTTTATGGGTTACTAGGCGAGTGGCTTCGTGATCCTTAGTCTAGTTCAGGGACTGCTCAGACCATGTGATTGTCAATTTAGAGATCCACCCCACTTATATTCGAATCAATTCTGGCCATATCACACAAACCAAATGAGAGAACGCATCTAATCAAATCTATTAAGAAATGGCAAGGCTAGGATGAAAATATTGTCACACCTAGAAAAACCCATGCCAATGTAGAAAAGAAACACATGCAATCCATGCATGCCAAATCTAGTAAAGAAAATACAAATGCAAGTCGATACCTGCAGTGAAGCCTACTGTAGCTGCTTGACCCTACCTTTCCTTGCTTGATCTTTTCTTCCTCTTACCTTTTTTTCCTTTATTGCTCAAATGCCAAGTGGTCCAAGAAACTCTAAGTGTCCAAGAGTAAGAGAGAGAAAATGATGAGAGAGATCCAAAGCTAAATTGACAAAAGGTTACGAACTGATCCTCACAAGCCTTTTTATGAATGAGGCCTCTATTTTATTCATTTTCCATTATTTTCCTTCATTTTACTCCTCACATATAACCTATTACCTTTCACCTCCTTTTTCTCCTAATTTCCATTATTTTCATAAATAATTGTGCCAAAAATGCTATTTTTCCTTTCCCATTGCCTTTGCGAATTTCCATAGCCATAAACAACTAAATGAACACGCCCTAGGATGTCTTTCCCAACATTTAGCTTGGAATAAGGGTCCCATAAATAGTGGTTATTGTTTATATCTTTTATTACATGGAATTTTCACCAGAGATGTTACAACGATAAAAAAAGAGGTACAATGAGGATAAAAAATTGCTGAAACTAAGAATCCCATATTGGATGCCAAAAATGATTCATAGTCAGATGAAAATTTAGACTCAAACTTAGAAAGAAAATGAGAGGTAAATGTGGACACAAAATGAGGCATAAAAATGATGCAAACTTGGATGGTGAAAATGATGTTAAATTAGGAACCAAAAAGGATGAAAAATTGAATGAAAAAATGGAGGTAAATAAAGGTGAAACATTGGACACATAAGTAGACACAAAAAAGGGGTGCAAAAATGGGTATAAAAATAACTCAAAATTGGATGCAATTTAAGATGCAATGGTGGATGCAAAAAGTGATGCAAAAATTGACGTATAAAGAAATGCAAAAGTGGACGTAAAAAATGGCTCAAAATTGAATGTAACATTAGACACAAAATGGGATGTAATGGTTAACACAACACATGACTCAACATGATATGAAAATATAGTTGCAAATTTGGATTCTTAAAATGGCGTAAAATTGGATGCAAGAAATTATGTTAAAAACGATGAAAAATTGGATGTAGAAAATGATGCAAAATATAATGTAATATGGGATGTGAAAAAAAGAGGCAAATCAAATGCAAAAGTGGACATAAAAAATGGTACAAAAAAACATGCAAAAATGGGCATAAAAATGAATGCAAAATTTGATGCTAAATCAAATTCAACATATGGTGCAAAGATAGGCACTAAAGTAGGTGCAAAAATAGATTGAAAAATAGGTGCAAAAATAGGTGAAAAATTAGAAGCAAAAACTAGTGCAAGATAAGATGCAAAACTTGGTGTAAGACTAGTTGCAAAAATTAGCACAAAATGAATGCGAAATAAGGTGTTAAATTGGATGCAAAAGATGGTGTAAACGTGATACAAATGATGGCACCAAAATGGAGGCAAATAATGGCACAAAATAGGAAGAAAAAAAGATGAAAAATAGATGCAAAAAATGGCACAAAACTAGAAGCAAAACCTGTCATAAAATCAGATGCAAAACTTGGTGAAAAATTTGACACAAAAATTGATGGATAATCTAGTGTAAAAAGGTTGCAAAATATAACATGAAAAAGGATGGAAAATCAGGCACAAAAAAGGAAACTTTAAAAATTATACAATAGAGCCAGATTTAGAGTTAGATTTCTCATCCCAATTGTAAAAAAATTGCACTAAAATATGGCACTACATCTTACGTAAATTGTTTGTTTTGTTGTATTGAGGAACATGAAAATACAAAGATAAGGTTACCTTAATATGTTTTAACTGTGTTGAGATTAGTCATCTTTCCTCTACGTGTCCTCATGCAAGTAACTCATACAATGATGATGAATAACAATCTCTTAGGAAAGCAAAGAAGAATTAAATAAGATACAACAAAGGCAAAAAGAAAGGCTTTAAGAAAAGCTTTTATTCAAAAGAAGACAACTCCTCATCTGAAGAATACACTGATAGTGATGATAAAAATGATAGAGGAAGAGTGTTATTCATGGCAAGGGATAGTAGGAAGGAAACTCCTGAAGACATAGATGATGAAGAAGAATAAGGTGAGGTTTGTATTGAAAAAGAGATTGTCAATACTTTAAAGGATTTCAAGGTTGAAAGAGGAAATGTCAAAACATTGAAATTTGAGATAAAATAATTGAATTAATATTCCAAAAGCCTTAGCAAGAAGACTAAAAAATCAGAAAAGATCATCATTGATCTTAATGCAAAGTTGGAAGAAGCAAGAAAAATTTAAGAATCACTCAAAAGAGAACTAGAAGAAAGAAGCAAGGGAAGGGAATATTTAGAAGCATAAATAGTCTCTCTATAGAAACAAGCACATAAAAGGAATGTGTAGTAGAGATTTGCAATCAAATCCAAATTATTGGATGAAATCATCAGCAATCAAAGGCCATGTACTAATAATATAAGATTATGCTACACACAAACGTTTATGAAAGGATCAAGTTCCTCAATGATTGAAAAGGGAGACGAACATAAATCTTATGTACAAATTATTAAAGTATCTTGCAAAAGGGAAGAAAGCCTTTGAGGAAAACAGAAGGAATCTCAAGAAGGACCTTGGAGAATAATACCAAGAATAATATCTCCCCCTCTTAGGTATCAATCTATCCTTCTCGAAGTTTTCTATTCTTGCAATAATTTTGGACATAAACTTGTATACTACAATGCCTATACTAGGAACAAAAGCAATATTTGAAGTTACTCTAGGAATTATTATTATTGAGAAGATTACAAAAAACATTATTACAAGTTTGGATGATTGAGCAATGAAGTAGAATTCTATAAATGCAACAATGTTGGACATTTGGCTAAACATTTCAAGTTAACCATTGTTATCAGCAAAAATTGGATCTAACCATATCTAACTAGATGGATTGAAATACACCATATAAGACCAACTTTACCATAGTAAAATTTCTTTCATTGTAAGAAATTACTTGATAAACCACATTTATTAAGTTATTTCTGCTTAAACCCATGGGGAATAGTTAAATAAATCATTATTTATTTAATTTTCCTCTGGGAATAATTAATTAAATCATTGTTTAGCTGATATCCCTTGTCGTATTTGACCCAATCATGAGAAATAATTAGATAAATCATTATTTTTCTTAATTTTCTATAGGAATAATTAATTAATCATTATTTATTTATTATTCCATGTTAAATTTGACTAAATCTCCTAGGAATAATTAAACAAACCATTATTTTTTTATTATTCTTTAACTATATTTTCAAATGATAATAAATAATCTACTTATTTATTATTTCTAAATAAAAGTATTTGACCAAATTAAATACTTTTTCCCTCCAACAAAATATAATAAAATATTCCAAGTGGTTAGGTCTAGAAGTTTGTTAATAATATTTTATTATTTTCCATTATTAGAGAATAACCTAAGATTTTGTTATAAAATGAAGGGTTTTAAATTCATTCATCAGTTTTGATTATTTTCATTATTGCACTCACTATTGCAGCTATGACTATTATGACTGTCACCTTCCATTTCATTTTATCCTTGTGTTTGCTTGATGGGGCCTAACCCAGGTTCAACGTTATCTGCACCAACCAACAAAACCCTAATTGTTAGCCCTTTCGGAAACGACCTGCATAGTGCAGGCTATAGTCTCACCCAAAGCAGTATTGGGGGATGATAAGACCAGATTTTTGCATCTAGAGGGCTATGTGATAGGTTTCTGCAATCCTTATGGCCTAGATCTACCTTCATGCACCTCTAACCCTTCCAAACATATAATTACTGCAATTCTCTTAAACAATTTCCATCTCTTTGTGTCAGGTTCCTAATTATACTTATCATGTATAAATACTACAAATATACTAGTTTCACACAACAACTAAGAATTAATTCATGTAAATCATAATATAGAGCATAGATACATAAAATTGCAGAAGTAATAAATAAGGCATAGATGCATCATAATCAACTCAAAACTTTCTTTAATAAGTATGTTCAATTCATTATAGACTTCTTTTTCTTTACAATACCATGGTTCGCAAACCATGGGCAGGTCTCAAAACCACTCTATTACTTACCCATCTAAGGGACTAAAGTCCCCTTGACTCATACTAACTTTGCACTCTGCTTCCACATTTCGTAGAGACTTTACATTCGTTACAAAATGATATTACAAAATTTCCAAAAACTTGACCAAAATGACCCCAGGGACCTTATCCAATTAGGCCCCGAACACAAATTGGGTGACTCACCCCCAAGGCACTCGTCTGCCACAACAATCGTCTCCTAGAGTTCATGGAACTGCACCTTCAGTACCTGTAAATCAGTAGTACCCTGCACATGGCTAGTTGTACTTCCTCTACCAGCTTCTCTATAGTAGGGCCTTCCACGCAAGGCCCTTCATCCTTTGTGTTTGTTGTATGGTCTTCAATGTTTCCTAAACTGATAAAGTGAGTTGTCTTTCTTCCTCTGTCCATGGTTGTGTCCTGGCCTTCAAGTTGGCCTCCTTTCATTGCAGCTCCTCAGTCTATGTTTGCAATTGCATCCCTTCTTGCAACTGAGCAAAGCGCTAGACTCACGCCAAAGTGTGCGTAGTTGACCTGAGTTCATCAAATTATTGTTGCCTCTCCTAGAAATCTGTACCAATTTCCTGCAAAGTTGGGTCCTCTAACAGAGACGTCCATAGTTCCATTGCCTGCTCAAAGGGATATATGCAGTCGTTGACTGTCTCTTCCAAAGTGGTCATTCCCTTTTTTATGGCTGCTCCACGCTACTCCCAGACTTGTAGCAGAGTGGTTGGATACAATTTTAACTATAATTTTGAGATCTGCATATGTAACTCAAATTGGACTCGGAATATTTCCATCTTTCATTCCTAGACTATGGCAACGAACTTCTAAATCTTTACTGTTGAGGCTGCGTCTTCAGGAATGTTGAGTTATAGCAGTGCATTACACACCTGTGTAATGGCTGCCTCTAGGCTCTAGTTGTGCATGGCTAGTTCTTCCTTGTCTTTCAGTGATTATGCATTTTCTGTGAAGATTTGTTCATTATTTGGCTTCACCTCACTGATTACTAGTAGTGTGCACTTCTCCTTGACCTTGAGCTCATCGAATACTTCGTGATGTAATTCATGGAGGGTTTGGATAGGCAGTGTCACGAGGTTAGCACCCACATCCTTTATGTGTGTGAGTTGAGTGTTCACTTCATCTGTCTATGTGTGCAAGGATCCTTCTGGTAATGGTATGACTTAGAGATCTAGAGTTTGATCTATTTCCATCATAGTCTCTCTCACTTGCTGCAGGCTCGCTTGAATCTTGCTCGCCTGTCCAACGCTCACTTGTAGTCTTCCTATCTTAATTTTCAACTCACACATATCCTTTTTCATGTTCCCCATTGCTTGCTGGTATTGCTGCTCGAACTACATCGATAGTTATATTGTCGTGTCGCAGAGCTTCCCCAATCTCATCCATGTCCCCCTCAGTGAGGACCATTCAATCAACATGTGTATGCTTATCAAATGTTTGCTTCTTCTTGGGTTTGAAAGTTGTATCCTTGCTATTCTTTTGTAGTTGTAAGGGAGTGCTCTATTTCTTGTCCCTGATACCTTCAACATTAGTATCCCCTTCATCCTCAGTGTGCTAAGAAGTGGAATCCTCAACATCAATGGTCATATCCTTAGCCACCCGGTGTTTCTCAGCAACTACCTTAGTAGCAGCTACTTTGGCAACAACTTCCTTCTTCTATTGTGGAACTTTATCTCGAGTTGTGGCTTGCTCAACCTCCTTCTGCTTTTGCGCTGTTGTACCCTTCGCGGAGGAAATTTTCTCGACCTTGCTAGTACCTTCACCTTGATCTGAAGGGTGTAGCCACTCCCATGGCCATTTCCCAATGACCTCCTACACATCAGCCTCACTGACCAGGTAAGGTAGCTTGTACCATGTTTTCTTCAGGTCCCGTCGTGCATGGATAGACACGTTGTGGAAGTCTACCTTGAACTCTGCATAAGCATCCAGCTATTCAAATATAGTTGGTGACAACCGTAGCCTTTGGATGATCACCATACAGAGACCTATATCAACCAGCACCTAGAACATCTTAGTTTCCATGACTCTTGAAGGGTCCTTCATTTCCCAGAGCAAAGCAAACTTCTCGGATTCTGGTGAGTCAACTTCCTATGGAGGGAATTGACTGTCTTCTAGCAACCTCCACATGATAAGGGAAATTAATAATAGCAGCCAAGCATAGGAAAATTATTTTCTATCATCTTAGGCCTCCTAGCAGGTTGCCAAAAATTCCTTGCAGAGGTATTGCACCCAGTTGTACTGTACCCCTTAGCACATTTCTCATCTAGGGAAATTACAGGCACTGGAACCTCATCTTTGTGACATTTTTGCATGATGTTTCAGGCCAAGATCTGTGCAACATACTACACTACTTTGTCTGTAATGGAGCAGATGGAATATCTACCAGACTTCTTCACTAAGCCAAAATCGTTCTTCATTTTGTTCGCGCATTTCCTTTCCTTGGTCTTTCCTCCAAACTCCTCGTCTAGATCCACCCCTTGGTATGGTAACGTTGTGATGTGGTGGATTAACATATCCATAATGGGCATGAGTTCTCCTAACTAGGGACACCCATCATGTACCAAGGTAAGAAATTTCTGAATGCAGACCATATTGATAGTCATCCTACTGAAATGTGGCACCCATAGCATGTTCAAAAACACTGCCTTCTCAACCCCCGCAACCCATTTCATTGGATCCAGTCACAAAAATCTCCTCTCCTTGTAATAGATCTTCGCCAAATACTTGTCTGGCACTAGCTGGGGTAATTTCCCATGATCTGCCAGATCCCAATTGTTGGGTGCTAAAAGGTGTCTTTTAAAACTCCTAATTGCCTTACATTAATTATCAACCTGGGTAAGTCTTTTTGTTTCAAGAGTGTACACAATATGTGCAAGCTATAAATCTAGAGAGTAATGCTTTTTAAGTTGAAGTATAAAACTTGATACAAGAGAAACTGGATGCAATCATAAATCTCAAGTTGTAACTTTTAAAGGA
This sequence comes from Pinus tabuliformis, assembly GCA_031772625.1. Lineage (NCBI taxonomy): Eukaryota > Viridiplantae > Streptophyta > Pinopsida > Pinales > Pinaceae > Pinus > Pinus tabuliformis. The sequence continues at coordinate 957,941,206 of CM062811.1, forward strand.
AATAATACATCTAAGCATCAGGACTTAATCTCAAGCAAAACCATAATCAAATCTGAAGAAATAAATTCAATTGAAAATAGCATCAACCAAGAGCATAGTAGCAATAACCAATCTCTTCTTAGCTGATTCAATCTAAATTCCACTCAATCTCAACTAAGCAATCCAAATAGAAATGATGTCAATCGAGAGTTCATTAGCGATAACCAAACTCTTACAGCGAATTAAATCAATAGGATTCATTGTCTTAATGGCCAAATAATTTAACCTACAAAAAGCATAAATAGAATCAAATGACAAAGCTGTGAAGCACATAAGGTCAGAATTAAATAAAGGTAAACTAACTGCAATACATGAAATCAGAAAATAGCAAACAAGATAGACTAGAAGAGAATGGAAAAACATCAAACCAATTAACCTCGTGTGAATTAGAAACATATAACATAGAGAATCACAGTTTGATCCACTAGGCGCTGGGCCCTAGCCACCAACAAATATTGTTGAGCTACTTCAAAGAATACAAATGAACAACAACGTACATTATGTATTAACCATTGAATTCAATCCTCATTATAGCATGATGTATCCTTCAGAATAACATTCTGTATATTACAATTGAGGTCCCCAGTGAAAATTTAAATCCCTCCATTATATCTACTCCCATCCTATCTTATCTATCTCTAATATAATCTCTAACCTCTAATAATCCATCCCCCCTTTGATCTTTGTTCTCATTTAAATACATAGAGAGAAAAGAGAAGTTACTACCGAGATGATTACAATATGATTCCCATTACAAAATTGGATTTTTCACAACAAATTGATCAGCAAGATCATATCTAAAATATCTTTCCATCAATCATTCAATAGGAATAGGTCAAATTTGACATTGCAACTGAGATAATTTGGAAACCGGACACAACGGTGAATATCAGAAAATCATCTTCAGAGAACCTTCCGTTTCTCTAAATATGGACCGAATTTGGGAAAACTTCTCACTACAAACTAATTCGGTCCATTCTAGAAAAAACCCATGTTTTATATTTTCCAGATTCTGCTCCATTTGCCCAAAACGTCCAATGAAAAACTGTCACTTCTTATTCCAACGAATTTTTGACTTGGAATATTTAATGATGAGCTGGAGATCAAATCTACCATCTGGAAAATATCTTGGAGGCTAAAATAGTGAGTAATGTTACAACAAGTTTATTAATAAACCATCATTGGTAAAATCATGGATAATAATCATCAATTTATTAAAAATAAAGGAGAAAAAATAATATTTATCCATAAGAGCATAAATAATTATAAAATGGAATTATATGATAAAGTATGATAAATGACGTGATAAATAATGGTAGATATGGATGAAATAAGAGTTAAAGAGTGATAATAATAATGACAAACTAGTGGCCCAACATACCCCCAAATTGAATATATTGCATGTCCTCATGCATCCCAACTCATGAAATGGATGGAACAAATGAATTCTCCCTCAAATGATGAATATTCAATTTTAACAATCTTGATGAAGGCGTAATAATTTTTACATTGACATTCAACTATATGTACATGAAGTTGCACCAAAATATGATATAGGTAGCAGCAAACTCCATTACCCATTTTCTTAAAAATCACAAACCAGATTTTGCTAGAATTTTGCAAGTAGATTTCTACTATATTAGTGCTTCTATAATTCAAACATTAGATCATTTTGATGCAAAGATCATGAGATATAAACAAAATAGCTGTAGGTGATAGTGCATGATTTCCGAAATTTTATGAATTAATTTAACTTGAAATTGTCTGGGTTTTTGTATTTAATGGTACCTCTTTGTTATCCAGAAATCACAAGAATTCAATTCATAGTTTTAAAGATATATGCAAATCAATTTTTGCATTGTATAAAAATGAAATTGTATGCCTTAAATGAGAATGAAAGTAGAAAACATCCATCATGTGTAGCAATTCCTCCCCTAAACTAGAGAATTAGCATGCGCTCATGCAATTCTAGAAAATGAATAGAGGTGGTTGTTACAATCTGTTGAAATCTATGCTGGGTGTAAAACAACATGGAATAATGGAGGTGTTGAAAATGAATAAGAAGATCAATGGATGATAAAGGATATTAATGGCATGATCATAAGAAAGAAATGAATGAATGTAACACTCCCCCAAACTGAAAGAATCTGTCTTTGAAAAGTGGCAAGTGGTAAAGATGTGGAATGAATGATGATAAATAATGCTCAATGGATTTTCATTAAATTCTCCTTAATTTGTAATAAATTAGAAAATTATGCTATTTTACTTCAAGTTTTACTTCCAAAAAAAATAATTGGAATGACATGTATGGAATGGCATTTGTTGAAGCTGATGTAGGCTAAGTTGATGCTGAAAATGATGCAAAAGGTGGAATCCAAGCAAGCACATCATGTTTGAACAATTGTTCACGTTCATGAGTTTCTCGAGCCTCTTCTGTTAATTGCAATAGTGTGGCCTTGCTACGAATAGAGTTCCCCCCATACTTGTTGTTCTCTTGTAAACAAATCACTATTTTGCAAGCATATTTCTTGAATCAATAGTTTTAATTTTGAACAACAATAGATAAGCTGTATGCAAAAATACCAATCAGAAAAAACTTTTGTATAAATGTAATACTAATATTTTGTCAAATCAACAAGTTATGGCAGAGTGCAATAATTATAACGCATGTTATCCCATAATGCATACATTCCCCCCTCCAATTGGAAAAGGGATTCCATGACCATAAAGCAAATGAAAGGTGTTGTGATAACGACAAGACAAGGGAATGAACGATACGACAATAAATGAAGCAGAGTATACATTTCAATGACAGGATGGCGAGAGGTATGGTTATAATGAGAGCGGAGTGTGTAAACATAGCTATGAATAAGAGATAGGACGCTTTGGATTGATGATAAGTTATGTTAATAAAAGAAAAGGACAACAATATGCCAAAAAGATGCTCTATTGACGGTACTCTAGCCAAAAATGATGCGATTGATCGGAAAACAATTTCTCATATGCAAAGGTTCAAAACAGGGAAAAATTAAGGAAATAACTTCTCCAATTAAAAAAGAGAATAAGAAAAGGGTATTATAGTAATAATTGATGACAAGATATAACTTCAATACCATAAGCAGAGCCTTTGCTACCAGTAGACGTCCATAGCCTCGACAAGGTTGCTTTTTAACCCGTATGAGCCAGGATCCTCAATTTATAAATGGAGAGTTCCAGTGTTGTTCTACAAAAGAGGTCGATGTGTTGGCATGGTAACCAGATAACCACACTACCATTTACTGGGATGTAGCAAAAGTGATCAGGCCGGCTCGTGATGAGACCTTCTGTTCTAAGGACATTTTTGCTATCCAATGGATCATAGCCTTGGTGTGGTGGCCATAGTGGGAATGTCACTTCACTACTTCCTTATGAACATGGTAGGTTGGCTCTTAATGAGACCGCCTATTCTCCATCTGCAAACAAAATTTTGCTGTCATTACACATTTTTATGATAAATAAAGGGAGGCTCAGTCCTCTTTAAGAGCAGGGATGATGGAAGAAGTTGAAGATGTCAATAGAAAAAAATATACCCATAATCTGACTTATTACAGATAGAGAACATTATAACTAGGAAGGGTGGAACTAGCATGGTATTAAGATGATCAATCAGTATCATGTACAACAGAAAATGATGCAGTAAAGTAGTATATAAATAACTGTGTCCCTTTTCTTAAAAAATCTCTCATCCAGAAGCTTTCCTGTTATCGATCATAACGTGAATGATATTAACTCACTTCAATAGAATCCATAATTCTTGTCCTCATAAAAGTAGTGTACTTCATGACATGAAAAGGAATCAGTAAAATGTGGTTGAGATGAACTAGGAATAATCCCACAAGAGGAAGGAAGGGTTGTTCTCGAAAATACTCCAAAAGTGTTGTTCCCTTGAAGGAAGAACAAAAACACTCCAAAAAGTGTTGGGAATAGCAAAAAAACTCAAAAAAGTATGGTTCCTTGTAGGGAACAACAAAGGAAAATACACGAAAAATTGTTCTTCCCTATAGGGAACAACAACTATTCCCTATAAGGAACAACAAAATAAAAGCACATGCAAAAGTGCTATTCTCTATAGGGAACAACAGTTGTTCCCTGTGGGGAACAACAAAGAAAAAATATATGCCAAAAGTGTTGTTCCCTATAGGGAACAACAAAGAAAAATGCACGCCAACAAGTCTTGTTCCCTATAGGGAACAACAAAAAATGCACATGAAAAACTGTTGTTCTCTATAGGGGACAACAACTGTTCCCTGTAGAGAACAACAAATAAAATGCATACGAAAAGTGTTGTTCCCTATAGGGAAAATCAAAGAAAATGCACACAAAAAGTGTTGTTCCCTGTAGGGAACAAAAAAATAGTGCACACGAAAAAGTGATGTTCCCTGTAGGGAACAATAAAAAATGCAAATGAAAAAGTGTTGTTCCCTCTAATGAACAACAAAAAATGCACACAAAAAAGTGTTGTTCCCTATAGGGAACGGCAAAGAAAATGCACATGAAATGTGTTGTTCCCTAGTGCTATTCCCTATAGGGAAGATCAAAAAAAAAACACACGAAAAGTGTTGCTCCCTATAGGGAACAACCGTTGTTCCCTATAAGGAACAGCAAAAAATGCACGCGAAAAAGTGTTTTTCTCTATAGGGAATAGCAAAGAAAATGTACACAAAAAGTGCTATTTCCTATAGGGAACAACAAAAAAAATGCACACAAAAAGTGTTGTTCCCAACAGCTGTTCCTTGTAAGGAACAACAAAAAATGCACACGAAAAAGTGTTGTTCCCTATAGGGAACAACAAAGAGAAAACAGGGAGAGAAAAAAAACACAGACAAGCAATCATCCCTAGTGCTTTAAACAAAAAAAGGGCAATCATACAAAAGAAATAAAAGGAATTGAGAAAAACAGAAAAAAAATCACAAGTCTCAAAAATAACTTTTTACAGGATTGGTGCTGCCAAGGAGTTGGCTTCTGCAACTGAAACTTGCATGGTGGGGTCCTCATTGTTCAATCGCCAATGGAGCGGAAACTTCAATTTGAAGGAAGAAACACCTAAAACACAAAAACATAAGAGAAATCAGAAAAGAAACAACACTTTATTTAGAAATAGTATATAAATAAATAAATTAAGTTACAACAACTATGATGTTATTTCCTAAGGGAGTATCAATCTGTCAATGGAAAAAAAATGATCTCTTAGAAAAATGTTTTGGCAGTAGTGACATGAATCTTCGAATGGAAATCAATATTTCATTTCTTCTCTTATGAATCCATTAGGTAATGAATTGGATGAAATGCCCTTGTTTCATTAAAATTTCTTTCAAGAATTGCTTGTCCATAAATTGACCTTCTTTATTCTCCTAAGGCCTGCAAAAAATGAGTGTCCACTTGCAATAAAACATGAAATCATGGAGAAAAAGAGGTGATCGGGCTCCCCTAATCTAAGAATTATGTAAAAAACTAAAAGTAGTTACTCTGTAAAACAAATCCATGGAAAAGAATAACAAAGTAAAATTTATTTGTCACCTGCGGGAGAGCAGTGGTCGACCATACTAACCAGCACTGTTTTAATCACAACTCCTTTGTTTTTGGTCTGATTTGAGTTATTCAAAAGCCAAATGAGAGATAATTCAAAGTTATATCACTAATGGAAACGTGTTTTGAAAATTCCATGATATGATATGTCAATTTTACTTAGAACAACCTGCATAGTAGAGTCATTTTTTATTTCCCCACTTAGAACAACAATGGATACATTAAGCATAGATTTTTCGTTTGATGATGGATTTAAATGATTCAAATTGTAAATGAAAGTATATTCACCTATCTATGTGAAATAGAAACAGGTTTTGAAAACTAAAATAATTGCTGGGTCAAATACTCTAATGAACAGTTGGAAAAACAGAGTTTTAAGAGTAGTGATTTAGGATAGACAGTGAGTAGTTTGGTCATAACTTTCTCATACGATATCAAAAATGAGTGATTCAAATTGATTTTTAAACTAGATTCATAGGGAAATATACTATAGAACATGTTTTCAAAATATATTCATTTAGGCCTCCAAAAACAGATTTTCCCAACTCTGTTCCTGAGCTGCCTACGAGACACCCTGTCAATGTTTTGGTTATAACTTTTTCGTTTTAAATCCAAATTGAGTGATTAAAATTGGTTTCAAAAGTATAAATTAAGGGATACTTATGATAGGAACATATTTTTAGAATATTCCCTTTTGTTCCTTCAAAACATGATTGTCCTGACTGTGTTTTCAGATATTTCATCAAGCCCACAAACCAAAAAAAATATGATATTCAAGAATTTTTTCCAAATTGGTGATAAAAATGAATATGAGTGTTTGTAGGACTATTATTTCCATTATAACTCATTTATATACACAAATGTATTAAAACATTTATCACCAATGTTGATTTCCACAACGTGTTGCAACAAAAACAATTATTTTTACATAAAAACAAAATGTATTTATTTATGTCCTTATTTATTTTATTTTCTACACTAACCTATTTTGATTTGAAAAATGAATATGATTACGTATAAGAGTACTTACAGTGGAGCCATTTTCGAAATAAGGCCTCAGCTGTGTATATACCCAAATTCGAAAAATTCATATTAATGAATATTAGGGTATGAGAAGCCAACTTTCCTTGAAAAGATGGTGTTAAAAATTTTTGAAGTATGGAGTGATGCTACAAACAAATGATGGAGTGAAACCAATATTCAATATATCCTTTACTTTCTTGATTTCCCATAGCCATGATATCATAAAGTTCTTGAGCTTTTAAAATGACTTGTTGATGTAGACTAGAAGAAACCTCATTTTCTTCCATAACTTCTACAATTTTTGGATTTTGAATCTCAATGTAAGTTTTCTCCAATGGGGCATGTGAGATAGAATGGGTGGGAAGGGTGGCTAAATTTTTCAGTTCAACACTATAACAATGTTTTACTAGTTTATTGTGGTGAGAGTGTGGAATGAGTTGAGTAGGAAATTGTGTATGGAATGAAGAATTTTGATGATGTAGTTGATTGGGTTGAATGGATGATTTTGATAGGCAAGCAAGATGTTGTGGAAGAGCTGGTGAAGAATATGGAGGATGTGTTTGTGGTACAAGATGAGGGAGTGTAGCCATGCAATAATAAGATGAACCATGCCAAACTTGTAGACAAGATTTGTGGGGGTTATATTGAGATGGAAATGACTACCCTAACACATGAGTATTTCATAACGGATTATGCAAGTAAGAGAATGGAGAGGAAGTGTTTTCTACGCACATGTAGGCCACGATTTGCATGGTTTTGACCTTGTTGCATCTTCCCCATCGCTTTGATATGCTACTTCCTTCCTAGATAAGGAAGAACAACTATCTGCGGGATGCTCCTTTCGATAATGAAGGCAAAAGACTTCATCATATTCTTGATTTTTTGAACCTGCAAAACATCCAATTGTGAATTCCGAGAGCTAATAAAACCAACTTTAAAATGTTTAAATAAAACATTGATTTCAACTCTTATAAAGAAAGAACAAACGTCTCTAGAATTCTTACCATCCTTGGAGATTCCTCTTGAATACCTTATACACAATTCACAAACATCATCATATGATAACTGAAAAACATCGCCTTTTCCTATCATATTTAAGAGTTCTAAAAATTCATCTTTGATTCCTTTAAGAATGAGTGTTTTTAAGTTCTGTTTTTCCAAATACTTATGCTTTGATTTTGAAGGTTATATTGAAATCGCTCTACATAGTCCTCCAAGATTTCATCTTCCCCTTATATCATACTGAAAATATCTTCATCGAATTTGCAATAGTCTTGGTACTTCTTCAAGAATACGTTCTTCATGTCCTCCCATGTTTGGATGGAGTTCCCACCATAATAAAAGATGTTCTTCATGTGTTCTTGAAGGATCCTCCTTCAAATGTTCCTATCAATTGGTTAGTGAGATGGGTGGTGCTTACATCACCACTTGAGTGGAATTATGAGATTGTTTTCAAAAATTCTACCTCTAAATTTCTTACTTCAATTCCTATGAAATTCTGCTGAAAAGCGGGTGGAGGAGCAAGCACTTTACTTGCTCGTTACACATGTTCTTACCTTTTGTTTTTATTACCCAATTCTTTCACAGCAGAAAAACATCAAACACCTACTTCAACTTCTATGAAATTGTGCTGAAGAGCGGGTGGAGGAGCAAGCACTTTACTTTGTCGTTAGGTAGGTTCTTACCTTCCATTTTTAATACCCAATTCTTTCCCAACAACAAATATCAAATATACATCACTCTCTATGAAATGACAACTCTCCCCGACAACGGCGCCAAAATGTTGGGTGCTAAAAGGTGTCTTTTAAAACTCCTAATTGCCTTACATTAGTTATCAACCTGGGTAAGTATTTTTGTCTCAAGAGTGTACACAATATGTGCAAGCTATAAATCTAGAGAGTAATGCTTTTTAAGTTGAACTATAAAACTTGATACAAGAGAAACTGGATGCAATCATAAATCTCAAGCTGTAACTTTTAAAGAAAATAATACATCTAAGCATCAGGACTTAATTTCAAGCAAAACCATAATCAAATCTGAAGCAAGCAATTCAATTGAAAATAGCATCAACCAAAATCATAGTAGCAATAACCAATCTCTTCATAGCTGATTCAATCTAAATCACACTCAGTCTCAACTAAGAAATCCAAACAGAAATTATGTCAATCAAGAGTTCAATAGCGATAAACAAACTCTTACAATGATTAAATCAATAGGATTCACTATCTTAATGGCTAAATAATTTAATCTACAAGGAGCATAAATAGAATCAAATGACAAATCTGCAAATCACATAAGGTCAGAATTAAAGAAAGGTAAACTAACTGCAATACATGAAATCGGAAAATAGCAAACAAGATAAACTAGTAGAGAATGGAAAAACATTAAACCAATTAACCGTGGATGAATTAGAAATATATAATGCAAAGAATCATAGTTTGATCCACCAGGGGCTAGGCCCTAGCCACCAGCAAGTACTGTTGAGCTACTTCAAAGAATACAAATGAACAACAACGTAGATTATGTATTAACCATTAAATTCAATCCTCATTACAGCACGATGTGCCCTTCAGAATAACATTCTGTATATTACAATTGAGGTCCCTAACAAAAAGTTAAATCCCTCCATTATATATCCTCCTATCCTATCCTATATATCTCTAATGTAATCTCTAACCTCCAATAATCCATCCCCCCTTTGATCTATGTTCTCATTTAAATACATAGAGAGAAAAGAGAAGTTACAACCGAGATGATTACAATATGATTCCCATTACAAAATTGGATTTTTCACAATAAATTGATCAACAAGATCATGTCTGAAATATCTTTCCATCAATCGTTCAATAGGGACAGGTCAAATTTGGCATTGCAACTGAGATAATTTGGAAGCTAGCTACAATAGAAAATCTATGAAAATCGTCTTCAGAAAACCTTCCGTTTTTCTTAATACGAATGGAATTTGGGAAAAATTCTCCTTAAAGGACTAATTCGGTCCATTCTGGACAAAACCCATGTTTTGGATTTTCAAGATTATTCTGTATTTGCCTGAAATGTCCAATGCAAAACGGTCACTTCTTATTCCAACGAATTTCTGAGTTGGAATATTTAATGATGAGCTGGAGATCAAATCTGCAATCTGGAAAATATCTTGGAGGCTAAAATAGTGAGTGATGTTACAAAAAATAAATTAATAAACCATCATTTGTAAAATCATGCATAATAATCATCAATTTATTAAAAAAAAAGGAGAAGAAATAATATTTATCCATAAGAGCATACATAATTATAAAATGAAATTATATGATAAAGTATGATAAATGGCGTGATAAATAATGGTATAAATGGATGAAATAGGCGTTAAAGAGTGATCATAATAATGACAAATAGCGGCCCAACACCAATATTCCATTTTATCACATGAATGCACCTTAAGGGTGCATCTTGAAATACTACCTTCTCCGGTAGCAGTGGTGTAGAAACCATAGAATTTTCGGTATCTGGATCTTTCAGGACCTTCACTTTTCCTTGTCGTGGTGTGATATACTTTAGGATCCAAGTCATAGGCTTGCGCTCTTTAGCTTCCATCTCCTCCATTCCTCCACGAAGCTCTTCTTCATCAAGATCTAGGGGTTCATGATGTTGCTTGGACTTATCCATTTTCCCCTTTTAGCAGATCTCTAGGGGGTTTTTCCTCAGTGACTGTCTCACCAGAACCTGTTGTGGTTTCTTTTGCTTCTTCTTATTAGGAGACTGCTTAGGCCTAGGCGACCTCGGTGTAGTAGGTATAAAAGGCATTTCTTCTATTTCTTATACTACTTCAGGGGCAGTGGCTTCAGAACTAGTGAATTCTACGAGTTAGTGGCCATCATTCTCTCCAAGAAAGCCTCACAGAATGCTTCATGCACATTAGCTAACCCTAGATGTAAGAAAATATTTCCCCAATCGAATCAGTTCATAGACTTAGTGCATGAAATCTCACAAGTGATTTACAGAGAGCAAAGTGTTGTAATATAGGGTAGCATGCTACATTTATAGGTGATCTCAAATTCAAATCTGTCCATTCCCTCCAAATATCTAGCATAAATGCGTCTTTGGTAGAAGATTTCCAAAGATTTGCACCATAAATGCAGCCAAACCGCTCCTTTTAATGGAAATTTCACCATCCAATCATCTAAGTTCACCCAATGACTATTTTTCGACTCTGTTGCACAACACCAACCTCCATAACACAACCCACTTTGCGCAACTCCTTCTGGTGCACTTTTTGCTTCCATCGCATAGCCCCCTTACTTCACTTACCCACTTCTTGGGTAGTGGAGTTTGTAGTGTTGTACTTCCTTGCAACTTCCTGGAGTACTAAGGCTATCCCACCATCATGTAGTCATTGCGTAGGTGTAGGGTCCCCTTTATACAACTTCAAGCAACTGCCATTAACTCCATGTGGAAATAATTCCCCATTGAGCTTTTTGAGTTGAACTCCGCCATGTTGGCTTGATGGGGCCTAACCTAAGTTCAATGTTATATGTGCCAACCAAGAAAACCTTAACTGTTGGCTCTTTTAGCAACAACCTACATAGTGTAGGCTACAGTCTCACCTGAAGCAGTACTGGAGGATGCTAGAACTAGATTTATACATCCAAAGGCCTGTGTGATGAATTCCTGATACCCTTACAACTTAGATTTGCCTTCATGCAAATTTATCCCTTCTAAACAAACAAATATTGTAAGTCTATATAAACGGATTCTAGATCTTTGCGAAGGTACTTAATTGTACTTATCATTCATAAATATTATATATCTACCAGTTTCGCACAGTAAATGAGCATTGATTCACACAAAACATATCAGACAGTGAAGATACATAAACTTTAGCAGAAGTAAATAGCAAGTCATACATGCATGAGAATCGTCTTAAAACAGTCTTTATTAAGGATAAATATTCATTACAGACTTCTTATCCCCACCTCACTCAATTGCAGGAGCCCGCACACTTAGTTGTAAGAGCTTTCCCCTTTTGCCTAAGTACAACAAACAAACCTTTCATGCCTTAGCACCTTACCTTTACTACAATTCTTCACTTCGGGTTAACTTCTAAGACTCGCTATGACTACACTTTATATAGCATTTTCTTTATAACACCATGGTCCACGGACCATGGGCGGGTCTCAAAACAACTCCATCACCTACTCAACTAAGGGCATAAAGCTCCTTTGACTTCTACTAGTTTTGCGCTCCGCTTCCACATTTCACAGATATTTCACATTTTCTACAAAGTTTTCCCAAAACATAAGAAAATTGATCCCAGGGACCCCATCCCAATAGGCCCTGAACAAAATTGGGTGACTCGCCATCGAGTCACTCAGCTGGCACATCTATATTGTTGCAGATGTCACTAAACTACACCTTCAACACCTTTACGTCAGCAGCACCTTGCACCACTGCCTGCTGCACTTCTTCTACCACCTTTTCTGTAGTCGGGACTTCCATCGCGAGGTGCATTGTCCTTTGTGTTTGTTGGAGTGTCTTCAACTTCTCTTGGTATGACAAAGTAAGATGGCTTGCTTACTCTATCCATGGTTATATTTCAGCCTTTAACACACCCTCTTTTCTCTACAAATCTTCAATCAAAGGTTGCATTTGCTTTCCTTCTTGTAAGAAAGCGAGGCACTGGACTAGCGCTAAAGTGCACGTAGTTTCCCTGAGTTCATCAAACTTTTACTGTGTCTCCTAGATATCTGTTCCAATTTTCTACAGGTTTGGGTCCTCCTGCAAGTTGTCCATAATTCCATTACCTATTCAAAGATCTATGTTTAGCTTGTGATTGTTGCATCCAAAGTGGCCATGCTCTCCCTGATAGCTACTCTGCACTGCTCCTAGATTTTTGGTGAGTTGGTTGGCTACAATTTCAGCTCGAGCTATGAGATCTTCGTTTGGAATTCAAGTGTTACTCATCCTACCTCATCCTTCTATTCTCTGACTGTGGAAGCCAACTTTCAAATATTCTATGCTGTGGATGCATCTCATGGAACGTGAAGTTTGGGTAGCGTCTAACATGCCTAGGTAATTGTTACCTCCAAGCTCTAGCTCCATCCAGCCAACTATTCATTTTCCTTCAATACTTGAACCTTTTTGGTGAATATATGCTCATTATTCATCTTTACCTAGCTGATAACTGTTAGCGTACAGTTCTCCCAGATCCTAAGCTCATCTGATACCCCCTGATGATGTATGTGGTGGGTCTAAATAGGAAACACAACTAATTTGACCCCCACATCCTTGATCCATCTTATCCGGGTGTTTGCTTCATCTACGTCCACGCATAGTGATACCTCTGGCAGTGGAATGGCTCTAAGGTCCATAGTCCTATCTATTTCCATCATAGACTTGCTCTCTTGTTACACACTTGCTTGAATCCCACTGACCTATCTCGTGCTTTCCTAAAGTCGACTTGTTTGAATCTGAAACTCGCAAATATCCTTCTTCATTCTCCCCAACATCTACATGTACTATTGGTTCAACTGTGTCCACATCTCTGTTGTTGTGTCGTGGACCTTGTCTCCAATCTCATCCAACTCCCCCTTAGTGAGGACCATTGGATATACATGTGCATGCTTTTCCGATTTATACTTCTTCTTGGGCCCAAAAGTCATCTCCTTCTAGCACTTTGTGATTCTGAAAGGATTGCTATGCTCCTCTACATTGCCTCCTTCCTCCCCAGAACATTTCTTATTTGTAGTATGTTGAGAATCAAACTCCTCAACCTCCAATGTGGCCTCCTCTGTGGCACGCTCCTTGTCAGCAACAACATCCTTCTTTTTTTGTCTTGATTTTTCTTGGGCGTCTGCCTACTCAGCCTCTTTCTTTCTCTTCACTTCTTTCTCTCAAGGAATAACCTGATCAAAATTCTTGTTCTTCTGGGCTATTTTGGCCTACACATATGAACTCTCCCTGACCATGCTTGTTCCTACGCTGAGATCTGATGGCTACTGCCACTAAGCTGGCCATATTCCCATGACTTCCTGTACATCTGTGTTAGTGACTAGGTATGGAAACTTGTACCATACTTTCTTAGGATATCATCCTACACAGATGGATACGATGTGAAAATATGCTTTAAACTCTGCATAGGCCAGAAACTGCTCAAACAATGTTGGTGATAGCCTCGGCCTCTAGCTCATCAATGCATAAAGTTCCATCTACACCAGTACCTAGAATATCTTCATCTTCATGGCCCTCTTCGGATACTTTTCTCCCATAGCAAAGTGAACTTCACAGCCTCTAGTAAATTTTCATCCTTCATAGGCAACTAACTATCTTCTGGTAGTCTCCACGCAACTAGGGAAATTAATAATAGTAGCCAGGCATATTGGAATGCCTTTCCATTGTCCTGCGGTTCATGACAATTTACCAGAAATTATTTGTAGAGATACTGCGCCCAGTTGTACTGCACCCCTTTCATGCATTGTGTAGCCAATGAAATGAGTGTGTTGACAACTCATCCATGTGGCACTTTCTCATGATCTTGCAAGCCAAAATTTGGGCAAAAAACTGCATCGCCTTACTTGTGATGGAATGGATAGAGTATCCGCGTGACTTCTTCGCTATGGAAATTCAATTCTTCATTCTATCAATGGGTTGTTATTCTTTAGTTTTTCCTCCAAAATCCTCGGTGGGATCCACCCGTTGGTAGGGCAACCCAGTGATACGGTGGATCAACATATCTGTGATGGGGATGGGCTCGCCCAACTAAAGACAACCATCATGAACCAGTGTAAGTAATTATCATGCACACACTGTTTTGATAGTGGTTCTACTAAAATGCAGTAAAAATAGCATATTTAGCAACCCATCCTTCTTAACCCTTGTGACCCACTTCATAGGCTCTAGTCGCGTGGCTCTGGTCTCCTCATAGTATATCTTTTCCAAGTATTTGTTTGTCGCCAAATGTGGGAATTTATCGTGATCAAATAGATCCCAATATTCCATTTTGAGGGTAGGAATGTGTCCTAATATCATGCCTTCAAATGGTACTTTCTCTAGCAATAGTGCTATAGAGACCATAAACTTGTTAGAATCAGGATCATTTGGGACCTTCGCTTTGCCCTTCCATGGATGGATATACTTTGGAAGACTAGTGATATGCTCTCCCTCCTTAGCCTCCAATTCTTCAACCCCTTCACAAAGCTCCTCTTCATCAAGGTCCAAGGGTTTGTATGGGTGTTTCACCTTGTCCATCTTCCCTTTTGTAGAACCTCAGTAGGGTTCTTCCTTGGTGACTACCTCACCCAAAAATACTGTGGTTTCTTCTGTTTCTTCTTAGCAGCAAATGGTTTATGCCTAGCTACGGCTTCAGAGATAGCGACTTCAGAGATGATGGCTTCAGAGACAGTGGCCTCTGTGGGCTCAGTCATTTCCTCAAGGATGATCTTATGGCTCCAATTTAGCAATTTTGTGTGCTTTGGTTGTGAAAGAAGTTCCACCCAATATTCTTGATTCACAGACTTAAGGCAAGAAAATTCACAAGTGATTTTCAGAAGGAAAAGTGTTCTATTGGAGGCCAACATGCCAAATTTTTAAGCAATTTCAAATTCAAATCTGACCATTCCCTCCAATTTCTTATTATAAATGCATCTTTGGTGGTAGATTGCTAAAGATTTTTGCCTTAAATGTAACCTACCAGCTCCTTCTAATGGGATTTTTTCCATCCAATCAGCTATAATGCATCCAACAATTATTTTTCAACTCATCTGTGTGGCAGCATCCTCCATGGCGCAACTCTCTTGGCTCAAGTTTTTCTAACGTGATTTTGGATTCCCTCGCGCAACCCCTTTACTTCATTTTTCCACTTTTTGGGAAGTGTAGTTTATAGTCCCGCACCTCCTTGCAACTCCCTGGAGTTCTAAGACTCTCCCGCGATCATGTAGTCATTGCGTAGGGGTAGGATCCCCTTGATATAACTTTAGTGGACTTCAATTGGCTCTACCCGGAAATAATTCTCCACTCAGCATCATGAGCTAAACTTCACCACCATCTGTAGTTTCCTTGAGGACATAGCATCCCATCTAGTGCATTTGACACTTCCCAAGAAACTTCGTGAACTTTTTATCATATATAAGCACTAAATAATTCACCTTGAAGGTGTGTGGCTTAATATGTCTATTGTACCAAGCCTTTTCGTGCTCTTTTTGCACCTGCTGGTGAAATCCTGCTAACAACCTGTCTTCTTCTAACTCCATCAACAACATGAGGCATACCTCCATAGTCTCATGGTCTACCATATCACTTAATGCTACAATCCCCAAACTTGGCACAATATATTCCATGGGCATCACAACCTTTATCCCATAGACTAGCCTGAACGAGGTTTGTCCTATCAACTTCTTACACGTCGTCCTATATGCTTATAGGACCACTAGTATGTGCACATCCCAATTATTACTCTACACGTTGCAGACCTTTGTCAATGCGTTTTCCATAATTTTATTGAATGCTTAAACCATACCATTTTCTTGTAGATGATAGGGTGTACTATTTTGATAGTAAACCTGAAATTATTTGGGCATCGCAGAAAAAGTTTCATTTAGAAAGTGCGTACCCCTATCACTCATCGCTATATTAGGACACCTAAACCCTGTCAAGAGATATTCAAACAGGAACTTCATGGATGTACAAGTGCTACAGTCCTTCACTGGTTATGCTTCTGCCCATCTTGTTAAATACTCTATCACAGTAATAATGTATCGTGCACCCATGTTTTTTCCTGGTGGTTGCATTGGACCCACAAATTGAATCTAACATTTGTCAAATGCCTATAATGAAATATGATTATTTAAATAAAATTCATCCCTTCACAATGGCTTTCCCATCCTCTAACATGCATCACATGTCATACAATATGCGCTAGAATCGTTATGCATTGTTGGCCACCATAATCCTCCACGCAGAATCTTCTACATGGTTGCTCTCCCTACATAGTCTCCTCCCACCACTCTTCAATGTAGATTGGCAAGGATGCTCGATTGTTCAAATTATGGAACATATTTGTACAATATCTCATCAATGGTCATCTTATATAAGTGTTCCGCAATCACAAAAAAGTTAGCTGTGTGGACCACCAACTAATTTTTCTTCTTTGTAGAGTATACTTCTGGGGCTGTTCCAGTAGTCAAAAACTAGATTATATCAACAAAATGATCATCTTCCATGCATACAATGAAGAGTTGCACATCTGAAAATTATTCCTCTAAAATAGTAGGTTCTCCGCCTATCTCAATTATGGATAGATGATCTGGACCCACATTCAACCATCTAGGATTGACAATCACTTAAAAATGATATTCCTAAAACAACAATAACCACCAACATATTCACCCCCAACATAGGCTTATTGACTAGGTACTTGAGAGTGGAGTGATTTGTATACATTTTGAGGTTCGCGCCTAACTGGTAATGTCGAAACTTCTACAATGTGTAGACCGTTGCCAATCCTTTGTGCTATGTAGTTCAATATTTCTTTTCCACCTTTGATAATTTTCGACTTGTGAAGGCTATAAGATAGTCTATCTCTACTTCGCTCAGTTGGGTATGAACATGAAATTATTTCCTCCAATCTGGAAGCACAAAAATGGGCGTAGTCCCTTTAACACATCTAGACTATAATGACATTCTTCATCCAAGTAGAATGTTGCATCCTTCTTTAGTAATTTCTCCATTAGCGCAATTATTTGTGAATAAGCCTTGATAAACTTTCTACAGTAGCTAGTGTGGCCCAACATTGCACACAAAATATACATTTCATCAAGTTGACAAAAATTTGGTTTATGCGACAAGTGTCTAGCATAAGGCGCAAACTTGCAACATGGCACTTTACTAATGTAAACATAGTCCAGTCATCAAAATACACTTCTAATAATTTATGGATGAATTCGTTGAACACTGAAATTACAATCATTGAAAAGATTGCGAGCACATTTTTCAGTCTGAATGGCATCAATGTGTTCTAGAAGCATCCCAACTTTGTCACGAATGTCATCTTGTTGCAATCATCCTATGTGATCTTAATTTGATGGTACCCTGAGAACCCATCAGTGAATGAATAAGCTTCCTTCACTCCAACATTCTCCAAAACTTCATATGTAAATGCAGTTGGAAATGGGTCATGAACGCATGCACCATTAAGCTTTCTTAGATCAACACATATCCTCATTTCACCTTTCTGCTTCTCCTCTTGAACCACCATAGTTCTCACGCAATTATATTCTTTGACTCTATCAATAATTTTGGCTTCCAATATTTTGTCTAGCTCTTTACGCACCTTTTTCTTATACTTTGGATTTAGGTGGTAGGGTATCTATTTCACAAGCTTCACATCAGGCTTTAAAGTGATCTTCATAACTCCCAAATTCCCTACTATTCCTTTCAGGTCTGAGAACTTGGTAGGAAATAAGTCTTGGTATTGTTGCAGTAGCTCCGAAAATTTATCAACTGTATCTTCATCCCAATAATTGCCTATCTTTGCAAACTCAGGGTGTGCATTAGACCCAATGTTTACATGCTCGATCTTCAAACATTTTTATATATTAGGGTTCCTTGCTTTAGGACCTTCAACCTCACATTGTCCTTCAGTCTCTAGAATGTTGATTTTTCGTAGATCTTCTTCTTCTTCTTTTGCAGTCACATTGTAGCACTCTAGTGCATGGCATAGCTAGGTACTCTAGTCTGGTTGAACCCATTGTACTGGCTCTACAGGCATTCCAAATACAATCACCTTAATTTCCTGGAGCGCTTCATAAATGCAATCAAATCCATCCTTAATTTTGAAGGTTAATAATAAAATTTCTATCAAGATATCCTATTTGGTTCTCCTATGGTGTAGCTCTCTTTCTAGGTACCAATACATTGGAATAGTACCTAAGGTGTGACAAAAGATGTGCACCCATTCTTGTTAAGGCTCTTTGCCCCATACTTTAGTCCATCGCACCAAGTTTTCTGCGGATCATCCTTCCACTATATTTTTCAAGCATACAAGTATTATCCTAACCAAACCTTAGCTTCATCATTTGCCTGTATTCCTTCTAGTCAACGAAGCTATCCTTATGCTTACCCCACCAACGGGATGTTGTAATGCACAGTGCCACTTCGGGTCCCTGGAAATGACAATATTCAGGCACCTCCCTTTCAAACTCATCCAAAAATAAATTAACCTCATTTAAGCCATCATAATGTAGGAGGTTCCTTAGCTCTGTAGATACACACCGCAATGATTTTGTCATCATATTGTAATGTAGTGTAGATACTTCATCCAATCTATTATGCTAGTCCTCGAGCTCTTCATCTGAGTCTGAGGTACATGAGATTTCTCTGTCCCACGTGATTCGCCCATCTGTAGTGGGATTGATCCAATCTTCGTCACACGCAGTAATCTTGTATATTTGATCCAAGTCATCCTCCTCTAGATAGTCGTGGACTCGTTTAGTGTAGGTACAATAACGCATAGCGCCCTCCTTTCAAATTTCATTCTTTGCTTCTTTAGATTAATTACTGCATCCATGTCAAACGGGCCAATCAATTCCTAGTAGCATAGGGTAAGGATTGATGTCATCCACTATTTAAATTACTTAAAAATCAACTATAGCATTGCCTCCTTCAATGTCTATTGTTACCCCATATAGGTACCTGATAGGAATGATCTTCTACTAATTGGCCATGCATAGCTGTATAGGATATTGTTGTAGCATAGGTCTCCCCATCCTTTCCGACGTCTGCTTCTTTAGTATTTTTGCATCAGATCGCAAATCTAATATGACTTGATCCATCTCATATTCTCTAATCTATGTGGTCAACTACATTTCGCACCCTGTTCGCTTCTTATGTTTACCCCATTTCCTCACAACACATTTTTCTGAACGAATATTAAATTTTCCCATACAATTGTCGATTAGCTCCTAGAGTCCTTCCACTACCTCCTCATCCCTCAACAACTTCATACACATTTTTAGAAAAGTGGCTAATAGGGATGGAACAACATCCTGCACTTCACTATTTCCAACTCCTTTCTCTTGACTCCCTAATGCAAAAGCTTTAGTAAAATCATTCTTGGCCTCCATAAAATTTTCTTTAGCCCAGGTGAGGTCAAACCCACTTTCCTTTTCAACAGTCTTGTGCACCCATCCTTCGGTCTCTGGATGCTTTCCTTTATCTTCTCCTGTGGACATACCACTGTGCATTACAATATTAATATTGTGATCTTCTTCATGACGCTCCTCCCTCATCATCTAGATGTTCTGAGTAGGTTGTTGCATCTTTTTCTCCTGCATCTTAGCAATCATCACTAGGAAATCTTCTATCACATGATCAAACTATCTGTAATATTAACAAGATGGATGTGTTGGGTTCTGATAGTCATGTGAAAAATGTCTAGCTTCACTACAATTATAATGAATAACTTATCCACAACCTTTTCCATTCCCTCCTTCTCTTCCTCTTCCATGAACTTGAAATCCCCCACGCGTTGCACCCGCATCTTGGTTCTAAGGCCAATTTTCCACTTGCATTTGATAAGTAGGTGTCCTTTTCCATTATTTTGTAACTTCGATAGTTTCTCTCATCATGTCCAGTCGATTTAGAAAAGGTACAAAATTATTGTTGTGGTGTCTGAATAAAATTTTGCGAGAGATGACAATTATCAGTTGTGTGCTTCCCGACTATCTAGCAGATAATGCACCATAATGGTACTGTTGTGCTTTGTCTCATAGTGTTATCAGGTTTTGGAGGCACAAGACCTCTTCCAACCACATAATTCTAATAAATAGGGCAGTGATCCTTATCATGTCCATTATCTTTCCATTTTATACACCAGACTTCAGTGTACACCTCTAGCTGAGCTTCCTTCCCTGTCTTTAAGCTATACAGCTCCATGTGCAAGCTTGCTAACTACGACTGAAAATTTTGTACTCCAAATATCATACCATATACTGGAAAAGCTTCCAACCTCATATGTTGGAAAATAATGAGAGGTGGGTGGGGGGTGAACCAATATTCCTTAGCAATTAGCACTTTTAAATCTTTTCATAGCATTAGTAAATCTTCAATTATTATTAATGCTTATGCAATAATAAGAGTAAATAAAAGAATAGAGGAGGAACACAAATTTTAGGTGGAAAACCCCCTCGAGGTCAAAAACCACCGAATTATTTTATGATAAATTCTTTAATCTTCAACCCCAACTGAAATCAAAGCAACAACTTCCTTGAATTCTAGAAAATAATTCTTCTCCAGCTTCCATTGGAAGGACGCCCCAATGCCCTGGTTTCTTTATTAATCAATTGAATGGATGCCCCAACACCCTAGACCAACCTACCATCCTGAAGTGTTCACAGGCTCCAACCTATATGTGACTTCATGCACCTGTCTACCACCTCCCTACCACCCTATAATGACTGAAATATGACAAGAGTGTGGATTCTTGTACCAAGGGACAATGATCCATGATAAAATATGATTTCCAATGATTTTTACTGAACACCCAATCACACTATGACCTACAACCCAACTATTACATCATCCCAACAGAGGCTCCTATACCTCCCAACAATGCCTTTTCGACTCTAGGAATATTAATTATTTTACAATAATGACTCTTCCAATGATGACACTTTTACAAATGAGTCTTTTACAACTTTATAATGATGACTCTTGGCTTTGACACTTCTTCATAATATATGGATGTTAGTCATGTATTTAAAGGATGTCCCACTATAATGATTCCTTTGATTAGATACTTCATCTCCTAAATTCTTTCCTGATGTTGTCCTTGAATATTCTTCTACCTGCATGCATATTTACCTAGTGAAACCCAATCTCAAAAGGAAAAACAAAATACTATTCAACTTACCTCTACCTGCAAAACACATCTAAGTGCATAATAATGAATAAATACAAATTAAAATTACAATGCATACCTGAAATGTTCTTCTCACTTTTTTTGTTGAATTGTTGCAGCATTAGACAAAGACTCCCACTCTATGCAAGACTATATCCAAAACTGACATAAAGATATATACAACAGAAACTGATGATAAACCCTAGACTTGTGATGAACCAAGTTCTATATACAACAACAGAGACCATTGTATCAACTATAAAAGGTCAAGTAACATGATCCTACAACATCATATAGATTTAGCAGACTTGGTGTAGCATCAAATGTGTAGTATCATGAATAGGACATCTGAAATGTGGTATCAAAACTAACTGTGACATATAGAGACCTAGAGATATAAATGAGACCTTGCATATACTTATGTTGTCCTGTAAAAACATATGCTAGAGATGATACTCAAAATTCAAATGTAAACACTTAATCATACATACCCTATTGTAGGAGACTTACCCTTGACTATTGATGTGTGGTCCTTACTGCAATGATCCTTGAATACATGCTTTTTCTTGCCTTCTAGGAGCTCGATATTGAATCTGTTGTATTTATGTCATTTTCGATCTCTAGTGTCTAAAATTTTGTCCTATGGTATCCCTCTAAGTCCTATTTGCAACCCCATAGGTCTAATCAAGATTGGATTCTTCAAGAAAGAGTTATGCCCAAGCACCCACAATGACTTGATTATAGCATGGTCCAGTAGAGAGAACTTGTACGAAGTTTCATGTGTCACTGTTGTGAGCATTAGCCTTGAACATTCTATGCAACTAACTATAGTCCATCCTATTTTTGTGACTATTTACGAAATTTGAATCCAATGCTGAGAGAGAAAGTTATGATGATTTTTCCAAAGTCACCTGTTTGACACAGAATTAAAGAGCCTGCAAAGACCCCCACTTCCATAGATCATATCTCCGAAAATATAGCGAACCAAGATCTGAAATTCATACATGAGGTTCCTAAAGCGTTTGTCGCAAATGGGTTTTAATTTCAGCTTCTGAAGC
Organism: Pinus tabuliformis; assembly: GCA_031772625.1. Taxonomy (NCBI): domain Eukaryota; kingdom Viridiplantae; phylum Streptophyta; class Pinopsida; order Pinales; family Pinaceae; genus Pinus; species Pinus tabuliformis. The sequence continues at coordinate 957,963,775 of CM062811.1, forward strand.
TTTGTAGAAAAATAGTTATAACAAAACTTCCATGGTGTCTTGTTTGAAGCCACAAAATCCCTACAAGAGGAGGATATGAGGGTTATTATTTATATCAATTTCTTGAGTTGAGAGGGTCCTCAACAAGTGAAAATTGGAGGCATTTTAGGATAGAAGAATATTATTAATTATTGACTATCAAGGATAATTTTAGGGGCGAATGTTCGCCCTTTAGCGAAATTAAGGGGTTTTAAATTTTTAGTGGGCGAATATTTTGTATCATAGTACATTTTTACAAATCACCTCAAATAGCCCACCTTATTTTAAGGGAGAGGGTAAAAAAAGTAAATTTAGCCCTTGAAATTAGGACTTACAACCTTCCATTCGCCCATTTTCAAGAATAGGTTTTATTTAAGTGAATCCATTCGCCCATTTTCAAGAATAGGTTTCATTTAAGTGAATCCTATGGGCCAAATGCCATATTTATAAAAGAGGTATGGTAAATTAATAAAAATATAAATAAATGAGAGGAATGGTAAATAAATAAAACATTTTTTATATTTACTCCATAAGTCACCTTATATACATGTAAGGGTGTAAACAAATAAAAATATAAGTAAAGTGTAGGTATGATAAATAAATAAAACGTCTTTTTATACTTACTCAAAAGGTATGGTAAATAAATAAAAATATAAATAAACTAGACGTATCGTAAATAAATAAAACCTCTTTTTATATTTAGTCCATAACCCTCGTTCTATTTATGAAGGCTCAAGAAAGAGGTTTTATTTAAGTGAATCCTATGGGCCAAATACCATATTTGTAAAAGAGGTATGGTAAATTAATAAAAATATAAATAAACACTCAAAAAATGGGTTATATTTAGGTGAAACCTATGGCCAAAATACTATGGGACAAATACCATGGACTAGATTGTTATTAATACCATGAAAAAAACCATTATTAACCATAATATTAGAATTAATAAAAATAAAAATGGCACATGGTATTGACCCATGGTATTCACCAAAATGGCACATGGTATTAACCCATGGTATTCACCAAAATGGCACATGGTATTGACCCATGGTATTTGATGCAGGAGCATCTGGTTAATAGGGTGAAGTCAGAGAGAAGGCAGACAAGGTTTCTAAAAAGGACGGGAGACGAGAAATAGTTCACAGAACGGACAGCAAGTCTGTCTCGTTCTTATGTTTTTTTTTTTCCTTTTTCTTTTTGGTTAGTTTTATTATTATCTGTTGTTATTTTAGTTTCTGTCCAGGATGTTTGAAGTATTGTAATAAGTTCTAACTAGGAATGGTAATAGTAGTTAGAGTCATTAGCCACTTAACAATAATTTACTATTGTAAAGAACAGACCAAGTAAAACTAGTTAACCATCAAGAAATGTCACATCTGTAATAACTGTTGAACTGAAATTGAACAACTGCCAGCAGTTATCTAACTGCATAGAAACAATGTACAAGAACGCGAGCAAGCAAACCCAGAGGGGTTCAGCAGCGGAGCAAACAAAAGAGTAACAGAAATAAAGATACATTTCCTTCATTTTTTTACAAGTGCACAAAAACAAATAATTCTTATATGCGTCCTCAGGAACAAAAGACTGTATGTAAAATGCTGTGTCAATAATTTACTTTTATTCGCATATACAAAAGTCCATTACAGTACTCGACAAGCTACGAACTGGCAGAGTAAGAAAGCAAGCACACAAGAGGTGGAACCGACCAGCACACTGCGGGTTCATGTCAGACAAACACAGTTACCAGGTAAGCAAACAAAACCGACAGTGAACGAGTTTCCTTTCCGCTTAATTTTACAACATTTCATCTCAGCATAAATTACACAGAACAGTTCATCTCAGCACAACCTAACAGCGTTGCCGCAGTTTCCAAACCCTACCTAGTTTACGGCCAAGGGTTTGACAAATCTAGAAACCCAAGCCATGACTAAGGCCAGACATCTCTGTAACTAGCAACCGGAGCCAATGACAAAGACAAGAACCCAATTACAGACAAGAAAATAAGAGCAAGACTACCTGGAAAGAGACCAGAACTGTCGAATGCCATTGACAACGAAACAGTGGACGACCACACCTGTAAAAGACACGAAGGGCGGGAAATTAGTTTTCCAAACCCTTGAATGAGAGTTGGAGCTGTAAAGACTGAAAACAAAAACACAGAGAACGAACAAAAGGAGGTGACCATACCTGAGGGTGAGCCGTAATAGCAGGTAAGAAAACCTCGAACCAGAGAGCCCTGCTCACAGAGGGGCCGAGATCATTAGAATCTGTATGAGATGTGGTGAAGAAACTCTAGCAGAGAACGGGTACATACCTTTTCAAATAGCCGAGAGCCGGAGAAGGAAGACCCCGGAGACCCATCGACCTGGGAGACTGTCAAACTGAGAGCGAACCCGAGCACCATTAAACCATACCAACCAAACACTAGTGACTGTTAAGAAAGACGAGACCAGACGGTGCTAAAGCAAACAAACAACGGAAATAGAAGAAAATGGAAGTACCAAGACGAGGACGTGGAAGAGGTGCACGTAGAGGAGTAGATGAAGGCTTGAGAGAACAGATCAGAGTTCTTACAGCTCGTTTGGAAGCAGTGGAGGCGGGCAGGTGAAGAGACCCGGAACTTGGAGATGACAGTGAGGAGGAAGCAGTAACTGCTACAGACGGGTCAGACGAAGAAGCTCCAGAGTTGAGACTGCTGCGATCAGTTCTATTAGCCAGCAGCAAACCCAAAACAGAGATTTCTAATTACGATGGCAGTCTGTCCGCAGATGTCCTGTTGGACTGGATAAGCGAACTAGATAAGTATTTTGAGAATGAGGAAGTCAGTGAGGATAAAAGAGTTAGATTCGCTGCAACTAAATTAAAGGGACACACCCTCTTGTGGTGGGACAGTGTCCAGGCGGACAGAAAGCGAATGAACAAATTGCCGATACGAAAATGGCCAAGGATGGTGGCAAAATTGAAAGGCAGATTTCTGCCGAAAGACTACCAGGTTGAACTATATCGGCGAGTACAAAATTTAAGGCAGAAGGGTATGACTGTCAAAGAGTACACAGAAGAGTTTTACCGAGTGAATTTACGTGCTGGTTATACGGATGATACTCCAGAAAAAATAGCGAGGTACGTAAATGGCTTGAGGATGGAAATATTGGATGAAATCAGTATTCTTTCTCCCTGGAATCTTGAGGAAGCCTTTCAGAGTGCTGTGAAGGCTGAAGAGAAAATTAACAGAAAACAGAACAACAGGAGAGGGAGAGGGAATGGCAGAGGACGAGGACAGTCCTACGGCAGAGGGAGAACTGCCGCGAACAGCGAGGAAGGCAGCAGTTCCAGAGCTTCAGGGACAACAGAGAAAGGAGAAAGCACCAGAGGAGGTCGGTCATATCAGCGAGGATGAGGAAATGGCCGCGGAAGAGGGACTAATGTCCAATGCTACAGGTGCCATAAATGGGGGCACAGATGCTTCGAATGTCTTGAAGTTGAACATGCGGGCTAGAGGGGAACACTTGTTGCACAGCCTGAGGAAGCTGAAGCACAACCCCGGGAGGTGGAAGACATGGCGGAGACAGGGGAAGCTTTGATTTTAAATAAAGTGTTGTTAAAACCAGCCAAGGAGGTGGCTGAACCAACACAGCGGAAAGCACTGTTCCGGACAGTTTGTAAATCACATGGAAAGTGCTGCAAATTGATAATAGACAGCGGAAGTACGGACAACTTGGTTGCCACCGAGATGGTGGAAAAGCTGGGACTGAAGCGGCTAAAGCACCCCACACCTTACAAGGTGTCGTGGCTACAGAAAGGCCACCAGCTATTAGTCGATGAACAATGCGAGGTAGAATTTCACATTGGCAAGTACCACGACACAGTGGTCTGCGATATTATGCCAATGGACGTGTGCCATATACTGCTTGGAAGACCATGGCAGTATGACCGGAAGGTGACACACGATGGGAAGACAAATTATTATAAATTTACAAAGGATGGGGTCAAACACACACTTGTACCCATCAAAGAGGAAGACACAGCAGAACCAAGCGGAACAAAGGCATTGTTAATTGGAGGAAAACAGTTTGTGAAACAGGTTGAGGAAAATGAAGTTAATTATGCAGTTGTAAGGAGAATGAAGCCGGTGTTGTTGAACATAGAAAAATCAGAACTGCCTAAAGAAATTCAGGAGCTGTTGGAAGAATTCCAAGATATTGTGGTTGATGAGCTACCTGATAAACTGCCTCCCAAAAGGAGTATCAGCCATCACATTGATTTTATACCAGGAGCAAGCTTACCTAATAAAGCAGCGTACAGGATGAGTCCGAGGGACAATGAAGAAGTACGCAAACAAGTGCAGGAGTTGCTGGATAAGGGACTGATCAGAGAAAGCCTGAGCCCCTGTGCAGTACCAACAGTACTTGCACCCAAGAAGGGTGGAGAATGGCGAATGTGCACGGATTCGCGGGCTATAAACAAAATTACGATTCGATACAGGTTTCCCTTGCCCAGAATGGACGACATGATGGACTGTCTTAGTGGGGCAGCTTATTTTACAAAAATAGATCTGAAGAGTGGGTATCATCAGATCAGAATTAGGGAAGGAGATGAATGGAAGACAGCCTTCAAGACCAATGAAGGGCTGTATGAATGGCTGGTCATGCCATTTGGGCTGAGTAATGCTCCTAGTACTTTTATGAGGCTGATGAATGAGATGTTAAAATAATTTATTGGCAAGTTCATGATAGTTTATCTGGACGATATTTTAATTTTCAGCAGAATGAAAAGAGAGCATCTTCAGCATATTCGAAAGGTGTTCGAGAAGCTGCAGCAGAACAAACTGCTGATAAATTTGAAGAAATGCACTTTCTTGCAGAAGGAGCTGATCTATCTGGGATTTGTAGTTGCAGAGAACGAGTTAAAGATGGACCCAGAGAAGATTGCAGCAATCATGAGTTGGCCGTCACCAAAGAATTTGTTTGAGGTACGTAGTTTTCACGGTCTGGCAAGTTTTTATCGAAAATTCATTAAAAATTTCAGTGAAATCTGCGCACCAATGCTAGAGACCATCAAAAAGGCCAGCCAACCTTTTTGTTGGACCAAGGCGGTAGAAAACAGTTTCCAACTTTTGAAGCGGAAAGTAACGGAGAGGCCGATCTTAAGACTGCCCGACTTTAGTAAACCTTTTCAGGTTCATTGTGATGCAAGCGGGACAGCTATTGGTGCTGTGCTCAGTCAAGAGGACAGACCAGTGGCGTTTTTTAGTGAAAAACTAAATGAGAGTCGGCAGAAGTATTCGTCATATGACAAGGAGTTCTATGCAGTGGTCCAAGCTTTAAAACATTGGAGACACTACCTACTAGGCAATGAGTTCGTCTTGTTTTCCGATAATTCAGCATTACAATATGTAACGCAGCAGCACAAGTTGAACCATAAGCATGCCAAGTGGGTGGAATACCTGCAGAGTTTTACTTTTGTGTTAAAACACATAAGTGGGCAAGCCAACAAAGTGGCAGATGCTTTAAGCAGAAGAGCCTTGCTCTTACAAGAAAGTGGCATACAGGTGATGGGATTCGAATATTTGAAGGACTTGTACCAGATGGACATGGATTTCAAGGAAGCTTTTGAAGCTTGCCAAAATCCCGTATTGAGGAACACAAGCCCATGGCTAGATTATAATTTACAGGAAGGATTATTGTTTCGAGGTGGGCAGCTATGTATTCCGGACTGTTCGATGAGAGAAAATCTAGTAAGAGAAAAACATAGTGGTGGACTAGCGGGACATTTTGGCGTCAACAAAACTTTGGAGCAGCTTGGGCATTTTTATTATTGGCCTAAAATGAGCCGGGACGTGCAGAGATATGTAACCAGGTGTAAAGTCTGCCAACTGGCGAAAGGACACAGCCAAAACACGGGACTTTATACACCCCTACCTGTTCCAAGCAGGCCGTGGGATTCAGTCATCATTGATTTTGTCCTAGGATTTCCTAGAACGCAGCAGGGATATGATTCAGTGATGGTGGTGGTAGACAGATTCTCAAAGATGGCTCATTTCATTCCTTGCCAGAAAACTAGTGATGCCACATACGTGGCACACCTGTTTTTCACAGAAGTAGTTCGATTACATGGCTTACCTAGAACTATTGTTTCAGACAGGGATGTGAAGTTCACAGGACATTTTTGGCTCACCCTGTGGAAAAAGTTGGGCACGCAGTTAAATTTCAGCTCTGCGTATCACCCGCAAAATGATGGACAGACAGAGGTGGTGAACAGGAGCTTGGGAAACTTATTACGAAGTTTGACTGGAGAAAATTCACGATTATGGGATCGAGCTCTTGCCCAGGTAGAATTCGCTTATAACGACTCGCCCAATCGTAGCACCAGATTTAGCCCATTTCAGATTTTATATGGTATGCATCCTCGGGGAGTACATGAACTGCGAGATTTGGGACAGCTAGAAGGGAGAAGTGCAGATGGGGAAGATTTTGCTGAAGAAATGAGCGAGCTTCATGAAAAAGTCAAATTGACATTGCAGGACAGCACACAAAAATACAAACAGCACGCAGACACAAAGCGACGAGAGGTGCATTTTGATGTTGGGGACGAAGTCCTTACGCACCTGCGCCGGGAACGTTTTCCTAAGGGCACATATAACAAGTTGAAATACAAGAAAATCGGTCCATGCAAGATTCTGCGAAAGTTTTCAGCCAACGCTTATGAAATTCACCTGCCACCTGACATAGGCATATCACCTATATTCAACGTGGCAGACCTGTTCCCATATCACGCCCAGGCGGAAGATGATAGTATGGTACAGCTAGAATGGGACGCCCAGTTAGAGAGCAGCCCTTGGAAGAAGCAGTTACCTTCGGCCCAGACCCATGAAATTGAAGGAATCCTCAGCACCCAGGTAGCCAAGAAGACACGCAGAAAGGAGTATCTGCGTTACCTCGTCAAGTGGAGAGACCGTCCAATGGAGGACAGCTCGTGGCTCGACGCGGCGCAGATTCAGAAGGCTGGTTACTCGGTGGAGGAGCTCATGGAACGGAGCCATGAGTTCTCTTTTACCCTAGAAGCCTGATGCAGGAGCATCTGGTTAACAGGGTGAAGTCAGAGAGAAGGCAGACAAGGTTTCTGAAAAGGACGGGAGACGAGAAATAGTTCACAGAACGGACAGCAAGTCTGTCTCGTTCTTATGTTTTTTTTTTCCTTTTTCTTTTCGGTTAGTTTTATTATTATCTGTTGTTATTTTAGTTTCTGTCCAGGATGTTTGAAGTATTGTAATAAGTTCTAACTAGGAATGGTAATAGTAGTTAGAGTCATTAGCCACTTAACAATAATTTACTATTGTAAAGAACAGACCAAGTAAAACTAGTTAACCATCAAGAAATGTCACATCTGTAATAACTGTTGAACTAAAATTGAACAACTGCCAGCAGTTATCTAACTACATAGAAACAATGTACAAGAATGCGAGCAAGCAAACCCAGAGGGGTTCAGCAGCGGAGCAAACAAAAGAGTAACAGAAATAAAGATACATTTCCTTCATTTTTTTACAAGTGCACAAAAACAAATAATTCTTATATGCGTCCTCAGGAACAAAAGACTGTATGTAAAATGCTGTGTCAATAATTTACTTTTATTCGCATATACAAAAGTCCATTACAGTACTCGACAAGCTACGAACTGGCAGAGTAAGAAAGCAAGCACACAAGAGGTGGAACCGACCAGCACACTGCGGGTTCATGTCAGACAAACACAGTTACCAGGTAAGCAAACAAAACCGACAGTGAACGAGTTTCCTTTCCGCTTAATTTTACAACATTGCATCTCAGCATAAATTACACAGAACATTTAATCTCAGCACAACCTAACAGCGTTGTCGCAGTTTCCAAACCCTACCTAGTTTACGGCCAAGGGTTTGACAAATCTAGAAACCCAAGCCATGACTAAGGCCAGACATCTCTGTAACTAGCAACCGGAGCCAATGACAAAGACAAGAACCCAATACAGACAAGAAAATAAGAGCAAGACTACCCGGAAAGAGACCAGAACTGTCGAATGCCATTGACAACGAAACAGTGGACGGCCACACCTGTAAAAGACACGAAGGGCGGGAAATTAGTTTTCCAAACCCTTGAATGAGAGTTGGAGCTGTAAAGACTGAAAACAAAAACACAGAGAACGAACAAAAGGAGGTGACCATACCTGAGGGTGAGCCGTAATAGCAGGTAAGAAAACCTCGAACCAGAGAGCCCTGCTCACAGAGGGGCCGAGGTCATTAGAATCTGTATGAGATGTGGTGAAGAAACTCCAGCAGAGAACGGGTACATACCTTTTCAAATAGCCGAGAGCCGGAGAAGGAAGACCCCGGAGATCCATCGACCTGGGAGACTGTCAAGCTGAGAGCGAACCCGAGCACCATTAAACCATAACAACCAAACACTAATGACTGTTAAGAAAGACGAGACCAGACGGTGCTAAAGCAAACAAACAACGGAGAGCGCCTACAGCAAAGAGAGTGAAACGAACATACAGAGGACAGAGATAACTTACCAAGGAAACCCAACCGCCGGACAGACAAACCGAGACAGGAACGATAGAGCGCAGTCGAGCTCTCACCATACCACTACAGAACAGGCGGAACCACATAGGGTTTCATCACAGGCCGAGCAACTACCAGCAAAACAAAATAACGCAGAGACCACCGAAACCAACCACCGGGAGATAGTAATGAACCCAAAGGCGCGAATAGAGTGAAAATCAAGGCGGGGTTTGCCAGGATCCCGAGGAGAACAGGTGTCCACCGATTAGACTGAGTTAGTACATGCAAGTTGATTGCATATCAAACAGAAATCAATTACAATTAAAACGTATACTGTCCAGTTCACAAAGTAAAATCCACATCAGCTGAGGTGAGGCGGGACCACGTGGGTTGGCCCCATCAGTATTCACCTGGAATGTAGCCTATTTAAATGAGGGAATTAAACCAGCATGTAGCCTATGCTAAGATTCACTAGGACTTTACAAAGTTTTATTATTTAGTGAAAGACTCGCCAAGATCTTACAAGATTTTATAATTGAGTAAAATATTCGCCATGCGTGGTGAGAGATTCGCCAAAAAATTATATATACATATTATATTATTGATAAAATCGCCTTCCATTTTTCCTATATACCATGGAGATTCGCCCATTTATTATATTTATAAATTTAGGGGGGGTTCTTAAAATTTTCCCTGTTGACTATTCAATGACCACAACCAATTATGAGTGCCATTCCGCAATCCCATAGGGTTTTAGCCCACTAACAGTGGTTACTAACTTCAAATGCAAATAACTCTGAAACTGTGAAGAAATGGGAAGCATACCATATATCAATGGAAACATCTCGACGAGTAGAATACATCTAGAATATCTTTGAAGAAAATAATATGATATGTCAAGTCAAAATTCCATTGCAAGATTGGGGTAGCCCTTGGTGCTACTTGGGATGACATTAATGACAATCACTAATCAACAATCTCCCCCTTTGGCATGGATGGCAACACAAGTACTCCCCCTGTGATCGAGACAGTGGCCTCTGCGGGCTCAGTCATTTCCTCAAGGATGATCTTATGGCTCCAATTTAGCAATTTTGTGTGCTTTGGTTGTGAAAGAAGTTCCACCCAATATTCTTGATTCACAGACTTAAGGCAAGAAAATTCACAAGTGATTTTCAGAAGGAAAAGTGTTCTATTGGAGGCCAACATGCCAAATTTTTAAGCAATTTCAAATTCAAATCTGACCATTCCCTCCAATTTCTGATTATAAATGCATCTTTGGTGGTAGATTGCTAAAGATTTTTTCCTTAAATGTAACCTACCAGCTCCTTCTAATGGGATTTTTTCCATCCAATCAGCTATAATGCATCCAACAATTATTTTTCAACTCATCTGTGTGGTAGCATCCTCCATGGCGCAACTCTCTTGGCTCAACTTCTCCTAACGTGCTTTTGGATTCCCTCGCGCAACCCCTTTACTTCATTTTTCCACTTTTTGGGAAGTGTAGTTTATAGTCCCGCACCTCCTTGCAACTCGCTGGAGTTCTAAGACTCTCCCGCCATCATGTAGTCATTGCGTAGGGGTAGGATCCCCTTGATATAACTTTAGTGGACTTCAATTGGCTCTACCCGGAAATAATTCCCCATTCAGCATCATGAGCTAAACTGCACCACCATCTGTAGTTTCCTTGAGGACATAGCATCCCATCTAGTGCATTTGACACTTCCCAAGAAACTTATGGAACTTTTTATCATATATAAGCACTAAATAATTCACCTTGAAGGTGTGTGGCTTAATATGTCTATTGTACCAAGCCTTTTCGTGCTCTTTTTGCACCTGCTGGTGAAATCCTACTAACAACCTGTCTTCTTCTAACTCCATCAACAGCATGAGGCATACCTCCATAGTCTCATGGTCTACCATATCACTTAATGCTACAATCCGCAAACTTGGCACAATATATTTCATGGGCATCACAACCTTTATCCCATAGACTAGCCTGAACGAGGTTTGTCCTATCAACTTCTTACACGTCGTCCTATATGCTTATAGGACCACTAGTATGTGCACATCCCAATTATTACTCTACACGTTGTAGACCTTTGTCAATGTGTTTTCCATAATTTTATTGAATGCTTAAACCATACCATTTTCTTGTAGATGATAGGGTGTACTATTTTGATAGTAAACCTGAAATTATTTGGGCATCGTGGAAAAAGTTTCATTTAGAAAGTGCGTACCCCTATCACTCATCACTATATTAGGACACCTAAACCCTGTCAAGAGATATTCAAACAGGAACTTCGTGGATGTACAAGTGCTACAGTCCTTCACTGGTTATGCTTCTGCCCATCTTGTTAAATACTCTATCACAGTAATAATGTATCGTGCACCCATGTTTTTTCCTGGTGGTTGCATTGGACCCACAAATTGAATCTCCCATTTGTCAAATGCCTATAATGAAATATGATTATTTAAATAAAATTCATCCCTTCACAATGGCTTTCCCATCCTCTAACATGCATCACATGTCATACAATATGCGCTAGAATCCTTATGCATTGTTGGCCACCATAATCCTCCACGCAGAATCTTCTACATGGTTGCTCTCCCTACATAGTCTCCTCCCACCACTCTTCAATGTAGATTGGCAAGGATGCTCGATTGTTCAAATTATGGAACATATTTGTACAATATCTCATCAATGGTCATCTTATATAAGTGCTCCGCAATCACAAAAAAGTTAGCTGTGTGGACCACCAACTAATTTTTCTTCTTTGTAGAGTATACTTCTGGGGCTGTTCCAGTAGTCAAAAACTAGATTATATCAACAAAATGATCATCTTCCATGCATACAACGAAGAGTTGCACATATGGAAATTCTTCCTCCAAAATAGTAGGTTCTCCGCCTATCTCAATTATGGATAGATGATCTGGACCCACATTCAACCATCTAGGATTGACAATCACTTAAAAATGATATTCCTAAAACAACAATAACCACCAACATATTCACCCCCCAACATAGGCTTATTGACTAGGTACTTGAGAGTGGAGTGATTTGTATACATTTTGAGATTCGCGCCTAACTGGTAATGTCGAAACTTCTACAATGTGTAGACCGTTGCCAATCCTTTGTGCTATGTAGTTCAATATTTCTTTTCCACCTTTGATAATTTTCGACTTGTGAAGGCTATAAGATAGTCTATCTCTCCTTCACCCAGTTGGGTATGAACATGAAATTATTTCCTCCAATCTGGAAGCACAAAAATGGGCGTAGTCCCTTTAACACATCTAAACTATAATGACATTCTTCATCCAAGTAGAATGTTGCATCCTTCTTTAGTAATTTCTCCATTAGCGCAATTATTTGTGAATAAGCCTTGATAAACATTCTACAGTAGCTAGTGTGGCCCAACATTGCACACAAAATATACATTTCATCAAGTTGACAGAAATTTGGTTTATGCGACAAGTGTCCAGCATAAGGCGCAAACTTGCAACGTGGCACTTTACTAATATAAACATAGTCCAGTCATCAAAATATACTTCTAATAATTTATGGATGAATTCGTTGAACACTGAAATTACAATCATTGAAAAGATTGCGAGCACATTTTTCAGTCTGAATGGCATCAATGTGTTATAGAAGCATCCCAACTTTGTCATGAATGTCATCTTGTTGCAATCATCCTATGTGATCTTAATTTGATGGTACCCTGAGAACCCATCAGTGAATGAATAAGCTTCCTTCACTCCAACATTCTCCAAAACTTCATATGTAAATGTAGTTGGAATTGGGTCATGAACGCATGCACCATTAAGCTTTCTTAGATCAACACATATCCTCATTTCACCTTTCTGCTTCTCCTCTTGAACCACCATAGTTCTCACGCAATTATATTCTTTGACTCTATCAATAATTTTGGCTTCCAATATTTTGTCTAGCTCTTTACGCACCTTTTTCTTATACTTTGGATTTAGGTGGTAGGGTATCTATTTCACAAGCTTCACATCAGGCTTTAAAGTGATCTTCATAACTCCCAAATTCCCTACTATTCCTTTCAGGTCTGAGAACTTGGTAGGAAATAAGTCCTGGTATTGTTGCAGTAGCTCCGAAAATTTATCAACTGTATCTTCATCCCAATAATTGCCTATCTTTGCAAACTCAGGGTGTGCATTAGACCCAATGTTTACATGCTCGATCTTCAAACTTTTTTATATATTAGGGTTCCTTGCTTTAGGACCTTCAACCTCACATTGTCCTTCAGTCTCTAGAATGTTGATTTTTCGCAGATCTTCTTCTTCTTCTTTTGCAGTCACATTGTAGCACTCTAGTGCATGGCATAGCTAGGTACTCTAGTCTGGTTGAACCCATTGTACTGGCTCTACAGGCATTCCAAATACAATCACCTTAATTTCCTGGAGCGCTTCATAAATGCACTCAAATCCATCCTTAATGTTGAAGGTTAATAATAAAATTTCTATCAAGATATCCTATTTGGTTCTCCTATGGTGTAGCTCTCTTTCCAGGTACCAATACATTGGAATAGTATCTAAGGTGTGACAAAAGATTTGCACCCATTCTTGTTAAGGCTCTTTGCCCCATACTTTAGTCCATCGCACCAAGTTTTCTGCGGATCATCCTTCCACTGTATTTTTCAAGCATACAAGTATTATCCTAACCAAACCTTAGCTTCATCATTTGCCTGTATTCCTTCTAGTCAATGAAGCTATCCTTATTCTTACCCCACCAACGGGAAGTTGTAATGCACAATGCCAATTCGGGTCCCTGGAAATGACAATCTTCAGGCACCTCCCTTTCAAACTCATCCAAAAATAAATTAACCTCATTTAAGCCATCATAATGTAGGAGGTTCCTTAGCTCTGTAGATACACACCGCAATGATTTTGTCATCATATTGTAATGTAGTGCAGATACTTCATCCAATCTATTATGCTAGTCCTCAAGCTCTTCATCTGAGTCTGAGGTACATGAGATTTCTCTGTCCCACGTGATTCGCCCATCTGTAGTGGGATTGATCCAATCTTCGTCACACGCAGTAATCTTGTATATTTGATCCAAGTCATCCTCCTCCAGATAGTCGTGGACTCGTTTAGTGTAGGTACAATAACGCATAGCGCCCTCCTTTCAAATTTCATTCTTTGCTTCTTTAGATTAATTACTGCATCCATGTCAAAAGGGCCAATCAATTCCTAGTAGCATAGGGTAAGGATTGATGTCATCCACTATTTAAATTATTTAAAAATCAACTATAGGAATGATCTTCTACTAATTGGCCATGCATAGCTGTATAGGATATTGTTGTAGCATAGGTCTCCCCATCCTTTCCGACGTCTGCTTCTTTAGTATGTTTGCATCAGATTGCAAATCTAATATGACTTGATCCATCTCATATTCTCTAATCTATGTGGTCAGCTACATTTCGCACCCTGTTCGCTTCTTATGTTTACCCCATTTCCTCACAACACATTTTTCTGAACGAAGATTAAATTTTCCCATACAATTGTCGATTAGCTCCTAGAGTCCTTCCACTACCTCCTTATCCCTCAACAACTTCATACACATTTTTAGAAAAGTGGCTAATAGGGATGGAACAACATCCTGCACTTCACTATTTCTAACTCCTTTCTCTTGACTCCCTAATGCAAAAGCTTTAGTAAAATCATTCTTGGCCTCCATAAAATTTTCTTTAGCCCAGGTGAGGTCAAACCCACTTTCCTTTTCAACAGTCTTGTGCACCCATCCTTCGGTCTCTGGATGCTTTCCTTTATCTTCTCCTGTGGACATACCACTGTGCATTACAATATTAATATTGTGATCCTCTTCATGAGGCTCCTCCCTCATCATCTAGATGTTCTGAGTAGGTTGTTGCATCTTTTTCTCCTGCATCTTAGCAATCATCACTAGGAAATCTTCTATCACATGATCAAACTATCTGTAATATTAACAAGATGGATGTGTTGGGTTCTGATAGTCATGTGAAAAATGTCTAGCTTCACTACAGTTATAATGAATAACTTATCCACAACCTTTGCCATTCCCTCCTTCTCTTCCTCTTCCATGAACTTGAAATCCCCCACGCGTTGCACCCGCACCTTGGTTCTAAGGCCAATTTTCCACTTGCATTTGATAGGTAGGTGTCCTTTTCCATTATTTTGTAACTTCGATAGTTTCTCTCATCATGTCCAGTCAATTTAGAAAAGGTACAAAATGATTGTTGTGGTGTCTGAATAAAATTTTGCGAGAGATGACAATTATCAGTTGTGTGCTTCCCAACTATCTAGCAGATAATGCACCATAATGGTACTGTTGTGCTTTGTCTCATAGTGTTATCAGGTTTCAGAGGCACAAGACCTCTTCCAACCACATAATTCTGATAAATAGGGTAGTGATCCTTATCATGTCCATTATCTTTCCATTTTATACACCAGACTTCAGTGTACACCTCTAGCTGAGATTCCTTCCCTGTCTTTAAGCTATACAGCTCCATGTGCAAGCTTGCTAACTACGACTGAAAATTTTGTACTCCAAAATTCGTACCATATACTGGAAAAGCTTCCAACCTCATATGTTGGAAAATAATGAGAGGTGGGTGGGGGGTGAACCAATATTCCTTAGCAATTAGCACTTTTAAATCTTTTCATAGCATTAGTAAATCTTCAATTATTATTAATGCTTATGCAATAATAAGAGTAAATAAAAGAATAGAGGAGGAACACAAATTTTAGGTGGAAAACCCCCTCGAGGTCAAAAACCACCGAATGATTTTATAATAAATTTTTTAATCTTCAACCCCAACTGAAATCAAAGCAACAACTTCCTTGAATTCTAGAAAATAATTCTTCTCCAGCTTCCATTGGAAGGACGCCCCAATGCCCTGGTTTCTTTATTAATCAATTGAATGGATGCCCCAACACCCTAGACCAACCTACCACCCTGAAGTGTTCACAGGCTCCAACCTATATGCGACTTCATGCACCTGTCTACCACCTCCCTACCACCCTATAATGACTGAAATATGACAAGAGTGTGGATTCTTGTACCAGGGACAATGATCCATGATAAAATATGATTTCCAATGATTTTTACTGAACACCCAATCACACTATGACCTACAACCCAACTATGACATCATCCCAACAGAGGCTCCTATACCTCCCAACAATTCCTTTTCGACTCTAGGCAGATTAATTATTTTACAATAATGACTCTTCCAATGATGACAGTTTTACAAATGAGTCTTTTACAACTTTATAATGATGACTCTTGGCTTTGACACTTCTTCATAATATATGGATGTTAGTCATGTATTTAAAGGATGTCCCACTATAATGATTCCTTTGATTAGATACTTCATCTCCTGAATTGTTTCCTGATGTTGTCCTTGAATATTCTTCTACCTGCATGCATATTTACCTAGTGAAACCCAATCTCAAAAGGAAAAACAAAATACTATTCAACTTACCTCTACCTGCAAAACACATCTTAGTGCATAATAATGAATAAATACAAATTAAAATTACAATGCATACCTGAAATGTTCTTCTCACTTTTTTTGTTGACTTGTTGCAGCAGTAGACAAAGACTCCCACTCTATGCAAGACTATATCCAAAACTGACATAAAGGTATATACAACAGAAACTGATGATAAACCCTAGACTTGTGATGAACCAAGTTCTATATACAACAACAGAGACCATTGTATCAACTATAAAAAGTCAAGTAACATGATCCTACAACATCATATAGATTTAGCAGACTTGGTGTAGCATCAAATGTGTAGTATCATGAATATGACATCTGAAATGTGGTATCAAAACTAACTGTGACATATAGAGACCTAGAGATATAAATGAGACCTTGCATATACTTATGTTGTCCTGTAAAAACATATGCTAGAGATCATACTCAAAATTCAAATGTAAACACTTAATCATACATACCCTATTGTAGGAGACTTACCCTTGACTATTGATTTGTGGTCCTTACTGCAATGATCCTTGAATACATGCTTTTTCTTGCCATCTAGGAGCTCGATATTGAATCTGTTGTATTTATGTCATTTTCGATCTCTAGTGTCTAAAATTTTGTCCTATGGTATCCCTCTAAGTCCTATTTGCAACCCCATAGGTCTAATCAAGATTGGATTCTTCAAGAAAGAGTTATGCCCAAGCACCCACAATGACTTGATTATAGCATGGTCCAGTAGAGAGAACTTGTACGAAGTTTCATGTGTCACTGTTGTGAGCATTAGCCTTGAACATTCTATGCAACTAACTATAGTCCATCCTATTTCTGTGACTATTTACGAAATTTGAATCCAATGCTGAGAGAGAAAGTTATGATGATTTTTCCAAAGTCACCTGTTTGACACAGAATTAAAGAGCCTGCAAAGACCCCCACTTCCATAGATCATATCTCCGAAATTATAGCAAACCAAGATCTGAAATTCATACATGAGGTTCCTAAAGCGTTTGTCGCAAATGGGTTTTAATTTCAGCTTCTGAAACTTTGTAGAAAAATAGTTATAACAAAACTTCCATGGTGTCCTGTTTGAAGCCACAAAATCCCTACAAGAGGAGGATATGAGGGTTATTATTTATATCAATTTCTTGAGTTGAGAGGGTCCTGAACAAGTGAAAATTGGAGGCATTTTAGGATAGAAGAATATTATTAATTATTGACTATTCAATGACCACAACCAATTATGAGTGCCATTCCGCAATCCCATAGGGTTTTAGCCCACTAACAGTGGTTACTAACTTCAAATGCAAATAACTCTGAAACTGTGAAGAAATGGGAAGCATACCATATATCAATGGAAACATCTTGACGAGTAGAATACATCTAGAATATCTTTGAAGAAAATAATATGATATGTCAAGTCAAAATTCCATTGCAAGATTGGGGTAGCCCTTGGTGCTACTTGGGATGACATTAATGACAATCACTAATCAACAATCTCCCCCTTTGGCATTGATGGCAACACAAGTACTCCCCCTGTGATCGATATACCTCTTCCTTCTACCTTCTCTTCCCCTTTGTCATCAATGGAAAAGTGTAACTCCCCCTGAAAAGTAGCCATCCTGCAGATCTGTACACACCTCCACTCCCCCTTTATACTCAAGTAGATAAGAGAAAGAGTCTAATGAAAACTTGGGAGTATCTGAAGCTTTTGGTGAAGATACTCAAATGCTTCAGGAGGTATTGGTTTGGTAAAGATGTCAGAAATTTGTTCCTTTGTGCCAACATATTCAAGCTTGATATTCCTTTCAGTGACCTTCTCTCTAACGAAATGATATTTAATCGGAATGTGCTTCGTTTTGGAATGCATCACAGCATTCTTAGAGATATTGATGGCATTGCTGTTATCGCAAAATATAGGAATAGGCTCATCAAATTTGACTTGAATATCTTGCAAAGTTTGCTTCATCCAAAGAACTTGTGTACAACAAGCTATTGCCGTGATATATTTTGCTTCTATTGTGGATAAAAATATTGAAGATTTCTTTTTACTTAAACATGAAACAAGACAACCACCTAGATAAAATTTTGCTCCATTGGTACTCTTACGATCATCAACACTTCTTGCCCAATCTGCATCTGTATAAGATTGGGTAACCATATCATTTCCTTTAGGATACCATAAACCATATTTTTCCATGCTCTTAAGATATTGAAGAAGTCTTTTGACATCAATAATATGAGATTGTTTTGGTGCTGCTTGGAATCTTGCTACTTGTCCAACTTCCTAAATCAGATTCGGCCGGGAGGATGTCACATATAAGAGACTACCAATCATGGATCTATACAACCTTTGGTCCACATCCTTTGACAAATATTCTAAGCTTAACTTGAAACCTATTATCATGTGGGTAAGGACTGGCTTGCAATCTTCCATACGAAATTTCTTGAGCATTTCCTTGATGTACTTGATTTGATATATGAATATTCCTTTATCCTGCTGAGATATCTCGATAATCGCTAGATTGTATTGGTCCACTTTCACATAGATATTTCTTGTCAACGCTTCCTTTCTTGAATGTGTAATAGTTCAACTATTCTTCTCCCCTTGAACATGTAATGAAACTGCCATCTTGTTCAAACTACCTGTCTGCCAATGGTAGACTTATGTCACATACTATTGCATAGACTCATCATCTTCAAATTTCTAGGAGTCGAGAAGCTGAATTGTTCAAAATAGTGTGTCATTTAACAGACCTTCTTAACTCAATTCATTAACCGAAGCCACCACTGATTCCTCACAATCCGTTACGAACTCTGAAAGCATAACTATTGGGACCTTATTGCCTTCTTGCTTTTCTTGCTCATCTTGTACTTTTTCATCCTATACCTGTTTTCCTTTCCAAAACTTATTATTCTTGTCGTTAAGCTTTTCATTCATGGTTGATTCCATCATGTACCTGTAGTTAAAAGCTATGTGTCCATACTTATGATATTTGTAACATTCGATGTTATTCATATAAGATTTCGTTTGGTGTCTATCTTGTGATCCTGCAAATTTTCTTCGAGGGTTTTGCCAATAATAGTTGTACCTATATGGAACTTCACAATCCCTAGCCATATGTCCACAATTTTTACATTTGTAACATTTGACATCATCTCTCAAATGATCATGTCTGTTGATATTCTACTGAGTTCTGGAATATCTGTTTCTGAGAGATCTCCTGGAATTATATTCATTCCAAACATACATGTGACGTTCTAAAGCTCTATGCCCAAACCTTCCACATGAATAAAAATGACCATAAAAGATAGGTTGATACCTGGGAGGAAATATTCTTTGAGGAATTTTCTTCCAAGGTTCTTCCTGTGACCCTTGATCTCTCGATCTAGCTAGGAGATCTACCTTCTTGGTAGATTTTGTATATCCATCTTCTTTAGTTTTCATAGAAGGACTTGACTCCTTTTCGAATTTTTATTTGTAACCAAGACCAGTATTGTCACTGCATGATCATTGGTTTCTGATGAGTTCATCCAAAATCTTTGATATGTTGGTGTAGTTTTGAAGAGTTTTTCCATTTTTAACTTCCTTTTGTAAAGAAACAATTTTAACTTCCAATGTTTCTCTTTCCTTGTTTCTTTCCTTTAATTCTTTCCTAATTGATTCTTAAATTCATTTGTATTCTTCAACCTTGATTTTAAGATTCAGGACCTATTCCCTTTCTATCTTTATTTCTTCTTCAAGAGTGTTGACGTGCTTCTTATCGGCCTTGAGCTCTTTGATAACCCTGATCACTTTGTTTTGAAATTCAAGCTCAGTCATTTCTTCCTCTTCGTCTCCTTCTTCATCGGGCACCTCCTGCTTATTCTGCTTGGCCATAAAAAAATACTCTTCCATTGAATTCTTCTTCGTTATCACTGTCTTCCTTCGATGAGGATTTATCTTCTTTGGAGAAGAAACTTTTCTTAAACCATTTCATCTTGCCTTGCTTGTTGAAATTCCTGAGAATTTTATTTCCTTTCGTAACATCCTCATTTTTGTGAGGACATTTGGCTGCAAAATACCCAACCTCACCATAGTCAAAACATATTAGTGGAAGTTTACCTTTAAATTTTCCCATACATGTTCTCGTTTTCCACAAGAAATAGGAAAACTCTTTATATGAGCATTCTTCTTCTTCTTCTTTTCCTCATCCTTACAATTGCAACTTTTTGCTTTTGGAGTCTACTTGTCCTTACTATTCTTCTTGGATGCATAAAATGCTATTTCTAAGTGAGATGTTCCATCCTCTTCTTCAATTCTCATTTCATATGCTATAATAATTCTGTGCAATTCATCTATTCTAAGATTGGTAAAATTCTATCTATCTTCCAAGATAGATACCTTAGGGTTAAATCTTGTTTGGAAGGTTCTCAATATCATTCCAAAAACAATTTTTGTTTCAATAGGTTCTCCCAAATCTTCTAATGTATTTGTCGTTTCATCAACACGCTGAAATTATGCATCAATGTCTTCATCTTCCCTCATTTTGAGCTGCTCAAAATTTTACCCGAAAATTTGAAGTTTTGCTTCTTTCACCTTTGAGTCACCTGTGTATATATTTTCAAGCTTGCCCCATACCTATTTAGTAGATTTGAAACTCAATACCTTAAGATAAAATCATTCGATAAGCCCAATTATAATAATATCTTTAGCCTTTGCATCATATACCATATTTATCTTATCTTGTTCATCCTGGGCCAATGTGAAGCCTTTGTCAACGATTTCCCACACTTCATATCCTTGCGCCAACAAATCAACCTGCATTCTTCCACACCAAAGTGAATAGTTATTTCCACTCAACAAAGAAACTATATTCTTAGTATATTCCATTACCTCCTTCCGTTTGTTAGACTTCTATTGAAGGAACCAATCTCTGATATCAATTGTTGGAAAATACTGAGAGGGGGGGTGAATCAGTATTCCTTAGTAATTAGCACTTTCAAATATTTTCAGATCATTAGTTAATCTTCAATTATTATTAATGTTTATGTAGTAATAATAGTAAATAAAAGAATAGAGGAGGCACAAAAAATTTAGTTCGAAAATCCCCTCTGGTTCAAAAACCACCGAACACTTTTCTAATAAATTCTTTAATCTTTAGTCGTAACTGAAATGAATGCAACAACTTCCTACAATTCTAGAAAAGCATTCTTCTCCACCTCTAACTGAAAGGATGGCCCAATGCCATGGTTTATTCAGTAATCAACTGAATGGATGCCCCAACACCCTAGACCAACCTACCACCTTAAATTGTTCACAGGCTCCAACCTATAGGTGACTTCATGCACCTTCCTAGCACCTCTCTACCACCCTATAATAACTAAAATGAGACAAGAGTGTGGATTCCCATACCAGGGACAATGATCCATGATACAGTATGATTTACAATGATTTTTACTGAACACCCAATCATACTATGACCTGTAACCCAACCATGACATCATCCCAACAGAGACTCCTATACCTCCCAACAATGCTTTTTCAACTCTAGGAAGATTAATTCTTTTACAATAATGACTCTCCCAATGATGACACTTTTACAAATGACTCTTTTGCAACTTTACAATGATGAATTTTGGCCTTGACACTTCTTCACAATATACGGATGGTTGTCATGTCTTTAAAGGATGTCCTGCTGCAATGCTTCCTTTGATTTGATACTTCAGCTCTTGAATGCTCTCTTGATGCTATCCTTGAATATTCTTCTACGTGCATGCAAATTTTCCCAACAAAACCCAATCTCAAAAGGAAAAAAAATAACCTTGAACTTACCTCTGCTTGAAAAACACATGTAAATGCATAGTAATGAATAAATACAAATTAAAATTACAATGCGTACCTGAAAATTTCATGTCACTTTTTTTGTTGACTTGTTGCAGCAGTAGACAAAGACTCCCACTCTTGATATAGGCCTTGACTCTATCCAACACTATATCCAAAACTGACCTAAAGATATATACAATAGAAACTTATGACAAACCCTAGAATTGTGATCAATGAAGTTCTAAGTACAACAACAAAGACCATTCTATCAACTATGACAAGACAAGTAACATGAACTTACAACATCATATAGATTTAGAAGACTTGTTGTAGCATCAAATGTGTACTATCAACAATAGGACATCCGAAATGTGGTATCAAAACTAACTGTGACATATAGGGACCTAGAGATATAACCGAGACCTTGTATATACTTACATTGTCTTGCAAAAAAAATGTCATAGATGATGCCCAAAATTAAAATGTAAACACTTAATAATACATACTTTGTTGTAGGAGACTTACCCTTGACCGTTGACGTGTGGTGCTTACTATAGTGATCCTTGAATGCATGCTTTTTCTTGCCTTCTAGGAGCTTGATATTGAATCTATAGTATTTATGTCATTTCAAATCTCCAGGTTCTGAAGTTGTGTCCTATGGTAGCCCTTTGAGTCTTATTTGTAGCCACATAGATATGATCAAGATTGGATTATTGAAGAAAGCGTCATTCCAAAACTCCCAAAATGACTTGATTATAACATGGTTCTGTAGAGCGAACTTGTACAAAGAGCCACATGTCAATGTTGTGACCTTCGGTACTGAAAATGCTACTCATCAAACTACATTTTGTTTTCGTACTACGAATATTTATGAAATTTGAATCCAATGGTTAGAGAGAAAGTTATGATGATGTTCCCAATGTCACCTTTTTGACATGGAATTCGAGAGCGTGCAAAAACCCTAATTTCCTCAGATCATATCTCCGAACATATATCTAAACATGATTTGAAGTTCAGTCAAGCGGTTCACCATGTTGTCTTCTCAAATGGGTTTTAATTTCAGATTCTGAATCTTCGTAGAAAACAAGTTATAGAGAAAATTCCATGATGACATGTTTGAAGCCACAAAATCCCTACAAGAGGAGGATATGAGGGTCATTATTTATACGAATGTCTTGATTTGAGAGGGTCCTCAACAAGTGAATGTTGGAGGGATTTTAGGAGAAAAAGATATTATTAATTATTGATTATTCAATGACCACAACCAATTATGATTTCCATGCCACAACCCCATAAGGTTTTAGCCCACTAACTGGGGTTACTAACTTCAAATGCAATTAACTTTCAAACAGTGAAGAACTATGAGGCGTACCATATATCAATGAAAAAATCTCGATGAGTAGAATCCATCGAGAATAACTTTGACACAAAATATTATGATCTGTCAAGTCAAAATTACCTTGGAAGGTCGTGGTAGCCCCTGGTGCTACCTGGGTTGACATCAGTGACAACCATTGATCGACATCATCATAATCTCCACACCCTATTCTTGCGTTCCTATATTCTATTGTCATAATGGTAATATTAGGAGAGGCAACAACGAAGAATTTTAGCAGTCTCTATGTTGATCATCCGTGATGTTCATATTATCCTATTGGATCAGGTATTTTAGCCTCTGATCGAAATACCATGAGGAATCATTTAAATTTTGTTGTATCTCCTTAAACTCTGTTACAGACTGTGGCTAAGACTTAGGCTTCTTAAACTCACTTTTCATTGCTTGTTGTGTCTCTGCCAATGTCACACTAGCTCTACCTTGATGGAATTTAATATACCAAGTCAGCACCCTTTCCTGCAACATTGTGACTGCTTTTTCTTTATATTATCATTAGTGATCTGATGCGCTTTCCACACAACATTCACAACAAATCATAATGGTTCGGGTTCTTTACTTCCTACCCCCTTAAAGATTGACATCTTCATTGTGTTCACCATGTTGAATGGTTGATAGAGAGGTGGAGGTGGAGGTGAAGGTGTAGGTGTATGCGGCAGATGTGGAGGTGGAGGTGGAGTGGATGGGTTAGGTATCCTCAGGATACCTTGGCTTACTATCTACAACACGCTTCATGGTGTACTCAGAATAGTCCCTTCATCGTAGCTAGAAGAAGAGCTTAACAACACACTGTATTCTAAGCCTAATTCCTCATTCCTTCCAAAAGGTTTTCTACTTCGCGTAGATCTAAACATCAAGGTAATGGCCTAACCCATTTTTCACATAATAGCATCTTAATCCAAGTTTTTAGAGATTTTAATTGCTTACCTCGCTTTCCATTCAAGAGCCTACACTCTTTTTTGCTATAGTTGATAGTCGTATCAATCACAAGTTTAGTGATGAACACTCCTAAGATATGATCAATCCAATTATGAACGACTCGCATGGTGTTATTTTCTGAAGCTTCTAGGTGCTTCACCAGCTCTGGAGTCCATAAAATAGGGTTTTCAAGCCTCCATGCACTGTTTTCTAGGTAAATGCTCTCTACATACAAAGACGATCCCTCTAGCCCAATGAGTGGGTCTAGCAACCAAAGTGATAATATACTATATACTTTCCAAAGTTGCAATTGAAAAGAGAGACAAAGAAGATGGCCTACCTCATTCTGATGCTATCTTGATCTCCTTTGTTGAAGACCTTGAATCACTCACACCACGAGATCATTCTTGTTTCTCTCCGTGTTTATGCACATGAACAAGAGATCAAGACACAACAAGGCATGAAAATACAAATAGCATATTCAAAATAAACCTACTTAACTGATCAAGGAATGTTAAGCTAAATGATACATGAGCATACACATTTAGGGAAAATGAACCAATAGTTTTATATTAATAGAAAATAAGGGGAAGCATACACCAATCCTTGATGTTGATAGGATCTCCTTGAATGAATATCCAAGTCCAAGCTAAGCTCTCCAAGCACTCCTTCTCCAAACCAAGTGAATAGAATATAGGCACATTCTTAACATAAGGGTGCAAATAGCTATAGACCAACCATTTGGGAATGGGAGAGGATGAATATATAGGTATGTAAAGGGAGTTAGGACCTCTCCAAAGATAGTATCAGGCCCTCATCTCAAGGGGGTAGCTCATAGGGATAAGACCAAGAGGCCAAGTTGGGAGAATTCGACCTCATCTATGCCAAACAACCTCTAGCTCACCGCTTTGGAAGCTTCTAGATCACGAAGCTTCTCATCCTCTTTGGGAAAATTGCCTTTTTGGGGTCACTGAGGGTGTACAAGTGAACAAAGTGATGACATCACAGGTTAAGTATAGTGCAATAGGCAATCATCGATGTTTTTGGCCTCATAAGAGCGATGATCCTCAAATTAGGGTTTTAGAGCTATTTTCTTTAGGGAAAGCTCAAGGCATTTTATAATCAATGTCAGAGTGAGGATCTGAGTCGCATATATGAATGAGTACATTGCATGATGGTCATGTTTCGGGCACTTTGGGGTATGTCATGGGGAAGAGTAAGAGGTGTGAAAAAATACTGTGTAATAAGTACCCTTATCATTTGCCAATTTAGACAGCCACTCATGAAATTTGCAAGGGAAGAAATATAAAAAGGCTTTAGTTTCATCTGTGTATAGGTATATATTCAACCATTGTTCCTTAGCTAACCATGGGTTTCTTTTCTCCTGAGTTGCAAATGCGTGCAAATTCTGATCGAGCCACTTTTCAATTTCTTTCTTAGTAGGGAACCACTTATTCGACATCACACATTCCTCATATAGATCTCGATCCCGACAACAAAACCACTTATCTGCTTGATGGGGCTTGATCCAGCTTCAATGTTATCTTTGTCAACCAAAAAAAACCGTAACTACTGGCCCTTTCGGGAACAACATGCATAACACATGTTGCAGTCTCACCCAAAGCAGCATAGGTCGATGCTCGAACCAAGTTTTTGCATTGAGAGGCCTATGTCATGGTTTCCCGATACCCTTACAGCTTATACCCTTACAGCTTGGATCTGCCTTCAAACAACTTTATCCCTTCCAAATAGACAAATACTGCAAATCTAGCTAAATGACTTCCAGATCTTTGGAAAGGTACTTAATTGTACTTATCATGCATAAATATTACATATCTACTAGTTTCGCGCAGTAAATAAGCATTAATTCACACAAAACATATCACAGAGGGAAGATACATAATCTTTAGCAGAATTAAATAACAAGGAATATATGCATCAGAATGATCTCAAAATAGTCTTTATTAAGTATAAACATTCAATTAAGGACTTCTCATCCCCATGCACTTAGCTGCAAGGGCTTGCGAACTCAGCCTCCAGACTTACCAAGGTCTCCACACACTTAGTTACAGGAGCCTTCCCCTTTCGCCTAAGTACATGAAACAAACCTTTCATGCCTTAACATCTTTCCTTAACAATGATTCTTCACTTCAAGTTAACTTCTAAGTCTTTCTATGACTCAAATTTATATAACATTTTATTTAAAATACCATGGTCTGTGGACCATGGGCAGGTCTCAGAACAACTCTATCACCTACCCAACTAAGGGACTAAAGTCCCTTTGACTTCTACTAGCTTCACGCTCCGCTTCCACATTTCATGGAGACTTTACATTCACTACAAAAATATATTACAAAATTTTCCCAAAACTTAACAAATTTGACCCCAGGGACTGCATCCTAACATGCCACCATTTGTAATTTGCTTGACTACATAGAATCCTAGCCAACGCATTTGAAACTTCCTAGGGAACTTCATGATTTTTATATGATAAAGTAGGACCAAGTTGTTCAACTGAAAGGTGCACAACTTAATGTGTTGATCATTTTGGGCCTTTTGGCACTCCTTTTGCACCTGTTGGTAAAATCCTACTATAATCTAGTCTTCTTCAAGTTCCAGCAACTACGTGAGGTGCTCCACGATACTCTCATGGTCCATCATATCAGCCAATGATGCAATCCACAGACTTGGCACAATATACTCCATGGGAATCAAAATCTCTATCCCATAGACCAACCTAAACAGAGTTTCACCTGTCAACTTTTTTACGACATCTTATATGGCCATAGGTGGCTCGTATGCATACATCCCAATCATTCCTCTTCACATTTCAGACCTTTGTCAATGAATTCTTTAGGATTTTATTGAATGCTTCCATCGTACCATTAGCTTGAGGATGATAGGGCATACTCTTCTCATGAGAAACCTATAATTCTTCAACCATCACTACAATTGTTTCATTTAAGAAACGCGTACCCCTATCGCTCATTGGTATCTTAGGAAATCCAAACTGAGTCAATACATTCTCAAATAGGAACTTTGTAGCTATAATAGTGTTACAGTCTTTAACTCGTTGTGCTTCCACCCATCTTGTCAAATACTCAATCGCAACAAAAATGTACTGCACTCTTGTCTTCTTCCCTAGTGGCTATATCAGACCCACAAAATCAATTTCCCATTTGTCAAATACCTATAATGTTATCCGCGGTTTTAAGGCCAGTTCATCCCTCCGTGATGGATTCCCTATTCACTAGCAAGCATCGCATGCCCTGCAATGTGCCTTATAATCCTTAAGCATCATCTGCCACCACAAACCTGTGTGCAAAAAAATTTGTGTGGTTTCTTTGCCTGCATAGTGTCCTCCTATCACTCCTCCATTTGCTTCATCAAGGATGTTGGATCGTTCAAACTCTGAAACATATCAGTGCAGTAGTTCATCATTTCCCATTTTATACAAGTGTCCCACTATTAGAGAAAAATCAGATGTGCAGACCACCAATTCCTTTTTCTGTTGTGTAGAATATTTTTCCGGGGCTATACCAATGGTTAAGAACTGAATTATGTCTGTAAAATGATCATTTGCAACTCGTACAAAAGAGATTTTCATCCAATAGTCCTTCGAAACTAGTGAGTTCCTTGTAAGCCTTAATTTTGGATAGATGATCTAGTCCCGCATTCAATATACCGGGCCTCACAAACACCTCAAAATCATTTTCTTGGAAGAGTAATAACCACCTACAGATCTTCCCCCCAACACATTCTTGTTGACCTGGTACTTGAGAGCGGAGTGATTTGTATACATCTTAAAGCGTGTGCCCAACAAGTAATGTTGAAACTTCTATAGTGTGTACACCATTTCCAACCCTTTGCACTTTATAGTTAAGTAGTTCTTCTTAGCCTTTGATAATTTCCTACTCACAAAGACTATAGGATGATTAAGTTCACCTTCACTTATCTGGGTCAATACTACACCTATTGCAATATAGGAAGCATCCACATGAACATGAAATTATTTCTTCCAATCTGGAAACAAGAAAATGGGCACAGTCACCATATTTTCTTTTAACACATCTAGACTGTGCTAACACTCCTTATCCCAATATAAAGTTGCATCCTTCTTTAGAAATTTCTCCATTAGCATAGTTATCTGCGCATATGCTTTGATAAACTTCCTAAGTATCCGGTGTGGCCCAACGTTAAGCATAGTTTCTTTACATTCTTGGGAGCCTCTAAATTGACAAAAAGAGTTATCTTCGTAGGGTCAATCATTAATCCTTGCTTACACAACACATGACCTAGGAGGATCCCATAAGGCACAGAAAATATAAATTTCTTTAGATTCAGGGAAATTTGGTATCTTTGACAAGTATCCAACATAAGGTGCAGACTTGCAATGTGGTGCTTTACCAATCCAAAAATAGTCTAGTCAACAAAATAAACTTCTAAGAATTTATGGATGAAATCTTTAAAAGATGCAACTATGACCCTTGAAAAGAATGCAGTTGCATTCTTTAGCTCAAATGGCATTACTCTTTACTGGAAGCATCCCCAGTCCATCGCGAAGGTGGTCTTACTGCAATCCTCCAATGCGATCTTAATTTGCTGGTACCCTTAGAAGCCATCAATGAATGAATAGGCTTCCTGTCCTCCAACATTCTCCAAAACTTAATCTTTAAATGACATTGGAAATGGGTCATGAATGCACGCATCATTGATCTTTCACAGATCTACACATATTCTGATTTAATCTTGTTGCTTCTTCTCCTGAACAACCATAAGTCTCACCCAGTCAGATTCTTCCACAGGCTCAATTATTCCAGCCTCTATCTTTTTATCTAGCTCTTTGCGCACCTTCTCCTTATACTTGGGATTTAGACAGTAGGGTCTTTGTTTCATAGACTTCGCATCAGGATTTAAGGTGATCTTAATTACACCTAGATCCCATCCTATTCCCTTCATATTTGAGAACTTTGTAGGAAACAAGTCCTTATATTCATGCAGTAATTCCGCAACTTTTTCAGCGGTATCTTCATCCCAATAATCACCTATATTCACAAACTTAGGTTGCTCATTGGATCCAATGTTCACATGCCTAGTCTTCAAAGGTTTTATTATATCAGGCTTTTCTGCTTTGATCCCTTCAACCTCACATTGTCCCTTGGTTTTTGGAATGTTGATATATCTTGGATCCTCTTCTTCTTCTACAATCATGTTGTAGCATTCCAATTCATGGCGCAATTGTGTATTCCAGTCTGGGTAAAACCATTCTACTAGTTCGTCTCCTATGCCCTAAAGATTGCGGCCTTAATTTCCTGGAGTGCTTCATCAATGCATGCAGATCCATTCTTAAAACTAAAAGTTAACAAAAACATCTCCCTCGGGATATCCCATTCAGTTGTCCCATGGCATAGCTCTATTTCTAAGTATGAGTTCATTAGAATAGTATATAGAGTATGACAAAATATATGTAACCATTCTGGTTGAGGCTCCACTCCCAAAGCTTTAGTCCATTGCACCAAGTGCTCATGCGGGTCATCCTTTCCACTGTATTTTTCTATCATACGAGTATTGAAATATCCAAACCTTAGCTTCATCATTCACTTGTACTCCTTTTAGCCATCAAAAGTATCCTTGTGCTTACCCCACCAATGAGCAGGCATAGCGTGCAGTGCCAGATCAAGAGCATGGAACCAATGTTCCTCTGGAACCTCCTTTTCAAACATATCTAGAAACAAACTAACATCATGTAAGCCATCATACTAAGGAATATTTCTTACCTCCATGGATACACACTGAAGTGATTTTGTCATCATATTGCAATGTAGTGTTGAAATTTCATTCAACCTGTTATGCCAATGCTTGAGTTCTTCATCTAAATATGAAGTACAAGAGCTATCTTTATCCCATGTAATTCGCCCATTTGTAGTGGGATTGATCCAATATTCATCACACATAGTGATCTTGTATATTTTATCCAAATCATCATCTTCTTTAGAGTTGGAAACTAGTTCAGTGTAGTACGTTCCCTCAGTAGGATAAGTGGTACAATAAGTTGCAGTGCCTTTCTCTCAAATGTCATCCTTCACTTCTTCAAGTTAATTATGGTATCCATGTCAAAGGCCCAATCATTTCCCAATTACTTCAAAGTCGACCAGAGCACTTTCACCCTCAATGTCTACTGTTACACCATACAGGCACCCCATAGGAATGATTTTTTGTTGATTGGCCATGTGTGCTATATAGGAGACAAATATAGTGCAAGTCTCCCCATTCTTTCCCATGTCCGTTTTGGCAGAACCTTTGCATCAGATCCTAGATCCAGCATGACTTGATCGATTTAATACTCTCCAACCTACACGGTCTTCCTCATCTCACACCTTGTCGCTTCATATGTTTACATAGTGTCCTTACAATGCGTTGTTTGGGAGGAGTCTTGATTTTACCTGTACATTTTTCAATTAGCTTCTAGAGTCCTTTTACATCGTTCCTATTCTGCAATAGCTTCATACAAGTTTTCAGAAAAGTAGCCAATAGTTATGGATCCATGTCCTATGCTTCATTGTTTCCAATCGATTTCTCCTTACTTCCTGACGTAGAAGTGTCAGAAAAGTTCTTGTTGGCCTCCATAAAAGTTTCTTTATCCTTTTTGAGATCCAATTTGATCTCTCTCTCGACAACCTTGCGAACCCAACCTTTGGTTTCTAGATGCTTTCCCTTCTCTTCTCCCATGGAAATACCACTTTGAGTCACGATATTGATGCTGTGGTCTTCTTCGAGATGCTCCACCCTCATCAATTGTATATTTTGTGTGGGAGTCTGTGTCGTTTTCTCCTACATCTTGGCTATCAGCACTAGGCAAGCTTCAATCACATGGTCAAACTGTCTGCAATACTGACAAGAGGGATTTTTTAGGTTCTGGCAATCGTGCACAAAATGTCCAACTTCCCTAGAGTTGTAGCAAATAACTTTTCTGCGATATCTTCCAGCCCTTCCTCCTCTTCCTCTTCCACAACCCTGGAATCCTCCTTGTGCTACACTTGTGCTCTGATCCTAAGGCTAATTTTCTACCTGCATTTGATAGGTATGGGTTCACTCCATCATTAATTCGTATCTTTGGCAGTTTTTCTCATCATGTCCAACTGACTTATAGAAGGTACAAAACAATTATTGTGGCGTCTTTACAAAATTTAGCAAGAGGTGACAATGGATAGTTGCATGCTTCCTAGCTATCTGGCAGATAACACACCATAAGGGTAGTCCTGCGCTTGGTCCCACAATGTTCTCCAGCTTCAGTGGTACAGGGCCTCCTCCAATCAACTAATTCTAATACACAAGGCAGTGATCCTTATCATGTCCCTTGTCTTTGAATTCTATATAGCAGAATTCAGCACGCACCTCTAGCTAAGCTTCCTTTCCTATCTTCAAGATCTGTAATTCCATGTGCAAGCTTGCTAGCTATGACTGCATCTATTGTAATCCAACATTTGTATATTGCACTTGCAACGTTTCCAACCTCATTGTGATCTTCACAACCTTTGCTTGCATCCCTATCTTTTGTTGTGGTAATGGTAATCTCAGATGAGGCAACAATGAAGCAATGTACCAGTCTGTGCGTTGATCATTTGTGATCTTCGTATTAGCTTGATGGATCAGGAATTTTATCCTCTAATCAAAGTCCCACAAGGACTCATTTACCCTCTGTTGTATTTCCTTAAACTAAGTTACAGACTTCACCTAAGACTTAGGCTTCTTAAACTCATTGTTCAATGCCTATTGAGTCTCATCTATCGTCGCTCTATGTCTATCCATACAAAAGTTGATGTACCAAGTCAATGCTATGTCTTGAATTGTTGTGACCAGCTGCGTTTTCTTCGTCTTATCATTTGTAATATGTTGCACTATCCATTCAGCATCTGTGACAAACCAGAACTGTTTAGGGTTTTTGCTTCCCACCCCTTTGAATATTGACATCTTCATTGTGTTCACCATGTTGAATGGTTGATGCGGAGGTGGAGGTGGAAGTGGAGGTGTAGGTGTATGTAGCAGAGGTGGAGGTGGCAGTGGAGTGGATGGATGGGGTATCCTCGGGATACCTTGGCTGATTATCTGCAGCACACTTTGCAGTGTTTCCAGAATACTCCCTTTGTCATTGCTATCAGATGATGCTAACAACGGATTATATTTAGAGCCTCATTCTTCATTCCTTATAAAGGGTTTTCAACTTCGTGTAGTCCCTAACATCAATGTAATGGCATCACCCGTTTCTCAAAAAACAACATCTTAATCCAGGTTTTCAAATATTTTAAGTACTTACCTCTTGGTCACTTGAAGAATCTGCATTCTTCTTCACTATAGCTGATGTTCATATCAATCGCAAGATCAGTGATGAATCCTCCTAAGATATGATAAATCTAGTGATCGACGACCCGCGCGATGTTATTTTTTGAAGCTTTCATGTGCTTCACCAGTTCTGGAGTCCACACAATATGGTCATCAAGTCTCCACGTACCCTCACTATCTACTAATTTTGACAGCCACTCATGTAGTGGACAAGGAAAGAAATAGAAGAAGGCTTCAGTATCATCTCTGTATAGGTATCTATTCAGTCATTGTTCCTTGGAAAACCACAAGTTTCTATTCTCCTGAGTTGCAAACGCGTGCAACTTCTGGTCCACCAACTTTTTGATTTCTTTCTTAGTAGGGAACAACTTCTTTGACATCACAGATTCCTGAGACAGATACCAATTCCAACGATGGAACCACTTGTGGGCTTGTTGGGGCCTAACCTAGGTTCAATGTTATCTATGCAAACCAACAAAGCTGTAACTGCTGGCCCTTTCGGAAACGACCTGCGTAGCACAGGCTGCAGTCTCACCTGAGGTAGTATTGGGGGATGAAAGAACTAGGTTTTTGCATCCATAGGATTGTGTGATATGTTCCTATAGTCCTTATGGCCTAGATCTACCTTCGTGCACCTCTAACCCTTCTGAACATATAATTACTGTAATTCTATTAAACAACTTCCAGATCTTCATGAAGGTTCCTAATTATACCTTTCATGCATAAATACTATAAATCTAATACTTTCGTGTAGCAACTAAGAATTAATTCATGTAAATCATAATACAGAGTGAAGATACATAAACTTGCAGAAGTAATAAATAAGGCATAGATGCAGTAGAATAGACTCAAAACTATCTTTATTAAGTATATTCAATTTAGTATGGACTTCTTTTCCCTGCTCACTCATCTTGCAGACTTACCAAGGTCTCTACCCACTTAGCTGCAAGAGCCTTCCCCTTTCACCTAACTACAAGAAATAGACCTTTCCTCCCTTAGCATGTTGCCCTTACAGTGATTCTTCACAAAATGTTACTTTTCTAGACTCGCTATGACTCATATATATAGATAGAATTTTCTTTACAATACCATGGTTCTCGAACCAAATGTGGGTCTCAAAACCACTCTATTAGTTACCCACCTAAGGGACTAAAGCCCATTTCACTCATACTAGCTTTGTGCTCCGCTTCCACATTTCATGGAGACTTTACATTCATTACAAAAATATATTACAAAAACTACCAAAACTTGACCAAAATGACCCCATGAACCCTATCTCAACACCTTGAGCTCCCATTTGAGCTCTACACACACATTTTTCTAGGTTTATACATTGTAGAGAGGAAAAACTCTACCAAGATAAAGCGTTGAGGATAGCTGAGGACCTATTGTTGGGGAAAATTGATTGCTTAATAAAAAATAACTAATCACCTAGACATTAATTATAAACCTAAGGAGTGTCCTTTTATTTGAAGGCAATAAAAAAAATATATGCAAGAAAATACCAAGAACTAACATTAGTTCTACATGATTATGTTCTACACTATCAAGTTCATTTGACAAGAAATAAAATGTAAGACTTGAAAAATAATAATAAATTAAAAAGAAGAAAGTAAATCACAATAAAATAATTATGATAATCACACAAATTAAATCAATATTGAATTAAACCCTACCTTGCTGAATTAGAAATCTAACCTATTTCACCCAACTGAATTCAAGTGCTAATCTAGAGCAACAAATTAAATGAAATCTAGAAATTGCAGGAAACAACAAATCTAGAGAATGGAGTAGCCAACAAATTACTTGAACAAAAGGAAATCTACTTTAAATAACAATGATTGAAATTCAAAGGAACAAGCACATAACTAAACTACTTTTATGCTCAAGGAAACACTTCATCAAGGTAGTGGGCTCAACTGCCCAAGACTCAGTTCTGCCTTGAAAAATAACTCAGTTAAAATTACAAAAAACAGATGTAGAACTCAATGGATAACTTCCTTCATTAAAACATGTGAGAGAAATAATTACAACAGAATGAATTTCTTAGCTTTGTCTCAAATTCCACAATTGTTCATCCTCTCCCTTCCCCCTCCTTAATCTTTGTTTTCATGTAAATACACAGAGAGCAAAAAGGAAGTTACAACAAAGTTGATTACAAACTGATTTCCATTACAAATTTGGATTTTCCAAAACAAATTGATTAGCAATATCATATTTGAAATATATTTCCATCAACATTTAGGATGAACAAGTCGAATTTGGTATTGCAATTGGAAGAATTTGGAAAATGGTCACAACAACGAATTTGAGAAAATAACCTTCAGAGAACCTTGTGTTTCTCTCAATCCAAACCTAATTTTGGAAATCTTCCCATTACAAAACTAATTTGGTATGTTTTTCACAAAAACCCATGTCTCAAATTTGCAATATTCATCTTCCTTTTCCAGAAACCTCCAACACAAAATTGTCACTTCTTATCCTAGTGAATTTATGAGTTGGAATATTTGATTCTGAGTTGGATATCAAATTTGCAATATAGAAGAGATCTTAGAGGCTAAAATAGTGAGTTATTTTATAACAAACTCATTAATAAACCATCATTGCTAAAATCATGCATAATAATCATCAATTTATTTAAAATAAAGGATAACAAGTATTATTTACTCACAAGAGAATAAATAACTATAAAATGGAATTATATGATAGATTACGATAAATTACATGATAAACAATGGTATAAATGGATGAAATAGATGTTAAAAAGTGATAATAATAATTTCAAATTGGTGGCCCAACATCTCCCCCAAACTAAACATGTTGCATGTCCTCATGCAACCCAATGCCTCTGTATTATCCATGTTGTAATACAATAATAAAAATGCTCACCCCAACTTATGATATTGATGGAACAAATGGATTCTTCCTCAAATACTTATTTTAAAATAATATATATTCAATTCTAGCGATGTTGGTGAAGGTGTAACAATTGACACGTTGAATTTCAACCATATGTTTATGAAGTTGCAGCAAAATATGATACAAGTAACAACAAGCTTCATTAACCCTTTTCTCAAAAACTACAAACTAGATTTTGTTGAAATTTTGCAAGCAAATTTCTACTATATTAGTACTTATCCAATCCAAAAATTAAATATTTCTGCTGCATATATCCTGAGATATAAGCAAATTGGTTGTAGGTGATGGTGCATATTTTTTGAAAATTTACAAACTGATTTAGCTTGAAATTTTCTAGGTTTGTGTATTTTAATGACACCTCTTTGCTGTCCAAAAATCATAAGAAGTCAGTTCATAGTTTTAAATATATACAAAAATCAATTTTATGCATTGTATAAAAATGTAATTGTATGCCTTAAATGAGGAAGAAAGGAGAAAACATCCATCATGCATAGAAACTCCTCCCCCAAACTAGAGAATTAGCATGCCCTCATGCTATACTAGAAAACAAATTGAGGTGGTTGCTACAACCATTGTTGAAATCTATGCTTGGTGTAAAACAACATTGAATAAGGGAGGTTTTGAGTATGAATAAGGAGATTGATGGATGATAAAGAGTATTAATGGCATGGTCATGATAAATAAATGAATGAAAGTAACACTCCCCCAAACTGAAATCTTTTGTCTCTGAAAATTGGGAAGTGGTAAAGAAGTGGAACTAATGGTTGAAAAATATGAGTGAATTATGCTCAGTGGTTTTTTTTGACATTCTCCTAAACTTTTAATAAATAAAAAACTTATGCTATTTTACCTCAGGTTTTACCTCTGTAAAAATGTGGAATGGCATGTATGGATTGACATTTGTTGAAGATTATGTAGGTTGAGCTGATGTTGAAAATGATGCAAAAGTGGAAGCCATGCATGCTGAAAGAAAGTAATTGCAAAACATAGCAAGGTTGTCTTCTTCCAAACTGATTAGTTTCACTGTCATCAAGATTTCTATAACACATCTCATTAGTAGAATTAATCAATAATTCATCACCTCAATTACCTCACTACATATAAAAGTGACATAATCATTTTGTGAGTTCCATGGGATAATAATGGATCAGAAGGTAAAACATGCATTCCCTATGCCCATAAGATTTGGTTGTTATGAGCACAAAAATTGTGAGAATTAGTTATCTAAATATTTTCTTCTCAGGGGATGACCAATTACCTAGCGTTCACAATTACAATTAGGCCTTTTTATTCTACCACAAAATAAGTGTAGTGTTGTCAAGCTAGGAATACATGACGATTGATTGGGAAAAGAAACTATCTTTAGTTAAATATATGAAACTTGTAGAATAAAGGAATGATAGATTAGATGATACAAAATGTCAAATATCAAATATCCCAAAAGTTTCATCCCTGACATGTAAAGTGAATATTTATAACTCAATAATAGATATAAATCATAACCATCATCATCTAAGAACTGATTAAATATTACCCCATGAACCATTCTAGCAAACCTTATATATGCAACAATGAGCTTTATCGGAAATTAGTTTTGAGAAAACAAGGTAACCAAGTAGATCATAGTATTGAATTAACTTCTATACCATTGGCATAGCTGTTGCTGCTAGCAAGCATCCATATGCTTGACAAGGATGCCTTTTTAATCCATTGAGATGTCAGTGTCCCATCTATTAGAAATAAATACATAGTTACAAGAGCATTTCAATTTACTTAGATGCCCACTAAAGATCAGTATTCTTGCTTGGTAACTAGTTAATAACAATTCCATTCATGGGAGTAAACAAAGGTGAACAAGTCGACTCATGATAAGACCTCTTGTCATTCAAATTTATGATCAAAGGCCATTACCCTGGCTTGGTGACCAGTAGTGGTAATGTCACTTTATTAGGGCCTATGATCATGGTAGGTCAACTCATGATGAGACCTCCTATCATCCAATTGATTATTTTTTGTTTAAAATTCAACTATGGTTATTATTAATTAACAAAATATTACTTAATAGATGGGGTGGTAGGTCAACTCTTTAAGATCTAGGGATGGCGTAAAGATTTTTGTAGTAACAACTTTCAACTTGGGTAATTTTTCTTCTCAAAACCTAATAACCTTCGAATGATTGTTGATAAATATAGTTTTCTTTGTTGGGATTGGGGTTGAGGAATAGGTTAGTAGATAATGACATAAATATTTAAGTATAATTTTGTGGTCATCATCATAAATTTTACAAGATCAAGGACTTGAAAAATTACAAAAGTTGAAAGTTGGCATGATAAAATCATCTTTGCATAATTATTCCTTTAAAAATAAGATTATGTTTATAAATAAACAAAGATAAATTGACTACCCAATCCTTATATCAAAGAGGAGCTAAAACATCAAAAGTATTTCCGATTCACCAAGTGTTAAATCAAAAGCGTGAAAATGGGCAGCCATGACTTAGGTAACAACAACTGTAATAGAGCGAACAATAACCATGACCAAGGGAACAATAGCTGTGATGAAGGTGTTGACATTGTGACACAGTTTTGGCGCTATGACACAGGTGTTGTCCTTGATGGCAACTCACTCAAATGATAGATCGCAGTTCAGGTTCTCAGAATGAAAGAAGAAGAGATATACGTAGGTTCCTCCTAACCAAGTCACGTATACACGTGGGTTTGACGATCAAAAGGCGTGCATACGTATGCACACACCTTCATGCAAGGAAAAGCACGTACATGTGGGAAAATTCATTTTTGGACCATGGTCTTTAGTCCTTGGTATTTGGACCTATGGCTTTGGTCTAGGGTATCTCATTCGACGTGTTGAACCCAGGTATTGAGTCCATAGTATTGGTTCTAAGTGGTTTTGAACCATGTTATTGAATAAGGCCTAAGACTATAAAAGGGGAAGGAGATCATTAGGCAAAGTGATTTACTCAAGCATTGAATATTTTATGAAGAGCAAGATCTAGAATACTAGTAATTGGGTTATGGTTCATAGCTGGATCTGAATCAAGGAGGAACCTAAGCACAAGAAGAAGGATAAGTTCTATTGATGGGTCAAGATCTTAAGGCCTGAAGAGAAGTATCTTTGTGTGATTTTGATCTGTCATATTTGGCACATGACTTGATCTATAAATCTGATGATCAGGGTATTACTAATGTCTAAATAACTAAAAAGGGTAAGATTATCTTTTATAGATCTGTACACAGGTTCAGTGAAGAAAAGCCGCGTATACACGTTGGTTCAGTAATTCAAAATTGCTTATATGCAGGTTGGCCTTATTATAGAAGCATATGCATGCAGGTTTCTACATATTGAAGTAGTGTACGTCTCATGAAATATGTTTTAGCTACTTCTGCTTATTCCTGCAGTGTTCTGAGTTCAGGATTGGTGTCTAGTTACTGTTATTGTATTCTGGTTACAACATTTAGATAAGTGATTGTTTGATTCAGTTGTGGTTTGTAAAAAGAAGATTGGTTGATGCAAATATACTTGATATTTAATTGATGTTATTCATGGATCTAGTCTAAAAATTTATGAAACGTGGTCCCTGGAAGTAAAGAGAAGGTTGTAGCCTTCTGTAGGTCAGCACCTACGTACTAGTATCTCAGCTAGTATAAGAGCTAAGGGGGTTGTAGCTCCCTTCCAAGAGAAGCTGGAGAATGAGAGAAGGTTGTAGCCTTCTGCCGGGTAGCAGCCTACGTACTGGTATAAGACTGCACCAGTACAGAAACATTTTAAAAAGAAGTTTCTAATTAAAAGAAGATAGAGACGAATTGCAGCAGGTGTTTTTCACCCACATTGGGTTTCCACCTTATATCTTGTGTTCTTATGTGTGACTGCCTGTTCTGTTTACTATTCCTGGTTACTGTTTATATGGTTTGATGCACAGAATAATGATCAACATCTGAAGAATAATTTAAATTACAATTCTGCTAGCTATATGCTAGTTTCATTAACTGTAGTTGTGTACATACATGGTTTTTACTAACTAAAGTAGCGTATACAAATCTGATTGTAAAATGAAAAATAATTGACCTGATAATACTGATTCACCCCCCCTATCAGTATTATTTCCAACAAAAGGGAACAACAATCGTAACCAATGGAGCAACAACTGTGACTAAGGGAATAATAACCATGACCAAGGGAACAAATTTTGTGACTAAGGGAATAACAATCGTGACCAAGGGAACAACATCTGTGACTAAGGAAACAACAACCGTGACCAAGGGAACAGGAACTGTAACTTTAAAGGGAACAACAACCACAACCAAGGGAACATCAGCTATGACTAAGGGAACAACAATCACGACGAATGGAACAACAGTTGTGAATAAGGGAACAACAACTGCGACCAAGGGAAAGACAGTTGTGATGAAGGGAACATCAGCTGTTTCTTTTAATGGAACAACAATTGTGTCAAAGGGAACAACAATAGTACCTT
The DNA here is from genome assembly GCA_031772625.1 of Pinus tabuliformis. NCBI lineage: Eukaryota > Viridiplantae > Streptophyta > Pinopsida > Pinales > Pinaceae > Pinus > Pinus tabuliformis. The sequence continues at coordinate 958,003,678 of CM062811.1, forward strand.
TGAAGGGAACAACAATTATGACAAAGGGAACAATGACTATGACAAAGGGAACAACAATTGTTTCTTTTAACGAAACAACAACCATTTCAAAGGGACCAACAATCGTACGTTTGAAGGGAACACCAGCTGTACCATAAAGAGAGAATGACTGAGTTGTAAGGAACAACAATTGTGCCCAAAGGAATGGCAATCATGATTCGAGGATTATTTATCCAATAATACCATTTTTGCATGTTACAACCTCAAAACTACCCATACTATTTTAAGCTCATGGACATGAAATATTAAGAATGACTTGTTGCAATCCCTCCCAAAAACTATCTCAAAGGGAAATCCTAGCAAGGTGACATGGAAAAGGATTAGCCATCCAATAGTCATAATCACTTTAGAAAATAATGAGGAATTAAGAGTAAATAATTTCTGACAAGACTTACCACAATAATGTTTAATATTAGATATGAGGAAACCATATACTTGATAAGACTTGAGGAACAAATTGATAAATGTGGAGCAACATCATGAAACTTAAGAACTTCCTTATTTTATTTTGATGAAGGAAACAAACAGGCGACTTTGAAGTAAAAAAAAAAAAAAACAAAAGAGAATCAGAAAAGAAACAACAATTTATTGAAAAGCAATCAACAAATAAATAACTTAAGTTACAACAGTTGTGATTTCGGTTGCAGCAATGTTGTTTCCTAAGGGAACAATAGTTTGTCAATGGTGAATAAATGGAAACGAAAGATCTATTGGAAAAATGCTTCGGTACAAATGATTTGGATCTTCAAATGGAGATCAATTCTTCATTTCTCCTGTTATGAATCTGTCAAGTAATGAAAAGGTCTTCACGTTGTTTTCTCCATGTTGGTGAGAAATAGAGAGAATAATTTTGTAACAAGGTATTATGTTTTAAAATATTTTTAGATCATGACACCTAGAAAAAATCAAAATCATATGGTATTAAATTTACTAACAGGTGTTTGGATCAAATTCCCTTATTTCATTAACATTGTCTTCAAGAATAACTCGTTCATAAATTCACCTTCTTTATTCTCCTGGGACCTACAAAAACCAAGCACTTACCTGCAATAAAACATGAAATCATGTATTTAGATAGGTGATAAGGTTCCCTCTATAAAGAAAATCCATGGAAAAAATAACAAAGTAAAATTAATTTATTACCTGCAGGAAAGCAGTGGCCAATCATACTAACCTGCAGTGTTTTAACCATAACTTCTTTCTTTTACATCCGATTTAAGTGATTCCAAAGCCAAATGAAACCGAATTCAAAGGGATATAAACAATAGAAATAGGTTTTAAAAATTTCATGAGATTATGTGTCAAATATACTTAGAACAACCTGCATAATAAAGCCATTTTTGATTTCCCAAAAATGGGTTAAATACTATAATGAACAACCTGAAAAACAAAGTTTTAAGAATGTTGATTTACAATAGGCAGTCAATATTTTGGTCATAACTTTCTCATAAGATATCGAAATAAAGTGATTCAAATTTCGTTGTAAACTATATTGATGGGGGAATAATACATTAGAAACAGGTTTTCAAAATATAGTCATTTAGGTTTCCAAAAATGGATTATCCGAACTCTATCCCTGAGCTACCTACTAGACACCCTATCAATGTTTTGGTAATAGCGTTTTTCTTTCAAATCTAAATTGAGTAATTAAATTTTGGTTGTAAAGTAGACATCAAGGGATACTTACTATAGAAATATGTTTTAAAAATATTTTCATTTGTTCCCTTAAAAAATGACTGTCCCGATTATTTTTCAGAAATTTTACCAAGCCCACAAGCCATAAAATATGATAAACAAACATTTTTTGCAAAATGGTGATCAAAATGGATATGATTCTTTGTAGAAATATTATTTTCTATATAAAATTTCTACACACACAAATAAACAATTATCACCGATGTTGATTTCCACACCGTGTTGCAACAAGAACAACTATTTTTTACATAGAAAGAAAATTATTTATGTCTCTCCTTATTTATTCTATTTTTTTACACTAACCTACTCTAATTCGAAAAGGATAAAATATCTCACTATATAAGAGTACTTTCAGTGGATCCATTTTCAAAATAAGTCTTCAAGTATGTAGATACCCAAATTTGAAAAATGCATGTTAATAAATAATAGGGTATGAGGGGCCAACCGCCCTTAAAAGCATGGTGTTAAGAATTGCAAAAGTATGGAGTGATGTTGCCAACAAATGATGGAGTGAAACCAATATTCAATATAGATTTAATCTCTTGATTTCCGATAGTTTTCATTTCTTGAAGTTCGTGAGTTTCTAATGTCTTATTGATCTCGATGGCTTGTTGATGTAGACTAGAAGAAACCTCATTTTCTTCCATAACTTCTACATTTTTTTTATTTGAAACCTTCCCAATCTCAATATAAGTTTTTTGCAATGGTGCATGTGAGATGGAATTGGTGGGAAGGGTGGGTAAATTTTGCAGTTCAACACTATAAGCATGTTGTACTAGTTTATTATTGTGTGGGCGTGGAAAGTGTTGAGCAAGAAATTGTGTAGGACATGGAGGATTTTGATGATGTAGTTGATTGGGTTGTGTGGATGATTTTGATAGGAAAGCAAGATGTTGTTGAAGTTATAATGAAGAATATGGATGATGTGTTTGTGCTACAAGATGAGGGAAAGTAGCCATGTCATCATAAGATAAGCCATACCAAATTTGTGAACAATATTGGTGGGGCTTATACTGATATTAGTATGGCTACCCTAACATAGATGTATTCCATAATGGACTATGCAAGTAAGAAATTGCATAGGAAATGTTTTGAACCATGCATATAGGCCATGGTTTCCATGGTTTTGACCTTGTTGCAGCTTCCCCATCTCTTTGATATGCTACTTCCATCTTAGATAAGGAAGGGTGACTATATATGGGATGCTCCTTTCAGTAATGAGGGAAAAACACTTCATCAAATTCTACCTGATTTTTCTTAACTTGCAAAACACACAATTGTGAATTTAGAGAGCTAATAAAATCATATTTAAAATCTTCAAATAAAACATTGATTTCAGCTCTTATGTCTCCTATTCTTGTAGCAGATTTCTAAAAGAAAGAAGAAAGTTCTATAGAATTTTTACCAACCCTGGAGATTCCTCTTTTATACTTTATGCATATTTCACAAACATCATCATATGATAACTGAAAAACATCACCTTTTCCCATTAGATCTAGGAGTTCTAAAAATTCATCTTGGATTCCTTTCAGTAGGAGTTTTTTCAATGTGTCTTTTGCCAAATGTTTTTGCTTTCATTTTTGAAGGTTGTATCGAAATCACTCTACATAGTCCTCTAAGATTTCATCTTCCCCTTGTATCATACTGAAAATATCTTCATTGGATTTGTAGTAGTATTTATAATTATTTAACAATACATTCTTCATGTCCTCCCATGTTTGAATGTAGTTCCCACCAAGGCTCATGAACCATCGGAGAGCTACTCCTTTTAAAGTAAGAGGATAAATTTTCAACCTTTGAGCATTATTACAATAATAATACCCTCTACGAAGTGCTTCAAACTCAAATAAGAATGTATCTTGATCTTCATTTTCCAAACCATGAAAATTTGGTCGAGCGTATGGGGGGAATGATATGCATTTGTGTTACTCCTCCTTGATCTCTGATAGGAAATTCAAAACTAGTAGTCTGTGCCACTTATTCCCAAAATAGAAGATGTTCTTCATGTGCTACTTTTGGGATCATCCTTCAAATTTTCCTGTCAATTGGTTAGTGAAATGGGTGATGCTTACATCACCACCTGAGTGGAATCATGAGATATTTTTCTTTTCAAAATTTTACCTCTAAAATTCCTACTTCTATTAGTGCATGCTATATAACATAAGACTGACTATTGAGGGTACACTCATCGCTAGTTCCTCAAGATGTGTGCATAGGTTCTTACCTTCTGTATTTAATATCCAACTCTCATGAAGTCAGGTATGCATTTGCAAGCATATATTAGAGTGGTAGTGCTATTTGACTCCCTCGTCGACAAGGGCGCCAAAATGTTGGGGAAAATTAATTTCTTAATAAAAAATAAGTAATCACCTAGATATTAATTATCAACCTGAGGAGAATCCTTTTATTTCAATGCAATCAGCAAAATATATGCAAGAAAATACCAAAAATTAACAGTAATTCTACATGATTATGTTCTACACTATCAAGCTCATTTGACAAGAAATAAATGTAAGACTTGAAAAATAATACTAAATTAAAAAGCATAAAGTAAATGACAAGAAAATAATTATGAGAATGACACGAATTAAATAAATATTGAATTAAACCCTACCTTTTCAAATTAGAAATTTAACCAATTGCACCCAACATAATTCAAATGCTAATCTAGAGGAGCAAATTAAATGAAATCTAGAAATTGCAGGCAACAACAAATCTCGAAAATGAAGTAGCCAACAAATTACTTGAATAAAAGGAAATTTACTTTAAAGAACAATGATTGAAATTCTAAGGAACAAGAACATAACTAAACTAATTTAGATGCTCAAAGCGACACCTTGTCCAAGGTAGTGGGCCCAACTTCCCAAGACACAGTTCCACCTTGACAAATAACTCAGATCAGATTAAAAATAAGAGATATAGAACTGAATGGATAAGTTCCTTCATTAAAACATATGAGAGAAATAATTACAATAGAATTAATTTCTTAGCTTCGTATCAAACTCCACAATTATTCATCCTTTGTCCTCCCCCTCTTTGATCTTTGTTTTCATTTAACTACACAGAGAGCAAAGGGAAGTTACAAAAAATTTGATTACAAACTGATTTCCATTACCAGTTTGGATTGTCCAAAACAAATTGATAAGCAAGACCAGATCTAAAAGATCTTTCCATCAACATTTAGTAGGAACAAGTCAAATTTCATATTGCAATTGGAAGAATTTGGAAAATGGTCGCAACAACAAATCTGAGAAAATCACCTTCAGAGAACCTTGCGTTTCTCTCAATCCAAACCGAATTTTGGAAAACTGCTTGAACAAAACTAATTTTGTCCATTATACACAACACCCATGTCTCAGATTATTCATCTTCATTTGCCTAAAACATCCAACGAAAAACTGTCACTTCTTATCCCAAAGAATTTCTGAGTTGGAATATTTGATTATGAGTTAGAGATCAAATTTGCATTCTGGAAGAGATCTTGGAGGCTAAAATAGTGAGTGATGTTATAACAAATTCATTGGTAAACCCTCATTGGAAACATCATGCATAATAATCAGCAATTTATTAAAAATAAAGGAGAACAAGTATTATTTACTCACAAGAGCATAAATAACTATAAAATGGAATTATATGATAGATTACAATAAATAACATGATAAACAATGGTAGCAATGGATGAAATAGATGTTAAGAGCGATAATAATATTGACAAATTAGTGGCCCAACACCTATCACATTTGAGGGGGATTGGCAACATTTTACCTATTCCTTTCACCATGCGTTACAAAATAAAATTACAATCTCATATTCTTCTCTTCTCCATTGGTCGTTTTGGAGTTATTATTCACTATAGTTCTTATTTCCTTCCGTTGTATACCTAGTTGTGCTGCATATATATGGAAGTTTCCAGGTTTTATTTCTTATATCTATTGCAAATCTAAGTGGTTCTATAGCCATTTCTGTTGTTAGGGTTGTTTATCATCCACAACTTAACATGTGTTCTTTGGGTACACTCTCGATAAGAATACACTATAACAAATAGCGACTCCAATGTAGTGATTCAGAAACCTAGATGGTCATCAATTCAACTATTAAGGTTTTTCTATATTTAATCTCCTAATGTTATTATCTAGCCTTTTAACCCTAAAACAATCAAAATTCTAACTTCAAAGTGTTTTCTGGCCTTTTCCACACGTAACATGTACCAATAGCGCTAGAGATGACAAATTTTTCCACGACCTACCACTTGAGGAGCAAGGGACAAAATTCACACTTTTCAAGCCCAAACCTATGATCTGGAGGTCTAGAGTGCACTTCCTAACCGAAAAAGTGCGATCTCTCCTGAAAACAGGTCAATACCTGTGATTTTGGGTTTTTCTGAGTTTTGTCTGTAATTTTTCTGGGTTTCTGCAAGAGCACTATACTAGGTTGTTTGACCACTCTCCCAACCTATTTCAGGCCTATATATGCATTTTTTTCTTGTTGAAGAAGGATCAAGCCCTAAGAGTTTCATTCCTCTTCCACCTTTATAGATAGAGTCAAGCTGAGTAGGTAGTCTAATATTGTTAGTGCTTTCAGCCATTATTTATAGATTTGAGCCATCATTTTATCAGATACCTAAGATAGGTTTTTGTTCATCCAAAAATCCCTTTTGATTCTTGTTCAGCCATTTTCCTTAGGGTCCCATCATTTTCCCTAGTTTTTTCACCCTTAATCTTATCTTTGGCAACACTTTTCCCTCTAGTTTATTGTTGTTTTTTGCATTATTTCCAGTAATATAGAGTCATTAGATTCCATTCACACTGACACTTAGATCTTGTGGCCCTTCCTAGTTTGCTTTGAGTTAGCTTTTCCACCATTTAGTCTCCTTGTTTGTCAAGCTGGTTTGGGTGGGATTGCATGCATATTCTATTGTTTATTTACTATTCATTATTTGATTATTTATGGTTAAAATTAACACACAAAAGAACACCTAAAGTGAATGGCAGTTGGTTTACACCACCACGCCAAGACATAAACTTAATTAATCAATCTCCCTTATAATAGACAACAATATTTTTTCTATTACCCTTCACCATTTCCATGTCACCAGTGTCTTTCCATCATAGCAACACCAAGGAGTCTTTCGCTTAGAATCCAAGGTCATCACCCCCAGTTTCCTCTTGGACATATCACTCATACTCCTATGGTCTGAGTGAGTCCTTACTTGAGTCACAATACCAACTCTTCTTTTGGTCTATCTGATTCCTCATCTGATTCTAAGTCTTCCCTCCTGCTAGTAGTCATCATGTCTAGGGCTAATGGAAGTAGGGAAAATCCACCAGCTAGTGGTTCTGGTCCTACTCGTGTAGTCCCATCTAGTAGAATCACCACAGGAACTGTTTCGGCAGCTCCTTTACTTTCTTTTATGGTTGGGGTTAGGCCTTATGAATTTCAACCAATTGATAAATGACCCCATACACCACCATGCTAGTTGGCCATCTCCGCCAACTAAGCTTCCCTCCGACATTCCAAAGTTTAAGGGTAATTCTCGAGAGGACCCCACTAACCATGTATGATCCTTCCACATGCGTTGTTCATCCAAATCTATAACAGATGACTCCATTCACCTTCAGTTATTCCAACACACGCTCATTAGAGATGTTGGAAAGTGGAATGTCGACCAAACTTTTGCTTGCCATTTCACTTTTGAAACTCTAGCTCAAGCATTCCTTTCATATTTCTAGTTACATCTCTAATATGACACCAACACCAAATTATTGACCACATTTCGTTAAACTTTTGCCACCCTCCTTTCTGTCCATATCTAAGATTGGCATAGAAGGAGGAGCATGTGTTGTGCTCCTACATTCAAAGACCATGTTTATCTTGACCTGTTCATAGGGTAACTCTTAGCCCCATAGGAAAAGATGTCACATCTCATTTTCCTCAATCAGAGGAAGAAGCTCTTGAGGTTTCCATGAAATATGACCATATTTATGCTCAATCAGTTTATGTTTATATTGTATTGTCGGATCTCCCTAGACCTAGTCGTGCCAATGCATTAGGGGCATCTCATTGCACAGACAACATTGTTGGATCCATTTCCCATCAATTGCCATATGCCCAATCGAGCTACAACTATCATCAAGGGGGGACAAGTTGCTCCAGCACCTATCCTACTCGTCCCAGCAATGTGTATTCAAGAAAAAGCACCTAATATGCATTCACCCAACCATATTCGCAGATTCTAGGGCCAGTTGTTGCTCAACCTATTTACCAAACCATTGCGCCTTCCCTTTCTTACACTTGTGCACCACCAAGCACTCCAACCCCTTAGGCATTAGTGTCACAGCCTCCCACACCTCCTTAACCTCTACCACAATAATCACCTCCCCCATAGGGGCAAGTGTATGCTCAGTAGCATGCAAATAATCCCATCAATTCGAATAAAAATAATAAGGAGAAAGGTAATCAGAACCAAAAAAACGCAGGGTAACCAGGGTAATTAACCTAATATACCCCAGGGGAATCATCCTACCACCAACAACAAGTAATAGGGATATCAGTCCAATCAAGACAAGGTAATTCATATTAATATTCCTTATGCATGTTGTGGTGTGCATGACCATTATACTCATGAGTGTCCCCTCTTACACCAGATACCTCAAATGTGGGAAGCCTAAGTAGCATCTAGAGGCTTACAGCTAATGCAAAAACCTCCTAATCCTACACCAAACCAATCATTTGTGCTCATGAATCCTTTCCCCTAGCAAGGATTTATCACTTCCCATCATCAACATTGTCAAGTTGCCCCTCCACCTTAGGAATCTAGTCACAGTGCCTACCATATTCTTATGATGAACTCTCACAGGGTCAACACCTCTGATATCAACCTCTAAACTCAATCTCATCAGTATGATAGGCCATCAACTTTGTTTGCAGGCGAGACAAAAACAAAAGAGTCCTCTGAGTCCATTACGAGACCCAATGGTTCCTTACAGATCCCTCTCCCAAAACCAAAGGTCATTCCTAGGATCCGAAAAGGGCCATTATGCCATAATTCCACTTCTAACTGAGTTTCCCACACTTACAGTGTAGTAGATGACTTGGAAAAATCTCTTGCTGCCATGTCGATGATGGAAGTTCTCTAGTCATTCCCATGTCATAAGAAAGCTCTCCTAAATGCTCTGGGTGTAGTTGACCCTTTATATGATTGTTTCATTGTCTTCCCCATTGATACGTCAGATCATCCACCATTACGCCCATCTGTTTCTTTCCAAATACCTATCAGAGTACGCAATTATATCATTCAACAGTGTATTATTAATGAAGTTGCATCCACATTCATGATTTCCACAAATGGTTGGAAACAACTCAAGTCACCTAAGCTATCCACAGCCACCATCACTTTACATGCTTGGGATGGTCAACCTTCATAGCCCCTCAGCATGTACTACAACTGTCCTATCATAGTTGTCGGCATGACTATTTGTGTCGACATAGAGGTTATGGATGCCCCTTTAGATTACAACATTCTATTGGGTCATAGCTACACTTATGCAATGTTAGCTGTAGCATCCACACTTTTCTGTAAGATTTTATTTCCCCATAATGGAAAGATTGTTATAGTTGATTAGTTGACATATTACGAGTCACGGTCTTAGTATTCACATAATTCCATCATATCATCGATGAATGATAGAAAAATAGTCAAGCCCCTCACCAATCTCTCACTTGGAGTCTACAAATATTCTGCCTTACTTGGTGTGTTCCCTGGTCACCCCCACCCTCTCATCCCTGACCATAGTTCATCGAGTGCTTTCATGTTACAAGTATCTCGGGTTGCCCGTAAGAAATCCACTATGCTTCACCAATAGCCAGCTCGACTGCATCCCTCTGTTGCACCCTCAACATATGGGTCCACCCATCAACAATCTCCTCGTTCTGTAGGTGCCTCCTACGTTCCCACCAGGAACTACCCCTCCAGGTCTTAACCATCTAGGAATGGTTCTGCTGAGACACTATCCAGCAAGTCAAATACCTCTCTTGTTTCCTCCACCTAGAATCTTTTATGTTCCTGTTATGGATACATTGAGTCTTCGTAACTTGACCTTTGGGATCCCATTCTAGTACATCAATCCCCTTATTAACACTTCAGGTGTTCAGCTAAGACCATATCAGGCTTTGTCCTCGATTCAACTGGTCCCCATAACCTCTGCCTTTGCTTTAGTTCTACAAAAACCTCAACAGGATTCCACTCCTATTGCAAATGCATCTGGCAAGGGTGGAAAAGCCAAAAATAAGGAACCTAAGGATAAAGCTCCCCATGCAACTCTAGCTCCCAAGCCTTCAAAGTCGACACCTTCATGCCCTTTGTGTGATGTTGTTGCACATGCCACCAATAATTGTCCTAAAATTCCTTTCTTGAAACCCTTGGTCAACGAAATGTTTTCCAAATCTAAGATACCTGAGGTCCAAGTTACCTTACTTAATCTGTCTAAGAAACTTAAATCATTGCGTACAAATTACCCGTGTGCTTTGTGCAATCATTACAACCACTACCTCCATTGTTTCACTCGTCTCGATGAATTTTGTGATTTCCTCTATGTGCTTCATGACTTTGAGGCCACTCATAGTGGATCATCTACTACTCTACTTATGGGTTCTAGTACCACTAATACACTAGAACAGGGGGATTCTGACCCAACCATTGTGATCACTACCCCCGATGTAGAGATGATGGATTCTATGGTCCAGATCCTTTACTTGTCATCATCCATGAGATCATCATAGGAAAACCTCTATGAGGTTCCCCTGCATGCTTCGGTCGAACCTTCCTCGTCAAACTCTTAGGTATCCACATCGGTATATCTTCCATCTGCTAGCTCTTCTTCTACCACCCCATACGTTGCATATGTGACCCTTCTTTCTTAGGATGATGCACCAAGTAGTTCTGTTGCATCATGTAGTCCCTTTTCCTCCAGTCCTCCCATCTTCCATTCCAATGAGGACATCATGGAAGCCATGACTACCCTTGATTACCCTTGGGATGATATGCACCATCATGTGTACTTCCTTCCATATTTACAAACCCAAAATTTTCACCCCCATCTTACTCATGATAATCGACGTCGTATCTGATACCAGGCCCCTCGCTATCTTCTCATCGGTGATGACCTTTATCATTGCACTGCTAATTGTATCCTTCATCATTTTCTCACTCATCCTAAATCATATCAAGTCCTTAATTCTTGTCATAGTGGCGCTTGTGGTGGACACCTCTTTCGTATGGCCACTACCCAGAACATCATGCACATTGGTTACTTTTGGCCTTCTCTATTCAATGATTATATTGAGGTAGTCAAACACTGTCCCAATTGCCAAATTTTTTCCCAAATGCAAGAGCCCCTCCATCCTGTCATCACAGTTGGTCCTCTCTACAAATGGACCATTGATTGTATGGAGTGTAGACCACCATCCACTAATAACCAGAAGTATATTATCATGGCAGTTGATTATGTTACCAACTTGGATGAGTCCATGCCGACATTCAACAGTACAACATCTACCACAACCCTCTTTTTCTTCAACCATGTTATCGCTCGATTCAGGGTTCCGAAACAATTGATCTCTAACCATGGCCATCATTTCAAAGATGAGGTTTGGCATGAACTATCCTCTCTCTTGTGTTTTGAGCATCAGTGTTCATCATCTTACTACCACCAAAGTAATGGAAAAGTTGAATTAGTCAGCAAAATCCTTAAAACTATGCTTCAATGGATGTTGAACAAGCACAAAACCAACTGGCACCTTATTCTCTACCCATCTCTATAGGCCTATAGAACTTTTGTTAAAACCTCCATAGGGTTAACTCCTTTCCACCTTCTTTTTGGCGAGGAGGCAGTCTTACTGATTGAGTGTGAAATCCTTTCCTCACATATAGCTATGAAACTTGTCCCTGACACCTAACCATTAGAACAGAGACTTATCATGCTTAAGTGTGCCTCTAAATACTGTCGTGTTGCACTACAAACCATAGAAGTGGCCAAGAAGTGCACCAAATCTTAATATTACCGAAAATTCCAACCTCATACCTTTCACAAAGGTGATCTTGCTATTGTGTATGACCAAGCCCATGATGTCATCGGGCATGGGAAGTTTGAATCATTATAGCTAGGACCTTACATCATTTGTAAGGACTTGGGTAAGGGGGCATATCTTCTAGAGTATCTCAAAGGCCAAATTCTTCCTAATCCTCATAATGCACTCTACTTAAAGAAATTTTACCCATAGCATTAATTTGTGTGTATTTATTTTTGCCATGCATTTAGGTAGCTTGCATTCTCTCATTTGTTGTCTTTCTCACCTTTCATATGGATCCATCATCTACAATTTATATCGGCTATGCCGACGGTGCAAGTCGCTTCTCTAGGAAACTAGCCTCAGTAGCTTAGGCCATCTTTACCTCCTTGCATACATTATTTCACTCTAACAGCGCATGCATTGGTTCTGCCACCAATAATCAGGCCAAATATGATGCATTGATAGGTTTGTGAGTTGATTACCTTGCTCACCGCTTCCTTCATCTTCATGTTCATTTGGATTCCATGCTACTCAGAATGAAATTGAATGGTGTGTATCATCTACATAACCAAGTCCTATTTAGAAAATATCTATGAGTTAAGCTTTTGGTACATGAATTTGATTCCATTACATTTTGTCATGTTCCTAGAGCCCAAAATATCTATGTAGATACCATTGCAAATAATATTTTAGATTTTCTTTATCACATGTATACCATAGAGGACAACCATAGCCAAAACAAATGGTGAACCACAATCGTCATATCAAAGATGCATAATCACATTATGTATCGACATATAAAAATACAAGTGTTTGGATTCCACTACTCTAAATACATCATACATTCCCATACCATGTTATCAAAACAAAAACAAGGGGAACCACACATCCCCGTTCCTAGTAACTATTTGGAGGATCCCGAGCCAATGGCTATGCTATGCCTACTCATAGATCTCGTACTACCTGACTAGCCATCACCATGTGCCGCATGATCCCTCGCCAATCTAAGGGAAGACGATACACTCACCTATATACAAATCTTCTAGTTCATGTCATTTTCACTCAAAAACTCCATTCAAGACCACATCACATCGACAACATAGGTCATCAAGTGGATCATTATAGTCAGGACCCTGGTGTGATGATGACATGCTCTGATCTACAGCCCCAAGTGCTCCGGCTCGTTTGGTATATCTTGTCAGTTTCATAGGTTCTATATCTACATACCACATCTTTTAAACTTAGTACTGTTAGCGCTTGAAATTTCACCTTAGGCTGAGAAAGGTAAACCTCAAGGCAACATCAAACCACTTAGCCTCGTAGCAAGCCCTACGGGGCAGGAGAGGGCTCTCTCCGGTCTATCTCGGTAAAGATCTTCAATGGGCGAGATAACCAATAGGGTAACACTGATTTTAGGCTAGTAAACTGATCAAAAGGGTTGATTTGGGATTTTTAGGGTTTTTGGTGGAAAATTGGGGAAATGGCAATTTTAGGTGCGGGGATTGGACACAGTTTTCGCAGGGGGTTCTTTGGGGCGAGGTAGGAAACAATATTGATGCCTTTAATAGAGATGGATGGATGAGAATGACTGGTGAGGAGTTAAAGAGAGCAAGCAATAACCTTGAATTCCCTTTAAACAGTCGAAAACATTGATATTAAGCAAACTTAAAAGCAGAGCATGACAGTCATGAGTTCTACTTTAACACTTCATTTGCCTAATGTGCAGAAGGAAAGAAAGGAAATGATTCACATAACACACTTACAAGTACATAGAGAAACACACCATCAATACATGTAACCACAAGAATCCCAAAAATGACTGCAAAACCCTGGTCTTCCTTAGCCAAAAATTGCAGAGATATAGTGAATAATACAATGATAGCTTCTCCCTCAAGAGTGCAACCATGAAAATGAGCAAGAAAGTACATAATATAGATCATCTAACATCTTTCCCTGCCTCTAGGGGTCGAGCTCACTATCCTAGGAGCTGTTTCAACCACTTCTAAACTAAGCACTGAAAACTAGACAGTCAAAACAACTTGCCTCTATAAGCTAGGAAACCAATTCATTCATTTAATTTTCACCTATTTCATGAATGAATCTTCTAGAAGAGATACATAAGTGTAAAAGTATAAAAAAAAATTACATTATTTACATCAAGGAGGATAACAATCCACTCAAAAAAGTCAAACATGGTCAAATCTGCGTTTTTCTGAGCTGTACAGTGAAATTTTGAGAAAATTGCCTGATAGGTCACGCGCCTCTGCCTGACGGGTCACGCGCATTTGAGGGCACTTTTGGGGCACGTCCAGGTGTCCAAATTGGGCACGAGTAGGCTTGTTGGAAAGGTATGTGAGTCTACTTTCCAACCTAACTGGAATTTCGGAATTTGGTGGTCATTGGCCCCTCCAAAATTGCAATCTCCCAAGACTGCTTTCTGTATCTCAAAAATGTGGCAGAAAGTCATTTTTTGCTTGTTTTTTGACTTTCTGGAGGCCCAAAACTTCACAAAATCTCTTGGCAATGGATGAGCATATGTAACGTTTCATGAAAAATCTGGAAATGCTGAGTTTTTGCAAAATGGAGTTGCCAAGAGAAAGCGTCGCGCGGGGGGTGAGACCCGTTAATGGACAAAACCTGTAAATTGCCTGAAAAAACCAAAATTGACCCAAAATGTTCAAAATTTCTTGGTATTTGTGCTGTGGCTGAGCTATTTAGTGCCTTTCTCCTTCAAGGAAGCTTCGGCCAAAATGTGGAGGGGATCGGGCCTCTTTCTCCTTTTTTGTGCCTTGGCCAACCGCCTTTGGAACATCTTCATCTTTGCCTTGCACACGTGCATCCTCGCCCAATAATGGTTCTTCATGTTTCTCAACAATTTCTTATCTTGGTTGGCCTTAGCCAACAGCCTCTCCAAGTGAGCATTGAGCCGGATAAGCATGGACTCTCGCTCAGCGGGCAATAGATCACCGGGTCTTCTTCTATTCAAGATGCGGTCTCCACGAATCCTCCACAACTCATCAAGAGCTTGCTCATCCTCCAACTGCTTGTTGCGCTGCTCTAGATATGAGATTGTCCATTGTGCCCCCTCTAATCTCCTCTGCAATGCATCATTTTCAGCTCTAAGGTGCTGAATGATCTCCTTTGACTCTTGGCTAGGAGAACTGACATCAAGATCAATAAGCTCTATATCTGGAACACCTGATGGTCCCTCATCAATCCTGGGCTGCTTTCCCCTCTCTGATACCTGTGCTACTGAAGAAAGAGAGGCCCCTTCAACCTGATGTGGAGATAACACTCGTTGTGCCGATGAAGAAGGCGAGACCCCTTCCACATGCTGTGGAGAAAGTACTCGCCGAGCTGCTGCAAATAAGGCCCTTTGGCCTCTCTGATAAGTAACCAAAGGTGAGGAGCTGACATGTCTAGTGACGGGGATGTCATGCTGCTGTGATGGTCCTCCCTCCTCGTGAATAACCTCAGGATGTGGCGGTGGTGGTGCTGTGAAAAGCTCACGAGAGATAAACTCCTCCCATGAGATGCCCTGCTGAGCCAACTGATGTAAGACCACAAGCTGAATCAAACCATAATGTTAAAGGCTCCTATACTGCTGTGCCGGGCTCTTCCGCTGCATCATAGACACCATCCTCTCAATGTTCTAGCAGAAGAAAACAGGGATGTTCATCATCCGTACCCGTGTGAAATGCATCAATAGGCGAATATGGTACGAATATACCTGTGAAAATCTGCCCTCACAGGTAAAATAGAGCATGATGAGCCTCATCATGGGAGCATACTCACTCCTGAGAAATCTGAAGGGAAACACACCTGTCAAGTGCCTCATGAGTGCTGGTCTAACGAAAGGCTCAAAATGAACACTGTCCAACACCTTGCGCTTATTCCATACCTCTCCGACATTAGGTATCCCTGTGGCCTGTGCAATCATCTCGGGTGTCAATGTAAAGTCCACCCCGGCAAGGTTGACATGTCCATCATGCAAATGTAAAACAAATAGGCGAGCTAACTCTCTGTGATGCTGAATCCGAGAGATCCTCTCGCAAAACTCATAACAAGACACGTACTGGAAACATGAGACTGCCATAGGACAAGCCTATAAATCTGTCAAAGAGGTGGGCTCCTCTCGCTTATGATGACTGCCCTTTCCACCCTTATGAGGCCTCCTCTGTACCTAAATCTCTGAAGCTGATGCTTGGTCATCACTCTGCTCATAGGTTTCGGTTTCTGACATTGTTTAAGGAGCAAAGTGGCCAAAATATACTGCTGTTTCTGCCTTGCAAAATGCTGATCTATATGTTGTTTCAAGGGGACACGGAGCACGAGGGGAATGTTAGGGAAGGGATACTTTTAAAGGGAAAATGGGAGTAAATATATAAAACAGGGATTTTAGGGAAAAAACATTGCAAAATCATTGCATATGCATCATTATATACATTTGTTTACATGTGTATAATGAGAGGTAGGGTTAGGGCTTGATTTTTTATTTTTTTTTAGGGAAGAGCGGTAGCGTTTAGGTTTTCTTTACAAATTTAGCAAGGGAAATTTACATGGAATATCCAGGAAAAAGAAATGGGCATGGGGAAAACATGATTACAAGGGAATACCCTAAAACAACATAAAACCCTAGGCATATTTTACAATTTTAAACCACAGCCACATAGAGCTTTTTCTCTTGCACAATGAGATCTTTAAAAATGTATTCATGATGTCTTTAACCATAACAAGCAGCAATTTGTAAGTTGGAGGGCCTACCTTAGGCAATTTGGCGATTTTGTTGGCTCCTTGGATGAATTTGTAGATGATTTTATAAGGAGGACGCTGACGGGTCGCACGCCTCACCCAACGGGTCGCGCGCCACTGACGGGTCGCGCCCGTTAGAAATTAACACTGCTGGAAGGTGCCTGACGGGTCGCGCGCCTGGTCTGACAGGTCGCGCGCCTGTCAAGCTCAAAAACTCAGCTCGAAATCACTTGCAAGCGCTTGCTCAACGACTTGGATGCACAATGAGGGTCGATGGAGGGAGATTGGGCTTTTATAACTTTAATTTGAATTAATTTCATGCCCAAACCCACTTTATAATGTTTTTCTTTGACACTTTATAAACTTGACTTTTTCTTGGTTTCCTTTGTCCTGAAATTGACTGATTTGATGCTTTTCTTTGATGCTTTCTGCAGGGATAGCATCTGAGGGATCTTGGCAAGGGAGCCAGGGTTACATGCTGTCTTTGGAAGCCTTTTGAAATTTCACCACTTTTACAAAAAATTGAAAAATGACCTTGTCTTTAAAAACAGGGTTTTTAAATCCAAGGTGAAATTTAACTGTACAAGATAGAAATTTTCGAAGAAACACTTTGAAAAACATCCCTCTGGCTTGCTAGGCACCTATTGACCTTCAGAGACAATGACCTTGAAGACAAACTTGACCAAAACCCTAGACCTAGAATTTTGACTTCAAGACAAGACAAGTAAGTTTGAAAGAGTCTAAGGACTGAAACAACCTTGATCCAGCAATGCCAAGAGGGGGACAAAGACACCAGCTCCTCCATCAGGGTTATGGCATGCCTAATGGAATGCAAAAATTGACACTGATGAGACACCTACTTATGCAAATGCAAAGAGCTTTGATCACTGATGGAGGGCTACTGGACCGACTCTAACATTGGCTCCAATGGGGATGGTAGCTCCTTGGAGGTGCCAAGAACCGTAGACCTCTGGGAGAACAGACCAGTGTTTTCAACCATTGGGCAATGGAGTCAAAAACTCAAGCTGAAATGCATGACTGAAAACTAATGACTTGACAACACAAATTGACTCTCACTCAACTAAAAACTGACTCAATACTTAAACACAACCGACAAACTGAAAATGATGCTCAAAGTGGAGCTTATTCGTCACAACCTACTCTAACAGTTTCATTCATCACCTGGTCAAGTGAAATGAAACAACCAATGTAACCAAGTAAGTGTCCCATCTGCTTTTCGAATTCTCCACAAGTGCTTGCTTATGAACAACAAGAGAGAACTACTGAAAGGCAACTCCCATGACAACTTAGAAACATATCCGTTGAAAGATATGAATTCTCTATCCACCTCCAAAAACACTGCATAAGGATCTTGCAATTCAAGCACACTGGAACTTAGCTCATCTAATGGATTACTTCTCATTTCCTCATACCATGAATGCAAACTTTGATCTGAGCCTTGTGATGAGACCTCTGCTAAAAATGACAAAGAAACTGGCTGCCGGATCAAATTCATATCAGCACATGTTTCAAGCTCACATGTAGTCAGTGGAGAAAGACTTTGACTGCAAACCTCATCCAAAACATCAGCTATTGGATCATGAAAAACTTGAAAAGACTGTTGTAATGTATCCATTGAAAATGTATGACATCCTTCTAGTTGTTCATCTTTTTCTTGAGAGATTTTATGAAGATTCTGCCTTATAAACTGAAATTCTTTGAAACAAAAGGGTATAGAATCTTCCTGCATCATCAAATCATGTATTTCATCTTCCACAGCTTCGTCTGTAATCTGCCCTTCAATTTCATTTGGTGGCTGCAAATCTGATGCTACAGGCTGCTCAAGAATTTTGTTATCTGTCTCATCCTCAACATTAACACTGAGAGATTGCTTATTTGTTATAGGCTGTTCATTTGAAGATTTACTATGCAATCTACCCTTCAAAAACTGAAATGATTCAAAATAGAATGGTACGGAGTCACCTTGAATCATTAAATCATGTGTGTCCACTTCCAAGTCTTCAGCTGCAACTTGATAATCAATGGCTTTCGGGGGTTGCAAATCTGAATATGAGAAGTCTTGAACAAAATTTTCATTGCTCTCAAGATGATTCAAATCAAGACTTGTTGACATTTGATTTCTGATTGCATGGTAGTTCTCTCTGATGAACTGAAACGAATCAAAACCAAAAGGCAAAGATCCTTCACTTACTTCAAACTTTGATGCACTTTCCTCGTCAATGTCATAGCTGATATGCATCGGTTGATCATTGTATTCAAGCTGCTGAAAGTGAACTTCCTCCTCGCACAAACTAGCTGCTGATTTGTCTGTAAGATTAGCTTTTGTTTGGAGAACATAATCATCATCATACTGATCAAACTGAGGCAAATCATCAGTATAAAACATATCATCAAGCATGCAGGTCATATCAACAGTGCTTTCTTCACCAAGGTGATCTACAAAACAATCATTATCAGATCTATGACAACTAGGATAAGAAACAAAATGTTTTGGATCAACAACTTGTTCTTCTTCAATCAGCGAGCCTTGAACATCATAATCATTCTTTGTGTTGATCTTGTCCATCATCTTTTCCACGGCACTTACCAAAATGTCAAGCTTCACCTCTAGAGATGCTGATTTTTCCGGATCTATGTTTTTCATCTCTTCTTCCTTCATTCTTGCCCTTCGGATCAGCGGATGAGCCTCTACATTTACTGCACTGTTCTGCATCTCGTGAAGTGTTGCAATATTCCTTTCTCTCAACTGAAACTCCATCTCCGGATCAAAGGCACCCAGATAGTGCAAGAGGGAAGATCTAGGAGAAGGTCTTATATCAACTGGCATTGAATAATAAACTTGATTAAATCTGGCAGAAAATTGTTGTACTGTCTCCCCTGGCAATCTTTTCGATTGGTTATACTCTTCTACAATCAAGAAAAGGTTCTGCCCGATCATCCACCTATCGAGAAAAACTTTGACAAACTGCTGGAAATCTGAGATGCTTGCATCAGGCAGGGTTTTGAACCAACTCTTAACTTCAGCTTGCAAAGAAAGAGCAAAAAGCCTAATACTGACATCTTCCTCATCAACTTCAAAAAGATCTAGAAAATTCTCAAAATTCTGCACATGTTGCTCAGCGTTGACATTCTTACTTTCACCATCAAACCTCGGCAAGTATAGATCATAGTTTTTGGGGAAAGCATGAAGAACAGAAGGTAAAACAAGAGGTTTATACCGATCTGGAATTTTACAAGGTGTATGGGTATGTACAGCAGGTATAGAATCAGTCTTGGTCTCTTGAGGCTCATCAATTTGAAGATGGTCATCACAAATTTCGGAAAAAGGATCTTGATCAAACTCAAAGGCATGCAAATCTTTGGTATTCACAATCTTCAAAGGGAAAGAATCAACTGCAAGCCTGGGATCTTTTCTCAAACATAGTATACTTTGCAAAGCCTTCTGGACATTCTTGGGAAAAGAGAAGAAATAATTTATGACAAAGAACAAAATGTCCTGGATGAAATTCCAACTTGAGTACCTGATCTTGCCATATTCTCCTTTCAAGTTTTTGCTGGTCAGGATCATCCTCCAGTGGAGTCTTTGGATCTGATCTAGAAACTAATTTAGAGTCGCCAAGTGAATGATTTCAGCCTTTCAAGTGTCTGATCGTTGTCCACTATCAACAATCAGATCTGAACTTGATTCATGTACTGGGGTAATATACAAATGAAGTGCTGTATTCACAAGCTCACGGAGATTGACTGAAGCAGCGTTTATCTACTTCCGCTTATGCAAAGCAAAAGCGTTTCGAAGGCTACCTGGCATAACTTCAGGCTCCGTCTAAGACTTATGAAACCAACACATCAATCCACAGACAAGTTTTTTCTCCCCAGTATGGTCGCCAGTATGTTAGCGCTTGAAATTTCACCTCAGGCTGAGCAAGGTAAACCTCAAGGCAACATCAAACCACTTAGCCTCGTAGCTAGCCCTACGGGGCAGGAGAGGGCTATCTCCGGTCTATCTTGGTAAAGATCTTCAATGGGCGAGATAACCAATAGGGTAACACTGATTTTAGGCTAGTAAACTAATCAAAAGGGTTGATTTGGGATTTTTAGGGTTTTTGGTGGAAAATTGGGGAAATGGCAATTTCAGGTGCGGGGATTGGACACAGTTTTCGCAGGGGGTTCTTTGGGGCGAGGTAGGAAACAATATTGATGCCTTTAATAGAGATGGATGGATGAGAATGACCGGTGAGGAGTTAAAGAGAGCAAGCAATAACCTTGAATTCCCTTTAAACAGTAGAAAACATTGATATTAAGCAAACTTAAAAGCAGAGCATGACAGTCATGAGTTCTACTTTAACACTTCATTTGCCTAATGTGCAGAAGGAAAGAAAGGAAATGATTCACATAACACACTTACAATTACATAGAGAAACACACCATCAATACATGTAACCACAAGAATCCCAAAAAGGACTGCAAAACCCTGGTCTTCCTTAGCCAAAAATTGCAGAGATATAGTGAATAAGACAATGATAGCTTCTCCCTCAAGAGTCCAACCATGAAAATGAGAAAGAAAGTACATAATATAGATCATCTAACATCTTTCCCTACCTCTAGGAGTCGAGCTCACTATCCTAGGAGCTGTTTCAACCACTTCTAAACTAAGCACTGAAAACTAGGCAGTCAAAACAAGTTGCCTCTATAAGCTAGGAAACCAATTCATTCATTTAATTTTCACCTATTTCATGAATGAATCTTCTAGAAGAGATGCATAAGTGTAAAAGTATCAAAAAAAATTACATTATTTACCTCAAGGAGGATAACAATCCACTCCAAAAAGTCAAACATGGTCAAATCTGCGTTTTTCTGAGCTGTACAGTGAAATTTTGAGAAAATTGCCTGATAGGTCGCGCGCCTCTGCCTGACGGGTCGCGCGCCTTTGAGGGCACTTTTGGGGCACTTCTAGGTGTCCCAATTGGGCAAGCATAGGCGTGTTGGAAAGATCTATGAGTCTACTTTCCAACCCAACTCGAATTTCTGAATTTGGTGGTCATTTGCCCCTCCAAAATTGCAATCTCCCAAGACTGCTTTCTGTGTCTCAAAAATGTAGCAGAAAGTCATTTTTTGCTTGTTTTTTGACTTTCTGGAGGCCCAAAACTTCACAAAATCTCTTGGCAATGGATGAGCATATGTAACTTTTCATGACAAATCTGGAAATGCTGAGTTTTTTCAAAATGGAGTTGCCAAGAGAAAGGGTCGCGCGGGGGGTGAGACCCGTTAATGGACAAAACCTGTAAATTGCCTGAAAAAACCAAAATTGACCCAAAATGTTCACAATTTCTTGGTATTTGCGCTGTGGCTGAGCTATTTAGTGCCTTGCTCCTTCAAGGAAGCTTCGACCAAAATTTGGAGGGGATCGGGCCTCTTTCTCCTTTTTTGTGCCTTGGCCAACCGCCTTTGGAACATCTTCATCTTTGCCTTGCACACGTGCATCCTCGCCCAATAATGGTTCTTCATGTTTCTCAACAATTTCTTATCTTGGTTGGCCTTAGCCAACAGCCTCTCCAAGTGAGCATTGAGCCGGATAAGCATGGACTCTCGCTCAGCGGGCAATAGATCATCGGGTCTTCTTCTATTTAAGATGCGGTCTCCACGAATCCTCCAGAACTCATCAAGAGCTTGCTCATCCTCCAACTGCTTGTTGCGCTGCTCTAGATATGAGATTGTCCATTGTGCCCCCTCTAATCTCCTTTGCAATGCATCATTTTCAGCTCTAAGGTGCTGAATGATCTCCTTTGACTCTCGGCTAGGAGAACTGACATCAAGATCAATAAGCTCTATATCTGGAACACCTGATGGTCCCTCATCAATCTTGGGCTGCTTGCCCCTCTCTGATACCTGTGCTGCTGAAGAAAGCGAGGCCCCTTCCACCTGATGTGGAGATAACACTCGCTGAGCCGATGAAGAAGGCGAGACCCCTTCCACATGCTGTGGAGAAAGTACTCGCCGAGCTGCTGCAAATAAGGCCCTTTGGCCTGTCTGATAAGTAACCAAAGGTGAGGAGCTGACATGTCTAGTGACGGGGATGTCATGCTGCTGTGATGGTCCTCCCTCCTCGTGAATAACCTCAGGATGTGGCGGTGGTGGTGCTGTGAAAAGCTCACGAGAGATAAACTCCTCCCATGAGATGCCTTGCTGAGCCAACTGATGTAAGACCACAAGCTGAATCAAACCATAATGGTAAAGGCTCCTATACTGCTGTGCCAGGCTCTTCCGCTGCATCACAGACAACATCCTCTCAATGTTCTGGCAGAAGAAAACAGGGATGTTCATCATCCGTACCCGTGTGAAATGCATCAATAGGCGAATATGGTACGAATATACCTGTGAAAATCTACCCTCACAGGTAAAATAGAGCATGATGAGCCTCATCATGGGAGCATACTCACTCCTGAGAAATCTGAAGGGAAACACACATGTCAAGTGCCTCATGAGTGCTGGTCTAACGAAAGGCTCAAAATGAACACTTTCCAACACCTTGCGCTTATTCCATACCTCTCCGACATTAGGTATCCCTGTGGCCTGTGCAATCATCTCGGGTGTCAATGTAAAGTCCACCCCGGCAAGGTTGACATGTCCATCATGCAAATGTAAAACAAATAGGCGAGCTAACTCTCTGTGATGTTGAATCTGAGAGATCCTCTCGCAAAACTCATAACAAGACATGTACTGGAAACATGAGACTGCCATAGGACAAGCCTGTAAATCTGTCAAAGAGGTGGGCTCCTCTCGCTTATGATGACCGCCCTTTCCACCCTTATGAGGCCTCCTCTGTACCTCAATCTCTGAAGCTGATGCTTGGTCATCACTCTGCTCATAGGTTTCGGTTTCTGACATTGTTTGAGCAAAGTGGCCAAAATGTACTGCTGTTTCTGCCTTGCAAAATGCTGATCTATATGCTGTTTCAAGGGGACACGGAGCACGAGGGGAATGTTAGGGGAGGGATACTTTTAAAGGGAAAATGGGAGTAAATATATAAAACAGGGATTTTAGGGAAAAAACATTGCAAAATCATTGCATATGCATCATTATATACATTTGTTTACATGGGTATAATGAGAGGTAGGGTTAGGGCTTGATTTTTTATTTTTTTTTAGGGAAGAGGGGTAGGGTTTAGGTTTTCTTTACAAATTTAGTAAGGGAAATTTACATGGAATATCAAGGAAAAAGAAATGGGCATGGGGAAAACATGATTACAAGGGAATACCCTAAAACAGCATAAAACCCTAGGCATATTTTACAATTTTAAACCACAGCCACATAGAGCTTTTTCTCTTGCACAATGAGATCTTTAAAAAAGTATTCATGATGTCTTCAACCATAACAAGCAGCAATTTGTAAGTTGGAGGGCCTACCTTAGGCAATTTGGCGATTTTGTTGGCTCCTTGGATGAATTTGCAGGCGATTTTATAAGGAGGACGCTGACGGGTCGCGCGCCTCACCCAACGGGTCGCGCGCCACTGACGGGTTGCGCCCGTTAGAAATTAACACTGCTGGAAGGCGCCTGATGGGTCGCGCGCCTCTGACGGGTCGCGCGCCTGGTCTGACGGGTCGCGCGCCTGTCAAGCTCACAAACTCAGCTCGAAATCACTTGCAAGCACTTGCTCAACAACTTGGATGCACAATGAGGGTCGATGGAGGGAGATTGGGCTTTTATAACTTTAATTTGAATTAATTTCATGCCCAAACCCACTTTATAATGTTTTTCTTTGACACTTTATAAACTTGACTTTTTCTTGGTTTCCTTTGTCCTGAAATTGACTGATTTGATGCTTTTCTTTGATGCTTTCTGCAGGGATAGCATCTGAGGGATCTTGGCAAGGGAGCCAGGGTTACATGCTGTCTTTGGAAGCCTTTTGAAATTTCACCACTTTTACAAAAAATTGAAAAATGACCTTGGCTTTAAAAACAGGGTTTTTAAATCCAAGGTGAAATTTAACTGTACAAGATAGAAATTTTCGAAGAAACACTTTGAAAAACATCCCTCTGGCTTGCTGGGCACCTATTGACCTTCAGAGACAATGACCTTGAAGACAAACTTGACCAAAACCCTAGACCTAGAATTTTGACTTCAAGACAAGACAAGTAAGTTTGAAAGAGTCTAAGGACTTAAACAACCTTGATCCAGCAATGCCAAGAGGGGGACAAAGACACCAGCTCCTCCATCAGGGTTATGGCATGCCTAATGGAATGCAAAAATTGACACTGATGAGACACCTACTTATGCAAATGCAAAGAGCTTTGATCGCTGATGGAGGGCTACTGGACCGACTCTAACAAGTACCACATATAAGTTATAAAAATATCAAATGCACCAAAATATAACAACTGAACACTTACCATTTGGGCCCCATGCTCGTCCGAGTGTAAGCGATAAGTCAAGAAAACCCTTATAGTTCATACCATTGTATGGAAAATCATCTATGGATAATGGCATCTAATCCCAATATGTGAAAAGTGTGTGTCAAAACACATGTCTTATTCCCCCCTCCTCCTCTATGTAATAGCTACCCCTAGCAGTGCATCCTGGGCTCCTATGGGTCCCCATAATGGATCTATACATGAGGGCGGATTGTAGTGATATTCTTAAAGAAGAATGCACATAGTATTGTACCAAATGCACAATGATAGTTCGCGAGCCACTTGCATAGTGTTATTTGTCATTTCATTGAAGATAACATCATCTGGGCCCACCCACAGTAAGTCCCCCCTTGCACAGTCTCTACCAACATCATCTATGCCCTAATGATGTGATGGAATGTCTGGCTAACCAAAAACCATATTACTTTTGAGGCAACATCCCGTGTCTCCAATCTCTCGAAATCATTAATTGGGATGGTCGTGCCCTTAGCATAAACACCCGGTGGAGAATGGTGATCAACGAACTCTAAGATGTCCCTCCCATGAGGAAACACCAGATATATATCCCCAACTAACCCCGCAGGGGGGGAGTCAAATTAAGAAATATATGTCCTAGTATGTCAGCTCCATCTTGTGCCCCTTCACTATAAAGATCTCTTGGACTAGATCCTAGTAGCTCATGATCCTCGATAGCAAGGGCTCACCTGCCCTCATTAATGGGTTATCCAACAACTTGAGAACCCCATAATGAGCTAATGCCCCTCGCACCACCTGATTCCCTTGAATCATGGAACGAAGGGTGTCCAAATCTCATTCATAACAGTTGATCTTGAGCTCTACCATATCTCCAATACACCATCAAGTATTGTGATTTTAGAGACAAAATCACAACACTTCACAACTCTACCCTTATAGCTCACCCAACTAGTAGAACACTCTCCCTCTCAGCGCAACATCACAATTTTCTACCCAGAACCTATGAGATCGTAAGTTTTCCTCTATTTCCTATGAGCCAGAGCACAATTATGGGCCCAAAAAGTGAGATCTGACCGCAAATATGGGTAACAATCTCCGAGTGAGCTATGGGGCCCTAAATTGAAAATGTAATTCGTTGGAGTTGAAGAGACAAGCAATACCACCAAACTGAAAGTCATATATCTTGATTCCATTAGTTGATTTGTCCACTATGATCCCCACAATATTTAGGGAATTCTCCTCCTCTCCAAATTCACCACAGCTCACCTAGACAATGAATTAAATTGGAGGGAGAAAGCCCTTTTCTAGGAAAACCCACAGTTTTTCTATCACACATTGGAACCTCCATAGCTCTATTTGATGAACAATCAACACCATTTGAAATCTCTCACCGATTACTCTAATGGGTTTCTTTCAGGTTTTGGTAATTTGACACTTTAGAAGGAAGCTATTTTTTCCATGAAGCATCACTTTACTGCCTCTTAAAAATCAGATTTATTCATATGAGTCACTTGTACTTTGGGACAACTTTCCCATGGCATTTTTTGTCTCAAGTGTCAATTTTCTTCATGACTAATCATCATTCACTCATGTTTTCATGGTCCCCCAAAGCCTACTCTGTGTGGAAGCATCACTGAGTCACCCTTGTTTAGAGCATCCACGATGAGTCACCCTTGTAACCATGGAGTTTGTTTCAAGTCCCATTGTGTCCCATTATAGTCTTTCACCCATCGTTACATTCAATTCATCATATGTTGTCCATTTTTGGCCTCAAGCCATACTACCCACCATCCCCTATGGAATCGATTCAGTCACTGCCAGGTCAACCATGCACTTTATGCTCTAACAAGGGAAGTCGTCCATTTGTCCCTTGTCCCCCATTCTGCTTATCATTCCTAGTGTCTGTCCAGTAGTGACATTACTATTTTCCCTCATGCCTTAGTTGAGGATTCTCATTTCCTCACCTATGGTGGGCCTTATTCTGTCGACATCAACACATTCATTCCAAAAGAATGGCTTAGATGGCAGTGTACCTTGGTTCCATCTTCCATTCTTGTTCGGTGCCTTATATCAAGCGAAGAGAATCCTTATTGCCCTTTGACTTGATTTCATCCCATGTTCACGATGTGTACACTTGATGGCCCAATGATGCAACAAATTGTACCAGTGATTCTCGGGTGTGTGTAAGATGTTTTAGACCTCCTGAGGTGGTGAAACTTCTGGTAGCCCCCCCCCCCATGCTCAAATGACCTCAGATTATCATAAAGCCTCAATTGTGGTTCCAAAAACTTGATGGGTTCGATTCCAGCCACTTGCAGCACTCAGAATTTCATATCTCCTTCAGATGATCCATTTAGTTTTGCAGAGCGCTTACCTATTCAACCTGGATTCTTTGGTTGTTACACCCACCATCCCACCCATTTCAAAGGGTGGGGAATTGTCTCATGCACTGAGATGTTAGTGTATTCCATCCTGGCTCATGTTTTTCCAGGTTCATTATGTATATGGGACGTCTTATATTATTTTCTGGCCCATTGATGCCAACATGTTATGTATCATTTATCATGTACATTATTTCTCAATTTCATTTTTCTAGTGCATCATTATTCTTTGTACTTAGTTCTCTCGGTGGGTTACTTAGTTCTCTCGGTGGGTATATGTATGCCACCCCCACCTCACTAAGATCGGGCACCACAACATCAACGGAGAAAAAAACAAAGAGAAGAAGAGAATAAGAGTACCCTTTAGGGACTAAAATTTTTATTGAAGGATTCAAAATTATTTATAGGAAGAAGGCCAAGCTTAGTTCCAAACTAAGCCTCAACAAGGATTCAGAGAAGGAGAACATTATCACCACTAATGAGCCACTTGTTTCCTCATTAGATGGTGATAAGACCACACTGTCTCCCACTACCTTCATGTCTCTATAAGATCAACAGAAAATCCAATACAAAAAATGTCTCTCCAGATTGAACACATCAAAATATTATAAACTCATGTCAATCTTCTACAAGATCATCAAACAAAGACTGAGAATTTTCATGTAGCAGAGCTATAGAGAGTTCAAAATTAGATAGAGGTATGGCAGAAGTTAGTAGTTGAGTCCTCTATTGGCTACACACTAGCCCATGTTAAAGAAATCATATGGAATAATATCATTGAAGAAATAGATGAAATATAGCCATGTATCCTGATTATACTCAAGCAAAAGGAATTGATGGAGAAATCCAAGAAAATCATTTCCAATATCAACGCTGAATTGGGAGAAATTCCTTCTATAGCTAACAACATCATAAGGTTCCTCAATTCAAAAATAGATATGAGTTGGATGATCTAGGAGTAGATGACACAACAGAAACCATACTAGAAGTAAAGAAAGTTCTAACAAAGAAGAACTTGGTTGTACAACTGATAGAGAAATGCCACACTCTGGAGGTAGCAGTTAACAAGATTTTCACTAGAATAGATGCATTGAACAAGAAAGGTATGCCTTCTCTATTTGTGATCAATGACAAATTGATGAACAAGGAAGATTACAAGAAGAAGCTTCAAGAAATTTCAAAGGATACAACGAAGTATTCCCGCATCAAAGGTACTATGATAAGGAGATATTTTTATGAAGCTATCAGAAACATAAGTTTTATCCAACACAAGATAAAACACATTTTTGCAATAGAACCCACTTTTTCTCAGTATAATGAGGTAGATGAGATCTACCGGAAAGAAACAAACATTGTTATTCGAGAGGAAGAGCGGTGGGATAAATTGTGTGAATTCCAGGATTAAAAATATAGGTCAGCTTCACTAGCACAGCTCCCAAATAGTGGCCACTCAGCAACTATTCTCCCCAAAAGCAAGGCTAGATGTCTAGATCACTTCACTAGATTCATTCCTTTAGATTGCATTATTTCTTTTCTGTTAGTTCAAAGTCAATAATATAATTCCGTTTCACTGAGGCATTAATTGTAATCTTTTTTGTAAGTTTTGTTTAAATACTTCATTCTGTCGAAGTATTGAGTGTTGAACCCTTGAACAAGTTATCAAGCTGATTTGTACTATGCTGAGGCATTTTTGAGATAATAAAATATTCTAGATTTGCCTCATATGGTCTGTCTCTCAGTGATTTGTATTCCATATTGTATATTCATTATGTTTTCTTCATATAAATTAATTCTTTTGCAATCATATGATATAAATTTAATTGAATATCAATTTCATTTTGAATCCTCTGCTAAGTTGTAATTTAAATAAGAGATTAATTTAGAGAACTATTTTTTTATTGTAAACTCCTCTTTTAACATAAATTACACTAGATATCTATAATATTTTTATTATATTTTGCTCATTAAGAAAGAACTATTTTCTTAATTTCTTCTTATAAATGGTTAAATATTTAGTTTGAATATAAAATCAATTATACCTCTCCACACTCTACTTCTCCATCACATTAAAATGAAACTAACCATGTGTAGTCAAAGAACAACCTTTCATTTTATAAAAAAATATATCTATGTTTAAGGAACTTGTTTATAAATATCTCACTAGTCATCGAATCACTCAAAACAAGAAAACATTATAGATGCTTTGGCATAACTAATTGACCTTACGTTATCTCAAAGGACAACATCAGATTGGTGTTGTTGCTGGGGAGCGAAAGATTGAAAGTTAAATTTTCCCTAGGTCAACGATTGTTCCTTTTCTTTAAGGTGAATAAGGGATAAGGATATAGGTCAAAGTTGTTCACCTCGGGATTCCACTGTTCCAAGTTGCTTCCTTTTAAGCATACTAGATCACATTCTGATTCTGAGATTGTTAACCCTCTACCAGATCTAGAAAGACTTACTAGGGGAGCCTCTTTAAGGAGAACACTTAGAACCCCTTCTTCTTCTTCACCTATACACCGTGAAGACATCTTAGATGTAGGTCGCTTTTCATTTGTGCCATCCCATACCGATGGGACTAAATTACCTCCTAGGGTTTTTGAACTTCATTCCAGATGAGTAGATCTTCCATCAACCTTTTTAATACAATCACTTGAGTCATATCAAGTCCCATCCATTCCTATCAAATCACCTTCATATGAGGAAGAATTTGGTTTACATTTACCTGAATTCAAGCCTACAGACTTCATTTCTCCAACTCCTTCTTCTATTCCATCAACTTGTAGTAATCTTGAATAGACATTTTCTTTCTATTCAAATTCTCTATTTGATAATAAGCAAGACTTTCCAACAAGAGTTCAAAAACTAGTTATTAAAACCCCTTTGAAATACTTAAAGAGGTTTCCTCCCTCTTTCTCTCCTTCACATAATAATATCCCTATCGATTCATCTCCATCCCATTCATCTTAATCATCTTCCTCTTCCTCATCATCATCCACCTAGTAACCCTAGACTCCTCCAACTACTATGGCTTTTCGACGCATTGTGCAAGCAAGGTATGTTGCTCTAGTCCTCCCTACAAACTTGGCAAATTTTCCTAATGGATATCTAAGATATCTACCAAGATTTAATGGAGAAACAAGTCCCTCAACAGAGGATCATGTATCAACATTCCTAGATTTTTCTAACAATATGAACATAGAACATGAATATGTTTATATGAAATTATTTGCACAATCTTTAGTAGGAAATGTTAGGATCTGGTTTAGGCAGCTTAGAGCTGACTCTATTAGAACATGGAATGAGCTCATAACTATATTTAAAAACCAATGGGGGGTAAAGAAAGATCATGTTTACTTTCTCACTGAATTTGAAGAATTAAAGAGAAACCCTAGTGAACCAGTTGCTGAATTCATCAAAAGATTTAACAAACTCTATCATAAAATGCCTGTTGATTGTAAACCACCAGTAGCAACTGCAAAGGTCAAATTTTCCAAAGCATTTGAAGATGACTTTGTAGTCATGCTAAGGGAAATGGTTTCTAATACATTATAAGACAATAGAGAAATTCCATAGAGGTAGAAGCTAATAGGCCAGCTTCTAGCAATCTTAAAGCTAAAGTAGACAAAGAAGAAAGAAAACTAAAATCTAGTGTTGATGATTCATCTTCTTCCAAATCTAAACTTGAAGATCATAAAATTGATGAAATTACATATTTACTTAGAAAATGTTCTAATAGGATTTCTAAAATTTAAACACAACCTAGAACTTCTCAGCAAACTACTGGTAGACCTCAAGCTCAAAATCAATTCCAAAGAACTCCTCAAATGCAGATTCTTCAGAGACCGGGTTCTGATCAAAACATTCAACCACCTTTGTTGATTTATGATCAATAGCCACATGATATAGGCCCTTTAATCATTGAAGATATCAATAATATTGATTCTTCAACAGTACAAATGGCAATAGTTCCTTCATCTTCACCTCAGTCCTTTGAACAAGAACAAGGAGATGCCCAACTTTCAAAATGCCAAGCATTCCCTGAATGTCTGATTGTAGAATTAAATAAAAGGTATGTTCTAATACCAATATTAGGTCTAGGTAGACCTTCAAAATATACCACTATAATTGAACCTACAATAAAATCCATTCAAACACAAACTCCAACACCTCAGACTACAAAGTCATCCACTGAAACCTTTTCATCTAACAAGACCATTTTGACAACTTTTAATATTGAAAAGGAATTGGAAAGCGTCAAGATTCCTATACCTTTAGCTAAACTTTCTAAAAACCCTGGCTACAAAAATCAAGTGTCTAAATGGATAAAATCCTCTAGTGTAGATGATGAGGGAGTTGTTATTAGTTTGCAAGATGAAAACCCCTCAGTAGTGTTTGGCCCTAGTTCTTATATGATTGATTAAATTGTTCCACCATTTTATGTAACTTTAAAGGCTTATGACTTCCTTTTGTATAAATACATGTTGGATTCTTGAGCTTCTCATAACCTTATGCCAAAGGTAATTATGGACCAGCTTCAGTTACAGGTTACTCATTATTATCATGATCTTTACACCTTTGATTCAAAGAAAGTACCATTACTAGGATTGATCAAAGACCTCGTTGTGACCTTAGCTCAAATACCTGTCAAGAGTATAGTTTTAGACATAGTTGTCATTGATATTCCTGCGAAGTTTGACATGCTCCTATCTAGATCATGTTGTGCTAGACTTGGAGGATCACTTCAAATGGACATGTCTTTTGCTACTATATAGGGAAGTCAGATTCCTTCATACTGTTTGTAGGTCTGATCAAGAAAAAAATCACCCTATCTATGCAGTAGATCAAGATTTTGGTTGCTTTTGACATAGTTACTGGAGAACACACAGTCTGAACCATTTTTATGTCAACGTTTCAAATCCCAAATGGGATCCATCATCGGGACTTATGAATGATCATCATCATCAAATACTCAACTTGCCATTGAAAATATAGTTTCCAAACCTAAAATTGTAGAATCAGATATATGGAAACTTTGTTTTGATGGCTATTGCTCAAAATAAGGAACAAGAGCAGGAATTGCTTTAATTTCAACAAATAAACAAAACATAACTCAGTCATGTAAACATTAATTTTAGGTCACCAATAATGTGGCTGAGCATGAGGATCTTCTTCTTGGTCTTCAACTAGCTAAGAGTTTAAAGGTTCAAAACTTGAATGTATTTTCTGATTCTGTGCTTATAGTGAAGTAGGTTAGAAATCTGTGTCAAACAAATCACCCAAGGCTTAGGTCCTATAGAAATGAAGCCTGGGACACAATTGAAAATTTATTCCAAGGATTTAACATAACTGCTATTCCCAGAGATGAAAATATCCATGCTAACTCACTATTTGTCTCAGCAAGCTCTTTCAAAATCCCTAAGCTAGTATTGTTAGAGTACCAAATTCAAGTCAATTATAGAAAAGCAATTCATGATAACCTTAAACACTCATAGATTTTT
Source organism: Pinus tabuliformis (assembly GCA_031772625.1). Lineage (NCBI taxonomy): Eukaryota > Viridiplantae > Streptophyta > Pinopsida > Pinales > Pinaceae > Pinus > Pinus tabuliformis. Next base: position 958,036,520 of record CM062811.1, read on the forward strand.
GAAGATGATGAACAATTAAATTCTTTCCTTCAAGTCATTGATGAATTCTAAAATATGAAAATTGATGAAGATCAAAAAGATGTTCAAGAATCAACTCACCAAAATCCAGAAACTTCATTCAGTCCTAAAATTCTTGATCATGATATCATCCAATTATCTAATAATTTTATTCCTAAAGGATTAGTTCCATTGTAAAAACTATTTGATAATAATGACGTCTCTAAAAGCCCCTTATTTAACTCACCTGAAGAATAAATCGAAGAATTCAATATTGGGACTTTCAATGATGTGAGAAATATTAAATTGTCATCAACCTTGGCTTTGGACATGAAAATCAAATGTTTGAATCTTCTTAAAAATTACAAATATGTTTTTTCCTAGTCTTATAATGAGTTGAAAATTTATGATACATCTTTGATTGAGCATAAGATTCCTTTGAAACTAGAAGTAGAACCCTTTCAGCAAAATCTAAGAAGAATCAATCCCATACTATTTCCAACCATTGAAAAAGAACTTAAAAGGTTGCTTGATGCTCATACCACAGTACCTTTAAGGTATTCTAATTAGGTAGCCAACCTAGTTCCTTTTAGAAAGAAAAATGGTGAGATTAGGCTATGTGTAGACTTTTGAAATCTGAACAAATCATATTTAAAGGATAACTATCCATTTCCAAAAACGGATCATCTACTTCAGAAATTTTTAGGTGTCAATAGGATTTCTATGATAGATGGATTTTCTCGCTACAATCAAATCGTGGTAAGTCAAGATGACCAATACAAAACTAATCTCACCACTCCTTATGGTACATTTATGTATGCTAGAATTCCATTTGGGTTAACCAATGCTGGAGCCACTTTCCATAGAGCCATGGATATAGAATTTGTAGGTAAAACATCTAAATTTACTGTCATTTATTTATATGATTTAACCATTTTCTCTGATTCTGATGAAAGTAATTTAAAACACTCGAGAAAGGTTTTTGACACGAGCAGGAAATTTGGCATATCCATCAATCTAAAGAAATCTTTATTTGTTGTAAAGGAAGGGAAATTACTAGGGAATATAATCTCCAAGGAGGGAGTTATAATTGACGCAAAGAGAGTTTCAGCTATTTGAACCCTATCTCTACCAAGGAATAAGAAAGAGATACAAACCTTCCTTGGAAAGATTAATTTTCTCATAAGGCTCATCCCTAATTATGTAGAGAGAGCTAAGGATATAATTGATATGCTAAAGAAAAACAATGAAGTGAAATGGATAGTTTCTGCCAGATATGCTTTTGATTAGATCAAAAAGGCTATATCTGAGGCCCCTACATTAGCTAGCCTTGATTATTCTTCACCTTTTAGCATATTTTCTTTTGCATTCAAGACAACCTTAGCTACTGTACTTTTACAGAAGAACACAAAGGGTGATGACCAACCTATAGCCTTCTTTTCCAAAGTTATGAGGGATGTTGAACTTGGTATGATATTATTAAAAAACAAGCTTATGACTTAATTCAATCTCGCAAAGCCTTTAGAACCTATGTCCTGCATTCACACATTACATCTTATGTCCCTCATCATGTTGTTAAAACTATTTTGACTCAACTTGATACTGATGGAAGAAGAGGGAGATAGATTGCTAAAGTCCTTGAATTTGACCTTGAAATGAAGACCACAAAGCTAGTAAAAGGCGAAGGCCTGGCCAAATTATTAGCTGAATCCAACTGCAAAGTATTGGGGATAAATCTAGTTTCTAAAATTTCATCTGGGTAGAATCCACAAGAACATTCCTTAATATCAGGGGAGAATCCACAAGAACCTTCCTCAATATCTAGGGAGAATCCATAAGAACCACCTCCTCTTATAGAAGGGGAGAACCCACAAGAACCTATTTCTTCATATCAAGCCATTCTTGTTCACATAGATCAAAAACATCTACTCTCTGATTGGTACTCTTAATATTCTGTAGTTTCTTAGGGATTTTCAGTGTCCAGCTGATCTTAAATTGAAGCAGTGCAAAGCCCTGAAGCTTAAAGCATTAAAATAGTGCATTATCAATGCTAATATATACTGGAAAGACCCTCTTAATATCCTTCTTCTTTGTTTAACTGAAAATGAAATAGAGGGAATTATAGATCAACACCATGAAGGGTTTTGTGGTGGATACTATGCCTAGAGAGCGACAACCTACGAAATTTTAAAAGTAGGTTTCCATTGGCCCAAACTTTTTAGATAAGTTGGAGAAAGAGTAAGAAGTTACATACCATGCCAATTATTTGCAGCAAAACAAAAACTGTCATCACTTCCTTTGGTTCCAGTATTGGTTCATGCTCCTTTTCTACAATGGGAGTTGGGCTTTATAGGGGAAATTCATCGACAATCAAGTAATCAACACAGATGGATTTTAACTTCTAAAGACTATTTTACCGAGTGGGTAGAATCCATACCTGTTAAATATGCAACTGATACTATTGTGATTAAATTTGTTGAAGAAAATATCCTATCAAGATTTGGATGTCCTCAATAGATTATTAGAGATAATGTAGCAGCTTTCAATGGTGTTAAAATGATTGAGTTCTGTCAAAAATATTCAATCCTATTACACCATTCTACATTGTACTATCCACAGGGTAATGGGTTAGCAGAGTCTTCCAACAAGAGCTTAGTTAAGGTCATTAAGAAGACCCTTGAAGACCATAAAAATAGCTGGGTCAGCCACCTAATCCATGTAATTTGGGCAAATAGAGTTTCTCTTAAGAGATCAATAGGCAAGTCTCCTTTCCAATTAGTTTATGGAAAGGAAGTAGTTTTTCCTACTCATTTAGCTTTACCTGTTATGAGATTCCTTTAGGAATCTTATGAAGAAAAAGATGATTTCTCAAGAAGGATTAATCAAATTATTGAGTTGAATGAAGATAGAGATGAAATTCAATACAAGCTAAGGAAATACCAAACTAAGATGAAAGAACTGTTTGACTGAAAGGCTAGAGAAAGAAATTTCAAGAAAGGTGACCTAGTGCTTAGATCGGATACAAGGAGAGAAGATAAAGGAAAGCATGAAAAAATTGACAAACTTTGGTTTGGTCCATTTAATATTGCAGAAGTCAAAGGGAACAATACATTCATCCTCCAGAAATTGGAAGGAGAGTATTCCTCATTTCCAGTCAATGGGAAATACTTGAAACATTACATTCATTATTAATTTTTCATCCATTCATTCATCATCTGTAAATATCCAGAGAGTTCATTTCATTTTCAAAAAAATTGCAAGTGAGTATCTATTTCATAAAAGACTCCATAGCTCGAGGAGAAGGCACTTGGACCTACTTGTTCTCTACGTCCCACAGGGGGAAGTAGTCCCCAGCTAGGGCCGATGTTGTAACATAATTTGGTTTTGATAAGTTAGATATTTTATTTCATTTTCAAACAAGGATTGTGTGCAAATTCTTCTTAAATGCCACAATGATTGAAATTTTGTTTAGGTCATACAGTTTAAACAGATTAGTGAGTAAAGGTTTACCAAATAGTTTGAAATTGGTAAATCAGTAACTAGGTAGAAATAACATTGACTCAATAGTTTAACTTGATTCAATGGTGAAATAAGTGATAGGATAAGGTAGATGTACACAAAAGAAAAATTATTTGGGCCTACTAGCTTACGTGCACCCTGCAAAGAAAGAAGAGAAAATGTTATCTTAGAAAAAGAATGGAATGCAAAAGGGTAGGTAGAAGCACTATGGTGGTTAGAGTAAAAACATGACTATTTTATCCTAAAGTCAAATGTCAAGTATTATTTTCATGTGCCAAGGAAAAAGGATTAAAGTTGTACTCTAAAGATTAATATATCAAATAATTTTGGTGTATTAATCCCTATTCCTAAGTTTTATTACACTACCATATACTCCAAATATTCCCCACTACGCATTAAATTATTTTCTCCCAACCCCACTAAGCAACCATCACCTCACATTAACACTTCGACACATCTCACCTCATCTGTGCCCATCTCCTAAGATCTGATGGTGCACACAGCATTCCCCCCCCCCCCGCCTCACCATCCAAATTTTATCGTTGGGTGATGAGGAGGCGAAATGGGTGGTATTCGAAACTGCGCCTACCCCTACGTGTCAACACTAAAGCATTTCAGACCCCCCTCGGGTGAAGTTGTTAATCACCTCCCCCCCCTGAAAAGCAGTTTCTCTACCTCCATATACCACTCTTCTACCTGTTGCGCTCCTGCCACTCACCTTCTACCACATCATTTTCCTGTTGATTCCACCAATCACATCTGCTCCCTCCAAAACTAAGTTGTTAAATAATTAAATAGTTTAGCCATTAATACAATGGACCCATATCACCCCCAATTGAAAAACCATATTGTTATATAATTCTCCCTTTCACTCATTAATGGTTACTGAATTCATACACTTACACTGTTATTACTATGTTACAGGTTTGCTGGACCCAACTCTGACATTTTCACCTGCCAGCAACACTGTCTACTCACTCATTTCCACCTATTAGCTCTATTATTGTCCTCAAATCCGAAGTCCCCTTTGTGTATTGAAGCATGTAATCTAGTTTTCACCATTATGCTTAGCCTTACCTAAAGATGCCTCTAGAGGAAAAGGGACTGGAATAACCTCTCAATCCTATGATCTATCCTCCTATTGATTCTCACCACATCCCTTTGGCTGACAGAGACCATAAAATCCATGAAACTCTCTACAAATTTGACCTTTTTCATATCTATTGTTGGCTCGAGGACAAATACATAGACAAATCCGATGACATTTAGTTGTGGGAATCCAACTTACCCCACTACATTTTCCCCATACCCAAAACACGCTAGAATTTGTTAGGAATTGTCATGCATCTTATTTTCCAAGCCAGAGGGCCATAATTGATCCCACTGGAGAAATTTTGTTTACTATCACTCGTCAAACCATAGACCAGATGATGCAGGCCCCCACAGTAGAGAATGCCACCGCCTTTTCCTCTAAAGAACTTATTGACTTGTACCAGAAATTTGACTTTGCCAAGAGGGCCAAAACCCTTGAAATTTTCTTGATAGAAGATGCCCCATTGGCAAAGAAAAATCCTCCCTATCCCTCCTCTATTTTCCGTAAGAGATCTAAGAAAATTACCACAGTCATCTCTTACCTCTTTGGATACTACTCAAATTAGTGGGTAGATGAGGCCATCATATGATTTCTTTCCATTTTCTCTACTAATTCTAAGCCCTCCATCATGTTTAACTTTAGCCATTTTCTTGCAGATTCAATTTATGAGCAGTTTATCAAATTCCATACTGAGGAGGTGTTCAAGTATGCTTCTATATTAGTGTATATGTTCTTATATTTTTAGGGAGACAACAACAATATTGCTTTACAAAAGCTGGATGTAAAAGGGAACCAATAGTTAGTCATCTTTTGAACTACTCTTGAGATGAAGGAACAAAAGGAATACACATACAAACAATTCGTAGAGATGTTTGTGCATCCAAGAATCAACCTCTTAAGTAGCAGAACATAACTGAAGATCAATGAGGAAATTAAAAAGGTGTTGTAGCTATCAGACCAAGTTCATACAGGGGATTGGTATCTCTATCAAAATTATACAGAATTGAGAATATTTGGGTGTGAGATTACCCCTTACAAGCTACCTAAATTCCTCCCAATGAGGATTTTTTCTCTAGAGTACCTAAGATGAATTCTTAATATGGACGAGATCCACTTTGTAGTTGCCAAGAAGAAGTCCCAATTCAAAATTGAAACACAGATATGGCCTTTCATTTGTAGCAATAGGGTAGTATGGGAAGAAGAGGATAAGCTACTAAAAGAAATGTAGTTCAGCCTTAGTTTCACCTGGTCATATGATCCATTAGGGGTCATTTCTAAATTAAGAGTGGAAAAAAAATCCATTTCCTATTTTTACGCAACCAGAAAAGAGATAGGGAAGTATAAAAACCACCTAGAATGGGCTAAGAACACCCTACAAGAGGCAAAAGAGTAGCTGGTATCATCCTCCACAATACAGACTCAAACCATGTAGGATAAACCAACTAAGAGAAGAAGAGAAGAAGAGTCCCCTTCAGGGACTAAAATTGTTAGTGGAGGATTCAAAAATATGTATGGGAAGAAGGTGAAGCTTAGTTCCAAACTAAGCCTCAGCAAGGATTCAAAGCAAGAGAACATTATCACCACTAGTGAGCCACTTGTTTCCTCATTAGTGGGTGATCAAACCACACTGTCTCCCACTACCTCCACGGCTCCACACGATTAGCAGCAAATGCAGTATAGAACATGTCTCTCCAGACTGAAGAGATCAAAAGATTGTAGGATCAAGTCAATCTTCTACAAGATCATCAAACAAAGACTGACACTTTTCATCCAGTAGAGCTACAGAGAGCTCAAAATCAGATAGAGGTATGGAATAAGTCAGCAACTAAGTCCTCTATTGGATACACACAAGCCCATTTTAAAGAAAACATATGGAACAATATCATTGAAGAAATAGATGAAATTTGGCCATGTATCTAGATTATATTCGAGCAGAAGGAATTGATGGAGAAATCCAAGTAAACCATTTCCATTATTAATGTTGAATTGGGAGAAGTGCCTATTATAGCCAAAAACATCATAAAGTTCCTCAATTCCAAAAACAGATATGAGTTGGATGATCTAGGAATAGATAAGAGAACAGAAACCATCATGGAAGTAAAGAAAGTTATAACAAAGAAGAACTTGGTTATACAAATGACAGAGAAATGTCACACTCTGGAGGTAGCAGTTAACAAGATTTTCAGTAGAATAGATGCATTGAACAAGAAAGGTATGCGTTCTCTATTTGTGATCAATGATAAATTGATGACCAGGTAAGATTACAAGAAAAATATTCAAGACATTGCAAAGGATACAACTACGTCTTCCCGCATCAAAGGTACTATGACAGGTAGAGCTTTTTATGAAGCTATCAACAACATAAGTTTTATCCAACACAAGATAAAACACATTTTTGCAATAAAACCCACTTTTTCTTAGTATACTGAGTTAGATGAGATCTACCACAAGGTAACAAATATTTCTATTCTAGATGAAGAGTGGTGGGATAAGTTGTGTGAATTCTAGGATTAAAAAAGATGCCTCAGCTTCACCAGCGTAGCACCTGAATAGTGGCCACTCAACAACTGTTCTCCTCCAAAGCAGGGCTAGATGTCCAAATCACTTCACCAGATTCATTCCTTTTGATCGCATTATTTCTTTTTTGTTAGTTCAAAGTCTATAATAGAATGCCATGTAATTGAGGCATTAATTGTAATTGTAATATTTTGTAAATTTTGTTTAAATACTTCATTTTTTCAAAGTATTGCGTGTTGAGCCCTTGAACAAGTTATCAACAAAATTTGTACTGAACTGGAGCATTTTTGAGATAATAAAAGATTCTGGATTTTCCTCATATGTTCTATCTCTCAGTGAGTTGTATTCCTTCTTATCTATTCATTATGTTTTCTTCGTATAAATTAATTCTTTTGCAATCATCTGATTTAAAATTTAATTGGATATGAGTTTCGTATTGAATCATCTGTGAGGTTGTAATTTAAACAAAAGATTAATTTACAGAACTATTTGTCATTGTAAATTCCTCTTTGAACATAAATTACATTAGATCTCTGAAATAGTTTAATTATATTTGGTTGATTAAGAAAGCACTATTTTCTTAATTTCTTCTTGTAAATGGTTAAATATTTAGTTTGAATATAAAATCAATTATACCTCTCCATACTCTACTTCTCCATCACATAAAGCAAAACTAACCACGTGAAGTTAAAGAAAAACCTTTCATTTTATCAAAATTCTATCTAAGATTAAAGCACATGTTTATAAATAGTTCACTAGCCATCTAATCACTCAAAACAACAAAATATCGTAGATGTTTTGGCATAACTAATTGACCTTAGGTTCTCTCAAAGGAAAACATTCTACACACACGTTTTTACGGGTTTACATATTGTACAAAGGAGATACTCTACGAGGATAAAGAATTGAGGACAACCAAGAACCCATCCCATTTGAGGGGGACTAGTAACATTTTACTTATTCCTTTCACCAGGTGTTACATAATAAAATTACAATTTCATATTTTTATCTTGTCCATTGTTCTCTTTGGAGTTATTATTCACTATATTTCTTATTTCTTTCTGTTGTATAACTACTTTTTCTACATAGAGCTAGAATTTTGTAGGTTTTACTTCTTATATTTGTGGCAGATCTAAAGGTTCTAAAACCATTTCTGTTGTTAGGGTTGTTTATCATCCACAAGTTAGCATGTTCTCTTTTCATACACTCTTGACAAGAATACACTCTAACAATTGCTCCTACAAGGAGATCACAACAAAATCAAAGCGCTCCTACGAATGTTTAGAAGAAGAAAAATGAAAGTTGTTCACTTTATCTAAAATATAAATGCAATATGAATGTATGATAGGTTTATAGTGGCTTCTCAACACATAAGATCGGGGATAAATTTTTTTTTATATCTATGAAAGATGGAACTAATGGAACAATCTCATTTGAGAATGATAGTTCTACAAACATATAGGAAAAGGGGTATTTATGCTTGGAAATGAGGAGGGTAAAACATAGGATGTCCTACCCATAGAAAACGTGAATCACAACCTACTAAGGGTAAGTCAAATGTGTGATCAAGGACACACATTTATCATTGACTCAAGGAAATGTAAAATAAGGAGAAACAAATCCAATAACTTGGCGAAAAATACAACTAGGACCCCAAATGACATATACATGTTGGATGAGACTAAAAACAAAGGCTGATTCTTGGTAAAAGAGGATGAAATTTGGATTTGGAACAGAAGGATGGGTCACATAAACTTTGACAACCTTATCATAATAAGTAATAATGAAGTTGTGAGAAAAATTCCACAACAACAACCCCAAGCATGGAAAACAAACAAGAGTTGAATTCGAGAATGAGGAACGCTCCCTGTCAAAACCATTAGAGTTGGTAGACACTAATTTATGTGGACTGATAAAGACCAAAATATTGAATAGTGAACAATACTTCATGTTGATGATTGAAAAGTATATCAGGAAGATAGCAGTGATATTTTGGAAGAGGAAGTCTCAAGCCTTTGAATGTTTTAGAATCTAAAAGGAAATGGTTGAGAATGAAACTAATTTGAAGATCCAATGTTTGAGACTGGATAATGGAGGGGAATTCACATCTATAAAATTTCAGCACTTCTATGAGGAACAAGGAATAAAGATATTTTTCTAAACAACTAGAACACAACAAAAAAATGGGTTCATCGAATGGAAGAATAGAACAATAGAAGGAACGACTAGAATGATGTTGAATATTCAAAATTAAATGATGTATTTTGGGTCTACGGAGTAGATAAAATAGTGTACATTATGAATGGAGGGTGACTTAGAAGAAATTGTGAGTAGACTTTGTACGAAGTATGGAAGGGGAGACCAACAAATGTCAAGAATTTCAAAGTCTTTGGAAACAAGTGATATATTAAAAGGGAGGATGAGAAGATTGGAAAATTTGACTCTCAGTTAGAAAAAGGAATATTTTTTGGGTACTCACGACAAAGTAAAGCATATAGATGATATAATCTGAGACTCAACCAAATAGTTGAAGGCATCAATGTAACATTTCATGAAGTTCATGGACCAAAGGATAAACAAGCAATTTCATCCTCGAGCGAACCTAAGACAAAAGAAGCAAAAAGAGAAAAGGTTAAAAGAGAAGGCTAAGAGGAATAACAATCAAGTGAGGAAACACCTGTCAACCAAGATGAGATTCGAGATGATCAATAGACACCTTATAAGACACAAAATATGGTATTGAAATAATAATCCTTTATATCAAATCATTGTGGACATAAATTCAGGTACAGGAACCAGAAGAAATTGACAAATACACATTCTATAACAAGCACATATTGCGCTCCTATTCATGTTTGAACCTAGAAAAGTTGAAGAATCTAGTCATGATGAGCATTGGATAATATACATGAATGAATAATTGGATCGAATTGAAAATAACGACACATTGGAATTGGTTCCACGACCAAAGGAAAAAATGGGTTTTCATAATAAGCTAAATGAGGATGCTCAAGTTACTAGGAACAAGGAAAGGCTGGTTTTTGAAGGATATGCACAATTTGATAAAATTTATTTCAAAGAGACATTTTCACCCATCAATGTGATGGATGCCATTGGGATGTTCTTTGCCTATGCTTGTTTGAGAATGATCCAGGTGTATCAGATGGATGTAAAGACAACTTTCCTAAATGGGGAATTTTGAAGAAGAGGTCTACATAGAACAACTTGAAGGATTTTTTCTTATTCATAACAAGGATTATGTTTTCAGGTTAAAAAAGGCTTTATATAGTCACAAAAACTCTCCTAGAGCTTGGTAGGCCCCTAGAGATAGCTACCTGCAAAAGTAGGGGTTCAAAAGAGGAAATGTTGATAGCAACCTATATGTAATAGTTGAACAAAATAGTTTGACTATCATTGAATTGTATGTCGATAACATCATCTTTGGAAGTAACGATGAAAGGATAAGCATGAATTTTGAAAAATATATCTACAGTGAGTTTGAAATATCATTACTTGGTGATTTGAATTTCTTCGTGGGACTTTAGAAATATCAATAACATGATGGCATATTCATATGTCAAACCAAGTATATTAAAGTAATATTGAAGAGGTTTAAGATGGAAGACAACAAACTAGTTAGCACTCCGATGGTTATTGGTCACAAGTTAGCATAAATGATATATCCAAAGAAGCAGACCAAAGAATGTATATATCAATGATTTGCAATCTACTATACATGATAGCTTAAATTCTAGATGTGATGCAAGTAGTTGGATAGGTGGCATGTTTTCAAGAAGTACTGAAGGAATCCCATGTTGTTGTAGTGAAGAGAAATTTTCATTATCTCAAGGGAACAACTGATTTTGGAAAATGGTATCCAAAAGGAAATGATCAAACTATCGTAGCTTATACATATGAAGATTGGGTAGGCAGTGTTGATGTTTGTAAAAGAACCAGTGGAGAAGGCTTCTACTTATGTGGATGCCTTTTATTATGGTTGAGCAAGATGTAGTCTTTAGTCTCTTTATCCACAATAGAAGAAGAATATGTAGCAGTAGCGACAAGTTGTACTTAAGTCCTATGGAAGAAGTAAACTTTCCAAGATCCGCGGGTGAAGTTTTAAGAACTGATTCCGATGTTCTATGGAAACATAAGTAATATAAATATTTCCAAGAATTCTAGCATGCATTCAAAAAAAAAATACATTCCTACCAAATACTGTTTTGTTTAAGAACAAGTTACAGAGAAGAATACCAAGGTCAAATACATTGGGACAAAGGAATAGATTGTTGATATTTTAACCAAACCTCTACCTTGAGATAATTTTTAGTATCTTGAAAAGAATCCTATGATTCTACTTGGTGCACATTGGCATGCATTCACATTGATATGCATGCAGGGGGATTAAAGGAATGTTATAGGAAAAGAGAAGTAGGCAACTTGTCATGGGGAGCCACCCTTTACCATTGATTTCAAAGGGAGAGAAAAAATAAGTTAGGAAGATAAAAGGCATGGAGTCAGGTGGAGTACATGTTTTTCCATCAGTGACAAAGGGGGAGAATTTTGAAATGTGGTTTCCATTGAGGTCAACCCAAGTAGCAATAGACGATGCATCGCCTTTGATTACAAATATGACAAGGAAATTTAAGGTTGTTATGGTCACATTTACCTTATTGTATTCTACTCTTCATGCCCATTATGAAGGTATGTTTCACATCACAAGGATCCTCATGGTTTGAGAGATATTCTTGTTTAAATATAAAGCCCCTCTTGTGGTCAAAGTTCCCAAAAGGAGATGAGTTTGCAGCTTAGAATTGGCTAAAACATTCTTCAAGTCATGAGGATCAAAAAGGATTTTTGTTTAGAGTTAATTCAAATATTATTATGGAAAAATAATTTATGGAAGGATTATAAATTTAAACAAAGTCAACCTACATTAAAAAGGGTTGTTGGCTCCATTTTTCAATTTTCAATAATCTTTGTTTTGCCTCCAAGTTGCCTAATTTTCCTTCAATAAGGGGTTGTTTTATCCCATAAATATAGATGAATTTCTATTATTCATGTATGAAAAAGAAAGCAACTCGCATCATCTATCTAACTTTTCTTTGGCCAGTGTAGTCTTCAATATCTATGTTTAGGTCATCATACCGCAGGATTTTGGGCCTTTTTCTTGTATTGTGGGATTTTTATTTTTTGTTGGATGCTTACGTGAAGCATATAGAACCCTATTAGGGATTGATATGGTCTAGGATTTGTACATATTCAAGGCAACACAACTCTGTAATGATTTGTGACTTATCTCTGATGATTGAAGTATGTCTTGCTTTAGTTAGCACTATGCTTCTACAGTTGAAATTCAGCCTTTGGAATAGGAAAATTCCATGTAATATTTTAATATCATTCTCACATACTTAGCCCTACAAAAAAGGTAAAAACTAAGGATTATTTTAGTCTATTGGAACTGTGAAGCATTATTTGGTGGTCCAAACTTGTGTGGTTTTTGACACTTGATCTCTGGTCAAAATTAAAGGGAGGTCAAATAGTGAAAGATACTTGCATTTTATTCTATTTGCTAGTGCAATTTCATTATTGGGTTATTTCTTTGAGAAGATGTCTAATGTAAGTTTTGAAAATAATATTTGAAGTTCAACCAAGCCCTAAGTAGAGATACTATCAGTCTTGATAAACAAAATAGATCTGAAGCTTGATGTAGGCTGAGATAAGGACAACTAAAGTCCTAAAGTATTGGTTCTCTATGATTATATTTAAATCTAAATTAACATGATCCTAAATCATAACATCTAAATTTTATCATTAGTCCATCCTAAAGTAGAGGTTGGATCAACAAATATTTCAGTGAATTGTTGAGGAGGGAAAATTTTAAGGATGGAAATTTATTTTAATGTTTAGAAACCTTAGCGAATCTCAATATTACATAATATGCAATTTGTAAAAATTTTCGCGATGTTTTTGTAAAAGTATTCAAATTTCTAATAATTTTAAATAATCTCTATAAAAAAATTGGTGATTTTTAAGGTAAAAAAAATTATACTGTAAAATTTGGGCAAATAATTTTTATAAAAAATGGAAATTAACAAATATTTTTTTGGAAAAAGCATGGAATATTAGCCCCTAAAATTTTCCCTATTGTTGAGGCTTAACTGTCAAATATAAGGTCAATCTGAAGACTTCATCTCTATTCTCCTCCAGGTTTCATCTATGGCCTTCTTGAATCATATTAGTAAATCCTAATTATTGGAGCCTTAAGAGATTTCCTGCGATTACTTGAATGTGATTAGTGGTTGATCCAAGTAATTTTTCTGCAAATCTCTATTCTTTTTAAGCTAATTTGGCATATTAATTTAAGCTCTGATTCATGATCTTGGGCACTTATCATCATCCAAGGTGAAGCTAATTTATGATTTGAGGTGAAATTTATACCCTTTGACTATGTACAATATCAATTATATGAACTGAGTTACAGTTGATTCTTATATCATTTGAGCATCCTAAGTATTATCTTGTTGGAATTTTCAATTATATTCAAAACAAAATTCCTTGTACTATAGGTTGGAGAGAGACAAACCCAATAGGCATTGAAGTTTACTTATAACTAAAATTTTGAATCATTCAGATCATATATGAGTTTATATATTAGACTGTAGCAAAAATGTTTGGTATTTGACTGGAGCATACCACATCGTGCACTCTCAAGTATTGGTCAAAATATTTGTAGATTAAGTTTTCTTTAGGATCAAGGTCATTACAATAGTTGGTTAGGGAGATAGGATTCATCTCTATAAATTAAGGTAAAACAATATATCAATTGTTAGGGAAAATTCAATCATTAGTAGAGACAAAACATCATTAGAGGACATGAGGTACTTATTTTTCAATTTCATTGTCATATTATCTAGAAACAATGTTTGAAGAAGTTTGTTATTCTTGTTCATCGGAATTTTTGTATCAGTATTTTTGTTTTGATTGCTTTGAAAATTGGTCTTTCATTGAATAGCCTTGTAAGTGGGTCATGACCCCTGATATGGTATCCCACAATTTATTTCTTATTTTAATTTAAATGGTGTTTGGTTGGGAGAGTTAAGTCTCTTTCAGCTTGGATTTTGAAAGAAATTCATGGTGGTAGGGTGGTGCTAGGGTAGGTTGGAGCCTACGTAAGGCGTTGGAGAATCCTTCTAGTAGGAATTGGTAAAGAAGGGGTGTTGGAGAATCCTTCTAGCTAGAGATGGTAAAATAAATTCTTTTCTAGAGTACTAGGGATTTGGGGCTTCCCTTTCAAATGTAACTAAAGCATGAATGTGTACTCATAAAAATATTAGAGAAGCATTCGATCGTTTTCCTCCTAGAAGGGTTTCCACCAAAAAATATCTTGTGCAGTCTTCCCTTGATGTTTTATTGTTTGATATATATTTAACATGTTCAAAATTTAATAATTTACTAAATTTGTCAGAGATATGGTTTCACCCCTATCTCAGTGTTTTTAGCATCCACCACTACTTACATTAACCTCTGCATGACCACAAATGTATTGTTGAATGATGTGTATGTTTGTTGGAGTTGTGACATACATATGTGTGTGTGTGTGTTAGTGTTTGTGTGTGTGTGTGTGTTTGTGTGTGTGTGCGCTCGTGTGTGTATTACATACGTGGATAGGGGGATTCAAGGGCCAACCTAGAACTAACTAAATTTCAACATAACCTCAATTCATAACACACCATACCCCATATAATTAAGGGCTCGGCCCACTGATGATGTGATGACAACCATGTGACATTGAAACTAGCTCTCAGTTCTTTTTCATTAGCAATGTGACCATGCCATGTCACCTTGTCTTGGTCGTCCATGGTCATCTGCATGATGTTTTTAGCATGATGTCATGAATCCATGTGGCATATCATGAAGGGTGTGACATGTCACCCTTTTTTGGTCATTTTACTATTTAGAAATTTCCATATGTATTGCCATTTAGAAAACTCTAGAGGCACCTCATCACCTATCGATACTAGGGTTTCATGATTATTTGGCTGATGTCATCATGCCACATGGAAGATCATGGAGGGTGTGACATGTCCCCCATTTTTTGTTATTTTACCAATCATAAATTTAGATATGTACCTACCATCTAGAAAACCCTAGGGACACCATGTCACCTATTGATTTCATCGCTTCTAACAAAGTGGACTATACCACATGTCATCATGAGTCTGTCTCTTAGATCATCACCTCTGACAAATTAGACTATGTCACATTTCATCATGGGACTAACTCTTACATCATCACTTTTGTTCAATCATATTGTGCCATCTGTCATCACTAGGTTGGCTCTTATGTAATCAAACTACACCACATCCCATAACATTATTGGTATGACAAGAGTGGTTAAATGTCATGGAAATTTATTTGTGATCGAAGGTAGATTGCCAAAATATGCACAATATTTAACCCCATTAAACAACCTAGAATTTTATGTTCCTACAACCATCGATTGACATGTCAGTGGTGGATCCATCCTAGACATGTGCAACCTTCAAAAAATATTGTGACTTTTGGTCTTAGTCCCATAGTTCAGATTCTTAGGTAATGTTGGTCTTCAAATGGAAATGAAATTTCATTCGAGAGGAATGTTTCAAAGTGTGATATACTGTTGAAAATTTCTCAAGAAAGAATATCCAATAATACTATGCATAGAGTAATTAGAATACCATAAACTTGCTAAAAAGTCAATAAACCTCATACATTATTTGACTTCGCCTGATGAGGGCATGCAGAAGATGATGTTTATTTCTTGGAGTTCCCTCACAACCACTACTTTGAATATCCCATTTGACATCAATGCCACCTATTCTCATCAATGACAACACTATGTGCAACAATCCCCCATTTTGTCATTGATGGAAAAACCATCAAACATTTATGGTCATTGATGGAAATGGCCAAGCTCCCTTTAGAATGTGACAATTCACACTTTATTTTCCATGCTCCCTCTGGCATAATGCAAAGGACTCCCCCCTATCTAACTGTGAATATCTCTCCGCTTAATGTCTATCAATGTCGCTTGCTCAATGTTTTCATTATCTCCCCATTTTAAGGGACATTATTATCTACAAACACTTCCATAACTACATGTAGACACCCTTTGGTGATAAGTGGATTCTACCCATGAGATCATATTCTCATTCATTATCTACAATTTCTTATCAAAACTCTCCATTTTTTCCTAAAGCTTTTCTTTGAACTAATAGAGTATCCGCTTGATATCACATTGCAAATTGTTCTCCAACTATTCTAGTACTTTACTATGGATTTTATATGGTCTCCTCTTGATAATATTATCTCATTTGTTCCTGCATTTTATTGAGGACGTAACAGAATCTCCCCTTGAGACCATGTTTCCAATGCTTGTCCAATTGATCCTGTACTTTCCTATGGACCTAATAGAGTCTCTTTCTGAGACCATGTTTCTAATGCTTCTCCAACTATTCCTAGAATTTCCTATCATATTTTCCAACGTTTGCATTTTTTAATTACACCTAAACTATCTTGTGGATATGATGGAGTCTCCTCCTAAAACCATGATTCATGTTGTTTTTCTTCTAACTATGTTTGACCTTACCCAATAGCGTATCCCCTTGTGACCATGCTTCAACATGCTAATATGCATCTTTGTCTTACACTTATTTACGTATGAGATATCATTATCAAACCATACTTACTAATGCAAATCAAATATTACCCTCTTTCTATTCATATGTTGCCTTCATAAAAATAACTTCTTCATGCAATTGATCATTCTTTCTACATAATTTGGCTTCATCAAGTTTTGACTCAACAATTTGTTATCTTGAAGAGTCCCTCACCAAGGGATTAGACATGAGAAGTCAGATCTAACCATTGTTAGGTCCCTATAATACTAGTGCAGCCCTTTTATTGTTATTTTTAGTGTAGCCCCCTTATTGTTATTATTGTGCCCATGTATCCCTCATATTTTTATTGTTGTGCACCATAGAAACCCAATATTGTTATTGTTGTGCCCTTACATTATTATTTTTATGTACACTCTAATTATATTCTGACTTATTAAACTCCTATATATACAAAGGAGGTCTTGTCATTTTTATCATTCAAGAATTGTTCATTTATGTAATGTAAATGAGGATTCCCTCTTAAAGAGGATACCTTTTAAGTAGTTGATCTATATTTTTGTGAGCTGGGTGCATAGCATTTCATATGAGAGGTTTCTATTCTAGGGTTTCGTTGCATCAAATAGGTCATCGTGGAATTTCGCTTTAATTTTTTTTCTATGAAGCTTCAGTAGATAAATTTTCTACCAGGCGGATCCGCAATCTTGGTGAACGTCATGCTGAAATTCAGATCTTGGTTCACTATATTTTCTGAGATATGGTCTGAAGAAATTAGGGTTTTTCATGCTTCATAATTCAGCCTCAAATAGGTGACCTAGGGAAAATTGTCATAACTTTAATTTGAGGCATCATAGTTGAATTCTATAAAAATTTGTTGAAACTACACGTATGTTAGTCTTTCTTATAGCAATTTAATGATTGAATGTTGAAAGAGTGACATGTGGAATCCCATACAACTTCTCTTTACTAATGTAGTCCATAATGAGGACATCATGGGAGATTTGGCATAACTCTATATTGAAGAATAAAATATTGGTATGACTTATGTCATTGCAAATAAGATTCATAGGGATACCAAATGACCAAATTTCATACCTTGGAGATCTGAAAGAACAGAGTTACAACCGTATTAATAGTGATCTCCTAAAAATAAAGAAAAATGTGTCTATTTTTTATTTTTCATAACATTTGTTTGAAAAATCAATTTCAAGAGATTCAAAGGGAATATTGAAGCATTCATATCACTATTTGGTTCCAAAATTCGTCCCAAACAAAATAATTATACACCCATTAAGTCCTCAAAAATCTCTACTATGACGCATGGAGAAGAAGAATTGAAACATGATATATCAAAGTTACAGGACTAAGTGCAACAAATTTCGCTCTCACAAAGAGAAACCCAAGGTGACATAAAAGGCAACAAGGATGTCTTAAAATGGGGCATGGACGGTATAAAAAGAAACATGGATGTTTTCAAAGAAGAAATGGACGCGATGAAAGCCAAGTTGGAGGGGTTGACGAAGTTTTTGCAAGAAAGGATTCTCGACGGTGGAGGTAATCCATGAAAATCATGATGAGGACAAAAGCAATGTGAATTATGATTAGATACTCTAATGTGGGGTTTAAGAACCAAGACATTCCAAACATAGATGTGAGGAAGTTTGATGGCAATGATTCGGTAACATGGATACTACATATGGAGCAATATTTTGATCTACAAGATGTGAAAACTTCACAAAAGGTATGTATTGTATCTTTATATTTAAAACCCAATAAGTTTGTATGGTATAGATGGATTTATTCTCATAAACCACTTGTGACCTAGTCAATTTTTATGGAGGAAATGGTAGAACATTATGGAGATGAAAATAGAAACACTTTCTTTAGCCAATTGATAAATCTCAAACAAAAGGGTTCAATGACAAAGCACATTGAAGACTTCCAAAAGCTAGAAATTAGGGTAATCAATATTCCAAAGGAGCATAGGATTTATGTATTCATATGGACTTTAAAAGATAACATCCAACATGAGGTTCTACTTTGGGAACCTAATTCATTGGAGAAGGCATTCAGGGTAGTAGGAAAAGTTGAAAGAAAAATTATGGAAACAAGGAAGTCTATCACTCATAACTATAAAGATGGAAGTGTTGCTACTCCTAGTCTTCCACAACCTACAAGGTTGACACCACAATAATTGGAGGAAAAAATTAAAAAAGGTATTTGATATAATTGTGATAGAAAATACACTAAAGGTCGTAAGTGTGCTAAGAGTCAATTATTCTACATAGGTTGTGAAGAGGAGGAAGAAAAGAAATATGAAACATCAAAAGAGGAGGATATACACCAGGAACCAACCCTAGATAAAGAAGAAATGAGTATAACCATATCTTGTAATGAACTGGTAGGAATTACTACTCCTAAAACTCTCATTATAGAAGGATATATCAAGAATAAGAAGGTAACATTTTTGATTGATTTGTGTAGTACCCACAATTTTATATATTGTAAGGTAGCCAAGGAATTGAATTGCTTCCTATATCTAGCACCAAAGTGTCAAGTGATGGTTGCAAATTAAGGACCTACAAATTGATCTAGAAAGTTCCATAATATCAAGCTAACCATAGAGGAATATGTATTTAAGAGTACAATGATTTCCATTCCAATGAGTGGTGTTGATGTTGTACTAGGAGTCCAATGGTTACAATAGTTTTCAATTTTCAAGAACATTTGTTCAAATTTTTTTGGGAAGGAGAGGAAGTTGAAATAAGGGGTATCAAAGGGGAAGCAATGAAGATAATCAACTCTAATGGCATGACCAACTTTGAATAAATAACAATGGGGTATAATTGCACAATTATGCTCACTAGAAATTCAAACATCGAAGTCATCTATAACTCTAGATCTCCAAAACGCCTTGGACAATCATTCCAAGGTGTTTGAGACTCCCAAAATATCTCCACCTATTCATGACCATGATCATGCAATTCATTTGATTACAGGAAGTTTTTCTCCAAACATCAAGCCTTACAGATATTCTTATGACCAAAAATGTGAAATGGAATGTATGGTTGCAGAAATGTTAGAGGCTTGTAGAATTCAACCTAGTCAAAGTTCTTTCTTTTCTCTAATAGTATTGGTGCACAAGAAGGCTGGATCATGGCATATGTGTCTAGATTATAGGGAGCTCAACAAGCTTACTATTAAAGATAAATTTCCCATTCTTGTCATTGATGAATTATTGGATGAATTACATGGTGCAGTTTACTTCACCAAGCTGGATCTTCATTCACGATATCATCAAATTAGAATGAAGACTAAAGACATTATGAAAAACATTCAAAAATCATGAGGGTCATTATGACCTTTTGGTCATGCCTTTTGGCCTTAATAATGCACCTTCCACATTTCAAGGTTTGATGAATTCCATTATCAAACCCTTCCTTAGAAAATTTTTGTTAGTATTTTTTGATGATATACTAATCTACAACAAGTCTTGGAATGATCACGTTCAACATGTTGAGAGGGTGTTCAAACTATTGCAGGAGAAAAATTTATATGGAAAAACCTCCAAATGTTTCTTTGGAGTACAAGAGGTGGAATATTTGGGTCATATTGTATATCATGACAGTGTTAAGGTAGACCCTAAAAAAATTGAAGCCATTAAGGAATAGAAAATCCCCAAAACCATAGAGTATTTGTGAGGTTTTCATGGGTTGACAGGGTATTTTCATAATTTTGTTAAGAATGGCAGGATAATAGTGGCACCTCTAACATCATTACTGAATAAATATGCATTTTCTTAGACTCCAGAAGCAGTGAAGGCCTTTGAACATCTTAAAGAGGAAATGTACCAAAAACCATTCTTAGCTACGCCATACTACACAATTTGTTTTATTGTGGAATGTCCTCCCTCAAAAAATGGAATTGGTGTTGTTTTAATATAAGAAGGAAGACCCATTGATTTTGAAATTCATCCATTAAAAGGAAAGTATTTACACAAACCTATTTATGAGAAGGAAATGCTGGCAATAGTAAATGCACTAAGAAATGGCAACCTTACCTAATGGGAAGACACTTCAAGACAAAATCATATCATGATAGTGTTAAATAATTTTTGAAAAAAAGACTATCTTTGGAAGAGAAGAAAAGATGGGTGAGAAAGATGTTGGGTTTTGAATTTGAAATCATCTACAAAAAAGGGAAGAAAAATGTTGTCGTAGATGCAGTCTCAAGAAAGGATGAGGATGTGGAAGAATTATTTTGTGCCATTTCTATTATCCAGTGAGAAAATTGTAAAGTTCAAGCAGTGGAAGATCACATCGAGCATTAACAACAATTTCTCCAAATCTTAAAGGATATATTCACTCTAGTGTAGAATTGAATGGAACAATAGGAAGACCAACCTCACAATGAAAGATTTTTTGTTATAGGTGATTGGTTATTTTTTATGGATACAATGATACAAAGAAATGTCCCTCAATCAAGTTGAGAAGGATAATAAATTATCACCCAAGTACTATGGTCCTTACAAGGTGTTGTAAAAGATTGGTACTATGGCATAAAAATTGGAGTTTCCTGCATCTTCTAGAGTACAACTAGTTTTCAATGTTTCACGCTTAAAGAAGGTTATCAGTGACAAGCTCCCAATTCAAACAGTGTTTCTATAACTTTACATAGAATGAAAAACATATTTGAGCCTAAATCATTCATGGAAACAAGGAGCTAACAACTACGAAATCAATAAATTTCAGAGTATCTCATTAAGTGGAAGAGCTTAGCAGCTAAATATGCCACATGGGAGGATGATAAGTGTTGTCTTAAGTGGGGCTCACCTAGGTTCAGAATTGTTTGTGCTAACCAACAAAACCATAATTGTTGGCCCTTTCAGTAACAACCTACATAGTGTAGGCTGTAGTCTCACTTGAAGTATTATTGGAGGATTCTAGAACCATGCTTCTACATCTAGGGACATGTGATAAGTGGTTCTGAGGATCGTACAGCTCAAATATGCCTTTGCGCAAACCATTATCCTTTGAGGGCTCATTACTACAACTCAGTCAAATTGGCTTCAAGACCTTCGCAAAGGCCTGTGATAAGTCTTTGTGGACCTTAAACAGGAAAATTACCTACTTTCACACATCAATAAATAACACTAGATCTAATTTCGTGCAAATCTATCCATTTCATTAGAAAACATAGAATAATCAACCCTTAACTTCGTGAACACAGATAATTACTTAAAGCATGCAGAAATAAGAGGCACTTAGTAGTTTCACACAGTATTCATGCATTATTTCTTGAAATAATATCATTAAGCGACATAATATAACATAAATAGAGTCGATGGAAATGCTCAGTAATTATTCAAAATTAGTCTTCATTGATCTTCAATGCTCAGAAGACAGACTCTTCTACCTTGCACACTCAATTGTAAGGGTCCACGCACTCAGCTATGGAATTACCAAGGCCTCCTTCTCACTTAGCTATAGAAGCTTTCCTCTTCTCAGCTAAGTATACGAAGCAAAGCCTTCCTACCTTAGAACATACTGAAAAAAGGAAACCATTCAAAGTTCACAATTCTTCATTGTAAGTTATTTCTATGACTCGCTAGGACTAAACTATTTATAGCATTCTCAATACAATACCATGGTCTGTGGAACATGGGTGAGTCTCCAAACTAACCTATTTAATTATCCAAACAAGGGTCTAAGACCCTTTTGACTCCTATATACCTATGCACTTTGCATCCACATTTTGTGGAAACTTTACATCTTTTACAAAAATTTATACAAAACTTGGGTTAACTAACCCCAAAACTGACCCTAGATACCCTATCCAAATAGGCCCCCAACACAAAGCTTGTGACTCACCCTCGAGTAACTGATTTGGTGCCTAAATCTTACTGCAAAAACCATTGAGATCAACCTGCAACACTGCAACTTCAACAACTATCTGCACGGCAGCTTACTGCACTTCTTCAACCAATTTCTCTACTATCAGGCACTCCACCACTAGGCACATTTTCCTTGTACCTTTTGTAGCACCTTTAGATTTTTCTGAAGTGACAAAGTAAGCTCACAAGCTTCCTCTAGCTAGGGATACAATCTAGCCTTGGGCAGGCCCTCCTTCCTCTGCAATTCTTCCACATGTGCTTGCAGTTGCTTTCCCTCCTATAGATTCACAAGGCATTTCACTGGCACCAAAGTGCACGCAGTAGCTTGGACCTCATCATATTGTCATGTGTCTCTCGAACATCGATGTTCAACTTCTATAGCGTTGGGTCCTCCTCCAAATTTGTCTATAATTCTATATCTATGTCGAACATTGTTGCATAGTCTCTGACTGTGGGATCTAATGTGTTCATACCGTCTTTCATTGTCGCTCCATGTTTCTCCCATACCTCTGGCAGAGTCGTTGGCTGCAACTTCAACTACAACTCTGCTATCTTAATTTGGAAGTCGAAGGTAACCCTACCAACCTCATCCTTTAAGGCACATACCACAACAGCCAATTTCCTTACTTTTGCTAAGGCTTCTTGATCCTTTGGTATATTCAATTCGGGTAATGACTTAGAGGCATGCTCGATCATGGTGTTCTAGCTCTAATGTCATGTCTGCAGCTCCTCCTTTTCCTTCAGCGCCTGAGTTTTCTCCACGAACATTTGTTCATTGTTGACTTTAAATTCATTGATGATAGTGAGGGCGCACTACTCTCTCATCCTTAGTTCCTCTAAAACCCCCTGATGCAGTGCATGGAGTGTCAGGAGCAAAACATGGCCAAATTCAACCCCAAGCCCTTCATTGTGCTGATCCGAGTGAGATCTTCATCTAATTATGTGCGACAAAACCCTTCTAGAAATGGTATAACTTTGAGGTCCACGGTCTGTTCTAGCTCCACCATTGTTCCACTTCCCTGTGTCAGACTCGCTTGTACCCTACTCGCTTTCCCGACACCCACCTCAATCTTGTTAGCCTGGATCTACAGTTTGCGTAGATCCTTTTAGACGTTCCCTAGCATCTGCATATACTATTTCGCAAATTGCTACAACATCTTAGTCGTTACGTCTCTTACCTTTTCACCAATCTCATCGAAGTTGCCTTCTATCATAACCATTGGGTCAATATACGTCTCCTTATTAGACTTATTCTTTTTCCATTGTCCACCTCTCTACTCCTGCCCACGCCTCTTCAAGGTGAAAAAAGTGCTCTACTCCTCACCACCGCCTCCTCCTTGTTCTGACCGTTGTTCCTCATCACCGTGCTGCAAAGCTGATTTATTGCTTTCTTTTGTATCTTGCTATTGTTTCTCAGCCTCCTCTTTCGCAACACGCTCTTTATCTACCCATTCTTTTTCCACAACTACCTTAGCATTAGCTTCCTCCTTCTTTTGCTAAGCCAAGGCCTGCACGGCCTTCTAAGTAGCTTCCTTACGCTTTTGTCCAACTGAGCTCTCTACACCTTTGCTTATTCCCACATCAATCCCCATGGGTTCATGCCATTTTGCTAGATAATACCCCATGATCTCCTGTACATCCCTCTTAGATACCAAATAAGGCAACTTTTACCATACGCGCTTTGGGTCCTTTCTCACTTTGATTTACATATTATGGAAGTCAACCTTGAACTCCATGTAGGTCGTTAATTGCTCAAACAAGGTTGGGGACAACCTTGGCGTCTAATTTATAACCATCCAAAGGCCCATCTCCACGAGGATCCAAAAATTTTTTGAATCCTTGATTCTTATCGAATCCTTTGTAGACCACAGTGAGGTGAACCATGCTGCCTCCGTAAATCTTCATTGTGCAAGGGGAATCCGCCATCCTCTTGCAATATCCAAGCTATTGAAAAAATAGATAATAGTAGCCATGCATAATGGAATGGCTTGCTCTCCTCCTATGCTTCCCGAAAGTTCGCGAGGAACTCCTTACATAGATATTTTGCCTAATTGTATTTGACTCCCTTCGCGCACTGTGCTGCAACTAACACTATCGGCCCCGAAACCTTGTCTGAGTGGAAAATCCTCATTATTTTTCCCACCAGAATCTGGGTAGTGAACTGCACCACTTGGTCCTGAGTAGAGCGGGTTGAATATCTGTGTGAATTCTTGACAAGCCCATACTCAGTCTTCATTCTATCTGCTACTTCGTTTTCCCCACTTTTCCCTCCAAACTCCTACATAGGGTCCACTCCTTTGTAAGGAAACTTCATTATGGGATGGATTAACATGTTTGTAACTGGGATGGGCTCCCTAAGCCATAGACACCCATCATGCACCAGCATGAGGAGATGATGCACACAAACCATGTTGATAGTCAATCTATGGTAATGCGTCATGCAGGGAAATAGCATGTGCAGTAGCCTAGCCTTCTCAACACCTCTGACCCACTTCATGAGCTTTAACCACGTAACCCTAGTCTCCTCATAGTATTTTTTGGTCATATACTTGTTGGTTGCAAAGTGTGGGAACCTCTCATGGTCTGCGAGGTTCTAATCCTCCATTTTAAGTATTGAAATGTGCATTAATGTAGGACCTTCAAATTCCACCTGTTTAGGCAACGGGGGTGTCAAAATGGTGAATTTCCCAAAGTCAACGTCCTTGGGGACTTTGGTTCTTCCCTTCTATGGAGGGATATACTCAGGAAGTTGTGAGATGGGCTCAACCTCGTTGGAATCTAATTCCTCTAGACCATGGTATTCCTCCTCCTCTGAATCAGCCACCTTCTTAGGTTGTTTTTCTTTCTTCTCCTTTTGTCGCACCTCCCGGTTCTTCCTCAGAGACATTCTAACCGGCATCAACTTCCTTTGCTTTTCCTTTGTAGCTGACTTCTTTTCTTTTGTGGCAGATTGCTTTGGCCTCTGCGACCTCGGTGCAGTAGACACAAGGGTTCAAGTCATGACATTTCATGACCTGTCATGTTAGAAACAAAAACTTCAACACTCACAACTTTGGTAGGGTTTGTAGCAGTCATTTGCTGGAGAACAAGCCTTCAATCAATTTCAAGAAATGTTGCTAATACTAGACTGGAAATCAAGTCCTCCCAAACCTTACGATTCATAAGTGTTGAATCGAAAAGCGCCCAACCGACTCTCAGAATGCAAAGTGTTCTTCATTGGTCCAACACATGTAATTTATAAGATGTTTCAAATTCAAATCCTACCATTCCCCCCCAATTCTAATAATAAATGCAACTTTGGCAGCAAATCTTGAAATATTTTCGCCATATATAGCCCCTACCTGCTCCCCTTAACTAAGTTTTGGCCATAAAATAATGAATAGTAACCTCAACACCTACTTTTGGACCCACCTACATGGCACCATCCTCCATGGCACAACACATCCAATGCGGCTTCACCTGTTGCACCCCTGTCATCCATCATGCGACCTTTCTACCCTATTCTTCACCTGGTTGGACAACGTAGTTTATAGTCCCACAATCCCTTGCAACTACCTAGATTTCTAAGACTATCCTACTGCCATATAGTCATCGCGTAGGGGCAAGATCCTCTCTGTACAACTTTAGCCTACTACTGTTCAGTTTTCTAGGGAATGGTTCTCCACTCAGCCTTGCGAGCTGAACTGCACCACCCTCCATGATCTCCTTAATAACATACAGCCATAACCAGTGCATTTGAAACTTTCTTGGAAACTTTGTGAACTTGCTGTCATATAACAATACCAAATTGTCTACTTCCTGGTGAAATTAGTAAGGAAGCAGTCTTCCTCTAACTCCATGATCTGCGCGAGCCGTTCCTCCAAGGTCTCGCAGGTCACCATATCAGTCAAGGTTGCAATTTTTAACCTAGGCACAATATACACCTGTTAGATTTGTCACGTAACTATGGTCCCTGAAGGTCAGGGATAAGCCTGGTTTTGTTGATTATGATGAAAGGAGGTCCATAATGGTTGTTATCACCATTTCATTTACCTAGCTCATACTCCCTTCATCTCCATTTCCCATGCTTTTCTGTTAAAACCATATAAACCACTTTTTCTTAAGCCCCGAGCGCTAAAACCCACAACCCCATAAAACCGCGCCAATGCGACCGCACGATTGTTTCCCTGTCGTACATGATAGAAAACCTACGTGATTAAATCCCCACCATCTGATCATCTCCGACAAGATCGGATGGCCCTCGCACATCTCGCACCCACAACGTGATGAAACGTTAACATGCGATGGAGAGTGGTTTTTCTCTCTCCTCCGCCGCTACGTGTCACACGCTGAATGGGATCACGTGCCCTCACCCTTTACCGCCCAATGCCCTAATGGCGGTGCAACTGTTACAGCTTACCTCTTAACCACTCGATCCTACCTAATAACCACCATGTGCTTTCGCCATCTGATCACCGTTGGATCTACCCAACTGAGATCCAACAACCCAAGTTCATCCCACTCCCACTTCTTCCGGTATCTCCGTCAACTCATCTCCATCGTCTGTCCTCCCGATCCGACGGATGATGTTTCTCCTTCACCCAACTTGTCCACTCACCATTTAATCCATGCCCCTTGACCGCTCCATGTGTCCGAATGACAAAGGTGACCGGCCTACCAGTACCAGTCGCAGTTGCTCCTCAACAACCACATTTAACAGAGAGTATGGCCGAGGAGGAGAAGGAAAAAGTGTGAGCAGATAACCACATTAAAAATTTATGGAACTTCATTGATACGAGCACTCCAGCTACCTGAGAGGACAACAGAGCACCTAGAAAGATCATATTCATCCACTGAAACAAGCAAATGAACTCAGAGGCTCCATGAGGTAGTTAAATGCAATTCGTGGTCAATTATAACCCCTCCATACCTAAAATGGCCAAGTTCCTTTGGAATGAAACTCTATATATACCCACAAACAAGATATAATCAGGGTTGTTGGTTGATGTTTTGATGTAAGGTTCAACTTATGGAGACTGTAACTATTTCGACACTTGCAGTGTCTCATCATCATTTTCAACTAATACAAGCTTCTTTTGTTGCTAATTGCTCACTTTCCATTTATCCTCTCTTCTAAGCTATGCCTGATATGTTGTATTCCTAAACTCTTAATGTTTAGCATTAGAGTAGATATCATCCTATCTCTGTGTTAAAGTATTGTATGTATCATTGAATAAGTTAATCAGGTTTCTCTTCATCTGGTGCTAGAGAGCTATCATCCTGTCTGTGCATTAGTAGATTATATTTGTAGACTTTTTTACTGGTTGCAACCGACCATCACATGGTCTTGTGCATCTGCTGGTGTGGTCAGTATTCTCGATATTCACCCAATCTTAAAATATGAGTAGTTGGTGGTCTAAAGCCTTGTAGTTTGAGGGTGTTCACACATGTTTGGAGTGAAAGAAAGTAGAAGTGGTTATCTGGCTTGGACAAGCATCATTCCTTCCATTCATCCATTTGCAAAAATAGGTTGAATTTATATGTTACCAGGCATCTCCAAGCTACAACCTAGGAGAGTTTCTTGGAATACTAACATAATTGGCACTGTTGGTGGGGAAGAGGAGATTGAAGCTCAGCGTCCCTGGGAGAATGACAAAGTTCCAGCTTTGATGATAGACAAAGTCTGGACACATTTCTAGTTGTAATAATATATCTAGCGACTCTACTAGAGGACCAACCTCTGGAGACTCCACATTATAGTTCTAGCTCAGTTCGTGAGGCATACTTGGAGGAATTCTCAGAAATCACCAGCTGACCCAGTGCCTGACCCTGAGAAGATTTTTAGGCAAAGAAAAACATCAGAGAAAGGAGCATCATGATTAGGTAAGCCCAAATGATCTTATGTATCTCTGCAAGAGAAGATCATAGTTGAGAATGTACAGTTTGAAGATATAGAGCCTAACATTGTTAGTGAAGAAATACCCTCAGAGATTCATAAAGCTCCTTGTTCATTTACTTCCCCTTTCGATCTCAGCCCAAAGAAAGTCTCCCATATAGTCCATCATATTCCTTTGTCCCTGTCATCTATTTCGTTGCTTCCTACCATTCAATATGTTGGTATCCTTCCATCAACCCTAGTCATGACAGGCCAACAAGCACCCACAAAGATGGAAAGAATCGTAGCTGCTAGGTATGGACCCTTGGTCTTGCATGTTCCTTTGAATGCCATGCCTGCAGGAGAGTATCAGAAATACATGCCTAAGTTCACTGGTACAGAGGGAGTAACAGCTGAAGAACACCTTGAATCTTTTTATAGTTATGCTGATAACCTAGATATCGATGAGGATGATGTGTGGATGAGAGTATTTGTCCAAAGCCTTGATGGAGAGGCTAGAAAGTGGTTCAGAGAATTGACCCCTAGGTCCATAGCAGACATTGAAGCATTAGATGATGTGTTTTTGAAGCATTGGGGAGACAAAAAAGACCTACTATACTACCATACTGAGTTTGGAAACCTCAAGAGGGAAAATGGGGAATCATTGTCTGATTTCAATAAAAGATTCAATCGTATGTATAGTAAGATACCAGCTGAAGTAAAGCCTACTCCCACCTCTGCCAAACTCACCTATGCCAATGCTTTTGACTCTGATTTTTGCCTGCTATTGAGAGAAAGAAGATGTGCCACTCTGGTTGAAATGCAGGATGCAGCCCTAGAGGTAGAATCTAATATCATGGCTGCAAAAAAGCTCAAAGGTCATGCTGATAGAAGGAGGCAGAGAGGTGAGGCTTCTTCTTCCTCTGCTTCATCTTCAGAACCTAAGTTAGACAAAATGACTAAAATGATAGAGTCATTGGCTACTGAAATATCTAAGTTGAAGGTTGAGCAGAGTTCTGGGAAGGCAAGGCTTCCAAACACATTTTCTCCAAGAAACCCAAATCCATTCAGAAGAGCAAATGAACAATTGCAAATCATTCAGAGGGGTAAAGAATCTGGGGAAGAACAAAAGTTTAAGGCTCCTTTCCAAAACGTAGTTATGGAGGAGGAGAAGTTTGAAGAAGAGGATGAAATTCATTGCATGGAAGATAAGGGTAGTGTTGTCTTCTTGACATTGGTTGGCTATGAAGAATCATTACTCCAAGACCAAACCAGCCAAGAGTGGGACAGAGAGGCTGTTCTACAAACAGATGAATATCAAAGATATAATTTGAGGTCAAGACCAAGCAATGTCAAGGAGAATCCTATCCAAAGAGCTACCGTCCCCACAGAGCATCATAACATCAAACAGAAAAGGTCAGCAACTGATCCAGTCATGCTCAACGCACCAGCTCAAGAGGTAAGAGGTCCTGACAAGTCCCCTTCTCCTTTCTTCTTTGAATCAAAAGTCTAGAAATTAAAAATATCTGTGCCTCTGATAGAACTTGCAGGGAGTGAAGTTTTTAGAAAACCTATCCTTGATGCTCTTGAGCTGAAAGCCGCGCAAGCCTCCACTGACTATGTCAATTTGCAAGATGAAAAACCTACAGTTGTGCTTAGCCCAATGACTGAACCTGGTGATGATAATTCTCCATCATTTTATGTCTCCTTGACCATTCATGACAAAACCCTCCATAACTGCCTGTTGGACACAGGGGCTAGCCACAATCTGATTCCCAAAGCTGTCATGGAAGAGTTAGGCCTTGATATCACTAGACCTTACCATGATCTATTCTCCTTTGATTCAAGAAAGGTGAAATGTCTGGGATTGATCAAAGATTTAGCTATTACCCTAACTCAGCTGCCCATGAAGAGCATGGTGATGGCCATTGTGTGGTAGATGTTCCCCCTAAGTTTGGCATGCTTCTGTCCAGAGGGCGGATTAAGAGGCTTGGTGGAACATTACAGAATGATTTATCTTATGCCACTATCCCAGCTTTTTGAGGGGAGAGCAGGAGATTGTACAGAGAAGCACAACTAGCCTACATCATCAGTGATGAGAAGAATCCTTCTAATAATCCCATCTATGATGTGGACACTGATTTTGGAGCATGTATTGTCCAAATTGAAGAATCCCAAAAGGCCTCATTGTAGCTCAAGAAACCCATGGTCCAAGCCATGGGAGAG
The DNA here is from genome assembly GCA_031772625.1 of Pinus tabuliformis. Taxonomy (NCBI): domain Eukaryota; kingdom Viridiplantae; phylum Streptophyta; class Pinopsida; order Pinales; family Pinaceae; genus Pinus; species Pinus tabuliformis. The sequence continues at coordinate 958,067,278 of CM062811.1, forward strand.
AAAGAAAGTCAGGTTTGGGAGATGATCTTTGATGGAGCATGTTCAAGGGAAACTGTAGGAGCAGGGGTGGTGTTGATATCTCCAAAACAAAAAAGCACACATCTGTCTTTTAAGCTAGCTTTCCAAGTCACCAACAATATAGCAGAGTATGAGGCTCTGATATTGGGTCTTAACATAGCTAAAGAAAAATGAATCAGAAACATAAAGGTGTTTGGAGATGTTGATCTCATCATTCAGCAAGTGAACAAAACATTTCAAGCAAAGCACCCAAGGCTGAAACCATATAGAGATGAGGTATGGAGACTCAAATATTCTTTTGACAATTTTTGTATCTCATATGTCCCTAGAGTCAAAAATCAGCTCATCGATTCGCTTGCTGTGTCTGCTAGCATGTTTATCCCTCCCATGCCTGCCAGACTAGTTTATGAAGTGCAGATGAAATATAGACCATCCTTTCCTGATAATGTCCAAAATTGGAACGTTTTTTAAGATGATAAGGAGGTAAATAGGTTTCTGCAAGTCATTGATGAATTCTCTGAAATGCAAGTTGATCAAGAGAATGAAAGCTTGGAAGAAAGCCCCCAATCCCAACTAAAGAATAGAATTGGAAAAAATAGCATTTTTCAGCTCCCCGACAATCACATACCTAAAGGCCTAGTTCCCTTAGAAAATTTGTTTGAACAAAATGATGTGCCTTATAACGCTGCCCAAAAAGAAGATCAATCTACAGTCCTTAAACATAACATAGGGAGCCTAGAACATCCAAAATATGTAAATCTGTCCACCCATCTATCTGCTACCCAAAGTTATAAGTACTACAATTTAATGAAGCAATTTGCTAATGTTTTTGCCTGGGGATATAGTGACCTGAAAAATTATGACAAAAAGATCATCCAGCATAAATTCCCTTGGAGAAAGACACCATCCCTTTTAAGCAAAAGCTGAGACCCATAAATCCCTTGCTCCTTCCTCTAATTGAAAAGGAAATCAAGAAGTTACTAGTTGCCAAAATCATAGTCCCTCTCAGATATTCAAAATGGGTAGCCAACTTACTAGTGGCGAGGAAGAAAAGTGAAGAAATCAAGCTCTGCGTTGATTTCATAAATTTAAACAAATGCTCTAAGAAAGAAAATTATCCTCTACCAATGATGGAGCATTTTCTGCAGAAAGTCTCAGGAGCCAAAGCGATGTCCTTCCTTGACAGATTTTGAGGGTATAATCAAGTTGTTGTGCATCCAGGTGACCAAGAGAAGACTATGTTCACCACTCGTTGGGGCACTTTTATGTATTCCAAGATGCCTTTTGGGCTGATGAATGCTGGAGCCACCTTTCAGAGAGCTATGGATATAGCATTTGTAGGAGACAAGGATAAGTTTTTCTTTATCTACCTAGATGATATAATAGTGTACTCCAGCAGCAATCAATACAATTTGCAACATTTGAAGAAAGTGTTTATGAAGTGGAGAAGGTTTGGGATTTCAGTCAATCCTAAAATGTCACAGTTTGCTTTACAAGAAGGCAAGTTGTTAGGACATGTTGTTTCTGCTCAAGAGTAAGAGAAATACAGACCTTGTCTGTCCCAAGATGAAAGAAGGATATCTAGTCCTTTCTGGGCAAGATAAATTTTGTAAGGAGGTTTATCCCAAATTTTGCAGAACTTGTAAAACACATTACCTCCATGTTGAAAAAGGGGTCAAAAATCAAATGGACTGATGTAGCAAGAAGATCATTTGAATCCATCAAGAGAGCTATTATGGAAGCTCCTACTTTGATCAGCCTAGATTACAACAAGGAGTTCCATATATTTTCCTTTGCCTCTGATGACACCCTTGCAGTAGTTTTGTTACAAGCAGATGATGAAGGTTCAGAGCATCTAGTGGCATTTTTCAACTTAACCTTAAGGGATGCTGAGCTGAGGTATGATATCATTGAAAAACAAGAATATGCTCTTATCAAATATTTGAAATCTTTCAGAATTTACATTCTTCATTCCAAGGTAATTGCATATGTGCCCTCCACTTCAGTAAAATATGTCCTAATGCAGCCAGATGCTAATGGAAGAAGGGCTAAATGGATTGCAAAGTTTATTTAATTCAGCATAGAATTGAAACCCACCAATCTTGTTAGAGGCCAGGGCCTTGATATATTAATGGCTGAAGAAAATTGTAGAATGTTGGACATGAATTTGATAAGCACGAATTGAGAGGATGGTCAAACAAAAGAGGAAACAATTGAACCAGGGAAAAATCAGTCATTGGCAGAAAATCTAGCTTCTTGTGAATGGTATTCTACAATAGCTCAATTCTTGCTGAAGCTAGAAGTTCCTCCAGGCCTTAGTTCAAGCCAAGCCAGAACTATCAAGCTCAGGGCAGCCAAATACTGCATTCATGAAAATCTGCTCTATTGGAGGGACCCCTCTGGGATTCTTTTGAGGTGTCTGGACAAAGAGCAATCCATGGAGGTTATGTAGCAGTTTCATTCCAGCATATGTGGAGGGCATCACTATTGGAAAACTACAGCCCATAAGATCCTCAGAGTTGGATACTATTGGCCCACCTTATTTTTTGATGTCTTTTCATTTGTTAAATCTTGTGACAGGTGCCAAAGATTTGAAGGGAAACAACAATTGAAGTCCCTGCCCTTAAAGCCAATACGTGCTAGTGGCCCTTTTCAGCAGTGGGGCTTGGATTTCATAGGGGAAATCAATCCACATTCCAGTGGCTAGCACAGATGGATCTTAGTAGCCACTGATTACTTCACTAAATGGATTGAGGCCATCCCTACCAAAAAGGTTGATCATCATGTGGTCATGAGGTTCTTGACAGAGAATATCTTCACCAGGTTTGGTTGTCCACATAAATTAGTCACAGACAATGCAGCAACCTTCAGGGCAAAAGAGTTGGTGGACATGTGTGATTCAATGGGCATTAAGTTAGTTCATTTCACCTCATACTACCTTCAAGGCAATGGTCTAGCAGAATATTCCAAAAAGAGCTTGATAAGGATAATTAAAAAGCTATTGGAAAACAACAAAAGGAATTGGGATTCTAAGCTCAAGTATGCACTGTGGGCTGACAGAGTGACCACAAAGAAATCCATAGGGAATTCTCCATTCAAGCTGGTATATGGCACTGAGGTCGTATTCCTAATTCATTTAATCCTCCTTGTGGCAAATTTTTTACAAGAAGAGCGGAATGGGGAAGAGGACATGGCAAAAAGGATTTGTGATTTGGCAGAAGTGCATCAAATCTGGGATCAGCTGGTTAAGAAGTCTGTAGCAAATCAAAAGAGAATCAAGGAAGCCTTTGACAAGAAGGCAAAGACATATAGTTTTTAGGTTGGAGACTTGGTTCTTAAGTGGGATGCACTGAAAGAGAAGAAAGGCAACCATGGGAAGTTTGATGCTCTATGAATGGGACCTTTTGTCATCACATAGATCCAAGGGAACAATACTTTCATGCTGCAAAGTATGGAAGGATATGCAGTTTTTGATGGCCCTGTTAATGGGCGATTTTTGAGAATTTATGTTGTTTAAGGCCTTCGGGCCTTAAAGTTGTAAATATGTTGTTTTATCAGTTTTAGTGTAAGCTTAATTAGACTCCACGCCCAATGGAATACTAGGAAATTTTGCTCATTTGGTTTTGACCGAAAAGGCATTGGTCTACAGTTCTTGAGACCTCACAGGGAGAATCTCATCCCTAGAAGGAGCCAGTGTTAGCTCTGTCACATAGCTATGGTCCCTTAAGGTCAGGGATAAGCTTGGTTGTGTTGACTATGCTATAAGGGGGTCTATAATGGTTATTATCACCTTTTCCTTTACCCCGTTCATACTCCCTTCATCTCCATTTCTCGTGCTTTTCTGTTAAAAACCATATAAAACCACTTTTTCTTAAGCCTCGAGCACTAAAACCCACAACCCCATAAAACCACGCCCATGTGACCTGCACGATTGTTTCCCCGTCTCACTCGATAGAAAACCTGCATGATTAAATCCCCACCATCTGATCATCTCTGACAATATTGGATGGCCCTCGCACATCTCACACCCAGAACGTGATGAAATGTTAATGCATGATGGAGAGTGGATTTTCTCTCTCCTCCACCGCTATGTGTCACATGCTGAATGGGATCATGTGCTCTCCCCCTTTACTAACCAATGCCCCAAAGGCGGTGTGACTGTTACCAGTTACCAGTTAATCTCCCGATCCTGGCTGATAACCGCTGTGTGCTTTCATCGTCTGGTCACCATTGGATCTACCTGCCTGAGATCCAATGGCCCAAGTTCATCCCACTCCCGCTTCTTCTGGTATCCCAGTCGACTCATCTCCACCATCTGTCCTCCTAATCCGATGGCTGATCTTTCTCCTTCGCCCAACCCGTCCACTCGCCATGTAGCCCATGCCCCTTGATCGCTCCGTGTGCCCAAAGGATGAAGGTGACCGACCTACCAGTACCAGTCGCAGTTTCTCCTCAACAATCACGTTTAACAAACAATATGGCTGAGGAGAAGGACAAAGCATGAGTAGATAACCGCATTAAATAGTTATGAAACTTCATTGATACGAGCACTCCAACTACCTAAGAGGACAGCAGAGCACCTAAAAAGATCAAATTCATCCACTAAAACATGCAAACGCACTCAAAGACTACATCAGGCAGTTAAATGTAGTTGGTGATCAATTATAACCCCTCCATACCTTAAATGGCCAAGTGCCTTTGTAATGAAACTCTATATATACCCACAAACAAGATGTAATCAGGGTTGATGGTTGATGTTTTGATGTAAGGTTCAACTTATGGAAACTGTAACTATTTCAACACTTGCAGCGTCTCATCTTCATTTTCAGCTAATACAAGCTTCTTTTGTTGTTAATTACTCACTTTCCATTTATCTTCTTTTCCAAGCTGTGCCTGATATGTTGTATTCCTGAACTCTTGATTCTTAGCATTAGAGTAGTTGTCATCCTATCTCTGTGTTAAAGTCTTGCATGTATCATTGAATAAGTTATTCAGGTTTCTATTCATCTGGTGCCAGAGAACTGTCATCCTGTCTGTGCATTAGTAGAATAGATTTGCAGACTTCTTTACTGGCTGTAGCCAGCCATCACATGGTCTTGTGCATTTGCTGGTGTGATTAGTATTCTCCATATTCACCCAATATTAAACTGTGAGTAGTTGGTGGTCTAAAGCCTTGTAGTTTGAGGGTGTTCACGCATGTCTAGAGTGAAACAAAGTAGAAGTGGTTATCTAGCTTGGACAAGCATCATTCCTTCCATTCATTCATTTGCAACAATAAGTTAATTTATATGTTACCAGGCATCTCCGAGCTACAACCTAGGAGAGTTTCTTGGAATCCTAAGAACTCCATTAAAATTACTACTTCAACACCATAGACCAACCTGAACAGTGTCTGTCCTATCAGCTTCTTGCAGGTTGTTCGATAACCCCATAATACAACAGGTACATGCATGTCCTAGTCATTCCTCTACGTGTTGCATACCTTTGTCGCAACATGCTCCAAAATTTTATTAAAAGCTTCCATCGTTCCATTCGCTTATGGGTGATAGGGTGTGCTCTTTTGATGATATATCTTAAATTGTTCCAACATCACATTGAAAGTTTCATTGAGAAAATTCATACCCCGATCACTCATCAAAATCTTAGGGCATCCAAACCTCATTAAGACATACTCAAGTAGAAGCTTCACAACAATGGTTGTTGTACAATCGTTCACTAGCTGTGCTTTCGCCCACCTGGTTAAATATTGAGTTGCAGTAATGATATACCACATACCCCTATTCTTTCCTAGTGGTTGTATGGGACCTATAAAGTTAATGGCCTATTTGTTAAATACCTACAACAAAATTTGGGGATTTAAAGGCAATTCATCCCTTTGTAAAGGCTTCCCCGTCCTTTGACAAGCATCGCACGCCTTACAGTGTGCCTTAGAATCCTTGTGTAATGTTGGACATCATAATCAAGGATGCAAAATCTTCTGCGCAGTCACTTTCCCTGCATAGTGACCTCCTTCCACTCCTCCATGGCCTTTAGCTAGGATACTAACATGCTCAAACTCTGAAACATACGCTTGCAATATATTAGTTGACTCCTCTTATACAAATGACCTGCAATTATAGAAAAGTCTACAGTGTGAAATACTATCTCCTTATTTTGTTGAGTGGAATAACCTTCCAGAGCTATTCCCATTGTTAAGAACTCAATAATATCGGCAAAATGATCATTTGAAACATGCACTGAAAAGAGTTGCATGTCTCACAGTCCCTCCTCCAAAATATTTGGTTCCTCTCCTATTTCAATCCTGGATAGATGGTCGGGGCCTACATTTAGCCCTCCAGGCTTCACAATCACTTCAAAGCCATACTCCTAGAACAATAGTAACCAGCTGCATATCTTCCCCCCCAAAATAGACTTATTGACTAGGTACTTTAGTGCAAAGTGATCTGTATACATTTTAAAGTGCCCACCGAACAAGTAATGCCTAAACTTTTGTGACGCACGGACCATGTTCACACTCTCTGGTGGAGTATTTCTTCTCAGATTTGGATAATCTCTCCCTCATCAGCTTGTGTTAAAACTACTCCTAGCGTAATACAAGAGGCATGAGCATGCACATGAAACTCCTTTTTCTAGTTCAGAAATGCCAAAATATGCATTGTCACCATTTTAGCCTTTAAGACATCCAAGCTATGCTAACAATCTTCATCCCAACAAAACATCGCATCCTTCTTTAATAGTTTCTCCGTTGACGTGGTTATCTCGGCATACACCTTCATAAATTTCCTGTAGTACCTAGTGTGTCCCAATGCTGCACACAAATCTTTCACATTCCTAGGGGCTTTGAAATTCATGATTACATTGATCTTCACAGGGTCCACCATCAATCCCTACTTACAGACAACATGGCCAAGCAAAATCCGAAATGGCACATAGAATATACATTTCTTTAAGTTCAACATGACCTGATACCTTCGACATGTATCTAGCATTAGGCATAGAATTGCAACATGTTGCTTTACCCACCCAAATACAGTGCAATAATCAAAATATAAGTATAGGAGCTTATGAATAAATTCTCTGAATGTTGTGATCACTACCCAAGAAAAGATTGCAGGTGCGTTATTCAATCTGAATGGCATAACTTCATATTGGAAGCAACCCCACTCAATTGCGAAGGTTGTTTTGTTGTGATCCTCTTGCGTGATCTTTATTTGATGATAACTTGAAAACCCATCAGTGAATGAATACGCCTCCTGTCCACCCGCATTCTCTAATACTTTGTCCATAAATGGTGTCAGAAATGGATCATGCCACAAGCATCATTCAGCTTCCGCATATCTGCACATATGTGGATCTCACCCTTTTGTTTCTTTTCTTGGACCACCATTAGGCTGACCTAATCTGATTCTTCTACAGGCTCAATAATTCCATCTTCCATCATTTTATCCAGTTCTAGGCGCACCTTCTCCTTATACTTTGGATTTAGGAGATAAGGCCATGCTTAATAGGCTTTGCATTTGGTTTCAATGTCATCTTCATAGCACCTAAATCTCTGATAATCCCTTTCAAATCTAAAAACTTTGTGGGGAATAAGTTGTGTTACTTACACAGAAGCTCAGCTACCTTATCCATCGTGCCCTCATCCCAATAATCTCCTATAGTTGTGAACTTAGGTTCTTCTTCATATCCAAATGTTTACCTGTCGAGTTTTAAAAGGCTCTAATATATCTGGGTTTGCTACCTTCGGTCCTTTGACTTTGCGCTATCCTTCAATTTCAAGAATGGTATTATTTCATGGATCATCACGTTCTTCCGTTGTCACATTATAGCATTCCAATGCATGGCACAACTATGTACTCCAATCTGGCTTAGTCCATTCTACTGGTTCCTTTGGTGTCCTAAATATAGCTTCTTTAATTTCTTGTAGTGCCCCATCAATGCTCTCAAAGCCATCTTCAAAGATGAAGGTTCATAGAAAACTCTCCCTTAAAATGTCCCGTGCAATAGTCCCATGGTGAATCTCTATCTCCAAATACTAGTTCATTGGGATCGCGTCTAAGGTATGACATGAGATATGCACCCATTCTAATTGTGATTCTATTCCTGAGACCTTACCCCATCGTGGAAAATTATCATGTCGATCATCTTTTTTCCGACTGTATTTTTTTTTTCATTCGAGTATTAGGATAACCAAACCTTATCTTCATCATTCTTCTATATTCTCTCCACCTAGCAAATATTTCCTTGTGCGTACCCCACCAGCAGGCAGGCGTAGCGCACAGCTCTAATTTCAATGCCTAGAATTGATGTTCTTACAGTACTTCCCTTTCATATTCATCCAGAAACAATTCTACATTAGTCAAACCATCATAATGCAGAATATTTCATAACTTAGTTGAGACACACCTCAGTGACTTGGTCATCATATTACAAATAGAGTGTAGATAATTCATGCAACCTATTCTACCAATGTTCAAGCTCTTCATCTGAATCTGAGGTGTAGGAGCTATCCCTGTCCAACACAATTCGGCCATCGACTGTAGGATTGATCCAATCCTCATCTCGTGTTGTTATGTTGTATATCTAATCTAGATAATAATCGCTTTCTACATAGTCACACAAAGGTTTATTATAACATGCTCCTTTTGCAGGGTCTAGTGGTAATACAACCCTGAGCAACTTTTTCTCAAACGACATCTTCGCTTCTTCCAATTGATTACCCTATTCATATAAATAGCCCAATCAATTCTTAGCAGCGTGGGGTATGGGTTACTATCATCCACTATTTCAATAACCTCAAAGTCAACTAGCACACTTGCACCCTGAATGTCCATCGTTACACCATATAATCACCCTATTGAAATAATCTTCTATTGATTTTCCATGCACAACTGAATAGGATAACACTGTAGCATAGGTCTCCCCATCCTTTCTCATGTCTGCTTAGGAAATACCTTCGCATGAGACACTAGATAGAAGATTACCTGATCCATTTCATAGTCACCTATGAGTGTGGTTAGCCTCATCTCACACCCCATTCGTGCCTTATTCTTACCAATATTCCTTACTGTGCATTGCTCCATAAGATTATTTTCGTTATTGGCGCACTTATCTATTAGGTCTTGCAATCCTTCGATGGCTTTTTATTCAAGCAAGAACTTCATACAAGTCTTCAGAAAGGTAGCTAGTATTGAAGGATCTACTTCTTGTGATGCATTAGCCTTCAACATTTTCTCCTGACTTCCTAAGGTGGAGGTCTCAATGAAGTTCTTCTTTGCTTCTAAGAAATTTTCTTAGCGTGATTCAAATCAAAGTAGAATTCCTTCTCAGTAGCCTTGTGTACCCATCCATATTCCTTAGGCTTCTCACCTTTAACAACGCCAGTGGTTATACCACTTCTCAACAAAATATTTATGCTCTGATCATCTTCGTAGGGCTCAGCCCTCATCATCTGAATGTTCTCCGTAGGTTGTTAGGGATGTGCCTTTTTTTCTTGCATCTTTTCCATAAGAACCAGACATTCCTCTATGACATGGTCAAACTATTGACAATACTAACATGAGGGATGCATGGGATTTGTACAATCTCATGTGAAGTTCCCTGCTTCACCACAGTTATAGCAGATCACCGGCCCATGCTATTTTCCTAGTCCAGTGCCTCTTCCTCGTCCTCGACCTTGGAATCCTCTATGCATTGCTCCAGAGCCTTAATCCTGAGGCTGGTTCTCTTCATCCATTCTTTAGATAGGGTTTCTATCCATTATCAGCTCATAACTCCTATAATGATGTTCATCGTGTCCTACATACTTACATAAATTGTATAACAACTTTTGTGGGGTCTGTACAAACTACAACAATAGATGGCAGTTATCAGTAGCATGATGTCCTATAACTTGAAAAATAGTGCACCACAGCGTAGCTCCTGCACTCGTCCAAACATTATTCTCTGGTTTTAACGGCACATGCCCTCCCCGTATAATATAATTCTTAAAGACTAGGAAACAATCCTTATCATGCCCATGGCTCTTACATTTTAGACACCATACCTCAGCGCGTGCCTCCAGATGAGCTTCTCTTACTTTCTTCAAGCTCTGCAATTCCAAGTGTAGGATTTCTAGCTACGAATGAATCTATTGCACTCCACGGTTCATATCCTAAATATATTATGCATCTAGCCTCATCGTAATATCCAAGGATTCTGCTTGCGTTTCTATTTTTTGTTGTTATAAAGGTATTCTTTGATCAGGCAAGAGTGATACTATAAACCAGTCATGATGCTAGGTATCTGAGATATGCATATTAGCCTACATGATCAAGCATTTCAACCTCTAATCAAAGTCCCAAGGTGTCTCATTGACCTTTTGTCAGATTTACTTAAATTCAATTACTAACTACACCTCTGACATAGGCTTACTCGACTCCTTTTTCAAAGGTAGCTGGGTATTTTCCAACGACGCGTTGGGGTTATTATTGCAATACTTCATTTACAATGTTAACGCATGACCCTATAAGGTTGTAACCAACTACACTTTCTTACTATTATCATTTGTGACAAACTAAAACTTTTATGGATCTTTTGTCCCCATTCCTTTAAAAATCGACATCTTCATCGTGTTTTCCATGTTTAATGGTGGGGTTGGAGGTGGAGTTGTAGGTGAAGGTGTATGAGGTGGAGGTGGAGGCAGAGTTGGAGTGGATGGATGAGATATCCTTGGAATACCCTGTGTTATTAACTGAACTTCACTTCGCATCTTATTCATCACTGCCTCTTCATTGTCACTTGAAGGGGGTTCAATGTGTGGACTTTATTTTGGGCTAGATCCTCCTTTTCTTCTAAAGAATCTCTCACATTACTTAACCCCAAAAATCAAGGTAACCGCATAACCCTTTTTTCACATAACAACATTTTAATCGAAGCCCTCAGTGATTTCAAATACTTACCTTGCATCCATTAAAGATCCTACACTTCGCTTAACTATAGCTAATATTTTTATCGATAGAGAAATAAGTCACAAAATGACCCAACGTGTAATCAACCTAGTGATCCACAACCTGAGCGATATTGCTTTCTGATGCTTCCATATGTTGCACCAGTTTAGGAGCCCACACTATAATGGCTTTGAACCTCCATGTTGCTTGACTATTGTCCAATTTAGACAACCTCTCATATAGATCTTCAGGGAAGAAACATAAGAATGTGTCAGTCTTTTCCGTGTACAAAAATATCTACAACCACTAGTCCTTGGATAGTTTATGGCTCATGTTATCTTGAGCCGTGAATGCATGTGATTTCCAATCAATCCACTTATCAATATCTTTCTTTGTAGGAAACCATTTATCACACATCTCTCAAATAGATCCAGATCCTGATAATGAAACCATTTGTTCACATAAGGGGGCTTGACCCATGTTCATATTTGTTCACGGCAACAAACAAAACCCTAATTGCTATCCTTTTGGCAATAGCCTACGTAGCATAGGTTGCAATCTCAACTGACACAGTATTGGGGGATGCTAGAACTAGGTCTCTACATCCAAGGACATGTGATAAGTGGTTCTTATGATCCTATAGCTCAAACCTACCTTTGTACAAACCGGTATCCTTCGAGGTCTTGTTACTATAACTCAGTCAAATAGGCTTCAAGACCTTCATGAAAGTCTGTGATCAGTCTTTGTGGACCTTAAACGGGAAAATTACCTACCTCTGTGCATTAATAAATAACCCTAGATCTGATTTCGTGCAAATCTATCCAATTCATTAGAAAACATAGAAAAATCAACCCTTAACTTTGCAAGCATAGATAATTACTTAAAGCATGTAGAAATAAGAAAGACTTAGCAGTTTCGCGTAGTATTCATGCATTATTGCTTGAAAACATATCATTAAGAGACAAAATATAACATAAACAGAGTCAACAGAAATGCTCAGTAATTCTTCAAAGTCAATGTTTATTGATCTTCAATGTTTAGATTACAAACTCTTCTACCTTGCGCACTCAGTTGCAGGGGTCTATGCACTTAGCAACGAACTTACGAAGGCCTCCTGTGCACTCAACTACAAGATCCCTCCCCTTGTAACCTAAGTACAGGGAGGAGAGCCTTCCTACCTTAGCACTTACCCAAAGAAACAAAAACCATTCAAATTTCACAATTCTTCATTCTAGGTTATTTCTGAGACTCGCTATGACTCAAATATTTATAGCATTCCCAATACAATACCAAGGTTTGCAGACCATGGGCGAGTCTCCGAATCGACCTATTGACTTATCCAAACAAGGGGCTAAGACCCTTTTGACCCATATATTCCAGTGCACTCTACATCCACATTTCATGGAGACCTTACATCTTTTACAAAAATTTATACAAAACTTGGGTTAACTAACCCCAAAACTAACCCTAGGGACCATATTCCAACAATAATTTATTTAGAAGCATTGAGAACTACTCAAGCATTTAGGAGACCACTTTTTTAAGGAGAGGGGCATGTTAGGTCCTTATAACACTTGTCTATTCCCCTTATTTTTATTAATGTAGCCCCCTATTGTTATTGTTGTGCCCCATAGAAGCCCACTATTGTTATTTTTGTGCCCTTAGATTATTATTGTGATGTAGTCTCTGATTATATTGTTACCACTTAGACTCCTATATATACCATCTAGGTCTTATAATTTGAATCATCTAATAATTGTTCATGTATGTAATAGAAAGGATGTTTCCCCCATGAAGAGGATAATTTTTAAGTCATTGATATGTCTTTTCTATGAGATGGTTTTATAAGAAGCATGGTTATTTATTTCTCCTTCTCCATCCCATAGAGTTGACTCTTGGATTAATAGGAAGTCACTCTCTCTCATGCCATCTCAAGATTAGTCTACTGTTGGAAATAATACTGAGAAGGGGGGGGGGGGGGGGGGGGGGGGGGGGGCGAAGGGTGATCAGTATTATCAAATCAATAATCTTTTCATTTTCATTATCAGATTCATAAATGCTACTTCAGTTAAGGATACCCAAGTGTATATGCAAATGTGTTTAATGCAACTATCATATATCCAATAAACTTATGATTCAGTTAGTTGATCTTCAGTGAGTGCATCAGAACATTATTAACCATATGAACATTAAACAGGTGCAGTAAAATAGTAAAGATCATCACACATAATAAGAACACATGAACACCATGATATAAGGTGGAAACACAATGTGGGTGAAAACCACCTGCTACAATTCGTCTCTATCTTCTTTTAATTAGAAAATTCTTTTTAAAATATTTTTGTACTGGTGCAGTCTTATACCAATACGCAGGCTTCTACCTATAGAAGGCTACAACCTTCTCTCATTCTCCAGCTTCTCTTGGAAGGGAGCTACAACCCCCTTAGCTCCTGTACAAGCTGATGTACTAGTACGTAGGTGCTGACCTACAGATGGCTACAACCTTCTCTTTTCTTCCAGGGACCACGTTTCATAAATTTTTAGACTGGATCCATAAATACAAAACAATCACCACTGCAATACAATCATTAACTCTGAATCACCCAACAACTGAATCACTAAAACCCTTTCATCAAAACATAGTCACCAAAACATAGACCAGAGCCTAGAGTTCTGCAACAACTACTACAACCAACAACAACCTGAAATATCAAATCTCATAATGTATATGCTACTTGATTGTGTCTAACCAGTGTGTATATGCTCTTTCACCAAAGAGAACTCGTGTACAGATCTGAAAATAATTACTTATACCTTTGCTACAATTTCCAACTTCAGATATACCTATACCATAAGATATAAAGGACAATACATGCGTCTGTATTCAGATCTATACCATATAATGATAATACATTTTAGTCTTCATGATCCCGGTCCATCAACCTTTATCATCTGCATAGGTGCCTCCTTGGTTCAGATCAAGCAAAGCATCAGAAACCCATAACCAGCATACTAGATCTCATACTTCATCAGATATTCATCACTTGCACGCCTTCCATGTTGGCTTAGTGATCTTCTCCTTATATAGGTTTAGGCCTCTCTCAATACCATGGTCCAAAACCACATAGAATCAATACCTTGGACCCAATACCTAGGGTCAACACTTCGAATCAAATACCGTGGTCCAATACCCAAATACCATGGACTAAATACCACAGACCAAAATGTAGATTCCCAACATGTACACATCTTTCCTTTTGTAAACGTGCATGTGTACGTATACGCGACTTGGTATATGGTGCACCCACGTGTATATGCTTCTTTGTCACAACACACCTGCGTATACCTCTCTGATCATTAATTCTTTGCTACTTACTAGTTGTATTATGATCTGTCATCTGAGTGAGTTGCCATCAAGGACAACACCTGTATCATATCTATTTCATAATTCCAACAATCTCCCTCTTCGGACTTGATGGAATCCACCACACCAAGTCACTCTCCCCCTTTGACATCAAGGGCAAAGGGCAGACCAAGATGTTCTCTCCCTTGGTATACCTTCTGCTGTCCATACTCCCCCTGAGTACCTGCTGAAATATCTGATTGAGTTCCCCCTTTGTACATGCCAAGATGTACCAATCCGTCCATGCCCCCCCTGATCACATGCAAGGTCTACATAACATGACTCTATACATACATCAATATCCCAACCAAGTGGGAATACACCATTTTTGACTCATCCACCCAACCAAGTGGGGATATACCAAATGTTTATACATGACTCAAAAACACAAACCATTACATCATCCATCCCATGCATAGTGGGGTAAAAAAATACATCATATGACTCAGAAAGATCAAGGACCTAAACAACACCATGATAGTTATCAACAACTATCGTACACCATATGGTCTACACCATAAGCATCTATCACTAGCATCCAGACCTGTAGCCTGCAATCCATTCTCTTGGTCGGTCAACAATAAGTAGCGAGATGTGTCAATAAGGATCATCACCAAAGACTTCTAACCATAATGCCAACAAGGCATTATTCGAAGCATATGCTCCCCCTGAGCCTATGCTAACCATTATATACCATGACCGAACCATTTCCTGAGTCTATTCTACTGCTTTTTCTTCAGAGCTCCATATACGCCACTGTGCAGCTTATAACTCGCGTATATATGCGACTTATCTTCATAATCTCTACGTATGCAAATTGGAATACTGGAGGTCTACACTTTCAATTTCCCCTGTGTCTATTTTTTCAGATAACTGAGTTATGCCACATATTTTTATCTCTAAGTCTATCTTCTTCAATACATTCAATTGTGATGATGTATGATACTCTTGCTTTGGAGTTCGAATTTTGCTCCTACATTCCCTTACTTTATGTCCAAACTTGTTACATGCATAACATCTCACATTTTTCATATTCCTCCAATAGTAGTCAATGGATTTGTGACCAAACATATTGCAAGCAAAAAAATATCCCCTGAAGTACCTGGAGCATGATGATCTTTCTGTGTGATGGTCTTGACCCATTTTTCTTCTGCATCTAGCTGCAATATGTCCAAAGTTATGACATACATAACATTCAACATTATTCATTTGAGGAAATAACCGACTATCACTTCCATAGTTAGGAAGAAAAGATCTTCTTTGAAGAATTTCTTTCCTTAGTTGTTGCTGGGGTTGACCACTTATCTCTTTGTTGATCATTTCAGATTTTTCATTAGAATTCCTTTCTTCACCTTGTGAGCTAGATTCACCTTCGATAGTTTCATAAAAACCAAGACCATTTTTGATAGCAGGGGATCTTTGACTACTAAGAATATCATCCAAAATCTTAGTACAGTCTTGAAATCATAACAATTTATCCTTTTCTTCTAATTTACCTTTTAAGATATGTACCTCAACCTGATGTTGTTCTTCCTTTTCTAGATATTGCTTCCTTATGTTTTCTTCAGCTTTTCTTCCTTCTTCCACTTGTTCCCTTAATTCGAGAACTTCATGTTCTTGTTCTTTAAGAGCTTCTTTATTCTGCTTCTTTGATTCTTTAAGATCTTCCTTTAGAGAGAGGATCTTAGATTAAAGTCTTTGAATTGTTGTGCTCTAGTCTTTTACTACATCTTACAGTTGTTCCCTTACTCTAGTTACTATCTCCAGATGTTCTTTTAATCTGGTAACTTCTTCTATTTCTACGTCCTTATTTTCATATGCCATGAGAAATCTAATGTCTTCATCACTATTGGATGAGTCATTACTTTTATCATGAGTATAACAACTTCTATTACCTTCTTCACACATCTTTTCTTTGTTATGAGGGCATCTAGTAGTGTTGTCACACGGAATAAGTCGATCTTGCGGACAAGATAGACCTCCCTAGAATCTAAAGAAGACCTAATGACAAGCAAACCAACCAGACACTATCTTTCTCTAAATATGCTTTGATAAACAATAGCAAACAAGTGTTTTTAGGGCCTACCTTAGGTCCAACGCAAGCTTGTGGATGCCCTCGCTCCTTCGATCCAAATGAGCTCCTTTGTCACGAATCTGCAAACACAAACAAGGCAAACAAATTAAATAGCACCTGAAAAGCCAATTGCATAAAACATATTTAACATGAAAGTCAAGGAGTCCATGAAACAAATAACATGAGATACTTGTTGAGAAAAATGAGTTTGATTGTATTAATTCAAAAGAAGAAGAACTTTACAACCTTTGCCTTGACGTTGTACAAGCTCCTCCCAGGGTCCAGCAAGAAGTCTCCTCTACTTTGACAAGTTTCACTCACTCCCCAATGAAGCCAAAAAGGTATGTGATCTCTCCTCTTAAGCTCAACTAGGAAGTCTTGATTTCACCAGCATTTACCCTCAAAAATATTTGGCTTCTAACCTCCTCAGCAACCAGCCCAATGCCTGTATTTATAGTGCAATGGAGGGAGGTTACTAGGTCCTCCTTTAAAGGGATAAAGCCCTCCTTCAAAGGGATAGCTCCTCTCATCAAGGGATTAGCTCCTTCTCTTTTGGGATGCATGAACCACCTCAGAGCGAACAATCCACGTCAAAATTCCTTCTAGAAACCTCTAGAATTAACCCAAAGTGAGTTTTTAAAGATAAAACTTGCGCCTTTTGACTTTCACAGGGGTCTGCACCTACACCGTTAGGGACAGAGCAGACGGGTCCGCAGTTTTTGTACACAGAAGGTGCGGGACCGCAGGTGACAGTGAGAGAAAGTGCGGAACCAGAGTTACATTGATTTTTAATTTCTTTCTCTCATTTTCAAAGCTTGACTTGAAGAGCTGAGGTCTGAGACTTGCTTAGGAGGACAATCCAAGTGATGATAGACCCATACTGACTGCAAATAATCATGGTGACGATATTTTTGTGTAACAAGTGTAGTGACCAACTCTACCACACGAAAAGCATTTGAAAGGTAGCTTACCTTTCAACATTCCAGATCCCCGTTCAGGATTCTTGACAAAATTTACCTCATATTTTTCTTCTGAAATGTATCCTAATTCACTGATTTTTTGTTTCCCATTTGATGATACTTTAAATGTGGCTTCTCTCATATATGATGGTCCTCCTTTTCTCATCTCAAAAGCAGTTAAGATTTCGTGAAGCTGTGTCATAGTGATTTTCTATAGATCCTCCTTTTCTTCTATGCCAGACACTTAGGATTCAAATTTAGTAGACAAGGATCTCAAAACCTTCTCAACTAAGACAACTTCCTTGATTTCTTCACCCAGATTCCTCATACAATTGACAATCTCATCTATACGTAGGAAGTAATTAGATATGCTTTCATGACTATACATCTTAAGAGTTTCATATCGTATTTTCAGGGTTTGAAGCTTAGTACATTTTACCTGATCAACTCTTTCATAGCTTAGAATGATTTTATCCCATATTTCTTTAGCTGATTTGAACTGAATAACCTTGACAAAGTCTAATTGTGACAAACTTCCCAATAAGATAGTAACAGCTTTGGCATTGAGTTCATATTACTTTCTACCTACTGTATCTATAGGAGTTACTGATGGATATGTATATCCTCCTTCCACGATTCCCCAAACAACTGTTCCAAGCGATTGTAGCTATGTTGTGGTTCTTATATTCTAGTAGACAAAATTGCTCCCATTGAAGATTGGTGGTCTGATGGATCGCTCTCTTTCGTGATTACTCATCCTAATGGATCTTCCTTGAAGCGATCAAGCTTCTTCTGAACGACCTACTCTGATCCCAATTGTTGGAAATAATACTGAGAGGGGGGGGGGGGTGAATTAGTATTATCAAATCAATAATATTTTCATTTTCATTATCAGATTCATATACGCTACTTCAGTTAAGGATACCCACGTGTATACGCAACTATGTTTTATGCAACTAGTGTATATCCAGTAAACTTATGATTCAGTTAGTTGATCTTCAATGAGTGCATCAGAACATTATTAACCATATGAACAGTAAACAGGTGCAGTAAAACAAAACAGATCATCAAAAATAAGAAGCGCACATGAACACCATGATATAAGGTGGAAACCCAATGTGGGTGAAAACCACCTGCTGCAATTCATCTCTCTCTTCTTTTAATTAAAAACTTCTTTTTACAATATTTCTGTACGGATGCAGTCTTATACCATTATGCAGGCTTCTACCTGTAGAAGGCTAGAACCTTCTCTTCTTCTCCAGCTTCTCCTGGAAGGGAGCTACAACCCCCTTAGCTCTTGTACTAGCTGATGTACTAGTACATAGGTGTTGACCTAGAGATGGCTACAACCTTGTCTTTTCTTCTAGGGACCACACTTCATAAATTTTCAAACTAGATCCATAAATATAAAAAAATCACCACTGCAATACAATCATTAAATCGGAATCACCCAACAACTGAATCACTGAAACCCTGTCATCAAAACATAGTCACCAAAACACAGACTAGAGCCCAGAGCTCTGCAACAACTACTAGAACCAACAACAACTTGAAATATCAAATTTCATAATGTATATGCTACTTGACTGTGTCCCACTAGCGTTTATACGCTCTTTCACCAGTGAGAACTTGCGTACACATTTGAAAATAATTACTTATAACTTTGCTGCAATTTCCAACTTCAAATATACCCAGACTATAAGATATAAAGGATAAAGCATGTGTCAGTATTCAGATCTATACCAATAATGATAATACATTTTAGTCTTCATCATCTTAGTCCATCAACCTTTATTATCCACATAGGTGCTTCCTTGGTTCGGATCAAGCAAAGCATCACAAACCCATAACTAGCATACTAGATCTCATACTTCATCAGATATTCATCACTTGCACACCTTCCATCTTGGCTTAAAGATCTTCAACTTATATAGGTTTAGGCCTCTCTCAATACCATGGTACAAAACCATGTAGAACCAATACCTTGGATCCAATCCCTGGGGTCAACACCTCAGATCAAATACCATGGTCCAATACCCAAATACCACGGACCAAAACTTAGAAGAACATAACATCGGGACAACAGAGAAGCCCAAAATGATCGAATTATCCAAAAATTTGCCACTTGATCAGAAGCCCAAATATGTTGATTTGTTCAAAGAATTCCAAGATGTATTTGCTTGGAGTTATGAGGATTTGAAATCCTATGACACCTCAGTAATCCAACACACCATTCCCTTAAAACCAAACTAAAAGCCCTTCAAACAGAAACTGAGGAGAATCAATCCCATGCTTCTCCCTTTGATTGAAAAGGAAGTGAAAAGAATGTTTGAAGCAGGTATCATAGCACCCATCAGATTTTCTGAATGGGTATCCAATCTTGTTCCTACAAGAAAAAAGACAGGAGAGATTAGGCTATGCGTAGACCTAATAAATTTAAACCAAGTCTCCCTAAAAGACCACCACCCATTGTCCAAAATGGATCATATTCTACAGAGAGTAGTGGGATCATCTAGAATTTTTCTGCTAGATGGATTTTCAGGTTTCAATCAAATACTGGTTCACCCGGATGACCAAGACAAGACAGCCTTTACCACACCGTGGGGAACATTTAAGTATGTGAAGATGCCATTCGGACTTAAAAATGCTGGTGCCACCTTTCAAAGGGCTATGGATATTGCATTTGCCAAAGAAATACATGATTTCCTAGTTGTATATCTTGACGATCTAACCCCTTTCTCTAAATCTGATCAAGAGTACCTGAAACATTTGAGGAAAATATTCATGACATGCAGGAAATATGGCATTTCCTTGAACCCCAAAAAATCCCTCTTTGGCCTTGAAGAAGGCAAATTCCTTGGCCATATCATATCAAAGGATGGGATTAGAATTGATCCTGAAAGAATCCAAGCCATCCTCCAAATCCCATATCCAAGAAACATAAAAGAGTTGCAAGCATTCCTGGGAAAGATCAACTTCCTAAGGAGATTTATTCCAAATCTAGCTGAGCTGATAAGACTGTTAAGCAACATGTTAAAAAAGGATGCCAAATTAAGATGGTATCTTGAAACCAAACAAGCCTTTGAGGGCATAAAATCTGCCTTAACCCAAGCCCCTGTCCTCACAAGTCCACAATTTGATAGGGACTTTATCACATTTTCTTTTGCATCTGATCACACCATAGCTGCTGTTCTTTTGCAAAAGGATGATCAGGGAGCTAAAAAGCCAATTGCATTTTTCAGTCGAGCCTTAAGAGATGCCCCTTTGAAATACCCAGTCATGGAGAAGCAGGCCTATGCCCTCGTCAAAGCAATCAAAGATTTCCGAGTGTACATTTTATATTCGCATGTAATTGCCTATGTCCCAAATGCTGTTATAAAGGACATATTAACCCAAGAAGGATTAGAGGGCAAAAGAGGCAAATGGTTTGCAAACATCCTTGAGTATGACATAGAAATAAAACCAACCAAGCTCATAAAGGGACAACACTTAGCCAAACTGATGTCCGAAACAAACTTTCAAGCCTTAGACATTAACCAATTGGACAATGAATAGGAGCTGGCGACTCCACAGATCAGTGAAACCTTTTTGCAATCCCCATGGTATGCTGATATATGCTTTGTTTTGTTAAACCTGTTTGCTCCCCCAGGATTGTCCAGAACTAAGAAAATATTTTTAAGAATGAAGGCTTCGAAGTTTTATGTCATAGATGGTGCATTATTTTGGAAAAATCATGAAGGTATATTGCTTAATTTTTTAATCATGAATGAAACTAACAATGTCATGAAAGAATTCCATGTCGGTGACTGTGGAGGACATCTGTATTGGAAATCCACAGCTGATAAAATTCTAAGGGTTGGTTTCTATTGGCCCTCTCTTTTTGTAGATGTAAAGAAGTTTGACATTTCATGTCACAAATTCCAAATCTTTGAGGGCAAAAGAAAGTTGTTGCCACTACCCCTTAAACCCATCTCAACTGAAAGGCCTTTTCAACAATGGGGTCTTGAATTCATTGGAGAAATCCATCCCTTTTCCTCAAGCCAACACAAATGGATTTTAACAGCCACCAACTATTTCACCAAGTGGGTTGAGGCCATCCCATGCAAACAAGCCAATGACACCATCATTATCCAATTCCTTGAGTGCAACATCCTTTCTAGATTTGGCTGCCCTGAGAAGATCATTACTGATAACGCCGCTGCTTTTAAATCCAAAAAAATGATCAATTTTTGCCAAAACTTTCACATCACCTTGGGGTATTCCACAGCCTATTACCCCCAAGGTAATGGCTTGGCTGAGTCATCTAATAAGAGCCTGATTAATATCATAAAGAAAGTGCTAGAAGAAAACAAGAAGAACTGGCATAGAAAGCTCACAAATGCCCTATGGGCAAACAGACTTTCAAAAAATAAATCCATTGGGATGAGCCCTTATGAGCTAGTATATGGCATGGAAGCCAGGTTTCCTTCATCTCTGGGCATCCCTACTATCAGACTGGTACAGGAGATTCAGGCTGAACCAAATGATATTCAACGAAGAATCAACCAAACCATTCATCTTCAGCAAACCAGAGAGCAAGTTTATGACAGAGCTCAGATTTTGCAAGAAAAGCTCAAAAGGATGTTTGATAAGAGAGCTAAGGATGAGGATTTCTATATTGGTCACAAAGTTCTAAGGTGGGATTCACGGAGAGAGGACAAGGGAAAACATGCAAAATTTGATTTTTTATGGAAAGGGCCATTCGTTATTTCTGTTGTTCAGGGAAATAACACATATTTTCTCAAATCTGTAGAGGGAAGCACAGCTGAAGAAGGCCCTGTGAATGGCCGAATGCTAAAACATTACCATGATCCCTTTTAAAGGGATACAATCTAGCTCTATACATATCTCTTTGTACATTGATATTTGTATATATCAACGCTTTGTTTTTAGTTTTTGTGTAAGCAATCTGAGTGTTAGAGGAGCAGCAACAATGTTTGTGAAAACCCAGCCAATTTCCAGTATTCCATTCTTTAAAAGCTCTATCTTTGGATTAATCTCGGTAAAACAGCAATAGTAGCACTGTCATATCACAGAAATTCATGGTAAAAGAAAACAGTGGGTAGCTTGCAGTCTTCAGTCAAACAGTATCAATAAGAGAGGAGCATTTTTTAATTTCACATCAGCAACTGTTTCTAGACCAGGGCTAAAGCAAACACATCAGTTTTGATCTCTGTTTTTCAAAGGCACAATTCTCAAGCAATACTGTACATAACATCAAGCACACAGAAGAAAGCAAGCGATGCTATGCGGTTTACAGTAATTCAATTGAGGAGGGAGCTGTTCATATTCCAAAGTTTCACACTTTAACAACCAGCATAAAGAAGTGTTTCAATCCATAGCAACAATAGAAGATCAAGGCAGTCTGACCTTTTGTTCTTGGCTTTTTCACAAGGAAAAGCCATCCCCAAGTGGAGCCATTGTTAGCCTCCTGTTGCAACAGGTGTTCATCTTTCATGATTGACAATTTTACATGCCAAATATGTCATACTTTGCATCTTGCAATGCTCCATATTTCCAGAAAAAGGCCAAAGAAGAGGCCATGAAAGTGTGCCAGTCCAAATGCCACTATTGTATTCCAATTTTGATGACTTAACCATTTTTGAAGAATGTTCTATTAAGGGAAGTCCAAACAGCTTAATCTTGGCTTCCCTAGGTTTCAATTTCTTGTTTTAGAATATAGAGAATTGATATCTGTCCAAACAGCTTAATCTTGGCAGATTTGTAGATAGGTAGAGAAACAAAGGAGTCCAACTGCTTAATCTGGGCCCTTGGAAGAAATAAGGATAAAATTAGATAGGAGGGCAGCCAAAAGAAAAATTATAAAGTAGGGTTTGCAAGTCTAAATGCACCCAAACCAAAAAGAAGAAAAAATGCTAGATAAGTAGGCTGGGTAGGTACTCTTTGAGGTTGCAGAATGTTGATATGTGATCAGTCTTGTGTTTTAAAGTGATATTGTACTTCAGATCACAGCTACAAGGCAGTTTTTGTTTGGAGGAACTCAAACTGGATATCTCTAACCTCCCTTTCTTCCTTTTCCCCCAAATCACTCACTAATTCCCCTAAAGAGGTCAAGATCTGCTTGAGCCTCTTAGTTTCATCATTTCCACATCATTTGCCTTGGTGAAGATCTGCTTTACTCAAGGCATGTTCATACTTCCTCTATGAACAATTTTCCCCCCAACAGCCTAAGTTTCACATACTTAGCACTTTCTGGTCACTTGTCATATTAACTACTAATTTTACTATATAGCTTCCTATCTGTTTCCCCTTCCCCTACTAAAACTAAGTATAAAAATCCCCTACATACATATCCCCATCCCTTGGCACTATAGCCATATAATATCAAGTTTGGGAAATGCTTAGTTCACCAGGAGCTTGACATTAGCCTTCCACATTCAAACCCTGGGATTAACTTGACATCTGGTTAAGTTAATAACCTTTACCCATCCCTTCACCCTAAAAAACCTCATATTTCTACCCTTCGCAGTCATTATTCCCAAAAGTTAAATGTTTAAATGCTTTTTTGAACATTAAATCATCGTTTAATTCCCCGACGCATAACCCATAAACCGACATATCCAATGTTTAACCCCCCCCCCCCCCCGCCCTATGAATAAAGAAATAAAAGAGCTGGTGGGTCCCTGCCCTAACCTTCCATCGACTTACCTGTCCCGTCGGCTGTTAGATCTGGCCCGCCCAAGATCTACGATGGGCGGGTCTTTTCACACGCCAACATGCCGAGGGTTAGCGTCCGGGAGTTTGGCGGTTTTCCCGCTGTACTCCTGCCACGCGTCGCCCTCCCGGGTGTGGCGGAGCCCCTTCCTCCGAAACCGCCAAACCGCCCCCCCCTGGGTGACGTCGGCGCCACGTCCTCACCATGACATCACCTCCCCGCCATGTCCCAGTGACGTCATCCTACTGCGTCATCTGCCTACATCGCCCTCCTGCCACCATACTGCCAAATCACCATTGCCACGTCACTACCATCGTGCATTGCCACGTCACCCGCCATACTGCTGACATCATTTGTTGATGTCACCCTGCCACATCACCTCCGTACTGTGACCCACTACTGACGTCATGCTGAAGTCATCACTCAAAAAGGCGCGAAAGGAAAAATTTGTGCTTAGGAAGCCCGGATTTAAATTCTGAGGCAGTTTTTCATGCGCGATTAGTGCCTAGTGCTAATCGCACATGGCTACGGGAAATGGGCCAAAGTGGAAAGCCCCTCATTGCGCAGGCCCCAGCAAGCTCGAAAGGCGCAGAATGACCCGTTTTTCTTCGCAAAGCATTCAGAAAGGGGAAAACACAGTTTTTAAAGCAACAGAAGGTCGAGCAGCTACCATGAAGGATCGATGGGATAGTCTAAACCATTCAGAAGATATTAAAGACTCCAGGATCAGCTCCAAAGAGTATCAGGAAGCGCCAAAGAGTATCAGGAAGCGGCAAAGAGTATCAGTTCAGCAACATCAAATCAGGTGAAAATTAAAAACCTTCATCAAAGTTAGCAAAGCATTTAAGGCCATTTAAAAGCCTATCTGGTTGGGATTAGTGCACATTAATGCCAGCAAAGCGGCAGCAAAACCAAGTTAGAGGTGGAGATAAAGGACAAATCACAATTATTACAGGAGGACTTCACTGAGCCACCTAGGACAGACATTAACTCAGTTTTGATACAGCTGCCCTCAGCGCAGCTCAAAGATATTTTCATACATTTATTTCTGGATAAGATTAGGTTAAAGTAATCATTTTCTTTCAAACCTGTTTAGGTCAGCTGTAATAGATTAGTTTTTGGATAATTTTCCCTATATATACCGACCCTCTGTATTGTTTAAAGGGTTGGTTGGTTGATAATCCTCATTAGAGACTCGCACTGGATATCTGAGATGTTTTACTTAATCAAAGATTACTGAAAAGCTTTGGAGGAATGGCTGTCTGCTCTGTGTCTAATGGTTTGAAGAATTGAATGCGGAATTCTTGTGCTGCTATATGAATCAATAAGTTTTCCTTACCTCTATTATTTCGATTTCACATATGCTCAAGTCACAGAACAAAGGATTGGTTTAGAATTTGCTTGGTTGCACTCTATGCTCAGTTTCTGTGGCTTCTTAATGTTTTCCTCTTGAATTAGGCATAAATATGAATTCTGTTATGGCTCATGTTTGACCTATTTTCATATATGAATGACTGTTACCTAGGAATTCTTAACTGCTCCTAGATAGGGCTCATTTGTCTTCTTTCTGCTAATCTGAACGAGAGATCCTTAATTGCCCCTCATTCCTTAGCCTTTAATCCATCTCTTTTACCTTGAATGATTGTTTCATATGCAGCTAGCTTGCTCCATATTCCTTCTTGTGACCAAGAGAACGCACCAGCAGTCCTACTCCTTGACTCCACGCCCAATGGTTCTAAAACTTTCATGCTATCCCTGCCTCTTTACTTGAAAGCATCATCCTTCCCACCAAAAAACAAAACAAAACCCCTTGAACTCAATAACTAGCCTAAAAACAATATCAACAAATCTAAATCAAAAAAGACAGAGCCCTCTCTGATTGCAATTGGGCTAGAACCTGCAGTCCAAAGATTGGTCTGTGGTTACCTCGGTCGTATCCTTTTGATGCCGACCAGAAGGTCAACCTGAGTGATAACAGAACCCTTAACAAAAGTAAAAAAGCTCTGACAAGACTTGAAAGGGCTTAGCACTCAAGAGTTAAGCTAATAGTCATGAAGACCTGGTCTTATGGAAAAAAAATAGGTAAAGAGCCAAGAGAAAGGAGCTTAAAGAAAAAAAGGTAGAACTTCCATTTTGACTGCAGTTTTTGGTAGTTATGTCAAAATTGAAAAACATATAAAAATAGTAGGGTCACTGCTAAATTCTGTGAAAAGAAAGAATGAAAAAAATATGCAGAAAATATTTGTTTAACTTTTAGAGAATGATATTTAGGTCAAATAACTTGGAGAAAAAGTCTAGAATAATGAGATGAACAGGACACAGGAAAAAATAAGGAAGCATGAAGAAATAAAATAAAACAAAGTGAAGCCTAAAATATCACGCCAAATTCTCTACAAGAAATCCTTTTCAGAGACAGACTTTGATGCAATGAGGTGTTGATATGGTGTATTTATCAATAATTAGAAGTTGTTGAAGGTGTTTGTTTCTTAGTGATTAGATATTTCTGAATGTGTTGGTGTTTGAAGGATTCACTTGTTTTGAAATCGAAGAAGGAAGTCATTGATCCTAGTGTGAAAATGGATGAAAGATGGAACAATGAGTTCCTAAAGAAATTTGTAGCTTTTTTATTAGGGGTTGGTGCTCCTTCTAGTGGGTGTGGGAGAATAGTTGGGGTTGTAGCTCCATTCAATTGTAGTTAATAAATCAATGAGTTGTAGCTTCCTCCTAGTTGTGGGCAGAGAAATTGTAATGACAACCTGTAGCTTTCCCTATGAATGAATTGAAGAGAAGTTCTAAAAGTTACTTCTTCTTTTTTATGTGTCCCATTATGATTGTCGGCATTAATCCCTATTATGGTTATTTAATTTAATCATGAATTATTTAATGATGAACACAAAGTAAAATAAAATTTTAATATGGTAATATTGCTACAATACCGATTCATCCCCCCACTCAGTATTGTCATGGTTTCCATCAATTGGTATTAGATTAGGTTACATCATAAAAGTTTAACAGTTGGAAGAAAGATCAAGGACCATGGTAAATTAGGAAGGAGGTCATACCAACAGGACACCTATGTTCAATGGAACATAATATGTGTTTTAGAAATTGAGGATGGATACCTACATTCAATCACTTGGAGCCAATGTGTGGGACATTATGGAAGAAGCTTATCAAATACCTTCAACAGTGGTTACCGAACATTAGAAGTTGAAATTCATATGCAAGGTTAAAGAAATGGATTCCCTACTTGCTGACCTACCTGAATCAGAGCTTGTCAAGTTGATGGATTGCACATCTACCAAAGAAATATGGGACAATATGAGAAACTACTACGAAGGAGATGAAAAGGTAAACAAAGATGAATGAAAAGTATGTAGGAAGCAATTTGAATCTTTGAGCATGCATGATGATGAAGATATTTAAAAATACTTTTTAAGAGTTGATGAAGTTGTGAATACTATAAGAGAGCTTGATGAAAATCTAGATGAAGATGTGGTAGTTCAAAAAATATTAATATCTCTTCCTGAGAATTTTAATCCCAAGGTGTCATCCATTGAATAAATTCCAAGTTCGAGCTCTATCACACTAGATCAATTACTTGGTATAATCATTGCCTATGAGATGAGAGTTTCAAAAGAAAAGTCTACAACCAAAGAATTAGCCTTCAAAACAGAAAATGAGTACAATGATGAGCATGATCACTCATGTTGTGAATCAAATAAGGAATAATCCAAATTTGCGATGAGGCTTGAGCGAGGATTAGGAAATTATAAAGGTAAGTTACCATTTAAATGTTTTAATTATGGAAAATTTGGTCATTATGCATCAAAGTGTCCTAAAAAGAAGAAGAAAGATTATGATACTAAAGGTAAATTTAAAAAGGTTCAAAATGAAAAGAAAAAGGCTAAGAGAAGAAATTTCTATGTTCAACAAGAGATCTCCTCGAAAATCAAATATATCAAATCCTCAAGCAAGGAAATAGATGATGAGATCCCTACAGACCTCATGTTGATGGCCATAGAAAATTTGCAGTTTGAGGCTGTCTTTTATGATGAAGAAGGAGAAGTTGACCTAGAAGAAGAACTGGTAAGTGCCCTTGAAGAAATATAAAGGTTGAGGAAGAAAAAAAAGGCCCGAAGAACTCTTTAAAAAATAAAATCTTGAGGTTGTAAAGCTTGTTAGGGTTTTAGGGTCTAGGGATCAAAGTGTCTTTGCCTCTTTCTATTCATTTTGGGAGTTTGCATGTCAGTTTAGCCTATGAATCACTATTGGCATAGTATAAAGGTTAATTGTCTAAGGTCACTACAAGTTTTTCATGTCATAAAGGGGTATTTAAATACAAAATTAAATTTGAGCGAGTCTAAATTCAATGAGAGGGAAATAAGGTTATATTTCCAAATCTGTACTCATGTAGAGAAAATGAGTCATTAAGGGTTCAAGGAGTCGTTTCGTGGGCTTTCATTGATCACAAGTCAAAACCATGACAATGAGGTTCCATTAGTTAAAGTTCTATGGGTCTGTTAGTGGTGTCCATCATATCCCGATGTCACCATTCACAATTCATAATTCACCTTTATATACTCCTTCAATGCACCATTTATCATCATATACTCTGTTCATTCATAGTTTATCATCATGTCGCCCCTCAATTCACATCTCATCATCATGCCATTACAACCCCTAAATTCATAACTCATCATCATAATTCATGTTACCATAACCCCGTTTAATCAAAGTTCACCTTCATGAGAAAACAAGACATAGGGTAGTGCAAAATTTCAAACTTTTTGGAGTTTCCCTTATTCTCTCTGCATTTCTAGCCCGCGCCCTGAGAGGTTTTGATAGGTTGTTGAGAAAAAGTATGAAAGCATAGTAGAAGGTCAAAGGAAGGTTGGATGAAGGTCGAAGGGAAGTGTTGTTCGAGTCGAAGAAGGTCGTTATGCAAACTCCAGGCCACAAAATGACTACTCAACCCTTACATAACTGATTCAAAATATTTGTGTAGGTCAATGCCAGTCTTCCACTTGTTTCAATCAAGCTTTGATGTTGCTTGAGGTGGGAAATATTCTCTTCGACGATAAATTCTCTTAGAAAATGAATCAGACATTGATTAGTAAATCATTATGTGTGCTTGTTGCATAATTTCTATTCAAAATGTTACCTGTTGTTGGTCTGTGTTTGAGATATTTTGAAATATCGAGGGTCTGTATGTAGGTTTGTATGCATCTGTATGTGTCTCACATAGCTTATCAGTCAAATTTCCTATTAATTTTGCCTAATTTCCTTTGTATACACCCCATTTATAATTTGGCATGTAAAAGGGTTTTCAAAGCATGAGATATTTCCAAAAACCTAAATTCGTTGAAACTTTGTGAAAGCACTGTCAGCTAGCTCTATTCATCACGTTCTCACCCCACTTCATCGCACTATCATCCCTTTCATTGTGCTATTATTTAACCCCTTGTCCATAGACTTGTTGTGTGCATGAGATCATAGTTGAAATGGTGTGCTGCAGACTATATAATCATATGGAAAGCCGAGGGAACGAAAGGAAATCGAAGAGAGGAGAGGTAGTTTTTTTTAGCCTAGAAGTTTACAGATGGTAAATGTTAACCATACAATCCAAGAAGCATTCTAATAGATAGAATGGATATCCTTCTATGAGAAAATTCAAACACACGTTCACCACTTTTAGCTTCCTAGTTTTTTTTCCTTTAGTTTTAAAGGTGACAAGGTCAAGGTTGGAGATTTAGTATTTACAGTTTCTGAAGAAACCATTTCCCAAGCCAAAAATATCCCCTTACATGATGAATGTTGGTTTGACAAAGGCATGGATTTGGATGCCTCACATTATAAAGACTTTGGAAAAGCTCAGTACAAAGGAAAATATGGCCCTACATTCCTAAGAAACTAAAGGTTGAACCACCACATCAAACTGTTGAAACTGATACAAAGGTATTTTACTTGTGAAGGCCGCTTCATGAAATTTTACTAGTATCACATTAGGATTTTCATGCACCTCACTAGAAAAAGGATCCTAAACTTACCTTTTTAATTGTTAAAAAGCTTAGGTAAGATGGCAGAAAGAGTTCAATCCAATGGAGAGAAACATTTTCCCATCTTGTTCCACTTTGCACTAACCAAACTGTTAGTTTTAAATGAGTTAGATAAGAAGAAGAAGTCTTGGGATGGTTTCCTTTCAGCCTCATGTTTGTTGGCTCATGCATATACTTCTCCTATGGAAGCAGATGAAGAGGTACCTGAAGCTAAAGAGGTAGTCAACATGCCTAAAGTTTAAGAGATATTTAAGAAATCAATGAGGGATAGGAGAGTAATAAGTAAATTGAAATGTAAGATACAAGTAGTATATGAAGAAGCACAATTTTTCCACAGACTAAGAACTACATTTTTCTACCCAAAAGTTGATTAAGGATCCAACTTCTCAAAACAGTATTGATCTACCAAACGATATACCAGAATAGGGTGCAACAAGTGAGTAATATGTTCAAATGGAAGACAAACATCTTAAAATTGTAGAGTTGTAGGACATGCTTGATAAAGCTCATCCCATTGTTTCCTAGTCATAGTAGGAGAATTGAGAGATCAAACACAAGGTAGAAGAAGTAGCCCAACATAATGAAAGTGAGTTTTCCAAGAGGCCTCCTAGATCTACAACCCAAGATAAATGAAAACATGTAATTGATGTATAGGAGATAAGAAAACCTAGTGTGCCACTATGGAAGCCTATGAAAAGGTCAACATCTAGAGGGAAAGAGAATATGAAAGAGACCCTTCCAGTGATAGAAAATCTAGAGTTTCATGAATTTAAAGAGCATCTGAAATTGGTTGAGAAAATTGAGGACAAGAAACATCTGGTTGATGAGGACTTAGAAAGGAATGAAAGGTACAAAGAGAAACTTGATGCTGAAGTCTCGGAAGCTCTTAATGCAATTCAAAAAGCCAAGGTGGTTTTCAAGTGGACTCTACATATACATAGAGAGGTGAAGAGCTACTATACAAGGAATTTGTTAATGAGAAGAAGCTTAAGGTTGATGAGACAAAAGATAGCTATTACTTGTAAACAACTCCAGAAAACCAAGCAGTTATCCAAGCAAGTCAAGCAATCATTTAGCCAGAAAGCTAGAGTTACAAAGCAATCCAAGGAAGCCAAACCATCATCTAGCAACAAGAGAAGAAGGTAACCTTTCCATCTTGGTTGAGGCTACCCAAAACTAAGGTGGCATAAGTAGGTTTTGTTCATGTTTCCATTTTTGAAAGTTTTGAAGTTATATGCTCTCTTTTGTTTTGCCGCAGGCTAAATCTATATGATTAAAGCCTTGTTATGTAGTAACATAATGTCATATTTTGATGAAAATTTGGATACTTTGGTTGATTGGAAGTGTTTTAGGTGCTATAAGGTTGGATGAGATGATTGGATGATCACTACAATAAATTTGGAGCAACAGCCATCAATACAGGTTCAAAATTTCACATATGATGCGCAAGTGGTGAGGAGTTAGTTAGGAGGTCTTCAAAGGTTAAAGGGAATATCTCAAGACTTCTACGCCAGTACAACACCATTTCAAGTGCACCCATTAGCTCAGTTTTCTCCACAATAATATGCGAACATGTCAAGCTTGAAGTCTTATTTCACACTACTGCAGAAGTTTATGAGTTAGGGCTATTTTTACAAACTTCTATTTTGTGACATTCAAGAAGTGTCTTTTGTGGTTAGATAAGCATAGATAAGTTAGTTTAATTGATAAGTCTGGACATGATGATTTTATTCTTTTATAAGCCTTAAATCAATTATGTTTCCAAATTATGATAGCTTCTATATGCTAGGTTTATTCTTTTATACAAATACATTTTATTAGTCTTTTTAGTTTCCATGTGGCGAATTTGATATGTGGCGAATTTGATCACCTAGTGGTAATTTCAATTTCCTTATTGTATTTGAGGAAAAGACATAAAAAAAATGGTTTTTTTGGGTCTAAAGTATGAGAGGCTAAGGATAGTTTGTATGCATGTATTATTTTTCCAAATGAATAGAAGAAGGTGAATTCTATTTGGACAAGGATACTTGTGTCATACTTATTGGTTTGTTTTCCCTTTGTGAATCATATGTATTTTATTTTTAGATTTTTTTTCTAAAATATAGTTTCATATTGTATAAGTTCTTGATGCCTAGATTGAAGGAAGTTTTATTTTAGAATTCATATATTTTCTTTATTTAATTTCAGCTAATCATATGTGTTAATTTTCTTCTTATGGAAAAACTGAATTCATGTGTGGATTGATGGTCAGTTTGTCATATTTTCTCCTACCCCACTCATCCTTCCACTACAATGATATTTGATTAATCGCTAGTAAGTTTGCCTAGCTTTACCTTGTTGTAAATTACATTATATCCCTTATTCATTTGGATTTGTAACTCTGATCCAATGTAGTTCGTACCCTCTGCCCCAACCTTAAATAAATAAAAATAAAAATCATCCTCCAATCATCATAACCAACCTAAAATCTAGATCCTATTAGCCATGTAGTTGATTGATAGAATAAAACTAGTGAGAGAGCCCTCTCTAAGGCTCGGGGGTTGGACCTTAGCCTAAAATAGGTTTTTGGTTACTTCTAAGATTTCTCTCCTCAACAAAGAGAAATTTATGGAATGCTAACATAATAGCGTTGTTTCCAGGGAACAAGAGTCAAATATTCCTTGGGAAAACTTTTCATTTGAGAAATATATCCTAGCCGTCTAGGTGACAGGTTGCTAGACATCATTAGGATGAACAATCACCTTGAAAAATAGTGTTGAGATTTATAGTAGCCTGGAGGGAATATGGCTTCAAGGAGATATACCAGACAAAATCTTGACCCAAATCCTCTAGAAATTGTAGACAACCCTAAAAAATTGCTTAGAGGAAAGAGAAAACTTGAAGAAGCTCAAGGGAGTAATAGTCCCCTTGAAAGGTAATACTTCCTGCCTAAAATTTTGAGTAGAGTTGAAGACATTAAATTCCCCTTATCATATGAACACCCTCTATTTAGAACTAAGTCAGAATATTTTATTTCCAAAACTCTCGTAGATGAATCAATATTTAGTCATTATATCCCACCTCCAAAGACTGAATTTGGAAGGAATATATTATAGAAATTTAAAAATCTTAAGGGCTTAGTCAATAAAGTGCAACAAACTATTAAAGAGACAGTCCCTTTCTAGCAAATAGTCCCTCTTTCATATGCAGTCTTTACTTAATTTGTTGTCCCTACATTCACAATTTATTTGACTCCACCTCAGAGCTCTACTCCCATAACATCTATATTTTATACACCCCATATCATAACTACTCTTCAACAAACTGTTTTTCTACCACCTCTTTCATCTACAACAACTACCACCACAACAAGTTCATCATCCACTCAAACACCAACCATGGCTTCCAAGTATGCCCCTTTGAAATTTCCTACATAATTAAATTGTTTACCTCAAAATTTCGATCAAAGACTCCCTCAGTATGATGGCATTGGTGAACTTACCACAACACAACATGTAGACAAGGTCAATGATTTTATTGATCTTGAAGAGTTTTTTGAGGATGTGAATATGAGGGTATTATCATAGAGTTTCTTTGGGGATGTGAAAACGCGGTTCAAAGTTGTGAGAGTTGGAACTTTTTCCACTTTTCAACAACTTGAGGATGCCTTCATTGGATGATGGGGTGAGAAAAATAACCCTTTGCAAATCCTTGTGGAGTATGAAATTTTGAAAAGACAACCTGGTGAGATAGTCTAATACTTTTCAAAAAGGTTCAACAAAGTCTATAACCCCATTCTAGCATATATAAATCCTCCTCCTAGATTAGCCTTGCTTCATTACCCCAATGGTTTTGATCTCGAGATGGAATAGCAACTTAGAGAAAGGAATCCCACAACACTTGAAGAGATGCATGCAGTCAGTGTGGAGCAAAATATTTTGGTGAAGAAATCTAAGATGAAATCAAAGAGGAAAGTAAGCATTAAAGAAGAGCCTTCTACCACATCTGATGCAAAATTGAATAACTTAGTAAATACCATGTAGAAAATGATGGAGAAGATGACATTGTTAGATAGAGTTGTCACTAAAGAACCCCAAAGAGGTACACATATTCAAAATCCAAGCTCTAGGAGGTGGCAATAGATCTAGATTAAACAAAGGGATAAAATAGGTCTGGAACAATAGCAACAACAACTAGTGAGACCCCCATTCGAGTAGAACTATACACAAGATCAAGATGAGGAAGAGGAAGAAGCACCTAAAGACCAAATCCACTTCTTCGGTGATGGGAAGTAAATTGTATTTTTAACTAAGGAAGGCCAAGAGAAGTTTGAAGACCCCTTGACAGAGGAATAGAAGATGTTATTTTCTCAATGATAAGATGATACCATGATGGCTGAATATGAGGAGTATATAAAGGGTTACCAAAATTCCATTATGCAAGTCCAAAGGTAGTACAATTTGAGGAGTAAAAATGCTGGAAGCAGCACCACAAAGAAAAAAATAGTAGGAAAGTGTTAGAAAAATGATACACTAAGTAGAAACAATAAAAGGAAATATGGTTGTTCCCAAGACGAAGAAGACAAGAAGGATCCATCTCCTAACGAGACAGATAAGATGAATTTTTTTTTTACTTTTGAAACTGAACTTGCTAAAATTAAAATTTACATTCCTTTAAGTGAGTTACTTAAGAATTAATAGTATAAGGCTCATATTATAAAAGATTTAAAGATTGAGAAGACTTTTGATACTGTTAATGTTACTGATGATCATCCTTCCATCTTATTTGGGCCAAAGATTAAACACAAGGGTCAAGATGGTTAAGTGTATCCTTTATATGTAAGCCTAAATGTACATGATGTAATTTTTCAAAATGCCATGCCAGATTCATGGGATTCCCACAACTTCATATGAAGTTAATCATGGAAAGGCTTGGTCTTGTTGTAACTAGACCATATAAAGACTTCTACTCTTTTGACTCTAGCAAAGTGAAGTGTTTGGGATTGATAAAGGACATAACAATTTATGTAACTCAAATTCCATCCAAAATCATGGTGATGGACATTGTAGTGGCAGACATACCTCCTAAGTTTGGAATTCTCTTATCAAGATGATGGACAAAAAAATTGTATGGGATTGTGGAAACTGACATGTCATACATCATCGTTTTAGCTTTTGGTGGCCAAACTAGGAGGCTTTATCATGAACCATTGATGTCATACATGATTACCAGTAAAAAAAATCCTACCAATCAACCTATTTATGCAGTACATTCTGATTTGGATTCTTTTACTTTGTTCAACTCAGAATTCCCTGAAGAAAAGTCGAGTTGTCATTGCAGAAATACAGGAAGAGGAAAACAAGAAACAAGACAATGAGATACATGATGGGGAATAAAAAGAGTTGTAGACCAAGGTAGATGAAGAATAAGGGTAACAAGCAAGGAAAGTGTTGGTGCATGCATGTCGATAATCAATCCAATAATTGGAAATCCAAGTTGTGTTCCTACAAGTTGGCTTTTGACTGCACCAACAATGTAGCTCAATATGAGGCACTCCTTCTTGGCTTACAGGTCTTGAAAATGGCAGGGGCTAAATGAATATGAATCTATGGATATTTTGAGTTGATTATCAAGTAGATCAAAGGTGAGTACTAGAGAAAACACCTCAGATGCGGGCTTACAATAACGTTGTCCTAGATTTGCTATAATATTTTCCTAAGTATAATTTATTTGTTATCCGTGGGAGACAAAATGTTGTCCTTAGCTACAACTACATGTGATTTTGAAATTCTAATTCACCCAAATAAAAAGTATGAAAATGAAGTCAAGCATAGGCCTTTTGTTCTAGATAACGTGAAGTACTCATAGGTTTCTAAAAATGATAGGCAGCTAGTAAATTTTCTTTTGATGAAGGGTTAATTTTCCAAGATTCAGGTTGATAATCACAATGGATGGGAAGAAGCTGAAAATTAAAGGATTATAAATCAAATTACAGAACACTTGGAAAAGCATGGGGAAGATTTGAAGGTACTGCCGCTGAAATACAATGTCATTCCAAGAGGGTTGGTACCACTTGAAGAGCTTCTTGACCAAAATGATGTGGCTCAAATGCAAAAATTAATGCCTACAAAAATAGAGGTACAGGAGTGTAACATAGGCATAGAGGACAAACCCAAAATGGTCAAGTTGTCCAAGTGTTTAAGCCCAGAAATGAAGCAAAAATGCATTGATCTATTGACATAATTCTCTGATGTTTTTTGCATGGGGGTATGATGATTTAAAGCTATCTAATAAAGGAGTTATTCAACATGGTATCCCAATCATAGAAGATCAAAATTCATTCAAACAAAAGCTATGGATGATAAACCCTATTTTTCTAGCCTTGATTCCAAAAAGAGGTAAGAAAATTATTTGATGTTGGAATTATTATGTTTCTTATATTTTATGAATTGTTGTCTAATTTAGTTCTAGTGAGGAAGAATATGAGATAAATCTAGTTGTGTATGGATTTTAGAAATTTAAACAAGGTGTCTCTCAAGGAAAACTATCCATTTCCCAAGATGGATCACATTCTTCAAAAGGTAGTAGGTGTGAGAAGGATGTCACTGTTACATGGTTCTCGGGATACAACCAAATTCTTGTTCATCCAGATGATCAAGACAAAGCTACATTTACTACAACATGAGGTACCTTCATGTATGTGAAAATTCCCTTTAATTTGATGAATTCAGGAGCCATGTTTAAATGAGCTATGGATGCAACCTTTGCTAATGAGAAGGATATATTTCTGGTCATATATCTTGGTGACATCACTGTGCATTCAAAATTTTGACAAGGACCATTTGCAACACCTAAAGAGTGTGTTTGAAAAGTGTAGAAAGTATGGTGTTTCTATGAATCCTAAGAAGTCTTTGCTTGGGCTGGAAGAAGGCAAGTTGTTAGGACATATAATTTCCAAAGATAACATTAGAATATATCCTAGCAGAATAGAATAAATGCAGAAGGTGGATATCCCAAGAAACAAAAAGGAAATTTAGTATTTTCTTGGATGAATAAACTTCTTAAGGAGGTTCATCTCCAACTTAGCAGAGATCATAAGGGAAACTATAACCATGCTAAGGAAATACAACGATATTAAGTGGACCAAGGAAGTTTAAAAGTAATTTAACGAGGTGAAATTTGCCTTGTCTCGTGCTCCTGTACTTATTAGTCTGAATTATATTCAATATTTTATTATTTTTCATTTTTTGTGGAGTATAGCTTAGTAGTTGTCTTAATGCAAAAGAATTAGCAAGGTGTAGAGTAGCCAATAAAATTCTTCAGTAGGAGTCTCAGATATGCTTCCCTTAAATAAAACATTGTGGAGAAGCAAGACTTTTCCTTGGTAAATTCTCTTAAGGATTTAAGGGTGTACATTCTACGTTCACATATCATTTCTTATGTTCCAAGCTCTGCTATGAAGGACATCCTCACCCAAAATGATCTGAAAGGTAATAGGGGTAACTGGATTGTTGTGATATTTGAATATGATGTGAAAATTAGACACATGAAGATGATTAATGGGAAACAACTGGGAAAGATGATGGCATAATCAAATCTGCATGCACATGATATTCATTTTTTGGCTGCTTTGTCAGTAGTGGATGATTCACGGTCAATTCAACAAGTGTCAGAAATAATTTACTCTTCTCCTTAGTATGTAGACATTATATATGTTTTGCAACACTTACAAGCACCCCTAGGTTTGACTAAAACAAAACCCAGATTCCTAAAGTTAAAAGAAGTCTAGTTTTATGTTTTAAATCAATCCTTGTATTGGGAAGAGCCCGGTGATATGTTGTTGAATTATTTACTTGAATATGAAGCACATAAATCCATAGGGAGTTTCATAAAGGGGAATGTGGAGTAAAAGAGTTTCTAGCTATCATGAATGTTAGATTATTTGAAGGAATGAGGAAGCTTCTCTTGTTGCCCCTAAAACTTATTGTGGTTGAGTCACCCTTTCAACAGTGGGGAGATTATTTCCTGGGTGAAATACACCCAACCTCATCTGGACAACATAAGTGGATTTTGAAAGTCAACAACTAATTTACTAAGTGGGTTGAAGAATCCCCAAATACACTAGCTAGAGATGCAACTATCATTCAGTTTTTGGAAAACAATATATTGTCTAGGTTTGGTTGCCCTGAGAAGGTGATCATGTAGAACCTTGTTGGCTTCAAATCAAGGAAGATGCTCGATTTTTGTAACAAATATAACATCACCCTCAAACAATCAATGGCCTATTACCCCCAAGCTAATGGTATCGCCAAGTCATCTAACAAAAGTTTAGTCAATATCATCAAAACATTGTTGCAAGAAAATAAAAGGAATTGGCATAAGAAGATGGTGAATGCACTGTGGCATGACCAGGTAAGCACTAAAAAGTAAATAGGCATGTCTCATTTCTAGCTATTTTATGGAATATATGCTATGTTTTCTTCTTCATAAGGATTCCTGGTGATAAATTTGCTATAGGAGGCTGAAGTAGAACCCAATGATGTGAAAACGAGGATCAATCAAAGGATAAAATTGCAGTAGATTAGGGGAGAAGTTTTCAAGAATATTCAAGCAATACAATACCAGATTAAGAATATTTATGTCAAGAGAACTAAAGCATGTGATTTTTAGTTTTGAGGCTTAGTGTTAGATGGAATGTTAGAAATGAGGAGAAAGGAAAACATGGGAAATCTGAGAATGTCTGGAAGGGGACCTTCAAAATTGCTTCTTTCGATGGAAACGATGTGTACTTGTTAAAGGACGTGACATATGAACAACTTGGAGGAGGGTTTGTTAATGGCATCCTGCTAAAATACTATCTCACTTGAAATTCAGTCAATCCATCACCCATTTGTACATATCGTTCTATTTTCAATCTTACAAATTGTGGGTGGTCACTATTGGAACTTGAAGCCCGAGGAGAAGGCCCTAAGGTTCTGGTGATCTACTGCCATATGTAAGGTAACAATCAAGTCAGTCATAGTCATTTGAGTCTTTTTATTTTTGACTCCATTTCCCAATGGTTAGGATACTAGTCTGTAGTGTTCTTGGCACCTCACTAGGAGGTTTCCATCCCCATTGGAGCTAATGTTAGGGTCCTAAGGTCTAGGGATCAAAGTGTATTTACCTCTTTCTATTCATTTTGGGGATTTGTATATTAGTTTAGCCTATGAATAATTGACATCATAGTCTAAAGCATCATTCTCTAAGGTCACTACAAGATTTTCATGTGATAAAGGGGTCTTTAAATAAAAAATTAAAATTGAGAGAGTCTAAAGTCCCTGAGAGGGTCATAGGTTCCTATTTCCAAATCTGTACTCAGGTAGTGAAGATGGGTCATTGTAGGTCAAGGGGTCATTTCATGGGGTCTCATTTATCACAAGTCAAAACCATGATAGTGAGGTTCAAATATTTAAAGTTCTAGGGGTCAGTTAGTGGTGTCAATCATAGCCCCACGTCACCATTCACAATTCATAGCCCCCCTTTATGTACTCCTTCCATGCACCATTTACCATCACATACTCCCTTCATTCACATTTTATCATCATGTCACCCCTCAATTCATATCTCATCATCATGCCATTACAACCCCTACATCCATAATTCATCATCATAATTCATAATTCATAATTCATGTTAACATAATCCCCTTTCCTCAAAGTTCAACGTCATGACAAAACACAACATAGAGAGGCACAAAATTTCAAATGTTTTGAATCTTCCCTCTTTCTCTCTCCATCTATAGCCCGCACTCTAGGAGGTTTTGATAGGTTGCATAACAAGAGGCTGAAAGCACAATAGAGGGTCGAAGGAAGGCGATAGGAAGGTCAAAGGGAAGTATTTTTTAGGTGGAAGAAGGTCACTGCACAATTGTTGCCAATCTCTAAGCCATAGATTTGCTACAAAACTGTTGCGTAGCTGATTCACACTCTTTATAGAGGTAGATGTCGGTATTCCATGTGTTTCACTTAAGATATCATGTTGTCTGAGGTAGGAAATATGATCTCCAGCCATAGATTTTCTTAGAAAAATGATTAGACATTGATTAGTAAATGACTTTGTGTGTTACCTACGTAATTGTTGTACAAAAGCTTATGTGTTGTTGGTCTGTGTTAGAGATATTTTGAAATGTTGAGGGTTTGTATGTAGGTTTGTATGCATTGATATGTGTCTAGAAGAGCAAATCTTTTACAATTTCTATTAATTTGGCCTAATTTTTTTTGTATATGCCCACATTTCTGATTTCTCATGTATAAGGGTTGTCAGAGCATGCGATATTTTCCAAAACCCAAAGTCATTAAAACTTTGTGAAAACATGCTCAATCATCTCTATTCATAACATTGTCACCCCAGTTCATCGTGTTGTCATCCCTTTCATTGCGTTGTCATCCATTTCATTGCGTTGTCATTTAACCCATTTTCCACAGACTTTGTATGTCCATGCAATTTGAGTTGAAAGGATGTGTTGTAATCTATATAATCAAATGGAAAGCCTGGGGAGAAAAAGGAAAGAAAAGGGAGGAGAGATAGTTCCTTTTTAGCCCAAAATTTTAGAGGTGGTAAATGTTGACCCTGCAATCCATTTATCATTCGAATAGACAAGTTTCATAGCATTCTATGAGAAAATTAAAACACATGTCCATGACTTTTAGCCTGCCCGTTTGTTTTCCATCAGTTTTAAAGGTGAGAATGTCAAGGTTGGAGATTAGAATTTAGAGTTTCAGAACAAACCATTTACCTGGACATAAATATCTCCTTATATGGAGAAAGCTAGTTCAAAGGAATGGATATGGATGCCTCACATTATAAAAACTTTGTAAAACCTCAGTACAAAGTAAATTATGCCCGTACATTCCCAAGAAACTAGTTGTTGAACCACAATATCTAGTTGTTGAAACTAATACAAAGGTATTTTACCTGTGAAGGCCACTTCAACAAAGTGTACCAGTATCACATTAGAATGCTCATGCACATCAGTGGAAAAAGGAGCCTAAACGTACCTTATTATTTTTTCAAAATCTTAGGAAATATGGAAGAAAGAGTGCAATCCAAGGGAGAGAAACACTTTCCCAACTTGTTCCACTTTGCAGTAATCAAAATATTAGTTTTGAATGAGTTAGAGAGGAAGGAAAGGTCTTGGGATAGTTTCTTATTAGCCTTAGGTTTTCTAGCTCATGTAAACACTTCTCCTATGGAAGTAGATGAAGAGGTACCTAAAGATAAAGGGGAAGCCAACATGCCTAAATATGAAGAGACCATTAAGAAACGAATGTGGGATAGGGGAGAAGAAAAAGAAGGGAAAGGTAAGATACAAGTACCCTATCAAGAAGCACAATTTTTCAATAGACGAAGAACCAAATTTTCTACCAAAATGTTCATTAAGGAGAAAACTTCTGAAAATACCATTGATCTACCATAGGATATGCCTAAATAGAGTGCATGGGGTGAGAAAGATGTTCAAATGGAAGACAAAGACCTTCAAATTGCAAAGTTGCAGAATAGCCTTGATAAATATCATCTTATGGTTTCTTATTTGTAGAAGGAGAACCGAGAGCTCAAGCACATAGTAGAAGAAGCAACCCAACATAAGGAAAGCGAGTTGTCTGGGAAGCCTCCTAGACCTAGCCCAAGATAAACGAAAACATGTGATTGATGTAGAGGAGATAAGAGAACCCAATGTGCGACTAAGGAAGCCTATGACAAGTTTTGTAGCCAAAGGGAAAGAGAGGATGAAAGAGGCCCTTCTAGCAATTAAAAAGCCATAGTTTGATGAATGGAAAGAGTATCAGAAACTATATGAGTAAATTGAGCAATGCCAACATCAGATTCATGAGTCACTAGAAAGGAATGACATATATAAAGAGGAACTTTATGATGAATTCTTAGAAGCTCTTTATGCGCTTGACAAATCCAAGGTGGTTTTGAAGTGCACTATGCCTGTACATAGGTAGATGAAGAGCTATTATACAAAGAATTTTATCATAAGAAGAAAGTTAAGGATGATGAGACAAAAATGTAGTCAGGACTATAAAACAACTCCAGAAAATCAAGCAGTCATAGAAGCAAGTCGAGCAGTCATTTAGTAAGCAGGTCATAGTTACAAAGCAATCCAAGGAAGCAAAAACATAATCCAACAAGAAGAGAATAAGGTATCATTTCCATCTTGGCTAAGGCTTCCAAAAATGAGGTGGCATAAGGAGGTTATGCTCATGTTTCCATTCTTGAAATTTTTGAAGTTATATTCCCTCTTTCTTTTCGCTGAAGACTAAATTTGTATGACTAAGGGCTTGTTATGTAGTAACATAATTTCATATTTTAATGAAAATGTGGAGATTTGGATTGATTGGAATTTTTTTAGGTGCTATAGCATTGGATGAGATGATTGAGTGATAACTACAATCAATTTGGAGCAATAACTGTCAATACATGTTCAAAATTTCACATATGTTGCACAAGTGTCGTGAAAGTAGTTAGGAATCACTTGGGAGGTTTGTAAAGGCTAAAGAGAATATATTAGAGATCGTACACTAGCACAACACCATTTCAAGGGCACCCATTAGCCCAATTTTGTCCAAATGATCTGCAACCATATCAAGCATGAAGGCCTATTTCACACTGCTGTGACACTGGTGTGCACGTTTATCAATTAGGCCTATTTTTAAAAACTTCTATTTTGGGAAATTCTAGAAGTGTCTTTTGTGATCAAGTAAACATAGATAAGTTAGTTTTAATTTATAAGTCTAGACATGATATTTATAAAGTTTTACAAGCTTTAAACAATGACGTTTCCAAATTATGATAACTTCTATATGGTAGGTTTCTTCTTTTTTTACAAATATAATGTATCTAGTATTTTTAGTTTCGATGCAGTGAAACTGATCACCTAGTGGTGATTTTGAATTCCTTATTATATTTAAGGAGGACACGCCATGAAAAAATGGTTTTGTTGGGTCTAAAGTGTGAGAGGCTAAGGCTATTTCGTATGCATGTATTATTTTTCCAAATGAATAGAGAAAAGTGAATGCTATTTGGAAAGGGATACTTGTGTCATGCTTATTGGTTTGTTTTCGCTTTGTGATCATATGTATTTTATTTTCATATGTGTTACTAAAATATAATTTCATATTGTATAATTTCTTCTTCTTCTTCTTTTTTAAATACAGTGGAATTGGCAACTAGACAAGCCTCGCAATTCGCATTACACGGGGTCGATTCTGACCGCTACCACTATAACCACTGGGAGCTATGCCTGGCCCTCTCCATAGTGCCAAGTTAGTCCGGGGGAATTGAATTCGTGAGCTTTAGTACAGAGCCCGCCTTTCAAACGAGCTTCACCGCATTTTGATTACCAACTCGCCTACCCCCGTGGGGCTATATTGGATAATTTCTTCATTCTCAACATGAATGAAGTTTTATTTCATAATTTATGGATTTTCTCTATTTAATTTAAGCTGATCATATGCGTTACTTTTATTCTATGGAAAATATAAATTCATCTATGGCTTGATGCCTAATTTTTCACCTTTTCTCCTACCCCACTCATCCTTCCACTACAATGATATTTGAATAATCACCACTAAGTCTACCTATCTTTCCCCTATTACAAATTAAATTATATCTCTTATTCATTTGGATCTATAACTTTGATCCAAAGTAGTTCTTTCCCTCTCCACCAACTTTAAATAAATCTAAATATAGATCATCCTCTGATCATTAAAACAAACCTAAAATATAGATGCTATCAGTCATCTATTTGATTGATAGAAGAAACCTAGAGAGAGAGCTCTCTCTAAGGCTAGGGGGGCTAGACCTTAGCCTAAAAGAG
The DNA here is from genome assembly GCA_031772625.1 of Pinus tabuliformis. NCBI lineage: Eukaryota > Viridiplantae > Streptophyta > Pinopsida > Pinales > Pinaceae > Pinus > Pinus tabuliformis. Next base: position 958,111,277 of record CM062811.1, read on the forward strand.
GTGTATCATTACCTCTGATATTTCTCTCCTTACCCTAGATACATTTAGAGAGTTCTAACAAAGCCATTTCTCTTGCACATAGAATAAGGTAAGAAGAAACAAGAGTCCTTGAACCAACAATAGAATGAAAAGGCACAAACATGAGAGAAGCTGGAAGGAGAAATTGTATTGCTAGAAAAGGAGTTGGATAAGGCTAAAAAAACTCAATTTCAATTAGAAATTTCGAAACACGAATCATATTTGAATGATATATTGGAAGCACATAGACCATCCTCAAATTGAACTGGTCTAGGCTTTGAAGTTGAGTCCAGTGCTTCAGTTGTATTAAAGAGTAAAAATATAATTACCTTTGTTCAAGAAAAAGAGAGGTTTATGCAACAAAAAGAGACATTACTCAATAAAAGATAAATCCATAGAAAGAAAAATAATAACGTTAGAAAAGTAAATCAAATTTCCCAAAAAATCGTTTTAGCGCCCAAGGAAGCATTCCAGCAACAACAATATCTTCCTAGGGTATTGTTTCACATGTACCAGTTATGGCCACAGAGCAACAAATTGATGAGTCAAACTCTCATATAGACAATTTAGATCTAATAGAGGAATTCAACGGTGAAAAAATAGACCAAGGTATAATCTCTTTTTCTCCTCTAAACTATTTGGTGCAATGTATTAAATATCGAATTTTTTGGCATATAGTAATCAATTGCAAGCTAAAGGAGAAGAGGAAAGAGCCAATTATTTTGTTTGTATGCTCACAACGGTGGGAGCCATTGGTATGTGGACAATCGATGTTCCAGACACATGACAAGAGATAGAAGAAATTTTATAACTTGGAAACCAGTTGAAAAAGGTAATGTGGCTTTTGGAAACAATTATCCAGGAAAGATAATTTCAAAAGGAATGGTTAGTCTATCAAATGGAAAATGTAAAGCCAAAAATGTTTTATATGTTGATGGGCTGAAACATAGTCTGTTGACTGTGTCTCAAATGTGTGGTCAAGTCTATCATGTGATATTCGAAGTTAAAAATTGTGAAATCAAGTCCATACGTGTAGGAGAAATAGCTGTTCAATTTTTAAGAACATATAATAATGTTTATGTGCTCAAAGAAAAGATAGAAAAGTATTTCTTAAAAAATGTTGATGAGAGTTGATTATGGAATAGAAGGCTACTTTGACCAGATTGTCAAGTTGAGCAAGATAAAGGATGTTAACGATTTCCCAAGGATTTCAAAGCCAAAGAGTATTATATGTAAATCCTACTAGTCGGGAAAGAAAGATCAAGTTCCTTTAAGGGAAAGGAAAAATATTCAACAAAGTCATTACAACTAGTACACATGGATTTGTGTGGACCGTCTAGAATAGAGTCAACCACAAGTAAGCTACATTTTATGCTAATAATAGATTATTTCAACAGGATGATATGAGTTACCTTCCCTAGAGAGAAATTTGAAGATTTTGTCAAATTCAAAGACTTCAAAGAAATGGCTAAGAATGAAACTAAATGCAAAATCAAAATAATAAGGTATAAAAATCGAGGTGAGTTCACTTCAAAGGAATTTGATGAATTCTACAAAAGGAATGGCCTCAAGGGATAATTTACAATAACAGAGACTCCCCAGCAAAATGGTGTAGCAGAAAGAGAAAATAGTTCAGTGCAATGGGTAGCGAGAGCGACGATGACAAAAAATAATGTTTCGCAGAGGTTTTGGGAAGATGAAATTCATATAGCAGTAGTTATTCTGAAAACATTTTATTTCAGACCAAATAGTGACAAAAATCCCTATGTGTTATGGTGTGGTAGACATGCGACAGTTAAACACTTCAAAATTTTTGGCAACATATGTTATATTAACAGAAATTATCAAAAAATTCGTAAATTCGATGCCAGATTAGATGAAGACATTTTTCTAGGATATTCAAATAAGAACAAGGGTTACAGATGCTACAATATATTTTCCATGAGGATCATTCACTACATTGATGTAAAGGTGAATGAACATGATGGTCGAGAAGTGAAACATCTTTAAAAATCTAGTGTTGATGAACTACTAATCATTAGTGAAGAAAATAATGAGGTAATTGTAGAAGAAAGCGAGGAAGATCCTTCTAGGCCTAAAATTAGAGATCACCTAATGTATATACCAAAACAACACCCCACTGATGAAATAGTTGTTGAATTAAATTTTGGACTGTAGATAAGAAGGAAGTTTCTCAATGCCTCTACGTAAGCACATGTTTTCCTATTGTCCTTGGAGGAACCAAAGGATATTTTTCAAGCCAGTCAAGATCAACATTGGCTAAAGGCCATGAATGAATAATTGGACCAAATAGAGAAAAATCAGACTTGGGAGCTTGTTCCAAGACCCACTAAGAAGAATAGCATTGGAACAAAGTGGGTTTTTTGGAATAAATTTAATGATCGTGGAGAAGTGGTAAGAAATAAGGCCATGTTGGTATGCAAAGGCTATGCTCAAATATAAGGATTGGATTTTGATGAAACTTTTTCTCTTGTTACTATATTAAAAACAATAAGAATGTTTTTCACATTTTCTTTCTTTAACAAATTCAAATTCTATCAAATGGAAGTCAAATCTTCTTTTCTTAATGTATAGCTACAACAGGAAGTTTACATACAACAACCAGAATTATTTTACTTGAGAGAGGAATTAGATTATGTTTGCAGACTAAAGAAGGATTTGTGTGGTATCAAGCAAGACCCTAGAGCCAGGTACTCTAATCTAGAAAACTACCTGCATAAGTGTGGATTCAAAAGAGGTGCAACTGAAAACAACTTATATGCCAAAGAAAAGAATGGAAAACTTATTGTGGTACCTCTATATGTTGATGATATCATCTTTCCTAATAATTCAAATTTGCTAAAAAATGAATTTGCAGCTGATATAAGGCATAATTTGAGATGTCCATGCTTGGATAGCTATCATATTTCCTTAGATTTAAAATTGCACAAACCCCCAAAGGAATATTTATTTATCGAAGTAGGCATCTCAAGCATGAGTTGAAGAAATTTGGCATGGAGGAATGCTCTTTAGTGAGCACTCCAATGGTGATAGGTTGCAAGCTTAGTAAGATGGATGAATCTCTAGAAGTGGACTAGACCTTATATAGATCGCTTATTAGCAACCTTTTCTATCTAAAAGCTTCAATATCATACATCATGCAAGTCGTTTCTAAAGTTGGTAGATTTCAAGCATCTCCTAGATAAAGCCATCTATTAGTAGCAAAAATATTTCTCAAATATCATGGAGAAACAATGGACTATGGTACCTAAGAGGTAATTATTTTCATTTACTATTTATACTGATGTTGATTGGGCACATGATGTGGATGATAGAAAAAGGACAAGTGGTGGTGCTTTATCTCTTAGAGAATTCCTAGTCTCATGGTTAAGCAAGAATCAAGCTTCCATTTCCTTATCTATAGCTAAAGAGGAATATATTACAACAACTTGTTTTTGTACTAAACTTTTGTGGATGAAGCAAAATTTGAAATATGTACACATATTTTATGATGAGTCGATCCCCATTATTTGTGATAACATAAGTGCAACAAGCATGTAAAAGAATCTAGTCTTTGTCTCTAAGACAAAGAATATCCCCATGAAGTATTATTTCTTGAGAGAGCAAATAGCAACCTAGATTTTGAAGCTGGAGTATGTTTCTACCAAAGAACATGTTGCTGATATATTCACCAAGCCACTTCCTAGAGAATAATTTGAGTACTTGAGGCAAAGATTGGGAGTCATTCCTTTTTCCTCTCTTCAATAGCTCCTCCTTGAAGAGGAAGTTAGGAAACTCGTATATTTTTCAGCATATATTGATGATGTTGCTAGTTCCACAAGGATTAAAATGACCAGAGAAGCATGGTGACAAGGGGAGCATGTTGGTGTCTTTTCCATTGATGTCAAAGTGGGAGTAATCTAGTGAAATTAAAAAAAAAAAATGAAGGGAGAGATCTATTGAAGGAGAAAACTAAAGGGGGGGATATATAAGTTCAAAGGATAATTGTTTTGATCAAACAAAACAACAATACATAGTAGTAGAATTTTATCTTAGGGGAGTAACACTCATGTTTTTCTAATGGTGTTCCTAGAAGCATGAAAGGCATTTTATTTGATTTTGGCATTGCCATCAATGCCAAAGGCGGATAATGTCAGAAATATGTTGTCATTGATGTGAGTAGGTGTGAGCCACAGGCACAGGCATCAAAGAATATATCAGGGATTAGACTTAAGGAGAAACATGGAAACATAATGCTACAAAGGCTTTGGATCTATTTATGGTGCAACAGATCATCTGAGACACAAGTGTAAGCCACCCAAATGGTTAAAGCTTTAGAAGAGATTTCTAATGATGTATGGAAGTCCTGAAAGGGCCTCTTAGAACAAAAGATATTGATAGTAAAATTTGGTGACCCCAAGTCCAAACTAGCAGAGATAGGAGTGAGGAGGAGCCTTGGCACATTGCCAAAGTGTAGCAAAAAATCTCACGAAGCCTCTATTCGAATCTCCAGGTAAAAATGGCAGACACATTCTTAGTGAAAGAATTTTGATTGGCAACAATTAGCAATGGGATGATGCCATCATAGTGGTGGTAACCCAGAGGGGGTACCTCATAGGCTTCATATATGGTGCATATGTAAAGCTCTGGGATACATTGAGCGTGTGGAGTCCACCTAGCAGTGGTAGCCCAAAGGTTTGTGTAGAGCGCACATGGCTAAGCATCTAGAGGAAAATGCCAGGCTACGTTGAAGATTTCTTGAAACAACATAAACAACGGTCTTGGTGGTCGTGGGAGTGGTTTCCCACGCAGTTGATCATGCAGATCAATATTGAAGATCTGCCTCAGAGAAAATCCTCCAACAACCATAATCTCCTCAGGAATGGTGTCGAGGATATGGCTTGAACTCAGTGGTTCTTGAGAAAAACAAATTATAAAGGAAAATGGTCACAAAATAGGGCCTCAGAGGATATTTTCCCCCTCCTCTAAGAGGATAGGTAGTAGCTTGTCATTGGATTAGACAGTAGAGGATGATTACATCAACATGGACATGTGGGTGGTGGATTCAACATTTTTGGACACCCAAGTGGCCCCTTTTTGGGTAATATGTGTCACCACTCATAGGTTGAAACATGGCAAGAGTGACATCATGGTGTGTCATACCAGCAGGATGAGATTGAAATATTTAAAATGTCGCACAAGAGGTAGCTCTGAGTAGCGGAAGACAAGACACATTGGAAGTTGATAGGTTAGCACTCATAGAAACAACATCTAATTAAAATGGCAGTGAGAGGACCCACATGGAAAATCATCCCACAAAATTTACCACAACAGGAATGTTAAATGAGCTTAGTGAAAAGCACTACGTAGCAGGCATCAAGCCAAAGTCATACAGTGGCAACTAATAAGAGAAACATGAGGTAGTCCCCACAAACACATCAACCTAGAGGATAGACCTCATTGTGTTATTATTGTGCACATAAGTGAATGTGTTAGGAGGAAGGGATATATGAAGTACACACTCACATAGGGTCTCATGCAGCCATTGGAGAATAGGGGATTGATGGATAATAAAAGGAGTTGGGTTTGGGAACTCCACGCTTCACGCTTGGACAATACCCTTAGGACACTTAGCATATAAATGAACCCAGGGCATAGGATATAGAGTCATTGAGGCTCTCAGAAGGTGTTGGGCTAACTTCTTGAGTCTATCACTTGGTTGTTTTGCATAGAAAAATGGCCAAGGACATAGCAACAATAGAATCATGGATCATCCCCAGATCCTAGAATCCCGTAACTTTTGAAAAAAATTGTAAATTAATAAAAAATCTAGGAGATTGTGAGCTCCATCCTTTGGGTTGATGGGTGCTCACCTCGCTTAGAGGCGTTACCAATGACGTAAAGTCGTTAACAAAATAAAAAGGGCTTACGACAAGAATTGAAAGGGATTAGTTCTTAGGGACTAAGTTGCTGGTCGCAGAGACTTGGTCTTATTGCAGAAAAACAAGTAAAGAGCCAAGCGAAAGGAGATTAAAGGAAAAAAAAGGAGGAAATTCCATTTTGACTATAGTTCCTGGAAGATAAGAAAAAAATGAACAACAGATAAAAATAGCAGGCACACTACTAAATTCTGTAAAACATTCTGTAAAACATGAGAATGCAAAACATATGCAAAAAAACTTAGTTTAACTTGCAAAGAATGGTTGTTCAGGTCAGATAGCTTGGAGAGAAAGTGCAGAAGAATGAGATGAAAAAAGACAAAGGAAAAGGCGAAGAAGCATGCAAAAATAAAAGAAAATAAAGATAAGCCAAATTCTTTATAAGAAACATTGATCAAGCAGAATGAATACATGTGTTTTGAGATAGATTTTTTGGGTCCAACTAGGTGTTGATATAATGTCTTTATCAAGAATCAGAAATTGTTGAAGGTGTTTGTTTCTCAGTGATCAAATGTTGGTGAAGGTGTTGGCATTTGAGTGATTCGCTTGTTTTGAAAGAAGATAAGGCATTCATTGATCATAGTGTGAAAATGAATGAAAGATGGAACAATGAGTGTCTAAAGAAAGTTGTAGATTATTGACCAAGGGTTGGTTCTGCTTCTAGTAGGTGCTCGAGAATAGTTGGGATTGTAGCTCCATTCAATTATACATGATAAATTAGGAAGTTGTAGATTCCTGATGGTTGTATCCAGAGAAATTGTAGTAGCAAGTTGTATCTTGCCCTATGAATGAATTGAAGACCGGTTCTGAAAGTTACTTGTTCTTGTGTGTTCCATTGTGATTGTTGGCATTAATCCATGTTATGGCTATTTAATTTATTTATGAAGTGTTTAATGATGAAACCAAGTAAAATAAAGTTTTAATTTGGTAATATTGCTACAATACTTATTCACCCCCACTTTCAATATTACCATGATTTCCATCAATCTTCCCCAAACATACCAAACACATGATAAACATTTAGAAAAATATATGGTAAACATGATAGATATAGGTCATGAATGCATATATGATCATTGTCTCATTAGTTCCATTGGAGAATAACTAAGAAGGCTCGCTGCCCTCTCTAATAAATTCATATAACCACTCACTAAATTATCAAATCATGAACAAGATCCATAACAAGAGAAAATCATTTGACCATGCCCATAACCATATTTAAACCAGAATGGAACCATTACGAACAAGTCATATAATCAACAAAATAACCAATACATGTGGTTACTGACCTCAATAAGAAATAAAACATAATAACATATGCATGAAGCCAACCAAGTCAAGGACGTCCATGTACCACTAGACCATAGATTGGGCTGAACCAAATATCTCTTTTAGCTAATCACCCTCATGTGATATAACAAACAAGAATGTGGGATTACATGGGTTAAAGCAAAACAAAACCATCTAGGGCTTCTAGAGGCTAAATCGCCTCAACCCTCAACCACGGTGATTTCACCTAAACCGGTCTAGAAATCACCAAAAACAAACAATTTTCAAAAGCCTTGTAATTTCTTAACCATACATAGAGGAATTTTCCTATCTCCACCCATTCATCAAGAGTTCTAGCAGAATGCCATTCTCCACCCTTGACCCTTGGGGGAATTTTCATGGGACCACCTCACCAAGATCTAAAATATATTAACTATCCAAAGATTAACCAAAACATGGAATCTACTGCATCATGACTATCCAGGAAATGGAAAGGAAAGGTTGAAACTGTTGTCAATCCAGGAAAATACCATGTTAATGAAAATAAAGTAACCAAATAACCAAATGCAAGTACCATGCATTCAAATCTCAACAAGGAAATTACACATGTAGCCTGTTACCTGCAGTGTTCTCCTCTTGTAGTTTCTCTTCCAACCTTATTTTTCACTACCTACAAATTATTTTACTTTCTTTCCTGGTTCTCCATGTTCTCCTTCTCTTCAAGTTCAAGTGATAATGCCTCAATGTCCAAGTGAATGCTAGAATGATCTAGAGTAACCAAAAAGTGATCAACATTAACTACGAGTGACTAAGAGAGGCATATAATCTTCTATCCCTCTTTTTTTTCTTTTTCCTTTTCTTTTTCCTTCAATTTTGTTTATTTTCCCTTGCATGCATGTTGAGGGATTAAATCCCCTAGGGTTTTGGGTCAACACCCTAGCATAGCGGGGGTTATCTACAGTACAAAACAAGCATTCCACACAGCCATGATACTTAAATAAGCAAACTATGTGAAGGGAGGTGCACTTGGGGGTCCTTCATTCAGGTAGATCCAGACAAGATTTAAACCCTCTTGGAGTTCCTCTCGATCATTGAACCTACAAAACAACCAATTCAAAGAAGCATAGCAATATATGGACCAAGTATCATATAGAAATCAACTTCATAACATATTGAAAGACGGTTAGTTATACAATTGAAACAATTATTCATGTGTAAACCATAACAATAACATTACATGAATAAGAAGATTGATTTTGGGAACAAGACAAATGTTTCTTTATTGCAGATAACTAAAGCAAAGAAAAGAATGATATCACCTGAATCTTCCTCTCGCTGGCTCCAAGTGGAACCGTCCTCCAGATCTATCCAATCTCAAGTCTTCAAAAGGCTCCTTCCATGACTCACACAAGGATATCTCAACTAGTGAAATGATATCATAACTCAAGGAAATAAGGGTTTCCTGTAGCGGGTAAGTGTTGGAAGCACAAGGATCTTCAGACCTGATCAAGGATAATCTCAGCAGAATAATTTTCTCTCTATTCTCTCCTCCTTTAGGCCTTCCCATTGAAGCCTTTTTATGCTTCTCCAAAGTAGTTTTTTAGTTGGGAATTCGTTGGGAACAGTTGGGCCATAGGCACTAATAGGTAATAAAAAGGTAAAACCTATGATCTCTACCCAAAATTAAGGAGATTTAATTTTTTTAAAGTGTTTTAAGACATATATGCGGGTTGGGTATACACAAACCCATGTACACACATGTTTAGCTCAAGGAAATGTCACGTACAGGGAATAAAACATTGTTTTTTAAGTATTTGGACCAGGTCTAGAAGGAGAGGTTGCCCTAGGCCATAAATGCAACATCACAAATATCAAGAATGAGATTTGGAATAACATCGTTGTTCCTTCGTTGATCTTAGGTCGGGATAATGGAGTCCACCAATCAAGGAATCCCTTTTGAGGACAATCCTAGTCCATTTTCTTCTTAGGGAAATATTGGTGCTCCGTATATGGCCACATTGTCCCTTCCGGGAATCACAATTGGCCTAAAAGTCTAGCTTTTCTCAACCTTTGTCATTCAAAATACCACAATTCCTTAGCAATATAATCAGCATCCAGTCAATACTGAAGTTGACCCTTCACCTTCTTCTTCATTTGTTTCTCCCTCCCCTTCTTCCTCTTCGCTTGGTGAAAATAGCGATGCTAGTAACCAGGTGGCTGAGAAAAACAAGAAAGGGAAGGAGAAGAAGAAGAAGAAGCCAATTCAGTAAGGGGGCAACCATGCAACATCTAGTGAAAATCCACTCACTAAACTTTCCAAACCCATATCGCCATGCATAATTTGTAGAGGAGACCATTTTCATCGAGAATGCCTGTGCATTCCTTAGATCTTGAGAGAATGGTCACCCCATTAACACCAACAAATATCATCAACCTCTGGTGATCATGTTGACAGCAAATCATCAAATGGTAATAGTGAAGTTTATGGACAGAAAGGAAAGGTCAAAATGCCATGTAGGTTATATGAAGGGGACCGTACCCTTCCCTGTTGTCCTTTTTTGGATGAAGCCAAAAGATTTTTGCATATTCGTCCTGATTCACCGCATTGACTTCCGACTGGGTACAGGAAACTCTCCCCAAGTCCTTTACTAGCTGAAAATATAACTAACATAAATCAACTGTCGGTCGAAACACCTATCATTGAAAGTGAATCTTCTGAGTCCATACTAGACCAAAGTCAATAGGTCAAGATGGTAGTCGACGTAGTTTTACCTTCAGAAGATCATATCCTTCCCAAAGAGAGTGAGAACGATACCGTTCATATTATTTTTATCACTTCAGAGTCTGATGAACTTGGGTGCAATCCACCTGTTCCTTCACAACAGGAAGAGAATCCCCCAATTCCCGTTACTCAAGGGGTTAATTCAACCATTTATTTGGTACCCCCTCCAAGCAATCTAGTCACTTCCTTTGATTGAAATCGGCTAGCAAGATCCCGCCTTCCTTCTAATGTACCATTCTGGATCATAGTACAAGTTTACAAAATGATCGTGTTTGGCACTATCATAGATGAAGGGGCATCCATGAGTATCCTTTCCTCAATTTCTTGGAAAGCGCTTGGTTTGCCATCGCTTGTGCCTATCACACGAAATCTATTAGGATTTAACAAAGGAACCAGTCGACCGTTAGGGATCCTTCCTAAGTTACTAATAACTTTGGGTAGGAAAACCGTTCACCCAAACGTGATGATAGTCCCAAGACTGTTAGATTACAATCTAGTCCTTGGACATGACTATGTTTACAACATGGAAGCTATTGTTTCAACACTCTTTCGAGTGATGTGTTTCCCGCATGAAGGCAAAATTGTAACTGTTGACCAGGTTTCTTTACTGGGTGCAAGCATAGATCCAAGTTGATAATCATCCCTAAATAGTCCTTTTGTGTCGAGAGTGTCTCTCCAACCTTCATTCCATCCACCTAATTACCACGGGTAGTCTAGTGAATATAAGGAAGCTCAGGGGGCATGCACCCTTGTCTGCTTTGGCAGACGAACCCAGCTGAAAAGATAGGTTTCCCTGTAGGTTATGTGATTGGTCTGAAAAGACATTCAATTTTGTCTACATTGCGGACGAAGCCAAGGAAGTGTTTTGTCTACTTTGTGGACAAAACCATCCTACCATATGAGTTTCCCTGTAAGTTAAGTGATTGGTCTGACACAACATTCACCTTTGTCTATTTGGCGGACAAAGCCAAGGAAGTGTTTTGTCTAACCGCTGACAAAACCCATCCTCCTTAACCACAATGATTCCCATATGGTTACTAGGGAATCTCCTTTTCATCATGCTGGGGGCACACAACGCCTTTTTCAATTTCATTTTCTAGACTTTTAGCTTTTTAGCTTTTTAGCGTTTAGTTTTTAGCTTTTTAACTTCTTAGGTTAGGTGATTGGTCCAACACACCATTCACCTTTGTTTGCACTGTGTATGAAGCAAAGGAAGTGTTTTGTCTGTTACGCGGACAAAACCATCCTACCCAACCTTAGTAGTTCCTTAGCTTTCTAGTTTTTCTAGATTTTTAGTTTTGTCATTTCTAGCTTTCATAAAAGGAAAACTAAAAATATGAGCATACGTTATCACATGGTTCAAGCTTGTTAAAAAATAAACCTGCCATTGAGCATATGTTATCGCATGGTTCAGGCTTGTTAAAAAATAAACCTACCACCAAGCATAGTTCCCCCATGGTTCAAGCTCGTTAAAAAATGAACCCGCATTCAGTAAATAACCTTTGCGATTGCCATGTTATCAGCCTTTTGAGCCTTGGTTTTGTTCCTACCATCACCTCCATCGTTTCGGCTGCTCATATGCTTCCACTTGATTGTTTACCCTTTTGAGGAACAATTGCGACGAGTGGTCCTATTAGCCAACTTCTTCACATCACCATGTTTTGAGAAGTTCCAAGCTTACCCAGAACCAGTTGCTACCCTAAACACCACTCATTCCTCAAAAAATGAGTGTCCTTTAAACTCTTTTCAGACTCATTAAATATGAAAAGATTGTCGAGCTATTGGCCTTTCCAGCTTGCTAAAGTGATTGGAAGTGCCATCCCTCCTATATATTTTATTTTTTTCAGACTTGAGGGATTATCTCACAAAAAAGTTCGAGCACTTGTCTTTTCGGCTCACTAAAGTGATCGAAAAGTCATCCCTTTTGTATTATTTTATCCTTTTTCGGACTTAAGGGATTATGCTACAAAAAATAACTGCTAGAGTTTCCTTTTAGTCCCTTTTGAAACTCTCTAAACATGAAAAGGACGGAGTTTTCTTTGTCATTAAACTTGTTAAAACAATACCGACAAACTTGTCCACGTAGACAAGAACAAGTTTCACTGTCACTAGGCTCACTAAAACATAGCGACAAGTTAACCCGAAAGGAAAATTATAGAACAAGCATATGTTATCCTCCTCAAGATTGACAAAAATAAAGAGGTACTGGTCAGCAATGACTCGGGAAAAAAGGAAGAAAACTTGAAGAATTTTATGGTAGTAGGTCACTCTTGAACATGACACTTTCACTCCATCACCATGATTGAGTCGGGTTGGATTATTCCATTCACCAGTCATTTCACCATTGGTCTTCCACACCATCCATCTGTTGAGGTTAATGCTACCAATCCATCTCAGTGTCGCCGATATGTTCAAGAGAAGTCATTCATTTGAGAAATCACCCTCCAGTTAATGCCTCATTCACTACGATACCTTTACCCTCCATTTTTCATGATCGCCATTCCTGAACCTTGTGTTGTCAGATCGTTTTCACCTCCATAAGATCATTTGCTTTATTTTGTGTCGTAGATGTGGGATACATTAAGACCCTCCTACGACGGGTCACTTCTTGTTGACATCAGCTCATTATCCAAGAAGTTGACTTAGAAACACCCCTTTCAGTACTTTGAAGCTTGCATGCCTCAATGGCAAGTTTCTCACTTTCGGCGACAGGTTCATATCAATGGCCTTAGATTGAAAGATTTTTTGCGGTGTTTGACATCGGACCATATATTCACACCACGTGAATTGCACTGTAGATCCTTGAGGGTCATCATCATTATCGGAGATTCCTATCGGGTCTGTTAACATCTCAAATTATTGGCTAGTAATTAGGCGATGTCTTTCCATGTTCGACTTCATAACATTTCTTCACATGGATTGACTTGTACGTCGGGTGAAGATTGAACGAGTTTTGAAGACCCCGGATCTAGTTTCATCCATCCGGGCTACGATATATTTAGGGTTATAAAGACATCAAATGTACACAGAAGCTACACAGATGGTCATGCGAGCCAGGGATGATGAATCTACATTTGAAGAATCACCAGTCTACATATCCAGATAACTATCTTTTCTATGTACATGAAATGAATTTATAAAGTTGAGCATGGAATGTTTGCCTCAACTAGATCATTCAAATTATATTATGATGATGTATTGTATTGTGTCTTATATAGGCCACCTTCCAGTTTTGAAAACCTTAGATCCTCATGATAAAGCATTTCACCGACATCAAAGATTTACGACTTCATGGTTTAGGGGGCAACTGTTATAGACATATTTGGGCACTGCAACCCCAATCTTATATGTCGATAAACTAGGGAAAATTTAACCCCTAAAAGTTTTTTTTCATACCCTAAAGGATCATGGTCATCTGATTACATCATTCCCCAAAAGTTCCACCTGAAAAACCATCCAAAACTGGCCAAAACAGGACCATACTGACTGCTCCACTGTCAAGGTGCCATGCATACTGACTCCTACACAAGGCAGGTGCGATGCATATTGATGAGGCCTTATGTAGGGTGCAATGAGCGAGGATGGACAAATTTCTGAGACAGTTTGCTAAGTGGATGCTCATGGAATCTTCTAGAAACTTCTTCTATGACACTTGCCTCCCTGAATTCGCCCACGGATGAGTAAGAGATCCAAGATGTTAGGTACCTATAATACTAGTGATTACCCCATTACTATTTTAGTTGTATCCCTTATTAATATTGTTGTGCCCCTATTGTCCCCATATTGTTATTACTATACCCCATAGAATCCCTCTATTGTTATTTTTGTGGCTTTATAATATTATTGTTAGGTCGGCTTGGTTATATTGTGACTCCTTAGACTCCTATATATAGAAAGAAGGTTTTGTCATTTGAATCATCCAAGAATTGTTCATTTGTGTAATGTAAAGGAGGTTTCCCCTCGACGAGGCTGAATTCTAAGGCGTTCAACTATCTTTTCTTTCTTTCTGTGAGCTGGTTTCATAACATTTGGTATCAGAGGTTTGGATTCTAGGGTTTCGCTGCTCCATATAGGTCATTGTGGCATTTTCACCATAACGTTTTTTTCTGCAACATTTTAGAATCTAAAAAAAACTCATTTGAGATGAAATCACGCTGAACCTCGGGTCCAAATTTCAGAGCTTTTCGCACTATATTTGCAAAGATATGATTTGAGGAAGTTGGTCTTTTTGCAGACTCTTGAATTACATTCCAAACAGGTGACCTGGGAAAAATCATCATAACTTTCTCTCTAAGCATCGGATTGAAATTTCATTAGACGGTACAGAAAGAGGATGGACCCTTGTTTCTTGTATATATTTTTTAGAGCCAAAGGTCGAAACAGTGACTCGTGGCATGTCATACAAGTTTGTTCTACTAAACTAGTCTATAATCAAGTCACTGTGGGAGATTTGGCATAACTCTTCCCTGTTGAATCCAATTTGGATCAGATTGGTGGCATTGGAAAGAGGACAAAGAGGGCTACCGCATGTCACAAATTTAGAACTGAATGATTCGAAATTATAGAGATACATCAAATTCAATATCAAGCTCCCACGAAGTGAGAAAAGGTGTGTAATTTTTTTGAATTTTTTTTAATATGCTTGGTTTGAAAAATTAGTTTGAAGTAATTCAAAGGGCATAGTAAAGCATTATTATCGGTAATTGATGCCCCGAGGAAAGAAAATGCAACCACCTAGTAAGCAACCTGAAAGCTCTACTATGACTCATGAAGAAGAGGAAGAAATGCAACATGATATATCAAAATTGCAAGACCAAGTGCAACAAGTGTCACTTGCACAAAAAGCAACAAAATCTAAGATGGACAGCTTAAAGAAAGATGTAGAAGCTAAGATGGAAGGTTTAAAGAAAGGCGTTGAAGCTAAGATGGATTGGTTAAAGAAAGGCGTAGAAACTAAGATGAATGATGTGGAAGCTAAGATGGACGATTTGAAGACAGGCATGGAAGATTTGAAGACAACAATGAAAGATTTGAAGACAGATTTGACAAAGTTTCTACAAGAAATGCTTACTAATGGTGAAAGTGTAGTAAAGGAAACTCATGATGAGAACAAAAGAAATTTAGTCATGATTTCATAGACTCTAATGTTGGATCGAAGACCCACCATATTCCAAAAATCGATATGAGGAAGTTTCATGGCAAGGATCCCGCAACATGGATATTATAGATGGAGAAATTTTTCAATCTCAATAATGTGAAAAACACACAAAAGGTATGTATTTCAACTTTATACTTGGAACCAAATAAATTTGTATGGTATCAATGGCTTTGCTCTTGTAAACAAATTATCACTTGGGCAATTTTTATGGAAGAATTGATAGCACATTATGAGGATACAAAAAGCAACACTTTTTTTAGCCAACTAATAAGTCTCAAACAAAAGGGTTCAATAATGGAGCACATTGAAGAGTTCCAAAAATTGAACATAAGGGTAAAAAATATTCCAGAGGAGTATAGGATTGATGTGTTCATGGGGACTTTAAAGGATAATATCCAACATGATGTTTGCCTTTGGGAACCTGATTCATTAGAGAAGGCATTCAGGTTAGCAAGAAAAATGGAAAGCAAAATTATGGCAACTTGGAAGCATACCACTCACAACTATAAATATGGAAGTGTTGTTGCCCCTAGTCTTCCACAACCTATAAGGTTGACACCACAACAATTGGAAGAAAAAAGATCAAAAGAACTTTGTTACAATTGTGATAGCAAATACACTAAAGGTCATAAGTGTGCTGAGAAGAAATTATTCTACAT
Source organism: Pinus tabuliformis (assembly GCA_031772625.1). Classification (NCBI taxonomy): domain Eukaryota; kingdom Viridiplantae; phylum Streptophyta; class Pinopsida; order Pinales; family Pinaceae; genus Pinus; species Pinus tabuliformis. Next base: position 958,127,102 of record CM062811.1, read on the forward strand.
AGATTGTGAAGAAGAAGAAGAAAAGGAACAAGAAAGGTCAAAATAAGAGGATATACTCCAGGAACAAAGCCTAGATAAAGAAGAAATGAATCCGACCATATATTGTAATGCATAAGTTGGAATTACCACTCCTCAAACCATCAATATTGAAGGACAAATCAAGAAGAAAAAGGTAATAATGTTGATTGATTCAGGTAGTACACACTATTTTATTCATTGTAAGGTAGAAAAATAATTAAATTGCTTCCTATATCCAGCACCAGAGTGTCAAGTGGTGGTTGCAAATGGAGGAATGATAAATTTCTCTGGAAAGTGCCATAATATCAATTTATCCATGGGAGAATATGTATTCACTAGCCCAATGCTTTCCATTCCAATGGGAGGTGCTGATGTTGTACCAGGAGTCTAATGGCAACAATCCTTGGGTACAATAGCTTTTAATTTTCAAGAACTTTTCATGAAATTTTTTGCGGAAGGAAAGGAAGTTGAATTAAGGGGTATTGCAAGGAAACCAGGAAAGATAATCAGCTCTAACGATATGACAAAGCTTCTAAAAAACGAACAAAGAGGTGTAATTGCACAATTATGTTCACTAGATGTTTCCACATCAAAATCATCTATTTCTCCAAATCTCCAAAAAGTCTTGGACAATCATTCCAAATTATTTGAGACTCCCAAAGGTCTCCCACCTATTCGTGATCATGATCATGCTATTCATATGATTCCAAGAAGTGTTCCTCCAGACATCAGGTCGTACAAATATCCCTATGCCCAAAAGAGTGAAATTGAAAGTATGGTTGCAAAAATGATAGAGGCTGGAATAATTCAACCTAGTCAAAGTTCTTTCTCTGCTCCAGTAGTATTGGTGCACAAGAAGGATGGATCATGGTGCATGTGCCCGGATTATAGAGGGCTCAACAAGCTCACTATTAAAGATAAGTTTCCCATTCCTGTCATTGATGAATTACTAGATGAATTGCATGGATCAATTTACTTCACCAAGCTAGATCTTCGTTGAGGATATCATCAAATCAGAATGAAGACTGAAGACATTCTGAAAATAGAATTTAGAACTCATGAGGATCATTATGAATTTTTGGTCATGCATTTTGGCCCTACCAATGCACTTTCTACATTTCAAGGTTTGATGGATTCCATTTTCAAACCCTTCCTTAGAAAATTTGTGTTAGTATTTTTTGATGATATACTAATCTACAACAAGTCTTGGAAGGATCATGTTGAACACGTTGACAGGGTGCTACAACTATTGGAGGAGAAACAATTATATCCAAAAAGATCCAAATGTTTCTTTGGAGTATAAGAGGTGGAATATTTGGGTCATATTGTAGCTCATGAAGGAGTTAAGGTAGACCCTAGAAAAATTAAAGACGTTAAGGAATGGAAAATTCCCACATCCATAAAGCATCTGCGAGGATTTCTTGGATTGACAGGTTATTATCGCAAGTTTGTTAAGAATTATTGGAGAATAGCAGCACCTCTAACAACATTATTGAAGAAAGATGCATTTTCATGGACTCTAGAAGCAACAAAGGCCTTCGAACATCTTAAAGAATCAATGTGCCAAGCACCAGTCTTAGCTACACTGAACTTCACAAAAACCTTTATTATGGAATTTGATGCTTCAGGAAGTGGAATTGGTGCTATTTTAATGCAAGATGAAAGACCCATTGCTTTTGAAAGTCATCTAAGAAAGGGAAAGTTTTCACACAAAGTTATTTATGAGAAGGAAATGTTGGCAATACTACGTGCACTTAAGAAATGGCAACCCTACCTAATGGGGAGAAACTTCAAGGTAAAAACGGATCATGATAGCCTTAAATACCTTTTAGAACAAAGATTATCCTCTAAAGAGAAACAAAAGTACGTCACAAAGATGTTGGGTTATGACTTTGAAATCATCTACAAAAAAGGGAAGAAAAATGTGGTGGTAGATGCACTCTCAAGAAAGGATGAGGATGTGAAAGCATTGTTGTGTGCCATTTCTATTGTCCAACTAGATTGGATAAACGAAGCAAGGGAGGAAGCGAAGCATGATGAAGAAGTGTGGGCATTTATTTGAAAGTTACAACAATATTCCAATACATCTGATACATTTAGCTAGCAAAATGATTCATTATGGTACAAAGATCACTTATACCTCTGTAAAAATTCCCAACTCAAACAAAAGATTCTTATGGAATTGCACACTTCTCCCTTACGAGGGCACTCAAGATTTTTAAAAACTCACCACAGGGTTAAGAAGGAATTTTTTTGGGATGGCCTTAAATCGGATATTCAAAAGTTTGTGGTGGAATTTTTGGTTTGCCAACAAAATAAAGTTGAAACAATTAAGACACTGGGTCTAGTACAACCTTTATCCATTCAAAGCCAATGTTGGGAGGAGGTTTTAATGGATTTTATCACAGGTTTACCCAAGTCTGAGGGAAAGAGTGTCATCATGGTGGGGGTTGACAGACTTACCAAGTATGCACACTTTTGTGCATTATCACGTCCATTTAAATCCAGTACAGTTTCTACTGCATTTATGGAAATAATACAAAAGCTACATGGAAGTCCATAGATTATTGTAAGTGATAGAGATCCCATTTTCACTGCAAATTTTTGGACAGAATTATTTTCTTGTCTTGGTACTCAGTTAGCTCATAGCTCATCTTCTCATCCTCAATCTGATGGGCAAACTGAGATAGTAAACAAATGTTTGAAAGGATACCTTTGTTGCTTTGTATCTGATAAACAGGCACAATGTGTTAAATGGTTACCTTTGGCTAATGGTGGTATAACACTTTGTTCCATACAACATCAAAAATGACCCCACTTATGGCATTTTATGGATATCAGCCACCATCCATCACATCATATTTAAGAGAAAATTCTAAGGTTCAAGCAGTGGAACATCACATCAAACATCAACAACAAGTCCTCCAACTCTTAAAGGATAAGCTCGTGTCGGCACAAAATAGAATGAAACAACATGCAGATCAACATCGCTGTGAAAGAAGTTTTGATGTAGGTGATTGGGTATTCCTACGGCTACAACCATATAAACAAATGTCCTTCAAGCAAGCTAAGAAGGATATTAAATTATCACCAAAGTATTATGGTCCATACAAGGTGTTGTAAGAGATTGGTACTATGGCATACAAATTGGAGCTTCCTGCAGCTTCTCAAGTGCACCTAGTTTTCCATGATTCATGTTTAAAGAAGGTTATAGGCAACAAGCTCCTAGTTGAAACAATATTGCCAGAACTTGACGAGGAAGGAAAAATTATATTGGAACTGGAAGCAGTCACAGAAACAAGAACTCGACAGCTATGAAATCGGTAAATTTTGGAGTATCTCATCAAGTGGAAGAACTTATCGGTTGAATATTCCACATGGGAGGATGAGAATTTTATACAGAAGCATCCAAAACTACTCAAGCATTGAGGACAAAACTTTTTTGAAGGAGGTGGGTATGTTAGGTCCCTATAATACTAGTGGTTACCCCATTACTATTGTAGTTGTATCCCTTATTGATATTTTTGTGCCCCTATTATCCCCATATTGTTATTACTGTGCCCCATAGAATCCCTCTATTGTTATTTCTGTGGCTTTATATTATTATTGTTAGGTTGGATGGGTTATATTGTGGCTCCTTAGACTCTTATATATAGAAAAGAGGTTTTGTCATTTGAATCATCCAAGAATTGTTCATTTGTGTAATGTAAAGGAGGTTGCCCCCTCACAGAGGTTGAATTCAAAGGCGTTCAACTATCTTTTCTTTCTTTTTGTGAGCTGGTTTCATAACACAAGAAATCACCAAGTGGAACGAAAAAAAACAAGTGGAATGACACTAATCAAAACCCTAGAGATGACTCACACCCTTGCACACATCTATAAATGGATCCCTCATTTGAGAGATCTAGAGGCTGGAATTTTGTAATTTGCAAGGAAGTGCTGATAATTTGAGGTTGAGAGAGAGCATTGTATTGTTGGTGTGATATTACTTTTCATGAGGTGAAGAGGGCTTTGATGCTAAGAGGATGATGCTGGATTAGACAACTGGGTTGTAATTCTCCCTTCTATTTAAATAAAGTTCTTTGATTTTTCTTCCATACAACTGTGCAATTATGAATGTTATTATTTGTGAATGCCATTGTATGTTCATTGTATTTCTGATTCTGCAATGCTTATGATAAAATAGATCAAGATGCTTTGACAGTGTTTTGTTGCTGTGTTTCTACAGGTATTCTCTAAGTGAGATAATTAGGAGAGGAGTTGCAATCTCTGTTAAGGGGGAGAGATATCAAGCAAGGAGTCAGGCGGAAGATCCAGGTTGGTTCCTTTGCCTCTCTCTTATCTATCATACATAGAAGAAATCCCAAATTGATTTGATTGTTTTTTTTTAGGATAGTTTCCAATCCTAGAGGGCCAGTCGATCGAAAAGACACTAGTTTTCCCGGAAACAAAGGGGTACATGATGGCCAAAATGTATTAACTACATGGAAAGGAAACCTATCAAAAACTAAGAAGGACTTCACTAGATTTAATCCTACCAAGTCACAAAAGGAGATAAAAAAAACATTGTCTAAGGTGGGCATACCCATGCTCAGAGAAAGTAAAGCATGTCTGCATATCAAGTACAAGTGGATCCACTAAGTATACAAGTATAGAAGACTAGAAATACATAATGGATCATTTGATCATGATCGAACAAGTACATGTCTAAATATCACATATAAGAATGTCAATGATGCCGAAGGATGAAGCTGATCATTGATATCAAAGACCGATCTCAATAGTACCAAATGAACATGATGGAATAAGATGGTACTACACTGCAAACTCAGCTACCAGCATATAAAATGTCGCCATGAATGACTGAAACATATAAAGTGGAATGGTATCAACTAGCAGCAACAGGAGAAATTGTCAAGTGAACCAATGAATGTTGATGCAACCGGAGGTCTTCACCGACCACCATGGTACATTTCTACACAATGGGAATGAATGAGCTGAAGTCAACCATGTGAGAAATCGTTTGATTACTGGTCATTCAGGTATACCATTAACAAACGCGAGGCTACTCACTGATAATGATTGATAATGAGAGTCAAGGTGCCACAATGCAATCTAACAAGTGTGAATAAATGATCTGAAGTTAAACACTTGGAAGAATCTATTGATCAGGAGATAATGATGCTTTCCCACTGTTGATAGTGAAGGATCTGCCACTAATGACTACAAACCCCAAGGTACTGCCAAATGAACTCTAGATCTTTGCCCCATAGCAATGAGAAGTAGTTGATGGGGAAAGATCTGCTAGAAGGAAGGCATTAAGGCATCCTTCATCAATCTAGCGTGAGTGTGACCCGTAGGCCAATAATGTGGAAGGAATCAGATGAAAAAAGATGTAGTAACCTGACCAAAGCACGTTTCAGGCATACACAAGATGTGGCTAGCGCACGACAGAAACCATTTGAACCAACCAATAATGAAAGTTGATACAGAGGTGAGGTATCTACCAATAGGGTCAAATGGAAGCCAAGGTATTGCACGAATCCCAATGTGTGATAATGTAAGTTGATGTCGAACACAATGGAAACCACTTAGTCAAAGACCTATGATACTGATCGATGCTGAGCACAAGGTGACCTATCAATAATGAAAATAGGGCTAGGGTGTGGCTCTAGGCCTGTCCATAGAGTAAGATGAAGTCATTGATAAGGACAAAACCCACCAGCAAGAAGTCAATGGAGACTTTCTCAAACCAGCATGAGTGAGGGACCAATATAACTGATGTGATGATAGCCAAGGCACTAACAACTAGGGGTGGCTGACTGAAAAATGAGTCAAGAGACACTTCAGATAGGCTGACTCGGGCTAACTTCCCTTGAACAAAAGCATGAATTAATGATGACTATGTGGCAGCATATGATGACTGTATAAGTTCGTCATGTAGGGGGCATGAATGAACTATCCATATGATTGGAAGAGATAACCAATCGGAGGAGAACTGAATCAATAACAAGGTTAAGATGTACCTAAGTCAAAATAAATCCCGCCCAAATGGAGGAGAGACTTTCTTTTGAGTGCTTTGTTTAAGGGCAGCACGAATGACTCTAGTTTCCAACAATATATGGAAATATTTTCCCATTCCTCCTCTTTTTTTGGAATATATAATTTTTTTGTCTTTTTCTTTAAGATGGAAAAATAATAAAAGAATGCTATAGAACAATCCTATGCTCAATGCAGGAAGGCGAAAAGTGGTCAAAGACACTCAAAGGTATGTTCCTTCCACGGGTTATTGTGTGTCAAGTTGTCGAAGTCAAGGGGATGCAAGTTTGATTTTGCAGACGTCATGGTCAAAATTTGGCTTAAAGATAATTCTAGTGAAGCGGGCTAAAGGCCAAAAGGTGCAAATAATCAATATGCAAAGTAGTGGTACAACTCAACATGAAGGAGCCTCTAGGGTATAAGGCCATAACGAAGTGAAGAAGCAAAGAGGAATGAGTCTTCATCGCATAAGTCATGGCGGGACTACCGAGGACTCTCAAGCCTACTCAAATTGAAGTAGCATGGGCAACAAATGTCAGTGAGGTGCTAACTACGATGCCCATGAAAAGTATGGCTCTATCATCGTCTCAAAGTTTAAAAAATTGGCGAGCGAAGTTGGTTTACTAATGATGACATTATGGGATCGACCCTATGGCAAGTATATCAGTAAATGGAGGCTAGTTATGCAAAATGCAACGAAAGAATGGCTTCCCTAACCTATATGTGAGTGAGAAAATGATACCTACCATGAAGGTCAGTAGTCATGGAACTGACGTGAAACTGTTGAAAAGGAGTCCAAAATGTCCTGAAAAACAATCCATTCTCGAAATTCCAAGCTCCCAACTTAAAAGATACATGAGAGAGAAAAAATAAAATTAAGGATTTTTTGACTCACAATTGTTACTATTTGAGTTGAGAGCACAAGGAGTGGAGAAAAAGAAACAAGCTTTCCTTTTGCCGAATCCGACCATTCAAATCTTCCCAAAATCACCAGGTAACTCCCAACCTTAACTTGCATTAATTCATAACTTTTTGAAAATTACTCGAAGGGAAAGGGAGCATGACACAGTTGATGATGAGGTTATGAATGATCCACAGGCATTGGATCCCTTAAGAGGATGTGGTTTGCTAAAAAATTTCAAAATGCCAAATATGAAGACAAATACTTGCTTTCTCAAAATGCTTATTCACTAATGGAGCATCAAGAATGCCTCATTCATGTTTGATCAAATGCCACTAAGGATAGAGATTGAGGATATCTATTTCATCACAAGCCCTTCCTGGAGGGGAGAGGTAGTACATTCTATGGGCTGATCATGAGGTAGCCTCTCTATCGAGGACTATGTGCATATATATTGCCCGGGTCATCCAGAAAAGATTGGAAGCCAAATTCCGGTCAAACAAGTAGAGAGTTTGTCATTGAGGATCATCCTGTTCACTATAGCTAGAGTGAATAGATCAGTTTCCTTACACCAAGGTTCACGACTCAACATGAGCTTGCTGGTAGACTGTCTCGCCATAGTATTTGATTGGTGTACTCCTCTTCTCACCAACTTGAAGAGCCAGCTATCATCTATCAAAAAGGGCCAGACCAAAAACATTGGGTATGGGACCATTCTGTGCTCCTTCTTTTTCGAGAGGGTCCCAACGCTACATCCTAGAGTACCAGTTCCAATCAGTAGCCCGTGAGATCCACAGATGTACAGGTGGGCTGATTTAATGAAACGACTGGGAGGTAGGGACGTACCATGTACAACTTTTGACGATGATTTCTTCTCCTAGTGGGAGCAGCAAATCATCGCGCTCGATGATTACCCCTATGCCGGCTTTGACTGGGGAGATCTTGATCTTACATTACCACTAGTCGTGGCATGGGGCGAGATAGGTAATAAATGTTTTTGATTTTATGATTTTTCTGATTTTTCAAATATGAAAATAAACTTGAAAAATATTTTTGATGGGATACAAATGACTAATGTAATGATCATACTCTAGATATTGGACCAGTACAACCAGATGGTTTCCCACGACATGGATGTATCAACTGAGGTTCCGCAGAGGCAGCTACTGATACAGAGTGGCTCCTATACACAGTTCAGTCGAACTTGGTGAGCTTAACTCACTGAGTACCGATGGAAGCAGTAGAGGATCTCCCTACAGACATGCAACGTCACGTGGTTGGAATGCCACAAGACTGGGTTTGGACTCTTAGGCGTGTAGCTAAAGCTGTAGTCACATACATGGCCGCTCATCTTGAGCTAGGTCATAAATAGTCTGGACATGATTATGGGCATTTGAGTCCCAATTTTCATATATTATTTTGGACACACTTATGTACACTCGGGATGTTTTATGCTATATCTATATATATATATATATATATATATATATACAATTTCGACTTTTTGATGTTTGATTTTATGTTAATGAATGAATGATGTGCCAATCTAAAGCTTGATTAGCAATAGAATCTACTAACCAATTATGAGATCTCAGAATGTGCAAATAATTAATATAAACAAATGATCTCTACAACAACCTCACTCTTAAATATTAGTGATATAAAGATGGATCCCTAAACCGATAAATGTTATTTAATGGAGACACTATTAGCTGTGAATCAAGATACACTACTAATGAATCAATTCCATAAGAAATAGCTTCAAATAGTAGATTAATAATGGCAGTATGCTTAGCCATATTATTTGATGCAGGACTAATGCATACTCCCCTTGACACCATCAACTGACCAGTTGGATAGTAAATCACCCATGCTGCAGAAGAGAGGTTCTGAGTGTGCTGACTAGCACCATCGTCGAATCCCAAATAGACCAAGTCATCCATCAACACCTACCACAGCAGATCAAAAAGTGTTGATATCAAAAACTCCTGATGAGATATGTACAAAAGGTACAAAATATACAAAGAAGCCATTTCCTAGTTGCTACTTAAGAAAAGTACTTCTTAAGGTAGAGCCCATCTCGAGGCCCTACCAACTTGTTCCCTTCAAAATCAATTAGCTCATATGTTCATTTTTCTAAAACTCGTTTAATTATAAAGGGACCGTACCACATAGGCTTGAACTTGCCTGCCCCCAAGGCGTCCTTATCTTGGTCATAGACCAAGACAAGGTCACCTTAAGAAAAGACTCAAGGGCGGACAGCTTTATCGTACTGAGTTTTAACCCTTTTCTTATGAGCCTCATTGATTGTGGCGACATCTTGACGATGCTCATTGAGATGTTCCAAATGAAGGAGTCACTCTTCGAGACTAGAGGTCTCTGGAAGGAGCTCAACAACTAGCTTAAGAGATGGAATTTCAAATTCAATAGGAAAGATAGATTCTAGCCCGTAAACTAACTGAAAATGTGTAAAACTTGTGGTAGTCTTTACCGAGGTTCAATATGCCCAAAGAGCTGGATACAACATAGGATGCCAATTGGACTGGTTTTTATCAATCGTCCTTTGCAGGATCTTCTTAAGGGTTTTGTTCACAACCTCGACCTGTCCATTGGCCTGAGGATAATACGGAGACAAACACTCCTGTTGGAAACCCAATTTAAGAGGCAATTCAAACATTAGTTGGTTCTAGAAATGGATGCCATGGTTAGTGACAATCTCTCTTGGGATACTAAACGTTGAGATAATTTGATTGAAAAGGAACAATACTGTTGTTTCACTATCATTTTTATAAGTGGGCACGGCTTCGGCCCACTTCATGAAGTAGTCTACGACCACGATAATGTACTTGTGATTTGCTGCTGAAGGCAGATTAGAAGTTGTAAAATCAATACCCCACTTAGTAAAAGGACTGACAGTGACAACAGGAAAAAGAGGAGCTAGATGTGCACACATCTTGTGAGTATAAACTTGATAGGGGTGGCAATGTTTGACTGCTTCAACACAATATTTGAAGAGTGAAGGCCAAAAGTAGCTAGCACAGAGGATGCGTTGGGCTGTAGCAAGCCCTGAAAGATGACCGCCACAAGCTCCACTGTGGAAATCATTAAGCATAGACTCTGCTTCCTCTAACATTAAACAACGCCTAAGGATCGAATCAACCCCTCGGCGATATAATGTATCACCAATGATCACATAGTTCTTATCCAGGTGACATAATTTTTTACGTTCATCCTTAGAGAAAGTAGAGGCGAAACTTCGAAGTCTGGAGATAGACAATGATATCTCCATACTAGGCGTCTTGTGAAGAGATGAGGAATAAATGTTCGTCAGGAAAACTTTCCTCATAAATAGTATCCTCTCGAAGAGGTAGCTCAGAAATTAACTCCGCAAAAACCAAAGATTTCTTCGACTTGGCAGACAAGAAATCGAGATTGAATTCTTGTAAAATAACAATCCGTCGATTACATTTGCCCCCAATCACTCACCTACTGAGGAAAAATTGGAATGGATTGACTACCACTAAGACAAAAGTTTTTCATAGCAAGATATAATGGCGGAGCTGCTAGACAACATGGACAACTGCCAAGGCCAACTTCTCAACTGAAGAATAGCGAAGCTCAGGAGCTAGCAGGCCTCGGCTCAAGTAATAAACCACATGCTCTATTAGAGCATCATCTTCCTAAATGAGAACCATACCAATGGTTGATTCTACAGCCGTAAGATATACAAAGAAATCCCTACCATAATCTCATGGACTCAAAAGCAGGGCAAAGACTAATGCCTTTTTCAAGGCATCAAATGACCGCTGTGCAAAGTTGTCCCATACAAATGGATCTCCTTTCTGCAACAAAAGCATAAACCCTTTAGTGATCTTGGGATAATTCGGTATAAACCTTCTTAAGAAATTAGCCTTCCCCTGAAGACTTTGAAGTTGTCGAATAGAGGATAGGGGAGGCAACTGAATTATTTCCTCTACCTTGAAGGGATCAACTCGAATCCCTTCAGTTGACACAATGAACCCTAATAATTGACCAGATGTAACTGTGAAAACACACTTATTGGGATTCAACCAGATATTGTAAAAACGACATTGTTCAAAAACCAATCGAAGGTGACTAGGATGATCGATTCTATTTCGAGAACGAGAAGTTAAATCGTCCAAGTATGCTTTGATGATATGCTTGATGTCATGGAAAGCATATCACATGGTCCACTGGAAGGTAGCTCCAGCATTTTTAAGACCGAAAGGCATCTTTCTATATGCAAAGGTGCCCCAGGGACATATGAAAGTTGTCTTATGCTGATCTTCAGGATGGATAGAGATCTGATTATAACCGGAAAATTTGTCCATGAAGTAGAAAATCTCATTACCCACACATTCATCAATTATCTGATCAATAAATGGCATGGGGTAATTATCTTTGGGACAAGATTTGTTTAGGTCCCTAAAATCAATGCATACTCGGATTTTTCCTTCTTTATATCAACAGCAACTGGATTAGAAACCCAATCCGTAAGAGGAATAGGGTATATAAAACCCGCCTTGAGTAGCTTCTCTATTTCAGCTTTAATAGTTGTTGCTTTCCTATGATTGACCAGCCAAATATTTTGATGAATTGGCTTGGATTTTTCATACTTCTTGATCTCATGTTGAACTATGGATGGATCAATACTAGGCATTTCTTCATAATACCAAGCGAATACATCTTGAAACTCTTTAAGCAGATTGGTGTAAATTTGAATTTCTTTAGGGGAGCATTCGGCACCGACGAAGAGATTCTCGATCACATTAGGGTTCCTAGAGATGTTTATAGGTATCGTTTTTGAAATCACTGACATATTACCTTCGGCACAAATGTGTGCTGGAGCCAAAGGATTTGATACCATACAAACATGACTAGTAAATAGCTTGGAGAACCTAGATTCGACTTCCTGCAATGGAGGAAGAAAATATGAACGATGGTGTAAGTCTTCCTAAGGTCGATCTATACCCATCATTACTTCTATGATTGCCTCCTTAGATAGTAAAACTGTATCTAAGCAGTCCATAGCGGATGTAGAATCAAGGGTCCAAGCTGGAGCCACATCACCATCTAACTCCTCCTCAGAGAAAGGAGTAGAATGGTTGTCTGCAGAGTTGAAGATAAATTGTTGTCTAAGATCTGTTGTAGACATAGGAAATGCCATTCCACCAACTTGTCCTTCATCTAATGTGGTCATAGGTGAAGGAAATTCCAAGGGTCTGAAAAATAATGTGTTCAGAAGAACCCTTCCCGTGAAGATTCCTTGGATGATGAAATGACATTGATTCTAGCTATAGGGGAGGGAAAATCAAATGTAACCATCAATGAAGAATACATCCCAACTCCTAGATTCTCAATAGGCAGAAGGGGGTTATCCACTAAGGGAACAATAGAATCTGAAGTTGCTCAAGGATCAACTGGAGAATAATCCAATTGATCAACGTTAAAAATTTTCCCCTCATGAGGAAAGCAAATGACACGAAACCGAGTCAAAACAATGACATCCATTTCATAGATCCAGTTCCTTCCTAAGAGGAGATTGTAATCTAGGTTAGCATTAATGACTTGTACTTCGATATTAATGACCTTTTGTCCAACACATATAGGAAAGGCCATGATAATCCCATGCGGCCTATGAGAATGCCCATCAAATGCTCCTAGGAGGGTAGGTGAAGGAATAGCCAAAGGAGATCCAATGGCCTTCCAACATGATATAGACATCACATATGTGGAAGCCCCCTTATCTACAACTATTTGAAAGATATTAGTTTTTCGATAAGTAGACTTAATTTGAAATGCCATGTGACGAGGGAGTCACTTTTTGACATTGAGCATGTCAAAAGTGAGCACTAATGCATTATTTGGATCAACCGTCCCTATTGTCGAAAGAAAAGCACTTCGTTGAGCTACACATGACTAGAGAACCTCTAAAGTGGACATAGTGAATGGGCTCTAAGCCAGATCCTCAACAATGGAGTAATTCTAGCCAGCCCTAGCATTACGGTTGGTAGTCGTGCATTTAGTGGAACCTTTCGGTATCCGAGGTATAGTCTTGACAAAGGGTCGCTCAATATGAAGTAGGTTGGTAGTTCCTAGAGCATATTTGTCCTTGGATGTTTCAGTTTCACCATAATCATGTGACTGAGTGGTCACATTAACATCAGAACCCATCATGAAAACATTTGATGATTTATCCCCTTCCTAGTTCCCCCTGCATAGGTACCGAGATTTGAATTTGCACCAGCAAGCAACTACTGCCCTTGGGGAAAAGGGTTGGTTAATACAGCTTGAGAGCTAGAAGGCCCTTGTTGCACTAACAAGCACTGAGCATCTTGAATTTTGGGGTAGAGATGAGTCAAATGTCTCCATTGCATAACTTGCAGGGAAACTTAACTTTCTTTTTGGATTGCTTTCCACCTTCACCAACGCCATTGGCAAGATTGTTTGCATTACCCTTCCCATTTTGATTCTTCTTTTTACCTCATCCCTTGTTCTTCATATCGGGATTTTGATTTCGTTTGGGGTTAGAATCCTAAATGACGTTTATGAAAGAAGGTTGAGAAGGTGGAGTGCTAGACAATGTGACCTGATTGGTAGGAGCATTTTTTGAAGATAACTGCTACAATTGGCTCAATAGGTTCACCACATTAGTGTCTATGGATCTAAAAATACCATCCGCATGGGGACCTGGTTTCAATTTGGCTATATCAACCTTAGTCCTAGGAGCATCAGGCAATATTTTATGAAGAATCCCAGACTGAGAGTAAATCAATTCTAACTGTTGGGCCCAAAAAATGGCTTACTCTTCAGAATACACTCCGGATAGAGAGACATCCTTAAAGATCTCAGGTTGTAATTATTTCAAGAACCATTCCAGACGGTATTCGGGAGTAATTTCAGCTCTAATGAGCCTATTTCTTTGTCTCCATTCCTGAATATGATCAGAGATATGAGTTGCAGTATCCTAACGAAAATTGGCCAGAAGTTCAGTTCCTACATCATAACAGATGGGCAACTGGAGTGGTTTAGAAAATTGTTAGCCAAATCAGCGAAAGATGTAAAGTTTTCCCCTAGCAACTCTATATACCACTTGGTTGCATTGCTAGTCAAGGTGCGTTGAAAAATTCTCAACCTAATAAAGTCATTGATGAGGGAGTTCGGTGAGCACCACAAATGGAATGTGGTTACATGGTCGCTCGGGTCTTCACTGCCCTTTCCCTTGAACTTTGGAATGTTTGATGGGAGTTTGGTTGGGACTGAGGGCCAGGCCAAATTGTATCTAATTGGATCATTTGTCAATTTCGTGAGATCTAGCAAATTCAACGTTGCCAGAAAGGGAAGCCTCGGAAGACCTTAGGGATTCCACCTAGATTGGGTGGAGTCCCCAAAGTTCTGAAAAGATTGGCCTGGATTTTGCGAGGCAGCAGGCTGCTCGAAGTATCCAACAGAACTCGCTGAACCAAAAGGTGACCCTTGTGATCCAGCAAAACTCAGAGTTTGACCAACTCCAACCGCAACACCTCCAAAACTAGTGTAGTTCCCTCTTAAAGCATTATTAGGAGTCGATAACCCTTGACAAGGATTCCAAGAAGTAGCTAAGGGAGGAATACCTCAAAATGAACGAGTTGTGGTGAATGGCATATTCCCTTTTGGTCAAAAAACAAATTCCTAGTTCCTATGCCACTAACCGCAGGGTTGGTCCAACCTTGAAAGGGATTACTGCCTTGACCTGTAGAAGAAAAAGGCATAGATCCTATTGTCAGGTTAGAATGTGGTATATTGCCACTTCCAAAAGGAAAACCCTGAAGTGAGGCCAATCCACTCATCATGGATGTGGAGGCACTGAACAGAACTAACAGAATACCCTTTGAATGGGTGCTAAACGAGAAAACTCCATAACTAGATGCATAGGCTTAGGAATTTCCACTCGTAGATGGAATGGAGGTAGACCCAACTAAAGATGTGCTAGTAATTGACCAAAATAAAGCTGCAAAGGGGATGGAGATAGTACCTCCCCCTTGTACTGATGTTGGAGTCTGCATGGTTGTAGCACTCGTGGTAGATGCCATGCTCCTAGTAGTGGTCATTGAAGAGATGTGCGTGTAATAACTTGGACTTGACAGTCTATGTGTCGGAGTCCCAATGTATAACAATACGTCTGGATGATCATAAGGTAGGGGATAATTCAGAACCGCTAACAACTTTGAGAGTTCTTCTACCTCTATGTTATCTTCCGATTGAAAGAGAACTCGAGAAAGAACTGGGGTGTTCCTTTCTAGTTCTGCAGAAGCACTATGCCTATTCTGAACACTAATGTCCCATAGTGGAGGATCAATCTTCGATGCGTCGGCTACCACGGGGTGAAAACAACTAGCAGTGTTACCTCTTCACCTTCTAGGAGAAAGCTTTGAGCTTGGTGGTGAGAAACCACAAAGTCTTCGAGACAGTCTAAGGAACTGGTCAGCCACTTTAAATTTTTTATAAGATCTAATTAAAGACTCAAGAAAAAATGAAAGCTAGGCCAACTGAGAGCATAGAGCACACACTAAAAAATGTCCCTAAAAGATATCAGCCAGTCAAACAACTTTCAAGTATTTCTGCTCCGGGTGATGAGGACTGGACACCAAAATACAAGAAAGTGAAGTAGGGGCCTTCCGAAGATAGTCTGGGATAATGACGGCCCAGGCCTACCAGCGAAGGTATCAGAGGAAGTTACACTGACCTCCAAACAACAGCCTGTGCCAGTGCAAGCCCCCAAGCTTCGCAAGGGTGCCCTCCAGAAGTACTGCTGAGAGTGATACAATGTCGACTTTAGGTGCCACGAGGTTCCCCTCCGCAGCCACCTGTGTAGATCCATAGGAGAAGCAACTAAGGTTACCAACTCATGTGAAAAGCCAGGTGGAACAATCTTGAGGTAAGATCTGACAAGTAGGAGAGGGGGTATCTCTCTTCCTTATCTTCAAAAACCCTCGTGCTTAACTCCCAGATCCAGAGCTTTCCTGGTCTCCCTAATGCTATTGGATTTTCACTCGCTATTCAGACTTCTATGTTTGATAGTTTAAAGTGGTGTTGGAGAGTTTTCTCTCGACTCGCCTAATCCAAGGCCCTAAATATCCTAAAACTTGTTGGTGTGTCTAAATTGACAATATAAAAAAGTTCTAGTATATTGTAGTTAGTGCTTGTTTTTAAATGGGTTGTTCTTAAGTCAAGGGATAAATGGAAGTGAAGCTTGTGGTGTTTATCGATGCAAAGGAAATTAATATAAACCAAACTATATGAAAATGCACTTGTTTCATTCTTCAATGAAAGAAATTTCTACTAGATTCTAAGGAACTTCTAAGAAAACAATAAATTTCTCTCTTCTTTTCTTTCAACAAGCTTCACACTTACAACAACTAACAAAAACTATTGATGACCTAAAATATGCACAAACTATTCTAATGCAATGAGTATATGTTGATGCAAAAAACTTAAGACTACTCTAAAGCAAAGAATTAAAGTAAATTGTTTATCGCTTCTAATTAGCCACTTAAGATGTTTAAATAGAATATAAGTTCCTAATGCTCATTTTCATCCAAACACTAAAAGCAAATCTCAAGACAAACAAAATGCGCTTTCACTCACAAAAAAGAAACCAAATCAAAACAAGTAAAAGAAAGCAAAAACCAAGTTTTTAAAGGAGTTTTCTTTTTCACAAAAGAAAGAAACAACTTTTCAAAAGTGCTCCAAATATTATTGAAAACTCTGAGACTGAATAATAGGAAACAAAAACACTTTGCAAGTTATCAAATCAAAATGGGCGAAAATTCAACAAAATAGGTGTTTCAAGATGTTCTTAATGACCAAAACACAACAAAAAGAGCTTAGAGACAATGATCAAAATACCAAGAAAAACAACTTTCAAAATTGTTAATCAACAACTTTCAAAAAGTGAGAAAAGGTAATGGCCACAAGATGCAGTTTTGAAATGAAGCAAGAAGATCACAAAGATAAAGTTTGTCACAAAGATTGAAACCAATCTTTCTGCTCTGGAAGACCAGAATAGCCAATATTCCCATA
Source organism: Pinus tabuliformis (assembly GCA_031772625.1). Taxonomy (NCBI): domain Eukaryota; kingdom Viridiplantae; phylum Streptophyta; class Pinopsida; order Pinales; family Pinaceae; genus Pinus; species Pinus tabuliformis. The sequence goes on from CM062811.1 coordinate 958,144,143, forward strand.
AATAAATCTTGTGTGCTCAAACACAAATGGTGACACTTGCAACAAAATGAAACAAGACCAAAACTTTCCACAACAGGAGAGAATTCGAAACCGTAAACTTGCTACAAAACCAAAGACTGATACCAAAACTTGACTGCTAAGGAAACACTTAAACTAGCAAACAAATCCTCTAAGACAGAAAGACTTAATTTTTTTTTGGAAAATTAGGGTATACGCGACTGTGTCAATACACAGTTGAGTGTATACACGATTCAGCCCAAAGAAACCTGCATATACACGGGTTCATATGGGGAAACTTGCGTGCATAGGCCATTGTAACCTGACAAAACAGTGTATATAATAGTTCGCAAGAAAAAAAAGAAAATAGGTCTGAAGAAATTGCTCAGACTTAAAGTTTGAGTTCCCATAGGAAAAGATAAACCAGTTACAGCAAGAACACCAGTTGCTGAGCCCTAATTGGCTTAAAATAACCTAAACTAGGAACAAGAATATTGTTGTCCCTAGTGTAGTCGCCAATTTTGTTGAGGGATTAAATCCCCTAGGGTTTTGGGTCAACATCCTAGCAGAGCAGGGGTTATCTATAGTACAAAACAATCATTCCACATAGCCATGATACTTAAATAAGCAAACTATGCGAAGAGAGGTGCACCTGGGGGTCCTTTATTCAGGTAGATCCAGCCAGGGTTCAAACCCTGTTGGAGTTCCTCTCGATCCTTGAACCTGCAAAACAACCAATTCAAAAAAGCATAGCAATATATGGACCAAGTATCATATAGAAATCAACTTCATAACATATTGAAAGATTGTTAGTTATATAATTGAAACAATTATTCATGTGTAAACCTTAACAATAACACTATATGCATAAAGAAGAACCATCTTCCTCTTGTTGGCTCCAAGCAGAACCATCCTCCATATCCGTCCAATCCCAAGTCTTCAAAAGGCTCCTTCCATGACTAACACAAGGATATCTCAACTAGTGAAATGACATCATAACTCAAGGAAACAAGGGTTTCCTGTAGTGGGGGAAGTGCTGGAACCACAAGGATCTTCGGACCTAATCAGGGATAATCTCAACAGAGTAATTTTCTCTCTATTCTCTCCTCCTTTAGGCCTTCCCATTGAAGCCTTTTTATACTTCTCCCAAAGTAGTTTTTTAGTTGGGAATTCATTGGGAACAGTTGGTCCATGGGAAGTAATAGGTAATCAACAGGTAAAACCCATGATCTCCACCTGAAATTAAGGAGATTTAATTTTTTTAAGTGTTTTAAGAAATATACGTGGGTTGGGTATATACAGACCCACATACACATGCATTTAGCTCAGGGCAATGTCATGTACATTGAGTAAAACACTGTTTTTTAAGTATTTGGACCAAGTCTAGAAGGAGAGGTTACCCTAGGCCATAAATGCAGCATCAAAAATATCAAGAGTGAGATTTGGAGCTATAACAATGCATATTATTGTCTTGTCATATTCCTTTTCTCTTATTTTTCCTTTCATTCTTTAATTAATTTCCATTTATTGCCTTTTAAATTTTGCCAATACCAATGCCAACTTGCGTAGCCAATAATAAACCACAAATTATCCCAAAAGAATGTATTTTCCCCTCCCTTCATCTTGGAATACATGTCCCATAACCTTGGTTTAATTTATTTACATGTAAAATCAACCTGGGGCTATTATAATATCATAGAATCTACAATCGCATGCTTTATGGTAAAATTTTGTGCATGAAAAAATAGCCAAATAACTTATGTCGATACCTAGATGAATATAATGATATAATATTCTGAAGTTATTCTATGGAGAAGCCTTGTGCCTATGGAGAATCTTTATTTTGTGTTTTAGTTTCTCCAATTGTTCTTTCAAAATAACATCCTCTTATTCTATCCTATAACAAAGTTGTCATTCTAATTCATTTGTTTTGAGAAAACATCTTTATCATTCTAACATCCTCTAGCTCAGCCTTGCGAGAAAAGAATGCTCTCCACATTCATATCTTTGTCTTGATGTTGTTGCATTAGTTAAGCATCCCTCATTCTAAGGGGTTTTATTTCCTTTAATTCACTTCTATGTTCCGCTTCATAATCTATTTATGGTTTGTCTCTTTATGTGAAGAATAATATCTCATCTCTTTCTTCATGTGTCACACTTTTATTTCTTTCGTAGCCACATTTTTCTTTTGAGTAGAAATTCTTCTTCTTTTCATCTTGATTCTTATTTTTATTCTTAGACTTGAATTTTGATTCATCATCACTATCACTCATTTTTTTATAAGGACATTTTGAAGCATAATGATCTATTATTCCACCTTAAAAACATTTGAAAGGAATGTCACCTTTAAACTTTCTGGTTCCTCTTTTCAACTTTCGCACAAACTTGGATACTTCTTCATAAATATTGGAGTCTACTTGATTTTCATGCCTTTTAACTTCTTTGGATACTTGGAACATTTCTTCTTTGATTCTTGATTTATCCTCCTTTATCCTTATCCCATATGTTTAGAGTGTGTTGGGAAGTATTTGCATATTAATTTTATCTACATCTGTCAGTTCTTTAAGGGCTAATACCTTGGCATTGAATAATGATGGAGGTGGTCTCAATAATTTTCAAACAACTTCACCATCCTTGACTTGCTCACTGAGACCTGTAATAGAGTTGACAATATTAATTACTAGAATAAAATAAAAAGCAATATGCTTGTCATCTTCCATCTTCAAACTTTCGAATTGGGTCATCAAAGGTTGTATATTGTATTCTTTCACCTTCATGTACCCTTCATAATAATTTTTAAGGTTGTTCCATACATCATGAGCTAACTTCAAGTACATTACTTTGACAAATTTTGAATTCGATAAACCACTTAAAATAACATTCTTATCTTGTGCATTGAATGTATAAAGTGCCTTACTAATTGTAGCTTTTAGAGGAGTATCAAGACTTTTATACTCGGTTTCCACAATTTCCCAAATATTAGCTATAAAAAAAATGAGATGGCTCCATTATTATCTTCTAAAAAGCATATTTAAGTCCATCAAACATAAGAGGATTTCCTAATGCTATGACTGTGGCCATTTTCCTAAAATGGACCTTGTAGTATTTAATTGTTTTGAAAGTTAACCTACTATGATTCCACTTGTTGGACCAAATATCAAACTTGGAGAGAGGGGGGTGAATTAGTGTAACAAAAAAAATTATCATTTTAACACTTTTCATAAATAGTTAATCATGCAGTAGTGTATCATAAAAACTATTATCATAACAATAAAACAACCATTCATCAATATGTGATCATCAAATTAACATAAGAGGACACAAAATTTTATGCGAGAACCCACAAAAGATAAAACTACAAATTTAACTTCTTCTTCTTCAATTCATTACATATATTTGTAGGCATTAACCTTCTTGGAGGCACCCACCCCAAGATATGCAAGAAACTACTTGTCGTGGGTATAACCTAATTCAGAAACCAATCTCAAAAATGTGCAAGTAGCTATTCAATATAGGCTACAACTTGATTGAGGTACCAACCTCAAAGATGAGCCAACTTCAACTTGCTATAGGATTTAACCTGATTGAGGCACCAAACTCAATAGAGACACCCACCTCCTTCTTCAACTTCTTGTCAACTAAATTTCGTAATATTTCAAAATAGATCCACCTACTTTTCATTTAATATAAATCTCAAAAATTAGTATATTGTTATTGTTATAATGCCATCATCAACCTATCATACCATGTCCATCCTCTGCTCCAACCTGTTCGTCAATCTGGTCACATAAAATCCATCTCAAAACTTGTTCTCACCATATATCCAACATCAACCACAACTAACTAATAAGCTCTTAAAACACACAACATTGATTATGAACATCAAAAATACATCATCAATAATTTTCATGACGTTAGGGTTCTACACCATTGAACCTAGATCATCATGCTTCTTTTCGAGTCCAATTTGGCCTTAAAATGAGCCCATAAATCTCCAAACCCATATAGAACTATATAAAAGCTATACAAAAAGTAATCATTCTACAAAATGTCTTAATCAATGTGCATTCTAAAAAGTTACATTTTACAGGCTATACAAAATGACTAACTATTCAACATAATGGTTAAATGTGGCACACTAATAACCCCTATTCAAAATAAATTAATCATGTCTAACCAGATTGGAACCCCCAACCTTCATTGCGCAAACCATAACATATAACCAAGTAACCTGGTAATTGGGTTGTAACCTATGGGAGAGATATTACTACATATTCAAAATATCATCACGTAAAACAAAAAAAATAGGTTACAACCCTTTATAGGAATTAATGACCGAATACTATATATATGCATGAGGAACAAATTGTCGAACACTCAAACCATCCACTAGTCACATAACAAATCAACCATGCCTCCACTAAAGACCTCAACCTTGGGTCCACCATAGATCTATCATTTAATGAATTGTGTATTTGTTGGAGTCTCGACATGGATACATGTGTGTGTGTGTGTGCTTTATGTGATCCAAAGCATTAAGGGATGAGCTTAGACCAATCATTGTTTAACATAAGCTTCTTTTGTAGCATAATATACCCCATATAATTAGGGGATTGACCGAGCAGAAATGTGACCATAACCATGTGACTTTCAAACTCACGCCAAATCTCTTTTCTTTAATAAAGTGACCATGCCATGTGACTCTATCTTCGGGGTCCATGGTCATCCCTATGGTGATGTCAGCATGATGTCATCATGCCACATGGTAGCCCATGAGGGTTTCCATGTGTCACCCATTTTAGGAAATTTTACTAATTAGAAATTTCCATATGTAACTGTAGCATGGAAGACCCTAGAGTCACCATGGCACCTACTAACATCATCACTTCTAACCAATTTGACTATGCCACATGTCTTGATGAGACTAACTCTTACATCATCACCTATGATAAATCAAACTATGTCACATATCATGACATGATGGACTCTTAAGTCACAACTTCTAACTAATCAGATTATTCCATGTGTCATCATAGGACTGTCTCTTATGTAATCTGATTAATTCACATGTCATATCTTTATTGGTTCAACACGATTGTTTAAATGTCATCCAACTTTGTTTGTGATGATAGGTAGTTTACTGAAAGATGCATGATGTTTAACCCCATTAAACAATGCATGAGTTTACATACCCAAAACTATCTATTGACTTGCCATTGGTGGATCTTCCCTCAACAAGTTGAACCTCCAACGAAGTTGGTGACTTTGGGTTTTTGCTCAGTTTAGATCCTTAACTAATGTTGTTCTTCAAATGATCGTAACTTCTCATCCACGAGGAGTCTTTTAGAGTGTGATATATTGTTGGAAAGGTCTCGATGAGGACTATCCAATCATGTTATCCATAGATTAATCATGACATCATAACCTTTTGAAAAACTCAATAAGCTTCATACTTCTTTTGACTTTACCTAATGAGGGCGTGCAAGAGATCTCACTGCCATACTGCTTCCTTTGATCTACTAATGATACAATTTCTTTCTTGGATAACTCTCACTATTGTTGCTTTGGATATCGTATTGGACACCAGTGACACTTATTATTATTAATGCCAACACTATGTGCAATAAAGTTGGAGTAATGAGAAAACAAAAATCATGACCTTTCATTTTCAATTGCTCAATTTCTCTCCTATTTTATTTCTTATTTTAATTAATGTATATTTTTCTTATCTTTTGTTCTATTCAATTTTATTTTCTATTATCTTCTATATAATTACTAAATTTCATTAATCACTAAATTACATTTATAAAATAATAATTTAAATATTTTCCTTTTAAATTCAACAACCTTTATATATATATAAAAATTCAACAACCTATATCTATCTATATACATAATTGTAATATCAATTGTCTGGGTCATTACGGAACAGTATTATGTTTTAAAACTATTTAAAAGCAACTACAAACGCCATTTGTAAATACCTTATAAGGACCTTGAAAGTTCAAACAACTCAAACATTGTGAAAATATTTGAAAAACGTAAAGAGAAAGGGAGTATTGTGTAATAGATTTAAATGTATTAAAATGAAAAATAATTTAATTTTAATATAATTGTATTACTTATTTATATCATTTTAGGTTTATCTTCTCCTTGACTATTTAATTAGGAATTTTAGTTTAAAGGTTAAGATGAGGAAACTTACATGGAGGTTTTTAACTTCATGTCTTATTTCCGTAGATACGAGTTTGACTACAAATTTAACTTTAGGGGATAATCTCAATCACGATATAGGTAAGGTGTTGGAAATTGATCTTTTAATTGTTTTATGAAATGGGTCCAACAATCATAAATAAATAAATAAGCGTTTTTTTAAAATTGAATTCATTCTTATTGCAATAAAGTTCACAAAGTTCATAAATTTAAAGATTGTGAGCTCATCTTTTTAGTCCCTGCCCTCCAGGCATGGACTATAGTAATCAGTCCCGAAGGATATAGCATTAGTTGACTTGCTTTTATTCCCCGGTCATCAGCAATAACCAAAGTTTTATTCCCGCTCAAACAAAGTTAAACAAAGTTTTGAGAGGGACGCTGATTTTTCATCTTATTTGGCCTCTTTCCAAAAAACCGAAGCGAAAACATTAGGTTATATTTTTGTTTGTTTGATATTTTCAAATTGTCAGTCCCTGCAACCTAAACTAATGTTAGCATTACTGGACAGCATTAAATGTTATCTCAGCATCCATGGACACCTTGGTATATACCAAGCAGGTCTAAGCATATTGGCAGGTGTGCATGCAGGCACTACAGGTGTCCATGCATGGGGAGGTGTCATGTTTCGCTGGCCTCCCTTTCTTGTTTCCCCTTTCGGCTGGCCTGCCTTAGTTCTGGCGGTGGTCTTCCGTGTTTTAAACCTGATCTCCCTTTGCTAGCCTCCGTTTGTTTCACCTTCTCCGTCACTTGGTAAATGCGGTTGTTCTGCTCGCTTCAATCTGGCAAACAGTTGTGTGCCTGCTTGTGGCTTTAGAGAAATTGCAATAGCTTCTGTCACCCCTGCGTCTACTTATGTTGTCTCTGCCCTGGCCTAGCAGAATCCTTTCCAGCGGATTCAACGCATGCTTCAACCGGCTCTCTAATTTGTTTAGATTAGATGCTGCTATCTTTGCCTTTGCCTCCACTGGATCCGCCCAAATGCGAACAGGAACTAGGTCTCGATCAGGAACTGGAAGCTCTACTGCTGCTCGGTCAAAAAGTACTACTGGTGGTGCTTAAACCGGTCAAACTCTTGTTGCTAATGCTCTAGCTACCCCAACTTGTTCCTATGTAGGTTATAGATCCGTAACTGGGCCTGCTCTTGGGTATAGATAAATTTTTATGTGTTGATAATAATATGTGAGCAAAAGCGATCCAGGTAAGGAACTTCAGATATGGAATACTTACCAAGCTAAAGGCTTAATTTGATGACAGGATCATGGAGAGCACATACACCTCAAACGCAGAGTCCCGACATGTGAGTGGATGTGCTCTCTATATTCTGTCGTCCACACCAAGACCTCAAATTCTTTTCAATCGGTGCTTAAGTCATGAAAATGATTTCCTGTCATAATATATAATGTCAGCATGCCTTACGCTTGCCTCACTACGAATTTCTGGTTTATTATCTTTAGTTTTTATAATGATGCTCACAGTAGAGTTCTGAGACTGTCCCTAATCAACACATTGGGCTTAACTGAATTTATTATCGTGCCCCTGATGGCCTTCTCCTTCATGCTGGCCACTCAGTTTCAGGAGAAACGTAATCAAACTTCCGTGGCCTTTGCGTAAGCTAGTCGGCTTCAATGCTTTCTGGTATGCTCGCCATTTGTTTATTCAAGGTTTGCACTCTGCTTATCATTCAATCCATCTTAATGTATCTCAAATACCAATGGTACAAGAAAACGGTACATAGGTTCACAGATTCTCTTCACTTTCTCAATCAAAATAACGATTTACCAACAAATTATATTTATTAAAGGATAACTCAGCAAATATCATGCAGGCTTGGCTGTACATAGCCATATCCGTACTTTTGTACATCAGCAAGCGATTGTTCAGATTTTTTCATGAAAATAAACAACAAATTTAACCTTGTGAAGGTCGGTGACTGCTTTCTAGAATCTGTATTTCGTGATGTGACATGACACTGTCACTATAAGTTTAGCATCAAATTCCATAAATTCATGTTAATTAAGTTCGAAAACTAACTGATTGAAGCTTCTTGAACCTTCATTATTGTCTTTTTAGGCTTCCAAATATCATAGTAATGTTCTTGCATTGCATATGAGCAAGCCTCTGGGATTCAACTACAACAGCGGGATGTATTTGTTTATAAGTGTCCAAATGTCTTTTCATTTGAATGGAAAGACTGAATTCAATTTACTGGGCATCATCTTCACTAAAGCATTATTATCGGAGCCGAGGTTCAACAAGCATTTTCTAAAGTTCATGTCTCAGGGTTCAAATCTGCTTTTTAGGTTTGAAAATGTCAGTTTTTTCATTCTCACATTTCCATATCCTAGGGCTAAAGTGTCATCATTTTTTGTGAGGCCAGCTTTTATTTAATTCTTTGTCTTTTGATTTGAAGAACATGTTTCCACAATATTTGCATCTTCTTGTGGATATTCCTATCGAAATTACAATATTTGCAATAGGTTTGGAGTTATGTTTATGACGATGTTATAAGGCTTGATGATTTCGTAAAATTTATAGAGTGCTCACATGTTCAGGTAATTTAGTATTTTTGGTGCAAGTGCGAGTTCTCCATTATCCCTTAGAGTATTTATTGTTGGAATTGATTTGAATTTTATGTAGGTAATGGATCCGTAACTGGGCCTGCTCCTGGGTATAGATAAATTTTTATGTGCTGATAATAATATGTGAGCAAAAGCGATCCAGGTAAGGAACTAACTGATTGAAGCTTCTTGAACCTTCATTATTGTCTTTTTGCTGCAATGACATTTTCATGTTTATGCAATTTATGTGTAACTGTTTTAGTCATGTATCCTAAACTTCTCATGACATTGAATCTATACTAATGTGCAACTTGTATAGTATACCAACACCTTGAGGTAATGAACGGTGTATATTCAATACTTTAATGTCATATCAACGCTGCAATGACATCTTCATGTTTATACAATTTATGTGTAACTGTTTTAGTCATGTATCCTAAACTTCTCATGACATTGAATCTATACTAATGTGCAACTTGTATAGTATACCAACACCTTGAGGTAATGAACTGTGTATATTCAATACTTTAATGTCATCTCAGGAGTGGCACTTTCTCAGCAATGAGTTGACGCAACACCTTGAGGTCCGCATTGTAGCTCAAAAATATGTTACATATTGTTCTAGTTCTTTTGCTCTGCCTCCTTAGTCATGGATTTCCTGAACTTTGATGGGCCACGAAAGCTTTGGCCAATTAATTCTTGTGTTTTTGATACAAACAGCTCAACACAAGTTGCATCAGGAGACAACAGTACTGAACATAAAGGTATGCCATGAAAGCATTGGCCAATTAATTCTTGTCTTCTTGATACAAACAGCTCACATATTGTTGTAGTTCTTTTGCTCTGCCTCCTTAGTCATGGATTTCCTGAACTTTGATGGGCCACGAAAGCTTTGGCCAATTAATTCTTGTGTTTTTTATACAAACAGCTCAACACAACTTGCATCAGGAAACAGCAGTACTGAACATAAAGGTATGCCATGAAAGCGTTGGCCAATTAATTCTTGTGTTCTTGATACAAACAGCTCAACACAAGTTGCATCAGGAGACAGCAGTACTGAACATAAAGGGGAGTGCAAATGCTGTGATCAAGGTTGAGAATAGGAATGAGTGCCCCTTTTTCGACTGTGTACAGGAGTTTAGCAGCATGCTTCTTCCTAACTGTAGCTGGCAAATACTTAAAAACAGAGTTCCCAGGCAAATCTTTAAGGCTGCTCAATGCTTGCGTCAAGGCGCAACTTCTTCCTCTAGTGAAAGATTCAGTTTACCGATCACTTGCAGATGCATACGCCAACTTTTGAGTTTTGTAATCTGTATTTAACTTGATCCAGGCTTTAAGGGGAAGGCTATGTTGTTTATGCAATGAGATAATGATAATTATTGAACAATTGACACGTTCTATTACCTAATGTGGAGTGCAACAAGGGGAATATATATAATTGTTGTTCTTTAATACAGTAATATGAAGTTAAAGCTATATCACAAGTGAGCTCCAATTGTGCCAGTCTTAAACAATTTGATTCTTTGGCAGCAAATGTTAATAAAAGCGAAATTTGTAGCATTGAACTTGACAGTGAGAAAGTGCAGCAATTCAAGGATGCTATCGAGAACATGTATTGGTCTGAATTCTTCATGGGTATGTTCTCCATGTTTATATTATTGAGCTGTTTGTGCCATAATGAAGCTTAAAAAGATGGTAATAGTGTTTGCAATAGATTCCATGGTTACTGACTTAGTTTCGTTTGATGGCAATGGTATTAATTAATTGTAAGCTAGTGTGCTTCTTACTGCATTCTAAGATTTTGGTTTGATTAAACCAACTTCCAAACTTTCCATTAAAATAGTAACAAAGATTTGCCTTTTGGTGAAGTATCCATGTGTATTGTCTTCCAGGTCCCTTGAGATGAAGTAAAGTCATAAAAAGGTGGCAGATGCGTGATGAACTCTTTCTGTTTGGTTCCCCTGCCATTTTTTCCCTGTGGGTAGCGTATCTTTGGAATTTTTTTTTCAACTTTAGTGTTGGACCTCCATGCTTTTTTGTTTTATGATATTCTTCCAACCGTAGCCAGAGGAAGCGATCCTCTGAAAGTTAGTCAGCCCGGGAATAAAGAACTTTTGCCTACACATTTCTTGAAGAAGATGAATCCAATCCAACTATAATGACATATCTCCAACAAAAATAACAATACTGTACTGTCATTTGACATTCTGCAACAGTACTTGATCAGGGTGCAGTGCAGGTAACTATGGATGATGCACTTTATCACATTTAGATAGACAAAGCTGCAACGAAGCACAAGGAATTTGGCTTCCCTTAATTTTATTATGTTAAGTTTTGCATTACTTTAGGCGTTGTCTTAATTCCCCGCTTCCTTGTCTGTTACAGGTCTACGACAGATGCTTCAAATATGCATTTGGATCTGCCATGGTGCTGAAACTCTCATTTTTATGCTTTTATCGTCTCTGCTGGCATGCCGATGATTACAAAACTAGCATATCAAGCTGACAAAGGAGAAGCACTGCAAACTGCCCTGATTGCAAATAACAGCGTTCCTTGAATCTAAAGAATCTAACCAGTATTCCAGTTTCAGTCTGCTTCATAGGCATAATGTCGTGCTTGTCTTGTATTCTTCACATGTTACAGTCTATCATAAGAAATGCTTATTTTAACTTGATGCTATGCATTTGGATCTGCAATGGTGCTGAAACTCTCATTTTTATGCTTTTATCATCTCTGCTGGGATGCCGATGGTTACAAAACAAGCATATCAAGCTGACAAAGGAGAGGCACTGCAGACTGCCCTGATTAGAAATAACAGCGCTCCTTGAATCTAAAGAATCAGTGTATCATTGATGCCACATCAAATAGGACCTACTTGGCTATGCCCTTAAGGCTACTCCTGGCTGTGATCGACTTGCTATGACTTTTAGCTATCGGCAATGACAACTGGCACTAACTAGCTGCAAAGACTAGAGGTTCTATGACTAGAAGTGATTCTATGACTAGAGCTTCTAGACTAAGCAGAGGTTCTAGTAAAGACTGTGAGTATGGCGCATGACTGTGTACTTGAGTTGTTCGATCCCTACCGTAAGTAAGCAAGAGCAGCAGGCAGATGCAAGCAATAAGTTGTCAAGGTAAAACAGGAGCTGTGTTTCCTCGGCCCCTCTAAAAACAGCAAATGCAAGGCATAAGAAATGCTTATTTTAACTTGATGCAGGGACTTGCTGCCTCGCAGCTTCCCTTGTTTTAAATTCATTCTTATTGCAATAGAGTTCACAGATTTAAACATGGTTAGTTTAGTTTTTATTGATAAAGTTATTGTTTTGATTTTTTTTCATGATTTAATTCAAAGCTTTAGCATATAGTTATATTATGGCATAAAAAAATAACCTCATTTGTGATAATCTATTCATAATTCATGTAATAAGATTTATATTATAATAAAATGCTTCTAAGCTTTGCATAATTAACCCTTTTTCCTTTTATATTTAAGAAATATAAATTCTTGATCATATAAATATCAATGTAAATTCTTAACCATGCGAAAATACTTTTAAACCGTATTCTAACCATGGAAAAGTAATTTAAAACTTATACCTAAAAAATTAATATCGCTATTTTATCGTCATAAAAAGAATAACCAGACAAAGATGACAGGTAAGCATATCCTACTATCACACATGATACCAAGTTACTTTGACTATGGAAAATTTACGTAACTTATTACCCAATAATGCAAATTTGTGTAAATCAAATATAACATATGGTATCATAAAAAAAAAAATCAAACTTAAGTTATTTCCCAATCTACGAGGGCACCAACATGAGCCATTACCGAATATTGAATAATGACAACACCCAATAAGTCTCCTAGGTAAGGTAAATAGTTATAGGGCACCCAATAAGGCTCCTAGGTAAAATTTTACAGCGAAGATGAGAACGTCATTAAAAGCATATTCGTCTTTCCTTGAAGGTATTTGTACTTTGTATATCTTGAGAAGATCGCTGATAGGTGAACCCCCACATGGCACATGAGGAGGAAATTAAGAATATTGATATTTTGATAGTCTACCCTTTGAGGTATTTGTGTACTTTGAATACTTTGACAAGACCTTTGATGGTACGTATACTTATCTAACCTTCACAATTAATAACCCCAGTTATCTCGGCTCCATACATATACATGATAGTAGGGAAACGGTTGACTTTAAGGTAATCACAAGTACATTGGTCGACCCATGATCATGAGATGAAATGCATATAAGTTATTGGGAAACAAATAGAATTTGGCATGCACTATTAGAGTTTTATATATATATATATATATATACTTTTTTAAATATTTAAATGTTAGTAAGTAAATTTTTTCTTTTAAGAATTTATTTTATATATATTTTTTTGAATTTCACTTCAATTAAATAAGCTTTAAAGCTTATTTTCATTTCACCATTAAGGATTTTTTAAGACTATATTAGTAATTATTTATCATATTTAATATTTTTAAGATTTAATTTGATAAAATAAGATATTTATTTGTAAATTTCAATAAAAATAAAATAATATTGATTTAATAGAATTAGTTTTAAAGTTGTTTAGTATATAGTTTTTAAGTACATGGTATTCATAAGTTATATTATTGTTACATGATATGTTATTATAATGAAGTCTATATATAGGTTTGCTATCCTTTATTATAAAGTTTATTTTGGCTATGTAATAGATCTAATACAATTCATATTTGGGTTTTCAAAGAAAAATTGTAGCTTATGATTTATGTCTTATTGTGCACATTTTTCTCTCTAACAATGTATTCCTAACAATTTGTATGAGAACATGTGGATCTATTATTCTTAAGGACTAAGGATTTGTGATTAACATGAAGTGGAGGTTTTTTTTTTCTTAAGTTGTAAAGCTAGCGTTAGATAGTTTGAATTCCATACATTTGTTGTAAGCTCTATTATTTAGGCATACATGTTATACAGTGGTAACACATGATGTTAGCACACTCATGAATAGTAAGCATGTAGGATAGAACTGTGGAATGAACCACTTTCATAGCTATGAGGGTAGTGGGTGTTGTCACAAGCTAATTTTATGTTTTTGGAGATGATGAATCATGATTAAGGGCTAAAGAGCGAGGTAATATCAAAATGTGAGACAATTGAGACTAAATTGTGATTAATTAGGCTACATAACTACATGAATGTGAGAACATGGACAAGCCTGAAGGAGGTACCTTAGCCTTCCAAAGATTTGCAAGAAAAAGAATGAATATGATGTTGTACATCACATGGTAAAGTCATGGTAACTCTAGAGAACAATGACATTTAGTGACGGTAAAAAACAATGATCTTTCCTAAAATTTTGGAAACAATAACAACAATAATATAAAAGAAAATTTTATTTAAAAATATAAAATTTAATTACATATAAATGAACATATCCATATAATAGATATTTCTACTCTCAATAAATTCTAAAATAAAAAAAATACAATTTTCAAAAATTAATTTTTTTTTTTTTTTATAATAACTCAACTTCATTTATCTTTTATCATTAAAGTATTATTATGGTATATTCCAAAATTGTGAAATTATTTCTCCATTATATATTATTTCTAACGGTAAAGTGAAAAATAAAAGTACCAAAAATCAATATAAAAGGTACCCAAAATAATTTTATCCTCAAAACGATGGTTTATAATGTAGAGGAGTAATTGATCTTGTTTAGCCATTTTTAAAATTGTTGGTGAACAAGTATTTGATGTTATGTACGTTAGGGGCTGATTACGTTGTTCTATAATGCACTTTTCCTTGGGAGTAATCAATATTATATTATAGGAAATTCATAGTGGTTAGTAAAATGAATTTGGTCCTTCATATTATTTGATTGCAAAAGGGGAGAAAGTAATATATTTTTTAAATAATAATAAAAATAATTATAAGTTAAGTAAGTAAAACAATAATAATATATTATTAAATAAAATTAATTTTTTATTTATTTAAATATTTTTTTAAAATGGTAAAGTTTATAAAATTATTATAGAATATATTACAATTTTAAAACAATTTGTTAAAGGACTAAGTAATATATTGTTTAAATAATAATAAAATAATTAAAAAATAAGAAATAAATAAATAAAATGCATAATAGTAATAATAATTAATAGAGTTTATAAAATTATATTAAATATAATGTACTGAATTTTAGTTTTATTATTTTATAAATTATAATTATAATTTAATGTGAAATAAATTAAATAAATAAATATATAATAAATATGTTATATAAAATTTATTTATATAATAAAAAATAGAAGTTTAAAATTTGATTTATTAATTTTTTATTTTCAAAAAATAAATAAGTAATTGTACTGAATTATAATTAAATAATAAATAACAAAATAATTGAGTACAAAATTTTTAATTTAAAATATTTAAAAAAAACAAATTATTATTCATGAATGGTAAGTAATATGTCTTTATTTTATATTTCACTTCTAAGTGTTTTAGTATATTGATTAAAAATTTTTATGAAGTATGGTTAATGTTATAAATTATATTGCATGTTTTTTCTTAATATTAATTTAGAAATTTGAAGCCTACTTAATTAAGCATGTATTTACCTTATTCAAATTCATAATTCTATGTTCTCCCACATCAAATTCCAAAACTAAAATGAATGTTACGTTGTTTATGTTTTAGCAAAGTTTGCTAATTCTCTCTGAGTTTTGTTTTTTCCTTTCCAATTTTCTCTTATAACCTTTTTTAATCCACATATATATGACGACAATAACGATGGTTAGCCATGCGGATTTTAAATGAATACATCCCAACACTCTCTCCTATAAACTTCACTTTATAAATGACAATCCACAACTTGACATTACAATTTTGAACAAAATTGTGATCTTTCATTATATCAATAGCTTTTTAAATATAAATTTAATACTTAAAAAAACCAAACTACTCAACCAAAAAACAAAAAACGATATAATTCAAACTTATAATTTCAATAAATCTTTATTAAATTAACTAAAACATTAAAAAAAAATAAAAGTTTAAATAAAAAGCCAACAAAAATCAGTCCCAACTTTATACTTAATAAATATAATAAGCCCATTTTAAAAAAATAACAAGCAAACCACATCGACATGACCCACACATTAAATTATATAGACATGTTTAATTATCACCTCAACTTTGCGTAACGAAAACAACGCATTTATATTAAATGACCTTCACTTTAAGTCCATCCCATGTTGACTTTTGCAGCGAGAAAAGATTATCATGTATATTTAATCACCAATCATTTAAATATAAGGTTAACAAAAAAATATTACATATATATTAAAAAAAAAATTTAAAATTAAGAAAAAACATAATTAATTAAAACTTTTTAAACCCATCACCATCCCTCTCAATCAGTCCACCAAACTTACCTAATTCCAGATTTTCTCCTAATCGACCGGCCAAACGGACATAATCCTAAATTAAAATTAAACGTTATGATTTGAAACTTAAATCCAAAACCAAAATAATGACAGCTGGCCGCTGATGTGAACATAGATAAATCCAGAATTAAAATAAGCATTATTGATTTGAAAGACAACTCATAAGTAATCCAACTTGTTATGGCCCTGGATTTTTCAGTATATAGAAGTGAATTATAGCAGATAAATGAAATGACCAAACCGGGATCTTCGGCAACCTACCGACTATAAGGAATCCGTGCCTGACACAATGGATGTTCCTTCACTTTCAGGACCTACCACCAAGGACCGCCCGTTCACACAATCTCCATCCACGGCCCTTTGTGCCAATGCACTGGTGGAGTTGTCACTCTATAAGAATAGCAAAGCATCTGAAAGCTGAACACCACCACCAGAATTTCAGATTCAAGCCACCGACAGCCCATGAAAAACCAAAGAACGACAGATACTCAGGAAAAAGACTTTTGAGGCCAACACCAAACCACACCAGTCTGCCAGATCTCTAGTAGTTGTGGCAGGTGTGTGCTTTTGCTTTCCCTTTTAAATTAATTTTAGACATTTAATCTCTCCATCTAATGCAGGGTTGCAGCCAGGAGAATCAGAGAGAGACTAAGGGTATCATGCGATTATGGGGTTGCTTTCATATCAGACGTAGGGTTCTGCAGTTTTTAATATTGATGGTCGTGATGATGTATGCCTTTGTCAGCAGTGGGGACAGTGATTTCGTGAGAAAACCCACAAAAACTCAAGCAATTCCAGAGACATCAAGCAGAAGGGCGTTGATTGGATCTTCACCACCTGATTGCAGGTGGAAATGCAGAAGATGCATTCCCTGTGTGAGGGTAAAAATTCCCATCCATCCACGCACTGGCACTGCGCAGGATTACTACCCAGAGGTTTGGAAATGTAAATGTAAAAATAGGCTGTACAATCCATGATTTCAGGGTTTCAGATAATATACTGTTAGGTTATAATCCAGTAGTGCCAAGAGAAAGAAATTTGGAAAATAGTGATATCAATCCTCTTCAACCACGGGTACAACTTTATCCCTCTCTATCTTTATTCACTCTTGCATTACCCTAGTTCACCTTCCATGATGTACAACTTCGTCCCAGTCCACCTCCTGAAGAAGGGCAGGGGCAAGGACAGGAGGTATCTATGGTAATACATAAAATAATCTAGTGTACAGTATCAACTGTCCAGACACATGGGTAAAAAGTATCCTCAGTCCCAATGTCATAACCATATAGAAAGGGGAACTGTTAATGGATTTCCATGGATTATAGTATGGGCCTCGCAGAATAGCAGTACATAAGAAGGAAAAGGAACCAGGTTGCTATTACTTATATGAATTGTCTTTGTATTGTGATGAATTAAATTATAGTGTTTATGAGATCTATGATTGTAAATCAGCTTTATGAGATTTTGAAAGTGATATTTTCTGGATGGTTTATATGGTTGAAACCTGCTTAATGTCATGTATAGCTGCTAAACTTGTGAAATTTTCAGATTTAGAAAGTGATATTTGGTGGAGGATGGTTTATAGTTTATACCTTGAAACCTGCTTACTATTCTATCATTTACTAAAACATATGAATCTTTTTCAGGTCTGGAAAGTGATATTTTCTTGATGATTTCTATCGCTAAACCTGCTTAATATTATCTACCCCTGTTAAAATTTATGAAGCCATGGGCAATATATGCCGAAGTTATGGATGTATTAGTACCCCTTATGATTCTCAAATTTCACTGAATTGAGATGATAAGAGTCAACTTGCAGTTGTTTGTTTGAAAATATGGAGCTACAAAACTTGTAGCCACTATGCAAGCACTTCATGATTATGAATCTTGTGATGAGCTGTAAAACCCTTGGGTGCTTTAAATGTGGCCGCTGATCTTCCTTTCAACATGTACCCCACTTCAAAACGAGGCTCGAATGTCCTCGGACCTAAAAGCATTTGGAAGCATGACAGACACGAAAAATATTATAGGGGATAATTTACAGCTGGTTGGCGAAAGAGGTCGGTTTGGAAAGACTTTTGTTCACATATTTCATGCAGTGTGTTTGATATCAAAATCATATTTTACCAACATCATTGCCGAAAGAGATAGGGTTCCGAGAGTGTTTTGTTCACATATTTCAGTAAGTACGCTTATAATAAAACAACTTGTGGTTTTTTCTATTGGTAAATGGGGAATATTCGAGTTTGCATATATTTTCCTGTATTAATTTCGAAACATTTTGTATGAAGATTAAATTATTCAACGATTTCAAATTTGAAAGAATAATTCAGGAGTATGATACGATGAAATCATTAATGTGTAAACCAGATTAAATATTTGGAGATAGTTATAGATATGATTGAATCAAATAATCATATTATAAATATTATTATAAATAACTTAATATTAATCATAAAACCTTTATGTATTGTGTTGATGAAAATGAAGATGTAATATACCATTATGATCTTCAGAGTATGTTATGATCTTGGAGTATATTATTATTCTCATGTAACCTTTATATATGTAATTTTTTCATTATATTTACTTATACTCTATATTCAACAATATTTATAATAACAATGATTATACAAAATATCACATGTTCAAGAAAGTATTTATAATAACAATGATTATACAAAATATCACATGTTCATTAAAAAGACATTAAAAAAAAATATTAAAAAAAAAAACATGTGAACTTTATATAAGCAAAATGCATTTCTCAATGCTATTTTAGAACTCCCTTCAAAACCATAAAATATTATTTTTTTCGTCTTTTTTAAGATTATAACTATTAAGTCGACGGTATTATGAAGAGCAACACGCTCAGAAGTTCTTAATCACAATGTAATTTAGCATAATTGAGTATATAGAGATATAGCCCGAATCTTTAAAACACAAGCTTAATGAGGAAAAGGTGTAGCATCTAGTTTTGCCCGCTGTTTAGTTAGCGAACCTCAGAGGACTCCCTTTATAGGACTCGATAGTACATGGGTATTAGAGTGAAACAGGATTCGTATTTTATGATATGAGAATCGTTTTATTCAGAATTCTACATGGGTATTAGAGTGAGACAAAATTCATGATCTTATTTATCTTTGGGTGCATCTTGGAGTAATGGAGAAGGATTCTGAGAAATGAGTTGTTAAATTAATGTTATGACAGAGTAATTTAGAAATGGAGTGTTTGATTTTCTACTTAGTGTTATCGGTTGGTTTTTTTGTTGTGTGTTTTATCGTCTATTTTTAATATACTATATTTATGTTTTTAAGATTTAGAATATCAAAAAATCTCTATATAAATAATGTTTAATAAGTATTTAAATAATACTGTGATCACTTATTCTAATACTGGTTTATTCTATTTTCTGCTCTCATTTCTACATTTTTCTTTTATGTTATTAGAACAAAGATTAGCGCTAATATTGTTGTCGAGACTGTTGTTATCAAAGAAAGAAGAAGAATGTTGCTTGTGTGTGTCTGCATGGAGAGGGCCACTTTCAAAGAAGGGATGGATGTAAGTTTTGTTTGTGGAGGCCATATAGAAAACCGTCTCGCACGGATGAAAATTTGTTAATATCTCTTGCCTCAAGTTAGCCTGGATAACTGTATCAAGGTCCGTCAATATCCATCCATGGGTGAAAGAAATTTCTGTTAAATCCAACGGGTAGTATGTGAAGAAGCTAGCTAGTGGAGACCTGTGTATGTGTGGCCACCATGAGAAATTGTCGTCGTGAATCCTCCATAAATCATCTGTGTGTGACTTTCAGAAGCCTTGAACCCTTGTTACACGGGTTTTGGAAAAGTTAAAAACTCTATTTTGAATCTTGGAGAAAGCTTGGTGATGTGTTTGGGTAAAAGTCCTAATTTCATTTCTTAAAAGTGTGAGTTGTGTTGATTATTGTTTAAAAGTGAGAGGTGTTTTTTTAATGTGGAAAAGGAGTTTGTGTGATTGGGGAAATGAGGTTTTTTAAAGAAGATTTTAGGCTTGTTTTATAGTACATATATTATTTTGACAATTTTCAAATTATTTGGTTGATTTTTATTTGAATGAATCCATTAAGTTTGATTGCTATGAATTATGTTAATTGGAAATTTGATCTATTAACAATATTAGAAGGTAATCATTTATCGTCAATTGTAAGTGGGGATGGGCCCAAACTCACTATTGTGTCTCTGTTCTAGATTGTGGGAATGAAAGCAAATTTTTTGTTGTGTATGTTAGTAAAGTACAATATAATTTCTCAAGTAAGAGATTGTGAGACATCAAAAGAAAAGTGGGATGTGCTGAAGGGTTTATATGAAACAAAAAATATCAACATGGTCTTGTCTTTTGAAGACTAATCTTTTGTCTATAAAAATGGAAGAAAATGAAAATATAAGAAATTGTGTTTCCCATGTCGAATATCTAAGTGATAATTTAGGAGATATTGGTTAAAAGGTGTCCAATACCGACTTGTTCGCCATGACATTAAAAGGCTTAGTGCAAGGTTATCAACTTTTATTTCAAGTATTTTAGCTAGAGAAAAGCCCACTATGCTTGATGAATTAAAAAGTATTCTTCCCCAAGAGGACCGGGGGATGAAGACATTTAATTTTGGCTCTAATAATTCAGATTTGGCATTGTGTCCAAGGGTAAAGAAATAGTTAGAGGTATGCCATGGGAAAAAATACAAGAGGTGAGTTTCAAAAAAACATAAAGGTATGACACAATCTAAATTTTTAACCCAGGATAAGAGAAATGACCATTGTGATTATTGTGGAAAACATTATCATCACTCCAAAGCCTACTATAAAATAAAATATAATGAGAATAAACAAAGAAACAAAAAGCATAATGAAATTATTGTGGATAAAGACACCTCAACCAAAGATGGATTTAAAAATCTTAGACGATTTTGTTTTTATGTTACATTTCCTAGAGAGATTAATAATGTGAATGATTTGTTCATCGATTCTCGTGCAACACTCCACATGTCTTATAATAAGGATTGGTTTGATGAATATTAGGAGAACATTGATGGAGCATATCTTTATCTAGGGGATAACAAATCATTGAGAATTCAACGTTATGGAGTAATAAGTGTGAATTTTCCCATTGGACAAGAGAGACACATCCATAATGTGATATATGTTCCTCATATAAAAAGAAATTTAAATTTTGTTTCTAATATTTGTGATAAATATTTGAAAGTGGAATTTCTTAAATCATAGTGTGTTATTAAAGACATCCAAATCACTACAAGGTTACTACCACAGGTAATGGAGTTGGAGCATTGTCTAAGCTGGATGTGACTAGGACAGGTCATTAAGCATTCATCTAGAATAATGTTAATGGAAGAGATATGGCATCAAAGGTGTAGGAATTTGAATCACAATAATTTAATGTTACATCAAAAGAAAAAAATGGTTGAGCTTTCCTCTTATGAAGAATATTCATGCTGAATGTGAAGCATGTGGACTTAGTGAGCAACATAGAGACGAATTCCATGTACATAAAGAGAAATGATAAAGGGAAATACCTGAATTATTTTATATTGATGTATGTGGACCTATAGAAACTAGATCTCCTTGTGGAGGATGGCATTTTATTATTTTTGTTGATGATAAATCTAGGTATACATGGGTCTATTTCATAAAAAAGAAAAGTGATGTTTTTAAAGAATTTAAAAATAGGGTGGCAAACAAACTAGTAAATGCATCAAAATTCTCATATCTGATCACAGGGGAGAATACAAATCAAGGTCATTTAATATGTATTGTAAAAGCAATGGGATTCTATAACAATTATATAGTATGACATACACTTCAACAAAATGAAGTTAGTGAGAGGAAAAACATAACAGTAGTGGAATGTGCACGTAGTATGCTTCAAGATAAGAATGTCTCTAATGATTTTTGGGTTGAAGACATTAATTCATTTTTATTGAAAAATAGGATTCCAACCAAAACTTTAGAACTTAAAACAACTTTTCAATCATTTTATGGGTATAAAAAAAAGTTAGCCATTTAAGAGTATTTGGATGCAAGTCATTTGCTCATATTCCAAACAATGAAAGAAGAAAACTTGATGCACATTTAATTAAGTGCACATTTATTGGTTATTATGATGACAAAAAAAAACATACAAGTTGTTTGATCCTAGTTAAAAAATATTTCTTGCAGGTAGGGATATGGTGTCTCTTGACAATGAAGATGAAGGTGATAAAATGAATACTATTAGGGTATGGTATGATGTTGATGATTATTTCAAAATAGATACAAGAGTTAAACAAGAAAAAAAAGCATAGAAATAAGTACAGGTTCAAGAAAAAGAAGTATCAAGTAATCTTGACACTCCAAGAGCAAGAAAAAAAAATGAAAGAAAGAAAACTCTGAGATGGTTATCACATCAAATTTAGGCACCTACAAGGTATAAAGATTATGCATCGATGTCTCATGCAATGAATGTTGTAGAACCTTCAAGTTATGAAGAAGTTAAAGAATGTAAATATTGGAGAGATGCAATGGATGAAGAATATAACTCTATAATGAAGGATGGCACATGGTAATTAACAAGATTTCCTAAAAATAAATATCCCATAGGATGAAAATGGCTATCCAAATCCAAGTTTAATGTTGATGGTAATGTTGATAAGTATGCAACTAGATTGGTTGCAAAAGGGTATTCAAAAAAAGAGGGAATTGATTATGAAGACACATTTATATCTATAGCTAAGTTGAACAAAATTAGAATCACAATTTCATTAGCGAAAAAAATTATTTGGAAAATGAATAAGTTTGATGTCAAGTCCGCTTTTTGGAATGGTGAGTTAAAATAACAAGTTTATTTGATTTAGCTTGAAGGGTTTGTAAAGAAGGGATAAGAAAATCTTGTTTTCATGTCGAAGAAATATATATATAGTTTGAAACAAGAATCAATCTCTTGGTACATGAAAATTGGTTCTTTCTTTTACAAGAAAGGTTTTGCGAAAAGCAAAAGTGATCTTAACCTATACATCAAGAAAGAAGAAGAATGGAATATTTCTATGATATTTGTATATGTTGATGATCTTATCATGACAGGAAGTGCATCTAAGTTGGTAAAAGAAATAAAAAATTAGTTGTCATGGGTATTTGAGATTAAGGATATTATTGAATTTCATTACTATTAAGGTTTTGAAGTTTGGAGGGAATTTGGTAAGACATTGATCACACAAAGCAAAGTTACAAGGGAAATCTTTAAAAGGTTCAATATGACCGAGTGGAAGGCAATATCTACCCCTTCAGAACATAATGCTAAACATTATAGTGACCATTGAACTAAAGAGGGGTATGGAACTTTGTATTGTTAACTCATGGGATGTTTGAACTACCTAACCATTACAAAGCGAGATATAGCATATTATCTCAACATCTGTAGTCATTTCATGCCAAGCCTATTGAAATCCACTTAAAATTAGAAAAAAATTTCCTCTAATATCTTAAAGGAACACTTAATTTTGGTAATATGTACACTGATGGATTTGATATTGAGTTGCAGGTTATTTTGATTCAGATTGGGCTAGAAATCTTGATGATCAAAAGTGAACCTCTGGATATGAATTCAATATAAGATCAAGAATCATATCATGCATCTGCAAGAAACAACTAACTATTTATGTTTCATCCACATAATCTAAATACAAAGCTTTAAATAATGAAACTTTTGAAGTTGTTTGGTTAAGGAGGATTGTTGAAGATGTTGGAGAAAAACAACGAGGTCCAACAAGCATAAAGAGTGACAACCATAGTACCATATTTTGTAAGGGAAAAGATACAATTAAAGGATATTGACTTAGTCTATTATAATACAAGTGAGAATATAGCTAACATCTTTAACAAACCTTTTGGAAATATGAAATATGAAATTTTAAATATACAAAAACTAGATGGGCATTCTGAAAAATCTAACTCTTTGTTAAGGGAGGATGTTAAAATATTGTAGAAATGGATTGTTCTAGAATTGTGAGTTCTCTAGTTGATGCACTATTCTCTAATACGTTGTACCCATAGATGGTTGAGTTTTTCTACTTCATAGTTAGTGCTATGAGTTGGTTTCTTTGTTGTTTGTGTTATTGTCTATTTTTATTATATTAGATCCATTTTTTTAAGACATAGAATGTCCAATATTTATCTAAGAGTCTCGACATATGTAATGTTTGATCAAGTAGTTGTGTAACAGAGTGTGATCTCACATATTGTGAGTCTGTGTTGTTTATTTTACTTCCTGCTTCTCTTATTATTATTTTTATCTATTAGGTTATATATTTTCATATTTTTAATTCAACTTAATCTCCACTCTATCATGAATTAATAGGGGATTATATATTAAATTACAATACGCATTAATATATAGATTATGTTGGAACTTTTATCGATTATTCCATGCTCGAACGATATATTTTTCCTATAAATATTTTACAGGAGAATTTTGCGTTTTTCAATGATATTGTGATAATATAGTCTCCTCTCTTATGGCTTGTAGGAGTTATGAGGTGGATATCACTCTTCTCAACCTCTATTGTTGCAGCTCACTTAGGTATCTTACAAAGGAAAGAGAAACATTTTTTTCCAATTATTTAAAGGCCTTACTCATTGATATCCATATCTAGCCATCAAAATTCTTTTCCAATGACCCTCCATCATCACCCACTATTATTAGTGAGTTGTTACATGAGTTTACGTTGGGGGGGGGAATTATTGTCTAATAGTAAACGCATAATTAATCTCTCAAGTATGGAAGGAAAACACCGTTTACTCCATGCCTTTCACGAATAGATCCTCTCATGATGGGTTTGATTCCCATACTCTATTTGCTACCTTTTCAGCCAATTATACAAAATAAGTTATTAAGTCTTATCATAGGCCCTTTGTATCTCCTTGTATTTTATATCCAATGTTTTCCTACAGAAACCTTTTTTTTCCCACTTTTGGAAGGTTTAGTTCTATAAATTATCTTCCAATAGATGCACAAAAACAAGAAAGCCAAATTAGAGTTCCCTCCCAAAAATAGTTTAGTTGGATCCACTTGTTAAGGAGTCTTCCATAAAGCCTTGTGGGAAGGTACCATTTTATATGAAATTTAAACTACAAGGATGTTTTTCTTATGGTCCATTTTTCTAGCAAGAATATCACTATGGAAGCTCTAAATAAACAGATGGATAAGAATCTTTGGAACTTCATAATACTCTCATTCTTTTATTCTAAGTAGGGGATAGATGGTGTGAATCATTGCATTAGATGACGATCCTCAAAAACCTATTTCCTCACATTGGAAATAGGCTTCGTTAGAGCTATACCTAAAAAAATAGAAGGTGGTTTTGACACTCAAACTAAAAAGCTATAAGTATGGTTTGTCTTCCTCCCACTTATTTTATATTTTCCCATGAAATTGGCAACATTCTTAGATTCTACTATGAAGAATTTTTTCCTACTTGGAGATGGGTTATATGGGCATGTCTAGCTTTCTTAGTTCGTATCAATATATCAAAGAGACAAGTAGCTTCCATCACTATTAGAAAATATGACTTTATGTTTAGACAACCTCTTCATCACAAATAAATACCACTTAACTATGGTAGATTCCATAACTATAGCGATATGGTAGCGTAATAAAAGTAGAATCCGAAGAATAAAAAAATATTCTATTGAGACTATAGAATTTTCATAAATATAAATTATATCATTTAGGGAACTCAATCTAGTTTGAATAATCCTACCATGTGCCCTTTTAGCCATATGTATTAGGATGTAGCAAACATCTCCATATTAGAAAATGTTGAATCATGTCTTCTTTCCATCTATTTCAAATAATCATACTATGTGGCATTTTATCCACTTGTATTATGATGTAGTGAATGTTTCCATACTAGAAAATATGGAATCACATTTCACACACTTCATTATCGCTATTGGAAAGCACATTACTTCTTCCCCTTAGATCATTCCTTATTAAATATTTTATCATATAGTTCATCCAATAACCTTCCCTTAGGGAAACACACTCTTGTATTAGGGTTCATAGGTTCTTATGTTGGGACCCAACCTTCTAATGGAAGGTTCAAAGGGTTTTTTGGCGAAACTTTGTTGACTCTCTAGACATAAACACTATATTTTGATTATTATTCGATCATTTGTATCTAGCTTTGATCCATCTCATCTTGTCATTGTGGACCCTTTTCTAAATCAATCCTATGATTTTTAATACACATACAATTCCATTTCTTCCACAAAAGATAAAATAATTTGTGCAAAACTGAAGGTTTCCTCACTCCTTAGCACAACATTATAGCTAGTTTGGAATTAATTGGAGAATTGAAGTCAAAATCATCCATGAGAAGATGAAAATCATCTATATATATTTCTCAAAATCAAACCAATTCTAAAGTTCAATTTATGAAATAAAAGTCTATTCTAGGGTCCTTTAGAGAATGAACATGTTCTAGCTTTTAAGATGAAAATCTACTCCCTAAACTACATGGGGATGGAAGCCCTTAAATGAACTCTGTACAAAAGAACTAATGGAAGTTCATAAGCAACCTATCAATTTTATATAAGAAACTATGTTAGAATGTGATACGACCTTCCATTTTCCATTTTCTTCCATTTTATGTTATGAATTCCTTGTCATTGATGCTATTGGTAGATCAAGTGAATTGGTACTACATTAGAGGATTGTTTCTTTGAATCTCCGTAGAAGTTGGCCAATTATGTCACATAATAGAGTTCTAATGCAGGCATCTAGACATGAACTTCCTCTATATTAACATATATGGCCCCTATTTAGAAATAAATGGTTTCCTTGACTCCAACCTTAAGATTCCCATTCTTCGATAAGGCAGGGTCATTATTAGAGTTGATATAAACTTTACATTAGGGGGCGAATGATATTTGGAGCCATGGTGCACATCTTCAACACAATATGTTTCCTCCTCAATTGCGTTGCCACAATAGGTTTTCTTGGATATCAAGCTCCAATTTTTTGTTGTACATGGATGAACAAAAGTAATGAGGAGAAAAATATTATGGAAAGGCAGGACATATTCCTTATCATACACCACTTTATGAAGGATAATATCAAAATTCACAAATGAGTCTTTGTTAGAGGATATTCAAACTGCTATTCTATGAACTGAAAGTGCACTCCTCCATGCCTAAGGCCTTGACACATTTGATCTCCATTAGATCAAAGACCCCTACTTCGTTAAAGAAATTAGTCATGTCTAAATACCTCTTGACAACTTCCATTCTTCTTAGGATCTATAATTGTAAGGAAAGCTTAAAAGATCCAAATAAATTGTTATTTCTTAGGTAGAATATAAAAATGAGAGGGAGAATGAGAAAGTAGAAAAACAAATATGTGAATATATATAATTTGAGGGTGTGTATTTTTCATTAGACTACCATAGATACTTAATGAAACGTGTAGAGAAAAATAAAATAAATATTATTGGATAGAGAGAAAGGGTTTAGAATGAATATAAGATGTTTATGGCTCCAAGTGGAAGATGGAAACGTTAAATTCTTCTATTTGTATTACATCCATTGAAAATACATAAATTCATTCTATTCCATTTGCAAACCTGATGCATCTAAAGCTAATTTTGTACATAAATTAGATGATTAATGTAATAATCTACTAAAAATCTATAAAAAGAAGACACAAGAGCTATTATTAGTGCCATTTTCTAGGTGACATATCACTTTCCTAGTTTTATAAGTGACGAAGAAAAATACAAGTTGATGGATCAGGTATTTAAGAATACTCTAGAATGGGTGCTCCAAAATTTTTATAAATAGAAAAGAATTGGAATAGATGGCCTACTAGTTTAATTTTTTGTTCGACGCATCAAATTTATAGGAGATGGTCTTATTAAAGTTTTAAAGTTGTAGAGTTCTCTAGAACAAATGGTGAGATTATATCTCCTTTAAAATATTCCTTCATTTCCCTCATATTAGAATTGACAGGCCCTCCTACATTGACTAGTAAAGTTATATGCCCCTTTGTATATCCATTTATAAAATAATATATAGATTATATTCCTCTACCTCAAGGACATATTCTCTGATTTTATTTTCCTCAAGTAATTAGGATTCTTAAAAGAAAGATAGATTTACAAAGAAATTGACATCAATTAGGAAGGGATGCACTCCATTCACACAAAAAAATAGAAATAAATGATCAGTCAAAATATTTTGATAGAGTTGGTCGGGTATACTTTCAATTACTTTTCATACACTTGGGATTCTATCATTCTATTTTATTATGGATTTTAAAATACACAATTTCATACCCTTTTGTAATTACCATTAACAATGTAACTACTTCCTTTTGTTGGTCTCGAAGAGGATTAATTACATTCCTTTGTTGGTTGAAGGTATTAGTAGACTCATAAAGGATGCATCAACATGAATGTTTTAAAAGAGGTTATTTTAGGGCCAAAGAGTATCTTATCTCTCTCTCTCATACACACACATATTTATGACATCTTCATTTTTTCTTGAAGAAAACTTGACTTATGTTGGGTACGTATAGTCCATCCTTGATACCTTTCATCTGGAAATTGGAATTTTAATCAAGAGATCCATATTATCAATGTTTTCATGGGAATTTTTAGAGGAGGAATAACAATCCGTTTAGAATATCCCATATTTATCGAACAAATATTTAGGTACGGGATTCATGTATATGGTATTTATTCGTAAAAAAAATTAATTAAAAGCAAATGTATTGTTATGTATTATGGAAAAAAATAAAAAATTATTCACATCTAGTTTAATAGATGATTTTCTAGTGCAAGAAGATTAGTTTTAGTCAAATTATTTGTAGAGTTAATTTTAGTTTTGTGGTCATACATGGCATGGAATCCAACAAAAATTCTTAGTATTA
This sequence comes from Pinus tabuliformis, assembly GCA_031772625.1. NCBI lineage: Eukaryota > Viridiplantae > Streptophyta > Pinopsida > Pinales > Pinaceae > Pinus > Pinus tabuliformis. The sequence continues at coordinate 958,173,318 of CM062811.1, forward strand.
TTAAGAATATCTCCTTATGCTTCATTTGGTCATGCTTTGAGGATAAAAGTTCAATGGTGCTAACATCCTAAAATTTTCTTACATTCACAAAATCCTTAGGGGATGGGGCTTTAAAACCATCATAATTTTGTCTAAAGAAACGGTATCCAAAAAAAATTGTTTTTTAATTAAAGAGAAGTATTATGGGCATAGGAGAACAAAATAAATATTTGCTTCAATCTTTAATTGTAGGTTGGATCTCGAATTTGGTAAAAACCCTCCTGAAATTGATTGATCAGATGAAAAAAATATTATATAGGATATTTGATGCATCATCCAATAGTTCCCATGCAAAATTAATGATATTTCTTAGGTACTAATGGGAAGGATCCATGGATTGGTAGTTATTACAACCACCTCTTCCCAAATCACTTGATTCACAACACAAATAAGGAATACTTTTTATGTTAAATCAAATATCATATAGAGACATGGTTCTGGGTACGACTAAGTGGGTTTCCATTTTATAAATCAACTAAGGAGATAATAAGCCCAACGATGGGATGCCTACATATTTTCTCTCCATAACGTACTCCCTTTGACCAATTACATCAACTAATATAGGAAACGAAATAGATCTATATATTACACTCTTGAAACTAGATGCATTTCCCTTGCCTAAGATCATTGGACGGGTCTTCTACCTTGTTGAGCAAAGAATCCTTATTAATTTATATGGTCATTCAAAAGAAATCTCTTTACGTGATCCCTTATCTACAACAAACTATTTAAATGAGAAATATTCATAAAATATGATTACAGTCATGTTATATTTTGTATCACTAAAAAAACATAAGTATCTACTATATTTCCCTCATATTCCTTTTCACCAAATTAGTTTTAGAAAAAACTTCAAATATCAAGGCCCTACATACATAGAGGAGGGATCATCCATAAAAAAAAATAATCCTTAAATTTGTTAACTTAATATCGTAAAAAAAGTAGTATAAAAAATTTCTACCAATGGTTAAATGAATTCTTTAGTTACATCACAATCAACAATTTTTTTATAAAAATATTTCTTGTCCCTCATAATTGATATTAGTCTAATCGTTATATAAAATATTTCGTATCCCTCAAAATAAAATTGTTATTCATAGTCTAGTCATTCTAGATTTGTTTTGATATTCTTCGTGGGTACAGACTTATCCATTATGACTAGATCAAGTAAACCGATTTGATCACCCATGGGAATTTTTTAATATAGTACTCAAGGTGATCACGAGCACGAGCCGGGGATTCTCCTCATCACCCTCTCACAAATTTTCATTTTATTTTGGTCTAAGGACTACTACAAACAATTTTCCTGAGCTTAGGGCTATGAAACTTTTGCTTCATCATGATCAAATAAGAGATTAGTTATTTCCACATTTAGTGATTCGATGAAACTTTTGCTTCATCATGTTCAAAGAAGAGATTAGTTATTTCCACATTTAAAGTGATTCTATGATAGTTATAAATTGGGTGAAGGGAATATAAAGGCTTTAAAACTAATCACTTTTGTCAATACTTCAAAATGTTAGAAATATAATTTTTTTTTTCGTTTTTGTTTTGTCAATACAATCATGTGTTGAGTGAAAAAATGGCATGTTGGCCTTCTATCAAGCGTTATATTGGCACTGGACCACATGATATTGAAAGATAAAATAAATGAGGATGATTCGTGGCTCCAAATACAAGACCAATGCAAATAGAAGTAGACAGGGAGTATTTATTAATGTTGATACCCACAAATAAGAAAAAATCGTACGATAAAAGGATGTTTGATAATATTCAAGACCAATAAATGACCAAATTTATAAATAAAAATGAATCTATGTTCTATATTTGAACTCCTTTGAAGAAATTTTTATGCTCCAATTTAATTTTTCCATATACAATGGGCCTGAATATTTTTAGGCATCCATGAATGTGATTTCTTTAAATTTAAATTATTCAATTCCATATTAATTTGTAAAATAACAACACAACTTCTTTATAACCTTTATATATATATGGTTTCAATTCCATATTAATTTTTAAAAGAACAACACACTACATTTATAACTTTTTTTAATCTTTTATATATATGTGTTGATAGTCAAATATTTTAATTAAATTCAAAATTCAAAATTTAAATATTTTGTTTATGGTTTAATATTAAAATATTTTGAGTTGTTAATATTTTTTTAATTATACATAAAAAATATATATACTAAACATTGAAAAACATATACATTTCCCTTATACTAGATGTAAAGTTGGTATAAAAATGTTTTAGTTAAACGAATATTGAATAATTTATCTTTGAAAAAAATTGAAAAAATATTCTTTTAATAAATATTTTTCTAAATTTCATTTGTCAATTTTATATTGAACATGAAAAGAATTACATATCTCATAGTGAATTATAAGAAATCAAATAAACAAAATAAAAATACATTTATTAAATTTTTAATAGTTAAAATTTAAGTGTTTTGTATATATAAAAATGAAAAATTATACCTTACCTAAATACTAAAAGTAAAAATGACTTAAAAATGAAATTATAAATTTTTATATATATTTGATTTAATATATATATATATATATATAATTAATTAATTTAATGTTGAACTAGAAGCCTTTTAACAAAGAAAATCATTAATTCTATAAGTCAAACATGAAATGAAAATGTTTTAGTTTTGTGTATGGGTCATTCTTGAGTTGAGTAAAGCCAACTCTAAATATTTAATTCTATCAGTCAAACCTGAAATAACAATGTTTTAGTTTTGCGTAGGGGTCATTCTTGAGTTGAGTGATTTTAGACTTAGCATTACTTTTCGATCTCCATGTTTGAATACTTTGTTTTGGACATCTTTATTGAAACTTAGTATATATCCTTTGTAAAGGAAAATCATTCCTATGAACATGACATGTAAAAGTGATTGAAACACAAAATCTCAACATTACTGTGTAAAATTCTTTTTCAAAGAAAAAAAAATAAGAAAAAGTATAATGAAATATTATATTTAAAAATAAAAAATAAAAAAAAAAATATTATAAAAGGGAAAAACTAAGAAATGGAAATAAATAACATTAAACATATAAATAGAGTGGTTTCTCTTAGTTGTGTATACTTTTAGTGGTGCATACACAACCTTAAAAACATAAAGTTTGGCATCCCATGGTCTAAGATGATGGTGAAGAAACCTTTGAATTCATATATCTATCCATATATATATAGTCTAGTTTATAATTTTCTTTTAAATTTTTGTATTTATAAATTAACTTTATGTTTGATTTTATTTGGAAAAGGGATGGGTCTATATCAAGGTTTTTATTTCACTGTAGATTAGGTATTGGGGCTTTACTCAATGAATCTATAATATAACACGTGCATTTGTGACATATTAAATAATACCTTTAATTTGACTACATATTGGAAAATACATTTAAAAATCACATTATTTATGCCCCTACCAATATGAACCCAATATACCTTCATGAGATATTGTAGGTATCCATTTGTTCATGAATATGTTTCATACCCCTTTACATTTTTTCATTAACTTTGAGCTCCATTTTTTATACCTTCCAATATAAAAACCCTTTACCCCATTCTATGCTCAATATATTATGTCATTTTCCTATTACTTTCCCTGTGAATCCCTAATAAAATAAAGCTAAACATATAAAACTATTTTGAAATTTGTTTCCCTTTCTAAGAACATTCTTCCTTTTTATAATACTCATTCTCAAGTCCATGTCCTAGCCTTGGAAAAATAAGGTGTTATAGAATTAGACAACAATGTTAATGGGATATTGTGTAGCATGGTCTTGATTATGGTTATAAAATGGGAAGAAAGCTAATCATTGTATGAAAACGATATGATGCTAAAGTGGTGGATTTCACAAGTATGATCAACTTTTTTGCAAGTACGTGATAGTGAAATCTTGTATGAGAATTTTATTGGCTATGTTAGTGCATAGTTTTTTATGATGATGGAATATCAGGTGGGGGTTAGTCACTCAGCTCAATCGAGGGATAGTTTATTTAACAACCTGATACTTGCAAAACTTATCATACTATATAAGTGTTGGTGACAATGGTTCAAACAATCTTTTTTTTTGACCCAGTAAGAGTGGAGCCTTCCACTAATGAAGAAAAAATTACATAATGTATACTTTGTAAATAGAACCAAGAATAGCAACGCCAGCTGGGTTGACACAACCCCATCCCTGACTCAAACAATACTACAAAAGGATTGATACTTAAACCACCAATGCACTGCTTATTCTCAAAGCTTTTCTCTAGAAAACCTGCCTTCCTTCCTAACCCGAAAGATAAATTGAAAAGTTCTAAGAAACTTTTGGGTCCACTAAACGTCGTAAGACTCGAGGGCCCACATAACCTATGACCCAAAAAGCCCACATATTCAGCATCCCACATGATCTACGACCCACAAAATCCTATAGCCCACATATCTTATGGCCCACAAAGTGACAATGAGTGACTAAAGAACATGCCTTAACCTATGGTTGACTTGGCAACCCAACGAATGAGCAACCTAGCCCTCAAAGATCTGACGATCTATAATTGATTTCAGATGAACCAACTAACCCACTCCTTAATTACCTTTTGGACACGATGAGAAACTAAAACCATCTTTCTATAAAATTTCAGGCTCATATTGTGGAATAGCCCTCGATCAGATTTATTACCCAACTAGCGTTTGATCCAGCGCTCATCGATCCGACGATCCAGATTTGATTTTGGGCTGGCAACATGCCCACTCACTATTTTTCCAATTGGACCCGATGGGTGGCCTAAACCGCCGCTCTATAGTTTTTCGGGTCCATTTTATGGGATATCCTTCGTGTAGTTATCCGCCCAAAATCCGTAGGATGATGGCGCTTATTACCATTGATGGTTAGCTACCCGTCAACCTACCCATTGTTTACCCCTCGCTTCTTCCCTATTATTGGTTCACTTTCTACTATCTCCATTGGTCTATTTACTACTTATCTTTCATAAATTGAATATACTCCCTGTCTGTGATCACCTGTATGTGACAGTCCTCATGCAGATTCCCTGAGGGTGTCGACTCCGACGCATAGCTTCTGTTATATATTGTACAGAGCACTCCCTCATTCGTGAGACGATCCACTAACCTATTGACTATTATGTGCATGTGAACAAATTTGAGTGTTCTTAGGACTCTCTGGTGGGATTGTATACGTTGATAGACCTGCAATAATTGCCAGTGATTTGATAGTTTTTCTAGTGCTATGCCATTTCCTATCTTTTGGACCGAATTAATTGTCAATTCAAAGTCTTCCTCTATGATGGTATTGTGTAAATTGGATTCAATCAAGATTTCTAGGAATTGCTCTAAGGCCATGAGTTCCACCATATTATTAGCGACATTCCCCAAATGACTATGAAAGATGACTTTTATGTTTCCCTGCTCATCTCTTATGACTCTTCCATAACCAGCAACCTTAGGGTTTCCCTTAGAGGCTCCATCTATATTAAATTTCAAAAATCCATGAGGGGGTGGTTGCCAGAAGTCCTTCCCTGCTATTTTATGTCTTACGATATTTCTTGTGCCTTAGGGGATAGGTGAGTCGAGACCCAATTGCAAAAGAATATGAGAATCATGTTTTAGAGGAGTGTTCTCAGGGGGTTAGTTTAGAAGGGTGCTCACATTTTCTTTGAATTGTCTTAAAATTTGAGCTATGATGCTCTGGGTTGAGCCAGTTCTATTCTTGAAAATCCTATTGTTGCATTCTTTCCATACATCTGAGATCAAAAACCTGGTACCAGAGTCCAAGCTTTGTTGAATATTTCATTTCCTCTGAATTCTTTCCTCCAATTCATCAAAGTGACAACGATGTTGTATTCGTCCCTGTCAGTTTGCCTAAAGATTGAGGCTACCCAATTCCACAAGGTAGAGGTGAATGGGTGGAGGTTGAGTAGGTGATCCATCGTTTCTTCATTTAGACCACATAACTGGCATCTAGATGGACCAGCTAAGCCTATTTTTCTAAGATTTTCCCAAGTCAGAACTTTTTTATGTTGCACCAACCACATGAACAGTTTGATTTTCATCCAATGTGGGTTCTACCATAGATCCTTCCATATCTTATCAAGGTTTGGAAAGTGAAGCCCAGTGGCAATTCTTTTGGCTTCTTTAAGGTTGAAGTTTCCTTCACTGTTTCTTCCTCATCTTAGTTGGTTAGAAGATGTTGAAGTCAAAATATTTCTCTGTTCCAGGATCATTGCAAGAGCTTTTTCCTAGGCCTTCAAAGGGGTCTATTCACTGTATAGTAGGTCCTTCCATGTTCTCCATTTTCCCTTGTCCCTCGTCTGATCCCAAAAGTCACTTACACTAAGCAACCCTTTATTGTTAGTGTCATTCTTGAGAATGTCTAGTTCTTCTCTACATATGCTAGGCTCCTGCTACCAGTTATCTTCCCAAAACCAGGCTAGGTTTCCATCTCTGATTTCCTAGAAACTGTGCTTTTGAACAATGGCTCTACTCTCCCAAGCATTGTTCCAAATGTGGGAGCCCTTGAGGAGCCCTATCATTAAAATATGATCCCTTTCTTTCCAGTTATTTGCATACTTTTGTTTCCAGAGCTTGGCCCAAGGGGTTCTCGTTTCCTTTAGCCATCTCCACCAACATTTTGCCCCCAAAAGGTTTCTTAGGGTTTCCAGGTCATGAAGTCCCAAAACTCCATGGGTCTTGGGTTTATAATGCTTTTCCCAAGCTACTAGAGCCCATTTCTTTTTCTCTTCCTCTTTGCCCCAAAGAAAGTCTCTTTGGATGCTCCTGATGTGTTGTAAAACTCCTTTTGGGGAAGAAAGAGTTGAAAACATGAATATGGGGAGGGTTTGCAGGAAAACCTTTGTAAGCACTGGCCGTCCTACTAAATTCAAAGATCTGCTTGTCTATTTTCTGATTTTGTCCTACAGTTTATTAGTCACTAGCTCCCAAACTTCCTTACTCAAAGGTTTATCGGTGAGAGGTATTATTTGGAGGATAGTTGACCTCTTTGAAGGCTGAGAATTCTGGAGAGATTTCTCTGAATAGAAATGTTAGTATTAAAAAAGAATTTTTTTTATTTTGTGAGGCTCACCTTTGTACCGGTAGCCATAGAAAAATCATTCAGGATTTGTTTGAAAGATTTAACTTCCTTGACCGTGGGTGTACCCTACAACATGGTCTCATCCACAAATTGTTGATGAGTGAAGGTGTACCCATTCAGGGTTAGTTTGAGACCCTAGATTCTTCCTTCTGCATTGTCTGATTTGATAGCTTTTCCTAATCCTTCCGTCAAGAGAATAAAGAGGAAGGGGGAGAGAAAATCTCATTTTTTGAGGCCTCTCAAAGGCCTAAATGTTCTGGATGGAGAGCCATTAGGTAGGATTGAAAAACTATCCATTACCCATCTTATCCAGTTGTGGTTGAAGTCATATGCTTTTAGTACTTCCCTGATGTATGCCCAACTTAGCTTATCATAAACTTTCGCTAGGTCAAGTTATATGATCATACCCACTTGCTTATTTCTCTTGAGAGAATGAACCACCCCGTGAGCTTGAATGATGTTATTGAGAATTTTCCTTCCTTCCACATATCCAGTTTTCTCATCAGACAGAAGAGTTGGAAGAAGGGGTTTGTGTATGTTTGAAATTACTTTAGAAATAATTTTGTACACCACATTGCATAAAGCTATGGGTCTGAATATATCTAATGTCATAGCTTTTGCCTACCTTGGAATTAAGGCTATGAAAGATGTATTGAGCTCCCTCAAAACTGTTTTAGATTTACTCAAGTCCTCCACAACATCAAGGATATCTTGTTTGACAATTTCCCAACATATTTTGAAGAAGTCTACATTGAACACATCTGGGCCTGGAGCATTCCCATTTTGCATCTCTTTCATTACTTCATTGACCTTCTCTTCAGTCACTAGCCTGTTGAGATTGTAATTGTCTTCCCTGGTTACTAGTTATGGGATGTACTGGGTGAAGCTGTTGATAAATTGTGATATGTCTAAGAGAGGCTCCTCTGCTATGCTTTGAAAATGTTGTATCAGAGCAGATTCCATTTCTTTATGGGTACTTAGCTCTTTCCCTTGAGTATCTCTGAGTTTTACAATCCTATTATGTGCCCTGTGATCCATGGTTGACTTCTAAAAAAAAATTGTATTTCTTTCCCCTTCTTTAATCCACTTCACTCTTGATTTCTATCTCCAGAATACCTCCTCTTTCAAGCATCAATTTTCCCATTCATTTTGAAGAGAATCAACTTGCATATTCCTTTCCTCGGTAAAGCCATCTATGATGAGGATTTGGTTAATTCCCTATAGTTTCTGTTCAACTTCTCTTATGTCTTTAAAAATATTGCGAAAATCATTTTTATTCCATTCTTTAAGCCTGAGTTTGATGTGTTTAAGTCTCTATTACAGTTGGAACATCTTTGTGCCTTCATTGGGTAGGTCTTCCACCGACCATTTTCCAATATTAGTGATGAAGTCAGGGTGAGTGAGCCAGACATTTTCAAACCTGAAAGGTGTGTTCCTTGGATTGCCTATAAAAGAAGCTTCAAGCTGGATAGGCCAGTTATCCAAGCCTCTGAAAGGAGGTATTAAAGTAGTCAAGTCAAGGCCAGTGAGAAAGAGGTCCTCTGAGATTATGAATCTACCTAGTTTAGAGGCAACTTGAGAAGCCCCTCCCCTGTTATTGTTCGAGGTGAAGGTGCCATTATTGTCTCCATATCCACCAGCCCTATGTTGTTTAGGAAGTTCTGGAAGGAAATGGAGTCTTTTCCTAGTACTCTGGTCCCTCCTTTTTCTCTGTAAGAGATCTGATCATATTAAAGTCCCCTCCCAAAATCCAGGGCATAACAAGGTGTCTCTCTCTCAGGTCCTCCAATGAGGTGAGAAGCCTGAGTTTGTCTTCAAGTTTTTGAGGACCATTGAAATTTGTGATCATATAGAGTTCCTTGTAATCCAAAGGTTGGATAACCATTGAAAGGTAGTTCCTGGATGCTTCATCATCCAGGATTCCAAGCTTCTGGGGATTCTAGAGAATGAGAATCCCTCCTGCTGTGTTATTTTCTTCAACTTCTAGATACTCGTACTTAATAAGCCATTTTCTATGTATCTCTCTAATTTTCTCTATTGAACATCGTGTTTCCTGTATAAACACCATATCTGGTTTTTCTTCTTTTATTCTATTGTTGAGATTTCTTTGTTTTCTTTTACTTCCTAGTCCCTTAATGTTCTAGGTTGTAAGCTTCATTATGAGATGTTTGTAAATGATTAAGTAGTAATATCTTTCATCTTGCGTGAGTTAATCATGAGTTTCCTACACTTTGTCAGTAGCTCATTCTGTCTCTTCCTTCCTCTTTTCCTGCATGGGTTCTTGGAAGAGTGTCTTGTTGTTACCTCCATCAGTTTTACCCCTCTATTTTTCTGGCTATCATGCTTCCTTTTGACTCCGGAACCCTTTGCTTGAGATCTCCATAGGAAGAGTTGTTGCACTCTGTCAAACTCCTCTTGTGGTAGAGAATCAACACCTTTGGTGGCTCACTGCTCGAGGAACTTTTCTAGGTTAAAATTCTCCCTCTCAAGAATCTCTTGTAGTTTGTGATCCTCCATACGAACTTCACTTCGAGTCATCTTATGGTCCTTGCCAAGTTACATAGTGCTTGGAAGAAACTCCTTTAGCTTGTTGTTCTCATGTATGTCCTCAATGCTATCATCTCTTTCATTCTTTACAAGATTATCGTCCAGTTCCTAGTATGTTCCATTGTTCCCACCTTCTCCTTCTAAAGTCTTGAAATTGTTATGACTTGGTTGCTTATCCTCATTAGTTTTATTTTGGTACTTTCTTCCTCCTTTCCCTTTGCCTCCCACCTTGGTAAATCCTTTAGGATCTTTGCCTATGTTGGTTTTCATATTGTCCTCCAGTTTGTTGAGTGGGCAGACTCTGAAGAGGTGCCCATGTTCGTGAAATTTACTGCATCTAAATGGGACATGTGCATAGTCCACCGCCTGCACCCATTCTTCATCATATACTTCTAGAATGATTTCATCTGGAAGTGCTCTCAATAGGTCCATTTCTACACATATGCAGGCGAAGGAGGTATATTTACCTCACAGAGTCGCATCTGATATTTTTAAAATATTACCTAATTTATTGCCTATGGCTTTTAAGGATTTTGGAAACCAATAATCTAAAGGTAAGGAGTAGAGTCTTATCCATACTAGTACCGATCTAAATGTTTCTCATTCTAGGACAAAATTGATCACCCATGGTCGCATGTAGAGGCCTGCAACATCATAGAAATATGGTCCTCCTTCGAACAATCTCTCCTTATCCTCTAGGTTTGTGAAGACTATTGTGAAGAAACCCTTGGAACCAAGATGAACGTTTATTTCTCCCTTTGGTTTCCAGTGGTTTCTTATCCATGTGTGCAAAGCCTTCTCCATTGGTCATATTCCCATAAATTTTCATATAACCACATATGCCATCATATTCCTATAGATTTGTGGCTTGCTTATAAAAATCAGATTTCTGGCTAATTCAAGAATATGCAGGACACCCGGAAGTGTTCTAACCCTTCCACCTTGTAGCTTCAACTAAACTTTTCCCTGACCAATGATTCTAGCCTTCCTATCATCCCCCAAGAAGACATCACCACTATCATATTTCTCATACTCACAGAACCACTCTTTATGGGGAGTAAAGTGAAAGGATGCACCTGAGTCAATCAATCATGTCTTGTGATCTACATGTGTACTTGAAGAAGCCAAGTACACATCCCCACATTCATCTGAGGTGGTTTTTGCCTCTGCAGAAGGAGCATCATCAGATCCCTTTCCTTTATCAGGAGCTCTGGATTTACAGTCCCTTTTGTAGTGCCCTTCCTTTCTGCACTTCCAACACACCACCTTTACAGGTTTTCCTGAAGATTTAGATCTCCCTCTAGATTTATATCTCCCACTCAATGACTTATTTTTTTTTCTCTTCTGGTACTGTCCTCGAATAGACAAGGCATCACCATTCTGGCTCTCCATATTTTTCCGTCTCATCTCCTCCATCATCAAGGATGGGACTATTTCATCAAACTATAAGGCAGATGCAACATTACCTATTGAAATAACGAGACTATCCCACGAATCTAGTAGAGAACACAATAAACTGATGCACTTATCTTCATCTAAAATTTTAATATCAACAGATGCTGACTGACTTACCACAGTATTAAATGCATTCAGATGTTGTATCACCGAGTCTCCAACTTTCATCCTTAGCTTATATAGCTTTGTCCACAGGAACAATTTATTCACCAGAGACTTAGATTGGTACAAAGTCCCTAACCTGTCCGACAAAGCCTTCGTCGTAGCTTTCCTTGATACATTCAGGAATACTGAATCTGAGGCACACAATCGTATTGTGCTCTTTTCCTTCTGATCCAACTTCTTCCATTCTTCATCAGACACCCTTGTTGGTTTAGTACCTGGATCTACCACGATCCACTGATCTTTATCTAGCAACAGATCCTCCATATTGAGTTTCCACAACTCAAAACTTTGACCATTAAATTTATCGATCTCTATCTTTCCACTGCTCGCCATATTCTTTCAAAAACAAAATCGATCTCACAGATCCCCATTGAACAGGGTCTACCACAGGCCCGAGTGAAACCCATCAGCAACAAAGGTTTCCCCTTGAAGCCAAAACATCTCTGATACCAAATGTATGTTTTAAGAGGAGATTTTTTTTTTTTTTTTCCGAGTAAAGACTATTCTATTATGTATAAATAAAAGAGGAAGATATTTACAAAGAGGTTGGAACCTCTGAGGGGGCTAAAGCCAGCCCTCTGTCAAAAAAACTTCTTCCATCAGCTCTTAACTGTTTGTTTACATAGATAAAAACGAGAGCCGAAGACTCTGTAGAACTAGACTCATGAGATATGGGTGATTCCATAATCATGGGAACCCAACAACAAAATATAATTATTTATATTCGAGGAAGGTGTGCACTTAGATAATGTAGCCTAAAATACTAAGATTCAAATTACCATATCTTATTCTGCCCAATAGAAGGACATAATATATGAAGGAAAATAGTCACTTAGAAGGTACCGTAAGGATGTTATTTTCACCAATAGAGTGGCCTTTGACCTTAAGTCTCCAAAAATATCAAACCCTAGATGTTTTCAATGCCAATGTGCATTGCAACCACCATAGAAGTAAAATAACCTCTTATCTACTTTCCCTTCATAAAATATAGTCTAAATTTTAGAGGAAAAAGAAAATGGTTTTTATTCCATTAGTGAATTTTATTATTATCATTTAAATCATTGAAACTTTATGTCCCTATACATAATCCCTTGATTCATATTTAACAGGGCTATACTAGAAGAAGATGACTAGGTTGGGAATTTTGAAAACCCTAAATTGGTATTTGAGATGTAGGAAGCCTCTTATGACTCTTGTGATATAAAATCCTCCGAATATAACATTTGACATAGAAACAAACCAATCCTAGACTTCCTAGCATACGGTAGTTAGGGTTGCTTACTGTGAAAAAGTATAAGCGAAAGAAATGAGGGGTAAATTATTACATGTTCATGGCTTAGAAGAAAACATCAATACTAAGAAACAAATATCTATCCTTAGATCTTGTAGAGAATCCACCCCTTGTGAGGGGGTTAAAGAATCCAATTGATCGTTAATTTTTATAGCTTGGATAGCTTGAAAAATAAATTTATGATTGAGAGTCTTATATAGTTAATAAATCTTTCGATTATCTTGCATAATGAGACAATGATATATGGGGAAACATAATCTTGAGACTCTCCAAGTTCATGAAGTAGGGAGACTTAAGTTATGTTAATTCTATTGGGATGCTTCTTGTTAATGTAATAATATCAAAGAGGTACTCATTTACTCCATATAATTCTTGAGATTTTCCTATAGGTTTGTTGGTAGACTTATTTTCATTGGATACAATGAAACACATCTCTATCATAAATGCATATGGAGCATACTTCAGTAGAGTGGAATACTAACAACTTTTATTTAGTATGAGATGCATTCACATTAGCCTTCCAATGGTAGGGAAAACATATAATTTATGAGTTTCATAAATATTAGGATGAAATAGTAAAATAAGTTATCTCCATGGTTCTTTTAGAAGGAAAATGAAAGTTGTGAGTTTGCTAGACATCATGCTGATAAAAATAACTCCCACTTGAAGAAGAATGAGAATAGGGGAGAATAGAATAAATAAAAGGCTGAAGATTTTTCTAGTATATGAAGGATATATATATGAATTTATTCATGTGATACACTACATAGCCTCAAGTGGGGATTTAAATTCTTATCTTCCTATGTTAGTAGTTGTCTCCTACATAGGAAGAACTAGTCAACCCTATTAAGCCAATTCGAAAATGATCAAGGGAGAAGAGTTTCTAAAAATGATTAAGGATGTTTGGAAGAACTATGATTATCATATAATGGAGTATAATTCACCTTAATTCAAAAAAATATGGAAGAAGAAAAGAAGGTAGTGTCCTAGTGGTCTATGGACAAATGAAAATAATGAATGGATTCTAAAATAAGTGGAAGTAGGCCTATAAGTCGTTTATGATAGCGAAGGATTTTAAGAATTGATTGAAATCAAAATGTGGAAGGAAAACAACTATAAGACGAAAGAAACATATTTTGGTAGAGAAATATATGGAATGGATGTTCAAGGCAAAGGCCATTTGACTATAAGTGGGTGACGAAAAATATAAATTCTTCCATATAAATGAAAATGGTAGAGAAAAAAAAAATATAAACTATGCCACAAATATTAACAAAGGAAATAAAAAGTGGGATACAAATTTTGAAGACATAGTACAAGAAGGAATAAAATATTTTTCAATCTATTCAATGAGTACATCCAACATTGAAGTAGTAAGGTTATCCAACACTTCGGATATTTTTTCAACAACAAATAAAATTTGGAGTTGATGCAAGAATATGGAAAGTATGAATTTCTACAAACCTTACAGTTTTTTCAAAGGGATAAATTCATAGGGATACATGGTGAGCCTATGTACTTATTCCTAGGATATTCATACGGTTACATGGTGAGCCTATGTAATTATTCATATCTTTTTATGAATTCATTTAAGAAAGCTTAATAATGTTAATGGGGACCACAAAAAACAGAAGAAAAACACTTGGGTATTATAATATGAACTCAATTGAATTGCTTACAAGAGAGAATAATATTATATATTTGAAAATTTCAGTCTAATATCCTTGTGCAATTATATCTACAAAATTAATTCTAAGTTCACACACACACACACACACACACAAACACATATATATAGGGCACTAAAATGTCTTATTAAATCAAATATTGAGTACACATTTTGGGTTTTTTAAAACTTGACAATCATGAGGTTTTTTTGGATAGCATGGTAGATACTTCATTCAATAAATACTATAAGTCAAAGACTAATTGTGCTCAAAATATACCTCTCCAAGTATTCTGGTAGGGTAAATTCTCTTTACTTATACATTGCTACTCTTTAGCTCAGATCTTTGTCACAATGTTGTGGTATATGTGCCTAGTTCCATCAGCTATCCTTCGCCATCCTAACCAATGGGTTAGCATACCATTTTTTAAACTAGGTAAGGGATTGAAATGGGGTCCCACACCCTCCCCCCCCCCCCGCACTCTTCTAGTAAAAACATTCCCAAGTATATTAATAGAAAATGAATTAGAAATTCAGATCTTTAAAGGGATTTACATTAGTCTTCCATGCAATATTAAACATATATTTTTCACAAATGATACTTTGAAGCTTTTTGAACCTTCTAGTGGAAGAGTTAGTAAGTTTAAAAATATTTCAAATTTATTGTATAAGGATACTAATATGACAATAAATGTTCGCAAATCAATTATGTCTCGGTGGGATATCACAAAGTGTCAATATATTCCCCATTTATTTCGATACAAATTGATTGATATGGATCATGGAATAAAGAATTTTGGCCTCCACTTGAAACCAAATAAAAGCACAGAAGGTGATTAACAATGGTTTCATGGTAGAAAAGAAGGTAAAATAATGATGAAAGCAATGGATCTAGAAATGGACTAGATTTCTACTCACTAAACAACTACGAGAATCCATATTAGTCAAATGGGTTTCATTGGCCTAGCCCCAAAAACATGTATTGGATAAGATTAGGATTTTTTACTGCAACTTCCTCTTGATAAGAGATAACAGAATGAATTTTTTTTTTTTGGAACCCTATAATTAAATGGAAACTCCAAAAATAAATGGAGGATGGGGCTTGAAGAGGATATTCGTATTCTCCAAAGAACTAGTTTCTAAAACTATATGGATGTTGGAATAAAGAAAATGCATGTGATTCGTAGTAATCAAAGCCAATTCCCTATACATATCAATAATAGAAAAACATGTTAAGAACCTACGACTATTTTGGAATGTTGGTAGATAGGATAATGTATATATTGGGCTTGATCCTTGGCTGGGAATACATTTTTTCTACATATTACCTCCTCGAGTGATGTTGGAGCTTAAAAAAAAATTCCTCACTGAGACATATCATGGAATAGGAGAGGTTTTCAAGTTGGAAACAAAAATGGATCACCCATGACAAGGTTACTCTGGGATAAGTCTTTTTGAATGTTTGGAAGTCACATAAATATGCAATAAAAAATAACAATGCAAAAATAGTTGAAGAATATGACCAAATATTATGTTTTATCAATATTTCTAGGAGTTATGTGGCTAAACTATGGTATAGACCCCTTGCTAAGGAAGGATTGGAGGGAAAACTAGTATCATGATGGAAAATTATATCGAAAATAAGGTTCCCATACAAAAAAAAAACAATCTATATTTGGGTAAGTATAAATAACAAGTTTCCTACCTATGAGGTTTTAGAGAAAAAGATTTTTATTCCCTAGGTTGGTGAAGTCTATTCCAACAAGCTAAGAAAGAAACATATCGCTAACTTCTAATTTGTGCGTTCTCTACAGAGGTTTGGAATGAATTTGGAAGAATGACAAGGTAAATGAATATATGGGAATTAGAAAGTACTGAAGAATCCCCCAATCCTTGGTATACAAGAAAGGTTACAAATAAGATTAGATATCTTACAATAAAAAAATATTGGACTAAATATTTCTCTAAGAACTTGAAGATATTTGAAGGACAATAGAATCTTCTGCTCAAATGTGTAATCTAGTATCTAAATATACCAAATTCATACCTGTAGGTTTATGGAAAAAAATTATACGGGGACAAAAGAAGAAGCCATAAATAGGATATTCCTTTAGCATGCTTTGATAGTGCTACATAAGGGCATCATAGAAGATGAGGTCTATGATGAATCTTAAATCTTTACTTAAATCATAGTATAATCTTTACGATACATATATAATAGGAAACTAACACATTATGTGAACTAATGGCTCTAAAATTACCACTACAACTGGCTCAAGAATATAGTGTTACATAGTTACAAAATTTTGTAGATACATTATTAGTTATTGAATGGTTATTAAGGGAAGAATCACTTAGGAATTTCACCTTAGAGTCATTTTTTTATGATATAAAAAGACAAATAAAACCTTTTAACACATTTATCTAGATACAAGAATCAAGTAGTTGTTGGACATTGGATAAACCAACACTCCCAGTGTGTTTCGTGACATGGACTAAAGGCCTCTCATGGATCCTTATCTCTGGCGATGCGATTATTGACTAATGCCTCTAGGTTTTGGTCTAACGACAATCAAGATTCCCAAGAAGCTCTACGAGAGCATAGATCACAAGTTCGATACAGACCTGACTCAGATTGGGGGGTATTTTTGGACATTGAATAAACCATATGTGTTCCGTGACATGGACTAACCATCTCTCTTGTATCCTTATCTCTGGTGATGTGATCGTTGACTAATAGCTGCGGGTTTTGATCTAACGACAATCGTGATTCCCAACAATAGCTAATGTGATTTTAAAGGAGGAATTGGGGTTAGATCTTGGTACTTGTATCATTTCCATTTTTCAATATAGGCATATATTTGATTTCTCTAATATACATTAGCTATAATTTTTCTTTCTTCTACATGGAGTGGATAAACTATTAAATCTAATCTTTCCAATCATGTATTATTGTCTTTTAGATTATTAAATAGCCATCATTCTTTATTAGTCCCTGCCTCCGGCATAGCAGGGACTATAGCATTCTATCGAACATTTGACCACCTATTAATTCATCAGTTGGCACATTTTTTCTTGGTTTTGTGGTATTTTAACCAATGTTTATTTGTAACAATTTTATTCACTTAAATTTTAGCCAAAGTTTTAAGTCTGAAATCATTCTACCTCTTATTACAGGAACATGGCCCGATGCAAAAAAATTGTGGCAATAACATTTTATCCAAAGTTCTATGATTTTATATACAGTTGCCAATTTCTTTATATCAAAGTTTTGCAATTTATTTATATCAAAGATTTTCAACTATTTTATGCAAAGTTTTTAAGCCTCCACTTCTAGTGGCAGCTGCATGCCACCTGCATGTTCTTAAGGCCACTTGTCACCTCCTCTATCTCCTATCCCGTCTTCGTTCCACGCAATACACACAATAAGAAATACATGCAATATCTGTTCTCTCAACCTCTGAAGGTGGTCTTTTAGCACAGAGAAGACTCCGACAAACCAACTTGAAGGCCAAGGAAATCAGTGATACCATTCAGAAATGGGGGCACAAGTTATAGTTAGTGAAGCAGAGAACCGATGCAGCCATGGCTCCTTTGATACCAAAGCCTACAGAATCCGCATATTTAAATGAATGCATACATGTCCTCATTCATGTCTATTCTATTTGAGAACAGCCTGCTGAGGGATCTCAGGGTAGGCAGTGAATTCTTATAATGGTTGTAATGATGGGAAAGCAAGTGCGCTTAATGAAAGTTTAGAAATATACTAAACCATTCCTGTATATGAATGAAATATCCACCTAGATTTCCTTTTTCTAGCTATTTCAACCCGCACCAATCCTCTTAATAAAATAAAATAGCCCTACCTGCAACAAAGAAAATATATAATCATGTTGCAGAAAATGCAAATACACTAAAACCATTCCTGTAGTGAAAATCAGTACGCCTGACTTTTCATCCATGAACCATGGTTGTCTTTGCCTGAGGCTAGCTCATATATTCTTAGTAATCCAGAGAACCATAGTATTGAGTTATCAAGATAATCCTAAATAATATATATTTGCAATAAAAAATTCTATGTTAAATCAGACATTTTTGTTCATTCAAACACCAATTTATGTGTTTTTATGTAGTTCTTTATGTCATTTACGATTTTGAAACTAACTTTACATTTAAGTTTGATAATTTCCATAACAAAAGTATTTTCACTATAAGACATTCTTTGAAGTGCCTGGATCCAATTAACTTGGCAGAATACCCATTGAACCTACCTCAAATCTCGAGTGACTTCATTCCACCTCAATATTTCATTTATAAGTTCCTAAAGGTCCCCTTGTAGCCACGTGACAAACCCCAATTCAGAAGTATAATCCAGGTGACAAACCCTAATTAAGTTCCTAAAGGTCTTCGTGGAGCCGGGTTTTTCTCTGTGACCAAATTCTGTAAAGCGTAGTCATGTGCATACTCCTATTCAAGGATTAACTTCTTGTGTATCCCTCCACGTTTTTCATGGTTTTACTAGTTTAAACCCCCGATTAGAGTTGTAGATGCAATGTAATTTTTGTTTATTTATTTCCTTCTCTCAGCATTGATTTTTTGCCAAATATTAAGCAACCTATTGCAGGTTTCCAGTTATATCTTTCGTGTGCAGGAAACTACACCCTAATAATATAGAACTCAGCATCTTGAAACTATGATGCAAAGGATCTAGATAAGAAAGAACACCAAGCAACCTTTACCATGAGTAGAACAGGCATAGACATGCCAAAAATTGAGATTGAAACCATGACGCAAAGGATCTTGATAAGCAAGCCCACCAAGCAACCTTTACTATGAATAGAACAAGCACAGACATGCAAAAATTTGACACAAAGACAAAAACAAAGTAACGAAAAATTGTGTTATGAAACCAGCTCAAGAAAAGATAGAAATGATAGATCAACGCCTTATAATTCAGCCTCTTCGAGGGGGCAACCTCCTTTACATTACATAAATGAACAATTCTTGGATGATTCAAATGAAAAAACCTCCTTTCTATATATAGGAGTCTAAGGAGTCACAATATAACCCAGCCGACCTAACAATAATAATATAAAGCCACAAAAATAACAATAAAGGGATTCTATGGGGCACAGTAATAACAATATGGGGATAATAGGGGCACAACAATATTAATAAGGGATGCAACTACAATAGTAATGGGGTAATCACTAGTATTATACGGACCCAACATGCCCCCCTCCTTCAAAAAATTGTTTTCATCAACACTTGAGTAGTTCTGGATGCTTCTGTATGAAATTCTCATCCTCCCATGTGGAATCTTCAGCGGATAAGTTCTTCCACTTGATAATATATTCTGAAATTGATTGATTTCGTAGCTGTTGGGTTCCTTCTTCTATGACTTCTTCTGGTTCCAATATAATTTTTCCTTCCTCGTCAAGTTCTGGCAATATTGTTTGAACTGGGAGATTGTCGCCTATAACCTTCTTTAAACATGAAACATGGAAAACTCGGTGCAATCGAGAAGCTCCAGGAAGCTCCAATTTGTATGCCATAGTACCAATCTTTTGCAACACCTTGTACGGAACATAATACTTTGGTGATAATTTATTACCCTTCTTAGCTTGCTTGAAGGACATTTGCTTATATGGTTGTAGTCGTCGGAATACCAAATCACCTACATCAAAACTTCTTTCGCCGCGATGTTGATCTTCTTGTTGTTTCATTCTATTCTGTGCTAACAGGAGGTTATCCTTTAAGAGTTGGAGGACTTGTTTTTGATGTTCGATGTGATGTTCCACTACTTGAACCTTAGAATTTTCTCTTAAATATGATGTGATGGATGGTGGCTGATATCCATAAGGTGCCATAAATGGGGTCATTTTTGTTGCTGTATGGAAGGAGGTGTTATACAGCCATTCAGCCAGAGGAAACCATTTGACCCATTGTGTTTGTTTATCAGATACAAAGCAACGAATATATCCTTCCAAGCATTTGTTTACTATCTCAGTTTTCCATGTTATGAAACCAGCTCACAAAAAGATAGAAAAGATAGATCAACGCCTTAGAATTCAGCCTCTTCGAGGGGGCAACCTCCTTTACATTACATAAATGAAAAATTCTTTCGTAAAAATTGCCCAAGTGATAATTTGTTTACGAGAGCAAAGCCATTGATACCATAAAAACTTATTTGGTTCCAAATATAAAGTTGCAATACGTACCTTTTGTGTGTTTTGCACATTATTGAGATCGAAAAATTGCTCCATCTGTAATATCCATGTTGCGGGATCCTTGCCATCAAACTTCCTCATATCAATTTTTGGAATATGGTGGGTCTTCGATCCCACATTAGAGTCTATGAAATCATGGTTAACATTTCTTTTGTTCACATCATGAGTTTCCTTTATTACCTTTTCACCATTAGTAAGTATTTCTTGTAGAAAATTTGTCAAATCCGTCTTCAAATCTGCCATGTCTGTCTTCGAATCTGCCATGTCTCTCTTCAAATACGTCTTCAAATCTATATTCAAATCGTCCATCTTAGCTTCCGTGCCCTTTATCTTAGATTCCACGCCCTTTATCTTAGCTTCTGTTAGCTTTTGTGAGAGTGACATTTGTTGCACTTGTTCTTGTAATTTTGATATATCATGTAGCATTTCTTCCTCTTCTTCATGAGTCATGCTAGAGCTTTTAGGTTGCTTACTAGGTGTTGCATTTTCTTTCCTCGGGGCATCAGTTACGGATAATAATGCTTTACTATGTGCTTTGAATTCCTTCAAAATAAATTTTCAAACCAACCTTAAGAAAAAATTTAAAATAATCTACACACCTTTTTTCATTTTGTAGGAGCTCAATATTGCCTCTGATATATCTTTGTATTGTTAGATCATCCAGTTCTGAAATTGCAACCTGCAGTATCCCTCTGTGTCCTCTTTCCAATGCCACCAGTTTGATCCAAATTGGATTCTCCAAGGTAGAGTTATGCGAAATCTCCCACATTGACCTGATTATAGACTAGTTCAATAGAGAAAACTTGTACGATGTGCCACAAGTCACTGTTTCAACCTTTGGCTCTAAAAAATATACACAAGAACCTACAATCCATCCTCTTTCTGTACCTTCTTACCAAATTTCAATTCGATGCTCAGAGAGAATATTATGATGATTTTCCCCAGGTCACCTGTTTGGAATGTAATTTAAGAGTTTGCAAAATGACCAACTTCCTCAGATCATATCTCCACAAATATAGTGCGAAAAGCTCTGAAATTCGGACCTGAGGTTCAACATGATTTCTTCTAAAATTGGTTTTTTTAGGTTTTGAAACATCGTAGAAAAAATTTATAGCGAAAATGCCATGATAACCTATTTGGAGCAGCGAAACCCTAGAATCCAAAGCTTTGATACCAAATGTTATGAAACCAACTCAAGAAAAGATATAAAAGATAGATCAATACCTTAGAATTCAGCCTGTTTGAGGGGGAAACCTCCTTTACATTACATAAATGAACAATTCTTGGATGATTCAAATGACAAAACCTGCTTTCTATATATAGGAGTTTAAGGAGTCACAATATAACCCAGCCGACCTAACAATAATAATATAAAACCACAAAAATAACAATAGAGGGATTCTATGGGGCACATTAATAACAATACGATGATAATAGGGGCACAACAATATTAATAAGGGATGAAACTACAATAGTAATGGGGTAATCACTAGCATTATAGGGACCGAACAAATTGAGGAAAGTCAGTGACCGAATTATATAAAACACAATGGATTTGAGCTCGCTCATGTAATAAATATCCATTCCCTCTAGTCAAAAACATAGAATGCCATCCATCGATGGATCTGTCACATGCATTTCCAAGGTTGCGAGGACTTACATTTCGTATTGTAATCGTAATTATAAATGGGGTTCGATTTACAGTACCCAGTCAATAAATGCAAGAGCTTATAGAAACTACCACTGAGGATCGTACGATTCTCTGCCTTAGCTATTGCTTCCACTATGGGACAAATTACTTACTCTGTTATCGAATAAGTGCTTGCCCTCATGGGTAAATCTTTGCGACTTGATTCTGAGTGTTATGCAAAATGTTATTGCAGCAGAACAGGTGATTGATTTTGTAGATCAAGCATAATTGAATCAGCGAATACCAGAGTCAAATTTACATTGCAAAAGTTTCTCGTAAAATTGATAAGAAGAATAATATGAAACCACTAGGAAAGTATTACCAGAGCTAGTATAAAAAACAACCTAAAATAGGCACATAGGTTACATGATATAGACACCAGGGTAGGTTGCATGCTATAAATGTTAGGTAGAGTGCACACGTGGTGCATGCATGCTAGGCATGCTACCCAAAATGCTCTTTCACTTTTTTGTCCAAGATACTCTTTTACCTTTTTAATATTTTATTTCAATTATTAACATTTAATATTTTATTTTATTTCAATTATTAAGATTTAATATTTTATTTAAATAAGTAAGTAAATATATTAAAACATGTAAATTTATATTAAAATAACATATATAGACAAGTATAATGTATCATTGTTGGGCTTTAAATAATGTGGTTGTTATTTACCAAAGTCGTGAGTCTAAAATCGAAGATATAGTCTATGAATATCATGTACGCAAGATATTGTCACCTCCTGTTACTTATGTTTGTAGGAAGAACCATGTTTATTCATTCCTTCAAGCCCATCGAGAGAGAAGAAGAGATCACCACTCCTTACTTAGATCCCCTCCTTCCCTTCCTATAGCGCCAAGCTAGGTGCAAGTACTGGGGTTTCAAGTGCAAGTGTTAGAGATGCGTTCCGGAGCACTCTCTAAGGACATCTTTGAAGCCTATAATTATTGCATGGTTTGAGAAAATGCATCAACAAGCGGAGGAGGAATTGATGGCTACAAGGTCTAATCAACAACCTATCGATGTGGATATTCCAGCATGCGCAAAAATTCGTAGAGCTTGATTTAGAGGCAGAGAGGTTCATTGGGAGATCCCAACTATCTGAAGAAGAGAATAACTAGATTCATGCATATTTTATGTCTTCATACCTGGCAGGAGCATAGTCCAAATGCTTTTCTCCCATCATCTTCAATAGCTTCCATCCTTTAAAGCTTATGGTGGCCATTCAAAGCACTGATCCCTCGAACTTTCGAAATTTCAACTTGACAATGTGGTTGTTGAAGAACTCTAAACCTTGTGCAGGGGATGAAAATGAAACATTAATTTGGTAGTACGTATCTGAGCAAGTGAGAGAGGCATGCATCAGTGTGTTTGGTAGACACTCTGAAGATGTTTTCCAAGCGCTTGTCCTCCATTATATAAACGAACAGGCTGAAGAAATTGTGCCTGTCATCAAGTATGTACACAAACTACTGTAAAAGGACACCACCCTTTTCCCGGCCACTTCGGGGTCATATTCGATTTGCAAGACATTTGGCATAGGCATATTTTGTTTGAAATGTTCTAAGTAATTAGTTAAATCGTGATATCCCTGTTATGTGACAAATATAAGAAGTTAAACTAAGGTTGAATACAATGCTCAAATGGCTTTCAAATTTTCTGTTCAGTGTTTAGCATTGATGCCTTGATTTGATATGGATAATTGTTTGGCATGGATGAAAACTAAATACAATGCTCAAATGGTTTTGAAATCTTCTTTTTGGTGTGTTTGGCATTCACACCCTATTTTGACGTGGAAAATTGTTTGGCATGGATGAACGCTAGTATATTTTTATAGGCAGACGAAGGAATGTAAAGTGTAACTTTTAGTAGGTTAAATTATACATTTACAAAGTAGTATGGGTTGGACATGGATTTGTTATATACTCTAAGGAGGTGGTTAATCTCTATATATATGCAGTATTTAATGCTACTACATATCCTATTCTATATAGGATACGATATGATACCATATGTTGTTGTTAGAATGACTGTTGTGCATGTTTAATGCTACTACATGTGGGATATAGGTTATTAGAATCTGACTGTTGTGCATAGTATATAGGCCTTCAAATTTGATGGTCTGCGTACCACATCCAACAATAGGGCCAATATTACTCACCATTCAAAGATACCAAACAGAAATACACTATTTGTACCTGTGATGATATAATTCTAGGATACAAAGGACGTAGCATGTATTTAATTTTGAAATAGAACGATCCAGAAATTTCTGACTTTACTTAGGTAATTCAGACTTTTACTAAATAGCTATGTTAATTATGTATATGTTATCATTATGTTTAAATTACTATTATTATTATACTATATTCCAATTTGTTATGATATTTGTAATATTCAGTTTTGGATTTGATATTATGATTAAATGGTATCACAAGTCCAAACAGAGTAATATACATGGTTAACATTTCTTTTATATGATGTAAATGCTTGAAACATTAATTTTATTCTTCCTTGCCAATCACCAATGCTCTAAGACTAATTTAATGTGTCTGATACTCATTTCACCACATTATTCTTCATTAGCAATTCCACAAAATGTTATTTTTAATTAGCAGATGTTGGTGAATGAGGAAATATTAAATTTCATGTTTGGAAGAGATATTTTGAGAAGTCTCAAGACAAAAGAGATCATATGTACCAAACGGTCCAGACAAAAAAATTACACTTCATCTTACAGTCAATAATTCCTTGGCCGACTGAAATCATACGGAGGTTGAATGACAAATAAGGGTGAAAACAATTTCCTTTGTTTATTAAAAAAAAAACTGAAATTGTTTCAACTTTCACAAAATTATAAACTGGAAGAAGATTTACAACTTGTTTGGCTCTATTGACTTCACATGTTGCTAATTGTAAATTATATTACTATACAATTTATTGATAAATACGTATCATAGCAGAGACAATGCAGAACAATAGAATGAAAATTGTGCATTTTAATTTATGGGCAGGTATGTTGTGTAGGCAAGCCATTAAGTTATTCTTGTAGCATATTGATTAAGTAGATGCAAAAACTGGGACTCGCCAGAAGCTTTGGAGAATGAGTATGGAGGATTTCTTGGCAAAGAGTCATGTAAGATTCACTGTCTGAATATTCTTCAAAGTCTTCTGAAAAACTGAGACATTTGATTCTGATATATTGATCACACTTTCATGGAGGACTTCAGATTCTTCGCAGATCAACACCTTACAAATCCAGATTTCCTATTCTCGATGTTGGTATGAAATGAAAAATACTCCAGATGTGCACGTAAAATTTGATAAAACTATAGTTCGCCATAAAACCAAGAATCAAAGGAGCACTTGTGCATTGAAGCTCTGATTCCTTATGGATACCGAATACAAGTTGCACACATGCATGATGGAAGTTGACCAGTTCTCTTATAGGCAGGGACTGTCGCTACGCAGTTTCCCTTGTTGATATAGCTCACATGTTTGTGATAGTGGATAAATGTTATCTATATAATTTTATGTAAATAAAAAATTTCTCTATTTTAATTTACCTCAATGATATGGAAAACATCTACGCTATCACATAATATTTCTTTTTATAAATAAAAATATGCTCTTTCTTTGGAAAAAGAAGAATTAACAATAACTCCCCTCCCATTCGACTTGTGTTATCTTGGGCAATTAAAAAAAAGTCATAATGTTAATGGTTTCTAAAATAAAAGGCCCACAATTTTTAAAGATGGTATCTAATTAAAGAGCATAGATTTTTTAAGATATGTATCCAATTAAGGAGCATAGTAATTAGCGGTAGTAATTCTAGATGGAATAAAAAAATTCATAATGTTAATGGTCTCCAAAATAAAGGTCCTACAATTTTTAAAGATGTTATCTAATTAAAGAGCGTAGACTTTTTATGATACGTGTCCAATTAAGCAAAATATTAAATAAACATAGTAACTGGAGATGGAATCATGCCACTTGTGCTACTTTGGGCCCTCAATTTTGGTGTCAGATGATTGGAATATTCTCTTCCATAGGATTGAAAACCAATATTAGTTAGTTAGAATGTGTAACTGTATTGTGCCATACAATACTACATTGAGCATTGTCCCCTTATTTGATTTTTTGATGCTTGGTACATGGAAAAGGTTTAACAGCCTCCTAGTTCCCCACATGTTGATACACATTCTTTGTTTTCATGTCCCTGTCTGAAGTAATAGCAGGAAGTCTTGGGCCAACAATTTATTAAACCTACAATCACTAAGTATTTTTGGTTGCTCTGAGCAAGAGTTCAAGTATGGAAGCATTGGTATGTTTAGAGCTCTAATGTCAATGCTACCTTGGATTGTGTGTTATCCCAAATGAAGAATTTTATAGAATACAATAAATTATAATCCATTAGCATCATTGTAGAGGTACTTAATATTTACAAAAAGTCAATCACAACTCTATTATTTTTTGTTTTTGTTTTGGGGTATATTTAATAAAATTATTTGGCTCCAAGGAAAAATTCATATTTCATTGGTGGATGGTTGATGCCATCCCTAATGAACCTTGAGTAAGCTAGTGTGCCCTTGGAACACTTATACCTAAAGACCTCTTGTACAAAGGAAAATTGGTCTACATTGCACCTGTTAAAAAAATTTCACCTTTGTCATGCCATGTCCACTCTGTATTCAAGTTTGAACCCACTCCACCCATGGACAACACTGGGAGCAACTCAATCCTATACATAAAGGTTGTAGATGATGTAGTCATTACGAGGCTAAAAAAATTAGAGATTTTTGTGAATCCATTAACTTAATGGTAAGAAGAAGAATCTTACTGTTGTTACTTGTCAACTTTTTACCTAAATACTAATTAATGGTCAAGTGCGCTTGCATTTGTATTCTTTGAAGAACCTTTTATTAAAAACACATGGTTTTTTTTTTTTTTTAATTTGAGTAGGATTTTATTGTCTAATTATGATTTGTGCATTTGATAAAGGATATTTTCTAATGAAGTGATGGGTCTTCCATTTGTGTAAATTAACATAGTTCTCTGAAAACACCCCTTAAAGACTTGTTGTCTACTTTTTTAATTAATTGTCCATACTACGTTTGATTGAGAAAAACACCATCACACACTTCCTTTTTTTGTTTTTCCTTGTTACACTATCCAATAGGATTTGTGGTTCATATTTTGTTGAGCCGCACATTAAAATGTAAGTGTTTGTAGTTTACATTTTGTGGTGTAGATATATGTATCTCCTTTATGTAATGTAGTAGCTGACAGATATTGAGCTAACCCCTTGTAATGATTGTGGTGAACTTGTGGTTGACTCATAGATTAATGGATGAAATCACAAGTTACTTCAATTTTTTTATGCATGTAAATTTTCATTATACATAATAATCATGACCAAAACAACTAACATATTGTGACTCCTTGGAACATTTCAACCATAAAAACATTCTCTTAAAATTTAATATACATCTCATAGAATTTTATTTTCCATCTTGTTTTGGTGTATGAGCATTGTACTTGCCTAATTGTTTTATAGGAAATATTTCTAGGGTCAACAAGAAGCTCTCTCATAGATTGGAACAAAAAGTAAGCTATTATTATTATTGTTATGATTTGGTATCAATTCATTATTATGCACTATAGTTTGACGAAAATTTATAAGTTCATGTTATCATGAACCTATTTGTGTTCATTATGATATCTAGTATTATCCATTATCCTAGCTACAGAGTTATTAAGCAAGGGTAGCTTTAACAATAAATATTATAGTTTATATATAGATATCCTATTAATATTATAGATGTTAGACAAGCCTTTTGGAGTAATTTGACTTTTATAACACTCTGAAAAAGTCTTTGGCCAAAATGCTTTATCCAAAAATGTAAATTGCTATCTACTAGGTCCTAGGGTAGCTTGCACAATCTCCTAATGATCATTGATCCTCTCTAATGGGGCATTTATGTAGTACAACAAGGTATTTTATGATAGATTTTCTAATTTTAATTTCATTCTGGTTACAAAAATTGGTTTATAGGCTCAATGTTCTAGCATCTAACACAAAAAAAATTATGTCGTAGTTAGAGGACATTGATTCATCTCATTCTTATTATGAACAAGATATATCTTGACTATGACTTCAAATACTTTGTTTATTATTTCTTTTTAAATTTATGAATTCTGTCATTTTATAAGGGTTATTAAGTAGGAAAGGATATTGGGTAATGCCAATGTAAGCTTGTTGGGCTAGTTGGAAACCTATGTATATATACTTTTCTTGGAGATTGGAAGTGTTATTTAAGGAAATGAGAGTTAGATTTTCTCCCTTTTGCTATCATATTAACACTCTTTTGATTAATGTTGTCAGGATTTGAAAGATAGGCTACATTATTATCATTGGATGACCAACTATGGTCCTTTTCATTTTGCATGAGAAAAATCATACTTAATTTCTACGATCCTTCTTATAATGACCAGGGATATCACTCAACATTCATGTGGAGGACCATGTGGGAAGCTACTTGACAAAGGGAAAAAGACACAAAAGGCTCCTTTACCACATAAATGTAACCTTAAATGGCGTCTATGTCCCCAACCAGCTTCCGCAACAATGACCCTCCCTCATCATTGACCATGTCGTAGAAAAATGATGACAAGGAGATCCAACAATCATACTTCTATTGAATAATCGTGTGGAAAGAAGTGTGAGAAGCCTCTCAAATGTTGATGACATTACTGTGAATATTTTCCAAGAAGTTCCTTATGATCCTTGCAAGGTTTTGATAAATGATCCTTCATGATTTTGTGGGAAAAAAAAGGAGAAGATAATTTGAGGAGATGCGGATATCTTGGTTGAGTTAGATTCAAATAATGGTTTTTTCAATGTGAGAATGTGTGTATGAATATGATTTCATGTCATAATCACAAGTGTAGCTAGGGATTCCATCCTAGAGAGTGTGGAGTATGTGAAATGTTACCTAAGAATATTAAGTCTTGTCCTTGTGGTAAAACTCAATTGAAAATATCCAGAGGAAGAGCTACATGGATCCTATGGAAACCTGCTCAGAGATATGTAAAATGTCACTTCCTTATGGAAACATTTGTGAATGATTTCCCATGTGGTTCTCATGATAATTTGTGCAACAGACCTTGTGGTAAAACAAGGCAATGTGGAATCCATGCTTTCACTAGGACCTGCCATGTTAGAATGTCATTATGGAAAATTTGTGGAGCTCCAAGGAGAGATTGCAAACACACTTTCACAACTCCATTTCCCCCGCATACTCCATCCATCGATACAAGATGTAAATCTCTAGTACAAATATTATGTTACTATGGTAGATTAACATTATAGGTGCCATGTGATTCAAGAGGTAACAATATGGAATCTAATCTATTTTTTGAAGCCTTTATGCACAAATTTCTTGCTCGTCTACAACTATTACAACCACATTTAAGTAGAGTGCCTATTGGGAAAATAGAACTTGTATGTAATGATGAGTATGACAAGTTAAAGAAGTATGCCTTTGTCCTCTTCCCAACGTAGGTTGAGCTATGAAGGTTGAATTCACATATTTTAGATTTAATAACTAGAGAGCTAGAATGGGTCTCAGATGTTGAGTAAATATTTAGATTCTTGGTTTTGTCTACAACAAAAGGCATTCATTTGCATATTTTATGTGCAATTACCATGGACAAAAGGAATACATTGAAGCTTCTTGAAGAAATATGTAAGCTCTTAAGAAGGGATCCAACATGTGTTTTGATTGTAAAAGCTACAAAAAAACCAAAAGCCCCTCCATGTCATAGCATAAATTCTAGGGGTTCAATTCTTGCAATAGGGAAGGTGCATCCTTTACCATTCAAATCATATCTATTATGGATATGAGGCTTGTCGTTTGGATATTTTATTTACCATGCAATGCAAACGTGATTTCACTGATATTCAGGTTTGGAGGTGAGTGTGAGCTTGTGTAGCTAAATGACAATAATGCATTAGCTATATACAAAGATCACACAAGAATTTTAATAACTCTTAAGGTAGAGAACCATGCATATACATACCTAGGTGGAAATGAAGCGCCTATAACAAACATAATTCCCAACCAAAGTGTATGAAATACAACAAAATGACCGGACAACTAGATGGACTTATGCATGGATAATAATTGAGAAAAGGTCAAGTCATGGTTGAAACAATTAACAATTTTCTTGTATTTAAGATTTATGAAAGTCATCACATCATGTATATTTTACTTGTATTTCCATAAAAGTTATGTTTCCATGGAAATTTTTATTATGAAATATCTTAAAATTTGTTATTAATTAAGTAAAATATAAAATTGTTTGTTCTATTTTTTATCCTAGCCAACTCACAACAAGGAAATATAGAGCAAAATCACCAATTTCAAGAATAAATATGGAGGAATTGTACCAAAACAACCTCTTATTTTGAAGGTAAAAAATCATGATATATTTGAAGATTATGAGGCATTCATATTGGCATAATCAGGCAACGTCTTTAACTTGAACATAGGCCACATGATTTTTACGTCTCAAGGAAGTAGAAGTAAGATTTCAATGTAGCATCATCCTTTCCTTTTGTTGATATTTTCATGTCTTTCAATGGTTTTCAAAGAAACATTAATTAGTGTTACATGTTATCACCTTACGCGATATCCTTTGCAACATGTGGTACAATTTATAGCTATACTAGTAGGGATGTCTATTTTTGAATAAATCTTGCACATTTATGTGGTGTGGTTTTTGAGATAGTGAGTTTGGATATTCCACAGTCTGCGTTTTTATGTCTATGTTTTGAGACTAGAACAAGACTCATCCTCAGGACTGAATCTACAAAGAAGAGAAATAAGGCTATGTATATGATATGTTGTGCCGGGAAGATGAGGAGCCGACTAATTCAAGGTGAAATATATTAGAGATTATATTCACCTTGAACTAGTTGGATCCTCATCTTCATAACACAACATATCATATATAGCATTATTTCTCTTGTTTGTAGTTTCAGTCCTGAGGATGAGTCTTGTTCTAGACTCGAAACATAGACATAAAAATGCAGATTGTAGAATATCCAAACTCACTATCTCAAAAACTAGACCACATAAATCTCCAATCCATTATTGTTACCCTATACGAAGGGGAAACTTGGAAAGAGGTCCGTGATCTCGAGAAAATGAGGGATAATATAAAAAGAAGGGAAGCTTATTTATCATTCCTGAAACACTGTAGTGATTCCAATCTAACTCCATCATTTTGCTGCATTAAGCATAAACTACACAACCATCAAAATCAAAAAGCCTTCGACCGACTCAATAAATCTCTAATATATTTCACATTGAACTGGTTGGCTCCTCATCTTCACAGCATAACATATCATATATATTTCCTTATTTCTCTTCTTTGTAGATTCAGTCCTGAGGATGAGTCTTGTTCTAGACTTGAAACGTAGACATCAAAACGCAGACTGTGGAATATCTGGACTCACTATCTCGAAAGGTTGCACAATTTTAATTTCATTATCAATAATTATTAGGTGGATGAGAAGGATTTAACCACCATAGGATACTCTTAGTAGTATACACAAATTAAAAGTTGAGATTTATTTTCAAAGCAGTTATGACTTTTAATTAAATTAATTAATTAAAAAAAATTCACATAAGAAACTTTTATATGAATCGAAATATGAATTTTTGGTATCTAGTATTAATAAATCATGGTACTGTAATACACATATTTACAAATTAAAAATCTCAATGGATAAGATTCTTGTTTTATATATATATATATATATCTTTTTTATTTTTTTATCAATAATAATAATAAGAATAAAACAAATAAACTTAAAATTTACTTAAATATTGTGATTCTTTAATCTTATTATTATTAATAATAGTAAAGTTAAATTTATTTAATTCTTATTATTTATTTTAATTTGAAAACATGATATATATATATATATATATGATGAAGTAAGTGTCTTGTGCTTAATATTAATGGATGACTATGTATATTTAACAATTATTAAAAAATAAATTTAAATTCATACATTGCAATTAACATAGACATTGCACTTTTTCTCTCTTTTTCTTTGAGCTAATGTTTTGGTGATTTTGGGGACCATGTAGTTTTAGAAACCACGATCTATTTGCACACATGCCATCAAAATTAGGTAAAGACATTTTCCAGCCTTCCCCCTAACAATCCTTAATATGACTTAATTTTCTTATGACTCCTCCCCATAACATTAAATTTAAAACAACACCTACCTTACAGAACAAAACCCTCAAAATCTAATATAGCAACTTAAATATTAATTAATACAATAAAATCAAAATAACTTAAAAATTAATTAATATTTTTATATATTATACTCCAATTTTTTTTTATTTATTTAGAAATAATTTACTTATTTTTTAAATATTCACCATTTAATTTTTATTTAAACAAACCCTATTATTATAAAAAACAATTAAAGATAATTTGAGATATATTTTTAAAATATTCCTTATTAATAAATTTCACACAAATAATAAAAACTATTTAATTTTTTTATTATTATATTTATACGCTTCTTATTATCATATTAATTTCGTTTTCGTTTTGCTACTGAAACGGTATTGATTACATTGTATTTTGTTATTTATTATATATTATACCATGGATATATTTTTAATTACAAACACAACTAAGAAAATGTGTATATCTAATTATTTGACAATTAAAATTATTAATAGTAAAAGTTAAACGAGGTTGTCTCCACTCGCTTACCTTATTTGGCCTTTACATCAACAAGCTAAACGATAAGCAACTTAGACTTCTTAAGGATTTCGGCTCTACCACGTGTATGATTGTTAACACTGAAAAAACAAAAGTTATGATTATCAATTCCAAGGGCACTTATGCTAATTTTATGTAAGACAATAGTAACTTGAAGGAAGTTTCTTCCTACAAGTACCTAGGAATTGATATTCATCACAAGCTCAATTGGAGCTATAACATTGAGAAAATGATTAATGGGTGATGGAAAGCTTATTTTGGTTTTGAAAATAATTGTAAAACGACAAACCTTATAATGTCATATAGAAAGAAGTTCCTCTTTCAAACTTTAGCCAGTCTGGTTATCTTATATGGATGTGAGGTTTGGGGTTGTAGCATCTGTAGAGAATCCTGGAAAAAGGTTGAGCAAACCTAGAACCATTTTATAACGTATAACGTCAAAATTAAAAGCAACACACCCTATCCTATTCCCCTTATAGAAGTGGGTCTTCCCCCTATCAAGAGCCTAGCTATGACTAGGCTTCTATTGTACAAGCACAAACTCAATAACATAGGAGAACATAGACTTCCTAAACTAGCTTTAAATTCTAGCCAAAACCACCTAAGGCTCAAATGAGGTTGGTATCAAGAAACTAAGGCATGGTTAAACCATTGGGAGATCGAAAAGAACGTTGCATTGCAAAACATTAATGACATTAAAAATATTATTACTTCTAAGTTCAAAGAAAAATGTGGTGTGAGAAAGATTTAGCTGCTAAAAGAAAATTAAGATATTATAAGGAGGTCATCAACCCCACCCTAGAAGATCAAGAGTATCTCTCTGTTTTAACTAGCTCAAAGAAGATAATTAATAGAGCCAATATTAGAACGATATCTCATGAGCTCCATAGTGAAACAGGTCGTTGGGTAGTTCCTAAAACACCATGGATGGAAAGGTTCTGCCATCTCTGTGAGAATACGAACATTGAGGATGAAAATCACTTCCTCTCAGAGTGCCTTGCGTACAAGCACATTAGATCTCAATTTCAAAATCTTTGTTGCAATATTGACCTTCCTAGCCTTTTATGATGTCAAAATTACAGTGAGCTCAGGAGGCTTCTCTCCATTAGATCTCAATTTCAAAATCTTTGTTGCAATATTGACCTTCCTAGCCTTTTATGATGTCAAAATTACAGTGAGCTCAGGAGGCTTCTCTCCAAGCTTTCTGAGCGTAGGAATAAAATCATAAATCAAACTAAATAATTCGTTTGTTTAGGTCTGATAGACCAAAGTTTGGTCTTAGTGGACGTTAACCATCATCATCATTATAAATACTTTTTAAAATTGATCTATATAAATACCTTTTAAAATTGTATTAGCTCCGAATCAATAGAACAATGAATGGATTTTATTAAAATTATATAAATAGAGAATGTTTAAAGTTATCGGTATTTTACTATGTGAGATTTTAACATATTTCGAATTTTTTTTGTAACTTCCAAACATATGGTGAGATTAGATGTAATTAAGAATTTCTTTAAAATTAAAAAACTTAAAATGAGAACATAATAAACTAAAATAGAAAAAGAAAACAAAAATACTTATGACTAATGAAAAATCCAAATAAAATTTAATTGTTTTATTGTTAAAAATAGGTATGATAATAAACTAAAAGAAAATATTAATTATAAAAGGTATAAAGGAAAGTTTCAAATATTTGTAATTAATGAGGAAACTTGGGGATCACAGGCTTGTTTTTTTAAACAACTTTTAATTCAGACAAATTGGATTTAAATCACATAAAATTACACATCAAAAAATAAAAAATTAGAAATTTAAAAATTAATTTTCAAATTTTCAAAAAATCAATTAAATATTAAATTTTTCAAAAACTTTAAAAATATTTTGAATTAAATTTTAAAAATTTTCCAGTCAAAACATTTGGACCCAAATGGATGACAACATAGTCTGCCTTCACAGGTATAATAAATAAAAGGTTATTACTTTAATTAACAAGTTTTTGTTTGGTGTACCAACAATAATATGGTTAATTTGAATCAGTGATTCTAGGGGTTGAGAGTATGATTTATTTTTGACAATCTAGTCTTGATTTCAAGAATATGTTTGGGCCATTGTGATAAGATTCAAAAAGAAAACTCCTAATGGAATAAATGCCATCACTGTGACACTAGGATATCTCATGTGTTGATAAGTCATATGTTATGAATATATATGACTTCTTCAAGTAAGTTGTTGAATATATTCTTTGTATCATAGTGATATCTAAAATGTTCGATCTTTAACATTATCCTAATTAGAGTTAAATATTCTCCATAATTAAATAATAATAATAAAATCCAAAAATTTCCACTTATACTAAAAATGAATTTAAATATTATAATATTGATTGATTTTAGATTTCTGTCATTTATATATTTAGCTGTACAAAAATTATCTACATTGTTTTTAAGCATGTCATCTATATTGCAACGTCTCAAATTAAAGAAATAGAGTGCAAAAAAAAATAATAAATATATAAAAGTAAAAAATAATATTAAATGTAGAGTACAAATGTCATTAAACAAAATTCAAAGATGAAAAGGTAGAGGAAAATTATATATTATGATAATAATAAAATATAACAAAATAACTTATTGTATATGTTATAATATAATGATAAAAAATAAAAATGTAAATAATTGATAATAATAATTAAAATAACATTATAATATTATTACAATAATACATTATAATATTATAATAAACTAAAAGTATTTATATTTAATTATGATAGAAATATACATCGTTTTGTATTAATTAATATATTAATTATGATATAATGATAAAAATAATAAAATAATTCATAATAGTAGTAAAGACATTAAAATAAAGTTATTATCATAATATATTATAATAAATTAAAATTATTAACAATTATAGATATCATTTTGTATTAATTAATATGGGATGGTGGTGATGATGATGATTAATATCCACTAAGACCAATGTGGTCTATCGGACCTCAAGAAAAGAGAGCTTAATTTTCATTTTTCAAAATCTTGTTTCTGTGATCAAAGAGTAGGGAAAGAAGTGTTCCAAGATCATTATAGGTGGGCTGGCTTAATAAGTTAAGAAGATTGAAGGTGTGGCTGATGATAGGGAATAGAGAGTGGATGTGGGAAATAGCTAGATAGTTTAAAAGGAAGTGTCTTTCATCTTCCACCTTCTTAGTATCACAAATATGGCAAATTATATCATCCGAGGGAGTCCTGGGAATAGACCACCGTCGAGTCTCACATTGAACCTCGTGAGAGTTAGTTCTAATCCTAGCGATGTTCATTTTCTTCTTAGTGCCAGTCAAAATAGAGATATAATTCTGGTTATCGTGGGTGGGGTTCATAACCGACTTATAGTACATAACTACCTTTTATCCTCCAGCTCCTTAGCATCCCACATCTTGTCCTTAAAACTAGAGGTAGTAATATCTTTGATATTGCCCTTTCTTCCCATGATGATCTCCTCCTTAATCCCGCATAGGTTGAGCCAAGAATGAGCATCCTCATGCCATCTATGCTTGAGGGGCAGGTGGGGGTTTTGACTAAAGTTAGAAGAAATTTTTGGGAGCCTCTTAGATTCCATATTGTGAAGGTTCTTCTTATACATGAGATATCTAAACATAATCACACTCTCAATGGGCAACAACCCAACTTAGATCAAGAGGATAGGATAGGGAGTATTTCCTTTGATCTTGAGGTTAAAGGTTATGAATTTCTTTTGGATCATCTCAATATTTCTCCATGGCTCCCTAGATATACTAGACGCCCAAAATTCACATCTGTATCAGATAATAGAGTCGACGATAGTCTAAAAAGGGAACCATCTTTTACTCAAAATGTAAATATTGGCTAACTTACAATTGTTTTCAAACTCATAATAAGCTTTCCAACCTCCGATAATTCTTTTCTTGATGTTATAATTCTAGTTGAGCTTATGAGGAAAGTCAATACCGAAATATTTATAAGAAGAAACTTGCTCAAGACAATGGATATCATAGATGAAGCTATCATGGGTGATATTTCTGGATTTAATGATCATGACCTTAGCCTTATCAGTATTAATTGTCATGCCCATCTTAGATCAGTAGACATAAAGAGTCTTAAGCTGCTTGTCGAGGTCATCATGGCTCCATGCAAGAAGAAGGATATCATCAGCATAAAGGAGCAGAGTAATGATAATACCAACGAGCTCA
Organism: Pinus tabuliformis; assembly: GCA_031772625.1. Classification (NCBI taxonomy): domain Eukaryota; kingdom Viridiplantae; phylum Streptophyta; class Pinopsida; order Pinales; family Pinaceae; genus Pinus; species Pinus tabuliformis. The sequence goes on from CM062811.1 coordinate 958,210,557, forward strand.
GTGCCTTTACAGCCCGCAGTCTCTAAGCATTCCTCTAGCTTATCGATGTAAATACCAAAAAGGGTAGGGGAGAGCGGACAACCTTGCTTAACCCTAAGATTACATTTTATAACTGTAGACCACCCTTCGTTGATCTTAATCTTGGCAATGATAGTTTCCTAGAGGCAGATCACAAAAATCCTCACTTTAGAAGGAACCATGATCTCTTCGAGCGTCTCCCAAAGCTTATCTTGGGGAACAATGTGAAAATATTTTCTAAATTCCACAAAACAACGAAAAAGATCAATTTTTCTATTGCGACGTTATTTTGTGATGATCCTAAGGGTGACAAGGTGGTTGATGATGGAGTGATGTCTCCTAATACTAGCTTGCTCTTTAGCTCTTTTACCTTGGTTCTCAAGCGAAAGGCTAAGTTTTTTTTTTTTCCAGAATGATCCCATAAAGCTTGGCTAGGATGTGGCTAATTATAATAGTTCTATAGTTAGAGGTAATGCTTTTGTCCCCTTTTTCCAAGATAGGCACAATAATGCTTTTCAGCCAAAGCTTAGGGAAGTGATGCATTATATCCAAATTAAGAAGCTTGTGGAGATGAGGAATGAGGATATATTTTCCCATTTTAAAGATCTCAACTTAGTAACCTTCAATATATTTGGCTTTCCCATTCGTGAGATTATTAATCCCAAAATCAATGTCTCCCAGAGAAAACACATCATCCTTAATAGGAGTGTTTAAGATGGTTCTCATGGTGTCTAGAGAGTTATACAACTTCTTAAGATAGTTATCCAAATTTTCTAGGGGGGTAGGATGATTACCTTTAGTTTTATGAACAAGCACATTCTGCCAAAACTTTTTGGGTGCAACTTTAGAAAGGTTGAGAAGATGCTCGCGTCTCTTATTAATATATGACATCTTCTACCTCCTAACGAGAAATTTGTATATAATTATATTTTGGATCATAATTCTTTCATTAGGGGCATCTCGATTGATTTCCTAGCAATTTTACAGTCTTTGTCATACCAAGTATTGGAAGTTCTATTACTCTTCTTATACGAAGTCTTATTGGCAAATTCTTTAATGGCGATGGAAAAGGTAGTTGTAAAATGGTAATAGATTTGATCAATGTTGTTATTATAAGATAGGGAGCCTAAATTACTTTCCAACTCCCTTAAGAAAATATCAACATTATTTTTATTAAAGTAAATGTGACTTTTGCATTCATTATTCTCTTGCATGTTGGTGATATGTAATATTAATAATAAAAATACTGCTAAATGTTAAATATAACAGTAATGATAATTATTATAATGATATTAATAATATATAAATGATATTATAATAAAATAGATTAATATATATATATATATATATATATATATATATATATAAAAGAGAATTCGATATAGTATTATATACTAATAAAATAGTAGTAAATGTCAATATAATAATATATTATGAATCTTATTTATTATAGTATAATAGATTGGTATAATATAAGTATTATAATTTTAAAAAGCTAAAAGAAAATGGAAAGTGAAGGACAAGAGTAACGAAAAAATAAAAATATAAATGGGAAAAGGGCATTATCGATCATAGGAAAAAGTATCATAAAACCCCGAGACAGAATTTAAAAGGATAAATGTTAGAAAAATAGAAGGAAAATACAAAAATAAATCAAGGAACATAAGAAAAAGAGAGAGAAAAATCCATGATATTGATTCTTCTTGATATCTGTTCCATTTTCCATATATATATGAAATTCGTGTTTTTCCAATATAGCACTTATGAGAATGGTAGTCTATTCGTTAATATTGTCTTTGATCTATCTCATTTCTTTTTCTAATGTTCATGTAATTTATTTTTTTCCTAAATAATATCTTCTTTCCAATTCCAAACCTAAAGAGTGCTTTAGTTTTATTATATTAATGAAAAAATGGGTTCATCACATTAATTTTTTTTAGCTAGTATATATAAAACATAATTTAAAAAAAAATACATTTCTTTTCCAATTTAAAAAAATAATGCTAAATAAAAACTAAATAAGAAAATAATTTTATATTTACATTAAAATTCATTTATTGAAAAATATATTATAGCTTTACACATATTAAAATCAATCTATTATAAATTAACATATATATATATTAGAATTTCAATTGAAATGAATATGATAATATTAAAATATCTTATGACGCTCAGAGCATTTCATGACCATGTGTTTTATTAAGGTATTTAGTGGTGAAAAAGTCATGGATTAGAAATTTAATCGGAAAAATTCTATCCATCATAAAATCTAGTATGAAAACATAAATTAAGAGTACCAATCATCTTAAAAATCACATTATTTACTAAACAAAAAATATATATAATATTAAAATAATTACATAATAGATTACAAATTGAAACAACATGGCTCACAGAAGCAACAAGGTTTTGGGAATTAACTAAGAATAAATGAAGGCTGATTTGAATAGGTAAACTCTACTGACCATAAGTATGATATACCAAGTAAAACCTCAAGTCTAAAAAGAACAAAAATATTTATAAATGAAAATCCCATTCTAGAAGATTAAGAAGAATTAAGAAAGGAGGTTCAAAAGGTAAAAGAAGCTAGGAAGGAAGGAAAATGGGCAATAATCAGAAATATAAAAGTTGTTATTCGAGCCAAAAAGATAGTAATAAATAGAAATTCAACAGGCTTTGGATTCTTTCTTGGAATTGTCGGGTTCTTCCATGGAACAAAGGCCCCAAGCGAAGTTGGATCTTGAAAGATGTTGATATTATATTGCTTATTGAAACTTGGGAGCACGAAGAATCTAAGGTACTGAACGTAGATGTCTTTGCACTATGGTATACCTGGAACAAACAATCCTCCCATACAGGCATTGGGGGTATATCTTGTTACATTAAGAAGAACATCTCCCCTGATGCTAGGATTCATAAAAATGACACTTACAACCAATATAGTTGGATAGATATTATTGGATTTAATGATAAAGAGACTTACATAGAAATATGTTATTCCCCCCATCAATTCCAACTTCTATAGGAAAAAGAATCTAGATAAAAATAGTCCTTACAATGGTTTAGAGAATGATATTTCTAGCCTAAGGAATTAAGGTAATATCCTTTTAATGGGTGACTTTAATGATCGAACTTCAAGCAACGAAGCTATTCTTCTAAGGAATCATTCGAACCCTAGTCCTCTTTAGTTAGACGAAGACCTTACTCTAGCTAGATGGTACAAAAGGAGCTCTGAAGACCTCAGGGAGAATTTGCTTGGGTCGAGTTAGTCAAGCTCTGTAGTGCTCAGATCTCATAATTTGCAACAATCTAAAGAAGTGGCCCAATTCTAGCCAGATGACCTCCATCCATGGACTTGGTAGTAGCATTGTAGACTATGTTATTTCGCATCTCCATTTATACAAAAAAGTAATAAATTTTGACATCTTAAACGACCATGAATCTGACTTTGATCATAGGCATTTACTTATAACTCTCGATTTTGCAATGCATATAGATCACATAGAAGATAAACCTTATAGCCAAAATAAATTAATCTTTGATAGAAATAAAAACGATCTCTTTCTAAATGAATTAAAAACTACCTTTTCTCCTTTATCTAGTATAGGCAACATAGAAGAGCTCTATCATAATTTTACTACAACACTCTCGTATTCTATTAACAAGTTGTCATTTGAAGTTTCAAGCAATAAAATAAATAGAAAAATCAACCCACGGTATGAAAAAGATTGTAAAAGTGCTAGGAAAGCAATTAAGGAAGTTGTTGATGAATCTCTTAAAATTGGCAATATAAAATATACAAAGCCCTAACTAAAAGGGAAAAGATTAATTATATTCGTAAAAGACAAGAAAACCTCTTACACCTCTCTAAGGTAGCTCCTAAGAAATTTTGGAGGCGGATTCTAATTAGGAAAACTAAAGATAATAATAAAATTCCTTTACATGACTGGAATTCCTACCTTAGAAAGCTTTATCAATCTCCAAATGTCATGGATAAATTTGAAACCCTGCTCAGAACGGAAGAAGTTTTCTCATTAGAAAACATTGGTTTTGTGGTTAAATGCCTGGAAAATGGTAAAGCTAAGGACATTGAAGGTTACCAAGCGGAAATCTTAATAATTGGAGATCATGTCCTCATCCCCCACATCCACAAGCTTTTCAATCAAGCGGTCAAGCAAGGGTTCCCTAAACCATGGACTCAGAGCTTAATTATCCCTATTTTTAAAAGTGGGGATACAAATAACCCCTCTAATTATCGTACAATTATGATCAACCCTCTCTTAGCCAAGTTACATGGTATTATTTTCGAAAAGAAGTTGAGCATATGGCTTAAAGTGAAGGTAAGTGGGCTAAAGGCCAGGCACGTTTTAGAGGCCAACACTCAACAATGGACCACCTCATAAAGATTAGGATTATTGTGGAGGAATGATGCAATGATAAATATAGTCTCTTTTGTTGCTTTGTGGACATTAGAAATTCTTTCGATATGATTCCTAGAAACAACCTATGGAATAGATTAGAAGAGCTACAGGTTCCTTTTGAGTTGAGAGTTGCCGCTATAAGGTTATATGAGAATGTAATTGCCAACTTAAAAAGAAATGAGGGTTGGTCAAAAATATTAAGTGTAATATCAGAGTTAAACAAGGTTTCCCCCTCTCCCCTACCATATTTGGCATTTACATCAACAAGCTAGAAGGTTGTTTAGAGGAAGCAGGTTGTGCTGGCATGATCTTAGCTGGGATAGTCATCATCCTTCTTGTCTATGTTGACAATATTGTTCTTCTCACAGGGTGGTCATCTGGTCTTGATAAGCATCTTAGACTTCTTAAGGATTTCTTCTCTACCATGGGTATGACTGTTAACACTGACAAAACAAAAGTTATGATTATCAAATCCAAGAATGACACTTACGCTAATTTTATGTATGACAATAGTAACTTGGAGGAAGTGTCTTCTTACAAGTACCTAGGAATTGATATTCATCAGAAGCTCAACTAGAACTATAGCATTGATTATAGAAAAAAGTTCCTCCTTAAAACTTTAGTCACTCATGTTATCTTATATGGATGTGAGGTTTGGGGTTGCAACATCTCTAGAGAATCCTAGAGAAATATTGAGCAAATCTAAAATCATTTTATAATGTATAACCTCAAAATTAAAAGCAATATACCATATCCTATTCTCCTTATAGACGTGGGTCTTTCCCCTATCAAGAGCCTAGCTATGACTAGGCTTCTATTGTACAAGCCCAAAGTCAATAACATATCATATCATAGACTTCCTAAGCTAGCTTTAAATTCCAACCAAATTCATCTAAGGCTCAAACGAGGTTGGTATAAAGACACCAGGGCTTGGTCAAACCATTGGGAGCTCGACGAGAATGTTGCATTGTAAAACATTAATAACATTAAAAATATTGTTACTTATAAGTTCAAAGAAAAAATGTGGTGTGAGAAAGATTTAGCAGCTAAAATAAAATTAAGATATTATAAAGAGGTCATCAACCCCACCCTCGAAGATCAAAAGTATCTCTCTATTTTAACTAGCTCAAAGAAGAAAATTAATACAGCCAAGATTAGGACAAACTCTCATGAGCTCCATAATGAAATGGGTCATTGAGAAGTTCTTAAAACACCATGGATGGAAAGAATTTGCTATCTCTGTGAGAATATAAACATCGAGGATGAAAATCACTTCCTCTTAGAGTGCCCCGTGTGCAACCACATTAGATATGAGTTTCATAATCTTTGTTGCGACAATGACCTTCCTAGCCTTTTAGGATATGAAAATTATAGTGAGCTCACGAGGCTTCTCTCCAAGCTTGCTTTGTGAGCATAGGAATAAAATCTTAAATCAAACTAAATAGTTCGTTTCTTAGGTCCTATAGAACAAAGTTTTGTCTCAATGAAAATTAACCACCATTATCATCATCAAATAAAAAACAAAAAAAAAATTGAAATTTTTATTAAATAAATTTTATAGAACAATGCACCTTATATAGATATATAAACCACATGCAATTTATACCCATTAATATAAAATTTTGATACATAACATCAGCCATATAAAATTTTGAAACATAACATCAGCAGTGTGAGAAAAATTATTAAATACAAGATTTGGAAACATATATTCTCGAATGATATCACATCCAGTTTACACACTTTAATATAGACAATGAAAATACCAGACCAGGATCTTTGGGGGATAGTCGACTGGCTTGTGACCAATTACCGCAACTATCATTTATATATAATGAACATCCGTCCGTCCCCTTTATGCGGACTGTATGAGAGGTTGTTGGTTCATAGAGTACTGATAGCTTTAAGAGTAACTAAGCATATGAAGGTAGAGACCGCTACCAAAATTTCACCATGAGAAAACCAAGGATAGCCAGGATGATAAAATAAAATATTTTATATTTAAGTTATAATAGAAAACATAAATTAAAAAGAGAATGAATAATATCTCTTCTCGATTAGATTTTCAAACCTAAGATGACCTAAGTTAAATAAATTCAATATTTGAAAAAATATTTATTCTAGTATCTATCTTCCACACATCAATATAAAGTTTTGAAGCATAAGATCAGCCATCTCACAAAACTGAAATAAATTCAAGATTAAAAAAAGGAATATAGTCGAATGATACCAGATCCCATTTACACACATTAATATAGACAATGAAAAGACCAGACCATAGACAATTACAAGACCAGAACATGGTCTTTGGTAGATCGTCGGCTATCATGGGATCCTGTAGCAATCATTTATGCGTAATGAATATCTATCCATCCATGGCCTTCGTGCTAAAGGCCGGCACCAAAATATGAGGGTGAAAAAACAAAGAATAAACGGACTCCTGAGAATGATTTCTAATGCCAACACCACACCACTCGGCGACACGTCTAAAATGAAGACATGCAACTTTTTATTCAATGCATGGCTACAACAAGGGGAACCACAGAGAGTACTAGGATATCAAAGAGTTTACGCGTCTGCTTTCATGGCTGGGATAGGGTCCTGAAGTTTTTAAAATGAAGGTAATGATGATGAATGCCTTTGTGGAAAGTGGGTTATAGTTAATAAGTTGGAATTAGACTGAATTCAAATTGGATATGACAAAAATTTGAATAAAAATAAAATAATTGTAAAAATAAAAATTGCATAGTAAACATTTTAGGGATTTTTTTGATTGATTTATTTTGAATTTTGAATGATTTTTATTAACGAGGAATAATATAAGTATTTTACAAATAAAAATTATCTAAAAAGATCACTATACATTTATTACTTCTTTTGTTAAAAAAATTTTAATTCTAATATCTATTTTTAATTTTAAAAACTTATTAATATAATAAATACATATTTATAAAATTTATATTTAAAATTATTCAATGTAATCTCTCTTTAAATTAAAAAAAATCACTCATAAAATTAAACCAATCACTCACTAATTTCAGTTTTAGATTCTATTTTTCCTATCTTCATTTACTCTCATTTTCGTGTTTTTGGTATATGCCAGGCTCTGTCTATTTCTGTTTAGAGAGTAATGTATAACCGGTGACGAATAATAGATTTGGATGAGCTATAGATTTTTAATTAATATAATTTATTAATTAATATATTAACCATAGTTACCAAGTTCTAATTCGAATTCCAAACCATACCAGAAAAATTTGAATCAAAAAAGTTCAATTCAAAAAATAATTAGATAATAGATATTTTAAAAAATTTGAATCAAAAAAGTTCAATTCAAAAAATAATTAGATAATAGATATTTTAAAGAGTGATGTGTTCGTGAGTATTTTTCTTTATTTATTTTAAAATTTCAATAAATTTTATTAATTCTAAATAGTATAACAATCTTACAAGAAATCAAGCAAGAAAGAAACAACTTTCAAGACAGGTAGGGAGAAAGCCCCGCTCAACAACAAAAAAGTGAACTCGACAACTCCTCAAGCATCAACAAATATGAGGATTCTAATACCGCACAAAATAAGTCTTCATTTCATAGCAAAGCAGATCTCCTAGACAAAACTTCTTCTCCGACTATCTTCAAAAGGACAAACACAATAGATCCCAAAGCTAAGACACCAATGTCCCAAGAACCAGAAGAGATGAAGGAGATAGCAAGATAAAACAAGCTCGAAGACCGTGGAGAAAAAAAAAGAAAACTACAACACCAATCTTGCCAAGAAAAATGAGGAGCGAGACAATTAAAAGCAAAAAAAATTATAGGTCCGATATACCAATTTGGTCTTATAGGATGTTAACCACAAATAAAATTCATCTAAAAAATTCACCATTCATTTTTTCCTTCCAATTTTTTTTTTTTTTAAAACTCAAATATAATATTTTTTTTTTTCCTTCCAATTTTTTTTTTTTTAAAAACTCAAATATAATATTTTTTTCATTTAAAAAATTTATTATGTAATGGATGCATATTACACATTAATAAAATATATATTTAAAACTAATTGATCTATAATTTTTCAATATTATCAATAATTTTTCCATATATAAAAAACAATAACCAATAAAACAATCAATCACTTTCTGACCTTCTTTCTTTTCCTTGTTTCCAAGATGTTTCTAAGTTTCCAAGACTCAAAAAAAAATATAGTTTTCTAATTTCATAAACTCGTTTATCTATAATATTTTGGTATTATCTATATTTTTTCCATAAATAACAAAAATCACCAATAAAACAATCAATCACTTTGAAACATGATTTCCTTTCCTCGTTTCTAAATTTCCACGACGGTTCTAAGTTTCCACGACATAAAAACGAGAGTTTTCTAATTTCATTTTTTTTACCTTCTTTCTTTCTATATATGCCCTCTTTTATCTATTTATGTTTAGACGGTAATAAGTAGTCTGAATCATAAATTTTCTAATAATATGATTTCTTACCTTGAATGATTAATATTGTATTAAGAAGGTGTGCTATGAGATTGAATGAACCAACTAAATTAACCTGTTATATTGCGAATCAGATCATATTTAGGTGTGACTGAATTGGTGAATTTCCATATCTTTTGCTCCAATACGAGCAAATTTGGTAACTATGATATTAGCCCCTTATCCTATGAATTGTTAGACACTCAAGCCCAATTGGGGAATTTCCATTTTTTTTTGCCTCAATTCAGGAGAATTTGGTAACTATGTAGTGGGTAGTGGGATGAAGCATGGATAATGACATAATCACAAAGGTTTTCATAGGATTTTCATGACCTCATTATAGGTTGAAATGCAAGATCTAGGTAATGCCACTTTACAAGATCTTAAATTATGGGAATATCCAGGAATTTAATTGTTAAAAAAAAACAATTAGTTGATTTTCAAATATTCTTAGAATTTGCAATATACATAAGTTCATCCAGATGTCAATGTAGAAGCTTGTCATATAATCTTTAGGACACAGAAGACTAGAAACCGAATAAATTGTATATTAAATTATCTTAAAGAATTATGTACATGTACATATAAATACATATAGTAAACAATGGAATTAGTTTCTGGGAGTTCTTAGACTCCAGTAACTACCCAAACTAACCTAAGTTTAATCCTGAGGATTAGCTATCTAATAGTATCCCCCTTAATCCGAAGGGATATACGAAAGTCCAAGAACAAGAGCTCAAAATGTAGAAATGCATCTCAACCAAAAGCTCAATGTCTCTCAAGAAATGGTTTTTAAGGATAACCACAAACCAATATGGGAAAACTCAAGGTCTCATCCAAAACCAACTCTGGAGCCTTCATAATAGTGCTCATAACAACAAAAAATGTGGTTTTAAGGTGACCACAAAATCTGGAACTATCATAGCAGTTCCAGGAACAATTCCAAACATGGAAATGCTAAATCAACTCAATCAACTCAAATCTGACTCAGACTCGCTTGATATCTCAAACTCGAGCCTGTAGGAGACCATTAATTCCAAACATGGAAGTGCTCAATCAACTCAATCAACTCAAATCTGACTGAGACCCACTTGACATCACGAATTTGAACATGTAGCACACCATCAACCGTTCCCCATTTGTTGGATACAAGGTGAGGAGTACTCTTCATTACTGCAAGGTTGCTCATCACTATGGAAAATATTCTTCGATATGCCCTGTAATTCATCTTGGCAGTTTTGGTCCAATCCCAAGAAGCTATCCATCCGAAATTCACCTTCTCTCTTGAAATAGACTTCTTTCTAGAACATCTATTTGTATGATGATTTTGCTTTCCTCAATGTTCACATGGGTGAAGATCAAAACATCAATATTTCACATTTACAACTTTGTTACACTGTTGGCATCTATCAACTTGTTCTAGAACAACACCGTCCAGAAAATCCAATGCTTTGGAATTGTATTGGTTTAGCAAAATCTGGTATGTGAAAGGATGCATCCATAATATCCTCCTTGTAACACAAACCAACTTTGTGTTTATTTTTTCTAATCTCTTCGCATGGCCTTATGAAAGTTTTGGGAATATTAGGCTTCTCATAAGAACTTTTAGTTTCATTTTCTTTTGTAGTTCTTCATCAAGGTTGCTAAAGTGGTTGTGATGCTTGCTCATCTTGAAAAACAGGCTCAAGAACGGGCTCTTGAAGAACAATTTTTGGTCTTGCAGAAACATTACTCTGATGATCTGGCTCAAACAAATTATTATTCTAAACAAGAATGGTTCAAAATTCTTCTTTTGCAATTCTTCTTGCTGAAGCTGGGATTCTAGTTCCAAAAATTCAATTTTCCTTTTTGCATTTTACAAAGATATTTGGATGTCAAAGAGCATTTTACAAAGATATTTGGATGGCAAAGAGCATGTCCTTGCTCACTTGGACACTCTTATCAACACTGATGTCCTTGCTGACTTGGACACTCTTATCAGCACTGGATTACATTAAAGTGTGTAATAACTACAACAAATCATCAACTTTGGCCATGTTCTTAAGAAATCAACTTTGAAAAAGGGGTGTCGACTACCACCAAAAATGCATCCAATACAAACAAATTTAGGATTATTTAACTAAGTGTCAGATTCAACCGAAAATGCACCTCTTTACAACATAATTGCAAAAAAATTTATCACATTGCTACAAACAAAATGCCATCTTCTTGTGACAACTTCCAGAAGAATATCTTTCAAAAACGTCTCTAAAAATATTTGAACTTTAGACCATCAATAGATTCAAATAACTATATAAACTTTACTAACCACAATGCCCTTTCATTTTCTTATTTTTATAAAGTTCAATCAACTTCTTGCAATTACCTTTGAATTGCAACAACAGTCAATTTTATTTTCTAATTAATTCTCTGGCCATATGGTACTGTTGATGGCATTAATCCATGTTTGAAAATATCCTTTCACTTGATTTATTATCAAAGTCTCAAATAGCTATATAAACTTTACTAACCACAATGCCCTTTCATTTTCTTATTTTTATGCAACAGTCAATTTTATCTTCTGATTAATTCTTTGGCAATATGGTACTCTTGATAGCATTAATCCATGTTTGCAAATATCCTTTGACTTGATTTATTATCAAAGTCTGGTTGTTTGAATACTTCAGCGCAATTATCCTTCCTTCTTCAAGAGCTTGTGGAAACCATCGAAAACACAATGAATGAAAAATAAATAAAAAATTGAATTACTTGTAAAACCCCCGGATGCAAAGATTTTAAAACAGTCACTTTGAAATAACCCCTCACGAAAAATAAAATCAGAGTTTGAAACTATCACTTTGAAATGACCACCTCATCGCTCTTTTTCCTCCTCTTTAGAGCCACCATAAGAACAAAAATTCAAAAATTATGAGAAATATGGTGGGAAGAGGATAGAAATGAGACAATCACAGTGCAACCGACACTTTTGCATCCTTCGGCCTCTAGCACCAGACACCAATGCTCAAATAATCTCTGCACTCCAATAGTGACAGGGAAGCTTCTAACTTCAAAACTTTGTTCGCCAAAATTTCAACACAATTAAAGTTTAACACAATTCTGAGCAGTGCATTCATTGTCTTCCCATGTGCATTCATTGTCTTCCCATGTACCGAGCCGCTCATGTTTGCTCGGCAGACTTGGCGTAAATAATAGAACTGGCAATGAAAGGGTGTTGCAGATACAATAAAATTGCGATTCAATGGATAGAAAAATGATGGATCCTTATCACAGTGGCATACAATGTTGGTTTCACATTGTTCAAAAGATAGATGAAGCAAGTATCAAATAGGATTATCTCAAAACTTCAATATCTACAGAAACCAGCATTGGTGGCCTTAGAGACAGTCCAATTAATACTTTCTCCTCTACACGAAGGTTAACTGCTTTTTAACTGCTTTGTTTAAGATTGTGGCAGAATATCCCCAAATTATAAAACCAGTGCACTGATAAATAAATCAAAGAAATTTGAAACCTTTTGGCCCAAAAACTGGAAAAACTTGATAACATGAGTTTTTCCATTGAAGATCATTAAAGGAACCTGGACGAATAACACATGGATGGTCTAATTCAAGTGTTTTTCACCCATTCATCAAGCATCGGCACACGATTTATATAGAATATAGAGACAAGCACAAATAAACATTGTGACAGCTTGACGGCTCATCACATCAGTGTATTAGAGAAAATATTTTGTTGAGAGAATTCAATGGCAGTACCACGTCTTCTTTTGCATGAGTAGGGAACAACACCAAATTGTAATTAAAAACTGCACGCTACCATTCAAAAAAACCCTTCCCATGTCAAAGGATTCTGTAAGTTTTAAAATCCATCCAATTCCTGCTCTTATTTCTCAAAATTTCTTTCAATCCATTGGTATTTCTCAGCAAAGCCTGAAGGAGATCTTGGCTTCTGCCGAGGTGCATTAGCTACCCAGGATTTTCAGATGGCATAAATGCAATAGAAAAGGTGAAGGTGGTTTTTGTAACTGAGATTAGAAACGCAACCAAGGTTAAAATAATGAATGTATGGATCCAACAACAGTGCAGAGATGGGGGCATGTGCAATGGCAGAGGAACCTCTGGTATTTCGTATTTTTATGGTCAAATGACCGGAAGAAAAAACAATTATACAAAGCCCTAGTTCGCTATTTGGAGAATGAAAAAAGAAAATTGAAACCCTACCTGCCTCTCCTTCTCCTTGTTTTTCTTCTTTGTGACTTGAATCAATCCTGGAATTGCCTTCATATCTGGATTTGCGTCTTTTTAGACCCTATGAATCGCTTTATAACGTGCAAGAAGCGGAAGATTATAACTCCGTTGGTTTAATGCTCAATTCAACCGAATGTCTCCACGAATTTAATGAGGTATACAAGCAGAAAAAAGCATCAATGCTACTTCGACATGTGTATCAGACGTTCTCGAGTCTTCGCCTCTTGCTTCACAACGGATTTCATCAGGGCTTCTGTGTAGGTGTTCACTATTGGTGACAAACTCCTTTGTACACAGCCCTGCAAAGTTTTGGACCGTCAATTTGTTGAAGCACCGGAAACATTTCTTGACAAGTCACTGATGCTAATGCTTCATTCTCCCACAGGCCAGGACAAGAGCGCACAAAATGGCAACAAAACGAGTGGCACAATTCAGTCAATGGGATGGATTAATAACCCACAACCCACCACCTACTCTATGCTCGAATACCACTGTAGGACAAAAAATACTGGAAACGAAACAAATTTTATATTAAATGATCTCAAAGAATTATGCACCTGTTATACATATAAATACATAGAGTAAACAGTTGAATTCGTTCTCGGAAGTTCTTGGACACCAATAACTACCCCCAACTGATAGAAAATTAATCCTAAGAATTAGTTATCTAACATAATCCTTATTTTAGCATTCTTCATAAATTATATTATTGTATTATCTATTCTCTTCAGCCAAAAACACCAAAAATTTCAAGATTGTTGCGTCAATATTTTAAAGATTATTTTCTCAATATCCTTCCCTGGTTGCACAATTTCATATTTAAACCCACATTCATTTACCTCCATCTCACTCTAGTTCAGCCCCTTAATACTACAACTTCACCCAATGCTGAAGCTAGATGGAAGAAAATATATGATGGATCAATGTGAAAATAGTCCTTAAAATGGTTTAGAGAATGATATTTCTAGCCTAAGTAATGAAGCTAATATCCTTTTAGTGGGTGACTTTAATGATCGAACTTCAAGCAACGAAGCTATTCTTCTAAGGAATCATTCCAACCCTAGTCCTCTTTGGTTAGACGAAAACCTTACTCTAGCTAGATGGTACAAAAGGAGCTCTGAAGACCTCAGGGAGAATTTACTTCGGTCGGAGCTAGTCAAGCTCTTCAGTGCTCAGGATCTCATAATTTGCAACGGTCTAAAGAAGTGGCCCAATTCTAGCGAGATGACCTGCATCCATGGACTTGGTGGTAGCATTGTAGACTATGTTATTTCCCATCTCCCTTTATACAACAAAATAATAAATTCTGACATGTTAAACGACCATGAATCTGACTTTGATCATAGGCATTTACTTATAACTCTCGTTTTTGCAATGCATATAGATCACATAGAAGATAAACCTTATAGCCAAAAGAAATTAATCTTTGATAGAAATAAAAACGATCTCTTTCTAAATGAATTAAAAACTAATTTTTCTCCTTTATCAAGTATAGGCAACATAGAAGAGCTCTATCGTAATTTTACTACAACACTCTCGTATTCTATTAACAAGTTGTCATTTGAAGTTTCAAGTAATAAAATAAATAGCAAAATCAACCCACGGTATGAAAAATATTGTAAAAGTGCTAGGAAAGCAATTAAGGAAGTTGTTGATGAATCTCTTAAAATTGGCAATATAAAATATACAAAGCCCTAACTAAAAGGGAAAAAATTAATTATATTCATAAAAGACAAGAAAATCTCTTACGCCTCTCTAAGGTAGCTCCTATGAAATTGTGGAGGCGGATTCTAATTAGGAAAACTAAATATAATAATAAAATTCCTTTACATGACTGGAATTCCTACCTTATAAAGCTTTATCAATCTCCAAATGTCATGGATAAATTTGAAACCCTGCTCACAACGAAAGAAGTTTTCTCATTAGAAGACATTTGTTTTGGGGTTAAATGCCTCGAAAATGGGAAAGCTAAGGACATTGAAGGTTACCAAGCGAAAATCTTAATAATTGGAGATCATGTCCTCATACCCCACATCCACAAGCTTTTCAATCAAGCGCCCAAGCAAGGGTTCCCTAAACCATGGACTCGGAGCTTAATTATCCCTATTTTTAAAAGTGGGGATACAAATAACCCCTCTAATTATCGTACAATTATGATCAACCCTCTCTTAGCCAAGTTATATGGTATTATTTTGGAAAAGAAGTTGAGCATATGGCTTAAAGTGAAGGTAAGCGGGCTAAAGGCCAGACAGGTTTTAGAGGCCAACACTTAACAATGGACCACCTCATAAAGATTAGGATTATTGTGGAGGAATGATGTAATGATAAATATAGTCTCTTTTTTTGCTTTGTGGACTTTAGAAATTCTTTTGATACGATTCCTAAAAACAACCTATGGAATAGATTAGAAGAGCTACAGGTTCCTTTTGAGTTGAGAGTTGTGCTATAAGGTTATATGAGAATGTAATTGCCAACTTAAAAAGAAATGAGGCTTGGTCAAAAATATTAAGTGTAATATCAGAGTTAAACAAGGTTTCCCACTCTCCCCTACCATATTTGGCATTTACATCAACAAGCTAGAAGGTTGTTTAGAGGAAGCAGGTTGTGCTGGGATAGTCATCATCCTTCTTGTCTATGTTGACAATATTGTTCTTCTCACAGGGTGGCCATCTGGTCTTGATAAGCAACTTAGACTTCTTAAGGATTTCTTCTCTACCATGGGTATGACTGTTAACACTGACAAAACAAAAGTTATGACTATCAAATCCAAGAAGGAAACTTACGCTAATTTTATGTATGACAATAGTAACTTGGAGGAAGTGTCTTCTTACAAGTACCTAGGAATTGATATTCATCACAAGCTCAACTAGAACTATAGCATTGAGAAAAGGATTAATGGGGGGTGAAAAGCTTATTTTGGTCTTGAAAATCATTGTAATACTGCAAACATTGTAACGTGGGATAGAAAAAAGTTCCTCCTTAAAAATTTAGTCACTCCTGTTATCTTATATGGATGTGAGGTTTGGGGTTGCAACATCTCTAGAGAATCCTAGAGAAATATTGAGAAAATCTAAAATTATTTTATAATGTATAACCTCAAAATTAAAAGCAATACACCATATGCTATTCTCCTTATAGAAGTGGGTCTTTCCCCTATCAAGAGCCTAGCTTTGACTAGGCTTCTATTGTACAAGCACAAAGTCAATAACATATCATATCATAGACTTCCTAAGATAGCTTTAAATTCCAACCAAATTCATCTAAGGCTCAAACGAGGTTGGTATAAAGACAACAGGGCCTGGTCAAACCATTGGGAGCTCGACGAGAATGTTGCATTGAAAAACATTAATAACATTAAAAATATTGTTACTTATAAGTCCAAAGAAAAAATATGGTGTGAGAAAGATTTAGCAGCTAAAAGAAAATTATGATATTATAAAGAGGTCATCAAGCCCACCCTGGAAGATCAAAAGTATCTCTCTATTTTAACTAGCTCAAAGAAGAAAATTAATATAGCCAAGATTAGGACAAACTCTCATGAGCTCCATAATGAAATGGGCCATTGAGAAGTTCCTAAAACACCATGGATGGAAAGAATTTGCTATCTCTATGAGAATATAAACATCGAGGATGAAAATCACTTCCTCTTAGAGTGTCCCGTGTACAACCACATTAGATCTGAGTTTCATAATCTTTGTTGCGACAATGATCTTCCTAGCCTTTTAGGATATGAAAATTATAGTGAGCTCACGAGGCTTCTCTCCAAGCTTGCTTTCTGAGCATAGGAATAAAATCTTAAATCAAACAAAATAGTTCGTTTCTTCGGTCCTATAGAACAAAGTTTGGTCTCAATGAACATTAACCACCATTATCATCATCAAATAAAAAACGAAAAAAAAAAATTGAAATTTTTATTAAATAAATTTTATAGAACAATGCAATAGATATATAAACCACATGCATTTTATACCCATTAATATAAAATTTTGATACATAACATGAGCAATATAAAATTTTGAAACATAACATCAGGAGTGTGAGAAAAATAAATAAATACAAGATTTGGAAACATATATTCTCGAATGATATCACATCCAGTTTACACACTTTAATATAGACGATGAAAATACCAGACCAGGATCTTTGGGGGATAGTCGACTGGCTTGTGACCAATTCCCGCAACTATCATTTGTATATAATGAACATCCGTCCGTCCCCTTTATGCTAACTGTATGAGAGGTTGTCGGTTCATAGAGTACTGATAGGTTTAAGAGTAACTAAGCATATGAAGGTAAAGACCGCTGCCAAAATTTCACCATGAGAAAACCAAGGATAGCCAGGATATTAAAATAAAATATTTTATATTTAAGTTATAATAGAAAACATAAATTAAAAGGAAAATAAATAATATCTCTTCTCGATTAGATTTTCAAACATAAGATGACATAAGTTAAATAAATTCAATATTTGAAAGAATATTTATTCTAGTATCTATTTTCCACACATCAATATAAAGTTTTGAAGCATAAGATCAGCCATCTCACAAAACTGAAATAAATTCAAGATTAAAAAAAGGAATATAGTCGAATGATACCAGATCCCAGATCCCATAGACAATGAAAAGACCAGACCATAGACAATTACAAGACCAGAACATGGTCTTTGGTATATCGTCGGCTATCATGGGACCCAGCCCTGTAGCAATCATTTATGCGTAATGAATATCTATCCATCCATGGCCTTCGTGCTAACTCTAAGAGAGTTTGTCTCTTTGTAGCTTTTAGAGTAGCTAAGCATTTGAAGGTAAAGGCCGGCACCAAAATATGAGGGTGAAAAAACAAAGAATAAACGGACTCCTGAGAATGATTTCTAATGCCAACACCACACCACTCGGCCACACGTCTAAAATGAAGACATGCAAGTTTTTCTTCAATGCATGGCTACAACAAGCGGAACCACAGAGAGTACTAGGATATCAAAGAGTTTACGCGTCTTCTTTCATGGCTGGGATAGGGTCCTGAAGTTTTTAAAATGATGGTAATGATGATGAATGCCTTTGTGGAAAGTGGGTTATAGTTAATAAGTTCCCATTAGACTGAATTCAAATTGCATATGACAAAATTTGAATTAAAAATAAAATAACTGTAAAAATAAAAATTGCATGGTAAACATTTTAGGGATTTTTTTATGATTTATTTTGAATTTTGAACGATTTTTATTAACGAGGAACAATATAACTATTTTACAAATAAAAATTATTTAAAAAGATCACTATACGTTTATTACTTCTTTTGTTAAAAAAAAATTAATTCTAATATCTATTTTTAATTTTAAAAACTTTAAAAACTTATTAATGTAATAAATACACATTTATAAAATTATGGAAGGTAATCTCTCTATAAATTAAAAAAAATCACTCATAAAATTAAACCAATCACTCACTAATTTCACTTTTAGATTCTATTTTTCCTATTTTCATTTATTCTCATTTTCGTGTTTTTGGTATATGCCAGGCTCTGTCTATTTCTGTTCAGAGAGTAATGTAACTATCTATTTCTGTTCAGAGAGTAATGTATAACCGGTGACTAATAATTGATTTGGATTAGCTATAGATTTTTAATTAATATAGTTTATTAATTAATATATTAACCATAGTTACCAAGTTCTAATTCGAATTTCAGACTATACCAGAAAAATTTGAATCAAAAAAGTTCAATTCAAAAAATAATTAGATAATAGATATCTTAAAGAGATTTCTGTTCAGAGAGTAATGTATAACCGGTGACGAATAATAGATTTGGATGAGCTGTAGATTCTTAATTAATATAATTTATTAACTAATATATTAACCATAGTTACCAAGTTTTAATTCGAATTCCAAACCATACCAAAAAAATTTGAATCAAAAAAGTTCAATTCAAAAAATAATTAGATAATAGATATCTTAAAGAGTGATGTGTTCGTGAGTATTTTTCTTTATTTATTTTAAAATTTAAATAAATTTTATTAATTCTAAATAGTATAACAATCTCACAAGAAATCGAGCAAGAAAGAAACAACTTTCAAGACAAGTAGGGAGAAAGCCCCGCTCAACAACAAAAAAGTGAACTCGACAACCGCTCAAGCATCAACAAATATGAGGATTCTAATACCGCACAAAATAAGTCTTCATTTCATAGCAAAGCAGATCTCCTAGACCAAACTTCTTCTCCGACTATCTTCAAAAGGACAAACACAATAGATCGCAAAGCTAAGACACCAATGTCCCAAGAACCAGAAAAGATGAAGGAGATAGCAAGATAAAAGAAGCTGGAAGACTGTTTAGAAAAAAAAGAAAACTACAACACCAATCTTGCGAAGAAAAACGAGGAGCCAGACAATTAAAAACTAAGAAAATTATAGGTCCGATATACCAATTTGGTCTTATAGGATGTTAACCACAAATAAAATTCATCTAAAAAATTCACCATTCATTTTTTCCCTCCAAAACTTTTTTTTTAAAAATTCAAATATAATATTTTTTTAATTTAAAAATTTATTATGTAATAGATGCACATTGCACATTAACAAAATATATATTTAAAACTAATTGATCTATAATTTTTCAGTATTATCAATAATTTTTCCATATATAAAAAACAATAACCAATAAAACAATCAATCACTTTCTGACCTTCTTTCTTTTCCTTGTTTCCAAGATGTTTCTAAGTTTTCAAGACTCAAAAAAACAGAGTTTTCTAATTTCATAAACCCGTTTATCTATAATATTTTGGTAATCTATATTTTTTCCATAAATAAAAAAAATCACCAATAAAACAATCAATCACTTTGAAACATGATTTTCTTTCCTCGTTTCTAAATTTCCACGACGGTTCTAAGTTTCCACGACAGAAAAACCAGAGCTTTCTAATTTCATTTTTTTTACCATCTTTCTTTCTATATATGCCCTCTTTTATATATTTATGTTCAGATGGTAATAAGTAATCTGAATCATAAATTTTCTAATAATATGATTTCTTACCTTAAATGATTAATATTGTATTAAGAAGGTGTGCTATGCGATTGAATGAACCAACTAAATTAACCCTGTTATATTGCGAATCAGATCATATTTGGGTGTGACTCAATTGTTGAATTTCCATATCTTTTGCCCCAATACGAGCAAATTTGGAAACCATGATATTAGCCCTTATCCTATGAATTGTTAGACACTCAAGCCCAATTGGGGAATTTCCATTTTTTTTTTGCCTCAATTCAGGAGAATTTGATAACTATGTAGTGGGTAGTGAGATGAAGCATGGATAATGACATAATCACAAGGGTTTTCATAGGATTTCCATGACCTAATTATAGGTTGAAATGCAAGATCTAGGTAATGCCACTTTACAAGATTTTAAATTATGGGAATATCCAGGAATTTAATTGTTAAAAAAAAAACAATTGGTTGATTTTCAAATATTCTTAGAATCTGCAATATACATAAGTTCATCCAGATGTCAATGTAGAAGCTTTTCATATAATCTTTAGGAAACACAAGACTAGAAACCGAATAAATTGTATATTAAATTATCTTAAAGAATTATGTACATGTACATATAAATACATATAGTAAATAGTGGAATTAGTTCCTGGGAGTTCCTGGACTCCAATAACTACCCAAACTAACCTAAGGTTAATCCTGAGGATTAGCTATCTAATAGTATCCCCCTTAATCTGAAGGGATATACCAAAGTCCAAGAACAAGAGCTCAAAATGTAGAAATGCATCTCAACCAAAAGCTCAATGTCTCTCAAGAAATGGTTTTTAAGGATAACCACAAACCAATATGGGAAAACTCAAGGTCTCATCCAACACCAACTCTGGAGCCTTCATAGTAGTACTCAGAACAACAAAAAATGTGGTTTTAAGGTGACCACAAAATCTGGAACTATCATAGCAGTTCCACGAACAATTCCAAACATGGAAGTGCTAAATCAACTCAATCAACTCAAATATGACTCAGGCTCGCTTGATATCTCGAACTCGAGCCTGTAGGAGACCATTAATTCCAAACATGGAAGTGCTCAATCAACTCAATCAACTCAAATCTGACTCAGACTCACTTGACATCTTGAATTCGAACATGTAGCACACCATCAACCATTCCCCCTTTGTTGAATACAAGGTGAGGAGTACTCTTCATTACTGCAAGGTTGCTCATCACTATGGAAAATATTCTTCGATATGCCCTATAATTCATCTAGGCGGTTTTGGTCTAATCCCAAGAAGCTATCCATCCAAAATTCACCTTCTCTCTTGCAATAGACTTCTTTCTAGAACATCTATTTGTATGATGATTTCGCTTCCTCAATGTTCACATGGGTGAAAATCAAAACATCAATATTTCACATTTCCAACTCTGTTACACTGTTGGCATCTATCAACTTGTTCTAGAACAACACCATCCAGAAAATCCAACGCTTCGGAATTGTATCGGTTTAGCAAAATCTGGTATGTGAAAGGATGCATTCATAATATCCTCCTTGTAACACAAACCAGCTCTGTGTTTATTGTGTCTAATCTCTTTGCATGGCCTTATGAAAGTTTTGGGAATATTAGGCTTCTCATAAGAACTTTTAGTTTCATTTTCTTTTGTAGTTCTTCATAAAGGTTGCTAAAGTGGTTGTGATGCTTGCTCATCTTGAAAAACAGGCTCAAGAACGGAATCTTGAAGAACAATTTTTGGTCCTGCAGAAACATTACTCTGATGATCGGGCTCAAACAAATTATTATTCTAAACAAGAACGGTTCAAAATTCTTCTTTTGCAGTTCTTGCTGAAGCTCGGATTCTAGTTCTAAAAATTCAATTTTCCTTTTCGCATTTTTCAAATATATTTGGATGTCAAAGAGCATTTTACAAAGATATTTGGATGTCAAAGAGCATGTCCGTGCTGACTTGGACACTCTTATCAACACTGATGTCCTTGCTGACTTGTACACTCTTATCAACATTGGATTACATTAAAGTGTGTAATAACTACAACAAATCATCGAATTTGGCCATGTTCTTAAGAAATCAACTTTGAAAAAGGGGTGTCAACTACCACCAAAAATGCATCCAATACAAACAAATTTACGATTATTTAACTAAGTGTCAGATTCAACCGAAAATGCACCTCTTTACAATATAATTGCAAAAGAAATTATGACATTGCTACAAACAAAATGCCATCTTCTTGTGACAACTTCTAGAAGAATATCTTTCAAAAATGTCTCTACAAATATTTGAACTTCAGACCATCAATAGATTCAAATAACTATATAAACTTTACTAACCACAATGCCCTTTCATTTTCTTATTTTTATAAAGTTCAATCAACTTCTTGCAGTTACCTTGGAATTGCAACAAAGGTCAATTTTATTTTCTAATTAATTCTCTGGCAATATGGTACTCTTGATGGCATTAATCCATGTTTGCAAATATCCTTTCACTTGATTTATTATCAAAGTCTCAAATAGCTATATAAACTTTACTAACCACAATGCCCTTTCATTTTCTTATTTTTATGCAACAGTCAATTTTATCTTCTGATTAATTCTTTGGCAATATGGTACTCTTGATAGCATTAATCCATGTTTGCAAATATCCTTTCACTTGATTTATTATCAAAGTCTCATTTTTATTTGAATACTTCAGCGCAATTATCCTTCCTTCTTCAAGAGCTTGTGGAAACCATCGAAAACACAATGAATGAAAAATAAATAAAAAATTGAATTACTTGTAAAACCCTAGGATGCAAAGGTTTTAAAACAGTCACTTTGAAATCACCCCTCACGAAAAATAAAATCAGAGTTTGAAACTATCACTTTGAAATCACCACCTCATCGCTCTTTTTCCTCCTTTTTAGAGCCACCATAAGAACAAAAATTCAAAAATTATGAGAAATATGGTGGGAAGAGGATAGAAATGAGACAATCATAGTGCAACCGATACTTTTGCATCCTTCGGCCTCTAGCACCAGACACCAATGCTCAAATAATCTCTGCACTCCAATAGTGACAGTGAAGCTTCTAACTTCAAAACTTTGTTCACCAAAAGTTCAACACAATTAAAGTTTAACACAATTCTGAGCACTGCATTCATTGTCTTCCCATGTGCATTCATTGTTTTCCCATGTACTGAGCTGCTCATGTTTGCTCGGCAGACTTATCATAAATAATAGAACTGGCAATGAAAGGGTGTTGCAGATACAATAAAATTGTGATTCAATGGATAGAAAAATGATGGATCTCTATCACAGTGGCATACAATGTTGGTTTCACATTGTTCAAAAGATAGATGAAGCAAGTATCAAATAGGATTATCTCAAAACTTCAATATCTACAGAAACCAGCATTGGTGACCTTAGACACAGTCCAATTAATACTTTCTCCTTTACACGAAGGTTAAATGCTTTTTAACTGCATTGTTTAAGATTGTGCCAGAATATCCCCAAATTATAAAACCAGTGCACTGATAAATAAATCAAAGAAATTTGAAACCTTTTGGCCCCAAAACTGGAAAAACATGATAACATGAGTTTTTCCATGGAAGATCATTAAAGGAACCTGGACGAATAACACATGGATGGTCTAATTCAAGTGTTTTTCACCCATTCATCAAGCATCGGCGCACGATTTATATAGAATATAGAGACAAGCACAAATAAACATTGTGACAGCTTGACGACTCATCACATCATTGTATTAGAGAAAATATTTTGTTGAGAGAATTCAATGGCAGTACCACGTCTTCTTTTGCATGAGTAGGGAACAACACCAAATTGTAATTAAAAACTGCACGCTACCATTCAAAAAAACCCTTCCCATGTCAGAGGATTATGTAAGTTTTAAAATCCATTCATTTCCTGCTCTTATTTCTCAAAATTTCTTTCAATCCATTGGTATTTCTCAGCAAAGCTTGAAGGAGATCTTGGCTTCTGCTGAGGTGCATTAACTACCTAGGATTTTCAGATGGCATAAATGCAAGAGAAAAGGTGAAGGTGGATTTTGTAACTGAGATTAGAGACGCAACCAAGGTTAAAATAATGAATGTATAGATCCAACAACAGTGCAGAGATGGGGGCATGTGCAATGGCAGAGGAACCTCTGGTATTTCGTATTTTTATGGTCAAATGACCGGAAGAAAAACCAATTATACAAAGCCCTAGTTCACTATTTGGAGAATGATAAAAGAAACTTGAAACCCTACATGCCTCTCCTTCTCCTTGTTTTTCTTCTTTGTGACTTGAATCAATCCTGGATTCACCTTCATATCTGGATTTGTGTCTTTTTAGACCATATGAATCGCTTTATAACGTGCAAGAAGCGGAAGATTATAACTCCATTGGTTTAATGCTCAATTCAACTGGATGTCTCCACGAATTTAATGAGGTATACAGGCAGAAAAAGGCATCAATGCTACTTCGACATGTGTATCAGATGTTCTCGAGTCTTCGCCTCTTGCTTCACAATGGATTTCATCAGGGCTTCTATGCAGGTCTTCACTATTGGTGACAAACTCCTTTGTACACAGCCCTGCAAAGTTTTGGACCGTCAATTTGTTGAAGCACCGAAAACTTTTCTTGAGAAATCACTGATGTTGATCCTTCATTCTCCCGCAGGCCAGGACAAGAGCGCACAAAATGGCCACAAAACGAGTGGCACAATTCAGTCAATGGGATGGATTAATAACCCACAACCCACCACCTACTCTATGCTTGAATACCACTGTAGGACATACAAGACTAGAAACGAAACAAATTTTATATTAGATGATCTCTAAGAATTATGCACCTCTTATACATATAAATACATAGAGTAAACAGTTGAATACGTTCCCGGAAGTTCTTGGACACCAATAACTACCCCCAACTGACAGAAAATTAATCCTAAGAATTAGTTATCTAACATAATCATGATTTTAGCATTCTTCATAAATTATATTATTGTATTATCTATTCTCTTCAGCCAAAAACACCAAAAATTTCAAGATTGTTGCGTCAATATTTTAAAGATTATTTTCTCAATATCATTCCCTGGTTGAACAATTTCATATTTAAAGCCACATTCATTTACCTCCATCTCACTCTAGTTCAGCCCCTTAATACTACAACTTCACCCAATCCTGAAGCTAGATGGAAGAAAAGATATGATGGATCAATGTGAAAATAGTCCTTACAATGGTTTAGAGAATGATATTTCTAGCCTAAGGAATGAAGGTAATATCCTTTTAATGGGTGACTTTAATGATCGAACTTCAAGCAACGTAGCTATTCTTCTAAGGAATCATTCCAACCCTAGTCCTCTTTGGTTAGACGAAGACCTTACTCTAGCTAGATGGTACAAAAGGAGCTCTAAAGACCTCAGGGAGAATTTGCTTGGGTCGGAGCTAGTCGAGCTCTGCAATGCTCAGGATCTCATAATTTGCAACAGTCTAAAGAAGTGGCCCAATTCTAGCCAAATGACCTGCATCCATGGACTTGGTAGTAGCATTGTAGACTATGTTATTTCCCATCTCCCTTTATACAACAAAATAATAAATTTTGACATCATAAACGACCATGAATCTGACTTTGATCATAGGCATTTACTTATAACTCTCGATTTTGAAATGCATATAGATCACATAGAAGATAAACCTTATAGCCAAAAGAAATTAATCTTTGATAGAAATAAAAACGATCTCTTTCTAAATGAATTAAAAACTAATTTTTCTCCTTTATCTAGTATAGGCAACATAGAAGAGCTCTATCATAATTTTACTACAACACTCTCGTATTCTATTAACAAGTTGTCATTTGAAGTTTCAAGCAATAAAATAAATAGCAAAATCAACCCACAGTATGAAATATACAAAGCCCTAACTAAAAGGGAAAATATTAATTATATTCGTAAAAGACAAGAAAATCTCTTACACCTCTCTAAGGTAGCTCCTAAGAAATTGTGGAGGCGGATTCTAATTAGGAAAGCTAAAGATAATAATAAAATTCCTTTACATGACTGGAATTCCTACCTTAGAAAGCTTTATCAATCTCCAAATGTCATGGATAAATTTGAAACCCTGCTCACAACGAAAGAAGTTTTCTCATTAGAAGACATTGGTTTTGGGGTTAAATGCCTGGAAAATGGGAAAGCTAAGGGCATTGAATGTTACCAAGCGGAAATCTTAATAATTGGAGATCATGTCCTCATCCCCCACATCCACAAGCTTTTCAATCAAGCGGCCAAGCAAGGGTTCCCTAAACCATGGACTCGGAGCTTAATTATCCCTATTTTTAAAAGTGGGGATACAAATAACCCCTCTAATTATCGTACAATTATGATCAACCCTCTCTTAGCCAAGTTATATGGTATTATTTTGGAAAAGAAGTTGAGCATATGGCTTAAAGTGAAGGTAAGCGGGCTAAAGGCCAGGCAGGTTTTAGAGGCCAACACTCAACAATGGACCACCTCATAAAGATTAGGATTATTGTGGAGGAATGATGCAATGATAAATATAGTCTCTTTTGTTGCTTTGTGGACTTTAGAAATTCTTTCGATACGATTCCTAGAAACAACCTATGGAATAGATTAGAAGAGCTACATGTTCCTTTTGAATTGAGAGTTGCCGCTATAAGGTTATATGAGAATGTAATTGCCAACTTAAAAAGAAATGAGGGTTGGTCAAAAATATTAAGTGTAATATCAGAGTTAAACAAGGTTTCCCCCTCTACCCTACCATATTTGGCATTTACATCAACAAGCTAGAAGGTTGTTTAGAAGAAGCAGGTTGTGCTGGCACGATCTTAGCTGGGATAGTCATCATCCTTATTGTCTATGTTGACAATATTGTTCTTCTCACAGGGTGGCCATCTAGTCTTGATAAGCAACTTAGACTTCTTAAGGATTTCTTCTCTACCATGGGTATGACTGTTAACACTGACAAAACAAAAGTTATGATTATCAAATCCAAGAAGGACACTTACACTAATTTTATGTATGACAATAGTAACTTGGAGGAAGTGTCTTCTTACAAGTACCTAGGAATTGATATTCATCACAAGCTCAACTAGAACTATAGCATTGAGAAAAGGATTAATGGGGGGTGAAAAGCTTATTTTGGTCTTGAAAATCATTGTAATACTGCAAACATTGTAACGTGACATAGAAAAAAGTTCCTCCTTAAAACTTTAATCACTCATGTTATCTCATATGGATGTGAGGTTTGGGGTTGCAACATCTCTAGAGAATCCTAGAGAAATATTGAGCAAAAATAAAATCATTTTATAATGTATAACCTCAAAACTAAAAGCAATACACCATATCCTATTCTCCTTATAGAAGTGGGTCTTTCCCCTATCAAGAGCCTAGCTATGACTAGGCTTCTATTGTACAAGCACAAAGTCAATAACATATCATATCATGGACTTCCTAAGCTAGCTTTAAATTCCAACCAAATTCATCTAAGCCTCAAACGAGGTTGGTATAAAGACACCAGGGCCTGGTCAAACCATTGGGAGCTCGACGAGAATGTTGCATTGCAAAACATTAATAACATTAAAAATATTGTTACTTATAAGTTCAAAGAAAAAATGTGGTGTGAAAAAGATTTAGCAGCTAAAAGAAAATTAAGATATTATAAAGAGGTCGTCAACCCCACCCTGGAAGATCAAAAGTATCTCTCTATTTTAACTAGCTCAAAGAAGAAAATTAATATAGCCAAGATTAGGACAAACTCTCATGAGCTCCATAATGAAATGGGTCATTGAGAAGTTCCTAAAACACCATGGATGGAAAGAATTTGCTATCTCTGTGAGAATATAAACATCGAGGATGAAAATCACTTCCTTTTAGAGTGCCACGTGTACAACCACATTAGATCTGAGTTTCATAATCTTTGTTGCAACAATGACCTTCCTAGCCTTTTAGGATATGAAAATTATAGTGAGCTCACAAGGCTTCTCTCCAAGCTTGCTTTCTGAGCATATGAATAAAAGCTTAAATCAAACTAAATAGTTCGTTTCTTAGGTCCTATAGAACAAAGTTTGGTCTCAATGAACATTAACCACCATTATCATCATCAAATAAAAAACGAAAAAAAAAAATTGAAATTTTTATTAAATAAATTTTATAGAACAATGCAACTTTTATATATATATAAACCACATGCATTTTATACCCATTAATATAAAATTTTGATACATAACATCAGCAATATAAAATTTTGAAACATAACATCAGCAGTGTGAGAAAAATAAATAAATACAAGATTTGGAAACATATATTCTCGAATGATATCACATCCAGTTTACACACTTTAATATAGACGATGAGAATACCAGACCAGGATCTTTGGGGGATAGTCGACTGGCTTGTGACCAATTCCCGCAACTATCATTTGTATATAATGAACATCCGTCCGTCCCCTTTATGCTAACTGTATGAGAGGTTGTCGGTTCGTAGAGTACTGACAGCTTTAAGAGTAACTAAGCATATGAAGGTAAAGACCGCTACCAAAATTTCACCATGAGAAAACCAAGGATAGCCAGGATGATAAAATAAAATATTTTATATTTAAGTTATAATAGAAAACATAAATTAAAAAGAAAATAAATAATATCTCTTCTCGATTAGATTTTCAAACATAAGATGACATACGTTAAATAAATTCAATATTCGAAAAAATATTTATTCTAGTATCTATTTTCCACACATCAATATAAAGTTTTGAAGCATAAGATCAGCCATCTCACAAAACTGAAATAAATTCAAGATTTAAAAAAGGAATATAGTCGAATGATACCAGATCCCATTTACACACATTAATATAGACAATGAAAAGACCAGACCATAGACAATTACAAGATCAGAACATGGTCTTTGGTATATCGTCGGCTATCATGGGACCCAGCCCTGTAGCAATCATTTATGCGTAATGAATATCTATCCATCCATGGCCTTCGTGCTAACTCTAAGAGAGTTTGTCTCTTTGTAGCTTTTAGAGTAGCTAAGCATTTGAAGGTAAAGGCCGGCACCAAAATATGAGGGTGAAAAAACAAAGAATAAACGGACTCCTGAGAATGATTTCTAATGCCAACACCACACCACTCGGCCACACGTCTAAAATGAAGACATGCAAGTTTTTCTTCAATGCATGGCTACAACAAGCGGAACCACAGAGAGTACTAGGATATCAAAGAGTTTACGCGTCTTCTTTCATGGCTGGGATAGGGTCCTGAAGTTTTTAAAATGATGGTAATGATGATGAATGCCTTTGTGGAAAGTGGGTTATAGTTAATAAGTTCCAATTAGACTGAATTCAAATTGCATATGACAAAAATTTGAATTAAAAATAAAATAACTGTAAAAATAAAAATTGCATAGTAAACATTTTAGGGATTTTTTTGATGATTTATTTTGAATTTTGAATGATTTTTATTAACGAGCAACAATATAACTATTTTACAGATAAAAATTATTTAAAAAGATCACTATACATTTATTACTTCTTTTGTTAAAAAAATTTAATTCTAATATCTATTTTTAATTTTAAAAACTTATTAATGTAATAAATACACATTTATAAAATTTATATTTAAAATTATGGAATGTAATCTCTCTATAAATTAAAAAATTCACTCATAAAATTAAACCAATCACTCACTAATTTCACTTTTAGATTCTATTTTTCCTATCTTCATTTACTCTCATTTTCGTGTTTTTTGTATATGCCACTCTCTGTCTATTTCTGTTCAGAGAGTAAATGTATAACCGGTGACAAATAATAGATTTGGATGAGCTATAAATTTTTAATTAATATAATTTATTAATTAATATTTTAATCATAGTTACCAAGTTCTAATTCGAATTCCAGACCATATCAGAAAAATTTGAATCAAAAAATTCAATTCAAAAAATAATTAGATAATAGATATCTTAAAGAGTGATTTGTTCGTGAGTATTTTTCTTTATTTATTTTAAAATTTAAATAAATTTTATTAATTCTAAATAGTATAACAATCTTACAAGAAATCGAGCAAGAAAGAAACAACTTTCAAGACAAGTAGGAAGAAAGCCCCGCTCAACAACAAAAAAGTGAACTCGACAACCCCTCAAGCATCAACAAATATGAGGATTCTAATACCACACAAAATTAGTCTTCATTTCATAGCAAAGGAGATCTCCTAGACCAAACTTCTTCTCTGACTATCTTCAAAAGGACAAACACAATAGATCGCAAAGCTAAGACACCAATGTCCCAAGAACCAGAAGAGATGAAGGAGATAGCAAGATAAAAGAAGCTGGAAGACTGGAGAAAAAAAAGAAAACTACAACAACAATCTTGCCAAGAAAAACGAGGAGCCAGACAATTAAAAACTAAAAAAAAAAAAAATTATAGGTCCGATATACCAATTTGGTCTTATAGGATGTTAACCACAAATAAAATTCATCTAAAAAATTCACCATTCATTTTTTCCCTCCAAATTTTTTTTTTTAAAAACTCAAATATAATATTTTTTAATTTAAAAATTTATTATGTAATAGATGCACATTACACATTAATAAAATATATATTTAAAACTAAATGATCTATAATTTTTCAGTATTATCAATAATTTTCCATATATAAAAAACAATAACCAATAAAACAATTAATCACTTTCTGACCTTTCTTTTCCTTGTTTCCAAGATGTTTCTAAGTTTCCAAGACTCAAAAAAACAGAGTTTTCTAATTTCATAAACTCGTTTATCTATAATATTTTGGTATTATCTATATTTTTTCCATAAATAAAAAAAATCACCAATAAAACAATCAATCACTTTGAAACATGATTTCCTTTCCTCGTTTCTAAATTTCCACGACGGTTCTAAGTTTCCATGACAGAAAAACCAGAGTTTTCTAATTTCATTTTTTACCTTCTTTCTTTCTATATATGCCCTCTTTTATCTATTTATGTTCAGACGGTAATAAGTAATCTGAATCATAAATTTTCTAATAATATGATTTCTTACCTTAAATGATTAATATTGTATTAAGAAGGTGTGCTATGCGATTGAATGAACCAACTAAATTAACCCTATTATATTGCAAATCAGATCATATTTGGGTGTGAGTGAATTGGTGAATTTTGGTAACTATGATATTAGCCCCTTATCCTATGAATCGTTAGACACTCAAGCCCAATTGGGGAATTTCCATTTTTTTTTTTGCCTCAATTCAGGAGAATTTGGTAACTATGTAGTGGGTAGTGGGATGAAGCATGGATAATGACATAATCACAAAGGTTTTCATAGGATTTTCATGACCTCATTATAGGTTGAAATGCAAGATCTAGGTAATGCCACTTTACAAGATTTTAAATTATGGGAATATCCAGGAATTTAATTGTTAAAAAAAAAACAATTGGTTGATTTTCAAATATTCTGAGAATCTGCAATATACATAAGTTCATCCAGATGTCAATGTAGAAGCTTGTCATATAATCTTTACGACACACAAGACTAGAAACCAAATAAATTGTATATTAAATTATCTTGAAGAATTATGTACATGTACATATAAATACATATAGTAAACAGTGGAATTAGTTACTGGGAGTTCCTGGACTCCAATAACTACCCAAACTAACCTAAGTTTAATCTTGAGGATTAGCTATCTAATAGTATCCCCCTTAATCCGAAGGGATATACCAAAGTCCAAGAACAAGAGCTCAAAATGTAGAAATGCATATCAACCAAAAGCTCAATGTCTCTCAAGAAATGGTTTTTAAGGATAACCACAAACCAATATGGGAAAACTCAAGGTCTCATCCAACACCAACTCTGGAGCCTTCATAGTAGTACTCAGAACAACAAAAAGTGTGGTTTTAAGGTGACCACAAAATCTAGAACTATCATAGCAGTTCCACGAACAATTCCAAACATGGAAGTGCTAAATCATCTGAATCAACTCAAATCTGACTCAGGCTCGCTTGATATCTCAAACTCAAGCCTGTAGGAGACCATTAATTCCAAACATGGAAGTGCTCAATCAACTCAATCAACTCAAATCTGACTGAGACTCACTTGACATCTTGAATTCGAACATGTAGCACACCATCAACCATTCCCCCTTTGTTGGATACAAGGTGAGGAGTACTCTTCATTACTGCAAGGTTGCTCATCACTATGGAAAATATTCTTCGATATGCCCTGTAATTCATCTTGGTTGTTTTGGTCCAATCCCAAGAAGCTATCCATCCGAAATTCACCTTCTCTCTTGAAATAGACTTCTTTCTAGAACATCTATTTGTATGATGATTTCGCTTTCCTCAATGTTCACATGGATGAAGATAAAAACATCAATATTTCACATTTCCAACTCTGTTACACTGTTGGCATCTATCAACTTGTTCTAGAACAACACCGTCCAGAAAATCCAACACTTCGGAATTGTATCGGTTTAGCAAAATCTGGTATGTGAAAGGATGCATCCATAATATCCTCCTTGTAACACAAACCAGCTCTGTGTTTATTTTTTTTAATCTCTTCGCATGGCCTTATAAAAGTTTTGGGAATATTAGGCTTCTCATAATAACTTTTAGTTTCATTTTCTTTTGTAGTTCTTCATAAAGGTTGCTAAAGTGGTTGTGATGCTTGCTCATCTTGAAAAACGGGCTCAAGAACGGGCTCTTGAAGAACAATTTTTGGTCCTGCAGAAACATTACTCTGATGACCGGGCTCAAACAAATTATTATTCTAAACAAGAACGGTTCAAAATTCTTCTTTTGCAGTTCTTCTTGCTGAAGCTCGGATTCTAGTTCTAAAAATTCAATTTTCCTTTTCGCATTTAACAAAGATATTTGGATGTCAAAGAGCATTTTACAAAGATATTTGGATGTCAAAGAGCATGTCCTTGCTGACTTGGACACTCTTATCAACACTGATGTCCTTGCTGACTTGGACACTCTTATCAACACTGGATTACATTAAAGTGTGTAATAACTACAACAAATCATCTACTTTGGCCATGTTCTTAAGAAATCAACTTTGAAAAAGGGGTGTCGGCTACCACCAAAAATGCATCCAATACAAACAAATTTACGATTATTTAACTAAGTGTTAGATTCAACCGAAAATGCACCTTTTTACAACATCATGGAAAAAAAAATTATCACATTGCTACAAACAAAATGTCATCTTCTTGCGACAACTTCCAGAAGAATATCTTTCAAAAATGTCTACAAATATTTGAACTTCAGACCATCAATAGATTCAAATAACTATATAAACTTTACTAACCACAATGCCCTTTCATTTTCTTATTTTTATAAAGTTCAATCAACTTTGCAAATATCCTTTCACTTGATTTATTATCAAAGTCTCAAAGAGCTATATAAACTTTACTAACCACAATGCCCTTTCATTTTCTTATTTTTATGCAACGGTCAATTTTATCTTCTGATTAATTCTTTGGCAATATGGTAGCTATATAAACTTTACTAACCACAATGCCCTTTCATTTTCTTATTTTTATGCAACAGTCAATTTTATCTTCTGATTAATTCCTTGGCAATATGGTACTCTTGATAGCATTAATGAGAAATAAATAAAAAATTGAATTACTTGTGGAAACCATCGAAAACACAATGAATGAGAAATAAATAAAAAATTGAATTACTTGTAAAACCCACGGATGCAAAGGTTTTAAAACAGTCACTTTGAAATCACCCCTCATGAAAAATAAAATCAGAGTTTGAAACTATCACTTTGAAATCACCACCTCATCGCTCTTTTTCCTCCTTTTTAGAGGCACCATAAGAGCAAAAATTCAAAAATTATGAGAAATATGGTGGGAAGAGGATAGAAATTTCAACAAAATTAAAGTTTAACACAATTCTGAGCAGTGCATTCATTGTCTTCCCATGTGCATTCATTGTCTTCCCATGTACCGAGCCTCTCATGTTTGCTCGGCAGACTTAGCGTAAATAATAGAACTGGCAATGAAAGGGTGTTGCAGATACAATAAAATTGCGATTCAATGGATAGAAAAATGATGGATCTCTATCACAGTGGCATACAATGTTGGTTTCACATTGTTCAAAAGATAGATGAAGCAAGTATCAAATAGGATTATCTCAAAACTTCAATATCTACAGAAACCAGCATTGGTGGCCTTAGACACAGTCCAATTAATACTTTCTCCTCTACACGAAGGTTAACTGCTTTTTAACTGCTTTGTTTAAGATTGTGCCAGAATATCCCCAAATTATAAAACCAGTGCACTGATAAATAAATCAAAGAAATTTGAAACCTTTTGGCCAAAAAACTTGATAACATGAGTTTTTCCATGGAAGATCATTAAAGGAACCTGGACGAATAACACATGGACGGTCTAATTCAAGTGTTTTTCACCCATTCAAACATTGTGACAGCTTGACGGCTCATCACATCAGTGTATTAGAGAAAATATTTTGTTGAGAGAATTCAATGGCAGTACCACGTCTTATATAGAATATAGTGACAAGCACAAATAAACATTGTGACAGCTTGACGGCTCATCACATCAGTGTATTAGAGAAAATATCTTGTTGAGAGAATTCAATGGCAGTACCACGTCTTCTTTTGCATGAGTAGGGAACAACACCAAATTGTAATTAAAAACTGCACGCTACCATTCAAAAAAACCCTCCCCATGTCAGAGGATTCTGTAAGTTTTAAAATCCATTCAATTCCTGCTCTTATTTCTCAAAATTTCTTTCAATCCATTGGTATTTCTCAGCAAAGCCTGAAGGAGATCTTGGCTTCTGCCGAGGTGCATTAACTACCTAGGATTTTCAGATGGCATAAATGCAAGATAAAAGGAGAAGGTGGATTTTGTAACTGAGATTAGAGACGCAACCAAGGTTAAAATAATGAATGTATGGATCCAACAACAGTGCAGAGATGGGGGCATGTGCAATGGCAGAGGAACCTCTGGTATTTCGTATTTTTATGGTCAAATGACCGGAAGAAAAAACAATTATGCAAAGCCCTAGTTCACTATTTGGAGAATGATAAAAGAAAATTGAAACCCTACCTGCCTCTCCTTCTCCTCGTTTTTCTTCTTCGTGACTTGAATCAATCCTGGAATCGCCTTCATATCTGGATTTGCGTCTTTTTAGACCCTATGAATCGCTTTATAACGTGCAAGAAGCGGAAGATTATAACTCCGTTGGTTTAATGCTCAATTCAACCGGATGTCTCCACGAATTTAATGAGTTATACAGGCAGAAAAAGGTATCAATGCTACTTCGACATTTGTGTCAGACGTTCTCGAGTCTTCGCCTCTTGCTTCACAACGGATTTCATCAGGGCTTCTGTGCAGGTGTTCACTATTGGTGACAAACTCCTTTGTACACAGCCCTGCAAAGTTTTGGACCGTCAATTTGTTGAAGCAACGGAAACTTTTCTTGACAAGTCAGTGATGTTGATCCTTCATTCTCCCGCAGGCCAGGACAAGAGCGCACAAAATGGCCACAAAACGAGTGGCACAATTCAGTCATTGGGATGGATTAATAACCCACAACCCACCACCTGCTCTATGCTCGAATACCTCGAATACCACTGTAGGACATACAAGGACATACAAGACTGGAAACGAAACAAATTTTATATTAAATGATCTCAAAGAATTATGCACCTGTTATACATACAAATACATAGAGTAAACAGTTTGAATTCGTTCCCGGAAGTTCTTGGACACCAATAACTACCCCCAACGGACAGAAAATTAATCCTAAGAATTAGCTATCTAACATAATCATGATTTTAGCATTCTTCATAAATTATATTATTGTATTATCTATTCTCTTCAGCCAAAAACACCAAAATTTTCAAGATTGTTGCGTCAATATTTTAAAGATTATTTTCTCAATCTCCTTCCCTGGTTGCACAATTTCATATTTAAACCCACATTCATTTACCTCCATTCCATCTCACTCTAGTTCAGCCCCTTAATACTACAACTTCACCCTATCCTGAAGCTAGATGGAAGAAAAGATATGATGGATCAATGTGAAAAATTATGCAGAGTAGAGTATGGAGTGTCACATGGATCAACAATATGTAAATCAACTCATCCAAATACAAACACGATGAACCATTCATGAATTTCCTTACATGTTCATGAATTTCCTTGCATGGACTACAATACAAACTTGAGCCTCTCAGCAATGCTGAGAATAAGAATGTAGTCTTCTCGTTATTACTTATATACATGGATTTTACTTGTACGGTGAAAATTAATATGTAACTGTATACTATGACTTTGAATAGTTGTTTTTTATTTTAAGAAGTGATATTTTCTAAATGATTTGTACCGTTATATTCTATTTACTATGTTTTATCTTCTTTAAACATTATGAAATTCAGTTCAATATATGTCCGTAGCAGTTGTGCTTGTGAATGTGAAAGATCATTATATTGCAATGATATGAATCTACTTAATTGATAGTTTGTTTGAGAGCATGGATTTAGTATACAATGTACCTTTAGACTTTTCGGTGTTTTAGAATTATGGAAATGGATTTCTGGTTTATAGCACAATACTATTCGTTCCTGGTTCAGAACACAATATTATTCGTCCCTAGTTCACAAGACAATAGTATTTTATGATAAATAAAGAAGGAAGAGAAGAAATTGTTAAAGTAGATAAACACATAATACTCACACAAATTTCACACATAGTTTTAACTTATAAATTTAACCTAAATTTAAAATGGTTTAATTGTTCAAGAAAATGATTTACATTGACCAAAAAAATTTCTAGGGATTCTAGTTCTCTAATAATATCCAAGTTTTGTCTCTTATAGACATTTCTACATTCATTAAGATTGTAATGCTAAATGAAACTATTCGACATGCATCTAGTACACGTATCTTAACTTGCCCCTTATTACAACGCTAAAAGCTTCAGTGTTTACAACATCTACTTTATTTTCTTTGATACTCAAACGAATCCCTTTCCAATATCTTAAAGAATATGTCATTTAGATAGTATTTCGATTTACAAGAGTTAAGTATTTTTATCTATGGTTTAGAGAGTGAAATGGTCTCTTATGCTAATACGTTTGGATTTTCTTATCAAATACGTCGGTTTTTGGAGAGAATCGTTAATTTTTGGGGGGAGAGAATCATTAAAATATAGTCGAGTTGGTTTTTCTTGTCTTTCTTAAAAATCACTCAATACTCTATGCAATCAAATTGTTTTACAGGTTACTACTTTTTTTGGTGCATGCTTGGATTTAGTAGATGAAATTATCACACTCGGAACTTTATTGTATTTGTTAAAAATCACTCAATACTCTATGCAATCAAATTGTTTTACAGGTTCCCCCGATCGGGGTGGTTAATATGATGAGACGGGAAGGCAGTACAGGGACGCGGGGTGGCAATTATGAGCCACCTTGCAGCTAGAGATCGCGGCAGGTGGATGACAAGGTAGGTGGACTCGCATCATGTTAAACTGAAGACGGAGGAATAAACTTAAACACGGAGGTGGTGGAGGTGACGGTGGAAGGGTGATGGGACAAGGACCAGGGCGCACAAGGGAAGGTAGAGGAGAAGTGGGCTATTATGGTGAATGTAGGCGGCAGAGAAAGGTGGTACAGCAGATCAGAGGAGGGTGGTAGGTGAGCGGGAATAGATACGGGTGGAGGCATAAGGGTAAGCATGCAAGGAGCGCTCTTGACGTGAACGGAGGAAGGAAAGGAAAGGTGGTAGACGGAGTAGGTGTAATTACTCAGGATCGACCTTCGGATCTGGGGAAAACTCAGAGCAGGAAAATTGAGGATGGTATGAGGAATGTAATGCAGGGAAACAGGGGATGAAGACCTGTGCGAGCAAAACATTCTAAGTTAGAACAATGGAAAGAAGAGGAACAGACCCGCACAAAAATAGAGGAGACATTTGACCTGGAACGGGATAGGCAATAGCAGGTAAGGAGAAGTGATAGAGGTAAAGGGAGAATTCAGGAGAATACAAGATAGGCAGCGGAGGATATAGGAGAAAGGAAAGACAAAGACCGAGAAGAGGAAGCCGACATCGGAGCACCAGCCAGAGAAGTAGGACAGGGAAGCGGGGCAAGGGAATACAATGCAGGCAGAGCAGGATGAGGAAGGGGCTGCAGGGGGAGAAGGGGACAGTGGCAAGCAGGTCGACAGGATTAGGGACGAACCAGGACAGTAGGGCCCAAACGCGGAAGGAAAATGATAAATTGCCAAGTGCAGTATGAAGAGAGGGCATATTGCAAAGACACGCATGTAGACATTAGGAGGATAACTCAGCACCTAGAAGAGGAAGCGACCCAGAAGCAGTCCGAGTCTGAGATGGAGGATTGGGAGTACCTGTTACCAGACCCTGGAAATACCATAGGTCGCATGTCTCTGTATAAACAGGCCTTACATGTGTATTGGGTCATGAAGTGACTGCTAGCTAAGGCTATGGAGCAGGTAGCCATGGAGATGGGTTAACTAGCCCCAGGCATTCCTAATCTAAAGAAGGAGATAAACAAACTGCAGATAACCATCATGATGCAAGATGGCAAGCTCGACGAGATACAGCAGCAGCTCAAGAAGCTCACTCAGGAGGTTAAAGAGGAGGAACATCAGTCGAGCGCAATGGAAGAATGACTTTGTCAAGATATGCCTATTTCTTCTTTAGTTAGGAAGTAGAAAAGCATGCCACCCTTTGTTTATTTTTCATAATGCAGCTAGTAAATAGTGGTGGTTTTTTGGAATGAATAGCTTATATAGCATGAACAAGCAGACTAGTTAAATTTTGTTTTTGAATGGCTGTTAAGAACTTTAGATGGCCAACAGATCTGGTTTCCCTACGGGGCGGGTTGAGGCCATCGTATGTATGCACTGGTTTTAACCTGTTATAATAGAAATGGTTCCACCTTAGCTTACAAAAAAAAAAAAATTGTTTTACAGGTTACCGTTTTTTTGTGCATGCTTGGATTTAGTAGATGAAATTATCACATTGGGAACTTTATTGTATTCCCATGAAATCAAAATCATCCATGCTACTCTTCTTATCATCCATGTTACCAACAAAATCATTTCCTTATGTCCAACTAGTAAATCACTTTTAGTGTTGGAATATAATATACAATATCATATCATTCCTATAATATATCTCATACAATATCTTATGGTTCCTATAATATATCTCAATATTGGTTTACTAACTTCACTATAACATTCTTTTGGATACTCATGAACGTCTAAATAAAACTAACAACATAAAAAATGTTTGACCTAGTGGTAAAGAGAGTGAAGAGGTTGTTAGATTCCATATCCTCTTTGTATGAACTTTGTTTGTATCACAATTGGATTTGTTGGTTGTTTTCAATTGATCATATTCAATCTCTTCAACACACCCATGGTATACTTTTCTTGAAACACAAAAGTTCAGAGAGTGAAGAGGTTGTTAGATTCCATATCCTCCTCTTTGTATGAACTTTGTTTGTATCACAATTGGATTTGTTGGTTGTCTTCAATTGATCATATTCAATCTCTTCAACACACCCATGGTATACTATTCTTGAAACAAAAAAGTTCCTAAATCTAATTGGATAACTTTAAAATCAAGAAGTTATCTCATTAATTCCAATTTATTCATTTGGAATACTTGTTTTTTAGTTGATTTAAACTTGTTCATTAATATTTTTCCTATGAAGATAATAGTATCAACATACAAACAAACAATTAAGATTTGTAATTATTTATTTATATTTGTATATAATATAGGATTATTATTAGTTCCTATAAATCAATCACTAACCAAATAAGAATCAATCCTTCTATACCAAGCTCTAGGATCATATTTAAGCCCATAAGTAACTTTCTTCAACTTGTACACCTCATTCTCATGTCATTTTATCATATATCCTACTATTACTTCTTCTTCTAAAATGTCATTCAATAAAGTATTTATGTCTTTTTTCTCTTTTAATTAAATTAATTAATTAAAAAAATGTCATATGAGCAACTTTTATATGAATTGAGTTATGGCTTTTGTGGCATCTAATATTCATAAGTCATGGTATTAGCCCATGGTATTGTAATAAACCCTATTTACAAATTATGATTATCCATGGATAAGAATCTTGGTGTATATTTTTTTTAAATATATATATAGATGTTTGCCTAATGTTTTAATTATTTTTATCATTAATAATAATAATAATAAAGTTAAAACTTACTTAATTCTTATGATTCTTTTAATCTTATCATTAATAATGATAATAAAGATAAAATTATTTAATTCTTATGATTTATTTTAATTTTGAAAACTTCATATCTATGATGAAGTAAGTGTTTTGTGCTTAATATGAATTGATGCCTATGGAAATTTATGAACAATTAAAAAAAAAGTTATACATTGTAATTAACATAAACAATATAATATTATAATATTAAAAATAGATCTCGGTTCTATAACTTAGGGTTAGGCAAATTTGAATCGAATTCCTTGCAAGATCTGCATTGGTTGGCTCCGACCGGCTAGCGATATCACCTCTTTCGGATTGTACTTCAATCTGCCTCTCTCATTTTGTTGTTGAGGAGTAAAATCCCCATGAGTGACCCCCACTTGGGTTGGGGCGGGTGCTTGCTCCTTTGGAGATACGATCAACCACACACCCTTTTTCTAATCAAGCTAACTTGACCCAACAAGATTTTCATCAGCAGCTACGGAAACACTATTCATGGAGGCGCAATGGTAAGCTTGTGGCTGTAATCATTGCCCCCTAAAAGTGGATAAGAACCCCAATTTTTGTGATTCCTAGCAACCGTTTGGAGAAATCTCATCAATACATGAGATATCAGGCCTTGATCTACAAATTTTTGGGCATTTGGCCATGAGAATAGTACATTCTCTAGTGGATCCGGAAGAGGCGGTCCGCCTAGGGTCAGAGCAAGCTTCACCTTAGAGCCGAGGGCTTCTTCACTGTGATTTTTGTAGATCTAGAAGATAGAAAGCAAATTGTTGAGAATGGGCCATATTTCATCAATAGTGCGGGATTTTTTCTGAGATGCTAGGAAGAATGCTACACCTCTTACAAGGAAGAGTTCTAGGGAGATCCAGTCTGGGTCCAGTTATTCTCACCCTCGTATGATTTCAAGGAACCTGACATCTTGGAGGGGAATGAGAATGAAATTCAAATATTTGTGAAAGACTCAGAGATAACCAAGAGAAGATGGCATGCAACCGCCGCATGTATCTGTGTCCATATGAATATCTCCCAAGCTCTCCAAGAGTCAATCAATCATGTTTATCATGACTTCATATAGAAACAACCACTAGACTGCGAGCACATAACATTCAAATTCCGTTGATGCCACGAATACGAAAACCTGTTCAGAGAATGTCCTCTCGCCATAACCAATGAAGCCTAACATACAACCCATCACCAAGGCAATGATGACTTTCAACAAGTAGGAGGAAGGTGAAATCACCAACCATAGACATAAACAATGCCTCCAAATGTTTGTCCAAACCTGTTGGCTCCAAGATCCAGTCCAATGCCCCTATCAATTGGAAATACCCCTCCTCAAGGGATGAAAAGCATTTCGCCCTCTTGAAGACTCTTGAGTCTTTGACCATAAATCAATCATATTTTGCAACTCCATCTCAAATACGACTTCTCGCAATGGAGGTAGATAAAAAAAACCCCACTCCAGATGGGTAAAGTCACACCCAAACAAAAAATGCCCGAAACTACAGAGGATGATTGAAGACTGAAGGAGATTCCTCAATAAAAAAAGGTAGGTTTCTAGAAGCTTAGGAGAAATATAATAGACTTGGGCTCGAGGAAAGGAAACTGATTGAAATGTATAGGGTGTGGCTCAAAGCATACATCAAATACATCCCAGTAAATCAACTCACAAATTTTGGGAATATCTTCAACCAACGGAGTGCCCAATCAGGGGAAAAGGACATGAATCACAAACCCTCTAACTTGAATAAAGACAGAGGTATCTTTGCCATCACACTCCCAAATCTAGGCCTTCCAGAGAAAGGAAAAAAGGGTAGGAAGATGACAAAGGATGTCATCAGGGAAGCAAGTGAGATTCTACTCAACTGTAGCCAAATGGAACAATTGACAAATTACTTCTTTGACTCCCAACATCCCTCCCAATGAAAGTCATCTCTTGGAACATTAGGGTATTAAATAGCAAAGATATGTTTCTCTGTTTTAAAGAAAAAATAATTAAAGTTAAATGAGATAGTGTATTACTATAGGAAACCAAAATGTTTGCAAATAAAATACTAGAGGCAAGCTAGCTCTATTGGAAACACAGTTAAGTAATGATGATTGATGCTATTAGGATGGTTGGAGGCAAGGAATTCCTCTGGAATCATAATCAAGTGATATTCAAGGACTAGAATTTCACTTGTTACACATTCTGAGGCACCTTCCAGTCTATTGGATCTGATATTTGGCTTAGTCTGATAGTTGTATATGGGCCATCTACCCCTCAATCCCAGAATCTCTTTCTCAAGGAAATTCATGTCCTTCGCTCCAATATATCTACCTATGATAGGGTCATATGGGGATTCTCTAACATGATCCACAATTTGGATGAAAAATGTGGAGGGGTGAGACAGCTAGAATCTAGCTCCATGGACTTCAATCAGTTGATAGTGAAGCTTCAACTAATAGATGTGAAAAAAGATACAAGGATTTATAATTGGAACAATAGGAGAGGCAGACAATAGCAAGTGGCCTATCATTTAGATATATTTCTCATCTCAAAATAATTACTCTTAAAGGACCTTTTCATTGAAGCGTCAATTCTGCCATCTCTAGGCTCATAGCACTGGCCTATTTGTCTCAATATGGCTTCCCAATCACCCCCAAAGAACAAACCCTTTCACTTCGAAAGAGTTTGGCTTTAACACCCTGATTTTGTGAGGAAGTTAGAAGAATGGTGCAATACCCTAGAGGTTCCCAAAGGATCATGCATGCAAATAATATAGAGGAAACTTACATCTCTCAAACTCAAAATTAAAATTTGGAATACAGAAGGATTTGGAGACATCTTACTGAGAAGCGCAAGCTTGAGGAAAAAATGGAGATGACCCAAATGCGGATAGTATGCGAAGGATGCATTCAGGATTTTGCAATTGAGGAAAGACACATTCTATCACAATTAGAAGAATGAAGACTC
The DNA here is from genome assembly GCA_031772625.1 of Pinus tabuliformis. Lineage (NCBI taxonomy): Eukaryota > Viridiplantae > Streptophyta > Pinopsida > Pinales > Pinaceae > Pinus > Pinus tabuliformis. The sequence continues at coordinate 958,253,925 of CM062811.1, forward strand.
CAACAAAAAGCCTTATGGAGACAAAAATATCGAATTCAATGGATTTAGGAGGGGGAGAAGAATTCTAAATTCTTCCATAAATCCATGGTTAGCCAGTGGGAGAAAAATTGCACGACTTCACTCATTTCAGGAGATGGGGTCTGTCTCAAAAATAATCAATACATGGAAGAAGAATTAATATCTTTCTACTCGTCCCTTTTGTCTGAAGAAGTTTTGGACCACACAGAGGATATTGATTGAATCACTTGCGATATCCCCAAATTGATTACAGAGGAGAAAAAATGAGGCTTTAATGAGATGGTAATATTATATGAATAAGTGGAAATAATGTTCAAAGAGATGCCATATAACAGGGTGTCAAGTCTTGATGGTTATACTTCTGAAATTTTCAAATCGTTTTGGTCATTCCCGGGCTTAGAAATTGTATATTTGGTGGTGGAGTCCCGACGGAAAGGGAACATTTGGTCTAGTCTAGATGCCACGTTCCTCACCCTCACTCCAAACTCAAAGGAGGATAATACTCCATGTGGTTTCGTGCATATTTTCTTATGAAATGTGATCTATAAAATCCTCTCTTCTATTCTCGTCCTCCAGCTAAAACCTATTGTTCATCAAATTATTATACCAGAACAATTAGGCTTTGTAGAATGGACTCAAATCTTGGACGAAATAGTTTCTTCTCGTGAAATTATTCATTCGCTTAAGTGACACAAGAAACAAGGGATTTTTCTAAGGATGGATTTGCCTCAATTAATTGTCTCAATTAGGCATAACTCTTTTTGATCATGATAGCTTTTGGATTTGTAGAGGACTGGATTAGCTGGATATGTTCAATTATATCCACTCATTTTTTATCCATTTTTCTAAATGGTGCACCGTCAACCACCTTTTGATCTTTAAGGAGTCTTAGGCAATGAGATTTGAAATTGTGTTTCCAATTCATCATAGCTGCTGAGGGGCTAAGTCAGATGATTATTGAAGATAAACAAAGCAATGAATTGAAAGCATTATGCCTCTGTGGCATAGATATCTTCATGACCCACCAGCATTTCATTAATGATAATATTTTGTATGGAGAGCCCATGGTCAGGGAATCTTTAATGATCAATGGGATCCTCATTGAATTCTAGGCCACCTCAGGTATGCTCCTAAATAAGGAAAAATATAATATCTACTTCTTTCATACTCCTCATCCTATTGAACTCTTTATATCTTGCATACTAGGCTTATCCACCAAATCTCTTCCTTAAAAATATTTGGGTGTTTCTCTTCTTTCAAACCTTTTGTGTATTGCATGCTAGAAAGACTTATGCTCCAAACTCTTAAAAAAATTGCTTAACTGGACCTCTCTATCAACTCTCTGTCCTTCTCACCACGAAAATCCTATATTTAGATATGATCATCTTTAGAATTGTTTTGTGACATGGAGCCATGCTTGAAAAGAAATGGACTCTAGTGGCCTCGAACACAGCCTACCTTCCCAAAGCTAAAAGGGGGTCTGAGCTTGCAGGATCTTGAGGATTGAATGTGACTTAAGGGGCCAAGATATGGTGGCATTGGATTCGGGATGGCATTGGGCAATGAAAACAGAAATGAGCTAAAAAATATGGTCAAGGAAAGTCCTAGTACATGCTTCTACGAGATCCCTCATTTCCTCCAGGTTCTGCCATATGGAATTTAGCCAACCAGAACACCTACATCATTCGTGATCATTTCTTCTGAGAAATTATGGATGGTAATTCTACTCTATTCTGGGAAGAATCATGGCAACAACTTCCTCGTTTAGACAGGGATTCCTCCATTCTGGACCTCAAAACCATCTACAACAATAAAGAGAGGGGTGAGTGTCTCACTACTGGATTGGGAATACCAACCACGAGGGTTGGAGGTAGTGGAAATAAACTACTGAATAGTGTATGGATGTACCTTTGGAAGCTTGGAAGACACTATCACATCAACTACAATAGAGGATAATTTCTTTCTCTCAAGAGCATGAAAAACTAAGATTGAGGCTATTCGACAATAGGAATCTTCTCTCTCAAAGTATCCTATCTCATTAAGGTTGGTACTCACACAACTCCACAATAGAAAATTTGGAGAAAAATTGGAGGGGGGGGGGGGGGGGGGGGGAGTCTGGAAAAAGGTACCGCATTTCCTATGGTTATTCAATCGCAGTTGAATTCTCACCTAGGATTGACTGTTGAAGAAAGGTTTTACGGGTCCTTCTCAATGGACCCTATGCAAACAACATGAGGAAACTATGCCTCATCTTCTGAATTCATGTCTCATTTTTGGAGAAGTGTGGGATATGGCATCTGTCATCTTTGGTCCATTTGATCATAATTAGGATCTCATCTTGTTGACAATTGAATATTGGCCAAATAATCGATTCAAAAACCTAATTGTGAATAGAGCTTGGTGCCTCATTCTTGGATTTATTCTTTGGAACATTTGGAAAGAAAGGAATAGTGCTATCTTTCAAGACCATACCCCCTTAGGTGCTTGCATATGGAGCAAAGTCAAAGAGAATATGAGGGATACAATAATATTAGAGAAATGGGATCCTAACAATTGGAAGCCGGGTCTCCATAGGTAGCAATTCTTTTATCTCTCAATTTACCCCAAAATATGATTCCCCCCATTTCAAAACCATGAGTGGAAGTTCCAATATCATTTCCCTCAGTCTTATTATGACCTCCATCAGGTTTTATTCAAATCAACTTTGATGGATCCTCTAAGGGTAATCTAGGTCTTGCTAACTATGGTGGTGTATTGTGCAATTCCATGGGATCCCCAGACAATATATATGTTGGATATTGTGGATGTACAACTAACCAATCTAGAGAATGGCTTCATTCTAGATCTCACGCAATGATGCTCAAGGATTCATATCGTGGGGGACTCCAAACTAGTTGTTTAGATGACCCAGAATATCATTGATGGCTCCCCCACATCCAAAATCATGAAAATTTGGCATCTAGAGTCCCAACTAGAGAGAATAAAAAATATCTTCGAAATATTTGAGTACTCTACCACTGACCATGTCCTTCGTGTTGGTAATAAAGTTGCAGACTATATGGCTAATCAATGATCGACATATCAACACAAGAATTTCACCATCCCATGCCATGCTCCTTTGAGTACCGCTAAGCTAGATCTTGGTGAAGTTCAGGCACTCTGATACCTCCTTGAAGACCATTCGCCTTCCCCCAATGGGGTTGAACAATTGAGTGAACACTTGGCACATGAGAGGCCCTCAGAGTTCCCCCCCTCCTCCTTGCGGTCATTATGCTAGCGTTTATGACCCATGCCTACATTTACTCCACTTGTGTGATGATCATTATAGCTAAAACATTAGTTTTATTTAAGGGAAAGTGAGTGTTCCTCTCTAGTTTGGAATTATGGGCAATGATTTTGGGTTAGGGGGAGTGTTGTGGTCTGAGAGACAACGCCCATGGAAACTCATCCGGGTCATGGTCTTGGATGAGAAGTGAAGTGGAAGCTCAGTGGGCTTTGGTTTGGTTTAAATTTTGCCTTTAATCCTGTATTTGGGATCGAGGAACCTCCATGGATGGTGTTTTGGGTCAGCTCCATACCTCTGTCTAGAAACCCCACCACCAACATACAATTTGGACCAACAGGCTCCTGGAGCTCTCCTGCTATGTGCAAGAAAAAGGAAAATATTTCCGTAGCCTCTTTTTGTTACCCCGCTCATTAGTTGAAGGAGAGGACTTGGTTATTGGTTTGTTGTCAGTGTCCCGCCACCAGTTTCTTGATGTAGGTTGTTTATGGTGTTTATTTTCTTCGAGATTGTTCTATTTTATCTTTTAGTAATTTTTGTTTTCTACATTGGTGCTTATCCGGGTTGGGTTTGAATGGGACAGGCTCTTTGACTGCCTATGGAATTGTCATTTTTCTTAGAGCGTTAATGGATTGACGAGATTCATCTATCCTGGGTAGTTCTTTAGCCTTGGGGGAGGCTTTCCCACCTTGGTCCAAAGTACGTTGTGTTTGGGTTCTAGTGTGTCTCAGTTTAGATTATTTTTAATTTGGTTTAGGTGAATGTCCCTCTCCCTTTAGGTTTTTTGAAGGTTTCTCCATGACCTTGCTTGCCACTAACTCATCAATATACACAGAGCACATAATGCCTTGCTAACAAGGTAGACCTCGCTACAGTGTGGGGTCAGCAACAAAAAGTGGCCCATCTAGTGTCGAGCCACAACTTGTCTTACAGGAACTCGACCAGCCTGGATCCCGAGGGCGAGGCAGATATTTCTCCTGCTCATTCCCCAGGTCGTATTGTGGCTCCAAAAACCATGGAATCCATAGCAGAGCAACTTTGAAACATCCAAATTAATATGGATATTCTCAGGGACCACAGGTATGAAGACCAAAATGAGTTAGTGGCTTATATAAATTATATTCAATATAATCACAATGAAATCTTGGAATAGTTGAATAGTCTCCACCACAACCACCATCACACAAATGAACACCTTCACAATATGGAAACGTGGGTGGAACATATTGATTTTCATATGCATGATTATGCTGGTTACTTTACAACTCCCCCTGTACTCCCTCCCCACTCCCCTCCTTTATATGATGTTGTCATTTATGGTGTCCTTTTTTTCTTTCTTAGTATGTTATGGCTACAATGCCTATCAAAAATAAATAATGTAAAGGATCATCGGTGGTATCCTTTGATGCCCAATCTCAACAAGTATCATTGGAATGAGATAATGGGGACTAGTATGTTCATGATTTTGGGGACCATGTGGTCTAAGAAGCTACGACCTATTGGCACATATGACATCAAAATTATACAAAGATAATCCAAATTATGCAAGGATATTTTTCATCCTTCACTATACCAACACTTAATATGGCTTAAGTTTTTTATGGCTCCTCCCAATAACATTATATTTCAAATATTGTCCACCTTACAAAACAAAACTCTAAAAATCTAATCATAAAATTTGATTAATACAATAAAATCAAATTAACTTAAAAATTGATTATTGTGTTACTAAAAATAATATTTTATTTTAGAAATAATTAATTTGTCTCTTCAACATTCAAATTTTGGTTTTTAAAAATAATAAAAAACTAATATTAAAAAAAATAAATAAATATATTTTTAAAATGTTTCTTATTAATCAATTTCACACAAATAATCAAAAATATTTTAATTTTTCCATATTATATTTATTCTCTTTTTATTATGATATTAATTTCCCATATTTTAATTTTCCTATATTATATTTATTCTCTTTTTATTATGATATTAATTTCGTTTTCATTTTGTATGTCGTTATTTATTATATATTATACCCTGGATATATTTTTAATGACAAACACAACTTGGGAAATGTGTATATTTAATTATTAATTATCATTATATGAACAAGTTTAATATGCGAAAAGTAAAAAGTAATTGACAACTAAAGTTATTGATAATAGATGTTATTCATATTAGTTGCTCTATTATTCATGCATAAAACCATAGTGACATGTCTATATATACCTAAAATCTAGTATTAAAAGCACTTTTTAAAAATATATTAACTCCAAATCAATAGAGCAATGGATAGTTTTTATTAGAATTATAGAAATATAAAAAGTTTATACTTGTCAACATTTTACTATGTGAGAGGTTAAACATATTGTGAAATTCCTTTGAAACTAGTAAACATATGGTGAAATTAAATATAATTAGGAATTCCCTTAAAATTATAAATTTTAAAATAAGAACGCAATAAACTAAAATAGGAAAAGCAAACAAAAATACTTATGACTAATTGTATTTTTAAAAATAAGTATGATAATAAATGGAAAGATTATATTGATTATGAAAAAGATGGACGGAAAGTGTCAAATATTTGGAATTTATGAGGAAAGTTGAGGTTATAGGTTTTCTTTTTTATCAATTTTTAATTCTGAGAAATTGAATTTAAACGACACAAAATTACACATGCACAAGTCAAAAATTAGAAATTCAAATTTTTAAAATTCAAAAATTAATTTTCAATTTCCAAAAAAATCAATTAAATATTTTTTTTTAACAAAAATTTCAATAATCTTTAGAAATATTTTTAAAAAATTTACCACTCAAAATATTTTTACCCAAAGGAATGACAATATACTCTTCTTTTAGTAGGTATAATAAAATAAAAGGTTATTACTTTAATTTAAAAAATTTGTTTGGTTTATAAACAATAATATGGTTATTTTGAGTTAGTAATTGTAGGGGTTGAAAGTGTGGTTTGTTTTCAGCAATCTAGCTTCAATTTCAAGGATATGTTTGACCCATTGTGATAAAAGTCAATGAGTAGCCTTCTAGTGGAATAGATTACACTATTGTAGGATTGGGGTATCTCATCTCTTAGTAAGTCATAAGTTATGAGTATATTTGGTTTGTTGATGTAGGTTGTTAAATATATTCTTGGTATGATAACAATATCCATAAAGTTTGATCTTAGGCATAATAATAATAGTAAAATTAAAAAATTTCCACTTATGTTAAAAATGAATTTAAATATTACAATAATGATTGTTTCTAGATTTTGTCATTTACATATTTACATGCACAAATAGGATTATCTACCTTGCATGAATAGCCATCTATATTGCATTATGTCAAAATAAAGAAAAAGAGTGAATTTTTTTTCAATAAATATATAAAAGTAAAAGATAGTATCAAATGTAAAACACAAATATTATTTAATAAAATTGATAAACACTTAAGGGAAAAAAAAGTTATATATATATATATATATATAAAATTATAATAAGTATAATGGTAAAAATAACTTAATAATAATATATTAAAAGTATTAATTATTATATATAATAGTAATAGACATCATTTTGTACTAATTAACATGGATGGTAATTAGGTAATGATAATATTATATGTAAAGATATCAATAAATGTTAAATATAATAGTAATGATAATGTTATTAATGGTCTACTAAATCATATTATAATATATATATATTATAATAGTAATATATATTATAACAACGATAATTATTAAAAGAATTTGATATAGTATTATATATTAATAAAATAATATTAAATATTAATATAATAACATACTATCAATTTCATTTATTATAATATAATAGAGTTGTATGACATAGGTATTATGAGTAAAAGAAAAAAGAAAAAAGAAAATAGAAAGTGAAACATACAAATAACTAAAAGGTAGAAACAAAAATAAGGAAAATGGTAATGATATATTGATCGCATCATGAGACAAAATCTAAAACGTAGAGATGAGAAAAATGAAAAGAAAATAGAAAAATAAATTAAGAAACAAAAGTAAAAGAGAGAAAGAAGTATTCATGATCATATGAACCTAATGGGGAAGAATCAATTTTTTTTTTTGCTAAGGCAAGAGTGGATCTTTCTATTCAATTAGAAAAGGGAGAAATAGTGTACAAACAACGACCTCGGCAGTGAGGCCCACCAATATGACAGGCCCACCCCAATCCATGGTCCCAATACAACAAAGCAAACCTAGGGACACGGGCCCTCCAAATCAAACAAGCAGTCCAAAACTCACTGTTAGATCCTAAGCTAAAGATCCAGTGGATTAAAAACATATCCGGTGGACAACAAGCTCACCTTTTAACAAACACATCGGACCCGATGAACCCTGTAGACCATAATTCATAGTCATATAGGGTCTATTTTTGACATAACCTGCAATCACTTTTACCACCTAAAATCCACCATTTGTGCGCGATTCCCATGAGGTCATGTAAATAGCTCGAAACATAACCACTGTTTCAAGCCCACCAAGATGCATGCTCATTCCTGGTCGTTGATTGTCCTCGCTTGATCCAACGGTTAGTGATCATATCACTCGGACTAAAAGCACCAATAGTTATCGCGTGATGAGGGCGGTAATTCCTTCCCACCCTTAGCCACGTGTCACATGGTGAGTGGAATCACTGCCATTTGTGAAAAACCTCTTCTATCTTAATGAGCATGCGATAAACTGGAAACCACCCCGAGGGCAGTAAAGCTATAATAGGAATAAAAGCGAGGGTTTTGTGCTTGCCGAGAAAATCTTGTTTCCGGCACATGGGCTAAAGGAAGATGAAGATCCCACCTTCCAGCCGTCCCTGTAAGACTTCTGGTTTGTTGTTACCTGGGTTAAGGAGGCCGACATAGACTTGCACCCTAAAAAGGACCTCACTTATGTCATAACATTTCATAATGAATCCAGATAAACGAGACCCCGTCTCTATGGCTCTGTTTCAGAAAATTCTGTCTCTTGATTTTTCTTGATACTGTTATCGATCGCTGATGGCCCTAGATGAGCATCCCTCCTTCAACCTATCATCCATTATCTCCTCTCATCAGCAGCACAAGTCGATATACTTGTAGGGGAAGAATCAAACTTAATTATCTGTATTCAGATATATTATTTTTATTTGAATTATTGAGATATTTAATTATTTAAATAACCTCCCTAAAACGTTTTTTTTTTTTTTTACGATAGTGTGTCTTTATGATGATCTTGGCATTGACAACCAAATACTTTATTTTGTTTTCATAGATTTTTTTTGCATGTGCGAAGGTGCGACATTGTTCATTCTTGAGATATTTAATTATTTAAATAACCTCCTTCAAATATTTTTTTTTATTATTGTTATTATGATAGTGTTTTTTTTGGTGATGATCTTGGTATGCCCAACCAAATATCTTTTTTTTTTTTCATGTGATAAGGTATGAGATTGTTATATATATATATAAAGTTTTTTAATATAGTATTTTTGGAAATTGTACTTTATTGATTGATATTGTTATTGATTTTTTCCATTGAATTTTCATAAAATTTCATTTTTTTCTAAAAATATATCTTCTTTCCAATTCCAAACCTAAAAAGTATTTTAGTTTTATTATATTACTGAAAAATAAGTTCATCGCATTAATATTTTATTAGATAATATATATAATTACATTTATTTTTCACTTAAAAAAATAATGATAAATAAAAACTAAATAAATAGTTAATTTTATATTTACATTAAAATACATTTACTGAAAAATATATTATAAATCTAGACATTAAAATCAATGCGTTATATATATATATATATATATATATATATAAACTTCAATTCAATTGAAATGAATATGATTATATTAAAATATTCCATTAGGCTTAGAGTATACTATGAAAATGTGTTTTATTAAAGTATTTGGCATCTATAATCAAATATGGTATTTTGTTTTACTTTATCTATTGTAAACGTTGATTGAGCTTAGAAGCCTATTCTACAACCGAGTATGATGTGTAACATTGTCCTTCTATCATCAAAGTTGAAATTTTACTCATGTCAGCCAAAATAAAATTAAAAAAAAAAAACATAAAATAACTATACGAAACATTAATTTAATGTCTACCGATAAAAAAAAAAATATAAGTGAAAAAATTAGATTCCTCTTATCTCATATTAGATCTATATTTAAAATGAATCTATACTAATATGAATTAAGCCCAATGTAATCTAAATTACCCAACCCATAAATTAAAGATACTAATAATCAAAATACATAACAAACAAACAAAAAATAATATTTAAATATTATTAAAATAATTACTTTTGTGCACATTTAAAATCAAAATTAATCTAAATTTTATAGTAAAAGAGAAAAAAAAAAAAATTCAAAAAAATCTTTTAAATATTTTTTTGTTGAACCTAACATCAACACTCTAACACAACTTTATATATATATATATATATATATATATAGTCTGGAATGATACCACATGAGTTTTATACACATTAATATAAAGTTTTGAAACATAACATCAGCACTGTCACAAAATTAAATAAACACAAGATATGAAAAACATATACACTCGAACGATATCACATCCAGTTTACACACATTAATATACACGATGAAAATACCAGACCAGGATGTTTGGAAGATAATCGACTTGCTTGTGACCAATTCCTGCAACTATCATGTGTAGATAATGAATATCCATCCATCCTTTATGTTAAGGTAAGAAAGGTTTTTTTTTTTTGTAAGCTGAGGTATGATTCTATTACTATACAAAGAAAGAAAAACTATGTACATATACATTGCGCCACCCGCCCAGAAGGGAAACCGGGTGGCCTTCGAAAGTATATAAGCCCCATCCAAAAGAAGTATATGTTCAGTTCATCAAACCTGATTAAGAAACCCTCTATTCTACCTAAAAACATACTATGCATAGCTCTAAAGATAATCATGCTGTGCTGGACTGGTACTAAACCATCTAAGATATGAAAATTACAAAAAGAGTCATATAATAACCTCCATAATCTACTGCTTCATGGCGTCAGTCTGGATATCAGGTTCTGCCTTGACTATCCCACTGTCTTTGAGCATCTGGATCAGCTGGTCCATCTTCTTGTCCTGCATCATGAGAGTCACTTGCATATTCTTCATTTCCTTTTTCAGGTTAGGCATCCCTTGGGCAATCTCCACCATTTCAACTGCAACTTGTTCCATTGCCTTGGCAAGTAGACGTTTCATTCCCCAATATACATGCAAGGACTGCTTGTAGAGGGACATCCTTCCTCTGGTGTGGCCCGGATCCGGGAGAAAATTCTCCCAGTCTGCCATCTCAGGGTCTGATTGGTCCTGCATCGCCTCTTCTTCCAGGTGGTCGATAATCCTCCGAATATGGTGATGGGTTTCGTTAACGTAAGCAGCCTCGGCCTCCTGGAGTTTGCGCCGCATGTCCTTCTTACCTCGCTTCCTGCCTGAAAGGTTGTTGGTTTATAGTGTATTCATATTTTTTCTTTTGATAGTGTGGTGAAGTGGTAATTATGAGATTTAATCATTTTTATTGTTGCTATTTTTAATACATGTAATAATTTGTAAGTAGATATATTAATTTTTTTATGATTTTAACAATAACTTAAATGACAAAAACTTAAACTTACAAATAAAAGAAGTCTACTCCTTAAACAATACACGATAATATACAATTTGAACCTTGAAATCACGAATTTCACCTAACAAACTTAATCGTCCCCCACACATCACTGTATCATAAAGTACTGATAACTTTAAGAGTAACTAGGCATATGAAGGTAAGGACCGCTACCAAAATCTCACGGTGATAAAACCGAGGATAGCCAGGATAATAGAACAAAATATTTTACATTTAAGTCATGATAGAAAACATAAATTAAAAAGAATCTGAAATAATATCCGTCCTGGATAAAATTTTCAAACATAACGTGACACAAGTTAAATAAATTCAACATTTGAAAAGATATATATTCTGGAATGATAGTATATCTATTTTCCACACGTTAATATAAAGTTTTGAAGCATGCCATCTCACAAAACTGAAATAAATTCAATTAGAAAAGGAATATAGTGAATGATACCAGATCCCGTTTACACACATTAATATAGACAATGAAAAGACTAGACCATAGACAATGACAAGACCAAACAATGGTCTTTGGTAGATCGTCGACTAGTATGGGACCCATCCCTGCAACAATCATTTATACGTAATGAATATCCATCCGTCCATCCGTCGCCTTTATGCTAACTCTAAGAGACTTTGCCGGTTCATAACGTGTTCATAGGTTTTAGAGTAGCTAAGCATTTGAAGGTAAAGGCCGCACCAAAATATCAGGGTGATAAAACAAACATTAAACGGACTCGTCACAATGATTTCTAATGCCGACACCACACCCCTCGGTGACATGTATAAAGTGAAAACATGAAATGTTTTTTTTTCAAATCAATGTTTTTTTTTTTTCAAATCAATGTTTTATATTCTATTCTCTGCAGTGATGCAGAAGCATTTCGAGTTAGTGAGCAATGTGATGGTTTGTTCACATGTTGTGGGTAAATGAGTTGAATTTCACTCACTTGAGTGGCCAAAAGTCAATTTTAGTCGAAAGAGTTGGATCTGTCAAAAATGATTTGTACTTCATTATTATAATAACTAGAAAATTGTCTTATTTTAGATTAAGGGATAAGTTATTATAATAGGTGTGTAATGGAGCTTGAAAATAGAGATTTGATTGTTAAAATGATTAAAATATAAATCGAGTTGTTAGTCCAATTAAAACAGGATTTGATTCATAAAAAATAAGAAATGGTAGTGAAAAGGGATTCACTGAGAGGATTGAGGATTGAGTGAGAGGTGAGAGTTAAGTGTTAGATAATTTTTGAGATTAAGACAAAGATCTGTTAAATTGATGTAATTGAGCAAGAAGGCCAAGACTCTGTAATTATCATTATATTGAGGAAATTGATTTAGTGTGTGATTGCGCGTCAATTGTGGTGGACTCTCATTTACTTCTGCGTTCTGAAATTCATTCAGGTATTTTTTCTGTTTTTCGTATTTTAATTATAATCTTAGTGTTTATGTGTTATTCACGCTCATTAGTATTAAGGACAAGGGTAGAAGAGCACAAAAATGTTTGATCATGGTTGAAGGCCTGTACTCCATCCTAACCATCAATCTAAGTTTCAACTGCTTACGTCAAATTCAATGGTGGGGTTAGGGTTGTTTTTAACCTATGTGTTGGTTGAAGACCCGCAGGGAGTAGGATTTGATGGCCTCTGTTATCCAATGGATATCGGGGTTTAAAGTGATCGGATTTTAAGTCTAAACTCGGACCCGAATTTTTATAGATCAAGGTTTATAAACCATATCGACTCAGTGAGGTAGGTAAGTGTCACACAAGTTCTCTCTGCGATATCGTTGTGAACCATTGGATCTAGCATGCTTTGATCAACGACGTAGAGTGAAGCCCCTGTATAAAAAGAGTAAAGTCAACGTGGGACCGACTGTTGTTCAATTATTTTTCAATTGTTGTTTGATCGTTGGTCAATTGTTGTTCAGTTGCTATTCAATTGACCTCCTGCATCATTTTTGGTATCAGATCTCAGAGATTGAGTTTAACTGCAGTAAACATGCCGCCAAGGAGAGGAGCTGACATAGGTTGGGGAAGACCTGAAGCAAATGCAGTTCTACTAGAGGAGGTCTGGAGTCTGCGTACAAGGATGGATACAATGGAGACTGCGCAAAGGAGAAAACCTGATCAAGGAGATGCCAATGTTGCAGAAGAATCTTCTGAGGAAGAGGAAGAGGAGGAAAATGAAACTACCAAAGTTATCAAGATGTTGGCTAAAGTAGGTGGAAAATGAAAAGTGGAAATTACTGTGTACGAGGGGAGTCTCAATGCAGAAGAGCTAATGGACTGGATCAGTTCGCTGGTCAAATATTTTGATTATGAAGAGGTTGATGAAAAAATGAAGGTGAAATTTGTGGTTATCAGATTGAAGGGTCATGCATCTATTTGGTGGGATGAACTAAAAACATCCAGAACAAAAAAATGAAAGTCCAAGATCAAGCAATGGGACGAAATGGTGAGTAAAATGAAAGCTACATTTATGCCAAAAGATTATCAGTTAAATATTTTCAAATAGTTACATAATTTAAAGCAAAAAGGAATGTCTGTTAAAGAATACACTAAAGAGTTTTATAGATTGAGTATTAAAGTAGGACATACAGAGGATGATATGGAAAAGATAGCCAGATATATCAATGGCTTAAGATATGACATATAGGATGAGATCAACTTGCTGAGTTTGAAGAGCATTGAAGATGCCTATCAAGCAAGTTTGAAAGCAGAAGAGAAGATGTTCAGAAAACATAATCAGAGGAATAGAGGGAAAAGTTCAGTAAGAGGTAGAGGACTTACCAGACCAAGGTTTCAGCGACATCAGAAAGATGCAGGGAGTTCGGGTAGCAGACCACTGTAGAGGGGAGATTTTAATAAAGGAAGATTTGCATCCAAAGGAAGAGGCCGGGGAAGAGATATTTGGTGTTACACTTGCGGAGAATGGGCACATGTATTGTAGGAATATCGTCATAATAGAACAAAAAGTCAGAGGAATGTGAATATGGCTGAGGCAAAGCTGGAAACATCTCAAATTATAGAAAATGAAGAATCCATTGAAGTAGGAGAATCCCAGTTGTTGGAAAGGGCATTGCTTAAGACAGACAAAGAGACAGAGGAAGCAGCTCAGAGGAAGAGTTTATTCAAAACTACGTGCAAATCCAAAGGTAAATGTTGTAAAGTGATAACTGATAGTGGAAGCACTAATAAACTTGTTTCTTAGAGATGGTGGACAAGGTAGGATTAGTGAAGACGGTACACCCCACTCCTTACAAAGTGTCAGGGTTTCAGAAAGGACATCAAATTATTGTGATAGAACAATGCAAGGTAGAAATACAGGTTGGTACGTATCAGGATGTGATATTATGTGATGTAATGCCAATGGATTTATGCCATGTATTGTTGGGAAGACCATGGAAATTTGATCGGAAAGGTATTTATGATGGGAGGAAAAATATCTATACTCTGGAGAATAATGGAAATAAACATATATTGTTGCCATTAAGGATTACGCTGACAAAGGAGCACCTGGAAACAATGTTATGTTGATGAGTGGAAATAAGTTATTACAAGAGATTGGGAAAGGTGAAGAAACTATCATAGGGAGACCTAAGGTAATTTTAACTTCCACAAACTTAGATGATTTACTTAAAGAAATCAAAATTATTTTGAATGATTTTGCTGACATTATTGTGGATGAGCTGCCAAATGCATTGCCTTTAATTAGAAGTATTAGTCATCATATTGATCTAATACCAGGAGTAAGTTTGCCAAACAAAGCAGCATATAGATTAACTTCTCAAGAGAATGTAGAAGTTGTAAGACAAGTGCAAGAACCGATGGATAAGGGACTAATCAGAGAGAGTCTTAGTCCATGTGTTGTACCAATAGTACTCAGTCCAAAGAAATGAGGTGAATGGCGTATGTGTACAGATTCCAGAGCCATAAACAAGATTACTATTAGGTATAGATTTCCTTTATCACGCATGGATGATTTGATGGATTGTTTGAGTGGGTCAAAGTATTTTACTAAGATAGATCTGAAGAGTGGATATCATCAAATAATAATTAGAGGAGGAGACAAATGGAAGACTACATTTAAAACAAACATTGGGTTGTATGAGTAGTTAGTGATGCCTTTTGGATTCACTAATGAACCTAGCACATTCATGAGATTGATGAATGAAGTCTTGAAGGAATATGTAGGAAAGTTTGTTATTGTTTATCTTGATGATATTCTAGTTTTTAGTGGAAGTAAGGAAGAACATCTAGAGTATCTTAAATTGGTTTTAAGAACTCTGTAGGAAGAGAAACTACTGATAAATTTGAAGAAATGTAGTTTCACGAAAGAAGAATTAATTTACTTTGGATTTGTAATTTTTAAATAAGGGTTGAAAATGGATCCAGAGAAAGTCCAATCAATTTAGAATTGGCATATTCCAAGGAATATATTTGAGGTAAGAAGTCTTCATGGTATTGCAAGTTTTTATACGAAATTTATTAGAGCGTTTAGCCAGATTTGTGTACCAATTGTTGAAACAATCAAGAAGACTAATTAGTTGTTCAAGTGGATAGAGGTAACAGAAAGGAATTTTAAGTTTCCGAAGAGGAAAAACATGAAGCAACCAATTCTGGCTTTTCCTAATTTTGAGAAAGTATTTCAAGTTGAAATGATGCTAGTGGAGTTGCAATTGGAGATGTTTTGAGTTAGTAACAAAGACCAATAGCATACTTCAGTGATAAATTAAATAAAGCAAAGAATAAGTATTCTCCTTATGATAAAGAATTTTACACTATTGTACAAGCCTTAAAAAAATGGAGACATTATTTTCTACCAGAGGAGTTTATATTGTATGTTGACAATCATGCATTACAGTTCATAAATAACCAACCAAAATTGAACCAGAAACATACCAAGTGGGTAGAGTTTTTGAAAATCTTTACTTTTGTGATAAAGCACACAAGTGGGAAGTTGAACAAAGTCGTTGATGCTTTAAGCAGGGTAAATTTCATTGTTCAAGAATTAAATGTTGGTGCTATAGGATTTGAAGAAATGGTTGAAATGTATAAAGACGATGCAAATTTTAAAGATATTTACACAACATAACAAAATTCAATAGTTCATAATCGAAGTCAGTTGTTAGATTATCTTATCCAAGGAAGTTTATTGTTTAAAGGCAACAAGTTGTGCATTCCCAAATGTTCTATGAGTGAAAACATAATAAAGGAGAAACATAGTGGAGGATTATCTGTTCACTTTGGACAAGACAAAACCTTTGCTCAGGTAATTTCTTTCTATTATTGGCCAAAGATGTAGACTGATGTTAATAGATTTGTTGATAAGTGCAAGATATGACAAGTTAAAGGGAGAAGCCAGAATATAGTATTGTACTAGCCATTGCGAATACTGAACTGACCATGGGATACAGTTAGCATGGATTTTGTTTTGGGCTTACCTAAAACTCAAAGGGGAAATGATTCCATTTATGTTGTGGTAGATAGATTTTCAAAGATGGAACATTTCATTACATGTAAAAAGACTAGTGATGCAACACATATTGCTAATATTTTTTTTCATAAATTGTAAAATTACATGGATTGCCTGTAAGTATTGTGTTTGATAGAGATACCAAATTTGTAGGGCATCTTTAGAGAACTCTTTGGAAGCAACTTGGAGCTAACCTCATTTTTAGTTTAGCATACCATCCTCAAATAGATGGAAAGACTGAACTAGTAAACAGAAGCTTGGGAAATATATTGTGAAGCTTAGTGTATCGAAATCCTAAGCAATGATATTTAGCGCTAGCTCAGGCTGAGTTTGCTTATATTGACACTCCAAACTGAAGCACTGGAATGAGTCCATTTCAGATTGTTTTTGGGATGAATCCAAGAGGTGTGTATGGGCTCAGAAATTTGGGTAAACAGGAGACAAGAAGTGAAAACGCTGAAGAGTTTGGAGAGCATATGCAAAGACTACAAGAAGATGTCAAAGGCAGATTGTAAGAAAGCAGTGGAAAATACAAGCAGAGAGTAGATATGAGAAGAAGAGAGAAATAATTTCAAGTGGGATATTTAGTGATGGTATATTTGAGAAAAGAAATATTTCATGCTAAGACTTAGGATAAACTAAAAATGAAAATGATAGGACCATGTAGAATTGTAATACTTTTTTCAACTAATGCTTATGAAATTGAATTACCAGAAGGGATTGGAATATCACCTATCTTCAATGTTGTAGATTTGTATCCATACAAAGAGACAAAGACAGCGCTACATGAGGAAACTATAGAAGATGAAGTTCAAACTTTCAATTGGGAAGAACAAATGCCAAAGATAGTTAAGAGAAAGGTGGAAGTTGTTTTGTAGAAAAGAGTATCCAAAAGAACCACAGGATAAGTTTACTATCAATATCTAGTCAAATGGAAAGGAAAACCAGTGGAGGATGCTAGTTGGTTGACAACAAAAGAGTTGCAAAAGTATGGATTAAACCCTAAAAGTATGAGGGATGATTCTTTTCTTCCCCGAAAGTCTGATGCAGGAGCATCTGGACTTAACCAGTAATGTGATGGTTTATTCACATGTTGTGGCTAAATGAGTTGAATTTCACTGGTCAAAAGTCAATTTTAGTCGAGAGGGTTGGATCTATCGAAAATGATCTGTACTTCATTACTGTAATAGTTAGGAAATTGTCTTATTTTAGATTAAAGGATAGGTTGTTAGCATAGGTGTGTAATAGAACTTGAAAATAGAGATTTGATTGTTAGAATGATTAAAATAGAGATCGAGTTGTTAGTACAGTTAGAATAGGATTTGATTCATAAAAAGAAAAAATGGCAAGAAAAAGGGATTAACTGAGATGATTGAGGATTGAGCGAGAGGTGAGAGTTGAGAGTTGAGTGATAGATAGATTTTTATATTAAGATAGAAGTCTGTTAAATTGCTATAATTGAGAGAGAGGGCCAAGAATCTGTAATTATCATTATATTGAAGAAATTGATTCAGTGTTTGATTGCGTGTCAATTCTAGTGAAGACTCTCATTTACTTCCACGGATCTGCATTCTGAAACTCATTTGGGTATTTTCTCTGTTTTTCATATTTTAATTATAATCTCAGTGTTTATGTGTTAATCACGGTCATTAGTATTAAGGACAGGGGTAGAAGAGCATAGAAAGGCTTGATCGTGGTTGAAGGCCCGTACTCCATCCTAACCATCGATCTAAGTTTCAATTGCTTACGTCATAGTCAATGGCAGGGTTAGGCATGTTTTTAACCTGTGTGTTGGTTGTAGACCCGCAGGCCATAGGATTTGATGGCCTTTGTTATCAAATGGATATCGGGGTTTAAAGTGATCGGAGTTTAAGTCTAAACCTGGACCCGAATTTTTATAAATCAATGTTTATAAACCATATTAACTCCATGAGGTGGGTAAGTGTCGTGCAAGTTCTTTGTGCGATATTATTGTGAACCATTGGATCCAACACGCTTTGATCAATGGCATAGAGTGAAGCACTTGTACAAAAAGAGAAAAGTCAACATGGGACCGATTGTTGTTCAATTGTTATTTAGTTGTTGTTCAATTGTTGTTCAGTTGCTATTCAATTGCTATTCAGCTATTGTTCAATTGTTGTTCAGTTGATGTTCAATCGTTGTTCAGTGGTTGTTCATTTGACCTCCTGTGTTATGTAGCCAATGCAGGGCTGCCACAAGAAGAATTACAGAGTACTAGGATATCAAAAAAGTTTACGCGTCTACTTTGATGGAAAATAGGGTCCTGATGTTTTTAAAATTAAGGTTGTGATGATGAATTCCTTTGTGGACAATGGATCAGAATTACCAAGTTCGAACTGATAGAATTCAAATTTGATATTATAAAAATTTGAATGAAATTTTTTGAATTTTAAAGAAAAAAATTTAATACTAGAAATTTTATGGACTTAAGTTTTTTTAGTTTTTTTCATGATTTATTTTAAATTTTGAATAATTTTGAATAATTTTAATTAATTTTAAATAATATAACAATTATACAATTATATCTTTTAAAAACAATTATTATACAATTTTTTTTTTTACAAAATTTAGTTGTAATATCTATTTTTAATTTGGAAACTTTTTTTATGTAATAGATATATATATTTATGACTTACCTGAGATCACTGAATCCAAAGGGGATGGACTGGGCTAGGGTTTTGAAACGAGGGTTTCGGGCGGAACCGCGCTCAGGTCACGGGTAGGAAGAACGCAATCAGGTTCCATGAGCAGTTTTAGGCGCAGGGGTTTTCTCTTTCTGGATGACTGGCAGGTGGAGGTGGACTTTTTCTTTGGCGTAAGTGATTTTTGTTTAAAGAATTACACACTACAGCAGCTGCAGTTTTTTCCGTTTCATTCCGTTCTCAAGAAGTCGTGTAAGGGTGTCTATCATTTTGTCTGTTGGCTGTCGTTTTTTCTCGGAACGGCCCTTAACCATGGTTAATCCCTCCGAACTAGTGGACCTGGACCCAGAATTGGAAGATATCCTCTCCATGTGGGGGAAGGATACCACTGCTCAAAACGTGGAACAGTATTTTGGAGCTGTCGAACTTTCAAGGTTGGAGTCTTTATACCAGGAGGCAAAACCATCTTTTCTGCATCAAAGTAAGGGTTCTGGCAGTGAGGCCTTCAGATCCAGTAATCCAGCCTTTCCCAAGCAGGTGGTAAGGGAGAATGCGGGGGATGGGTCGAAAGCAGATGTTTTTTCTTCTGATACAAAGGGCAAAGCAGATTCAAGTCGGTTTGCGCCATCAAAGGGTTTCGAAGATATAACAAATTTGGGGCTTTCTTCCGGCATCGGTCCAACAAGGGTTTCTGGAGGTTTCCCCACGATCTCTAGGGTTTCTCTGCCAAGAGATTCCCCTGTACCAAAAGAGGGTTCTGTAGGAGGTCACGGTGACAGTTTAGTAGGAGAGCAGGAAGTTTTCGATGGAACGGCGGCTGGTCTTCTACTGTCAGGGAACCCCGATCCCGGTCTCTTCGCCCAGTATCAGTCACAGTCGGAGATAGAATCCCCTGTGGACTTGGCACAGGAGGACCCAGAACGGACTGATGGACGTGGGGAAACTAGTGCCTCTGTGGACGAGTTAAGGAGCAAAGGAGCGAAAAGGAAAACTCAAAGGCCAATTGGATCTCAGGAGATTGAAGGAAACCTTGTCCTAGGGATGGAGGTCTCCATAGAAGAAACCCTAGCCGTTGCAGACTGTACCCTAGTCGGAAGGGCAAGAGGTAAGAAATTCACATCGGAATTTCTTCAAGCATGGGGTGAAAATTGTTTTGTTTCTGATAGACCTTTTCAGTTTGAGGCTCAATGTTTAGCGAAAGGGTGGTTTAAGCTCAGTTTCGAAGAGAAGGAGTCGGCAGAATGGGTGCTTCATCGAAACTGGAATATTGGGAACATTCCAGTACTGCTGAAAAAATGGACACCCCTTTTTGACGCTATCAAAGAGAGAACTGATGAGTTTCCAGTTTGGGTGAGAGCTCCGGGTCTACCATCGTTTCTTTGGACAGAAGCTGTATTCAAATCCGTCGGGAACAGGCTGGGTGTTTTCTTGGAAGCAGATATGTCCTTCCTGGAAACGAAGAATAGAGCGATGGCCCGCATCCTGGTATACCTCAACCCGAGCAGAGGTTTGGCACAAAAAATCAATTTACAGTACAAAGACTATGTGTTCGAACAACTACTGGATTATGAACACTTGCTGTTTAGGTGCCATCGCTGCCATGAGTATGGGCATCTGGCAAAAGACTGTTCGCTGCTTAGAAGAAGGAGACGTTTTCGGAGGACTACAGCTTTCATCGAAACTGTTCCAAACTATTCTCAGATGCCCAAGGAGAAAGATTTTCCAGCGTAGCAAGGTACATAGGAAATGGAGATCAAGGAGACAACAAATGAACCTCTGGCTGAAGACTTCCAAAACCAAGAGGTTGCACAGACCAATGTATCTAATCTGGTGGAAGCTGTGGAGGAGAACGCAAAGAAAGCTCCTACCGAAAAAAATCCTCTCTGCGAAGATGAAAAGGGTATGTGCTCAGGGCTCCCTTTATCCTCTCTTAATTCTCCTGAGCATGTTTCTGTTTCAATGCATGTTTCGCCTTCAAATATTCCATCTCATATAAATATCATAAATGAAAACATGGAACATGCAAAGACTTCCCCGGATGTAGACTCTATATCGGCGGCCATGCCGTCTCTTGATTTGAATTGTGAAGATATATGGCCCCCTCTTGCTCACCCAGTTCCTCGTACCCCATGTCCATACAACCTTAGATCTTTGGGAGGGAAGCCTGGTATGTCGGGGGTTATTGGAGGTTTAGGACAGTCACCCTCTCAGAGCTGTGCCAAAAACAAGAGAGGTAGGAAATCGGACATGTCCAAGGCAAAACTTAAAGCAATGTTGGATGTAGGAGATGGTAAACAATATTCTATCCCTGGGGTTCTTAGAGCTATGCAGCCCCCTGTTTCTGTTATTAAATGATTTTTTCATCCTAGAATTGTAGAGGTTTGGCTAGCAAACCTAAAAAACAGGCCTTGAAAGAGTGGATCATTAACTCAAATGTTGATATTATTTTTTTGCAAGAAACCTTGGGGAAGGCTTCCGAGATAGAATCAATGCTAAAAGCCCTTCTGCCAGGATGGACTTTTTCTGCAATAGATTCATCTGGACACTCGTGGGGCCTTGCAATTGGATTCAAAGAAGGGCGCATTAAGGTCATTAATCAGTGGGGGATGAAACAAGTTATGGGTATGGAGGTTTTTTCTCCTGATTTCACCTTCCCCATCTCTTTAGTTAATATTTATGGTCCCTGTCAAGGAAGGGAGTCTTTTTGGGATGATTTAATGACAAAATCCGTGTTGAAGTCCTCTATGCTGATTATGGGGGGTGATTTAAATTTCTCTATAGGCAGAGATGAAGCATGGGGTCCATCAGCTAGAGAAGATCCTCTATCGGCTTTCTTCCTTAATCTTCTTTCGGAAAACAACCTCATAGATCCCTCCCCGAACAAACTTAAGCCTACTTGGAGGAACAGAAGGATAGGGGAGGATCAGATTGCCAAAAGATTAGATCGTTTTCTATTATCTGAGGACCTAACTTCCAAAGCTCATATTCTCACGCAGTGGGTTGAGGAAATAGGCAATTCAGATCACTTCCCTGTTTTTTTGGACCTTTCTTTTCCTCCCCCAAAACCTCCTACCCCTTTTAAATTCAATTCTTCTTGGCTCCAAGACCCTTCTTACAATAACCTTTTTAACGAAACTGGGATCCATCCTGACAGAAATGCAAGAGAGGATAAGAGCTACCTGTTCATGGAGAATCTTAAAAGATTGAAGAAAGCAACTATCTCCTGGGCAAAGGACCAGAAATTGAAACAGAATGAAGAACTGAATATAATTAAGGAGGAGCTGAAGCTTATGGAAAGCTCTGAGGGAGATGGATATTTTTCGCAGGCTTCAAAGGACAGAATCCTTCATCTGGAGAAGCTTCAAAACAAAATACTCTTGGAGAAGGAAGAAGAATGGAGGCTTAAGAGTAGGGCAATTTGGCTAAAATCAGGGGATGAAAATACTAGTTTTTTTCATAACTATGCCAAAGGCAGGAAATCTGTAAATACTATCTGGAGCCTTAAAGATGAAGAAGGGAGGGAAGTAAACTCTTTTTCAGATCTCTCTGGCTTAGGACAGAGACATTTGCAGAATATTTTCTCTGACCCGGGAGAGGCTACCATTGCAGAAGTCATAAGAACGGCTCAATGTTTTCCAAGGTTCATGGAGGAGGATGAAGCAGAAGAGCTTACAATTCCTGTTTCCAAGGAGGAGGTTGAAGCAGCCATGAAGCTTATGGCCAAGGATAAAAGTCCAGGCCCTGATGGCTGGACCATAGAACTTTTTCTCTTCTTTTTCGACCAAATAGGCTCTGAAATCACTGAGGTAGTAGAAGAGTCAAGACAGAAAGGAGAAGTCTATAGACCTTTCAATTCAACTTTTATTGCCCTCATACCAAAGAAGGATGATCTGGAGAGCTTTGAAGATTTCAGACCAATCTCCTTGTGCAATTGTATTTACAAGATCATTGCAAAGGTTATTGCTATCAGAATTGTTCCTATCTTGTCTAGAAACATCTCAATGGAACAATTTGGTTTTCTGGCTGGAAGGCAAATTCATGAAGCCATTAGAGTAGCCCAGGAGGTTATTCATAGTGTCAGACTGAAGAAAAAGAAGGGAGCGGTCCTCAAAATAGATCTCTCTAAAGCATATGACCGAATAAACTGGCTCTACCTCCGGTTGCTGCTTACTCATGTGGGTTTCAACTATACTTTTATTAGTTGGATTATGGGCTGCATCTCAAATGTCAGTTTTGCAGTTCTGATCAATGGAGCAGCATCCCCTTTTTTTAACAGCCAAAGAGGCCTCAGGCAAGGATGTCCGTTATCCCCTCTCCTGTTTCTTCTAGTGGCAGAAGGGCTAAGCAGATTGATTCACAAAGCCAGAAGAGAGGAGAAGGTAAAAGGTATTGAGGTAGCAATTAATCTTTTTATCACTCACCTGCTTTTTGTCGATGATATATTGATTTTCACCAATGGATCTTTCAATGAACTTAAGGAGTTAAAATGCATTTTCGATCTATTTCTGAAAGCTACTGGAATGCAGATAAACTTTAGGAAATCTCAAGTTTGTGTGGCAGATTTTGACAGAAGAGAAAGGACTAGGATGGCTAATCTCTTCCCCTTCCCCCATCAGCCACTGGACTCTCCTTTCAAATATCTGGGATTTTGGCTAAAGCCAGCAGCATACAAAAAAGAGGACTGGAACTGGCTTATAGCAAAGATAGAAGCCAAAATTTCACACTGGAGTTTCAGGTGGCTCTCCAGAGCTGGCAGATTGACACTTATCAAATCAGTATGGTTAGCCATCCCAGTATACTGGGCTACTTTGACTTGGGTCCCTAAAGGAGTGATGGAGAAAATCAGAAGAATTTGTTGCAGATTTCTATGGGCAGGAACAAAAGAGTCCTTTGTCTTACCCTGGGTGGCATGGGATAAGGTGGCTAGACCAAAAGATTGGGGAGGATGGGGAATAAAAATACTTCCTGAGTTCAGTCTTTCACTAGCAGCTAAATCAGGCTGGAGATTAATCTCCATGGAGAATCTTTGGACAAGGGTGGTGAAAAGGAAGTACATCGATCCAGTTCCTGTGGAAGACTGGATTCGGAGTCAAGATAAGAAAATGAAGAATATTTCAGCTATTTGGAAGGCCACGGTGGAAGCCTTTTCAGTGATTGAACAAGGACTAGCATGGAAAGTGGGAGATGGAAGACAGATCAGAATCGACAGAGATCCCTGGGTAGGTTGCAATGAAGCTTTTGCCCTGTCACCTGGGTTTCTCAGACATCTTGACAGCAAAGGAATTACAACTCTAAATCAGGTGGAGAAAGTAGGCCAATCTACCATTTGGGGACAGGCTTGGCAGAATGATGAAGACCTAGGGATAAATGTCAGATGGAAGAACGAGTGGGTGGCTTATGTCAAAGAACTGCAACGCTCAAATGTCAGGCTTAAAGACAAACCAGATCGATTGATTTGGGCTCTAGGCAAAACAGGGGACTATTCTCCAAAAGATGGGTATACTTTCTTAATGGGAAAGAAAGGCTGGTCAAAAAACATATGGAAACTAAAATGCCCAGCCAATGCCAGGCTCTTCCTATGGTGCATTCTAAAAAGGAAGGTCCCAACCTGGGACATCTTACAAGCCAGATTCCTAGTCGGGCCTGGGAGATGCCCCTTGTGCAAGTCTGAAGAGGAATCTATCAGTCATCTGTTCACAGCCTGTGCAGTCTCAAAAAAAATTTGGCAGGAAGTAACTTTTATTCTCAAGGTGAAGGCTCAGTGGGGTGATGATCCTCTGGAAGAAGCCTGGAGGAAATGGTGGCAAAACTACCCGGAGGGAAACATGAGAAACTTGCCTCTTATTTTCTTTTGGGGAGTTTGGATAGCTAGGAACAAAAGTCTATTTCAAGACAAGGACACTCCCACTTCCACCATTGCTATCAATTGTGCTGCTATATACTCTGCCATTCCGATCCCTGAAGCAAAAAATCCAAAAAATAATCAAAAGCCTGTTAATATTCTGGAGGGCATTCCTTGGGCTTTTTTTGATGGGGCTTCCCAAAATAATAAGGCTGGAGCGGGCCTGTTGTTGTGGGGGAAAGTATCCAACTCGGAATAACCCTAACCCACTCTAAGGGTGACAGTTCCTTAGCAACAGCTGAAAGAAAAGCTATCTAAAGTTACTTCTTTATGACATGCAAGAGATAAAATGAAGAGATCCACTTACCGATGTCTTGCGCAAATGGTCGATCCAATCTCCTCTATTTGCCGCTTGCTCCCAGCTCCAAGTCTTTTCACGGGCTCAGCTACACGAGATCCTGCAAACAAGACAAGGAAAGGAAACTACAAGAAGCATGCATTCATAACTGATTCAAGGATTAGCATAAATCAAATACGCAAGTAAGACAAAACATCATTGAAACACATGCGAATAGAAGAACCTCAAATGCTTTATTAATATATGGAAGTAAGGTTCAGGCGGTGATACAACCATGAAAGGTCCAATCCAGCATCACCTTCCCGACGGAGAGAAATCTCTTCTTCACCTCCCTCAAGCAATCACCCAATACTCTCAACTGTAAACCAACAGCAATTCTTTGCACCGAATTCCTCCCTCTAGATCCCATGGGATGAGATCCTTATATAGAGTTTTGGAGTGAAGATAAGTCAGCTTGATGTGTGACTTGTTGTCCTCTTCAACTCCAGTTGTTCTTCAGTCCTTCACTTGGAGTTTCTATCTTCCACTTGGAGTTTTAGAAGCTCTTAACTCATCAGTAGGCGAATCTTCTGATCCAAGTGTCATTTTGGAAGCTTCCTGGGCACTGGCACATTGAGAAAATATTCCTCCACATGTCAAAGTACGCCCAGTGCAGGTAGCCTTTGTTGCACTTGCTATGCAGCGCAGGTACACCACAGAGCTTTTGACTTTCAGCGCAGATGCCTA
The DNA here is from genome assembly GCA_031772625.1 of Pinus tabuliformis. Taxonomy (NCBI): domain Eukaryota; kingdom Viridiplantae; phylum Streptophyta; class Pinopsida; order Pinales; family Pinaceae; genus Pinus; species Pinus tabuliformis. Next base: position 958,279,955 of record CM062811.1, read on the forward strand.
GTGGAGCAGCTGCTTTGATCCAACATTGACCTGTTTTTGAGTGTTTTTCAGTGGAGAACTGATTTGCAGTGCTGTGGTTTGCTGACCTTGTTCCTCTAAGGGTAAGAACAACATGTTTAGGGACTTTGGATCCCTCAGATTATTGACATTTCATGCTCTATGCTGTAAGGCACAAAAATGTCTATAACAGTTGCCCCCTAAAGTATGAGGTCGTTTATCGGGTGAAATGCTTTATTAGGAGGATCCGAAGTTCATTCAATCGTCGGGAGGTGACCTGTAACAAAATACAATACAATACATTATCTTTTCATACTTTCTTTTCACGATCTAGCTGATGCGGGCATTTCCCATGCTCAGCTTTATAAATACATTTGTTGTACATAAACAGACGATCGTCTGATAATAGACTGATAATTCTCTGCTTTTAATTATCATCCTTTTAGTAGGATGATCATCTGCTGCACATGTCTATGTTTTTATCTCCTAAATATATATCGCAGCCCGGATGGATGAAACTAGATCCGGGGTCTTCAAACTTGTCCGATCTTCACTCTAGTACAAGTCGATCCATGTGAGAATTTCTTGAAGTCGAACATGGAAAGACATCGCTTGATTACCAGTCAATAATGTAAACTGTTAACAAGCGCGAGAGGAATCACCGATAATGATGATGACCCTCAAGGTACTGCAGCACAATTCACGTGGTGTGAATATAGGATCTGACGTCGAACACCACGCAAAGTCTCCTGGTCGAAGGTCATTAATGTATACCTATCGTCGGGAGTGAGAAACTTGCCATTGAGGCATGCAAGCTTCAAAGTACTGAGGGGGTGTTCCTAGACCAACTTCTTGGATAATGAGCTGATGTCGACAAGAAGTGATCCGTCAAAGGAGGGCCTTAATGAATCCCACATCAGTGACACGGAACGGAGCTAGTGATGATGGTGAAAACGATCTGTGAAATATGATTCAGGGTGGCGGTCATGGAAGGATGAAAGATGATGTATGGTAGTGGATGGGACCCGGTTGACACTTTCTGAATGACATCTCTTGAACATATAACAACACTCATGTGATGGATCGGTAGCATTACCCCATGTATGGATGGTATGGCGAGACCATGGTGAAAGGACTGGTGAATGATAATAACCCAACCCGATATTTACGGAGGCAAGAGTGTCATGTTCAAGAGCGACTTGCTACCATTAAGCTTTGAGGTTCTCCCAATTTTTCCCCAGTCATTTCTGACCAGTACCTCTTTATTTTTGTCAAGCTTGAGGAGGATAACATATGCTTGTTCTATAACCTACCCTTCGGGCAAGCCCATCGCTATGTTTTAACGAGCCTAACGATAGGGAAACTCGTTCTCGTCTAAAGACAAGTTTGTCGCTATCTAATATTTTTAACGAGCCCAGCAACAAAGACAACTCGGTCCTTTTCATTTTTAGAGAGTCTGAAAAGGTTACATAGAGTAGACTCCAGGGGTCTTTTTCGTCATCTAATCCCTTAAGTCCGAAAAAGTATAAAACAATACAGAAGGGATGAATGTTCGATAGCTTTATCGAGCCGAACTAGACAAGCGCTCGATCTTTTTGTGCAATAATCCCTCAGGTCCAAAAAGATTAAAATCTAGAGGAGGGATAGCTCTTCCGGTCCTTTTAACGAGCTGGAAGGCCAAAACTCGGCAAACTTTTCATATTTTACGAGTCAGTGAAAAGAGCTCAAAGAAGACTCGTATTTTGAGGAACGAGTGATAAACAGGGATAGCAGCAGATTCCAGGTACAGGTTGGAATTTTCCAATCACGGCAGTATTACAAGGATGGCTAGGTGGGATCACTCTTCGCAGCTGTTCCTCAAAATAGGTAAACAATCAAGTGGATGTGAATGATCGGCCAAATGAAAAGTGGAGGTGACGGTGCACAAACACGACCAAGGCTTTTATGGCTGATGAATTTACGGTCTCAAATGGTTATTTACCGGTTCATTTTTTCTGAATGAGCTTGAACTCTGGGCGAAGCTTGCTCACATGCTTATGTTTATTTTTTAACGAGCATGAAGTCCGCGTTAAAAATGCTCGGATCTTGCGTTTATTTTTTAACGAGCATGAACTTTGCCAAAACTGCTCGTTTTTACCAGTCATAAAGTAGGAAGGTCTCCTGGAAGATTGCTATTTTTTAAGGAGCTTCATCTCCCTACGCTTTGCTCCATACCCTCTCTTTATGCAAGCTGGGTATCGGCTAATCCTACGAGTTTAACGGGTTAGACCTACAGGTTTAAAGGGAGGACCTAAAAAACTAAAAAACAAAATAGCCGCCCGTGCTTGCATTCCAAGAGGTTTGCATGCCCCCAGGTGTAAGTCTAATTTCAAAGTTGCCCCTACTTTTCCGTTAAAAACCTTTGTTTTCAACAGGTGAGGCTTACCTCTTTCTGGTTACCCAAAGAATGGTTTTATTTGCTGCCGCAAAAGAAACTCTTTCTTCGGCGATGTCTATCATTAGGGTACACAAAGATGGTTACAATTTGTTGCAGCAATAGAATCTCTTTCTTTGGGGGCTGCCCCTACTTATCCTTTAAAACATTTGTTTTAATGGGTGAGGCTTGCCTTTTACCCAAAGATGGTTACTACTTGCTGCCGCAAACGGATCCCCTCCTTTGGCAGAGCCCACTTATTTAGACAAAGGTGAATGACGACGCTCCGCCACACACTTAACTTTAACAAAAGAATCCTTTTCCAGAACAACCCCATTCCTAACTGCCCCTTCTTCTGCATGAGAGCTCTTGCCGGCCCTTCTGTTTTACGAAGATGAAGGGGGGGACGGGGTACGGACTAGTCATATTCTCCCGCGGAAATTCTACTTTACACCCAAGGTTTTTTCTGCCTCCAGAGCAGACCAGGATGCATGCCCCCTGGGTTCCGGCCCTACTTTCCCGAATCACTCGCGCTCATCAGGAAGAAGAACCGGAGGTAGAGACCTTTCTTGATCAAATAGACCATTCAGGATAGGTATGTGACTATTTGCGATGCGTGATCCCGGAAATGAAAGTTGGTCTACGAGCTTGACCATTCTTCCTTCGTATGGAAAACACATTATTCGAAAGAGTGAGGAGACTATTGCTTCCATGCAATATATGTAGTCTCGTCCAAGGAGTAGGTTATAATCCAAGGGTCCTTGGACGACCATCAAATTCATCTTGACAGCCTTCCCTTTCAAGGTAATAGGCACATTAGGTAGAATCCCTAATGGTCGACTGGTTCCTTTGTCAAAACCCGAGAGATTTCTTATCTCAGGTAAAAGCGCTGGGCAACCCAGTGCTTTCCGAGCAACAAAGGACAGGATACTCACAGATGCCCCTTCATCAATGATAGTTCCAGCCATCACCATTTTGTATATTTGGACTATAATTCTAAATGGTATACTGGCTGGTAACCGGGGTTTGCGTAGTTGGTTCCAATCAAAGGACACAACCAAGTTGCTTGGTGGTGGGACCGAATATACGGCCGGGTATGACCCTGACGATGCTCCTTCCTGCGATAAAGGAGTGGGCACATTGCCCTGATGTTCATCAGAATCGGTGTTGATGAAAAGAATCTGGATGGTGTCGTCCTTACTCTCTTCGGTAGGGGTGTCAACTGAAGATGAATCCTCAGTGACTGTGGTACGTGAAGATGAAACTTCTGAAGGGAGAACCGGGTCAACCGCCGTTTCGACCTTTGGACTTTCGTCCGGTCCGGATTCAGTAGGTTCACTTTCAGCGACTGACACTTCAGCTGGCCCTATAAGCGGGGCAGCTATATTTTCGACCAACGAAGGACTTGGCGCGAGTTTTTGGTATCCAGGAGGAAGTAGCAACGGTGCAATCGGTTGATCTTCCAAAACTCTCTTTGCTTCGTCTAAAAAGGGACAACGGCGAAGGGTGTGATTGCCTTCACACAGTTCGCAGGGGAATCTCATTCCCCTTCGTCGTCTGGGACCTTCACTTTCGTTGGTCGACGGTAAGCATTCAACCTGGTTGTCAGAGGTTGACGCTTCCGAACTGTGCAAACGAGGGGACCAGTCCCTTAGTATCCGAGGAATACTGGGACAATCACGGTGGAGGTGGCCTCCTCTACATATGACACATGGCGATTTGGGCCCGGTCCGTGATGTGTGTGGATTTTCGTTAGATGCCTTTTGCTTGCCCCCAGGCGCCTTTGGCTCCTTCTGCTTCTTTTCTTTCTTCTTATTTTCCTTCTTCTTCTCTATGGGAGCTCCGCTTTTGGCGGCTTGACCTTTCGAAGAAGAAGGATCGGAGGAATGCGTATAAGAAGTGGAAGGCTGGAGGGTAGCTCTAGACTGGTCTAACTGTTGACTCGACTGTTCAGGAACCGTGGTGGTCTGAACTACAGCGGTTGAGAATAGCCAAACTGGCAGGCCAATCGTCAGTCCTGGAAGCGACAATGTGGCCATGTGGGGCGCACCAACTTCTCCCCAAGAGGAGAAAGGGCTAGGGGTCCCATCATGTGGAATCCCTTGGTTGGTGCGTTCCATGTTCTCACCTAAAGATCAACGTAGGAATAAGGGGTGATTATGTTCCGTTTAAGATGAATTTTATATGACGACGCTTTTAGACACAACTTGCTTTTTCACTTTTTAAGAGTCGAGAAAAAGCTAAAGATGACTCTAGTCTCCTTCGATGTATTAACGAGCCCGAAGTGACAAATGCTCGGATGGACTTTTTCAGTTATAGAGTTTGAAAAAGGCCAAAAGAAACTACTCTGGAGTTCTAGGCAGAGGGTGTGCCAAACCTTTCGCGAAACCACAGAATACGTTTTACGGTACGAGTGGTCGATCTTCGTGAATGCTGTGTTCACTGCATCGCGATCAGTAGGGCGGCCGACACGGCTTCCTATGGATAAAGGCTTTGTTCCTATAGGGGTCCCCCAATATACGCAACGGTACGCGGGGGCACAAGTCCGTATTAGTGCTATCGTCCCTCAGGAGGAATCACCCACCTTCGTAGAGATCGACAGTCACTATGTTTAACGACGCCGGTTCACGTCTCTACCTAGACCTCTACTGTGTTTCGTTATGTTTCAAAGCGTTGTTAGATAAATTCAGTTCTTTTTAGGTTGATCTTGCTTAGCAGTTTGCCTTTATGGATCACCACGTGATGTACGATACAACTCCTAAATGCAGTCTAAGAATGATAAGCAAGCTTTTTCAATTCTTTCAACTTATGAAAATCTTAACTACTAAAGGAAAAGAAAGAAATCATCTTTTCAAACAGATCATAGAGCACACACTGATGCACTTTTCCTAAATCGACATGCAAACTGTCAAAATGCACATGCACAATGCAAGTATTTCTTTTCTTCTTCCTTAATGTTGATGTATTACAAAAAGAAAGCTGTTGTATAATTTCGAATTCAATTTCAAGCGAAAGCAAACAAGTTTTGTCCAATAATCAAAAGAACACCTTAAGATTCACTTGTTTCAACACAAGAAATACTGAAATTCAAACAATATAACGAAAGCAAATGCTAAAGCAGCTATGAACAGCAATAAACTAGCTCTTAGAATCACAACGACCCTTTCTCATAGGTCTAGATCCAAGAGGTCATAGCAAGACTAGTTCACTTTCGCTATGGGAAACTGTGAATGACAGCAAGAAATGCAATAAGAACAATCACGGCTTCTTCATACAACTGAGGCGGAATGAAGGCAAAGAAAGGTAGTTTCAGCTGGGTATACAGGTTGACAACAGGCTGCAAAAGCAATACTCAAAACTGGGCAACAGACATTGGGGAATCCCAGTTGCACAAGGCAAAACTGGATCAGCGCAGGTGCTGCACTGTCAATCTGAGATGCAGCGCAGGTAGCCCCTTCGGGACCTGCGTTGCAGCGCAGGTAGCCTTTGCTGCAGCTGCACTGAAGAGACAACTCTCGTCTCTCTCAGATTCCGGGTCACAGTTTGCTCAAAAATCAATGGTTTTTGGCCAAATCAGAGGCTGTCAGTCAAGTATACACTAGAGGATGATTAAAGGAAGATGAACACTATCACAAAGAGCTAAAAAGAGTCCTTTTGGATCAGCTCTTCAAATCATAAACATGCCCAGCACTGGGCTAGAGTAGCTGTCCTCTACTTTGCATTCGAAGGACTCGAATGCAGTTCGATTCGGTACTCCCTTTGTTTAAGAAATGAATAGCAAGAAACACAAGCTACCAACAAGACACGATCCCCAGCGGAGTCGCCAGTCTGTTGTGGGGGAAAGTATCCAACTCGGAATAACCCTAACCCACTCTAAGGGTGACAGTTCCTTAGCAACAGCTGAAAGAAAAGCTATCTAAAGTTACTTCTTTATGACATGCAAGAGATAAAAGGAAGAGATCCACTTACCGATGTCTTGCGCAAATGGTCGATCCAATCTCCTCTATTTGCCGCTTGCTCCCAGCTCCAAGCCTTTTCACGGGCTCAGCTACACGAGATCCTGCAAACAAGACAAGGAAAGGAAACTACAAGAAGCATGCATTCATAACTGATTCAAGGATTAGCATAAATCAAATACGCAAGTAAGACAAAACATCATTGAAACACATGCGAATAGAAGAACCTCAAATGCTTTATTAATATATGGAAGTAAGGTTCAGGCGATGATACAACCATGAAAGGTCCAATCCAGCATCACCTTCCCGACGGAGAGAAATCTCTTCTTCACCTCCCTCAAGCAATCACCCAATACTCTCAACTGTAAACCAACAGCAATTCTTTGCACCGAATTCCGCCCTCTAGATCCCATGGAATGAGATCCTTATATAGAGTTTTGGAGTGAAGATAAGTCAGCTTGATGTGTGACTTGTTGTCCTCTTCAACTCCAGTTGTTCTTCAGTCCTTCACTCGGAGTTTCTATCTTCCACTTGGAGTTTTAGAAGCTCTTAACTCATCAGTAGGCGAATCTTCTGATCCAAGTGTCATTTTGGAAGCTTCCTGGGCACTGGCACATTGAGAAAAGATTCCTCCACATGTCAAAGTACGCCCAGCGCAGGTAGCCTTTGTTGCACTTGCTATGCAGCGCAGGTACACCACAGAGCTTTTGACTTTCAGCGCAGATGCCTAGTGGAGCAGCTGCTTTGATCCAACATTGACCTGTTTTTGAGTGTTTTTCAGTGGAGAACTGATTTGCAGTGCTGTGGTTTGCTGACCTTGTTCCTCTAAGGGTAAGAACAACATGTTTAGGGACTTTGGATCCCTCAGATTATTGACATTTCATGCTCTATGCTGTAAGGCACAAAAATGTCTATAACACCTGTGCATCCACTTAAATCCTGAACATACTTTAAAAGCATCTGTAGGGCTTGGACCTGGCACAAATAACTATGCTGAGTTGTCTGCTTTGCGCTTTCTCCTATGCTGGTTACTTCACAGAAATATCTTCACAATTCAAATCTTCGAGGATTCATTGAATGTCATAAAATGGGTCAATGGAAATGCATCTTGTCAAAACCAGATTCTGAAGACTCTTGTTGATGAAATTACCTTTTTAAAGACATCTTTTAATAAGGTTACCTTTTGCCACATTTACAGGGATAAGAATGAGGAAGTAGACCAGCTTTCTAAGGCTGGTCTACAACAAGATTTGGGCAGCTGGACAGTAGAAGAAATCAGACAGGGGCATTCATCCATTTCACATCAGCCCCCTTATGCTCCGCCTCAGTGATCACAGCACATATATTTTTTTTGTCAGCAGTTCCTCGGTCATTTTGATTTTTTGTTCACAGCTTCTTATATCATATCACTGTTTTTATCTTTTTTCATGAGCTGTATAAATAGTAAACAAATCTTCTTTTATGCAGTTTTTTTATGTAACTCAGACTCTTTATAAATCCTGTAAGGGGTTGTTTTTCTTCTCTGAAGGAGACCCCAAAGTATGAATGTTTCAGCTTGTTTATAAGCCTCCAGCCGGGAGGAAGACTTTACATGATTTTTATCAGCAGTATCAGGTCATATGAGGAACAAAACAACAACTAAATGAGCCATTAGATCGGCTCAAGATCTCAACAGAATGTAAAATGTTTATAGTTTCTCAATAAAAAGTTTTGCTTTTTTCTTCGGAAAAAAATAGATATATATATTTATAAAATTTATATTCAAAACGAATTTATTTATAATATTTTTATAAATAAACACAACCACTCATATAAATAAACCAACTTCACAATTTTTTCTTTCTCTAATTTCTATATATATATATATAAAATCTAATTTCACTCTCGCTTTCAACTTCCACTGTTTTTCCTCCGTTTTGCTCTAATTTTCGTTTTTATGTAATACGCCATTCTCTATCTATGTCTATCACTGTTTTCCCTCCTTTTTCCTCTTATTTTAGTTTTTATGTAATATGCCATTCTCTATCTATGTCTATTTCTGTTCAGAAAGCAACGTATAACAACCACCAAAGAATGATTAACTATAAAATTTTAATTAATATAATCTACTAATTAACTTATTTCGGAGAATCCACCTGCTATATCAAAAACCCCTTATCGTAGGAACCGGATCAGGGGCAACGTATAACCGTCTAACGAATAATAATTTTGGATGAGGTCCATATTTTTAATTAACATGATCTACTAATTAATCTATGCCTATGTAGGAGAATTCACATGCTATATTAACCCCTTATCCTAAGCATCGGATCGAATCGAAGCGAATTGACATTCAAACGGAATTGGGGAAATTCCTTAATTTTTACCCTAATTCCGACGACTTTGGTAACTATTGTCCCAATTTCGGAGGAATTGACATTCAAACGGAATTGGGGAAATTCCTTAATTTTTACCCTAATTCCGACGACTTTGGTAACTATTGCCCCAATTTCAAAGAATTTGGTAACTATGCCATGATTACTGTAATTTTAGGATAAATCTGGAAGTGATCACTATAGGCTCTAGTGCTTCCTTCCTTCTCCTATTGTGTCATATTTGTAAATCCTTCAATCCTATCCCAAGTTGTTCTTAAGGGGGGATGTTAGGATATTCCCACACATAGGAAATAGTTAAGTATAACTTGGTCTAGTATAGAGTTAGGTAAAGTGTGCTTCTTTACTATGTACATTTTGTAATTTACAATCTGACGATCACGATATGTAGTGATCCAACGGTTCATTTACCGACACTTGATCCATGGCTTAACACCCGATTGGTCCATGATCTCTATTTAAAGAGCATGGAGGGTCATTTTTAGGTTAACTGTTCATGAGAGAAGCTTATGTAAAATTTCATTCTTTTATTAATAAATTGCCTGAAGTGGGTGCGTTGGCTCAAGCCGTGCACTGTTTCCTTCTTTGAGGGTTTTAACCACATCAAAATATTGGTGTATTGATCTGTGAGCGGTGTCCTTTGGTGGTCTGTCTGAGGAACTTACCCTGTAACTTCATACATGGTACCATAGCTATTTGAGGGCCGCGTCCGTTGGTGATACAAATCTGAAGCCGATAGAACTGCATCCAACTGTCGTTTCCTAGATCTACTGTTTCTGACTACTTTCGGGCCGAGATGACTGCTCTATTGTGTTGGGAGCATCTGTTCTAGTGAGGAACCCCTTTCGTTTCACGCGAAAAGGTTTCCGGTAGCCCTAGCTACGTCATTTTTAAGATATGGAGGTATACAGTTTATTTGCAGTTTACAGTTATTTTCTCTTTGTTTATTTCGGTTTCAGTTTATTTAGCTTTTTGTTTTTTTTATTACCAGATCTATACCTCTCATTTCTGCGTATTTTCTTTGCCCCGCGACTCTATGCGATATGGGCAAATTAGAAACAGAAAGGAAGGATTTTTCTCACGTGTATGCTCTTTTCCGCTGCACCTTAGTGTGATCTCGGAAAATCAGAAACATTGAGGAACATATTTAGTTTCCGGCTAAAGCTAACTTCGAGCTGTAAGGTTCGTTTTTTTTTGTATGTCCATGTTGGGTTTTGTATTTTTTGTCTTGTAGGGAAAAAAAGAGTTTTTTCAAGCAAGCACGCAACCCAAAGCTTCAGTGACTAAAAAGGCAATAGTTAAGTATAACTTGGTCTAGTATAGAGTTAGGTAAAGTGTGTTTCTTTACTATGTACATTTTGTAACTTACAATGTGACGGTCACGATATGTAGTGATTCGACGGTTCATTCTCTCCTCAGTATTACCGACACTTGATCCTTGGCTTAACACCCGATTGGTCCATGATCTCTATTTAAAGAGCATGGAGGGTCATTTGTAGGTTAACTGTTCATGAGAGAAGCTTATGTAAAATTTCATTCTTTTATTGATAAATTGCCTGAAGTGGCGCGTTGGCTCAGGCCGTGGACTGTTTCCCTCTTTGAGGGTTTTAACCACGTCAAAACACTGATATATTGATCTATGATCTGTGTGTACGGTGTCCTTTGGTGTTCTGTCTGAGGAACTTACCCTGTAAATTCCTACAATCACGTGATCAAGCAAGGATAAGGACATCAATCACAAGGGTCTTGATAAGATTTTCATATAAATTGAAATGTAATAGATGTATTCATTATATAATAATAAAAATTCTTATTTATTTAAATAATGTTATGTTAAAAATTTGTAAATTTTGAAAATATTAAAAAATTCAATAATCAAAAAACTTAATTAATTAATTAATTATAAAAAATTTCCAAAACCTGCCATATGCATAAAAATGTAAATGTCAAAATCTATCCTACAATCATGATTTTAACATTCTTCATACCATATTGTAATATTTATCCACTTGCGCCAAAAACACCAAAATTTTGAAGATTGTTGTGCTAATATTTTGATGATTATTATGTCAATATCCTTTCCTGAGTTGCACTATTTCATATTTCAACCCGTGTTCATTTACCTTCATCTCTTTCTAGTTCACCCTCTTCGTAGTACAATTTCACCCGACCTTGAAGCAAGAAGGGGAGAAAAGATATGATGATCGATGTGAAAAATTATGTAGTGGAGAGTATGGGGTGGCACATGGATCAACGATATGTAAATCAACTCCTATAAATACAAACACGATGAACCTTCATGAATTTCCTTAAGTCCAGGATGAACTTGATCCTCTCAGCAATGCTGAGAATAAGTAGGAAAAGGTAGTCTTCTTGTTATTACTTATATAGATAGATTTTATATAAATAGTCCCACCCGTGTTTGTACGGTGACAAATTAATATATACATGTATAGTATAATTTTGAAGAGTGTTTTTTTTTTTTTTAATTTAATTTAAGAAGTGATATTTTCTAACTGATTTGTACTGTTATACTCTATTTACTATCTTTTATTTTCTTAAAAAATTATGCAATTGAGTTTAACGTATGTCTTGTTGCAGTACCAGTTGTACTTGTGAGTACGGGTGAACGTGAGATATTGTTATATTGCCACGATATGATTATATTTATTTATAATTTGTTTAAGAACATAAATTTAGTATACAATGTAGTATTATTAGGGGTTTTATTTAATAAATTTCTGACAAATATTTTTAACTTGATTACATATTGAAAAATATTTCTAAAATTAACATTTTTTTTTTAACTTTTTATTAATAATAATCCAATATAGTGTTTCAATTTAGAAATACTTATTTTCATTAGATGTTGTAGGTATTTATTTTTTTATACCACTTTATATTTTTCATTAAATTTGAGTTTCATTTTCTATATCATCCAATATAAAAACTCTTTATCCCCTTTATATGCTCAATATATTGTTTCATTTTTTCTCAATATATATCCACCAATATGAATGCACATGATATGGTATTGCTCCAGGGAACTCTTCGTTGTTTTACAATGATGGAAATAGATCTTGATTCACAACACAATACCATTCTATGATGAATAGGGAAAAAGAACTTTAAATACTCACACAAATTTCAGAAGGAACTATAACTTACAAGCTTAAAATGATTTAATTGCTTAAGAATATATGTATATATTCTAGTTTTCTAATAATATCCCAGGTTTATTTCTTATAGATATTTATATTCTAATTCAAAATATTCTAATTATAAATGAAACTATTCTACGTGCATCTAGTATATGTATGCACATGTATTTTAACATGACCCCATGATTACAACGGTCAAAAGCTTTAGTGTTTACAACATCTACTTTTACTCAAACATATATCTTTCTAGACTCTCCCGGAATATGCCATCTCAATGGTATTTTGATTTACAAGATTCAAAGTATCCTTCTTTATCATTTAGAGATTGAAATGGCCTCTCATATTAAGATATTTAGATTTTTCTTTTTATGAAATACATGGTTTTTTTTGGAGAGATTCATCAAAATACAGTGGAGTTGGTTTTTCTTGTCTTGGTTAAAGATCACTTAATATTTTATGCAACCAAACAACTTGACAAGTTACTATTATTGTTGTAGCATACTTAGTTTTAGTAAACGATATTATCACAATAGGAACCTTTTTGTATTTTCATGATATCACACCTAAACCAAGATGGAAAATGTATCAAAGATACTCTTCTTGTCATCCATAATATTAACAAAATCATTTCAATATATCCAACTAGTAAAACACTTTTAGTTTTGCAATATAATATACTATATCTTATGGTTCCAATAGTATATTTGAACATTGATTTACCAACTTGACCATAAGATTCCTTTGTATACTTCATTAACCTGGAAAGCAAACCAAGAACATACAAAATGTTTGACCTAGTGGGAAAGAGAGACACATGGCTACTATATTCCATATCCTCTTTGTATTAACTTTGCATGTATCACAATCAAAGTTGTTGGTTGTTTTCAATTGATCATCTTCAATCTCTTCAGCACATCCATAGAATACTTTTCTTGAAACACAAAAGTTCCTCAATCTAATTGGATTTCTTTACAGTCAAGGAGTTATCTCATTAACTCCAATTTATTCATTGGAATACTTGTTTTTTATTTCATTTAAACTTGTTCATTGACATATTTCCTATAAAGATAATGTTATCAAAATATAAACCAACAATTATGATTTTTTGTTGTTTATTCATCTTTGTATATAATATAGGCTTACTACTAGCTCTTATAAATCAATCACTAACCAAATAAGAATCAATCCCACTATACCAAACTCTAGGATCATACTTAAGTCCATAAATAACTTTCTTCAACTTGTACACCTCATTCTTATGTCATTTTTTCACATAACCTACTAGCTACCCAACATTTAACTCTTCTTCTAAAACATCATTTAATATTTATACTTTTACATTCATTTTACTAACTTTCCATCTATTCTTAGGTTTAAGTAGTTCCAAACTAACAAATTTTACAAAGTATCTCCATAATCAACTACAAGATATTTTCCATATCATTTTAATACCAATGCAATTTTTATCCTTCTTTAATTACACTAGATCCCATGGATCATTCATTAACAATATGTGTGTTGATAACTAAGCAATGACAAATTTCAATGCACATCTAAATATTCATAGATATCTATCAAACTTCCAGGTTTGATAGGCATTAAAGAGGAAAATTTAGTATTTGATTCATTACTAGAAGTTTTATAGGCATTAAGGAAGAAAATTTAGTATTTGATTCATTACTTTATTAAGAAGTATGTGAAACTAGGCTATTGGAGTAGATGCCTTACCTTGAATATGGTTACCTGGATTTATTATTAATTAGCATATGATTTATGACGAGGTATTGCTACTCCCATTATTTGAATTAAGTTCCTTGTTGGTTATTACATTCCTTGTGAATGGATTTTATTATTTATATGCCTTGGAGTGATCACTATAGCGAACAAAGATTTATTTTTCACTTATGTCATTTAGTTTTCTACTTAACACTTTACACACATGGAAATATGCTAACACAATAAAAAGTGTGAATTATGCTACACTACAATTTAAACTTATCCATATTTCTTGTGATAATTTTTTAGTCACACTTTTATGGGAGATCTATTCAAAACATAAATAGAGCAAGCTATTGGTTCTCCTAGAAATCATTTGTCAAATTATGTTTCTTTAAAATTCTTTTATTCATGGTCATAATGGTTCTATTATTCCTTTTAGTTACACCATTTTATTGAGTATTATACTTTGTTATAATTAAAATCCCTTGCCTCCTACAGAATTCATGAAATTCATTTGAAGCATATTCACCTCCTATATGTGATCCTAGCATTTTAATCTAATGACCAATTACACCATTTTATTGAGGTTTATACTTTGTTATGAGTTAAATCCCTTGCCTCCTACAGAATTCATGAAGCTCATTTGAAGCATATTCACTTCCTATATGTGATCCTAAAATTTTAATCTAATGATCACTTTGTTTCCCTGCTATTTTCTTGAATTCTCTAAACTTGTCAAATGTTTCATATTTATTTTTTAGGAAGATAAACCAAGTTTTCTCATTGTAGTCATCTATGAGTGCTAGGAAATAGTAACTTCCTCCCAACGACTCAGTGCACATTTCTCCATAAACATTTGTACGAACCACCTACAATGGTGCCTTTTCTCTTTAAGCCACTACTTTAAGAAAACCATCATTGTTAAACTTTTTTAGAATGTAGCTCTCACATGAAATACATGACTTTTAAATGGAAGGAAAAACTTTAACCATTTTCTTCTACTATAGTATTCTTAGGCAACAAAATGCAAATGAGAAAATTTGAAATTTCATCACAAAAGTTCAATCAAACAAGTTTCTTTTTTAGCTAATGAGGTATATTATCTATCATAATTCATTGAAGGAGCATGCAATTCCATTTCTATCATATTAATCTTAGCAATCAATGTTTACTAGGAGGTCTATAATATATGAAACTATCATTTCTGTTGAAAATAATAGTATAGCCCTTGGAAATTATTGATGAGATTATGTATCAAATTTGGGGAATATGACAAATTTTATATGTGCATTTTCTAACCTTGGTTTCTCAAGATGTTAACCATTCCATTTCCTATAATGTTTAAAATATTTTTTGACCCCAACATGACTTTAATACTTGCTAATCATCAAAATATTTAATCGCGATCTTTTTCTTTTCACACTACGAACTATGAAAATTCATTATTCCTTATGTGTATTACTATTTAGGATACTTCTAATGATCTGATTACTATATCCACTATCTATAAACTAAATGTCATTAGTAGTATCCTAAGTAGAATTACACTTAAAGAATAATTACATCCTTTATGCTAAGGTTAATCTTCTTTTCCTTACAATCATGTGCATAATGACCTAACTTATTACAAAGCTCCTAACTTTGATTTGGAATGCGTGTGGTTTGGTTATGAGCTTGTGCTAATGATAGGTTCTAAAATATAAGGATTTTATAGAATCTCTTTTTGTGTTATGAAAATATTCTTGGTTGATGATTTTATGGCTTGTGCACGAGACACTTGTCCTTGCTCATTCTTTGCTTGTTGAGATTGAAACTTACAATTTGGTCACAATTTCCAAATAATTATAATTATTCTTTGTTTTTTATTCATGGGATAGTAAGGATAGTAATATATCATCTATTGATAGCCATGTCAAGCCCTTGGATCTTTCAATGGGTATAACCACTACGAACTTTTTAAGCAACTTTTTCTGTGAATATATAATGTGAATGTTTTTCACTATTCATTTGTAATTAGTTGACAATATCTATAACATGGACACATATTGGTCTATTAACTATGACTCCTTCATCTTCAAATTTCATTAATTATATTTTAGGAAATATACTTTCATCCAAACCATATTGAATGACATAGAGCATGTTTGAATCTTTCTTGTTATATGTGATTTTATTGTTTTGATAGTTTGTCAAATATTTCTAGACTATTATATTAATTGGTTCTATATACCTATAAACCAGAAAATCCCAAACATACTAAGAATGTAATAAATTCCTCCTCTCTATTACCAAAATTTCATAATTTTTCTATATAAAAATTAAAATTTATGATTTCTCAATATTATTACTTAAAACTTTATAATACTTTACTAAAAATAAATAAAACCTTTTCAAAATGAAAATTGATCTAAAAAAACTAAATTTCTCTTACACTATTCAGTAGGAATGCTCAATTTTAAATATAGAAGGAAAGACTTCTCTAAAAGGGAAAAATGAAAAATAACTTGAATAGGATATTAAAAGGAGGTTTTGAAAGCATGATGTGAAACCCTTAGATTACACCATTTAAACAAACATTTACATCAAACCTTTTCAAAATGAACCCAAATACAAAAGACAGAATTGATAGATGGAATTCCAAATGGAAAAAAGTCCAAATCATTTAGATATATGTACCTCGCCTTCATTCAAGTAAACATCATGTCGGGAATTTCTGGTTATTCCAAACAAAATACAGTGGAAAAATCCTATGTTTCCATTGTTGAGAATTTTCTGATAAATTCCGAAACAACAAAAATATGAACAGAGAGTAATACTTTGTTTTCTGATAATTCAAAAACACAAGAACATAGCATAAAATAATACTCTACTTTGCCTCAGGATCAAAAACTGATCAAAATAATACTCTGTTTTTGACACAGAAAAATAATCTGTTTTTAACTCAGAAAAACAGAAAAATTCGTTCTCTGGAAATGGTGTTGCAGCAACACAGTTTTTTTTCAGTTGCTGTAACTTGTGTTGCAGCAACGGTGTTCGTGGTGTTGCAGCAACGTAAATTTTTGACGTCAAGTATTTTTTGAGTTATTGTGTAACAGCAATAGGGATTTTTGACGTCAAGTATTTTTCGACTTACGGTGTAACAGCAACAGGCAAAAAGAAACTTCTATTTATGAATGATAAACTAACTGATAAAATAAGTCTTCCTCACGTAGAGGGATCTTCACAAAATATTATGCTAAAGAGCATCTTCCTCTTGACAGAGGGATTACAACAGGAACGCTTCAGTTCCACAAAACAACTATCTCAGAAAATTTCAGCACTGCTGTGCAATACAAAAAAAAACTCTCTTGTTCTACACTGCTGTGTGTTACAAAAGAACTTTCAATCTATCTATGTTTTTCTACACTGTTGTGTCTGCATTTTATAGTGCGGGAAAGGGTCTTCACCGCTTTAACTTGCTGATGAAGTCTCTGCTGCTCATGATTAACAGATTTGATCTTTTGTTGTATTTCTTGAGTCGGTGGTGATAAAATCTATGACTGATAAATGCTACGTCAGCTCGAGGCTGGTTCTTTTCTCTTTCAGTCGTTCTGCTCATTAATATGGTTGTTGAGAATTAATGATGTAGTGCTGTATCTGATCTTCATCCTTCGGGAACTCAAAAATAGTCAAGGAGTGAAAAGATGGTAATGGCGGTGACTTAAAAGATCGGGAAAAAATGTGGGGCGCCGGATCACGACAAATGAATAAAGTAGTTGTTGCTGTTCTGTTCATTGCAGTTGAAATTATAATTTCAACACTCCCCTTTAATTTCAACTTCTGGGTTATCAGTCATACCCAGAAGTTTCCTTGAAAACTCAAAACTTTTCTGATCCAATGGCTTTGTCAGAATATCCGCAACCTGTTCCTGAGTCCTGCAATGTTGTAAAATGATTTCTCCATTGTTCACCAATTCTCTGATGTAGTGAAACTTTGTGTCTATGTGTTTCGTTCTCTTGTGGAATACAGAGTTCTTGGATAATGCAATAACTGAGCTATTGTCACAAAAAATAACTATTGATGTTGCCTGCTCCTGACATCGACTTCTCAACATTCTCCTCATCCAAACCTCTTGACATGCTACTGCTGTAGCTGCCACATACTCTGCTTCTGCTGTAGACAATGCCACAATTGGCTATTTCTTGGAAGCCCATGAAATGGCTCCTGAACCTATGTGAAAAATGTAACCAGATGTGCTTTTCCGGTCATCTACAGTTTCAGCCCAATCACTATCTGTGTATCCAACTAAATCTGAACATTCTGAAACAATATAAAATATTCCATACCTTTTTGTACCTTTAACATATCTCAGAATTCTCTTTGCTACCTGCCAATGTGTTTCTTTTGGCTTCTCCATGAATTTGGAAATTAAACTAACAACATACATTATGTCTCGCCTAGTTGCAGTCAAATACATAAGGTTGCCAACTATGCTCTTGTACACACTAGGGTAAAAATCTTTGCTGCTGTCTTCTTTGCTGAGTTTTAATCCCATCACTGTGGGAGTGATTACTGCCTTGTTGTCCTGCATGTTAAATCTGCTCAACACTTCATTTACATATTTTGCCTGTGAAATAAAAATTCCATTTTCATTTTGATCTACTTCTATTCCTAAGAAGTATCTCAACAAACCCATGTCAGTCATCTCAAATTTTTCTTTCATGACTGATTTGAAATTTTCAATGAGGTAGTCATCATTACTTGTAAAAATCACATCATCAACATATAACAAAACAATTAAAATTTTACAGTCCTTTTCTTTGATGTAAACAGTGGGTTCTCCCTCACACTTCTCAAATCCTTTTTCCAGTAGATAGGAATCTATCCTACTGTACCATGCTCTTGGCGCTTGCTTCAGCCCATAAAGAGCTTTCTTCAATCTGCAGACTTTGTGCCCTTGGCCTTTCTTCTCATAGCGTAGAGGTTGCTCGATGTAAACCTCTTCCATTAGTACTCCATTCAAGAATGCTGACTTCACGTCCATTTGGTAAACTTTCCATTTTTTTTGTGCTGCTATGGACAGCACTGCTCTTACTGTTTCCATTCTTGCAACTGGTGCGAAAGTCTCCTCATAATCTCTCCCATATTGCTGCTTGTATCCCTTGACAACAAGTCTTGCCTTGTGCCTTTCTATCTTGCCTTCAGCATTACTTTTGGTCTTGTAGACCCATTTAACTCCAATGACTTCTTTACCTTTTGGTAGCTCAACTAAATCCCATGTCTTATTTCTTTCTATGGCATTCATCTCCTCATCCATAGCTTCTATCCATTTCTTATCTTTAATTTCATCTTCGAAATGAACAGGGTCATCAACATGACAATACAAGGCAAACAAAGAATTCATTCCTTCATCATAAATATCACTTAAATTTCTGAATTTCTTACCTCTTTCATTGAGTGTGCAAGTGTTTGTAGATGAACCTGAATTTCCTCCTTGTGGTGTGCTTGGAGAAGCACTCTCATTTCTCCTCAAGGGTGTCTCTTGTTGTTCTGTTGTTGGCGCTGTTGTTTGGGGATGTGTTTCAGCCAACTCCTCATCATCATCATCATGAGACAAACAATTTTTAACATTAACTGTTTTCTCTATGCTTCCATCGCAAGCTTCCTCTTCAATAAATTGAACATCTCTGCTCACAAAAAACTTCTTCGTGGATGGGATATATAACCTGTAAGCTTTGGATTCTTCACTGTATCCAATGAAAATACATTTCTCCCCTTTGCTGTCCAATTTCTTCCTTAGCTGATCTGGAATGTGTGCATAAGCCACACAACTAAAAACTTTCATGTGGGTGACTCCTTGCTTTCTCCTACTCCATGCTTCTTCTGGCACTTTGTTCATCACTGCTTTTGTAGGACATCTATTCAAAATATATACTGCACAGTGTACAACTTCAGCCCAATAATCATTTGGAAAATGCTTTGCCTTCAACATACTCCTCGCCATATCCATGATTGTTCTGTTTTTCCTTTCAGCAACTCCATTTTGATGCGGGGTGTACCTTGCTGTAAATTGCTTATGAATTCCACTTTCTCTGCAAAAATATAAAAATTCTTTCGAAATATACTCACCTCCTCTGTCAGTTCTCAAAACCTTGATACGCAGCCCACTTTGATTTTCTACAAGTGCTTTGAAATTTTGGAATTTTTCAAACACTTCACTCTTATTCTTCAGAAAATAAACCCAAGTCTTTCTGGTAAAGTCATCAATAAATGTTAGAAAATATTGGCTGCCTGCAAGTGATGGAGCTTGCATCGGTCCACATAAATCTGAGTGGACAATTTCTAAAGGTGCTTTTTCCCTTATGCTTTTCCCAGTTGGAAAACTTTCTCTGTGTTGTTTTCCCAATATACAACCTTCACAAAGGCTGTCTGGCTTTTCTATCAATGGTAATCCTCTTACCATTCCTCTTCTACTCAACAAATTAAGACCTCCAAATTTGAGATGTCCAAATCTCAAATGCCACAACCAATTTTCATTCTTTGGTACGCTTTGGAGAGCCTCTTGTGTCACTGCTGCAACTACTTCTTTATTTTTCAAATCTGCTCTTATTCTGAGAGGGAACATCCTGTTCCTTGTCATCTTCACTTCAGCAATACAACGTTTGCTGGGTAATCTGTCCATGATGGTGAATACATCATTCTTAAAGAAAACATTGTAACCCTTCTGAACAAGCTGTCCAATACTCAAGAGATTACACTTCATTCCAGGAACATAATAGACATCTGCTATGGTTTTCTTTTCACCTTTCTTTGTAAATATTTTAACTCCTCCTTTTCCCATAACAGAAATTTTACTATCAGTCACAAGTGTGACTTGTGACTTCACACTCTGATCTAAAACAGAAAACAGGGCTATGTTTCCTGTCATATGGTTGCTGCAACCAGAATCTAGAAACCATATATCTTCACTGTTTGTTTCAGCCATATTACAAACTAACAACACATTATTTTGACTGATATTTTCTCTAGTGATATTTGCACTAGATCTATTACTCATATCATGCTGCTTCTTCCTACATTCATTTGCA
Source organism: Pinus tabuliformis (assembly GCA_031772625.1). NCBI lineage: Eukaryota > Viridiplantae > Streptophyta > Pinopsida > Pinales > Pinaceae > Pinus > Pinus tabuliformis. The sequence goes on from CM062811.1 coordinate 958,300,640, forward strand.
TAGTGCTCATATTTTTTACAATAATAACATTGGACATTGGATTTTTCATACCTTTGTCCTTGAGCATGATGTTGTCCACTTTGTTGACTGCTGCCATGGCCTTGGTTCTGATTTGGATTGCTGCCTCTTCCTTGAACGTTTGCTGGACTGTTTCTTCCGCCTCTGTATTGGGTTCTGCCTCTTCGTCTCTTGTTTCTTCTGCCTTGACCTCTTCCTCTTCCAAATAACATCTGGGTCTTGAAGGCTTGCTCTAGAGATGAGTTTTCTTTTCTACTCAACCTCTGCTAATGTTTTATCAGTGATGCATGAAGTTCATCAACTGAAAAATTTGAGAGATCCTTTGTCTCTTCTATGGTGGTGACAATCACATCAAACTTTGAGGGTAGGCACTTCAATAGTTTCTCCACAATCCTCCTTTCTTCAAGAGTTATCCATGAGACCTTATCTGTGTGACCAAACCAATTGCTTGTGTGAAGAATGAGTCAATATTGTCTGACTCCTTGATACGCAGGTTCTCAAAATCTTTCCTCAGCAACTATAGTTTTGTTGTCTTCACTTTCTCCATGCCTTGATAGGCTGTCTTGAGAGTTTTCCATACTTCTCTGGATGTCTTGGCTGCTGCTATCCTCGGAAACACAGTCTCATGCACTGCTTGATATAAAAGTACAAAGGCTTTTGAGTTCTTCTTCTTATTGCTCTTCAACAACTCTTTCTCTGCCTAAGTTAATCCAATAAACTCTTCTTCATTTGCTGGTTCTTCAAATCCATATTCAACAAGTTCCCATAAATCTTGTGAGGCAAACAGGGCTCTCATGGCTCTCATGGTTATTTCCCAGTAGTCATAATTTTTCTCATTGAACTGTGGGAGCTGGGTATTAAACATACCCACGCTGGTGCTGGCCATTCTTGCAATACCTGACTGTAAAGAAAATCACCTAATTGTCTTCAAGAGCTACACAAAAAACTAATCTGAAAAATACCTTGACAGCGTTTTCGCTATGCTGGATAATTTGCTGCATCAACAAATCTTCTTTCAGCTTATTTGATGTCTTCAAAGAGCCTGGACAAGCTCTCATACCATGTCGGGAATTTCTGGTTATTCCAAACAAAATACAGTGGAAAAATCCTCTGTTTCCACAGTTGAGAATTTTCTGATAAATTCTGAAACAACAAAAATATGAACAGAGAGTAATACTTTGTTTTCTGATAATTCAAAAACACAAGAACAGAGCATAAAATAATAGTCTACTTTGCCTCTGGATCAAAAACTGATCAAAATAATACTCTGTTTTTGACACAAAAAAATACTTTGTTTTTAACTCAGAAAAACAGAAAAATTCGTTCTTTGGAAATGGTGTTGCAGCAACACAATTTTTTTTCAGTTGCTGTAACTTGTGTTGTAGCAACGTAAATTTTTGACGTCAAATATTTTTTGAGTTACGGTATAACAACAACAGGGATTTTTGACGTCAAGTATTTTTCGACTTACAGTGTAACAGCAACACGCAAAAAGAAACTTCTATTTATGAACGATAAACTAACTGATAAAATAAGTCTTCCTCACGTAGAGGGATCTTCACAAAATATTATGCTAAAGAGCATCTTTCTCTTGACAGAGGGATTACAACACGAACGCTTCAGTTCCACAAAACAACTATGTCAGAAAATTTCAGCACTGCTGTGCAATACAAAAAAAAACTCTCTTGTTCTACACTGCTCTGTGTTACAAAAGAACTTTCAATCTATTTATGTTTTTCTACACTGTTGTGTCTGCATTTTATAGTGCGGGAAAGGGTCTTCACCGCTTTAACTTGCTCATGAAGTCTCTGCTGCTCATGATTAACAAATTTGATATTTTGCTGTATTTATTGAGTCGGTGGTGATAAAATCTATGACTGATAAATGCTACGTCGGCTCGAGGCTGGTTCTTTTCTCTTTCAGCTGTTTTGCTCATTAACATGGTTGTTGAGAAGTAATGATGTAGTGCTGTATCTGATCTTCATCCTTCGGGAACTCAAAAATAATTAGAGTCAAAAAATGGTAATGACGGTGACTTAAAAGATCTAGAAAAAATGTGGGGCGCCGGATCACGACAAATGAATAAAGTAGTTGCTGCTGTTCGAAGTTGAAATTATAATTTCAACACATCAATGGTATGGCAACTGCAAATGGGGACCTTTCTCGTATTGGGACATTTAGATTGCCCCAAAAGACAAATAATTTAGCTGTTTGTGATGAATCATACTAACCGTGTAACATCTCTTCTTGATTGTGAAAGAACTCTCATACATCACAATTACAAACATAGTCTGGTTAACTAGATGCTTAATCTCTTCTCTCTTACAAACCATCTCTCTGAACATTTACACGCTCTCCCTTCTACATTAATAGATTTTTATTTTCTCTAAACATTTAGACACTCTCCTTTCTACTTTAATAGATTTTTATTAGAATTTACCGATTTCGGTTTAATATGAATTAATCGTCATATTCACCGCGTTGCATATGTCCATAAATCTTCGAATTAATAAGCACGATTGCCTAAAAGAGTAACATTTTTTCTTGGCTTTTGCAAGGACTCGCACTTCCTTTGCCATGGCCTCCCATATCGTATCCTTACTGAATTATTATATCGGAAGACAATAATGACACTAACACGTTAAAATAAATCTTGTCGCTTTTAGATTTATCTTTTATTTGATAAATGTAGAATATGTTCTGTGCATAGAAAGGTACTCCCAACAGTCACCTGCATTAAAATCGTTAAATTTATTGACACCTGCAGTAAAATCGTTTAATCGTAAATTTCAAACATTAGAAAATTGTCTATTTTTATCGCTTTTTTTCCCTTCTTTGTTTAGATATTTTATGAATGAATTTTTATGTTTTTTTTAATATTTTTTCCTGTTTTGTGTTTGTGAAATCAGATATTTATTATATCAAAAAGTTTTTTTTGGGAAAAGTATTTAGATAAATTATGAATCAATTTTTATACTTTTTAATATTTTTTCCTGTTTTGTGTTGTTAAATCAGATATTTATTATATTAAAAAGGTTATATTTTTTTTCAAATTTAATATGAAAAGTGGTGGAACTCCTATTTCAATAAAAATAAAGTTAAGGTAAATCAAAAATCAAAAATTATTTTTTTATAGAGAATTTTTATATTAAGTATAGTATTTAATGTTAATTTTCTAGCTTTACTAAAATATTTAAATATTAAGATTAAAATATTTTATTATAAATTTTATTAGATTTCAATCAATATATTCTAATATCATTTCTATATACATTTCATGGTTGGCATGAGAAAACTTGTACATCTCCAACAGGAAAAATATAAAAATGTTTTCATATTCAATATAAAATTGTAAATAATGAAATATATATATATTCTACTTCCTAATACAATTTAGATGAGATGCGTCATTTATTTAATGAATTTGAGTAATAAATATTTTTTTAATCTAAAACAGGAAAAAATCTTATTTCAAATATTTGAATAACCTGTTATTTAATAAAAAGAAAATGTGTCATTCATGTTAGATTTAATATAGAATTTATACCTAACCTATTAAGAACCAAAATAAATTCTTGTCTTCTAAATATATTATAAATCTGAGTACAAAGTGATATTTGCCTGATGGTTTATAATTTATACATTGAACCTGCTTACTATTCTAACATCTATTAAAACATATGAACGCTTTCTGATCTAAAAACTGGTATTTGCTTGATGGTCTAGTTGAAATCTACTTAATGTCATCTACAGCTGGTAAAATTTATGAAATTTTCAGACTTAGAAAGTGATATTTTCTGAATGGTTTATAATTTATACATTGAATCTGCTTACTATTCTAACATCTATTAAAGCATATGAACCGTTTCTGATTTAAAAATTTGTATTTTCTTGATGGTCTATGTGGCTGAAACCTGCCTACTTTTATTTATTGCCGTTAAAACTTATGAAACCAGGACCAATATATGCCATGTTATTGCAGTTTTAGTACCGCTAGTGACCATTAAAAGTCACTTAATTGAGATGATAAGTGTCCACTTTCAGATGTTCGTTCGAAAATATATAACTATAAAGCTTGTAGCCAGTATAACGCAATAACAACCTTGACGGCTTTAACTCTGGCCATTGATCATCCTTTGAACATGTATCCCTCTTCAAAACGTGAGCCGAAGGTCCTCCTCCAACCTAAAAGCATCTGGAAGCCTGACAGGCCCAAAAATATTGTGGGGCATGCCCAAAAATATTGTGGGGCATAACTTAAACTGGGTGGCCGAAAGTGGTGGGTTTGGAGAGACTTTTATTCACATATTTCAGCCAGTGCGTTCGCTATCAAAGTTATAGTTTCCCAACATAATTGGCGAATGAAATAGGTTCCGAGAGTCCCTTGTTCACATGGTTCAGGCAGTATGTTTATAATAAAACAATTTTCTTTTATGGTTGCCGTATTTGTAAATGCGAATTTTTCTAGTTGGTAGATATTTGTATTAATTGAGACATTTTGTATGAAGTTGAATTTTGTAATTCAACCAGTTTAAATGTGAGGAATATTTTATATTTATAATTAGATTAGAACAATTGTATATATTAAATGGTTGTGGGAAAGGTTGTAAAATTAAAAAGAAGTATAATTTTATTTTAAATTATTATTTTTATTTTTATTTTGTGTAGAGGAGTGCTAAATTTTTAGGTGAAGTTATACATATCTTATATATGATTCACATGATAAATAAGAGGATCTGAACCTAGCCAAATTTACACAATGTTAACCATTAAACATGTAGAGGTTTCAATCAATTTAAGTAAAAAGGTAAAAAGGACATAACTACTTTTGAGATAAATTTCTACTTAAATTCTTGAAACCCCACCTCATTTCAAAATAGACATAATAAATATAAGTAATAAAAATTTATATATTATTAAATACATAAAATTTGAGAGAAACTAGTAATAGAGATCACATGAAATTAGTTTAGATATATGTGAAAATATTCATAAAAATATTCGAGAAATAATTAGGAAATGGATTCAATCAATTAATTGTATTGAAAATGTTGTTATGAGCACCTAACTATTATATTACGTACCTCATGTAATCTATTGATGAAATGTATCATTACTATGATTAATACAGTATAATATTTACGCAAATATTAGAAAAATTATCGAGATAGTCATAGAAATTGTTGAACCAATCAGCCATATTGTAAATCTTGTTATGGCACCTCAATGCTATACTCTAAAGCCCATGTATTTTATTCAATGCTATATTATAAGCCCCATGTAGTTTATTCTTACAAAAGAGTCTGATGTATCATTACTATAATTAATATGATGTGAAAATATTGCTTTAAACACGTCAATGCTATATTACAAGTCCTATGTGTTGTGTGATGAAAGTGAGTATGATGTTTCACGACTGTAGTTAATACAATGTCAGCTTTAGAGTATATTGCTATTCTTATGTGATTTTTTTATATGTAAATGTTATTTGTTACAGTGAAGTTTATTATATTGAAAAGTATATTTTACAGGATAGGATGAGTGAAATAATAAGTTTTTTTATTCTCAATTTCCAAAATATGTGTTTTTTTAAATAAAAAATAAAAAAATAATGTTTACTATAATAAATAAACAAAAATAATATATATATTTAATTATTTTTAATTAAAAATATTATACAAAACATAGTAAAAATATTCCATTCTCATTCTAAGCCATAAATAAAAGAACTTGATGTCTATGTGAAGTTACATAATTTTATATTACTAAGTATGCGAGATATATTATTTAACATTAAAAAATAAAAATAAAACACATTATATTTTCACTTTTAAATGTTAGGAAAATATGTAATTCTCATACTATTAAAAATATTTCAATAAAATACTTAGATAGAATATTTGATTATCAACATTAACTAATTTATTTTAATATCAACTTGATATTTATCTATATAACAAAGAAATATATATATATATTTATTTATTTCAATGCCTAATAAAAATAATAAGAGGGAATATGTAATTCATTTAATTTTTAACATAAAATTAATATGTCGCAGTTACAAAATGTTAAAACGAATTATTTTGGTATCCATCTAGATTCAAATCCATGCCAGTAATATGTTGAGCATTCATGCCTCACTAATAATCTACATTTTAGTTAATATGGGTAATCTATATTTCATCTCACTACCCTACATTTTGGTTATTCATCTCAATCGGTATTAGATTTGAACATAATTCATGTTACATGAAAAAATGCTTTATTCAATATTGTAGAAAATGAGTACACTAATGGAGTCAACCGAGGCATCATATGATATTGTAACCAAATGTTAAAGGGATTGAGAAAAATCCTCAACGAAGAGGCCCATGTACTACTGATACAAATGAAAATCAGAAATACGTTTTTATAATGGTTAGTCAATTTACCAATGGTATGAAATTATGAATGGTTAGATTAAAAAAGATATATACATTTTTGTAATATGGATTTAATGATATCACGTAGTTATGCTTGAGAGTTGTTGATAGATGCATAAACGTGATTCTAAATAGTTGTTTCATCATTATTAGTTCCTTCATTGAGTTCAAACTTCAATGTTGTCTTGACTTGGCCACACTAAACATGGTTGTGGATAATGGTCCTCTACCCTGTGAGAAAGGCAAGATGAGTAGTCCTTTTAATTTTTCTTGCAACATGTGGAATTGAAATGCTAACATTCTTTCAAGGAAATTATTTCAATCATATCTTGAATATTAATTCTATAGAGATAGACATATACCCTAGAGGTGATAGATTAGAAGTAATCAATTTTTTCGTTTGATTATGATCATGTTACGAGTTATAAATAGGGTATTAATGGATCTAATTTTTAGATGATATGAGAAGTTAGGATCCCAACATCCAATTATAGGCTGGGTTCATTTGAAGAACCATTAACTAGAAAACAAGTCATAGAGAGTGGAAGATAGTTTCAAAACCTTGTTATTGAATCATTTGTTGAGGTTATATATTGTCATATTGTTAATTCATCTTAACATCCACTTTATCATGTATTAAGACTCAATATGGATTAAAGAATAACTTACATTAAGCCTTATTATATACATTGGGTTCAAATTTATATAGAATGTTCCATTCTCAAACAAGATCCCCTCCTCTAAATAACATATTGGAAATTTAAGGGGTTTTTTATGAAGTTGTGAAAGCCTAGTCTCACCTCCTGTGCCTTCTAGGATTTCTTAGGTGGATCTTCCTCTCTCACCTCCACCCTTGTTGTAGTAGCTCACTTGGAAATCTAACAAAGGAAATTAAAGTAGATATGGTCAGATATTTAGAGGACCCATTCATTAGTATCCATATATAAGAACCATAATTTATCTCCAATAACCTTCCATCATCAACCACTATTAGTAATGAATCATTTTGTGAGTCGAGGTTAGTAGGAGATCAAAGGTCGAATACTAAACTTGTATTCAATATTTTAGGTATAGAGAGACACAACCTTTTTATCCATGCCTTTCACAAATGTATACTCTCATGATGAGTCCCATTCTCATACTCCAGTTGCTCCCTTTATGACAAGTTTCCCAAATGAAGGCATTAACTCTTGCCCTATGAGCTTGGTAGTTTCCTACTATCCTCTATAAAATTTATCCTTGTAGACCTCTTTGTTCTCCTACTATTGGAAGGTTTTATTATATTTATCATATCCCAAGAGATGCATAGAAATGGAAAAGCAATGAATAGATCCATATTAAAAAAATATTAACATTGATGCACCTATTAATAAGTCTTCCAAAAAGGCCTCGAGGCAAGGTACCAATTTGAATGACATCAAAAGAATGAGAATGTTTCTCTTATGGTCCATTTTTCAAGTTTTATCTTCCCAATAAAGTGCATAGTGCATCCTCAAGCCTCAATGAATAGTCCTTGTCCCTTGATTGTATCCCCTGCATGCAGAAGCTTCCTCTTTTCTCCTTGAGCACACTAATGAACCATAATTATAAAGTTTAGGATGAAATATGCTAGAATGGGAGGTTTTAGGATGATCTTTACTTTCTATGAATGATTTTAATTGTAGGCGTTTCAAAATATCATGGCGAGGATGCATGAAGATATCTATCAAAATGAGAATGTTCAGGAATCATTCAAGAACGAAGAAAACATGAAGTGACAAGATGAAGAACATTGGAATCCTGATGATCAAAGCATTCCATAAAGACTCCATATCATCCATGACCATTTGGAGGGTTAATGTAACAACAACATTAAATTTGCATGCAAGATTGAAGACACAAGTGGCAACATTGTCAACTCTCAAGGAAGCCCATGTCATCAGTCACTATAGACCTGTAAGTCACTAATATTAGTGACGTGTCATGTTATCACCACATAATGATGTAATTATTATAAATACAAAGTTGTGGGAGTCTAAGAGTCATATATGGAAAAAAGAGTCACGTGGAGAAGTCCAAAAGACATACATAATTTCAAAAGTCATAAAGAAGCTCAAAGGTCATATACAAGTCCAAGGGTTATAAAAATTCCTAAAGGTCATTAGGAGTTTAAAATTCATATGAGAAACTCAAGAATCATGGGGATATGAAAAGTCACACCTCTAGTTATAAAAGAAGCCTCATTACTCAAGAAAAATACTTTTACCTTGGCTTCTCTAACAAGGAATTAGAGAGATAGAGATAGTCCTTTTGGAAAACAAGTAGTGGATCTAATGCTCCATTGTTGGATCTATTGTTGTTCATTGTACTCATGTATCTTGGAACTTTTTCTTAATACTTCAGTGCTTTTGGCCAACAGATTTTCATGCATAGATCATTGATGTTTTGAGACTATTCTTGAAATATTTGCGGTTTATGTGTGAGAAAGGATGAAAAAATAGAAGTGGTATGAAACTATTCAAACCTTGTAGAACTACCCCTCGCCTCATGAAATCGTCATCATTGCCTCATACTGATCTTGTGGACCGGAAATAATTAGAGGCATGATGTTGGAATTTCTTAATTTTACCGCATGCATCTATCATGCTTATATTCTCTTGAATCCATATTATTTTCGGCATAGGCCAAGGATCTAATCCCCATAAGTATATTATCTTTCTACATAACAAAATTCCCTTCCTTGAATTCCTTTGAAGGTTCAATAATACTATCTCTCTATAGCTCATCTTTTATCCTTCATACCTTCTTTGCCTTTAATGTTGTGCTTGCTCCTTTGATAGGCTTGATCCTGTGATATCTACAAGTTACTGCTTTGTGGCTAAGATTTCCACACTTGAAATAATGGTTATCCACTGATCTCTCTTTTCTTGAAATATATTTACATTCTACAGTTAGATGACCAACTTATTGCAAGAAAAACAATACCCATAAAATAGTCATTCACACCTTAGCTTCTAATTTCTTGGTGCATAAGAAGAATAAGGGCTTGGCTACTTCTTTTCTCTTCTTGAATATTGTTGCATCATGTGTTTGTGATATGATTTCATTTACTTTTGTTAATAATTTCCTTTTTTATTTGATTTCCTTTGTTGATGTTGCTTCCTAGGGCTTCATTCCCAGTTGACTCATGTGCTTTTGCAGTATGGTTTTCCTCTGCTTTCTCATTTTCTTTCATGTACCATGATTCTCCTTCAAAACCAAAGATGATCCTAATAAGAGGATATATTTTACTGATGGAGGTCTTGTTTAGAATTCCAGTACTTTTCCTTATCTTTCGAGATTGAGATAATCAGTTGTTAGCCTTTTCTAGTTCACATCTCAATGAGAGTAATTTAGCTTCTATTTTTTCACAATTAAATTCATGGTCTTGTAGTTGATTGATTAATATCTCATTTACATTGGTGTCTTCTTCATTCTATCTCTTTATATAAATGATTGGAACATCATTACTATCATGATTTCTTTCACTCTCTCCTTAAGAGAAGTCTAGATATGTTGCTGCTAGGAATGTAAAATATTATTCATTATTCTCCTTTTCCTCAAGAATGTAGTGGAGTCCTTCAACAGCTTCTGAATCCTAAAACCTTGTCCAAAATATCTGTTGCAATATTGCAATGGCTCACATTAGCTATATCATGATATGAAAATCCCTTCAAAATTATCTAATTGGACTCCTCATTAAATCCATCCTACTTACCATACACTATTGAAAGAATAATATTCAGATCAAGATATATGAAGTATCCTTCCAATCTCACCTTCCGCAGTGCATAATATAGTCCATGAAGAAAACAAACTCCATTTGCTATAAATTCTCTCTAGTTACCCATGATCTACTTCCTAGTGGTGAAGTTTCACAAGAAGGAACTAGGATATAATACCATTTGTTAGAAGCTAAGGTCACTAATGAGAGGCGGGAGTGAGTTAGTAGTGATAATATCTATCCATCTTTAAAAAAAAACTAATATATTAAATAATCAATAACCTAATATATAATAAATAAATATGAATATGAAAATTCATTAAGAATTAGCACATAAGAGCCATAACACAAATCAATCATGCACAATGAGACATAAATCATCACATCATATAGGGACATATATATATCTTTCAGAAACCCTTAACAGGAGAAAAGACACACTACTACTAATCCTTTGTTTCTCTTATTGTACTATTTCTTTAATCAAATTCATTTACATATTCATATAACCACTAGCAGCTAGAAGCCACAACACCTTATACATTTTGATGGCCACCACTAGCTAGGAAGCCACCACTCCCATAAGCCATGAAGGACAACACCTGTTGAGCGCCACTTACCTCACTAGTTTTCCATCCGGCATTGGAAGAAAGCCTCTACTCCATATGTAAGTTCTCTAGCCTCTTCTAGAAGGATCCACCACTAAATAGAGGCCACTAACTTCTCATTGTCTCTAGGGCCACATTTCATAACATTTAAAAATAGACCCCATGTACATATGGGCATAAGAATGTCACTGCAATGCAAAACTATCCAAACCAAACTCTCCTCTGACATCAAATCTACAATAATAATACACAAGAAATTAAACAAATACATTAGCATCATCATAACGTTAATATGATCATACAAATCCACATTTCCAACAATCGATGGACAACCATATAAACATATGATAGAAACATAAGTATGATCAGTATACAATAACCATGCACATACAACAAAATTATACTTTGTCCATCAAAATCTACAAGAGTCACTGAAGCATGTCATTTGCATGAACAAATTTTTAGCTATTGATCTCTACCCATAATTGATTTGATACAGGTCTTCACCATGAATTTTGTCTCTTTGCAATCATGCTATTTTCCTTGACCTTTGTCTCTCTACAATCAGATTTTGCACTCTATCTCCCACTATATTTTTCATGATCTTGGAAAATTGAATCGGTTACTCATCATTGAAATAGAACACCTCTCTGCCATAATCAATGCAAAGAGAAACACAACACTTTGTCTCTTATTCTCTGCAGGGTTTCTCCTCTCTAGTAGGAGAATGAATTCCTCCATAAAATATACTTCTTTTTTTAAGACCTTAATATAAATAGACTTCATTTCTCTTTCTATAATAAACCAAGAAATGATCAAATTAGACCAAATGAACAACTCTTATCAAACCTTCTTTCGAATATCATAGGCAAAAACATTGGTTTTCCCGAATTGTTTCTCTTTTTCTATCCCTTCATACCATAATGCACCTTCTCCCTTTGGTAAACTCATTATAATGATGGGTAACATAGATTTCATGAAAAAACCTCAGTTCATGAAGATGAATTGCATAAGCAGGTTTGAAAGGTCGAAATCCTAAAGTTATGCAATGAATCCTGAAGCTAATTTACAACCAATCTCAAATCAATGAAGCCTACATTTAGAGTAACCTGAGTTATAAGATAGGTTTCCATTTCATATCCTTTGCCACCCTTTATTCAACTCCTTTTCTACTCAAAACGCTAGTTGCAAGCCTCTCTAATGCATGTCAGAAGTCCTACACTATCTTTAGACCATGTCAAATCCTTTAGAGCTACTCTGTAAGCATTAAGGGTACTAACATAAGGATCTAACATCTATGCCTTAGTGAGTGTGAAGAAGGAATATATGTCTAAACCTTTTCATGGATCATGAGTACCTGGTTAGATAGACTCTTTTACATCAAGACAATGATGAACCGTCTCTGCTAAACCACAAAATGTCTGCATCATGAAAGACACCATACATAGGATCACATTAATGATAAAAAAGAAAAATTCCATCATGCCAACATTCTCCCCCTTTGGCATTGATTGCGGCCTCGTACAACCACCATATCATCTTCTGCCTTTTTTCTCCCCCCTTTTACATCAATGCAAAAGGGTAAGACTCTAAAGGTTGGACCAAAAACTATAATTAACAATAAATCATGCAAACATTATGCCTTTTTGTCATTGAATATGCTCCCCCTCAAGAGGTACTAGGGTCTGCGAATATCTCATCCAAGTTGATGTATAAATACTGCTTCCATAACCATTTCCTCCTTGCCACATGGAAGAGGCTACTCCAAGTGTGGCTATTGACTCCATAATCACCAACGACAAAAGAATAACATCAAATTATAGGGATATTGTTTGATATAAAGGTAAATATCATAGGAAATACAAAGTTACAACAATGACTCCAGTATCGCTTTTATGACTATAATGATACTAAGGATTCTCTCCTCTATGCATGGTGTCATTGAGATCATCTTTCCTTTATGAATGTCATCATGATAAAAGGATTCATAATAAGATTGAAAGGCTATAACAAAAAGGTACACTGTTGTGAAAATGCATACAACAACCCATACATGGATGGAATATGATAACTCTCATGACTCTTTACAAATTCACCAATAGTAACAACAACCATGAAAATATTTTTGAAAAAATAATAGTATGCACAACACTCATAAATCTAATTAGTCAGCCCCTCTCATCAGGAATACATTCGAATACTAGTAAATTGCATCATAAATAGTTAGCAACATCATAAGTCTCTATAAATAAAATGTAACAATATGTTAGGTCCCTATAATACTAGTGATTCCCCCATTACTATTGTCATTGTATCCCTTATTGTTATTATTGTGCCCCATAGAATCCCATTATTTTTATTTTTGTGCCTTAATACTATTAATGTTAGGTTGGCTTGGTTATATTGTGACCCCTTAGAATCCTATATATAGAAATAAGGTTTTTTCATTTATATCGTCCAAGAATTGTTCATTTGTGTAATGTAAAGGTGGTTGCCCCCTCGAAGAGGCTGAATTCTAAGGCATTGATATATCTTTTCTATCTTTTTGTGAGCTGGTTTCATAACATTTGGTATGAGAGCTTTGGATTCTAGGGTTTTGCTCCTCCAAACAGGTCATCATGGAATTTTTTCTATAACTTTTTTTTGCAAAATTTCAGAAGCAAAAAAAAAACCCATTTGAGACAAAGTCTTGGTAAAACTCAGCCCCAAATTTTAGATCCTTTTCCTCTATATTTGGAGAGATATAATCTGAGGAAGTTATGGTTTTTGCAAGCTCCAGAATTTCATCTAAAATAGGTCATTGTGGAATGTTCGCTATAACGATTTCTCTATGAAGTTTCAGAGGCTAAAAGGAAAACCCATTTGAGAAGAAATTGGTCTGAACCTCGGCCCTGAATTTTAGATCCTGTCTCATTATATTTGCTGAGATATAATATGAGGAAGTTAGGGTTTTTGTAGACTGTCGAATTACATTCCAAACAGGTCACCTTGGTAAAATCGTCATAACATTCTCTTTAAGCATCAGATTGAATTTTCGTAAGAATATGCAGAAAGAGGACAGACTTTAGTTTTGTAGGTACCATTTTAGAACCTAAGTTTGAAACAGTGACCCGCGGCACGTTGTACAAGTTTTCTCTACTGAACAAGTCAATACTCAGGTCATCGTGGGAGAATTGGCATAACTCTTCATTGGAGAATCCAACCTTGATCAGAATTGCAGGGCTAAAAATATTACTCAGAGGGTTATCGTAAGAAGAAATTACAGACCTTGGAGATCCAAAATTACAGAAATACATTAGATTCAATATCAAGCTCCTACAAAGTGAAAAAAAGGTGTGTATTTTTTTTTAAATTTTTGCATAAGCTTGGTTTGAAAAATTATTTTTAAGGAATTCAAAGGGCATAATGAGGCATTATTATCAGTAATTAATGCCCCTAAGAAAGAAAATGGAAACACCTAGTAAGCAACCTGAAAGCTCTAGGTAGACTCATGAAGAAGAGGAAGAAATGCAACATGATATATCAAAATTATGAGACCAAGTGCAAAAATTGTCACTCACACAAAAAAGTAACAGAATCTAAGATGGATGGTTTAATGAAAAAAGTAGAAGCTAAGATGTATGGTGTGGAAGCTAAGATGGATGGTTTAAACAAAGGCATGGAAGCTAAGATGGATGGTTTAGAGAAAGGCATAGAAGCTAAGATGAATGACATGGAAGCTAAGATGGATGGGGTGGAAGCTAATATGGATGGTGTTGAACCTAATATGGATGGCATGGAAGCTAAGATGGATGATTTGAAGATAGATTTGATGACAAGCATGGAAGATTTGAAGACAGATTTGAAGATAGATTTGAGAAAGTTTCTACAAGAAATTCTTACTAATGGTGAAAGGGTAGCAAAGGAAACTCATGATGAGAAAAAAATAAATGTTAATCATAATTTCATAGACTCTAAAATTGGATCGAAGAACCAACATGTTCCAAAGATCGATACGAGAAGGTTTGATGGCAAGGATCCCGGAACATGGATATTACAGATGGACCAATTTTTCTATCTCCATAATGTGCAAAACACACAAAAGGTATGCATTGCAACTTTATATTTGGAACCAAATCAATTTGTATGGTATCAATGACTTTGCTCTCGTAAACAAATTGTCACTTGGGTTATTTTTACAGATGAAATGATAATACATTATGAGGATAAAAAAAGCAACACTTTTTTTAGTCAATTGATAAATATAAAAAAAAAGGGTTCAATGATGGAGCACATTGAGGATTTCCAAAAATTCAATATCAGGGTAAGAGATATTCCAAAGGAGAATAGGACTGATGTGTTCCTAGGGACTTTAAATGATAACATCCAACATGATGTTCGCCTCTAGGAACCAGATTCGTTGGAGAGGGAATTCAAGTTGGCAAGAAAAATGGAAAGCAAAATAATGGCAACAAGGAAGCCTACCACTCACAATCATAAATATGGAACTGTTGCTTTCCCTAGCCATCCACAACCTACAAGGTTGACCCCATAGAAATTGGAAGAAAAAAGAGAAAAAGGGCTTTCTTATAGTTGTGATAGCAAATACATTAAAGGTCCTATGTGTGCCAAGAAGGAATTATTTTACATAGATTGTGAAGACGAGGAAGAAAAGGAATACGAAATGTCAAAAGAAGAGGATATACACTAGTAACAAACCCTAGAAAAGGAAGAAATGAATCAGACCATATCTTGTAATGCATTGGCTAGAATTACAACTCCTCAAGCTACCAAGATAGAAGGGCATATCAAGAAGAAAAAGGTAATAGTGTTAATTGATTCGGGAAGTACCCACAATTTTATTCATTGAAAGATAGCCAAGGAACTGAATTGCTTCCTATATCCACCATCGGATTGTCAAGTGATGGTTGTAAGTGGAGGAATGATAAATTTCTTAGGAAAGTGTTATAATATCAAGCTATCCATGGGAGAATATGTATTGAATAGCCTAATCCTTTCCATTATAATGGGTGGTGCTAATGTTGTACTAGGACTCCAATGGCTACAATCCTTCAGTACAATAGCTTTTAATTTTCGAGAACCTTTCATCAAATTCTCTGCAGAAGGAAAGGAAGTTGAATTAAGGAGTATCGCAGGGATATCGAGAAAGATAATAAGCTCTAACGGAATGACAAAGCTTCTAAAGAAAGAAAAATGAGGCATAATTGCACAATCATGTTCACTAGAGGTTCCCACACTGAAACCATGCATTTCTCCATATCTCCAAAAAGTCTTGGACAATCATTCCAAGGTATTTGAGACTCCCAAAGGCCTCCCACCTATTCATGATCATGATCATGCTATCAATTTTATTCCACGAATTGTTCTTCCAAACATTAGGCCTTACAGATATCCTTATGTCCAAAAGAGTGAAATTGAATGTATGGTTGCAGAAATGCTAGAGGATGGTATAATTCAACCTAGTCAAAGTTCCTTCTCTGCTCCAGTAGTATTGGTTCACAAGAAGGATGGATCATGGGGCATGTGTCCATATTATAGGGAGGTAAACAAGCTCAGTATTAAAGATAAATTTCTCATTCCTATCATTGATGAATTATTGGATGAATTGCATGGATCAATTTACTTCACCAAGTTGGATCTTCATTCAAGATATCATCAAATCAAAATGAAGATTGAAGACATTCCAAAAAAAACATTTAGAACTCATGAGGGTCATTACGAATTTTTGGTCATGCCTTTTGGCCTTACTAATGCACCTTCTACATTTCAAGGTTTGATGAATTCCATTTTCAAACCCTTCCTTACAAAATTTGTGTTAGTATTTTTTGATGATACACTAATCTACAACAAGTCTTGGAAGGATCATGTGCAACATGTTTTCCTGGTGCTCAAACTATTGGAGGAGAAAAAATTATATGCAAAAATCTCCAAATGTTTCTTTGGAGTACAAGAGTTGGAATATCTATGTCATATTGTATCTCATGAAGGTCTTAAGGTAGACACTAGAAAAATTAAAACCATTAAGGAATGGAAAATCCCCACATCCATAAAGCATTTACGAGGATTTCTCAGGTTGATTGGGTATTATTGCAAGCTTGTTAAGAATTATGGGAGAATAGCAGCACCACTAACAACATTATTGAAGAAAGATGCATTCTCATGGACTCCAGAAGTAACAAAGGCCTTTGAACATCTTAAAGAGGCAATGTGCCAAGCACCAGTCTTAGCTACAATGGACTTCACAAAAACATTTATTGTGGAATTTGATGCCTAATTAGGAAATGGAATTGGTGTTGTTTTGATGCAAGAAGAAAAACCCATTACTTTCGAAAGTCGTCCAATAAAAGGAAAATATTTACTCAAAGCTATTTATGAGAAGGAAATGTTGGCAATACTACATGTGCTTAAGAAATGGCGACCCTACCTAATGGGAAGACAGTTCAAGGTAAAAATAGATCATGATAGTCTTAAATACTTTTTAAAACAAATATTATCTTTAGAAGAGCAGCAAAAATGGGTCACAAAGATGTTGGGCTATGACTTTCAATTCATCTACAAAAAAGGGAAGAAAAATGTTGTGGTAGATGCACTCTCAAGAAATGATGATGATGTGGAAGCACTTCTTTGTTCTATTTCTATTATCCAACCAGATTAGATAAAAAAAACAAGGGATGAATGGAAGAATGATGAGGAAGTGTGGGCACTCATTCAAAAGATACAACAAGATCCTAGTACATCTAATACATTTAGCTGGAAAAATGATTCGTTATGGTCCAAGTATCGATTATACCTATGTAAGAATTCCCAACTCAAACAAAATATTCTTAGCGAATTGCACACCTCTCCCTTAGAAGGGCACTCAGGATTTCTAAAAACCTACCACAAGGTTAAGAAGGATTTTCTTGGGATGGCCTTAAATCAGATATTCAAAACTTTGTGGTGGAATGTCTGTTTTGGTAACAAAATAAAGTTGAAACAATTAGGACCCCAGGACTATTACAACCTTTATCGATTCTAAGCCAATGTTGGGAGGAGGTTTCAATGGATTTTATCACAGCTTTACCCATGTCTAAAGGAAAGAGTGTTATCATGGTGGTAGTTGACAGACTTTACCAAGTATGCACACTTTTGTGCATTATCTCATCCATTTAAAGCGAGTAGAGTTTCTACTGCATTTATGGAAACAATTCAAAAGCTACATGCAAACCCAAAGATTATTTTAAGTGACAGAGATCCCATTTTCAGTGGAATTTTTTGGATAGAATTATTTTCTTTTCTTGCTACTCAATTAGCTCATAGCTCATCTTATCATCCTCAATCTAATGGGCAAACTGAGATAGTAAATAAATGTTTGGAAGGATATCTTCGTTCCTTTGTATCCGATAAGCAAACACAATGGGTCAAATGGTTTCCTCTGGCCAAATGGTGGTATAACACTTCCTTCCATACTGAAACAAAAAGAACCCATTTATGGCACTTTATGGATATCATCCACCATCCATCACATCGTATTTAAGAGAAAATTCCAAGGTTCAAGCAGTGGAAGATCACATCGAGTATCAACAACAAGTTCACCAACTCTTAAAGGATAAACTCACCTTGGCACAGAATAGAATGAAACAACAAGAAGATCAACATCACAACAAAAGAAGATTTAATGTAGTTGATTGGGTATTCCTTCATCTACAACCATATAAAAAAATGTCCCTCAAGCAAGATAATAAGGATAATAAATTATCACCAAAGTATTATGGTTTGTACAAGGTGTTGAAAAAGGTAGGTTCTATGGCATACAAATTGGAGCTTCCTATAGCTTCTCGAGTGCACCCAGTTTTCCATGTTTCATGCTTAAAGAATGTTATAGGTGACAAGATTCTAGCTCAAGCAATATTTCCATAACTTGATGAAGAAGGAAAAATCATATTGGAACTTGAAGTACTCAAAGAAATAAGAACTCAACGACTACGAAATTGATTAATTTCAGAGTATCTCATCAAGTGGAAGAACTTACCCATTGAAAATTCCACATGGGAGGGCAATAATTTTATACAAAAGCATCCAAAACTACCCAAACATTGAGGAAAACACCTATTTGAAGGAGAGGGACATGTTAGGTCCATATAATACTAGTGAGTCCCCCATTACTATTGTCATTGTATCCCTTATTGTTATTATTGTGCTCCATAGAATCCCAATATTGTTATCTTTGTGCCTTTATATTATTAATGTTAGGTCGACTTGGTTATATTGTGACCCCTTAGAATCCTATATATATAAAGGAGGTTTTGTTATTTGTATCATCGAAGAATTGTTCATTTGTGTAATGTAAAGGAGGTTGCCCCCTTGAAGAGGATGAATTCTAAGGCGTTGATCTATCTTTTCTATCTTTTTGTGAGCTGGTTTCATAACACAATAGCTCTCCATCAACATATTGATGACCAACAATATATCATCCTCCATCCTCCTCCATTTAATGCATAGAATTAAGCAAACGTCCCAAGGCACATGAATACAATGAAAATCACTAGATCCAATAATGGAGAGTTAGAGCCTCGAATTTCTCCCAAAAGGTACTGACTTTGTCTCTTGGATGCCTTATGGTAGAAGCCAATGTGAAAATTATTTTTCTTGTATACTCAAGGTGTGTATATAACGAGTGCAATGATCCTTCACCTCCCTTGTGACTCTTGGACTACCCTTATGACAATTTGACTTCTCTATGAGCTTTTGACTTCTTACATGCCTTTTCACATTACATGATTAACTCTTGGACTTACACTTTAAAATATATTTCTCCATTATAGAATTCACATAATCCAGAAATTGATGCGGCACATGATGAATTATGACACAACATGACATGACACCGATGACATGGAATACATGATGATGTGGCAATGTCAAGTCACTCTTTGTTTTTACTTTTGTTTATGTCTTCTTGATATACAGAGCTTGCTTTTTTCCTTGTCCTCCTCATGACCTGAAGATAAGTTTTCTTCAATGTGGTATTGATCTTATTTCTTCTGTTATAATCTTGTGTTCCTTCATCTTCTTTCCTGATGATCATATGGTATCTTTAGCTCCATAGGGGTCTCTTAGTATGGTCTTCCTTTCCATATACTTCATATTCATCCCGTCATAACATGAATGAATACCAACGATTTCAATCCACTCATGACAATAAACATCACTCCAATAAAAGCTTAATCTAAGATGCTTCGTGAAATCAATTATTAAGGCTCCAACTAGTGAATGGTTGAGTAACTAACCGAGGGATTTCACAATTCTAGAGGCCAAGATCTGGGACTGAGGCTTGAGACTATGCAATGCACATTTCAAGATGGAGAGGGTCAAAGGATTTCATAATGGAGGGACTCAAGGACTCAAGATAGAGGCTTGAGCCTTGATACTAAATAATGCATAATTTTAAATGCTTGGGAAAAGGGAATACCTAGTAGAGGGATTCAAGGAGACAGGTTGAGGGATTGATCAATGAGTTTACCCACTACGTAGTGCTAGAAGGATGGGGATGCCACATGATTATGCAATTACGTACTTCAAGAGCTTAAGGCTGGTGCTTAAGGACTGAGGCTATGCAACACACAATTCAGGCTTTGCTGGAGGGAAATACTGTGGATTTTTGGAGCTCAGGGGTTAGGCTTAAGCACTCAGATTGTGCAGTGCACAGATCTATGAGAAAGAAACTACACATTATGTAGTTCCAACAGAAAAGTTTGTTGCCTGAGGGTTGAGACTATGTAATGCACAATTATGGATGGCTAAAGGAGGCTAGGTGGTCTAGCCGAAGATTTTCCCAATTTGACTAAGTGTCATATCAATGAGAGCAATATAGGAAAAAACATGACTCTACAAAATACCACACACTTATATCACTTGAGGACATAATATTGAACACTCAAAACACATGAAAAAAATTATTTCCTTAACGCAACAAGTTTGCGACGACCTACACCAAGTCCGACACCGAAGATACACTTTGTGATGATTGTGATGACACATGTGCAACAGTCCTTGAAACTTGGGAAATGAGTGAAATACATGTTTACATCATAATACCAACTCTTTTGCAAAAAGGCTACCCCTTGAAACCACCAAAACTAGCTTTTGTGCACTATGTGACAATCCACATGCTGAAAGATGACACTTATTATATGAAGAGAAAAGTGTAAACGACACTTGTGATACGTGAATGAAAGCGAAAGTGACACATGTCAGATGGAAGATAGCATGTAAATGAAATTAATTAAAGTTGAAGCAAGTGAAAGCAACATTTGAAAGCCTAAAAGTGACAGTTGAAAAAGCGAAGGTGCACAAAAGCAACAACTTGAAAAACTCACCAAAATAGAAGTATAAATGCATCCAAAAGTTGAATCTTGTCAATGAAAGAATGCACTGACTGTCAATATAGGTTCATTATTTCATAGGATTTGTCTTTATGTACTGTGGTATTCTTCTTCAAGCTCGCACAAAATAATGCGATCATGAACCTGTTGTGGAATGAGCATGTGTGAGTAGGCGACTTCAACACCTACGATTCAAAATGGATCTCAAAAACTTAAAAAAGCATGAACCAAACAAGAAGTGACTATGGAATTAACAATCGTAAGATCCACAGTAGGCTCCCAAATTTTAGTGTAAGAAAAAGTTTGGAGGGTGTTTGCCGTAATGCTAACACTTGGTGACGCACTCGTAGAAGTCCATTTCTCTATCCTGCTTAATTGTTTCATGCAGGGTCTAGTTCTTCATGGAGTATTGATTCATAATTCACATCACAATGGATTTCCCACTTACCTCGTGCATAAACATAGTCCCCTTCACTCTCTTACTCAGTTAAGAAAATCCTAAGGTCAGTGATCACAAAATGTGTCGAATCAGGAAAGGGTAATGAAGTTAATGAGCTTTAAATATAATTATAAATATTTTTATATGTTTATATATAAGTTTAAGTGATATAATAATTTTCTATAAAAACATTCTAGTGTAAATAGTGTAAAATATTTATTGAATTGAACATTTTGATGATTATAATGGATTAATGATTATTAGTGTTTAGGACCCATTTAATTTAGATAGGTATGGTAGAGATGAGCTAGCCAGTAATTAGAGTATATATTCTCGACCAAGAGAAACTGTTTTTAACAAAACAAAATGAAAACAAAAGAAAACTTGATCATTTCAATCTTTCAACTCATAATATGTAATGAAAAGCATTGAAGAATCTTCCTAGACTTGCACATTAATCACATTTTTTTCCCTCTCTTCTGAAAACATGGGAACAATGACAATGACCTTGAGGTCGCCATTCTTCATCCAAGTTTTCATCTTTTCGACCCCGTGGTGAATTTCCGAGGCAAATCTCTGAGTAGATAGAATCCCTTGGATGACCTACAAGGAACAAAGGTGACCATTAGTATTGAAATTTCAAAGTTTTTTGAATGATATTTAGTAATGTACCAATGAATTCAATCAAGGTTAGTTTTAAATTGATATATTGAAATCCAATCACATATCGATCAAATTCACTCTCCCAATTGTAATTGCATCACATGAGCAAAATACAAATTATGTATCAATTTCAAAGAACTTTCCTAGTTGTAATCCAATGACTTACAAAAACATAGAGTTTCTGTATCAACCTAACAAAAATAGATTTTTCAATGATCTCTACTGCTTGAAATGTATGTCAAAGCTCAAAGACCACATATAGGTGTAACAAATATATGTTTTTGGTTGAGCCTAGAGGCTCATTGAGTCCATAGGCTCATTCTATAACCTAGTATAATGTGTAAGGATGTCAGTCTGTCATCAAATTTGAAATTTTGTTCGTGTGTCAAAATAAAAATTTTAAAAGTCTAAAAAGAAATAACTATAGAAAACATTGAAATAATGTAAGCTCATAAAAAAAATTACACTTGAAGAAATTGGATCCCTGTCTACTCATATTATATCCGTATTTAAGATGGATCTATGTTGGTTGAGCCGAGAGACTCATTGACTTATTGAGATGAGATTCTCAATCTACAGGCTAATATGATGTGTAACTCTATGAGTCTGTCATCAAAGTTGAAATTTTTCTCTCCCAATTTTTTTAAAAACCTAAAATAAAAATAAGATAAAATAACTATAAATAATGTCTCCTCATAAAACAAATTGCAAGTTACAAAATGGATCCCTCTAGTTGAGCCAATAATCTCATTCTACGGCTCAATATATAGCTTAGTATAATGTGTAACCTTCTTTATCCATCATCAAAGTCTAAATTTTACTTATGTTGGATGTTGGCCAATTTTTTTTCTTTTTTACTCTAATATAAAAAATAAAAATTAAATACCTATACAAAACATTTAAATAATGTCTACTCGTTAAAAAAGTTGCAAGTGAAGAAAGATATGTATTTATGATGGATCTATGCCAACCGAATGTGAAGGCTATATGTATGTATGTCATTCTATCTTAAAATAAAAATAAAATATTTTCTTAATAGAAAAGCAATATCACCTATAATAATAGAAAGAGGAAACTATACATATTTAATTAGTTGTCCATATGACTTAATATAATTTCATATAAAGTAATTAAAAGTAAAAAAAAAATTGTAAGAGATATAAACCTTATAATTTTCAATAATATTTTAACACATTGAACTTCATATATATATGTGAAAAAAATTATTAAAAGAAAATATTTTAATATTGCATGAATAAAATATTTTAATATAAATTAATCGACATAAACTTCAAAATATATTAATAACAAAAATACTAGTTTAATATGCACTGCTAAAATGGCTTGGCTCAACCCCCATGCTATGTAATCTTTATAACATTCAAAAAAAAAATAGAACAAAAAAAAAATACATATTGTTTTTTCACTCTAAAATAAGTTTGTATCTGAAGAAATTTGATCCTTTTAGTTCATATTAGATCTATAATTAAGATGCATCTATGATGGTTGCCCCCAAAGGGGCATTCTATAGCCCAGTATGATCCCCATGTGTAAATATGCGACGTCCTAAAAAACTATAAAAATAATTTTAACTAATGTGAGCCAATCTTAAATTATATATAACTTTTTAATATATATATATTTTTTTTATCGTTGAAACTACACTAATTCTATTATTTACAGTAACAACAGCGAACAATTACATCCAGGATTACAAGTCGCCAGAGGCCTGGGGTGGCACTCTGGATCATAGAGCTTCATTAAGACAATTACCCGCGCAGGGGCCTTCTCCTTGTAACTAAGCACCCACGCAGGGGTTATATCATTGTGACCGCTACTAAAACTGGAAGCCCATGCAGAGGCAGAGGAGCTTTGGAAACCAAACAAAGCAAAAAAGTCTTTCCCACGCAGGGGCAAAAGAGAGAACTGTAAGAAATTCATCAGAGTCCCACGCAGGGGACGGGACACGCACTGAACAGCAGAATTGTCAAACCAAACAAAACGATTCACGCCATACATTAAGCAATGGCAATAGGGAAAACAACATACAAAAAAACCTGAGCTCGAGCTGAGAACTGGAGCTTGGCTGAGCCAACGACTATTCATCCGAGTCTTCTTCAACTTTTTAATATTATTAATGGACTAGGATTAATTATTAAAATATAAGTATGTATTTAAATGGATAAAAAATTATCTCGTGCATTTAATAATTCCATTATCATATACGTGAATTTGAATGGATCATAAGTTTACCTTTAACAAAATTTTTTTACTACATTAAAATTCCAAATTAGGTAATTTTTTAAACATTTTTGCTCTTTACTAAATCTAATGCTATTTCTTAAATGAAAGGGAAAAGGGTAATTCAACACAAAGCATCGAAAATCTTGCTCCAAAATGTTTTAATATATCTTTTAACTAAACATTTGTAAAATGAATTTTTTAAAGGAAAGGCCATATCCTAGGGATATATTAAAACCTTTAAAGGCATAAATATTTCCACATCAAAGTTGTAATATTTGAAAATATTAATTTGATGTAGTTTTATTGTAAATTTTATTATCATGTCATGTAAAAAAACATCATTAAATCTAATATTGATATTATAATAACAATATTATATTTAATATTAATATTAATATTATATTTAATGTTAATATTAATATATCCAAATATTATAATATTAATATGGTCAAATTTAAAACTTTGTATTAATGAAATATGAAAGTTAATATAATATTCAATTTGTTATATTATAATATATACTAATATATCATGATATATTTTAACTCTAGATATGTATGGAGGGAAGAAGAAAAACATAGAGTGATAGAGGTGGAGAGATACGGGAGTGACAAGGGAGAGGACGAGATACAATGAAAGAGAGGGAAGAGGAGGAATGAAGAGAGCGAGAAAGAGAAGAGTGAGAGAGGGAGATAAGGGTAAGAGAGAAAGAGGAGGAGACACAAGGATGGAGGGGGAGAGAGACAATGACACATTTTGAGGGAGGTGAGAGAGAGAGATAGTGACAAGGTTGGAGGACAAACAGAGAGAGAGATGGGGAGAGAGGGACGTAGGAGTGAAAGGGAGAAAAGGGAATGACCAAAGAGAGTATGAGAGAGGGAGGGACAAGGAGAAGTAGTTGGAGGGGGAGAGAAGGAGTGAAGAAGAAATAGACAGAGAGAGACAAGTGGAGAGAGAGAGGGGAGTAGTGACAAAGGGGAAATGGAGCAAGTGTGTGTATGTTTTCGTGTGAGATAGAGAGACAAATAAGAAGAGTTGGAAGGAAGGGGGGAGAGAAGGAGAGAAGGGGGAGATAGTGACAAAGGATAAGGGTGAAGAGAGAGGAGGGAGGGGATATTGAGTAAGGTGGGAGAGAAGGGGATAGAGAGCAAGGAAGAGAGGGAGGACATGAGAGAGATGACAGAGGGAGGTAGAGAGAGTGAGTTGGAGGGGGAGACAGAGGTAGGTAAGAAGAAAGACATAGAGAGAGAGAAAGGTGGAGAGAGAGAGGGATGGAGTGATAAAGTAGAGAGAGGGAAAGAGGAGAGGAGGAGGGAAGATAAATAGGAGGGGGAGAGAGGGAGTGGAAGAGGGAGGAAGAGATAGATATATATGGAAAAAGAGCCTGTATGTTTTGGGGGTGATATAGAGAGGCAAAGTAGAGGCATATGGACATAGAGATATAGATGGAAGGTTAAGAGAGAGAGGGAGAGAGACAACATGTGTGTTTAGGGGGATGAGATAGAGAGACAAAGAAGAGATGAAGGGATATATATATATATATATATATATATATATATATATATATATATATAGATGGAGGGAGGAGAGAGACGAGAAGATTCCTTGCGCAAGATGCATTGATTTCAGTGTAAATGATGATTTATAATCCTATTTAATTCCTTGTGCTAGATGCATTGATTTTAGTATAGATGTTGATTTTTTGCACTCTTATTTGATTTCTTGCATTAGAGGTTGTTAATATTTACAGTGTAGATTATTAAGAAACAATATTTTCAACATATATTTAGTAATACAAAAAGGATACTATTAATAATTAATTAGGTGTCAAAAGTTGCGATAACTAGAATTAAAATGAAATAGATATGTAGAATCAATCCTGTTGCAAAGCGAAAATTAATCCTTGAGAAAATCATCGTAGTTCTGCATCACCAACTAATTACTAATAGACAATTACATATATTCAAAATATATTCAAAATACTAATAGATAATTACATAGAATAATGTATTCATAATATTTACAAGAGGAAAAGATATATCTATAAACATTCAACACAATTCAAAATATTCTTGAAGGAGATGTGATAATTGTTTGGAGAAACAAATAATGTAAAGATTTTATAATTCTAGCCATTCATTAAAAACAAAATTCAAAAATGCATTATTTCTTGACTTTGGTGAATAGACTATAGATAAAAAATCATTAAAATATTCTTGAACGCAATAAATTATTTCAAACATTAGCAAATAAAAAAATTATTTCAAGAGTAATTTTGACACAATAAATTATTAAAACTACTCTTCAAGATATATTTAGAAATACCTCGAGGGACACTCTTGAGAATTAATTAGTTGTCAGAAGTTGTGATGCCTAAAATTAAATAAAATAGATGTGTAGTATCAATCCTCATGCAAACTATTTACAAGATTGTTTCCCTTCTTCATCACCAACTAATTACTAATAAACAATTACATACACATATAAAAATATAACAAACAACTGTAGCATTCAAAAACATTATCATCCAAATTTGAACACATAAACACAGAAAGCACTCAAAATATCCAACCAAAAATGTATAAACCATCCAAGGCAAGAAACAGAGACTATATTAAAGAAGAGAATGATACGGTCATGCCAAGCAAAGAAACATAATGTAAATTTTGAAGTTAATCTCAAGCATATACATAATAATGATAATCTATAAATGTGACATTGTTTCCCTCCACTGAAACCCCAGCATAGATCCATTAACACCGGATCTATCATGCGCCGAGAGGAATCAAATCCCTCAAGGTGCAAACCTTCTTATTTCCAGTGTAGAATTTGAGGAAATATTTGTACCTAGAGGGATTTGATCCCTCCAAGTTCATGATAGATCCAGTGTTACCCTTTTTTGAGTGTAGAATTTGAAAAAAAGTTTACACCTAAAAAGATTGATCCTTCTTAGCCTTTAATAAATAAATCTAAACCCATAATAGAAAAAACTATCCCAAACACAATCAATGCAAGTGCCAAAATAAAAACCAGATGTAGATGACGAAAAAGTTATACAACAACCAAGGTATAGTTATGCAACTCCAGTGCCTAGTGACCCCAAACTTCTCGCCATTACCTCCACGAGATACCTATAATGGATAGCATAGTTACCAAATTCCAAATTCGCCCTGATTGAATACTAAAGCTGGACGATTAGACTCGAATGGCCTATTATTCGGGGAAATTCAATACGGTTCTTTTGGAAACCCTTGCTTTTAGTTATCCCACTGTTTTGTTTTTATAAGCAGGCATAGGCACAAGTTTGTTATTTTTGGCATTGGACGTGAATGGCTGCTTGAGCACAAAATAGTTCAATATTTTATGTTCTAAAGGAGTGATTGACTAAATTCCGAATAGAGAAGTTGGTACGAGAGAAAAATATTATGTTTTCCCTTTTCGTAATATATTTTAAGTTTGTTATATTTAAAATAAATCAGGGAGTAAAAAGTAAGTATTATTATTAGAAGATAAAATAAACTATATATTTTCAACTTTTTAATATATCATAAAAAAATTTCTTTCATACAAAACTTTTGATTATTGTTTTATCTAAATTATATATATATAGATATAGATATATCTGATAAAACAATTCATTTATTAAAAAAAATTCATCCTAATTTGATCAGTGTCCAATTCAAACACAAATTAGAATTAGAACTTGATAACTGTGACAGATTACTCACCATCAGAGTGCACCATGAACACTTGTAAGCTGCCGACGATTATGTTCAGATAGTTTTATAGCGAATTGCCTGTACCGTCTAATCCAATGCCGTGACTCTCAAAATTTGACGTGGGAGCCGTACTTTTCTTCTTTGATATCTATTTGATTATCACCCGTACTGGCATGTTATTATTAACATTTATTTAATTTTAAAAATATTGATAAGTAAAGATATATAATTTTTAAAGATAAAATACTTCAGCGATTTGCTGATTATTAATGATACAAAAAATGCTCAAAATCTTGAAACGACACTTATAAAAGCATTGTTTTGAGATCATGCAATCCTACCACATTCGTGCTCTTTTAGACATAAATACCGAATATCCAACGTTGTGACTTGCCAAACATGCACACGCTCATGGATTCTATGACTACATGCACACGCTCATGGATTCTATGACTACAGAGTAATCAAATTACTCATGGATTCTATGCCTACAAAGTAATCAAATTGAATCATGGATTCTATGACTACACAGTAATCGAATTGAAGATGTTTTTAGTTGTATAATATAAATAGAAAAATTGACTTTTATTATTTGTACAGAGTAATCAAATTGAATATTTTTTTAGGTTGTAAAATATAAATAGTAAAATTAACTTTTTATTATTTGTATATGTAAAATAAATATTTTCTATCTAATTTTCATAATATTTATTTACATTCTTAGGTTAGTATATTGGTGATAGATCAATTAATAGTTTTGTTATAAATTGGGTTATTTTTTCTTTGGATATGAAATTTCATTTGTGGTATATATATATATATATATATATATATATATATATATATATATATATATATATAGATAGATATATATATTGCTGTATTCATAATTTAATATGAAAACAAATGGGTTTGGGCCTTCTAATTGTTATGGTGTAAGGGTACCTATGGGAGAGCCCCATCTTTCTTGTTTGTTGGAGGTTTACGATTTCTTTCAAAATGTATAACTCAATTATTTATATTTATCGAAAGGTTAGAATTTTTCTCTTTATTTTCTTAAGTTGGTTTTTTACTGGCGAAATTGAGGAACCTTATAGGAGAAATATTTTCTCTTATTCCTCACATCGAGTTGGCCAACTATGAAAACCATGATAACCACCACTAGCTAATGATGTCTTATTATATCTTTGTCACTTGCATGGCCCATATTCTTCTCACCATCTAGCAAGAGCACATGCACGAAGGTGGGCTTCCGATCAAAAGATAATTTATTTATTTTACAATCAAGTGCTTATTCTTGTTTGTATTTTGGCATTTGATATGGATTATTAGTTGACGTAGAAGAAGGAGTTTTACTTGTGATCTTGTTCTCTCACCTTAAATAGGGGGTTAATATTTGATACTAGTACAATGGGACCTCCCTTATGGCCCAATGGGTATAGCAGGGGCACTACATGAGAATCCCTAATTGAGATAGGTTAGTTTCATCTATACTTATGTCATACTTACAACTTTTCATTATACATTAGATGCCCTTATCTCACATCCACTCTTCAGGTTCAACTGACCATTTGTTCCTTGGGATTTGGCACTGATACATCCACATACATATATAGGGCCTAAAAATTTTCCCTACATGGTCGATGCAGATAAAATAGAAATAAAATGTGTACCATGGCCAAAATAAGAATACCAAAATGCAAACAATGGATGGGAAACACAAATTAACACAACATAAAAAACCTAACATGAGCTCTATCTTGCTCTTTATGACGATCATCTAGTTCCTAATCAAATGTTTATCCACCACATCAACAAAAGGAGGCTTTGCATGTTCCAACCCTGGTGAGTAATAAATTGACTCATGATTAAGGGGTAACATAACTTCAATATCGTTCAAAGAAAGCGCTAATCGTTTCAGCTACAAGTAGTAATATAAAGAAAAAATAATAAAAATAAAACGTGGACAACAACGGTGGAAAAACAAAGGCCAAGTTGGTAACTATCTGATCCATAATTTCTCCCTCCTCACATCTATACTCCTGGGATTTGTATTCCCATGATCTTGGTCCCTTTAGCCATGGAAATTGGCCATGAAGTCTTCTCCTCTGCATAACATAATTATTATTCACTGACACTTATCATTTGGAGGGTGGACTGAGAAGCTATTACCTCCCCTTAGGGGCTTGAAACACTTAATAGGGTTGTTCTTTAGCCACTCATTCCTAGGGAGGAAACACCATCGCGAGTTGAAAGCATTGATTTTGGATGTGTTGATGGTGACGAAAATTCATCAACCAAAGGGGTATCCTTGATGTGAAGTCCCCATTAAACCTCATGTCATTTGTAATAGGTTCCCCATCTAGAGAATAAATCCAATTTCCATATATTCTTATATATTTTCCTTGGATTTAGCTGTCAGAAAGAGAGAGAAGCATGTAGGTTCTTTTGTGAAATACAATATGTGTGCTTGGTGAATGTTTGGTTGCACGTGTATCAAGGTTCTTCTACTGCAGAGGGAGGAAAGGTGAACCTCTAAGAGAAAGGTAATAGTAACACCCTAGTAGAGGTACACATGAGAGAAAATAGAATCACCTAACATCAAGCATAATAGTCCACATAGATGTGATGATTGTTACAACTATACAACATATTTTCAATTAGATAAGCACTAAAATAATCGAAATAGTTCAACTACTTTGGTATAGGTGAAAGAAAACATGAATCATAAATATTGATAGAACAATCTTAGAAATATATACAATCCATGCATTAAAATTTCCTATCCATGAGAAAAGTCCCAAGATAAATGAATACAATGAACATCACTAGCTCCAATAGTGAAGTGTTAGAGCCACGAGTTTCTCCCAAAAAGTACCGAATTTGTCTCTTTGAGGTGAAAATTATTTTTCTTGTACAATGAGGGTATATGTATAACAAGTGGAGTGATCCTTCACCTACCTTATTACTCTTGGACTACCCTCACGAAAATTTAACTTCTCTATTACCTTTTGACTTCTTACATGACTTTTCACATTACATGAACTCACTATCAACATAGGTTGATTATTTCATGGAACTATATTTAGAGACAGTTTTATGCTTCTTCAAACTCGCATAAAATAATGCACTCATGAACTTTTTGTGGAATGAGCATGTGTGAGTAGGTGACTTTGACACTTAAAATTCAAAAGGGATCTGAAAAAATAAAAAGAACATCAACTGACCAAGAAGTGACTATGAAATGACCAGTCGTAAGATGCACATTAGTGTCCCAAGTTTGTGTGTAAGAAAAAATTTGGAGGGTGTTTGTTGCAACAAAAACACTTGGCGCCACACTGGTAGAACTCCAACCTCTCTGCCATGGTCAATTATTTCATCCAGGGTCTAGTTGTTCATGGAGTATTGATTCATCATTCAAATCACCATGTCTCCCCCAATTACCCTGTGCATAAACAGAGTCCCCTTCATTCCTTTACTCAATTAAACAAAAGCATAAGGTTAGTGATCACACAATGTTTTGAATCTCAAAAGGGTAATGAAGTTCATGAGCTTTAGATTTTCAAAATGTATTTTTTCCTCCCTGGGGTTGCTCTGTTGCTAGCAGGCCTGGACACTACCTTTACGGATTTTCTTTCTTCACCTCTTTGCATACGAATCCTTTCTCTTATTTCACCTTTATTTATTTATTTTGTATAGGATTATGCATCAGCACTTATTTATTTCCTAGGCAGAAGAGGGATCTTGACCTATTGAGAGAAAAATATGTTGCCTCTTTAGAGAAGCATATATAAGACCTCGCATATTGGTTTTCTCATTTAAATTTTCCACTTTTCCTTCTGTACTAGATTAGATCACCGTGAAAGCACCGCACTACAACAAAACAGACTATTTATTCCAGATTTAGCACCAGATTTTAGTGTATTTTTCTCTCCATTGGGATGAGCAGCCTGGCGCTAAATATAGCTCTATTGTACAACTTTTAAAACGTCCCTTTTTGCACCAAATTTTGCATTATATTTTGCACCAAGATTTGCATTTGATTTTACAACAGGTTTTTCTTCTAGTTTTGTGCCATTTTTCATATATTTTTGCATCATTTTTTGCTTCCTATGTTGTGCCATTCTTTGCTTCTATTTTTGTGTCGTAATTTGCATTGAGTTTTACACCATCATTTGCATCTGATTTAGTGCCTTTTTTTTGCGTCGATTTTGTGCCCGTTTTTGCAATCTAGTCTTATGCCATTTTTTTCTTCTAATTTTGTGCTTATTTCTACATCTATTTTTGCAACAATTTTTCTGCCTTTCTTTAACACCATTTTTTGCATCTAATTTTGCACCATATGTTGAATCTGATCTAGTGCCAAAATTTTCATCTATTTTTGTACCATTTTTTCATCTACTTTTTTATTTCATTGCATCCTATTTTGCACCTAATTTTTCATCATTTGTTGCATCCAATTTAGCATCATTTTTAACAACATTTCTTGAATTCAATTTTGCATGCTTTTGAGCATCTAAATTTTCACCCTATGTTGGACCATGCGTTGCGTCCACCTTTGAATCCCATTTTGTGTCTAATGTTACGCTAAATTTTGAGCTATTTTTTTCGTCTACTTTTGCATTTGTTTTTGCACCAACTTTTGAATCATTTGTTGCACCTCATTTTGCATCCAATGTTGCATCCAAATTTGAGCCATTTTTATGCCCATTTTCGCACCAATTTTTCTACTTTTGTGTCCAATTTTTCACCATTTTTTATTTCCAATTTTGCATCCTTTTTGGTGTCTAATTTTGAATCCTTTTTGGAATCCAAATTTGCTTCATTTTTTCTGCCACATTTTGTGACCACGTTTGCATCTCATTTTCACTTAGATTTTAGTTTGGATTTTCATCTAGTTATGCATCATTTTTGGCATTCTTAGTTTCACCACTTTTTAGTCCCATTTTTCTTCTTGTTTTGTGTCTTTTCTTACATCCTTTTTGCACCCAATTTTTCATCATAATTTTACACCATTCTTTGCATCCTCATTTTGGTGTCCATTTTTTCATCCTTGTTTGCACCCAATTTGGTATCTTTTTGTATGCCCTGTTTTGTTCCCTTCTTTGTGTCTAGTTTTGCACCCTTTTTTAATTCTACTTTAAAACCCTTTTTGTCTCAATGTTTGCATTGTTTTGATGGCAAGTTTAACATTCAATTCTGCTTCCAATTTTGCATCGATGGTTACATCCACTTTTGGCTTCTTGTTTAGAGTTTTACTTTTACTTCCATTTTACTAATTTTATTACATAGTGAAATATATTATAGTTTATAAATATCATTTTTTCTGTAGGATTTAATGCACAGTTAGATGAACATAAAACCCTCTCAGTTTATCGCATAAAGCTAAGATAGATTGGTTAATAGATAGGTTGTTCTAAGGCTCAGGACTATTAGTAGATCAAGATGTAGAGTATAAATTAAGAAAAGAAGAATGAATTCATGTGAGTCCTCGCATTCAGGTCTTGTTGGAGTTTTTAGTGTAGTTGGGAAGCACTCCTAGATAGCTCCAAATATTGGTCCTACACACAAGAGAGAGAACAAAGAAAATTTCAGAACATAATATCTTGATAATTGAAACTATCATAAACATATAAATATTACTGAATAAATAAATCAAAATCAAAATCCCATACATTCATTAGTTAAATAGGATAAGTAAAGAATGAATAGTAGCATATGGAAGGAAGAACAACTAATCTATATTAATAAAGCAGTTGGAGGAAAGTTACAACCATCAGATGCAATTGCAACAACACCTCCCCCAACTCTTAGCTCCAAAACTCTCCCTCTCAAGATAGATCTCAGTAGCGTGACAATACACGAATTCCCATCATTTCCTCAATGGCAAAGCCTCCAATATATAGGAAAGTGAAGGCTATGAAGATTTCCCAGATTCCTCATTAGTTCAATTTTGGCGAAATCTTTTGGGTGAATAATGTTTCCTCATATAAAAATGGCATTTTCCACTTTTTAGATGCTTTTGTGCTTAGGAAAAGCTTCCCCATGATTTACGGTTTTTTCCCACTTTTGTATGGTTCTATTTTTTTACGAAAAATCTAAAGATGAGGATAAAGAGATCACATTCCACCATATGAGTTTCCGAAGGTGAACAAGAGTGTCAAATTATAGTTAATGTTAGATTTTTTCCTTGCATTAGAGGAATTTTCATTTTAAAATGTTAGCATTGAATTTCCATGTCATAATGTGTAAGCCAATCAAAATCCTTTAAAATTTAGAAAGCATACAGGTGTGACTAGGCAGTGGATTTTTTTTTAATAATATAACTTACCTAATTTAACTGTGAATGGTGCTCAAGTGACCCAAAACTATATTAAATATTAAAAATCAAATTAATATCTTAATCTATAAAAGTTATAATATCGAGAATATTTTTAATGAAAGGTAAATCATGGTGTGTTAAATAAATAGATTTAAGTATAAAATCCTAAATCCTAAATTTAATTTAAATTTTAAATTCACTTTCTTAATTTAAATTTTATTAAATGTTGTATTGATAAATTAATTTAAATATAAAATATAAATATATCGTTATTTTAATAAAAGTGCATTTATTTGAGTAACTTAAATTTAAATTTAACTTAAATTTATATTTTAAATTTTCCTTTTAAATTTAAATTTTCTTAAATTTTGTGTTAATAAATTAATATCAATATAAAATACATGTAGATGGTTATTTTTGATAAAAGTGACGTTGATTTGGGTAATTTAAATTTAAATTTAAATTTCATTTAAATTATGAATTTGTTTTTTTAATTTAACTTTGCTTTTTTAATTTAAATTTACTTTTTTAATTTAAATTTTATTAAATCTTGTGCTAATATATTAATTTAAATATAAAATACATATACAGTTATTTTGATAAATGTGAGATTTATTTGGGTAATTTTGGTAAAAGAATAATAAAAATGACATATTAAAAAATTGTCTACATGGCATTATTTTATTAGTTTCTTAATTTTTTCTTACGTGTTTATTTTTTGAGTTGAAAATTCCTCTAATGTGAGAATTTTGGTAACAAATGTTAGATGAAGGGGACAACATGTTATAGACTAGGATACCGTGGTCCGCATGGTACATAACTTGTATTATAGAAATATAGTTTAGGAGAAATGGGTATTTCAACCAACAACATAGCATTTTCCTCCAAGATGATGAGCAGGTATTTTCATGTATAACACATTTAAGAATATATCACAATTCGAATTCATAACCTAGTATTTGTAAACAAATTTAAGGGTAATTGACAACATTCATAAAAAATATAGCAGTATCCTCATATATAACAATTCTCCATAAAAAATTCATTGACAATTTTCAATATACATATATTACTACTAAATCAACATTTATCGCAAATATCATTATTCCAAGGTAAATTCACAACATTACATCCAAAAATAGTAATATTATCACACATAATCATTCTCTATAAAAAAGCATTGACGAGTTTCAACACATATATAAAGTAACAAGATAATACTAATAACATCCTCATCATCTTTAATCAAATCACATAA
Source organism: Pinus tabuliformis (assembly GCA_031772625.1). Lineage (NCBI taxonomy): Eukaryota > Viridiplantae > Streptophyta > Pinopsida > Pinales > Pinaceae > Pinus > Pinus tabuliformis. The sequence goes on from CM062811.1 coordinate 958,336,442, forward strand.
AATTCAAATGTGTGATTATCATATCAAAATATTTCATGAACACCATTATTCTAAGGTAAATTCACAACATCCATCAAAAGGTAGTAATATCATCATACATAAGAATTCTCCATCAAAATAATGTTGGATATATACATAAAATAACAAGATAAAAATGATAATATCATCATCATATTTAACAAAATTAACTAAAAGTCAATGTAAGATTACCAAATAAAAATGTTTCATAGATATCATTATGCTAAGATAAATTCGCAACATCCATAAAAAATAGGAATCTCATCATACACAATAATTCTTCATAAAAAAGTTGTAAACAATTTTCAACATATTCATAAGGTAACAATATAGAACCGATAGTATCATCATCATTATTCAAATAAACTAAAATTCAAATGTATGATTACCATATTAAGACATCCAACTAAATATAAAAAATAACACATGGCTAGCTAGCACCACGAAAAGCATAGTCAAGCTCATCCTCATGATCATCATCCTGACCAGCCTGATAATATCATCCACATAATCATCACCAATTCCATCACCATCCTCATCATCATCATCTCTGATATACGATGTAATCTAAACATAGTCTATATCATCATCTTCATGGTCATTACCTATAGCGTTTTGGAAAAAAAAATCAATATTACATGTTAGTACTAATTCTATAGAAAAATGCATAATTTTATTATGGTGCTAACAATAAAATGAGGTAGGACATAGTAACATTTAATACTACTAAAAATAAAATAAAAATATGGCTTAAGATATACTAGAGATCCGACTAAGGTTACACTTGTAATTCACATTAAGTAGTAGAAGCATTTTTTAATCCATATGAAATAGGTACCCATTTGTTCTTCATATTATATTGTGAATGTTTCTTATGATTTCCATGCAGAATTGGTAAACTGATATTTACTGGAAACTTTATTTCAAATTACAATTGCAATTCAGATTAGAAATAGAAGAAATTTTAACAAAAAAAGAATGTCACATGAAAAAGTAAATTGTTTTTAATGAAAAATAAGTCGCATACAATATGAATGTCACATGAAATATTGAGTTGTTTTTAATGCATGTACTTTTCTCTATAGTAAGATGTATCCTAATGTTCGTTCCAGAACAAATGCTCACAAATAATTACTTCATTTTATCCATTATCACACTTAATCCATTATACCTAGTGACGACAATGATTCCATTCAAATTGCTTTGAAATCCCTAAATATAATATAAAAGAGAAAACTCCACGACCACGACCATCACTGCAACCCCCTCCCTTGCCTCGTTCACCATCAAAGACAATGAACTTGGAGTTATGACCACGATAACAACCCCTCCCTTGCCTTGTGTCCACCATTAGAGACATTGAATTTGGAATTAAGAGTACTCATGTTTTCTTTGCTTTTATTAATCTCCAAGGAATCAAAACTTGATCAATACATCAAGGACTCCATCAAGGAATAGATATATCATAAGAGAAGCTCAATAGGCTTTGCCAAAAGAGTGTGAAATAACACTTATCTCTGTTTTAAGAAATAGCTCGAGTGAGTGAAATGAATGGTGGGAAACACTTACCAAGGAAAGTAATATTTTTGGTCTGTCCTTATTTCTATTATTATTTTTGCTTCTTAGAATGGAGGGAAGTGTTAAAAAAATTCTAAAAAATATTTTAAATTAAAAAAAGAAAATTATTTGCTTAACTTTAGTTTTTTTTAATATATATTTAGTTTAGTATTTTTTTACTTTCTAAAAAAATATATTTAGTTTCTGGTTTTTTTTTATAACAAAAACTATATTTTCTTTTTATAAAAATGGATTTTAAACATCCATTCATTTTAAATTTGTGATTTTATGATATAAGATTAAATTATATATAACAAAGTAAGTTAATGCCATGCGTTGTGTCACTGAGATGGGTATTATACACCTCTTCCTTGCTAAGTTATAGAATATGCTTGGGTTTTCTTAATGAAATAAAATTAATTCTTCTCTTTATTATATCTTGAGATGTTCAACTTGCACCTAATAAAACAATAAAGTTAAAATAGGTTTGCCTTTGTCCTTTGTAGATTTCCTTCTCCATTAATCCTTGTCATAATAGATTAATTGTCTTATGGTGGCCTTGAGTAGTCACTCCCATTAGTTGCATGCTTTTTAGCTTTATGTTAGTGACATTTCTTAGGATTGATAACATGTTATTTAATTTATGAAAATGTGCTATTTTCCATATTATTGTTAAATATTAATCTTAAATATGTTGGTTTTGAACATGGTTTATCAAAAAGTTCCCAAAAGTTTTATAGATTGTAATTTATAATGTAATGCTTCATTGCTTGATGAAATTGTTTTGGATATTTTTTGTAGATTTCTTTCTCCATTAATCCTTGTCTTAATAGATTGATTGTCTTGTGGTGGCCTTGAGTGGTCACTCCCATTAGTTGCATGCTTTTTAGTTTTTTGTTAGTGACATTTCTTAGGATTGATAACATGTTATTTAATTTATGAAAATGTGTTATTTTCCATATTATTGTTAAATATTAATATTAAATATGTTCGTTTTTAACGTGGTTTATCAAAAAGTTCACAAAAGTTTTATAGATTGTAATTTATAATGTAATGCTTCATTGCTTGATGAAATTGTTTTAGATATTTTTTTTAAAGATTCATTGATTGATGAAATTTTTATGGATATTTTTTTTAGTATATTAACTTGTATGTGATAAAGTCAAAAGTCGCCTCTTTCTGAGATTTTCATTGGTATATTTCCCTTAAGGCTATCAGGCTCACCATTCAGTCCCAGGTTAAGGAAATATAGGAGTCATGAAGTGGCATTGTCCAATAACTTAAATCTTGGAACAATTTTTTTTAGTCACATTATACTTCCTTTTTATGTAAATTCTCCATGAAAATAGTCTGATGGAACATGAGGGACCTCAATAGTACAGGAAAAAAAATACTCCTAAAAGAAAAATGGTACGCAAAACACCCATCAATAATGTTGATATAAGAAATACAAATATTAAGTGAGGCTCTACCTCATATAATTAGAAAACGGGGGACGAATTTCCAAGTAGTAGTGATTGATGATTAGATATACTTGGGTGGAATGACTATTATTTGGAATGATCAAGACATCAAGGTTACCAATATGTTTACCTCTTTTCACATTATGACAATATAATTTTAGTTAATTGACGTCAAGGACTACTACCATGTATCCAATGTCTATGACTCCAATACTGCAAATGGAAAACCTCTATTTCTCAATTCTATTTCCAACACAAGTAATTTATACTCCCCATCCCTGTGGATTATTAGGAGTGACTTCAATATTATCAAGTGTCTCAAGGAAAAGAAAGGATGAATCACAATTTTTACCAAGAGATTTTGTAAGATATACCATCAAGGCCCTAAAGTAGTATCCATTAAAGTTCTCAAGCAATGAGTCTCCAGCCCACACATGTGGATCAATGACATGTAATACATGTGTGTGTGGTGACTAACTTAATACACTGTTCTAATAACTCCACAAACTTAAGTATTTCACTCTGTCACATGATTGACTATAGTTTGACATAAGTAAACCAAGAGTAAACATGAAACCCTTAGGCAAGAAAAATTCCATAAATCCTCAATTAGGTGCTTAAATTATGAAGTTAAAATGAAAGGGGAAAAGACGACTTCATGATTTAACCATCACAAACATGTGATCAAGTGTGACTAGGAGTGTATATATTCATATGTTATCCAAAGAGGGTGTGAATACAAGAGTTACCATTCATTGGGCCTTATTTTTATTTCTTTTGATTTTTCTTATATATAGGACTTAGGGAATAAGGTTTTCATAAGTTTTTAACAACTCATAGATATAATATTTACATAAATTTTCACTTTAACCTTAGAGTTTAGACTTAGATAAATAAATATAGTGTATCTTTAATGTTTTTGGCTTTCACTTTTTGATTTTCTTTCATCACAAATGACAAAAGGGGAAATATTTTGCCACAAATCTATGAATGCTTAATCATAAAGGCGTCATGCAATGAAAACAAATTAATGATGTTATTCCCTATGAAAATGATGGGTATTCTTGAGAAACGTTTATGCTTGTGGATGTCTCCTCCCTGGTTGAGAGGGAGTGAGCATTGACACCATATTATCCATTTTTCATGTACTATGGCCGAGACTAATATTCGTATGCCTACTAAAGACACCAGTAGGGAGAATCGTGGATTATATAAACATCTGGGACCAATATTCTTTGAGAATTTGTGCTTTGACTAGGACTAACCGCCATAAGTCAAGTACATTAATCCAAGATAAGAATATTCATCAGGATCGACATTTCCTGGTGTCAAATATTATGATAGTGGATTAGGAAATGATCATGCGAGGTCATGCATGATTAACATCGTAGTGCGGTAAGTGCCTAAAGAGGTAGTGGTGTCCAAATTTATGCCTCCCAACATTGTGCCATGATCTAATGGAGAGATATAACGTGTTAGTCAAGGCCTTTCTATTTTAACAATGTTGGCTATGATGATGTAAATTATCGTTGATGCTTATCAATCCAGATCCCTTCTTATATGAATATTTCAACTTGAGAGTAATTTTTGTCTCATTATGAGTATCTCCATAGTTTAGAGGGAGTGTCATCATCTTCATTATCATCATCGTCACCACCATCAATCTCATCATTTCACTATCATCATAATCACCATTCATGTCGTCATCATCATCATCATCATCATCAACATCATGATTATGGACATTGTCGTCAATTGTTCATAATTATAAGTGTCATAAGAAATATCATCAACCCAAAAAATATTACTAGTGCTCAAAAAGGGCTGTTAGGACACATGATATATGAAAGAGAAATGACAACTTTATTTTTTAGAGATGATTGGTGATCATCATCATCACTACCATTATCATCGTCAATATAATTTTCATCATCCCCATCATCATAATTAATGTAATTTCTATCATCATTGTTGTCAACTTCGTCATGAACATCATAATCATCATTCATGCCATTATTGTTGTTGATGATGACCAAGATGAGAATAATGATAATGATGATCAAATGATGGTGACTTGGGAGATGACTCTAAAGATAATGATTATGATTATGACCATGACAACATTTAAAAATTGGGAAGATTGTCCAAGGTCATTAGAATCGCCATCATCATTGTCATTATAACCCCCATCATCTTTATCATCATTTTGATTATCATAATAATCACAATTCATGTCATCGTCATCATCATTATAATTATTGACATTGTCATCAGTTGTTCATAATTGTTAATTTCATAAGAAATATCATCAATGCAAAAAATACGTGTGTTTGAAAATGGATGCAAAAGTAAAAAAAAAATGGGGGCAACAATAGATGTAAAATTGGATGAAGAGTGGACACAACATAAGTAGATGCAAAACAAGACAGAAAAATTGACACAAAAGTGGATGAAAAAGTAGATGAAATAGTTGATGCAAAATTGGACACAAAATAGAATGCAAACATGGATGAAAAAGTGGAAGAAAACATGGGTGTAATAGTAGGCATAAAACTTGGCATGAATTGTTGTGAAATAAATGTGGATACAATAATGAACAAAAAAGGGACACAAATTTGGATGCAAAAAGGAGGAAGAATTGGATTAAAAAATAGATGTAAACATGGACCAAACATGGGTGCAATAGTGGATAGAAAATTAGATTCAAAATTGGATGCATCAGAAGTGGATGTAAAAGTAGATGCAAAATGGGATGCAAAAAACATAAAAATTATTTGATTCAAACTTGGACACAAAAGAGGATGCAAATGTGGATGCAAAATTGGAAGAAAATTTGGATTTCAATGATAGGCAGAAGATATGGCATAACAAGAGTGGATGAGAAAGTGGATGTAATAAAAAATGCAAAAAAAGATGCAAACTTTGATGCAAAACAATATGCAATAAGGGATGCAAAAGTGGATGCAAACATGGGTGCAATAGTAGAAACAAAATTGGATGAAAAATATGGATGCAATGGAAGTAGATGCAAAAGATGATACAAAATGAGATGCAAAACCCAACACAAAAGTGGATGCAAAAATAGATGCAATATTTTGATGCAAAAGTGGATGCGAAGATGGATGCACAATTGGAAGCAAATGTGGGTACAATAGTAAGTACAAAAATGGTACAAATATTGTCACAAAAAAGTGGATGTAATGGTAGATGCAAAAAAAGAAGCAAATGAAGATGAAAAATAAGATCCGATGAGGGATGCAAAAGTAGACGTAAACATGGGTGCAACAATGGATGAAAAATATGATGCAAAAGTTGATGCAACAAAATTCGATGCAAAAGTAGATGGAATATGAGACACAAAAGTTGATGCAAATCTTGACGCATAGGGGATGCGAAAAACATTATAAAAATGGATGAAAAAAATGATTTAAAAAATGATGCAAAAGAGGATGCAAGAGATGATGAAAAATTTGATGCAAGTGCAGGCACAAAAAGTGGATGCAATAAATGATACAAAAGTTGGTGAAATAAAATTAGGTTCCAAACTTGATGCAAAACATGGTGAAAAGGATGGCACGAAAATTTTCATAAAACTTGATGTAAAACCTGGTGTAAAACCTGATGCAAAACCTATTACAATACTTGGTGTAAGGCTTGGTGAAAAAATCGGTGCAAACTTTGCATCAATTTTTGCACCATATTTGATAAATGGACACAAATAGCACCAAGAATGGGCTCTAGACGCAAAAAAGGAAGAAAAAGGAGCACTAATCACAGGGTTTTGTTGTAGAGCCGAAACATAATTTCCTTAGTGCATGCATGAGGTTTCGAGAATAGAAATAGATATCATGGTTTGATACAAGGATTTCTCTACGCAAGGATCGTATTTCATATGAGACATCATCAACCAAAAGTTGTAACTAAAATGAGGAAGAAGGACATAGAGTTAGCTAAACGTTGTCATGTCACAACGTACTTTTCTCCTTTTCCACATTTCCTTTCGAGCCCAAATAGGAAACCCTTCATGAAAGGTCTCATTAAAAAAACAAAAAATAGAAAAAAAAAAAACAAAACTATCAGGAGAAAATAAAATGAGGCTAACTGAAAAGAGTTGTGAAACCATAATGAAAAAGCATAGGACAAAATACATAAAAGTAATGTAGGATGAGTCTACAGGTAAAATAATATGCAACTAAACCTACTCCTAACCTAACCAACTAGAAGGTCGAGATCATGTATAATGAAATTTCCAATGTAGACACTACAATTTTTCCCAACCCATAATCGCAAAGATATGGTCAAATAAAACCGAGATAAAATAATGTGCAACATAAAATATAACAGCTTGAATAATTTGTACAACAAATTTAAGGTATTTCCTGACAACATAAAGATATGTCATAACCACTACTTCTAACCATTTCATAGTCTTAACCTTTTTATAAAAAGCATAAGAAGACAAACCTTAGGGGCTTCTTGCAAATGTATCTTCATTCGCATTGTACTCCTTAGAAAGGGTGAGAAGATGTCAAAACCTATTATTTACGATGAAGCCTTCTAGGTAAGATTGCTCCAAGAATTTAGTGATTGACTAATGAAACTTGAAATAACCTTCTTGAATATCCTGAAATATTTGAAAAGATGAATTCACAATTAAATGTGCAGGATCAGGATGAGAATATTTTAAGGGAAAATGTATCTGATCATATTCAAGAGGCTTTTCAAGATAGCAAGGGCCTGACATAACCATCAGTGAAGGTTGAAGTGCCTCAGCTGCTTGACAAGTGTCTAAATGCTGAGGTAAACCATATATATTAATCGATGTGAAACAACTACCATTAAATATATTGGTCGAAAAATGATAAAATGAATCATAGTTAATATTTAGATGGACTATTTTGGTGAGAAATTCTCGATTAGAAGATAACGGATATAAATGAATTTAAACATATTTATGAATGACTTGAATAGATGAATCATTTTACTTTCATGATAAATGTAACAAATGACTTCCTTGTGACTAGTCACATGTCGTAGTGGCATGGTAATCATAGAAAGAAGTGAAAAGGATTGCTAGTACAAAAAACACATGAGACTAGTCACACACTAACTCACGCATTCATTAGCACTTTGGATGATTTCAGGTGCAATGAAGAACCTGATTCAGAATATAACATTCATAAGAAAAACCAACAGCTAACTATTTTGAAATGAATCTGATAGGCATCATTGCCTCAGCCAAAGATGATTTTTGAAATGATTAACTTCACAATTCCATGATGCTATGAGAGACACACATTCCAAACCTATGTTTGATACAAGATATTTACATGAAGACGAATCATATAAGGAAGGTTCCTGAATCCAATCAGAAATAAAATCTTGAAATCTTGAAAGACTACATCTGAAATACCAAACATCTTTCAATAAGACATTTTCATTGAGTGAAACCATGAAAAGATAAAAATTCAACGAGGGAAACCATATTTGACTCAGTTCAAGGACCTTACAAAAGTCGCAAGATCCTATCATAATCATCAACGTAAGTTGAAGTTCCTTGACTCCTTGATAAGTCCCATAACTTTCAAGGATTGTAAAATCACATTTTAAAGATTGAACCTGATCGTGCATGGTACGAGGAAAGATACTACCATTGATTTCAATATAACTACTACTAATCGGATGGAAACCATATATGTCATTTATTTTGTCGCATTTTACAGCAATAATGAGATCGCTCAGGTCGAAATATTCTCTTGATTGAAAATCAGAAGATGAACGAATTGGGGAAATTTCATGAGTAATTTGATTTGAAGAGTTGTCTTCATGAAAAATAATATATGATGAGGGATCGAAAAAACACTTAATTATTTGATTGTTTTCATTTTCATTATGGACAATATCACCAGCTTGTGTCAATTGAAAAGTTGACTCTTCATATGGAGAACTTGAAGAGTGTGTAGTATCTTCATCCCCGGTTGATGGATTACAAATGAGAGAGCACAAGGCATAGTGAGATGAAGAGAAAGTTTCAATAAGAGCATTTTCTTTAGCTAGATCATATTCGAGATATAATTATGTGAAATCAACATCCTCTGGAGGAACCAAAATATTAGTTGGTTTGCTTGGGCATACATCATCCCATACAATAATGGATTTATAATCACCAAGATGATGACTATGAAAGTTGATTTTATTCAATTCATCACCAAGATTCATGGATTCATTATCAAGCAAGAGCGAAGCAAGACCATATTCACAAAGAGAACTCTGGAAAAGGGAAGAAATATCGAAAGAATCCTCGCCTCCTTGGTCCTCTACTATGAAATATGACTACCTTGTACATGTTCATTTCTCAAATCTGGAGGATATTGATTACACAGATTGAAGGGTAAAGGATCATGATAAATAGGTTTTAGAGGATGACAAGTATACAAATCAAATTCAAGATTTAAATTATGAGAAGTAATATCATCTTGCAAAATTGAGAAATTAGTCTTCATGGTAGGATTTATGAATCATTCCTAGATTTCCTCCATGGGATCTATATCATGAAAAACAAAAGGGGGAATGAGAAGCTGGATTAGGAATTTGATTAGCAAATTTCCAAACTTCGTTATCATCACAAGGAGGCACCCTCATTGGATTTGGAAAAGGAGGAGGACAACGAACAAAAGGACTAGTAGGTTCTTCCTTGTAAATTTGAGGTGTCTCATGGTTTACAAGATTTTGGGAAGTAAATACATTATGGGGTTTATATTCACCATGCAAAGAGACATGAACCAATTTCTTAAACATTTGTTTAAAGAAATCGCAATTTGTGTCTTCTCCTAGATGTTCATAACAAAGGTGAAGGAATCAGTTAGAAAGATTCTTAGTTGCTTATCTTTGATGCCTTTTGAGATAAGACAAGGTGAAAATTCATTTTCTTCTACAATGAGGGTGTATATATAACAAGTGGAGTGATCCTTCACCTCGCTTGTGACTCTTGGACTACCCTCATGATTTTTGGACTTCTCTATGACCTTTTGACTTCCCACATGACTTTTCACATTACATGAATGACTATTGTACTTCCACTTTACATTATATTTATCAATTATATAATTTACATAACTCAAAAAATGATGTGGCACATGATGATCTATGACACAACAAGACATGACACTGATGATGTGGACTACATGACGGTGTGGGAATGTCAAGTCACTCTTCTCTACTAGTTTCTTTGTGTCCTCTCAATAGGTAGAACATAGTATTTTCTTCCTCCTCCTCATGACTTGAAGGTAAGGAGTCTTCAATGTGTTCTTGATCTTTTGTCTTATATTTTAATCTTGTGTTCCTTCATCTTCTCATCGGATGATCATCCAATTTATTTAGCTCCACAGGTATCTCTTAGCGTGGTCTTCTTCTCCATCCCCTACACCAGCATCCATCATAGCATGAAATATTAGTTGTGACTTAAATCCACTCAGGATAAGACAACATCATTCGAATAGACCCGTACTCTAATGAAATCACTTGTTAGTGCTAGTATTGGTGACTGGTTGAGTGACTGACTCAACGATTGTATAGTTCGAGAGGAGAAGGTACGAGAATTAGTCTTAAGACTATATAATGCATAGCTAAATCTGGTTAAGGTCAAAGGATTTCACATTTGAGGGACTCATGGACTCAGGCTAAATGCTTGAGCCTTGAGACTGCACAATGCATAGTTTTGGAGGCTCGGGAAGTGGGGCTGTGCAGTTGAGGGATTCAAGGAGCCACATTTAGGGCCTGAGCACTGATTTTTCTCACTACAAAGTGTTGGAAGAATAGGAATTCCATGTTATTTCACAATTACATAGTTCAGGAGCTCAAGGCTAAAGCTCGAGGACTGAGACTACGCAATGTGTAGCTTAGGCATAGCTAGAGGGAAATATTGTATAGTTCTAAAGCTCAGGGTCTAGGTTTGAGCACTAAGCATGCACATTGTGTAGTTCTAGGAGGAAACAAATGTGAATTCAAATTTTCAAGGGACAAGGTTGTTCCTTGATGGATGAGATTGTGCAATGCGCAATTCATGCTCGCTAGAGGAGGCTAAGTGGTCTGGTCATAAAGTTTTCTCAATTTGACTAAGTGTTAGATCAATGAGAGGAATATAGGGAAAAGCATGACCACAAAATCAGATTACTTGAAGACACAACATGGAACACTCAAAACACATTAACAACATCCTTTCCTTAATGAAAAAACTATGCAATGACCTACACAAAGTGGTGACCAAGTGTGACACCAAAGATACACTTTGCGATGACCATGATGATGCTTGTATGAGAGTGCTTGAAACTTTGGAAATTAGTGTCATACATATTTACGTGGTAAGAACAACTCATTTACACAAATTTAACCCCTTGAAACCACAAAAAATAGCTTTAGTGAATTGTGCAACTCTGCGCATGCTAAAAGACGACATTTTCTGTAAGAAGAGAGAAGTGCAAACGACACTTGTGACATGTGAATGAAAGTTAAAGCCACACATGCCAGAGCTAAAATAACATCGAAAAAACACTAATTAAAGTGAAATTAAGTGAAAAAGACAATCAAAATCATGAAATTGACACTTGCAAAAGTGAAGGTGTACAAAATTGACAATTTGTAAAACTCACCAAAATATAGGTACAAATGCATCCAAAAGTGGAGGGCTATAAATGAAAGCACACATTGGCTGTAAACATAGGTTTATTATTGCACAAGCACATTCTTGAGTGAGCATGATATCGTTGTTTAAGCTTGCTTAAAAGAAAGCCCTAGTGGACTTTTTGTGAGCTGAACATGTGTGAGAAGCTGACTTTGAATCTTACAATTCAAAAGTGAGATCAAGAACTTTAAAAAACATCAACCAACTAAGAAGTGACTACAAAATGACCAATCATAAGATCCACAGTAGGCTCCAAAATTTCAGTATAAGAAAAAATTTGGAGGGTGTTTTTCATAATGACAATATGAAAGGAATCCTTATTTGAAGTGTTAAATAACCCATTAAATTTAAGCTTGGTTCACTTAGATGCAATAACTATTATTGTTCTAGATGATTGGCTGCTTTGACCAGATTTTATGTTGTGATTATTAGGTGGTTTAGTAGCCCATGTCCTAGCCACCTTACCCACATGTACCTAGGACAAAAGATAAGTATATTTGTGCTCATAGGTAAATATTTCAAAGCCTTGGTCTTCTAAGCAACAATATCACATGACGCATGACAGTCGAAACCTCTTGCACCAAATTTTTTTTCGCACTTGGTTATGGATTTAATGGTTATTCAAGATGACAAAATTCGACCAAACATCTAACCTAGCCACAAAACCATATGAGGGATGAAATTTTATTCATGGCCTAGATGAGGATGGTATCACATTCAAAGACCTAGGAGAGCCAGGAGCACCTAGAAGGTCCTTAATGTTGGAGTAGATATGGGCATTATGAGTAGTTGGAGACATATGGAGACCCATTTCTGGTGCCCCAACTAGATTTTCAACCCATAGAGAGCTACTAACAATGATTTGAGGGAAAAACAAAAAATAATGATTTTTAGATGTTACTACATCAAATTTTCACCTTGTAGCACCCACAAGTAGCATTTGAAGTTTTCTTCCATAGATGACGTCAACATTAGAGGCCTCACAGATCATACGTGTCGTTTTTTCTTAGCATTTATGTCAAAAACTAGTGGGTTACCTTTTAACCAAAAACATTTTTATGATTTAACTTGTTATTAGGGGCTTGTAGGTGAAAAATTAGAACACATATTCCTGATATAAATAGAGGAGAGGAGTCTTGTTATTCATCATCATTAATTGGACTATTTCAACACTTGTTGGGAGATTTTGACCTCTTTATATCTTGGAGAGGATGTGATCTATGGAGAACGTTTCGTATTGATGATATTTTCTTGTCTTTTGAGAATTTTCTAGGATCAATAATTGGATTCTTCATGTATATTGTCTTATAAGTTAACTTTATTATTGAAAACGTTTTATTTTATGTGTAACACATGGAATAAATTAATGATCTTGGATTTTCTATTGCACTATTGTGATTGAAGATAAACTCTATGGAACCTAACTCTCATTATTGCATGCATTACTCATGTATGATATGTGAATGAAAATCCCCTTGGTGAATATTAAATAGATCTCTCAATTGAATTTTGATCCCTCAAAAAGGTAATAGCTAGCGTTTTTCTCATAGGGAGTCAAGACACTTGTACTCCTTCGCAATTTTTGTTCAATATTAAGAATCCATAGACTCGATCAACCCAAGGACTAGGAATTTACCTTATCTAGTATGTGATCAAATTTTCTTTTATCCAAAAATTAAATTTCACTCTTCCCCTTTTCTCCTTTTCAACCCTCTCAAGGCGAAGAGGCCTCACCTAGGGTTTTGTATGAGTTGGTCTAGGAGAAAATTATTTGGCCTTAGAAGGATTAAGAACAATAGCAGAAGTGTTTTCCTCAAATTTGTTTATCTTGGTGGTTAATCCATTCACTTTTCTCCATAATTTGTCTTGTATTATCTATTTTCCCTATCAGAAACCCTAATTTGTGTAAGCTTTAACTTGAGGGCTTATTAAAAGTTTCATTTCATGAGTCACCTTCTTGCTATAATTCATTGTTGGAAACCTTTTGTTTATATATTGACTTTGGTTCATTCCAATTTCCATGCTATTGTCAAGCCCCATGTCTACCACACCCTAGTTTGGTCTCTCTAAGGAAATTGAATTTCCTCTTCTTCATTGCTTGAGCCTTGTTCCCAAGCTCTGCTATCCCTTAGAATCCTTTTCTGTCACATTATACCTATAAACATAGAATATTATTAGGTTACCTATATACCAAGGCTCCTTCCCTTGTTGAAATACATAAAGAGCACAAGATATTAGTTGGGGTGACAGTGGGCTACCAACTACACAAGGCTTGCTAGATTTTGTGGCAATAATGTTCAAACTTGTTTTATTATTTATAAGGGCCTTCATTAATCCAAGTCATCGCGCTGAAGGTTGAGATTGATATATTCTCTTCAAAATATATTATAGTTAATGTGTTTGGCTAAGTTGCCTAAAAGAAATTCAAGAATCGTTCAACATGATTTGTAAAACTTTTAAATCACATAAATAGTGATTATACATAACTGCACCAAATCATTAGTTAATTTGATAGTAGAAGAAAAAAAATCATATATTTTCTATATTTCCCAAGTAATATAAAACATGTATAATGTCACTTTATTAAAAAATATTTTATGGTCTAACTAAAACAAAAAAATAGACAAGAAATCCCTTTTATATTTATAATAAAAAATTAGTAAAAAGATATATAGTACATTCTTTAAATATTTGTAAACCATAAATATCAAATGTTCATACAAAAGGCAGTTTTGAAAGATTTTTTTTTCCAAATATTTGCTTGGGAAGTAAGGCTGCCCATCAAATTTAGCACCACAACCACATCACAATTCCTTTCATGATGTGTTAGGTGTATAATTAAAATTGGATGCATCTAAGTAGATTAAAAAAAACAAATTGCATTAAGCTTATTGGTTATTCGAAAAATATACATAAGATATACGTTCATTTAACAAGGTATGATTAGTATAATAATGAAAAGAAATATTATATTTATTAAAAGAATACATTTTTGTGAAGATTTGTAAAATATTGTATAATTTACTATGGATATTCGAGGTGTCATTTATAATAAAATTATAGTAACGTGTAAAATATTCTAAAGTTTTTTTTTTTTTTTGGATATTTAATGAGAAATACTTAACATACGTCATATGAAATTAAATAAAAAAATATGTTTTAAACAAATTGGTTTTTAATAATAGAAATTGAAGTTAAATTTAAACTGATTTGAACGTGCTAGGATAAATTTAATATGGACTCGTTAAAAAAATTAATATAATTGATAATTAAAATCTATTATCATAAATATTAGTTCTTAAAATTATAAATTTTAATAAAATTATCAAATAAAATAGCATATAAAATAGCATATAATATTAATAAGTTATTATTTAGTTTAAATACTTAATAAAATTATCAGATAAATAAGCATATAATATTTACTAAGTTACTATTCAGTTTCTCGACATGTTAAATGACAATCCAAATGAGAAGGAAAAACAGTCTAAACGCAAATCTTTTTAGGTATACCTTTTGATTAAGTTTTTAAAGAAAATCTTAGTCTCCAAAATGGGTATTGAAAATTTTTAACCTTCTATGAATTTGAATTACTTATAGGGATATAAACCAGATGTTGCATTATACATTTAAGTTAAAATCCTTTCAGTGGTAATTTTTTTTATTACTTTTACTATTATATCCCATTCCAAATATCTATTAATTTTAAATACTAAAATTTATATAAATTCATATATATATATATTAATACTTTTTTAATATAATATAATGAAATACAATATTAGTGCGTTATTTATTTTATCGCCATATAAGAAGATATTTATTTGATCCATAAACTGTTGTGGATATTTTACTAGATAATTCATCACAACAAATCTGATAATCATATATTTAAATTCTAAAATTTTAGACTATTACAATTTTATTAAACTTCTAGATCTGTAAATTTAACTGTAATTAGTGCATGCATGCGAATGGAAATTACACAGAAAAGTAGAGAATGACAAAATAAACTCACACACATACACATAAGACACAAGATATCCTTTCAAAAACCCTTTCAAAAGAAAACCCAATAGGAAAGTAAGGTCGCTTGGCTCTCTTTATCTATCTAGAAATATGGTTGCACGCACACAATTGTAATGTTTGTGGCCCGTGGGCTACTACAACGCATAGATCATATGTGTGTGTTCTACCTCCTATCTCTCATGGCTATCTTTGCTCAGATATGGAACAAATGGTCTCGAAAGAATGGAATATCTCTTCCCCCTAGTGGCCCAGTCATAACACTGCCCAATGGGTTACTAGTGGTTAACTTTGAGTACATCAACTCTTAACTGGAGTTACAATATAGAATCTTCTAGAGAATTTAACATCAAGAACATGTCTCTATTCCCTTTTCCATGAATAATCGGGGATGATGAGGCATCCTCATGATCTATGCGTATGAAATTTATAGGAAGGGCAACTTCTGGGTGGCATAACTTTTGCACACAGACTTTGATTGACACACTTCTTATGCCATTGTAAATATCTCTGTGTAAAATAGAATCAAAATGTTCTCCGCTAAAGTGGAAAATTTTACCCCCTAAAAAACGTTTGTTTATGCCTCAAAATGCTCTAAGAAGGTTTCACACCTCGTTTCACCAAACTAGGTCCCATTGGTAAAAATGGTCCCACATTGATTCCTCCAATTTTTCTAATATGGATTCGTCGAGATCAATGAAAAAAAATGTAATGATCTAATCGAGGTCACACGTACATATTTTGGGAGTCTTTTGGTCCCCAAAATCTGTTACTGAATGAGATGAGGAAATGGTTCTTGCACCTTCTCTCTAGTCTACTATTTAGATTTCTTTGGAAGCTGTCCCTTCAACCAAATTGTCCAAAGGTCATGTTTCCATTGTGTTGTAGTTCTAAAACTCTTCTGTGAAACTATATATTCTTTCAACTCTACTTGAGCATCCTGTGCCAAATCCTTCACAGAAGGCACGACATGTTCCTCTTCCTAATCTAGCATAAAAGGCTCATAGACTTTCAAATTATCTACATTTTCAATTGAGTAAATGCATATATATGGTGGTAAAATGTGTCGATACGCATTGTCACCACTTCTCTAGTTTCTGAAAGAGATGATACCTCTTAGCTTTTATTTCCTTTCTGGGCCCCTACAACCTCTCTTTGTTCAACTATAGTTATACTCTATCTACCACCTTGAATGATTTCTTTGTTTTGCGCTGATATTGTCTGACCTTATACTTCCCATATGACTTCCACAATGCATATTTTGCCTATGGATCCGCCTATTATTCTCTATAAAATTTTCATCTCTCATAACATCTCTTGTAACTTTTTCCCTCACTCCTCCTTCTTTCCCGTATGCGATATCCAAAATTGAAGGTGGAAAATATCCAAAACAAGACACAAATGGGGATTCTCATGTGGAAGTGTGGACTAATCTGTTGTAATAATGTTGTATATATGCCATATTTTCATCCCAAGTCTTCAGATGCTTTTGGTTGTATCCCCTCAGAAGTTGCACCATTGTTCTTTTGACTACTTTTGTTGGTCCAACTGTCTGTGGATGGGATGTTGTAGATCTCTTCATCTTGGTGTCCATCTTCTCCCACAATGTAGTCCAAAATTCACTTATAAATCTTGTATCCCTGTCTTAAATGATGCTCCTTTTTATCCAAAAGTGCACCTAGACCTTTGTAAGGAATGAGTTTGCTACTTCTTGTTTATTGATGATATTTTTACAAGGAATCAAAATACACATCATGTTAAATCTATCCACTACCACAAGTAGGTAGTCATGTCCCTTCCTGGTTATCTGTAAACCTCCCACAATGTCCAAAGAAATGTTTTCCCAAGGAGAAGGAGGTACATGTAAGGGATTATATAGATTATATTTATTGTTGCTAGGCTTGCTAGTACAAAAAATAATGAATCCTCCTATGAACCTAGCTACATTCTCTTGTATCTTGGGCTAATAGACATACCTCTACAAGTTAGTCACAATCTTCCCTATACCAAAGTTCCCTGCAACTTTGGAGATGTGAGCTTCTCTAATCAACTGCAATCACTCACATTTAGGAACACATAGCTTATCCATCATGTAGAGTAACCCACCATGGAAATAGTAGTCAATCATGTTGTCGCCATCATGCACATGACTCTGACTCTCCAACTTCTGATACACCTGCTTGAAGCCCTCATCGTCTGAATATGCATCTCTGTATGGATCATGGGTGAATGCATCCATGTGCATAAGAGTCCCCAAAGTTGTAATCGTTGATGTGAGGGGCCTGGAAAGCATATAAACCAACTTGTTTGTGCTTCCCTTCTTATACTTTATCATGAAATCAAAATTTTGTAAAAACCCCATCCACTTGTAATGCCTGGTCTATTATAGTTTACTCTAGGCCTAAAAGTTCTATAATGGTTGGTGATATGTGTGATTATTATCTCCTCTCCGATGAGATAGTGCTTACACTTCTTCACACATTGCACCATGGGATAGATCTCCTTATCATACGTAGGGTAGTTAAGGACTCCCCCATGAAATAATTCAGAATGGTAGCATACAAACCTTCCTCCCCTCATCAAGACAACTTGTATAACACACCCACTAATATTTGTCTCCAATTCAAAGGCCGTTGTAAGTTGGTAATTTCAGAACTGGTTCTTTAATGATATTCTTATTTAAACCCTCGAAATCCCTCTGTTGAGCTTTTACCCATTGGAAACTCTTGTCATTTTGTCTTATTGCATGGAGCAGTGTTTTTATCGCTAAAAACAAGGCTATGAATATCCTTAGGTACTATGTTGCCTCAATTGAACTACTAACATCAAAAACAATAGGAGGAACCAACCATTTCATGAATTTCTCCACCTTGGAAGGGTCTATCTCTAACTATCCTCCATCAATCACATACCCCAAATACACCAAGGGCTATTGCACAAACTCACATTTCTTGAAATCTGCTAGCATCTGGTCTTTCCTCAATGTTTCAAGTATGCATGTGAAATGTAGAATATGCTCATCCTAGGTAGCACTATATACTAGTATATTATCCAAATAGACAATAACAAATTAATCTATAAAACGGTGCATTAAATCATTTATTAATCTCATAAATGTAGTTGGTGCATTACATAGGCCAAATGGCATGACTAACCACTCATACAAACCTTTCCTAGTTTTGAAGATAATCTTCCATGTACCTTCTTATTTGACTCAAACCTGTTGATATCTAGACTTCAAGTCCAACTTGTTGAAGTAATTTTCTTGTTGCAATTGATATAGCACATCTTTTATCCTAGGCATGGGGTATATATTCTTGAGCATGATTTTATTCAATGCCCTACAATCTATATGGATCCACCAAGTCCCATCCTTATTTCATGCAATCATTGTGAGTGACCCACATGGAGATGTACTCAGCTGAATGACACCCTATTCTAGCTACTGTTCCAATTTTTTCTCCACCTCACTTGCTTCTATAGCACATCACTACATGTACAACCCAATATTTGGCAATAGTGAGTCTAGTAATAGTTGGATCCCATATTCCACTTCTCTCTTGGGTGGTAACCCTTTGGGCTCTTAGAAGACATCCTTGTATTCCCATAGTAACTCCTCCAATATTTTTTTTTGTTTCTTAGTACATCTCTCCAGGGATGACTTGCCTCTTGTAAAATCCTCTTCACACTGAATTTCCCTTAAAAATAATAAGACATACTTATTCTTGGAACTGATTAATTTCTTGACTCGGTTGGAACTTACGAGTGAAATTTTCAACTTTCCTTTGTGCTTGTTGATGGAAAAAGATTCTCCATCCTTGACTATCTAGTATTAATTGCCTCTCCTCTTGAATATTGTATCTCACATGTACATATATGGACTCCCAAATAAGACTCCACATATATCAAGGGGGGTGACATCTAGATTTTCTTCATTAACAAAATGAACACTAATAACAAATCTAATTTTACATTTTTTTGTTACCTTCATCTCTACATCATTATTTACCCATCCCATTAGATATGTGTTTGGATGATCATGGACTTCCAACCACAACTTGTTGTGCATCTCTGCTACAATGAGATTCACCTGCAATCCTGAGTAAAATAGAGCATTAATATTTTTCTTCGTGACATGTATCTTTATATTGAAGACTTCGGTCATTTCTTTCTCTTTCTGTTGTTGAAGGCTACTCAGATTCACACCTCCTTCTGCACTCACATAAAGGAGATCTTCTCATCCACATCCAAGCTTCTTTTAACTTGGTTTCTCGAAAGCATGGTCATGAGATTCTTCTACTTTCTATTTTTCTTATTGTTCTTTGGGTTTAACTCTCGATCCAACTTTGAGTACTTCTCCTCTATATGGCCATCAATGTTGCAATGGTTGTAGTGCTTCCAAAGGTTGTTAGGATCTTTGCACTATTGTGTTGTGGTTGCCATATTTTTATCTTTTCCCCCTTTTTTTCTTCTTCCGCTCCTTAGAAGATTCTTGTTTCTCTCTTTTCTTCAATCCACTTGATTGCACTCTTTTTAGGCCTATGTTCTCTAGGTATTGTGATTATACACAACCCTCGTCCACTAATTTGGGCTTGAAAAATATCACTTGCTCATGTAGATGGTGGTGCAGACCCCCCAAATACTTGAGGAGCATATCTGGTTTCTTTGGAAAGATACCCAACATTTTAGACATCTTTCCAAATTATGTGGTGTACTCCTACATTCTTTGGCCTAGCTTTTGCTTGAAGTAATTCCACTGGATCCATTGGTCCTCCACATACCCAATGGGATAAAACTGTCACTTAGTGAAGGTTTTGAAATCTTCCCAATTAGTTACCAAATGTTCTCCCTCCAACCTCGAGGTTTCTATCTGGCTATCTCACCAATTAAGTGCATGACCCTCTAATTTCAACTGCGCGAATGAGATCTTCTATCTTTCCTCAATCTAATGGATGCTGAAATAAACTTCCAGTTACAGCAAATAATGGTTCAGTTTCAAAGCATCGATCCCGCAATGTTATGACTTGATGTTGATTTTTCTTCCATTTTAAATAGGGACTGATTCACGACACTCGAAGTAGGTTGATCCTTTCTGAATCATTAGAGGAAATTTAAGCCTAAAAGTGGCCACCTAATGACAAATAATAAAATAATACTTAAAATAATATAATAAAGTTATGAATTTTGCAGGAAAAATAAGAAAACTAGTTTTTTAATTGTATTTTTGGCTTATCTCCAGATAGGTTTACTCAAATCTCAAGTGTAGATATTCGTTGGATGCAAAATTAAATTCCACATCCAGTGAGAACACATTTTGCATACCTCTGAGAAGACCCACATTGACAAAAATACAATTAAGAAAAACAGTTTTTCTTCTCTTCCCTCCAAAATATTTACATGTACCGCTTTTTAAATTTAAAGTATTTTGATTGGCTAACATACAATGGAATGAAAATTTCATGGGCACTTTGGATTGAAATTTCCCCTAATGTCATTCTTTGAGTGGTTCTCCATTTCTCTCCGATATTCTAATCCCCGTTCAGAATTTTCTTTTTCATTTGAACCCCCATCTTGTCTAAATATTCCCCCCTTACTATTCAAGAGAACCACGAGTAGGCTTACATTACATTTGATATGTGCGACTTGTTTTTCTAGATGCGTAAACCTCACTTCTATAGGATCACAAGGTTCATTTATAGATTCGTTCGTCGTGATTAGGGTTTTACGATTTTCAGCCCAGTCGATCTAGATCCTTGAAATCTATAGAAGATACCTAAAGAAACCTTCTCTGATACGAAATGATCCGTAAAAGACCATGGATATTCCACTAGCTAGTTTGGCACAACAGATATGATAATAATATGTTTACACTCTCAACTTATACACTATTATAGTTTTATTAAACTTCTAGATCTATAAATTTAATTATAATTAGTGCATGCATGCCAATGGAAATTATGCAGAAAATTAGAGAAAGGCAAAATAAGATCACATACACACATAAGACACAAGATATACTCTAGGAAACCTTTTCGGAAGAAAACCCAACTTGAAGTTGAGGTCGCTTCAGTCTTTCTTTGTTTAGAAATATCGTTGCAGGTACAAAGAAGTAATGTTTGTGGCCAGTGGGCTGCTACTCCTATTTGTGTACTCTACCTCCTATCTCTCATGCCTATATTTGCTCAGCTACAAAACAAATTCTCTCGAAAGAATGGAATGCCTCTTCCTCCTAGCGGCCTAGTAATAACACAACCCAACGACCTAATAGTGGTTAAGTTTAACTACATCTACTCTTAAATAGAGTTACAATATGGATTATTATATAGCATTTTACATAAAAAACACATGTCATGCCTATTTTCCATGAATAATTGGGTCTGTCGTGGCATCCTCCGGAATTTTAGGTGTGAAAACATGAAGGTCAATGTGCGAGTGCCATAACTTTTACATATGAACTCTGATTGATGGGCTTCTTGCGTTGTTGGAAAAAGATCTTTGCATATAACAAATCTAAAAGGCGTGGGGAAAAAATGATAAACTTTTACCACAAAAAAAAATAAAATCATTTGATGCCTCACAACACTCCGGGAAGATTTCAAACCCCATTTGGCCAAATTGGGACCCACTCGTAAAAACAGTCCCATGAGCTCAATCCTACACTTTTTCCACTGTGATGCATCAAAATTTATGCAAACAAACAATATAATGATTCAGTCCAAATCAATATCACCAACTAAATTTTTTTAAAAATAAATGATATATTATTAAACATCATAATATAAATATAATAATTATAAAATAAAAAAACAATTTATTTTAAATTATAATTTTAATAATTTTATAATTATAATTATATTATTTTATTTTATATCTCTTCAATAAAACCAAAATAATTTATACTCAATTTTTATAAAATAAAAAAATTATTATATCAAAGTTTAGGATGTTATTTGAGAAATCGACCTGGTTTAACGATGACCGGAATCATTCCTCAGCTACCGACGATAAATTAATCATTCTATTTATGCATCAACATTATACCATCCTGTGATAATTTTACTTTACTTTCAACAATTTTTTTACAATGTAGTCCAATCATGCACGGACGCAACCTTTTTCTAGCTAAATTCAAGTCATGCACCGACGTTGTAACATGCCTGGTTTGGCTTGTCTAATCTTCTGCAGCAACAACCCAGTTATTCGATTGGTATAGTATGTATTGTACCCGTTGGTACTATTATAAGACAATGCAGAACCTTCTGCTAGATTCTCTTTTGTTATATTCAAGCAAACCATAGAATTATTATTGCAATACGGTGATTCATCACGGCCAGTTATGAGATCGATACCCTAAATTGGAAGATATAGGTGATGGCTTCATTAGTTTTAACCATAGTTACCAAATTCGAATTTGAATACGAATTCGATTTTGATTCGATACGGAAAAAATTCGATTACCTAAAATACAATACGGGAAAAATTCGGAAGTAGAGATCTTTCAAAATTAAATTATTTTTAAATTAAAAAAAATCTATATTCTAATATATATTTAAAAAAAAAAATTCATATTATCAAGTCTTAAATTTTAATATAAACATTTAAAAATAAAAAAAACAACATTATTAATTAATAACTAAAACAACATAATTCTCTCTTTGTAGATTTAGCGTTTCCAGTGAAACACACTTTCAAAGAGTTGTTTATAGTGTAGATTTTGTTAGTCCAGATATGCATTCTACTCAATTCAAAACAAATCGGAAGGGAGAAACACACCCCAACTTTAATTCATTGTTTCCATTTTGTTACTAGTGGGGAATAGGGGAAGTATAAAATTCAAATAGAAAAAATTGAGGAATATATATTTTATAAATATTTATAGATAAGAATTTATTTTTCTTTGTTATAGGAATTTATTATTTTTAATACGTATAAACTTACTATTTTTTACTTTATTTTAATATATAATTTATTGTTTTTTACAACTATAACTTTTTTAATATGCAATTTACTATTTACTATACTTTTTTAATATAGAAATTTCTAATATATATATATATATATATATATAAACAAAAAATCTTTACCAAATTAAATAATAAATGTAAATTTTTTTAATATAAAAAATTATGTTTTAAACAAGATAGAAATTTCTATTTTTAAATATTAAATTTTATATGAACAATTTTTTACCTAATTAAATAATATAGAAATTTCTGTTTTTAAATACTAAATTTTATACAAATATTTTTTTTATTAAATTCCATCATAATTGTAATATTAGTAACATACCATTTTATTAAATTCCATTATAATTATAATATTCTTAATATACTATTTAACTGTAATATCCCTAACATACCATTTACAGTTTATTATAATTTCTTTTAATATAATTTTTTTTATTTACCAAATTCCATTCACCATTGTAATAAGTTAATAAGTTTAACCTACCATTTAAAGTTTATTATAAAAAAAAATTAATATAAAAATTTTATTTAAAAAAAAACTGTACCGAATTCCAATTTTGGAACTTGCAACCTAATCTAATCGTACTGCCGTGTTTTCGAATTTTTATGGCCAATACGGCTGAACTTGGTAACTGTGATAAAAATCACTTAACCTTTTAATATAAAAACTATTGTTTTTCATTATTCAAATTATTATTTTCCATTATTTTTAATATAAAAACTATTTATTTTTCATTATATAAACTTACCATAATTCCACCACTACTTTTTAATATAAAATTTCAAAGAAAAATCTTTTTAATGGAAAACTATGATTCACCAGACAGATCCGTATCGTATCAGCATAAACGTATTTTCCCGCGAATCTGATCGTACCGGCGAATTTTCGAATTTTTATGCCCAGTACGGGCGAACTTGGTAACTATGGTTTTAACCATGGAAACAAAGCCCAAACCAGGTTATAAATCTAAAGTTAATTATTTAGGTTGTGGTTGAAAAATCAAAATAAATACTCTGTGTATTAAACGGTTAATCAATCAACGGGATATAGATTGTTAAATTTTTAATAGGGTTTATTTAGGATGCTTCGGGAGAATGATGGTTATTTTTTATATCTATATTTAAATGGTTGATTGTTAAAAATTTAATATGGGTTATTTAGGGTGCTGTGGAGAATGATAGTTGTTGTTTATATTTATATTTTAATTTTGGTTAATGATATGATAAATTTTGATGTTTGGTTTATTAATGTTGTAATAATTTGGAGAAAATAAATATAAATATGAATACAAAAATTTAGTCTTCGGAAAAGCCTACTTATTTTTAAGAAAATGATAATTTTCTAACCAATCTAATACTTCTTTCTATATTGGCAAAACCAGAATAAAGTAATATGTGATAAAAATTAAATCAAACCTTTCACTTACAAATAAATAAATAAAATAAATTTATTTTAATAATTTGTGGTATTTAATTTATATAGTTTTCTATTATTATTATATTTAATTAATTATTAAAATTCAAAATTAATAATTTATAAATTAACCGTTATATTTATATTTATTAATATGAGTTTATGTTTCTCATTATATAGTTGTTACTATTTTTTTTATACTTTTAGTGGTTACTTATAAGATGAAAAGTAGCTAATTACAAGATAGGTTAAGAATTTTTTTGTGTAAAGGATACTTGTGTAAAATTATGGGTGATTTTGAAAGTTTAAATGTTTATGTATTGTATTTTTATAATGAAAAGTTAATTTGGATAGGTTAAATCAAATAAAAATTTAATAGGCAAAACATTTGAAAAGAAAAGTATACATATTTTAAATCACTTTAGAAACTTTAAAAGTAAAAATAATTAATTTTATTAGTTTATTTAAAATATTTACTAAGATTATATATATATTTATATACCATTGAATTAAGTGTAGGATTTCATTTAGGACAATGTCTTAATCAATTTTATATGGATAATGACAAATGAATATGGGTTAATCAATTCTAATATTAATATGATATTAAGATATTACTATACAGCTATGTAATTATTGTTTTATTTAACCATGTAATTATTACTTAAATTATAAGTTTATAGAATTATAATTTTTTTAATACAAAATAAATTTTTCTTTTTGAACACTCTTGTTAATATTTGTAATTTTGTTTATTTGTTTGTCAAACTCACTTTGGGATGACACCTTAGCTTGGGCCACACCACCTTTAACCTAACTAGATTTTAGGGTATCTCCTCCCTTTAGCACATGCTCAACAACTTTGTGAAATTCCATCTAATATTTCCTTACTAAGAGCAATCTTTTTTTTCCTTGCTAAAACCACCCATCCTCCACAGATTGTGCCAATAAAATTTTTAACAATATTTATACCATTTTAACCATAAATATATATTTTAAACTTTTTTAGTTTCATCTAATTTTAGAGCATATATATAATTAATTTTAAAATGTAACGCAAAAAATTAAAATAGAATGTTTAGATTTCGTGTCTAACCATATCTACAAATAAACCTTGAAATGAGCGTTATTAAATCCGTAGAGTGCAGTGAATATGGGCCCTTTTGACATTCTTCCCAAAAAGACTGTTGTCGCCAGACTGTCTTCTATTAAATTCATATTGTCAAACAAGCTTTCTACACGTCATGTCTTATCATTGCAATTTCGTGATTTCTGACAGACACTGATACTTTAAAAAGTATAACATGGTAGATAGTCGCCATGGCTGGGCTTCGTACGTTTTAACAGTAATAGATAACGACTCTTTCCTATTTGTTTATGTAGCAATGAAAAGTTATATGCTTTCCCTGACTCAGCATTTATATGGTGATACTCCACAATTTGTTGTTTCATATGAATCTAGTTGTGTATCCTTCTCACCCTTCCCCACCGTTGTGTACTGTTTGGGGCCGGGCCAAATTGCGAAACTGGTTAAGCTATCTCAAAGACTCAAACATGTAGGACAAGTTTCTACCGACATTGAGATTTATATCTTAAACAATTTTATATCTTTTTTAGGTTAGGTTTTTTTTTTCAAACTATGATCATTGTTTATTTAAGTATTTCTAGGGTGGATTTTAGAGTGAGGTTAATGTTAGTAGAAAAAAGATCTGATACCATGTTAGGTTTTTAGTTATACGTTTTTAATTATATCAAAATTTTTAGTTTTAGTAAAATTCTAAACTATTAATAATAATGATATCATGGTGACAATTAGTCTACTTAATTTATTCCCGATAAAATAAGTATAAAAATCCAACATCTTAAAAAATAATAATAATATACCCCATAAAATAAGTATAAAAATCCAACATCCTAAAACAATAATTATATATTAGGAGGAAAATCTAAATAATGAATTATTTAGCCTGTTTCTACATTTACATCTCCCCACATCAAATCTGAAAACATAAGTTAGTAATTTTCTGGGATGACAGTGAGTGGATGCAGTGCTACTGGTACGCTCACACATGGGCTGCATTTGAACCTGCAATATGGTGGCTAAGATTCAATCAACGTCCTTCCGCTCGATTTCCCTGAACACGCTTTATTTTTTGTGGCTTTTATCAGAGAATCGCAGTTCCAGTTAACCCTGGAATTTGATGTCACATATTTTTTTCTTCCCATGTATTTGATTGTGAATAAGATTTTGAAAACTTCAAAAAGTGACCAGGTAAAAAAAAAAAACCTAGACCAGTAAATTTTGACTTCCAATAATTTAAGCTACCTGTCCTACTTTTTAATGGCGGTCCTACAAGGTAAAAGGTAGCGTCTCTATTGATCTTCCTGAACACACATCTGCTCAAAATTATTTACACATGCACATTGTTGCCATTGGTAGATTTTTTTTTATATAACTAAATAAATAGTTTCACAATGTAAATATTCATTTTTTTAAACATAAGAGTTGTATTTTCTGATTTTATTCTATAATTGTGATTGATTTTCTTACTATCATAAATACTTTATTTTCAACCATGATTGTCATTGATTTTCTTCTTATCATAAATACTTTTCTTTCCACAAATAAATGTTGGAAAGTTGTAAGAAAGAAAATTATTATCCATCCCAATTCTACTAATAAGTCTAGACTCGCAGATTTTTTTAACGAAAACCGTTAATATGCTTTAGCATACCACCATTAGAGAATTAATACGTTTTTGAAAAATTTAATGGTGAAAGTTTTGAATCGGGTCCTACGATCCCTTTTACTCATCCGAACTCACGACCAAATAAGAGGCATTCTTTTCAAAATTACTCAATGTCAATAGCTAGGAAAGTGTGGTTTTGACTCTTGAGCGCCTTACAAATATAACCTCTTTGACAAAGATAACACATGATTTTGCTTAATATAAATAATGTTTAACATTTCATAATCTATGTATAAACTGTAAACGGCTAACAATAAAAAACAAATAATTATTATCAAATTTTTATTCTCCACAAATACATATACATCATCACAATCTATAATATTAAAAACTGCAGAACTAGTGCAGAGTAAGAATTTCAAATCTGAAAAGCCCATTTCAAATCTGAAAAGTGATCAAAATTGACCGTCTCTACAACTCTATAACAAAATATATTAACCAGTATCGAAAATTTTTAAGCCTATTTGACTCCAAATCACTAACAATTTAGCCTTCAAATTCCAAATCACTAACAATTTACGCTTTCAAATTCCATTCCTACTGGCCTGAAAGTATCCAACAAAAACCTGATATCGTAGTACTGTCAATGGATCTTCTGGTGGTAACCCTGCATTGAATGGAGAGTATGGAAGTCAGTGTCCTTGAAGAGTTGTGATTTTAAGTTTCAGATACTTTGCCATTTTTTAATATTTTATAAATCTGGAAAGCTGACTAATATTCGTTGAGATTTTAACGGGCGATCATTTCTAGTGGTCCGGAATGGAAGAGTGACATCTATCGTCCCGTTCCTGTCAGGGATGGGTCCATGGTTCGTCAATGACGCTGGTTTTGTCTTTTCAACGTCTATATCCATGTGTGCAAAATGGATGTGAATCTTTAAATTAAAATTGGAAAAAACCTGCTATCCAACAATTAATGAGTAATTTGACCGCAAACCCGAACTGGTGTGTTTTGACATTACGAGCAACTTGTTTTTAAATGAGTGAACGTTATATATCAATTTCAGACTGTTTGAGTGATTTTGTCTTTCTTTTTCGTTCTTTTAAAAAGACAGTGGCCAAGTTGCATTATTTCTAGATCTGTACCACAGTACATTTAAGTCAAACAAGATATAAACATAGACGTTGGCGGTTAATATGTTTTTGCTTTTCTTAGGGGGTAAGGACTTCCAATTTATTGAACCTGGCTAGTACGTGTACAGATTATTTCCAGTTTTTCTCAATAACGACTTTGATATATCGCGTCTTCATTAAACAAAATTGAAATTCCCTGTTCAATGGTCATCTGACAGGCGAGTCAACCGTGGGCAGGTTACTCTCACGAAAGAGAGCATGCCACATGAGTCAAACATCTAAATTTCGAATATAAGGAGTGAAGCCATAATGAGTTTACAGGTATTAAATTTAGTCTCCGTGCAGTTATGATAATCTAGATATCATGAGGTAACATTTACATTGTTATTATATTAATATATATGTATATCATTTACATGTAAAATTATATTAGTAAGTGTGCTTTGATATATATTCTTTTTTTTTGTTTTTTTTTAAAGTAAGAGTCGTACCTTCTATTTTATTATATCTATAAACAACTTACACAATATACAATATTCTCATAGGAAAACAGGGCCAAAGAAAAACCAACGGCTCACTGCCAAAGCTAAAACACTGAGCCTCAGTCCTCAAAAAAACTGCCATAACCTCAAAATACAAACCAAACGGACACCATCCGAGCCGGAGACAACAAACGATTAAAAAATTCTAAAAGGACCTGATGAGGAATTAGGGACACAACTTAAAAGGATTTCGGGTCCAGAAGGGGGATATCCCTCGAGCATGTGGAGCGCACAAAAGCCACCGAAACCCACCAAGGCGCGAAACCTACCCGGAACAGTGCCATTAACCTTGACCGTCGATCCTTCATGCCAGATCCCACGACGGAGGATAATATTGCAATACCAAGTATCTCGGCAATTAATGCCGCAATAGCCTTCACCAACAAGCACAATTGATCTTGACCATAGATCCGTCTTGCATGATCCGACAGCCGAGGTGCATATCGCACGGGCCTAACATACTGAAGATTAGCGCGTGATGAAGGTAGTATTCCTTCACCGTACTATGCCACGTGTTGGTTGGTGAGTGCAATCGCTCCCAACTCCACAAAACCACTTCACGCGTGAAAGGCCTACGATGGACGATAAACCACCTCCCGAGCGGTATTGCATCCACATAAAGGAAGACGGGGTATTAAGGCTGTCGTCAAAGCCGGAGTTCCGACCCCACGTACCATCTCTTCTCCATTGTTGCAAAATCCGTGTAGAATGAAAATGCCTCTGTTCGGCCGACTATCCGTGGAACTGTATCTATTCAACAATTCTGATCTGTTCATACTGTCTAGGTTTGGGGAGGCCGACAATGCCCTGAATCCCCAGAATATACTTACTTCTGAAAAAGCACTGCATAAAGAATCCAAATCAACTCGACCCTGCCTTGGTGTCCTTGTTTCGAAGCACCATTATGTCCTCATCCGCCCGGTTGCGACATTGCACCCTTAATCTATTCAGAGGCATCTTAGGCCAACTCATCGCAACCCTGCTATTGTTACAGAGTACACCTTGATTGGCCAAGATGTCCGCCAGTTTGTTTGCTGTCCTTCGCGCATGGTTAAAACTCACAGTACGTAAACCACAAAGATGTAGCTAAATCCTTTGAAAGACATAGAGTAGCCTCCATTATTTTGAGACATTTTCCGGTTCCTTGCCATAGCTGATTCTTTTGACCGAGTTTATGATTAACTCTGAATCAGCTTCGACAATGACGTTTTGGAGATTATCTTGCTTTAGGAATTCCAAACATTGCTCCAAAGCCATTAACTCCACCATATTGTTAGTTGCTCTTCCCAAATGGCAGTGAAAAATGAAAAGGAGACTGCCATTTTCATCCCTTAACACCCCTCCACAGCTAGCAATACCCGGGTTATCTTTAGATGTGCCATCAATGTTGTATTTCAAAAAACCTTGAGGAGGAGGACGCTAACAATCCTGCTTAGTATCCATTTTCAAAACCTTCATGTCTAGGCCCTGCAGAATAAGCCCTTGCGTACCTAACTTGAAAAGAATCTGCGTTTCAGCCTCTAAAGGTGGATTTTTGGGGAAAGTTCGCACAATGGTACTTACCATCTCCTTAAGTTGTCTTAAGATTTGCTAAAAAAGTCATTGGGAGGAACATTTTTCATTTTTGAAGATTCTGTTGTTCCTTTCTTTCCAAACAAACCAGATTATGAAGCTTGGTGTTAAAGCCCAGGCTGAGCCCAAAAGCACAAAATCAGAGAAGTTGCATCTCCAATTGATAAGAGTATTGATAATACTTCCTTTGTCCCTATCTGTCTGCTGGAAAATAGTGGCAAATGTATCCCACAACCAAGAGGTGAAAATGCAATTATTGAGAAGGTGCTCCATTGTTTCCTCTTGGGCTTCACAGAGCTGGCATCTGGAAGGGCCTAGAACACCCCTCCTTCTAATGCTATCCCAAGTTAAAATTTTCCTATGATAAACCAGCCACATGAATAGTTTAATCTTCATCCAGCCTTGATGTTTCCAAATGTTCTGCCAAACACTGTCCGAATCATTGGAATCCAGCTCAAGGAGAATGTGTTTTGCCTCCTTAAGATTGAAGGTGCCTGCATTATTGATGCCCCATCTAAGTTGGTCATGCCCCCCTATCAATAATATTTTCCTTTGTTCCAATATTATCAGAAGTGCCTCTCCTTTGGCTTTCAGTGGACTGTCTTCCGTGTGATCCATATTCTTCTAGGTTCTCCATTTTCCTTCACTCTTGGTTTGATCCCAAAAATATTTTACCTTAAATAAACTTTTGGTATCTATTTCTTTCTTAAGGTCCAGAAGGTTCTCTCTTAACAGTATAGGTTCTTGTTGCCATTTTTCCTCCAAAAACAAAGCAAGATCACCCTCTCTGATTTCCTAGAAGCTATTTTTTTGTACTAATCCTCTATTCCCCCAGGCCTTATTCCATATTTGTGAACCCTTTATGATGCGAGACATCCTTA
Organism: Pinus tabuliformis; assembly: GCA_031772625.1. Classification (NCBI taxonomy): domain Eukaryota; kingdom Viridiplantae; phylum Streptophyta; class Pinopsida; order Pinales; family Pinaceae; genus Pinus; species Pinus tabuliformis. Next base: position 958,368,385 of record CM062811.1, read on the forward strand.
TCAGATCATTATCTTGCTAATTGATCACATATTTTTCTTTCCAGATTTTAGCCCACGACGCCTTTGGTTCTTTCACCCAGCGCCACCATAATTTTGCCCCTAAAACTTTACTTAGTACTTCCAGATCATCCAGTCCAAGACCCCCATAATATTTGGGTTTGCAGATCTTCTCCTAGGCTACCAAGGCCCATTTCTTTTTTTCCTCCCCCTTACCCCAAAGAAAGTCTCTTTGAATGGTTCTAAAAAGTTGCAAAACTCATTTTAGAGCAGGAAGTGTTGATAACATGAAGACGAGGATTGATTGGAGAACAACTTTTTTAAGCAGTAACCGACTAGCCAGGTTTAAAGATCTACAGGTCCATTTTCTGATTTTATCCTGCATCTTATTAATCACTGGCTCCCAAATGCCGTTGTGCAAAGGCTTATCAGTAAGAGGAACTCCCAAATATTTGGAGGGAAGAACATCCCTTTGAAAGCCTAGAATCCTTGAGATATTTTTCTCAATAGCTATATTGGTATTAAAGAAAAAAATCTTAGATTTGGAGAGATTAACTTCCATACCTATAGCCATGGCAAAGTCAGAGAGGATATGTTTGTATGCTAGCGCTTCTTTGACCATGGGGATTCCCTTCAGCATAGTATCATCAACAAATTGTTGATGGGTCAAAGCCTGACCAGTCTCTGAAAGTTGGAGGCCTTTGATATTACCAACTTCTTTCGCATGCTTGATAGATCTACCCAGTCCTTCCATCATGAGGATAAAGAGAAAGGGAGAGAGTGGATCACCCTGCCTGAGGCCTCTGGAAGGAGTAAAAATCTTGGAAGGAGAACCATTAACAAGAATTGAAAAGCTGGAAGAAGTGACCAGGGCCATGACCCATCTAACCCAGTTATGATCAAACCCAAAAGCAATAAGGACCCTCCTTATATATGACCAATTCAGCTTATCATAAGCTTTGGCAAGGTCTAATTGCATAATCATACTAGCCTTCCTATTGCTAGTTAATGAGTGCACCACCTAATGCGCTTGAATGATGTTATTGAGAATTTGTCCATCCTCCACATAACCAGATTGCTCTACAGAAACTAGAGTAGGAAGAAGTGGTTTGAGTTTGTTAGCAACAACCTTGGATATAATCTTGTAAACCACATTGCACAAGGCTATGGGTCTAAACCTGTTTGGAGTCTGAGCATTGCCCTGTTTGGGGATCAGGGAGATGAAGGAAGTATTGAGCACCTTCAAAATAGTTCTATTCAACTTGGAATCTTCCACTACGTTCAGAATATCCTGTTTAACTATATTCCAGCAAGCTTTAAAGAAATCCACATTGAAACCATCAGGGCCTGCCACTTTACCATTATTCATTTCTTTGATGACCTCACTAACCTCCTCTTCTATCACTGGCCTATTGAGATTGAAATTGTCCTCTCTAGTAACGAGTCTAGAAATATGCCCAATTACATCCCTGATAAAATGCTCTCTATCTGAAATGGTTTCCTGTGCTATTCCATGAAAGTGATGAACTAACACATCTTCTATATCCTCATGGGAATTAAGAAGATAACCTCCCTCATCCTTGATCAAAGAGGTCCTATTATGAGATCTGTGTGCTATGGTTGATTTGTGGAAAAATCTAGTGTTACATTCCCCTTCTTTCAACCATTGAACTATGGATTTTTGTCTCCAAAATATTTCCTCTTGTTTGCATAAACTATCCCAATCTTGATGGTGTTTGGTGACTTGGTCATTTCTATCTTTATCAAAGCCCTCTGAGATAAGGGTTTGATTGAGTTTCTGCATTTTATCCTCAACAACTTTTTTAGCTACAAAAATATTGCCAAATTCATTCTTGTTCCAATCTTTAAGTCTTAGCTTGATGTGCTTAAGTCTTTTGTGAATTTGGAACATACTTGTACCCTAAATATGTAGGTCTTTTGTCCACCAATTTGTAATGTTGCTGATGAAATCAGGGTGTGTTAGCCAGATATTCTCAAAGCGGAAAGGTTTGTTCTTGGGGGTACCAATGCCCTGAACCTTAAGTTGAACATGCCAATGATCCGAGCCTCCAAAGGGGAGAATTCTCGCTATCATTTCCTTGTTGCTAAGCATAAGGTCCTCAGAGATTGTGAATCTATCTAACTTTGAGGCAACTTGAGACTCTCCTCCTCTTTTATTGTTCCAAGTGAAGAGACCATTACTCATGTTAGTATCAACAAGCTTCATATTATCTACAAAAGTTTGAAAAGTTGTGGAGTCTCTTCTTAATGTTTTGGTTCCCCCTTTTTTCCCTGAAAGTGATTTGATCATGTTGAAGTTCCCACACAAGATCCATGGTGTATCTACATGTCTGTCTCTAAGCTCCATAAGAGAATCTAGAAACCTGATTTTATCATCCATTCTTTGAGGGCCATAAACATTCGTGACTAGATAGGTCTCCCTATCTCCCACTGGCTATATAACCACTGATAAATAATTTCTAGATGCCTCAGCATCTATTATGCCAATCTTTTGGGGGTTCCAGAGAGTAAGTATGCCCTCTGTTGTGTTATATGCTTTGACTTCTAGAAACTCAAATCTATTGAGTCATTTGTTGTGAATTTCTTTTATTTTTTGAATGGAACATTTAGTTTCCTAGATAAAGATCATATCTGAAGCATCTTGTTTCATTCTATTACTAAGAATTCTTTGTTTCCTTTTACTACCTAGACCTTTGATATTCCAAGATGTAAACTTCATTATTAAAGATTTGTGAAAGAGTAGCTGGTTAGATCTTTGATCTTACCTGAATCTATCATTAGCTTTCCACATTCCATCAATAGCTCGTTCTGCTTTTTCCTGCCCCTTTTCTTTCTCGGATTTCTAGGTGCTAATCCAGGTGTGATTTTCATAGTTTTCACACCTTTGTTGCCCTCCCTTTCCTTTCTTCCTTGCTTGTCTAGCCCTTTATCCTAAGTTTTCCATAAGAACAGCTATTGTACTCTATTGAACTCTTTTGGTGGTAAAGAGTCTACCCCCCTCATGGTCCCTTGTTTCAAGAACCCTTCCACATCTAGGTGTTCCCTATTAAGAATCTCCTGTAGTTCGTGATCCTCCATTTCCATCTCACTCTGGGTCATTTCTAGGTCCATCTCAGGTTCTGCATCGCTCAGCATAGTCTCCTTCTGTTTGTTTATATCCTCTATTTGTACTCTGTCTTCCTCTTTCTCTTTCTCCATTGGGCTTTCTTCCATTACCTGATCTACTTTTGTTATCTCATCTTCTTCTTCGAGTACTTGGAACCTATTCAGATTAGCTTGTTTCTCTTCTGTTTTATGTTGCTTTGGCCCCATCTTACCCCCTTTTCCTCTATGAGCTACTTTGTGAAAGCCTTCAGTATCTTTCATTGTGGTCGCTTTACTTCTGTTCTCTATTTTACTAAGAGGGTAGTCTCTAAGTAGGTGCCCATGCTCATGGCATCTCTGACATGTGAAAGGAATATGTTCATAGTCTACTATTTGCACCCATTCTTCATCAAAAACTTCCAAGATGACCTCATCTGGTAGAGCTCCAGAGAGATCCATCTCCACACATATTCGTGCGAAGGAAGTGTACTTTCCCCTTTTGGTGGCCTCAGAAGCTTTGAAAAAATGCCCTAATTTGTTTCCTATGGTAGATATCGATTTTGGTTGCCAGTAATCAAGAGGTAGAGAGTATAGTCTTGGCCAGACTGGGACCGAAGTGAAAGTTTCTTGATTAGGGACAAAATTCATCATCCATGGTCGCATGTACAGTCCTATTGCTGCATAGAAGTAGGGCCCTCCTTCAAACACCCTGTCTTTATCCTCAATATTTGTGAAGACCATAGTAAAGAAACACTTTGACCCAAGATGTAGGTCAATGATTCCTTTTGGTTTCCAGTTGTATTTAATCCATGTCTATAAAGCCTTTTAAGTGGGCCATAACCCCATGAATTTACAAATGAGAGCATGTGTTCCCATGTGGTCCCTTTGTGTCTGCAGAGCAGGATCATTTAAAACTACTTTAGGTGTGACCTCAACTTTGGGTTTACATGGCCCCTTTTGTTCTTTGATTTTCACTCCCTGTCCCTTGTCTTTTTCCTCATTTTCTTTATTGCTGTAATTCTCCCTTAACTTGTTAGATTCATGCTCCTCTTCCGTGTTCCTTATCCCTTCTCCTGAAGGACCTTTGACACTCTCTAATGGTTTCTTACCTCTGGTAGCTACTGCCTGCTTGTAGGAGGGAGTGGAGCTCACCCCTTTGCACCCATCCATGGATTTCTACTGCTACAGACACATGAAAACCCTAGTTCTTCCTGTTGTCGTGGCAAATTACTCTGCCTCCCTCAGTTCCACTCGTGCTTTGATATATACTCATAAACATCAAGAGTATGAATTTAATATAAATATTAATATTAAGGAATAGATAATTATAATCATAATTATATTAAGTAAAGTTTTTTTTGTAGAAATCACATAAGAGAAATTTTTGGCCAAGGATTTTCGAACTAACAAGTGTGGTTCATCATGAGGACGAGATCAGAACCACAGTTGTTGGTTCTAAACTAGTTGGCCAAACATTTCTTTTATGTTATTTCTACCGAAAGACTTTGCTTAATTCATTATGGATCACATAAGCTTGAATAGAAAAAATAATTATATTATAAAATACGACTATCATTATATTATAATTTTATTAATATGTATAATAATTATAATAACGATTTACAATAATTATTATTATATTATGATAATATTATTGATATTATTAATAATATAATAAATGCTCGATTATTCATATTTTTAATCAAAGGGATTATTAATATTATAAACTCAACGTATTATAAAAAGAATAATATTAAACCCAAGGAACTAATAAACTCAAGGATTTAGAAACGTGAGGAAATAATATTAATCCCAAGGGATAGAAACCTTAAGTTAAATATTGTAAACCCCGACTGAGCATTGAACCCTAAGATTAATATTATAAACCTTAGGATTAATAATATAAACCAAAGTAATTAATAAGCCCAATTGATTATAAAGTGATTTGATTAATATTAAACCCTAAGATGAATGTTACGAACCCTAGGTTTAATATTAAATATTAGGAATATAAACCCTAGGATTAAAATTGAAAACCCTAGAATAATTATTATAAACCAAAGGGAATAACATTAAACCCTAGATATATAAACCCTCATTTAACATTATAAACCTTATGATTAATATTATTAACCCTATTATTAATATTATAAACCAAAGGGATTAATGCTATAAATACAAGTGATTAATAAACCCAAGAGATTAATATTATAAACTCGATGGATTATCTACCGAGGGGAATAATATTAAAATCAATGTATTAATATTATAAACATAGGAGATTGATAAACCCAAGGGATTGGTAAGCCCAAGGGATTAACATTAAGAAAACAGGGGAGTAATATTATAAATCCAAATGATTAATAAACACAAGAGATTATTAATATTATAAACCTAGGAGATTAATATTAAAAATCAAGGGATTAAAGCATGAGAATATAAACCCTAAGATTAATAAACGCAACAAATTAATATTATAAGCCCAAGGGATTAAAAACTATAAATCCAAGGCATTAATAAACTCAAGAGATTAATATTAATAACAAAATGGATTATAAACCCAAGGGATTATTAATATTATAAACCCAATTACATAATATTAAAAACCCAATATATTAATAAACTCAAATTTTGTAATGTAGTGATGTGGGATTGAATAAATTGCGATGTAATGTAACATTGCGAAAATGATTGGTAGATTTATTTTGATATTCAAACAATGTTTTTCATATGATGTTGGATACATTTTTGTACCATTCTATTGTCACAATTATAGACCATTATATAATACCTTAACATTATAAAACACAATATAAAATACCCTAATATTAATGTTATAAACCCAAATATTAAATCACGCTATTATATATTATAAACTAAATTTTGACCCCAATATTATAAACCCAATATTAATAACCCTAATATTATAAACCTTATTATTAAACCTCAATTTTGTCATGTTACACCGTGATGTTTAATAAATTATAATGTAATGTGACATTGTGACAATGATTGATTATCACATTGAGATAATGTTTGTCACAATGTGACATTCAATACATTTTTGTACCATTCCAATGTCACAACATTAAACGGTAATACAAAAACTCAAGACTAATATTATAAACCCCAATATTAAACACTTATTTTGTTATGTCCCATTGTGATATTCAAGGAATTATAATGTAATGTAATACTATGACAATGATTGATTGTCACATCAAGAAAATGTTTGTCACAATGCAACACTAGGCACATTTTTGTAATACTACAAACCAAATGTTAAAAACCCTATTATTATTTTTGCGATTCTTATAAACCCAATGTTAAGAACCCTATTATTATTTTTGTAATTCTTATAAATCCAATGTTAAAAACCCTAATGCTATAAATATCGATACTAAACACTTATTTTGTAATGTCGCAATGCAACGTTGAATGTGTTGCAATGTAATGTAACATTGTGACAATAATTGATTGTCACATCGAGATAATGTTTGTCATAATGTGACATTAGATAGATTGTTATACTATTCCATTGTAAGTACATCAAAATTGTGGGTTAATATTAAACCCCAAGATAATTCTAGAAACCTTAATATTAATATTTAACCCCAAGATTAATATTAAAAACCCTACGATAAATATTATAAGCCCTAATATTATAAAACCTAGTACAAATATTATATACTCTATGATTGAAAACCCAATGGAATAAGATTAATATTATATTAGACAAATATTAATATTAATATTAATATTAAAATTAATATTAAGATTAATATTATAAAACTTAATGTAACAAACCTTAACATTAATATGCTAAACCCTAAATTTGTATTTTCACTATATTAAACACTAATATAAAACCATAACATTATACACCCCAAAATAATAAATCCTAAGACTAATATTATAAACCCTAGGATTAATTTTAAACCCTAGGATTATTATTGTAAACCTAAGGATTAATATTACAAACCGTAAGATTAATATTATAAACCCTAATATTATTATACTAAAACCTAGTTTTGTAATATCACAATGCAACATTGAATAAATTGTATTGTATGGTAATGTAGCATTGTGACAATCATTTTTAAATTGATTGTGATATTGTGACAATGCTTGTCACAATGTGATGTTGGATAGAGTTATAGCTATTTTAAACCCCAATTTTGTGATGTCACAATATTGAACCCTAATATAAAACCCTAACATTATAAAACCCAATATAATAAACCCTTAGATTATATTACAAATACTAAGGTTGTTAACCCTAAGTTTAATATACTAAACCGTAGGAATAAAAACTCTAACATTAACGTTATAACACCTAATATTAATATTTTAAACCTTATGATTAACATTAAGTCATAGGATTAATATTATAAACCCTAATATTAAGACAATAAACCCTAATTTTGCAATGTCATAATGTGACATTGAATAAATTGCATTGTAATGTAATATTGTGACAATTATTGTCAAATTGTGATAATGTTTGACACAATGCAATGTTGGATAGATTTATAAATATTTGTAAACCATAAGTTTGTAATGTCACAATGTTAAACCCTAATATAAAACCCTAACATTATAAATCTCAATATAATAAACCCAAATATTAATAGCATAAACAATACCAATATAAACCCTAAGTTTAATATATTAAAACCTAGGAATATAAACCATAATATTAATATTATAAACCATAAGATTAATATTATATACCCTAGCATTAATATGAAACCCTATTACTAATATTACTAGCATAGATCCATCTTAACTCTGGATCTATCAAGCAGTGAGAGGGATCAAATCTATAGAGGTGAAAACCTCTTTTTTGAGTACAAAACTTGAGGAAAGGTTTGCACCTCGAGAGATTTGATAAGTACTGGTGCTTGATAGATCTGGGGTTAAGATGGATCTAGGTTGGTTTCAGTGGTGCATGACCAAAGAAAATCTAACAAACATATGCTTAATTTTATCAATGAAATGTAAAATCATCTAATATTAATATAATCATTTTAAATGTGTTAAAATGTCTAAGACTGAGCCCACGGGGCTTTGGATTGATGGTGAATGGGTGTGTTGTTAAGGCACCCCTTGCGATAGGTCACCGGTTCAAACCCCCGTGGGTACTTAGGTTAGTCTTAACTAGAAAAAAAAAAAAATGTCTAAGACTAATCCCATCAATTTAATTTTAAATTTCCTTACTTAGTTGAGTTTGTTGAGATGATAAATATTGTTAATCACTTTAATGATGAGAAATGATGATATAAAATTTTTGAATATAAAGTGACAATGTAATAGTCTTGAATGATAAAAAATGCGAATATTAAGAATATAATCAAATACAAATAGTTTTCATTGTGATTCATCTCAAACTATTTTCTTCTACTATTCTCATTGTCAACCTTGTTACTTCTGTCATTTTTTCACCTCGGTTGTCATCTTTTAATATCGATTATATGAAAAGGACAGGTTAAATCGTAAACGGTTTAAATCTTCAGCTCGAGCTATTGTAGTAAACATCATACCTTGTCTCTCTTTCTCTCCAATATCAATAGTTTGAATTACTATAACACAAAAATCAATTTACATTGTCAAGTATTTTTTGTGTTTACATTGAAATCAAGGCACAATGTCAATCCAATAACTTTAAATTTAATGGACCATCATACATCCAATTACATCAAATCATAAATCAAAATCTACACTAACATGAATGAATCTAATGCAATAAATCAAATAAGATTAGAAAACAACATTTACACTGAAATCAATGCATCTAATGCAAGCAATCAAATAGGATTAGAAATCAACATTTACACTAAAACCAATGCATCTAGTGCAAGTAAGAAAATAGGATTATAAACCAACATCTACACTGAAATCAATTTATCTAGTGCAAGTAAGTGAATAGGATTATAAACCAACATCTCCACTGAAATCAATCCATTTACTGCAATAAATCAAATAGGATTAGAAATCACCATCTACACTAAAATCAATGCATGTAGTGCAAGCAATCAAATAGGATTAGAAATCATTTGCATTGAAATCAATGCATCTAGTGCAAGCAATAAGATATTATTAGAAATAAACATTTACATTAAAATCAATGCATCTAGTGCAAGAAATCAAATACGATTAGAAATCAAAATCTACACTTAAATGAATGAATTTAGTGCAAGAAACCAAATAGGATTATAAATCATCTACATTGAAATTGATGCATCTAGTACAAGGAATCAAATATGATTAGAAATAAACATCTACTATGAAATCATTGCATCTAGTGAAATAAATATTCTTCCCTCTCTCCCCCTTCCATCTATATCTATATCTCCCTCATCTCTCCTTATTTGTCTCTCTACATTAACCACCAAAACACACATTCGCTCTCACTCTATATCTATCAATATCTCTATTCCTCCCTCCCTCTCTCCATCTCTCTCTTCTTTCCTCTCTTCACTTTCCATCTATATCTCTATCTCCCTTTGCCTCTCTATATCACCCCCAAAACATACAATCTCTTTCTCCAATCTATCTATCTATCACTCCCTCATCCTCTTCCTCTCTCTCTTCCCCTTCTCTCTCTCTCCCTTGCTTTTATCTCTCTTCCCTCTTGTTTTCCTCTTTCCCTCTTCCTTATCACTCCATCTCTCTCTCTCCAACTTTTTCTCTCTGTTTCTTTCTTCTTACCTCCCTCTCTCTCCCCCTCCCACTCCATCTCTCTTTCCCTCCCTCTATCCTATCTCTCACATCCTCTATCTCTTCCTTCCTCTCTTTCTCTCTCTCTAGCCCTATCTCTCTCTTCACCCTCCAAATTTGTTACTATATCCCCCCCTCCATCCTGTCTCCTTCTATCTCCCATTCTCTCCATCTCTTCATCTTTGTCTCTTTATATCACCCCCAAACATACACACTCTCTCTCCATCTCTCCCATGTCACTCCCTATTTCTCTCCACTTCTCACTCTCTATGTATTTCTTCTTCCATCCCTCTCCATCCCTCCAACTACATCTCCCTATCACGCCTTATCTCTCTCCTTCTCTCTCTCATGTACGCTCTCCCATACTTCCTCTCCATCCGTTTCTCTTCTACCTCCCTCTCTCTTCCCCTCTCTCTCTCTCTCTCTCTCTGCCCTCCAATCCTCTATCTTCCCTCCAATACTCTCTATTCCCCAATCACTCTCTTCTCTGTCAAGTCATGTCTGTCACTCTTCCTCTCTCTCCCTTTCTCCTTGCCTCCCTCTCTCTTCCCTCATCTCTCTCTCTCTCTCTCTTTGCCCTCAAATCCTCTCTCTCTCTCTCTCTCTCCAACTTTGTTATTATCTCCCTACCTCTCTCCTTCTCTCTTCCCTTCTTTCTATCTCTCATTATTTGTCTCTATATCTCATCCCTAAACATACACTCTCTCTATCCAACTTTGCCTTGTCACTTCCTCTCTCTCTCCACTTCTCACTCTCTATGTCTTTCCTCTTCCCTCCCTTTCTCCCCATCCAAGTCCATCTCTCTATCGTTCCCACTCTCCTCCTCTCTCGAAAGTCCTCTCTCTCCTCTCTATCTCCCTCCCTCTACCCTCCAATCCTCTCATGTTCACCCTCCCTCTTTCCTTCTCTCTCGCCCTCGTCCATATTTATGTCTCCATCTCCCTCTCTTACCCTTAACTACCTACCTCACTTCTCTCCTTCTCTCTCTCTGCATTCCTCCTCTCCCTTCTCCTTTATTTTATCTCCATCTCTCCCTTGTCACTACCCCTATCTCTCAACCTCTATCACTTTATGTCTTTGTTCTTCCCTCCCACATATATCTAGAGTTAATATACATCATGATATATTAATATATATTATAATATAAAAAAAAATTATATCATATTAATTAAAAGTTATTAAATTAGATAATATTAATATTATAATATATAAATATTAATAATAGATATAATAATAGTAATAATAATAATAATTTTTTAATATTAATATGAGAGTTAATAATGTTTTTTTGCATGGTATTAATAATATTTTGGCCCATTGTATTTGGCTCATAGGCTTCACCTAAAGAAAACTTCCTTTTTTGAGTGTTAGTATGTATAAAGAGGTTTATGGAGTAAATATAAAATGATGTTTTATTTACTTACCATACTTCTGGTTTATTTATTTATCATGTCTCTTTTATTTACCATGGTATTTGACCCATGGTATTAATAATTATTTGTCCATGGTATTTGGCCCATAGGCTTCACTTAAATAAAACCATTTTCTTGAATTTTCGTAAATATAAAGAGGTTTATGGAGTAAATATAAAAAGAGGTTTTATTTATCTACCATTCCTCTACTTTATTTATATTTTTATTTATTTACCATACCTCTCGAGTAAATATAATTTATTTGTTTACCATACCTCTCGTTTATTTATATTTTTATTTATTTACCATACTTTTTTGAGTGTTCGTAAACCTATTTATATTTTAAATTTATATTGTGTTTATACATAATAATAATTAGATTGATTTTTAAATAGGGTCAACATTAGATTAAAAGTGTTAAATGTTAAACATTACATTTACATTTATGATTAAAGTTATATTTTCTTACATGTTTACGTTTTTATGTGAGATCTACCGCCATACTAGGTTGTAGAGCACCTCTCAGTGCAATAAACCCTAATATTATAAGCCCCAAGATTAACATATTAAACTATAATTTTGTAATGTAACAATGTGATTAATAAACTCAAGGTATTAATATTATAAATGAAATTATATATGGTATAAAATTAGATTACTCCTAAGAAGTCATTATCATCCATTAATAAATGTGGTTGATATATGCCTAAGGTTACCATGTTTGTCACAATACAACATTGGATACATTTTTGTAATATTCCAATGTCATTGTATTAAATCCTAATATAAAACCATAACGTTTTAAACCCAATATAATAAACTCTAAGATTAATATTATAAACCCTAATATTAAACATCACTATAACAAATTATAAACCCAATATTAAACCCTAATATTATAAACCTAATATTAAAACCTGGATATTATAAATCCTAATATTAAACCCTAAGTTTGTAATGTCACAATGCAATGTTGAGTAATTGCAATCTAATGTAACATTGCAATAATCGCTGTCAAAATGATTATCACATTTACATAAATTTTGTTGCAACACAATGTTCGACAACTTTTTATACCATTCCAATGTCACAATATTAAACCCTTCTACAAAACCATAACATTATAAAACGAAATATAATAAATCACAAGATTATTATTATAAATCCTAAGTTTAATATATTGAAGTATGAGATTAGTATTTTGAACCCTAATATTAATAATGGACCCTAGCCATCTACTATAAGCATGCATGGTCAACCATGGTCATATTAATATTAATATTGTTATAAAGCACTTGTGAATCTTGATTATGATTGACGAAGTATGACCTTAGTTGGCTAAGGTTAAAAATATTTGACTTTAGTCAAGCATGGTTGACCACTTATGAATGCGGTCGAGTTATAGTAATAGAGGACAAATATGACTGACTTTTTATTTTTTAAATATGGTAAACATATGGTTGAGCAAGTTTGATCATGGCCAACTATTTAAACATGGAAAATAAAGGTTAACTTCGTTTATGTTTGATTAATATGTTTGACTATGTATGAATATTAATATTAATTAATAATAGTAAGAGAATACTCTAAGTGATGAATGTTGAAGAGTGTTGAACGTGAAAATTATTCAAACACTGTAGAACATAGTCAATGAAATTAGTAAATGTGGTTAACTAAGTTTGCAATGTTACATTACAATGTTAGATAAATTACAATGTAATGTGACATTGCAACAGTGCTTGTCACACAGTGATGCTGGATAAATTCCAATGTAATGTGACATTGCCATAATGTTTATCACATTGCGACGTCCAATTAAATTTTGTCACAAAGAAACAATGTAATATTACAACAATGTGACAATGTTTGTCACATTAGGACTTTTTTCACATGGCTTGACCAAGTTCACTATGGGTTGACATGGTTTGACTAATTTTACCATGGTTGACCATAATTCTCGATGATAGATTATGGTTGTCTAGTTTGATAATGGAAGTCTATGTTTGACCATGTTTTACCATGATGACCTAGGTTGATGATAGCTGACTGTATTAAGAATGGTTGGCCATGTTCAACATGGATTGACAATGGTTTTTAATGGTTGATTATGGAGACTATGGTTGACCAAATATTACCATGGTTGACCTAACTTGCCTCTAGTTTAACATGACTAGCATGGTTGACATAGGTTAACAATGCTAAACAAAGTTAACTATGGCTAACAATGGATGACCATGGTGACCATAGTTAACTATGGCCAATCATAGTCAATCATGGTGATCATAGTTGATGATGGTTTAACTATGGTTGGCAAGGTGTGATTATCGTTGAACATTGCTCACTATATTTTCACTATGGTAAATGATTTTTTACTATAGTTGAAGATGCTCGACTATGATTGTCCATGTTCACCATAAAAAGGTTGAGTATCTTGGACAATGTTATCATGTCAATTATTATTAAATGTGGTAAACATAGGGTTGACCAAGTCTGATCACAGCCAAATATAATTTTAAGTTTTATAATAGTAAGTTTTATAATATTAGGGTTAACAATAGTGGGGTCAATATTGGGGTTTAATATTAGGATTTATAATATAGGGTGTTTAATATATAAGATTTAATAATATGGTATCTTTTTTGTGTTCTGCAACAACAATCAAAGAGAGTGAAGGTTAAAGCCAAACATGACTTGAATATTCGTTATAGGCCTCTTCTATGGTTTTATGGATTTATCTAGTTTTATGGATTTATCTAATTTTATGGATTAATTTAAGTCTCTTTAAAAATATATGTTTCCCATGTGACTATTTTTAAAAATCACTAATTGTGTTTTCACTATGATTAATGAATTTTTGGCTAGAGTTGAACATGGTTGACCACGATTGTCTATGTTCACACTAGAAAGGTTGATTGCCTTTGGCTATGTTATAATGTTTCCTATAATTAGATGTGGTATCCGTAAGGTCATAGTCAACTATAAAATTAGGGTTTATAATAATGAGTTAATATTGGGTTTTTAATATTAGGGTTCATAATATAGGATTTAACATTATGATTTCACTTTTTCTTGTATTCTTCAACAATTATATATATATATATATATATATATATAGATAGATAAGTTGTATGGTTCCTCCATACTTGATCTATGGCTTGAGAAACCATGACCCACGAGCATCGAAGCCGTCAAAGTCACCTACATATCGCACTCACCCTAGACCACACCGACCTTAAGCTAACTAGATTTTAGTGTGCCTCCTCACCCTAGTATGGGTACAACATCCTCCATGAAATTTGATCATGGGTTACCTTGTTAGAAAATCTATTTTCAATAACATATGCTAATAGAAATTGACTAATAATCAATTATATAATATTAATTATATTATACTATTATTTTTTATTAATTATTATATTATTAATTATATAATATTAATACTATATTAAAAATTAAATATTTATATATTAATTCTGTATCATTTTCTCTCAAGTCCCATGTTTATGATTGTAAGAAAGCTATGACGCTTATTCTCATTGCATCATATCAAGTAAGAATTACCTAAGAGAATCTACAACCAATCTGTTTTGTTTGTTTGTGATGAGACATATAACCTTGCAACACCTTCCTCATGCAATCATTGAATTTTTAACAACTCTCGTAAATAATAATTACAAGCATATTCCAGTGAACTAATATTTAATTCTAATTTTTCCTTTCTACAAACCATTCTCCTGAAAATTAACAGATTCTCCTTCCTAAAAAAAATTTTGGAGCCTACAAACAAAATATTATTTTTCTTTTTAATTTTTTAATATGACTCTCTTTGGTTTTATACTTCCCTTTCTTTTGAAATATAACTTACCTTAGGTCTTCTAATTTTTAATTTTCTTGGATGCCATGATCAGAAATGCAACGTAAGGGAGAAAGAGTTCATGAGCCTTTCAACAAAAACCAGCAGATAAAAATACATTTTCAATCACTCGTATACATAACACTGAAATAGTTTGATAGCGGCTATAATTACTTTGTTTTTTTTACTTCGTAAAATTTGACCATGTTTATTAAAAATCATCATCAAGTTAATAATTTTGTGCTCCCAGTTAATGGTGGTGTTGATCCAACGCTCCCGTGTGTTTCATGGCATGTGTTTAAATCTAGCGATGTGTCTGTTTACTAACACCTGTGGGTTTTGGTGTAATGGCAATCTTGACTCCAAAAAGTGGTATAAGAGCCAAAGGTCTCAAGTTCGAAACACACCTGGCTCTCGTTGACGGGGGATATTGTTGTGCTCCCAATTAATGGTGGTGTTGATCCAACACTCCTGTGTGTTTCGTGGCATGTGCTTAAATCTAGCGATGTTTCTATTTACTAACACCTATGGGTTTTGGTGTAACGACAATTGTGACTCCAACAGATAAAAATGTACATTTTAATAGAAAATATAAATAAATATTTTTAAAAAATCATATTACATCTGAGCAATTTATTCATTTGATACATGGCACATTATTTCACTGGACACATAGAAAACCTGGATTATGAAAATAAATATAGAATATTATTACATTAACGAAATCTCATTTAACACTTCAAAACATTTATCATACTTCTATAATATCCTCATATGAGATATACAAGTTTCTTATTATACCTTTTGCAATCTCTTCATCTAGTATATCCAATATATTTATCTATTATACAATTTCTTCAAAACGGGGTAGATTTTTGCTGAAATTTCATCATTTTAATTTTATTATTATTATTCATTATTTTAATTTATTAATATTATTATAGTTCATCATTTTAATTTATTATTATTGACTCCATACTATTGAAAATTAAAGTGTTATATATTTACTTGTTATTCATTTTTAATAATCTAAATATTAATTTAAGTAAAGTATTTCAGTAGAAATCACATAAGATAAATTTTTGGCCCTATAAGTTTTTTTTCACATCAAGTTTGCACGTATACGTCAAGTTTTTTCCTCAAACCAACATATGTATGTGTGAAATGTGAAAAGGTTAATACATTATATATGTTTTTATATTTATTATGAAACATATGTAATTATATGTTGGAATTTTGAAACGTATATTTTAAAAAGGAGTAGGAATTTTGAAAAGGGTGTTTTAAAAGGAGGAAGGCCATTATTACTATAGAGTAATAATTAAATTTTTATTTTTAAGTGGAGTTTTTTGTGTTTTGGGGCGTGAATTTGATTGAAAATGGAGACAACAGTTATAGATATGGAGAAGTTGAGCGGGACTAATTTCGCCCTATGGAAATCATAGATGGAGGATATACTGGTTTTAAAAGATCAGTATTTGCTGATTAAGGGTACAACAAAGAAATCTTCATCGATGACAAATGAAGAGTGGAATAAGCTAGATAGAAAGGCGATTGCAACAATCTGCCAATATTTAGCAAAGAATGTTTATTTCAATGTGTCTGGAGAAAATATGGCTGAAGGATTATGGAAGAAGCTTCGTGATCTATATGAGAAGAACACGACATCAAATAAAGTGTTCTTGATGAAGAAGCTTTATAATCTCAAAATGAAGGAGGGTGCTTCAGTTGCTGAGCACTTGAATGCATTTAATATTATTATTAATCAGTGTGCCTCTATTAAAATCATTTTGCATGACGAAATTAAAGATATTTTGCTAATGTGTTCTATGCTAGATAGTTGGGAAAATTTAATTGTAGTTGTGATCACTTTAACAACTGCAAGGACCCTGAAGTTTGATGATGTCAGCAGCAGTTTAATGAATGAGGAGCTGCGACGCAAGTCAATTGTGGAAAACCAAGGAGGAGAGGCTCTAGCTCTAGCTGATCGTGGTAGGAGAATGGATCAAGGCCAGCAAGGGCGATCAAGATTGAGAGGCCGATCAAAATCAAGGAGAGGTAGAATCATTTGCTTTCATTGTGGCAAACCTAGGCACATGAAGAAATAATGTCGATTCTGGAAGAAAGCACATAAGGATCAAAGACCATCTAATACAAATCACAAGTCATCCAACAAAAATGAAGGTGAGAATACTACTGTAGCCACAGATGGTGATGTGTTGTTTACTGTTTTAGTAGAGGATGCATGTGTATATACATCTAGCAGTAACTTTGATTGTATCCTTGACTCTGGGGCATCTCACCATGTAACCTCATGCAAAGATAGTTTTGTTTCATATAATCTTGGTGATTATGGTAGAGTGCATTTGGGGAATAATCATTTTTGCAGTATTATTGGAGTGGGAGATGTCCAGATCAAGATGAAAAATGGAAAATATATATTGTTGAAACAGGTCAGGCATGTACCAGAAATGTGCATGAGTTTAATCTCTATGGGATGACTAGTTGATGAAGGATATTTGACAAGCTTTGGAAAAGGAGGCTGGAAAGTTAGCAAAGGTGCATTGGTCGTGGTCAAAGGACTCAAGACAGAAACATTATACACATTGAAGACACTAATAGGAAAATCAGATTTGGCTGTTGTCACAAAAGAAGGAAATTCAGTAGATCTGTGGCATAAGCATTTGTGTCACATGACTGAAAAGGGCTTAAAAATCATTGTTGGTAAAAATTTATTGCCAGGTTTGAAATCCTACTATCTGGATCTTTGTGAGCATTGTATATATGGTAGACAAAGAAGGGTTTCATTCCTTAGAGGTGGCCATGATAGAAAGAAAAATGTGTTAGAATTGATACAGTCAGATGTGTTTGGGTCTGTTAACATCAAATCATTAGGAGGAGCATCATATTTTGTAACATTTATAGATGATGCATCCAAAAAGGTTTGGGCATATCATATGAAAAATAAAAGCGAAGTGTTTGGAATATTTCAAAAATTACATGTTGCTGTTGAAAGAGAGACTAACAAATTGTTGAAGTGTTAAAGAACAGATAATGGTGGAGAATATTTCTCAAATGCATTTAAGGAATATTGTAATAGGTTTGGCATAAAGCATGAGAAGACTGTGCCTGGTACTCCTCAACAGAATGGTGTCACAGAAAGGATGAATCACACCATTAAAGAAAAGGTATGAATTATGTTGTCCAATTCCAGTTTGGAGAAGAATTTTTGGGCTGAAGCAGTCAGGACCACTTGCTACCTCATAAATAGATCTCCAAGTATAGCCTTGGATGGCAGTATCCCTGAAGAAGTTTGTACTAGTAAGAATTTCAATTATTCTCACTTGAAAATCTTTGGATGTGAAGCATTCTTACATATTCCTAAAGAAAATAGAACTAAGCTAGATGACAAATCTATGAAATGCATATTTTTGGGATATGAAGATGAAGATTTTGGTTATCATCTATGGGATCCAGTCAAACATAAAATTATTAGAAGCAGGGATGTTATATTTAATGAGTCAGAAATGTTCAAGAGGACTGTAGGTGAGTTGGAGGTCAAGAAGGTTATTGACAAGTTTGAAGAGCAGTAGGAAAACATACCACAAATACAAGAAAATGAACAGCAAATTCAGTAGCATGAAGAACAAGTGGAAAATGATAAACAACAAGAAGAAGGAATCTTGCAGGAACCTTTACATGAGATTCAACCTGATAATGCACCACCATAGTTGGTTCACACATCTTCTAGGCCTCATAAGCCTTCACAAAGGTATCCTCCTTCAAACTATATTTTTTTGACTAATGAAGGTGAGCCTAATTGTTTTCAAGAAGCTTGTAAAGTTGAGAACAATAAAGAATGGAAGAAAGCAATGGAAGAAGAAATGAACTCTTTGTAGGAAAATAAAACTTGGGAGTTGGTAAACCTCCCAAAAGGAAGAAAGTCTCTACAAAACAAATGGGTGTATAGGATTAAGCATGAAGGTGACGAAAACAATGAGAGGTATAAAGCAAGACCGATGGTGAAAGGTTTTGCCCAAAAAGAAGGTATTGACATCACTGAAATTTTCTCACCTGTTGTTAAAATGTCATCCATTAGGGTCATTCTTGGTCTAGTTGTTGCTTTAGACCTAGAATGTGAATAGTTAGATGTAAAAACGGCATTCCTTCATGGTGAATTGGAGGAAGAAATTTATACGGAGTAGCCAAAAGGCTTCATAGAAAAAGGCAAAGAAAACCTTGTTTATAGGTTGAAGAAGAGTCTCTATGGGTTGAAACAGGCACCTTGACAATGGTATAAGAGATTTGATTCATTCATGTTGGAACATGGTTTTCAGAGATTGGAAGCTAACCAATGTGTCTATATCAAGAGGTATGATCAAGGAACGTATATCATATTATTGTTATATGTTGATGACATGTTGATTGTTGGGCATGATAAGAATAAGATCAGTAGGTTGAAGAAAGATTTGCGTAGCAAATTTGGAATGAAGGATTTGGGACCAGCACAACAGATATTTGGCATGTGGATTATGCGTGACAAGAAAAACAAAAGGTTGTGGTTGTCACAAGAAAATATATCAAGAAGGTGCTTGAAAGGTTTAATATGAAGGATGTCGAGCTAGTTGGTACGCCCCTTGCAGCCCACTTCAAGCTGAGTACTGAATTATGTCCTAATAATGACAAAGAGAAAGAAGAAATGAGCAAAGTTCCTTATGCTTCAGTAGTTGGTAGTTTGATGTATGCCATGATATGCACACGACCAAACATTGCATATTTAGTGGGAGTGGTGAGCAGGTTCCTTGCTAATCTAGGAAAACAACATTGGTAAGCAGTAAAATGGATTTTGAGGTATCTCAAGGGTACTAGTCATTATTGTTTATGTTTTGGTCATGATGAGACTGTGCTTGAAGGATTTACAGATGCAGATATGGTTGGAGATATGGATACCAGAAATTCCACTATAGGTTATTTGTATACATTTGCAGGTGCAACAGTATCTTGGGTGTCAAGGCTACAAAGAATAGTAGCCCTCTCTACAATAGAAGCATACTACATAACTACAATAGAAGCTTGTAAAAGGATGTCGTCGATGCAGCAATTCCTAGGATAGATAGGAATAAAGCAAGACAAGTATGTGTTATATTGTGATAGTTAGAGTGCCATTCACTTGGAGAAAAACCCAGCATTTCATTCAAAAACCAAGTACATTGACTTAAGTTACCATTGGATCTCGCATGTGTTGGAGGAAGAACAGTTATCCTTGGAAAAGATCCATAGAGATAGGAACCCTGCTGATATGCTCACTAAGATTCTACTATGAAATAAACATGAGTTATGTAGAGGCATGGTATGACTCGGTGTGACTTGATGACTCTTATTTGGCTTCAAGTGGGAGAATGTTAAGTGTGAAGCCAAATTCACACAGGATGATAGATCATTCTAGATCTGATCTTTCTAGATCTCCAGGATTCTAGATCTTTCTACATCGCCATTAGTTTCTAGATCATTCTAGATCTCCATCTTAATCACATACAAGATTCTAGATCCTTCTTCTGCCTCTATAAATTTGTAATTTCTCTCGTCAAAGCAAGAAAGCAAGCCAAGGCCCAACCCTATTATATAATGCAAAGTGATTTCCGTTCTTTAGTGAATGTTTTATCTATTCCACTGTTTCTAACTAAGTAATCTTGTTGTTTCTCCATTTGTTTGTCTTTGTGAATTATTCTCTGCTTTTTCCATCTAAGTCTCTCAGTACAAATCTGCTGTGTATTATGTATGCTCTAGTATAAAATAATTTAAGTATTTCGGTAGAAATCTCATAAGATAAATTTTTGGCCCTACAAGTTTTGAGCCAACAAGTGTTGTTCAAGATGAAGAGACATACTATGCCAAAGGCTTAAATATAGAACAATGTATAGACCATCAGTTCAAGTCTCTACATCTTTTTAGAAAAAGTAGATCTCTCTTCAACTTGGAAACCCTTAACGGAGACCATTCAAAATGATCAACTTTAATAGCATGGGGTAGTAATTTTTGTAGTCATGCTTCTGTGATCCATAATAAATTAAGCAAAGCTGAAATTTTTGGCCAAGGAATTTCCAACCAACCAATGTGCTTCACAAAGGCTTAACTAGAGAGCAATGTAGAGACCATAATTTCACTCTCTACATCGTTTTAGGAAAGCCAAATGTGTATTCAACTTGGAAAATTATGGTATCTACATTGCTCTCTATTTACTTCGTTTTAGAACAACCAAATATGTCTTCAACTTGGAAAATTATGTCTCTACATTGCTCTCTATTTAAGCCTTTGCAGTAGATCTCTATTTAAGCCTTTGCAATAGACTGTCTCTTCATCTCTTCCCTAAGATGAACCACAAGTTTTCGTTAGAAACTGGTAGGCCCAAAATTTCTCTTATGTGATTTTTACTGAAATACTTTGGTTAATTTATTATGGATCACAGAAGCCTCAATCCATAAATTACTATAGTATACCTAAGGGAAACTCGTATTAAAGTGAGAAATTGGTATTAAAGTTCATCACTTTGAATGGGATCACAGAAGCCTCAATACATAAATTACTACAATATACTTAAGGGAAACTGGTATTAAAGTGAGAAATTGGTATTAAAGTTCATCACTTTGAATGATCTAGTTTAAGAGTTTCCAAATTGAAGACAGATGTGAAAGTTCCAAATTTCTACTGAAAAACTTTGATCACAGAAAGCTAAATACAACAATCAAAATATTCTTAATATCATAATAACTAATTCAATTATTTAACCTTTATTTATTTTCTTGGTTAGATTTTAGATATTCTCAAAATCCAATAAAATAACTTCAAAATCTCCTCCAAGACTCTTTGTTTTTTCCAACACATTATCACTATTCATGTCGTAAATTAACGTATAAATAGTTCAATCTATTATTCATTATTAATAATCAAAATATCAAAGATCACATGATTAAATAGTAATACACAATCGATGATAACATACTAAAATCTCAAGAAAAATCAAGACTCTCTTGATATTAAGATCATTCGGGTTAAATAGCAAAGTACGATGGATTATAACCTCCTCAAATCTCAAGCAAAAACCAAGACTTTCTTACTATATCATTTGAAACAAATTATACTTTTTGTTATTAATAAAAACAGTTGAATGCATTTGAAGGCGAAAAATTAATTTGCAGCTTTTCTCTTCCATGGAATCCTTATGTGGATTGCACAATTTTAATGTATAGCAGCAAATTCAATTATTTAACATTTATTCTCTTCGTAAGATTTTAGATATTCTCAAAATCTAATAAAAAAAATTCAAAATCTCCTCCAATGATTAACTTCAAAGTCTCTATAACAAATTTCAACCATTCACTTTCGTTCTCGATTCTCATTTTTACCAGCTGAGTGGAGTTCACACAACAGTAAAAGCACTGTAATGGCTAGTGTTGAAACCTTCTCACTCGTATTAGCCAGTTTTCGAATTAATCACCCATGGCCAAAATGCTCCAAACCACCAATGACGCTCTATGAGAAATCACTGAAGTACAATAATCAAACTCCAAATTCCAAATTCCAAATTCAAGATTCCAAATTCAAAAGGACTGATATGTTCTACCAAGAAATCAAGATTTGCTCGAACATCGTCATAATAAGTGAAGTATTCTATATCGTACATCACCTAGGTCGCTTCAGAATTTCCCTCTGCATTTAATTGGCTTTGCTTATTTCAACCCATTTGATCAACATTTTAGCTTTCAACAGTGGCCTTGTTATTCTGATTGGTTTACGCCTTCAACTCAATATCATCTTCCAAAGGCTTTATATCTCCTTTGAGCCTGATCTTGCCCTTGAATACTTTCACAGCGTATGTCTGTTTACTATAATCCATATTAGGTCATTTATTTTGTCGAGAATGGTCGGGAGATAACTGTCATGCACCAACGTTTAGTGATTGGTTCGCTGGAAGCCCCATCCGCCATTCCAATACCGTTACACCCAACAAAATTTCTCTGTGTATGGTACGCTTAGACCCATATTGTAAGGTCCTCGGGTTGATGACTCGGTTGGGCACCGGGTGGACCGGGCATGGCATGGGTGCGCGGGCGAGATGACGGGTGCGTGGGCGAGTTGGAGTGCACGGGCGGGCGCATGGGCGAGTCGAACCGCACGATGGACGCGCGGGCGAGCGCACACAGCGGGCACGCCGACAAGCACACGGGCCGGCTGACGCACACGACAATGTGACGAAAGGGCGAGCTTGGTGCGACGATACAACATGCGATGGAGAATACAAGGGGAAATGCGACGGTGTTTATACCAACTCTTTGGAGCGATGAACGATGGTGAAGGCCGACTACATGATGGGAAAACATCATATGTTTGGGGTGCTTAAAGGGGTGTGCAACACGAGTTTGGGTGGTCGGCCAAGCCACCACCCCACCCTTGAACATGCATATATATTGGAGCGTTTTGGAGCTCATTTGCATTCAACAAGTTCGATCAGCACATCTTCTACGATCTTGAAGACAAGTGCACAGTTTTAGAGGAGGCTTGAGCGCATAGCTCATGCGCACTCCTTGAGGATGCACTTGTGGAGATTGCTCACGGTGAGAGGTGAAGGTGTTGGGCAAGACGTGCCCAGGTTGGTTGTACAGTTGTGATATTGTGCCGGGACTTGGCGAGGGTGTCTTGGTGGCTCGGGTGAGCACCCACCCATCGTGCAAGGTGTGCACAAGGTTGTAAAAGGCAGGGTTGCCTCTGATTGTAAAATTGGCTAAGTATGAGACTTGGTCTTGCCAAGACATACTTGTATATTGTAAACTGATATTCTTAATATATTATCGGGCAGACTCAATGTTCAGGGAGTTGCCCCTCCATTTATACTGTGCAATTGTTGTTCTCTTTTATAATTGTTGATGATAATGAATGAGTATGGGTGTTCATTAGTATAAAGGATAAACATAATATTGCTTGGTTGCAAAACACAAACTAAGTAAGGAAAAGGTGTAATAGGCGTAGTCCACGAACATTAGTATTGGTGAAAAGAAAGTTCGGTGGTGCCACACCTCACTATAAGCGGTTGGAAGACTATCGCAGGTGGTGGGGCGTGACAGATGGTATTAGAGCTTCAGTTTGAAGCTGGTGAGCAGGGTTGCTTGTGACAATGGAAAAGGGTTTTGCAACCTTCAAGGAATTTGAAGGGAGTTTACTTGAAGAGTCAAGAGAGGTTGAACAAAAGTTTGCAGAATGGGGCAAAGGCTTGTTCAAGGCAAAGGATGCTCTTTGCGCCTTGGTCAAGGAAGGGATTTCTGACAAGAATAGGGACGAAGCCTATCGACTTGCGAAGGAAGTGGACTTGTTTGAAGCATAACTCAAGGAATTGGAAATAAGGCAGAAATTGATTCAAAAAAAGTGGGAATGGCTAACTCTTGAGGTGAAACATTCCATAGCTTTGAATCGTAAGGGGAAAGCTGCAAAAGGTAAGAAGAATGAAGATGCTTCTGTGCGGATGATGCAGATACTTGGTGCTTCTACTACTACAGAGGTGGTCTCTAAGAGGGATCCTGAAAGGAAAAAATTGGAGTATGTTCGAATGAAGGTTGGATGTGCTGATATACTCTCTATGGTGGATAGTGGGGCTTCTCACAACTTCATGGGCGAGGATACTGCGAGAAGAATTGGGCTGAAATTTGTACCGACAAAGGCACAAATCAAGACAGTGAATTCTCCTCCTGTTGAAATTCTTGGTATAGCAGAAAGGGTGGACACTACACTTGGTGAATGGACAGGGAAGGTTGATTTCACCATAGTGTGGATTGATGACTATGAAGCTGTATTGGCGATGGAATTCATGAAACAATTTGATGCTATGATTGTTCCACATTTGAAGAAGCTCTATATTTACGATGGAAGTGAAGATGTACCCATTGGTGTGCCAACCATTGGTGTGACAAGGCCTGATTGTAAATTGGGAGTGATGCAAATGGAGGACGAGAAGAGAATGGGAGACATGAGTAAGCCGTTGTCTACTGTTGAGGCAAAGCTTACCGAGCAGTCATTGGTCATCAAGTCACTTTCAGATAGCATCTTTGATTTGTCAAGAAGGCTAGAGTTGGTTGAGGATGACGATGATGATGAGGAGGTGTATGTGAGGTCGAATGTCCAGAAGGAAGACCGGGTTGCTTGTCTACAAAGGATGGATATTGAGGATCCTGATAGGTTGATCGAGTTGATCAGTGATGGAGAGCCTTCAGGCTCTACTCCCTCTACATCGTCTTAGATGAACAAGAAGATGGGGCTCATTGTTAGCTGCTCATGGCAGTGAGTCCTTAAACATGTTGAGCAGGTATGATTTATGGTCTAGGGATGGCTTGGCATCAAGCATCATGACATGTTGCAGATGAGATGGATGGAGTTTCCATGGATATGAGCATGGATTATGGAGATAGATTCTTGATGAGTCAAGAATGTGGTAAGATGTTTTGAGGAACAACTAATGATGGCATGAGGATGTTCACTCTCATGGGTTGAGCATGACAGTTGGATTAGCTACCCAACTAGTTCAGACATGGGGTCACGAAGTGTGCAGAAATATGTTAGCATTGTGTTGGAGTATCATGACAGAGGGTCACATTGATGACGAATGATGAGGTCGACACGAGATGTTGCAGTGGAGATTGTGGCAGAGAGGTCGATGATCATGGATCGAGATGATATCTGATATATGACATACCGATGAGGTATATGCCTTGGTATGGTGAGCTTGGTGGCAGTTGGTCACTAAGTTAGAAACATGATGGAGATGGAGTTCTACATATGTTGCAGGGATGTTTTCCTTATGTGGAGAAGTTGACATCATGGATAATGATGATCTTGGTGGATGGCTACCGAGATGGTATTTTGTTGAGGACGATAACAATTTCAGGTGGAGGATGTAAGGTCCTTGGGTTGATGACTCGGTTGGGCGCCGGGCGGACTAGGCATGGGCACGGGCGCGCGGGCGAGATGACAGGCGCGTGGGTGAGTTGGGGTGCACGGGCGGGCGCACGGGCGAGTCGAACCGCACGACGGACGCGCGGGCGGGCGCGCAGGTGAGCGCACACGATGGGCGTGCGGGCCGGCGCGCAGGCGGGCGGACGCACACGACAATGCAACGAAAGGGCGAGCTTGGTGCGAGGATACAACATGCGATGGAGAATACAAGGGGAAATGCGATGGTGTTTATACCAATTGTTTGGAGTGATGAACGATGGTGGAGGCCGACTACACAATGGGCAAACATCATATGTTTGGGGCACTTAAAGGGGTGTGCAACACGAGTTTGGGTGGTCGGCCAAGCCACCACCCCACCCTTGAACATGCATATATATTGGAGCGTTTTGGAGCTCATTTGCATTCAACAAGTTCGATCAACTCATCTTCTACGATCTTGAAGACAAGTGCATAGTTTTAGAGGAGGCTTGAGCACATAGCTCATGCGCACTCCTTGAGGACGCACTTGTGGAGATTTCTCACGGTGAGAGGTGAAGGTGTTCGGCAAGACGTGCCCGGGTTGGTTGTACAGTTGTGATATTGTGCTGGGACTTGGCGAGGGTGTCTCGGTGGCTCGAGTGAGCACCCACCCATCATGCAAGGTGTGCACAAGGTTGTAAAAGGCAGGGTTGCCTCTGATTGTAAAATTGGCTAAGTATGAGACTTGGTCTTGCCAAGACATACTTGTATATTGTGAACTGATATTCTTAATATATTATCGGGCAGACTCATTGTTCAGGGAGTTGCCCCTCCCTTTATACTATGCAATTGTTGTTCTCTTTTATAATTTTTGATGATAATGAATGAGTATGGGTGTTCATTAGTATAAAGGATAAACATAATATTGCTTGGTTGCGAAACACAAACTAAGTAAGGAAAAAGTGTAATAGGCGTAGTCCATGAACATTAGTATTGGTGAAAAGAAAGTGTTCGGTGGTGCCGCACCTCGCTATAAGTGGTTGGAAGACTACCGCAGGTGTAGGGGCGTGACACGTATGGAGCGGTCATTGAAGATTGGGGAAGTAGGTTTGAAGCTATTTCGATTGAAATGAAGCTGCGACTCTTCTGATTCCCGGTCGAATCTTCATGGATTGAATCTAGTGGTGACCAACCAGGTGGGCGAAGGAATAGACATAGGACCAAATGGTCTTAGTTTTCCTATTAAATATTCATCAATTATTTTGTAACGCGCAAGAGGAAAGTGGTGGGAAAAATCATATCATTGGAATGCTTTTTAAGACGAAGAATATTGTGATCAAATCTTCTCCGTTCATTTCAAAAAGGAAAATAGCAATTCACATTCACCCACTTGAAGTTGAAATATATATGTTTATATATTTCTCTTCTATATATATATAATCATGAAAGTGATATTATAGGTTTTGATTCTCTTATAATTTAGTTTTTATAGGAAAAACATTAAATTTTATGTTTAATTCAATAATATTAGTATAAATATATTTCCATTTTGAATTTATTAAATGGGATCAAATCTTTTTTTCAACTTGTAACATTTGATTTTTTTACACACTTGTAAATCTGAAGCTCATATGGATCAATGTTGTTTTTTATTTTTATTTTTTCTAAACCATTATATATATACACACACAGATATATATATATATATATATATATATATATATATATATATATATATATATATATATAGGTTTATTTTTGTAAATAAACTTATTTCTATTAAATTGATATCATCGACATTATATGAAAATATTTTTTCCATGGTGTGTTAGATTAGAAACATAAGCAATCTCAAAAGTCAATGTCTTTTATCACAAATGTCCATAAGTACTAACATGATACATCCAAGAAGATTTACTCACAAAGACTTTATTATCCAATATTTGTAAAGTGAAGTAGAAAAACTATAAGCTAACTAAAAAAGATTTACTAACCAAGGGTTCATTATCCAATATTTTTTAATTCTAGAGTGAAGTAGAAAAACAATAAGTTAGCTAAAAACAACATAGGACACTGAGATATCAATGGTGCCTAGAATGACACACCAGTGGTGCTTGGAATGGTCTGATTGAGTGAAGGTGTATGATTTGGTTTGCTGCAGGTTTCTTCAATACTTTTTCACCTTGGGGGTAACCATAATACACAAAATTACATATATATCCATTTGGCATATTTCTCTCACATGCTTTATAATTTTTATAATTTGGCATTGATAAAAAAGAGTTCATTGGAATTATTGTTAAAATAATCTTATTAGTTAAATTAAATATGAAATCCTCAAAAATAATGGTTAGTTATATGAATCATTATTTTAGTTTATACTGTAATTTATAATATAATTGATTTTGCCTAGAGGCCCATTCTACATCCCATTATGAGGGACATGTGTAATTCTTTTATGTTCACCCTCGAAACATGATTCTCTTAACATAATATATATATATATATATATATATATATATATATATATATAATCTATATAAAAATAACAATGTCAATTATAATAAAACACAAAAATCGATATACATATTTAAGTAGTTTTATTTTTTGTGTGGGGTAAATATTGTATTTCCTTCTAAACTCGAATTTACATAGAAGTGCTAGATATCTTAGGTTTGTCTTTCACTAGGAAGATCAAACCACAACCAAGAGTGCACTCTTTGCAAAGAGGATATGATATTAAAATATGAAAATAGACTAAAAGGATGAGATGTGAACTAAAAAATATGCTAGATAGGAAGTTAGGACAAACTATAAGATCAAAATGTAAATAATATGGAGCATGCTACAAGCTAAGCATATGAACCAAAGTCTATCGAAATAACCTGAATAGAATCTTAATTGTTTTCAGGGTTGTGTCCTATCGAACGAAGAATAACCAAGTGCTACTCAGTGTGATTCAAGTACTATTGTAGGTTTCTCAAGTCATGATGTAAATTCTCCAGATATTTTACGATGTATGCTCTATACTCGAACCAATCCATAAGAATTTGGTCAAGGAGAAGCTTTAGGTGCATGTATAATTCAATGATGTACATGTACTAGTTGAAGTATTCGAACATGTGTCCAACATTAGGAACCCGGTTAGCGAATTTGATGAGAACCTCAATGTATGAAAGCTACTAATGAGTGGAGGCTCTCTCACCTTCCATATGGCATATCTCTTGCTAGATGGGGCCCAAGGTGAGATCCTGAATCATAACACTTGTTTCCTACTAGTAATGTTAGGTACATGAGTGACCTAGAGAAGCATGTTATTGATAATAAGATTCCCCTTGGTAGACACATTCACATTAACGATGCATGGAGGAGGCCACAACAAGGAGCAAATTTCAACATGCCAAGAAAAGAGGATAACATGGGGTGGACCAAGTGAGAGGAGCCATGTGAGGAGGCAAAGGGGTCAGGTGGGAGGAGTTCAAATGAACATGTGGTTTCAAAGAGGAAAAACTAGATTACATACAATAGAGAGGAAGAGTAAAGTCAGAAGGAGGTAGAAGTAAAAGCATGATGCATATCAAAGATGCTAGCTAGAGAAAGCATACATTTATAGGAGATCTACCAAACAAGAAATGAAATGTCTTTATATCTAGGTGAGAGATGGAAGAGGAGCGCCCAACAAAGATGATGGCCAGAGGAAAAGTTGTAATATGAAAAAAATCATGAATAGAGAGCAAGTAGTGACTGGTATGTAAACCATATATGACCAATGCTCCCACCGAGGAGGTCCAATGACCATAAATATTCTATGTTGTCATGCACAGGGAACTTGAATTAGAAGCCATTGCATGCATGCAAAATTAAACAAAAAGAAATGAAAAACAATCTTGCACCAGTGTGCCATAGTACGCATTGGAGGGCACCCATGTGTATTCATATGGTGGAACTACAACTAAGTATCGATACAAAAGTAAATAATCCTAGCCAAGGCTCACAAAAATGACTCGGTTAGTGCCCATGAATTATATTGACAACATGCAAACATGAAGTTACAAGCAAGGAATATTGATGGAAAAATTCTCTAGATGACAGTATTGATATGGAGGGGATAGGTGTTAGATATAGGAGGAGGAGAATAACCACCACACAAGCCAGGATCTTATAGACATAGCATTTCAAGACATATCCAATGTTTTTATCATAATCAAGCATATGATAAGGTGACCATCCACCACTTCCCATGAATAATTCTCTTGATGTGTGGGGATAGTCATAAATACATGGCTATGGGTGGATGATTGCACATCCCCAAGCTCTTTGGCTAGGTGGAAAAATGACTACCCACCATCGCATTTGAAATATATGCACCCCATCTTAGACTAATGCATCTTTCTTAATAAGCTACCAACATTTTTATTTGAGAGAAGTCTCTTTCCAAAGGTTCCTGGTGGAGGAGAGAGCTAAAAAAGAGTCCAAACATCCATGGTTAACTAACAAATCTATGACATTGTGGCTAATCCACTCAACGTAGGAGCAAAAGAGGAGTGGGATTGGTTCAAAAGGGATCAAGCCTTAAAAATAAGTACTTCTAGAGAAATTTTGAAGACTTTATGTATGGAGGTTCCATTTTGATGCTTCCATAACATTTATATTATAATCTAAGAATTACCTTCCACAAATATTTTAGAGTAGCCTTGTTCCTTCACAATTTCTAGACGAATGATGAGGCTAGTGAGTTTAACTACATTTTTTTTTGTTTATATCCAAGGAGCCTAGGTATATGTGGAGTGGAAGGTGATTATTGCCTCTAGAAATACATATAAATACATTTAGACCTCAATTCCCTCATGAAGCATCATCACATATAAGTTTGAGGAAATTATTAGGGAGGGAACCATATAGATGGAATGGTGGACAAAGGAAGAGGGTTGGGGGATGGAGAATGGAGAAAGGTATAGGGGAGAAGATGCCATCAAAGAAGAATTAATAATTCTTATATATGAGGTTTGCAGACAGATGGGGACTAGGGGGAGGAAATAATGCATTATTTGATTTTGGCAAGAGTTGTGTTCCAAAAAGAGTTATGAGAAGAGAATGATCCTTCAATTTTTTTTCTGTTTCACTCTTTTAAAATCCCCAAAGAAAGAAACCTGGGGACAACACCTAGATAAGATTGAGAACCTTCTTGGAGAAGGCACAATATTTCTAGTTAGAAATAGTTTTGGGAATGATGAATTGGTCTCTAATTGAGCAAGAAAGATGACCCCAGAGGGAGGTGGGGAAGGTGCAACTTTTGAAGATATTCTATAGAAATTCTAAATGACGAAGAAAAAATAGGCATATGGAGGGACATTGATAATTACACTCTACAATGTTGTCCCACTTTCAACTATTTTTAAAGAAAAAGTCAAATAAAAATGGATATTTTTGGTTAGGTGTGTTGTTTCAATATTTTATCCCATACCTCCTCTTTGGGTATGTCATGATGAGCTACTTCCAAATGGTAAGCCTCCGCAGTAGTGAAATTTCCTTTTGTACAGTATCCCCATTGAATTTTGTTTAGGTAAGCTAAAGTGGGGATCAACCTTTGATGAAGGTTTACCTAGAATTGCTTCCATTGGTTGTCCATTGGTTGAGCATCCCAAAATGAAGTCAGTCTCCATTATCACCATTGTTAATTAAACTTTGTCTTATGCCTGTAGTCTACAAGTTTAATTAAGCATTGGGAAGTCATGTGTTCCTTCATATGAGTCAGTTGTTGAATTTTTCAAAAGTTTGTGAACTACTTCAAAGAGTCCTCTTGAAATAGTGTCATGCATCCATCCTCAATTTCCTAGAATAATTTATATTAGATTAAGTGAATACCATTTGTAATGCACCCCTTCCTAATGCCAACCTGACACACTAGTTAGAAGTAGGTGGTTACTACATTGACCCATAATCTAGGTAGTATTATGGAAATTGGGTATAAATTTTTCACTTTCTTCTACCTTTTAAACACTCAAAACAAAAAATGCCATTGCATTTGTCCTGTCGACACAATTCTAACGATATAAAATTTGTCCCAATCAAACTCTAGAATTTCAATTTATGACCTTTAAAATCCCTATTAGCCTAAAAATGGCATCATTGTTTTCCTACCATATGGCACCCACTTGGTGTCCACGTGGCATGCCTAAAAGTCTTATTGTGTACACACACACACACACCCACACCCAATCAATTTTAAGTCAGACCCTATAAAATCCCACAAAACTACCATAGACAAGACCTGGAACGAAGTTCCAAATGGGCCAATCGCAACCTATGTGGCAGACATATCATATA
Source organism: Pinus tabuliformis (assembly GCA_031772625.1). Taxonomy (NCBI): domain Eukaryota; kingdom Viridiplantae; phylum Streptophyta; class Pinopsida; order Pinales; family Pinaceae; genus Pinus; species Pinus tabuliformis. The sequence goes on from CM062811.1 coordinate 958,400,755, forward strand.
CAGATATAATCAAAGGAGGATGACTTAACTTTAATGTGGCCACTTTTTTTTAGCTTTTAGGAATAGGAAATTAAACCTACATGATTATGTGTGTGTGTGTGTATAGATATATATATGCCAACGTGTTCCCACTTGATTAACCCATATCTTAAGTTTTCTATTCACAGATTGCAACCATCCCCAAGGCTTAGCACCCAATCCTTTAATTTCTTCCACCATCTGATATCCAACTGGGACACATCAATTTGTCAGGGGGCATCATCAGCTAAACACTCCATCCCATGAAGTTTCCCTTAACATGACAACCCAAGGGTGAGTCATCCTGACAATCCATAATTACTGTGTAAAGGGATGCCTTTGGGTAATGGACTCCAGGAAGGGAATTTTCTTGTTAATTTTCACAGTAACCTTCTATCTCTATGGACCCCACCACAAATGTTTTAGCAATTCTCTACTCTTCCCATGTGGTCACTCCATCATCTCATCATCTAAGGTGTAGGGTCCAACTAACCCTGAATATTCCATATCTCTAGACATGTGACACCATCCTAGTCCCTATCATCCCAAAACTCCCCATCCAGTGCACCTCCCTTTAACTTCTAAGGATGAGACCTCAAGGTCATGACACCTTGGGCACCTTCCTTACCGCACACTTAAATCACTAGGGAGTCTGTCCTTTGATGTATTCATATGGCAGTGATTTGATTTTGCTTCCCCATCCCATTAAGGGACATGCTTTTATTGAGGCTAAACAAAATTTGGGCATCACTTTTCCAATGTACAATGGCCATTTATGAGCATAGTACACCTGCCTTTGGTTATCGGGATTGAACAAGATGTCATGACACAACGCTCCGAGAACACTACAATATATATATATATATATATATATATATATATATATATATATATATATATATATATATATATATATATATATATATATATATATATATATATATATATATATGCTTTCATGAATGGAGCAAGGTGATTATAGAAGGATTGGTTTCGTAAAAAATTAACTCAATTACACTGCATTCCATACTGCCTATGCTTGCTCATGGAGATGTAAACACACACATACACTTATAAATTTATATGTTCTATACTCATGAGAAATTAGTCAGTTACGACTACCTCTCATGGAAATGGTCATACGTTTGAATGACTTACTTAACGCAGTTGAATCCCAAAAATGATATCTAATATAATGCACTGCGTAAATCCCCCATACTTAAATTCAAAAAGAGTCAAGGGATCTCTACTTGAATGGTTCATGAGGCACAATACTTGCTAAGGTTTTGCAAATGGGGTAGCAAGCTAAGTGGGCTTGATTGTGGGGAAAACTCCACAGTTAAGCGCGCTTGAGCCAGAGGAGTTCTGGGATGGGTGACCTCCTGGGAAGTCCTGGTTACCGGGTGCAAGCCCCGGAAGTGATGATTGATGCTATGTGATTCGTTCTCCACATTTCACTAGTTTCAATCCCACTTCTTCACCCCTGTGAGCATCACCCCATGCAATGAGTGCTAAGTGAACTATTCAAAAATCATGAGAAATTAGTCAGTTACGACTACCTCTCATGGAAATGGTCATACGTTTGAATGACTTACTTAACGCAGTTGAATCCCAAAAATGATATCTAATATAATGCACTGCGTAAATCCCCCATACTTAAATTCAAAAAGAGTCAAGGGATCTCTACTTGAATGGTTCATGAGGCACAATACTTGCTAAGGTTTTGCAAATGGGGTAGCAAGCTAAGTGGGCTTGATTGTGGGAAAACTCCACAGTTAAGCGCGCTTGAGCCAGAGGAGTTCTGGGATGGGTGACCTCCTGGGAAGTCCTGGTTACCGGGTGCAAGCCCCGGAAGTGATGATTGATGCTATGTGATTCGTTCTCCACATTTCACTAGTTTCAATCCCACTTCTTCACCCCTGTGAGCATCACCCCATGCAATGAGTGCTAAGTGAACTATTCAAAAATCATGAGAAATTAGTCAGTTACGACTACCTCTCATGGAAATGGTCATACGTTTGAATGACTTACTTAACGCAGTTGAATCCCAAAAATGATATCTAATATAATGCACTGCGTAAATCCCCCATACTTAAATTCAAAAAGAGTCAAGGGATCTCTACTTGAATGGTTCATGAGGCACAATACTTGCTAAGGTTTTGCAAATGGGGTAGCAAGCTAAGTGGGCTTGATTGTGGGGAAAACTCCACAGTTAAGCGCGCTTGAGCCAGAGGAGTTCTGGGATGGGTGACCTCCTGGGAAGTCCTGGTTACCGGGTGCAAGCCCCGGAAGTGATGATTGATGCTATGTGATTCGTTCTCCACATTTCACTAGTTTCAATCCCACTTCTTCACCCCTGTGAGCATCACCCCATGCAATGAGTGCTAAGTGAACTATTCAAAAATCATGAGAAATTAGTCAGTTACAACTACCTCTCATGGAAATGGTCATACGTTTGAATGACTTACTTAACGCAGTTGAATCCCAAAAATGATATCTAATATAATGCACTGCGTAAATCCCCCATACTTAAATTCAAAAAGAGTCAAGGGATCTCTACTTGAATGGTTCATGAGGCACAATACTTGCTAAGGTTTTGCAAATGGGGTAGCAAGCTAAGTGGGCTTGATTGTGGGGAAAACTCCACAGTTAAGCGCGCTTGAGCCAGAGGAGTTCTGGGATGGGTGACCTCCTGGGAAGTCCTGGTTACCGGGTGCAAGCCCCGGAAGTGATGATTGATGCTATGTGATTCGTTCTCCACATTTCACTAGTTTCAATCCCACTTCTTCACCCCTGTGAGCATCACCCCATGCAATGAGTGCTAAGTGAACTATTCAAAAATCATGAGAAATTAGTCAGTTACGACTACCTCTCATGGAAATGGTCATACGTTTGAATGACTTACTTAACGCAGTTGAATCCCAAAAATGATATCTAAAATAAATCCTAATAACTAACCTTTTAAGTGCATAAAAGAAACTTGACAAATACTTTTCCATTCATTCACACTTAATCCCATTGGGCCATTTTAAAACTAATAATAATTCATAGATATAGAGGTCTCTTAGGCTAAATTTAAAAATACAAAAACCTCATGAAAAAAAATAGGAAAACATACAATGCCCAAAAATTCCAACAAGCAATATCATTCTATAGGTAAACAAGAATTATCATTCCAAACTTGATTTGCAAGCACAAACCACAACTTTGAGCATTAAATTATCATAATTAGTCCAAATCTTACACATTATTTCTGTAATTGATGTATGCAAGAACACACACCCCTCAACATTAGAGTGACATTATATTGATGCAAATAAGAGAGAATATAGTAATCATAAGCACAAACATAATATTATACTTATCTTATAATGTTTTGGCAACTGAGAGTGGCACTATGACTATCCACCAAAGATAAGACGTAGCTAAGTCTTTCTTATAGCTATCACCCCGAGTTGAATTCCAAAGCTTAAGGTGAAGTGCTTATGAGGGATTTTAACAAACAACGTAGCTGAAACATGATGCCACCAGTCACATTTCCTTCACCCACTAGAGTAAAGCTTCTGCTCTCTCTATCATTCTTATGCCCAAAAAATTTTTAAGAGGGTTTTTCTCTTGGTTCTAACTTTCACCAGTGCTCTATAACACAACTCAAGTTGCTACCCTCTCTACCTTTTCCATGCCTTATGTGTCTCTAGAAATCTCCTCCTCTTTGTGTATTCCTTGCATGTCCATGTCAAAGAGCTTGTGTATGTAAGGATTCCTTATGTGAATTTCATCCTTTATATTTTCAACCAACTAAAAACCCCCTTCCTCCCATGATTTCATGCCAATCATCTTGCCGGGAAAATTCAGCCCATGATGAGGCTTTACGTTTTCCCCTCTTCTTTCTTATTGTTGAAGCTAAGGACACCTAGTGGTCCAGGTGGATATTGGTGGCCACCCAATGATTTCACTTGGACCACTATTATTGTTTCCTTTTAGTTTCCTACTTTTCAACATATTTTATACTTTTAGCAATTATTTGCATCTTGGACTTCTGGAGCCGTTTTGAGTCCCTAAATGACATTTTTTAGGGAAACGAGAAAATGACAATAAAAAATTGTTTTCCTAGGATATATATTTATAATGAGGTACCATGCATGCCAAATTGAGATCGTGTGCCAAAGTTATGAACCCAGGAAGTTTACGTTCTAACTAATCCCATCAGGGCCAACATACATTTTCCATTTCATATATCCTAGGGTTACGTTTTTGAATGTTTAGGTTTTATTAATATTTCCTCATGAGAGACACACCTCAGAGCCTCATTGTAACTCAGTTCAGAAGGCATGTAAACAGTTTCTTTTCCTCAATTGCTATTTTCAGCAGTTGCTATTTATTAATTGAAGTTATGTTTTTTTGTATCTCTATGTTTTTTCTTAAATCAATATTTCATTAAATTCCATAATAAATCCATAATAGTGGTATTATACTGTTCTACTCTTTCTTTGTTTTTATGTGCATGTTCCCAACAAGGTCAGGGTATAAGGAGTTGGGTCTTGAACTAGTTCAACCATTGCAAGACTAGCCTCACAAACCTCGATGACCTCACATGGAAGAAGAAAATAAAGAAGATGGACTAGCATAGACTTCCAAAACGTTGCTTGAAGGGTCCCTTAACTGACAAAGGAATGAGATGATGGACAAATTTACCTAGATCCTTTCGCGGGTATCAACAGGGGGAGCATCTTCATCCAACAGTCACTTTAGAGATGTTGTCACCTAATCCAGGTGGATATTGGTGGCCACCCTCATATTCCACTATGGCTCCAAACATTGTTTCTTTCAATTTTTCAGTATCCTTATTTGTAGCACAATTTACTATTTTTGGCAGTTTTTCAGGTCCTGAACTTCCATAGTCGTTTTGAGGCCCTAAACAACATTTGTATGGAAAAATAGCTTCAACGATTTCTAAAGGAAACGCATCAACTACTATATAGCGCAGATATACCTTTCCAATGAGGTATCATACACATCAAACAAAGATAATATGACCGAGTTACAACCCCAGGAAGTTGGCTGCCCAACTAACCCCAACAAGGCCCATGAACTCTTGGTGTTACATCTCCTCAGGTTAGGATTTTGGTTGTTTAGGGTTTTCTCTTATTGTTCAATAATAAAAAGGCCCTTGAGCCTCATTGTAACTCAGTTCAGAGGCATGTAGGTGACACAAATCTTCTCAAAGATAAGCTACCATTGCCTGAGCTATCTTATTTCCATTATCTTTGTAAGCATCGTTCAATATTTTTCTATTAATGAAATGAAGTTTTTTTCTATTTCATCTCCGTGTTTATTATATATATATGAGTTATTTCATTCCTATTTATGTTTGGATCAGTGGTATCAATGTGGTCTGCTCTTTGTCTATTTTTATTTCCATGTGCCCAACAAGGTTAGGGTAAAAGGAGTTAGGGTTTGATCTAGTTGAACCATTGTAGGAGGAGCCTCACAAAACCTAACGACATCCCATGGAAGAAGAAAAGAAATATTAGGGGTAGGGGATCCTTTCAAAATGTTGCCCGAGGAAGCCCATGGGTGACAAAGGGACACAATGATGGATAACTTTTCCTAGATCCTTCGATGGCTACCCACAGTTGATGCATCTTCATCTAGCAGCCACTCTGAAGGTATAAGTTAACGTTTATATTCCCATATTCGAAGGCTTGATAGATGCATACGTTGTAGATAAATGGTTAAATACATTGGAAGGATATTTTTGAGTTCATGACTTTTCCAATTAGGAAAAGATTATGTTTGCACTTCTCAAAGCTGCCCCATGCGTCAAGGACTAGTTTGAATCTTACTGTGAACAACAGGACGAGAGTGATCATCCCTCGTTGTTTTCAACTGCAACCACTTGGAATTATTTCTGAGATGACATCAATGAAAAGTATTACACTATCAAGAGTTATGAAGAGAAATACGTAAAGTGGACCACACTACAACAGAGAAGGGACCAAGACATGTCAAAGTTTACCAATATTTTTCATACAATTCACACAAAGTTGGGAATCATGGATTCTGAGTAGCATTTCATACTAAAATATCATGGTTTCCTACAAAGGTACATCCAGGATGAGATTGAGTTCTTGGACATCTCCTCGCTTGGCACGGCATATCGATACATTGTCAAGGTTAAGCAGAAGTTTAAACAAAAGAAGCAAAACTTTGGAACTACGAATCCAAAAAACAAAGGACAAAGCAAGACAGGGTGACCTGAGACAACCCGTCGAAGCTGCAAGGAAATAACATGACCATGTAGTCAAATAAGGATACAGGAAAGTGATGTTAGTTCCATAAGAGTGCCACTCACAACACAAGTGAGCGTTAGACCAAGCAGTCGTTGGTGGCTGAGTTGAAGAATTTAGAATCAGATGGATGTTTTGACCTTGAGTTAGAACCCAACAAGAGGAATGAAGAAGGGAAGCTGATTATTGATGTGGAACACAATACCAATGTTGCCACCACCAAGATCTAGAAGAATGATACCAAAGATCCAGAGGAGGGAGCGTCTTTTCCACACAGAAATGTCGGTGAATGGTTCACCGCTGCAATTCATTGTTGATAGTGGTAGCCAAAAGAGACTCATTTTAGTAGAGGTCATGAAGTGGCTAGGCCTACTAACCATACCACACCCACAGTCATATGACATTGGGTGTCTTCACCAAGGACAAGATCTCTAAGTCAGCGAGCAATGCCGCCTTCCCCACAACATCAAGCCCTTCACAGATGAGGTATTGTGTGATGTTTCTCCTATCGATATTTGTGATGTATTATTAGTATCACCATACTTGCGGAAGCAACATGCTGTATATGAGTCTATACCTCGCTCTATGATAATTTATTTGGGTAATACGTTATACGGGATACCATAGGTAGCCCCACCTACCACCACCTCTTTGATCTCTCTTAAGGAATGTAGCAAGATCATCTCTGAGACTAGGAAATTTATTTTATTTCTGGTTCCCTCTCAAAGTAAGTGGAAGATCATAGCCACATCCATGGCCCCCAGGAAAGATTCCATGATCCAACAGAATTAGGTGGATACAGTCATGAAAGAACATAGGGACATCTTCTCCTCACCCACAGGGGTACCATTGTAGTGTCATGTCAAGCATTCATTCGATTTGACTCCCAGAGCACCTCTACCCAACAGGCTAATATATCATCGCTCCATTATGAAAAATGGAAAGTAAAAGCAACAACATGATCAACATCAGGTGCCACACAATTTTTTGCTGGGCAACAAAGTTTGGTTGCATTTGCAACAGGAACGCATTATCGGAGCCCATCGAAAGCTTAGACCACTTTGATATGGTCCTTACACCATTACCAAGGCTGTGGGAGACAATTTTTTTGAGTTCAGAATTCCCCCATTCCTTGGCCTACGCCTACTATTCAATGTGGACCACCTTCAACCATGGTTCCCACATTACTGGACACATCAGACATTGTAGAACAGCTCATACCAAAAGAAGTTTCCCCATCTCCTGCAGGCACTCAACACCATGGGGACCATTGCTTCCTAAGGGGGGGAGAAATGATCTAGGTGGATATTATTGGCCACCCACCTATTTTGATTGGACCCCCACCATTGTTTCTTTCAAATTTTTAGTATCCTTATTTGTAGCACAATTTACTATTTTTGGCATTTTTTCGAGTCTTGATCTTCTGGAGCCGTTTTGAGGCCCTAAACGATGTGGTTTTTTTTAAACAACTTTACATATATCTCTGGAAATCACATTCACAGTTGTATTCCTCGAAGATAACTTTCCAATGAGGTATCATACACTTCAATGAGAGATAATATGACCAAGTTACGACACTAGGAAGTTGGCTGCCCAAATAACCCCAACGGGGCCCATATACTCTTGGTGTTACATCTCCTCTGGTTAGGGTTTTGGTTTTTTAAGGTTTCCTCTTATTTTTCAATAATTAAATGCCCTTGAGCCTCATTGCAACTCAGTTCAGAGGCATGTAGTCACCGCATCTCTTCTAAGAGATAAGCTACCATCATCTGAGCTATCTTATTTCCATTTTGTTTGTAAGCACAGTTCATTATTTTTCTATTAATGAGATGAATTGTTTTTCTGTTGCATCTCTATTGTTATGATTGTATCTGTAAGTTGTTGTGTTCCTATTTAAGTTCAAATAATCCCCTTTAAGGTACATGTTAACTTTGAAATTCCTATATTTGAAGGCTAGATAGATGCTAATACCCTAAGTAAATGGTTAAATATACTAAAGGGATATTTTTATGTGCATAATTTTTTCAATAAGGAAAAGATTACTTTTTCACTTCTCAATCCTTTCCCCCATGTCAAGGACTAGTGTAAAAATTACCTTGAGTAGAGAGATGAAGAGGAACCCTCACTATTTTTAGCTTCTCTATCTTGCAATTCTTTTTGCGATGCCATCAAGGAACAATACTACCCTGTTGGGAGTTGAGGGTAAGTGCGAAAAGTGTACAAGAATATGGCAGAAAAGGGATGAAGATGTGTTGCAGTTCACGAACATTTTCCATACCCTATGTATGAAGTTGGGTATCAAGGATTCTAAGAGGCATCTGACACTCAAGTACCGTGGTTTTCTACATAAATACTTCTAGGAAGAAATGGAGTTCCTAGACATTTCCTCATTTGGAGCAACATAATGATATGATGTGAGGATCAAGCGGAAATTTAAATAAAAGAGGCAAGTCTTTGGATCTACGAATCTGAAGGAGGGAAAACAAAACCTCCAAACTACAAAACAAGGGATAAATCCAAGGTGGAGTAAGCCACAAAAACCCATCAAAGCCATAATGAAAGAATATTATCATGTGTCTCTATAGAGGCCTAGAAACCAGAAGTTGCCTTGAAATGGCTCAAACATAAAAGTCCTTTGATTGCAACAAAACTAGGATTTGATCAAAGAGCTCACCACAAGCTTTTGAATGAAGCAAATGACACCTCAATCTATGTTTGTATGTAAAATTTATGGCCAATCAAAGTTTTGCTCAACTTGGCACCATTGGTTAAATCTGGCATAACACCAGCTAAATTTGGAGGACCTGCTAAGTTTTGTAGTTGTTAACTAGGTGACAAAATGGCATTTCATAGTGGGAGTTTCCAAAGGTCGGAAAGGGTGAAATTGTCACATCTTTAATTTTTCCGATTATCCTTATATTTCAAACAATGAATTTTTTCCATATTATTATAATCAAATTTTAGAAAAAATTGGGTAGGGATGGGCTCAGTTGACCCACCCACACCAAAAAATCACATTACATATATAATAAAAATTTCAAACAGCCCAATGGGACATGACTATTACAACGACTGTATTAATATTAATAGGGACGATAGGTATTGACTCCATGTCAGTCATCAACCGTCATCCCTCCTAAAAAAAACATTGACTAATTATTAAATGGCCATGTCCAAGTTTCATAAACAACATTTGAGGGTTCTTGAACCCCAAACCTTCCTAAACTGTCATACAATTGCAAAGGGCATAGACCATTAGACCAAACCGTCACTTTGTAAATATTGCTCAAATTAACCTTATAAAAAAAGGCCAAGTGATTCGGATGAGGGGGAACGAAGGCTGAGTAGTAGAAGGGAATCAGTGAGGAACAGTGACACCCATGACTGGGGTAGAAACCTAACAATATGAATTTCAATAGAAAAGGATTTTGTAGGAATATATGTTTTTGCAGAATGTTGAGGAATCTTTACATTCCCTTGGAGCTAATTTTTTACAATGGTGGAATCATGGCAACTATATACTCAAATTACCCAAAATTTCACTAGGAGTCTGATGGTGCATATAGCTTTCTAACCTGAGTGGTGGATTTTCTAGAGACATTGTTGAGAGAAAAAGTATTTAAGTGGAACGTTGACACAGGAATCTACATAGAATGTAAAAGATTCCTTAGAGGCTCGAAAATGATAGTTTCAAAACTATGTCGACTTTATACTCATTTATCTCAATTTTTAGCAAGGAATGTTATGTGTGATCATTTTCTTCATTTGAGCAGCTGAACTATAGTTAGCCCGCAAAAGAGAATATTTTGGGAATCTTTGAGATTCCTGGGGAGTTCAAATTTTACTGGGTCATAAAGGGTTCAAGTTTATAGTAAGTTTTCATGATTTTTTGCCAAGAATTCAACTATGCAGTCTATTTATTCAACGTCGTTATGCATTTTTAGGCCATCCCTGGAAGTGGAGGTATAAGATTCACTGATTCCATGTCTTCCTTTGATTTTTTTTGAGATGATGATTTGATGTTGATAGCCTTGTTTGCCATTTTGTTGGAGGATCCTTGTATGCCACTTTGTGTGAGAGTTTGATATTTTTTCATGCTGAAGAGAGATTATATGAGTGAGATTTCTTAGAGAAGAACATCTTGTGGAGAGAAATGCCACTCTAATTAAGGGAGTTCTTCCTTGTATTGAGAAAGAACGCTTCATGTACTCATAATCATCTTCTAGCAACTAATGAAGCTACGTCCCCACTCTTTACATTAGGCCTGGAGATGTAGTCCACATTGGAAAAGCTATATTATCAACTCATATGTGTTATTTTATTTGGTGGTTTATGTTATGTTTCCTATAATTTAAGTACGCATGTGGTTTTTAATACTCTTTCACATGCGATTATACTAACATCACAGAAGTAAAAGATCTTGGTTAATTTCGGTAGCTGAGAGAATTGAGATCAAGTTTGGTATCAAAGTGGTCTCCTTGCTGATGCGATTGCGAGTGTGAATGATAACCAGATATTGAACGTGTAACAACAAAATAAAATGGATGATCATAGAGATCTCTATGAGGCCTTATACAAGATGGAAATCATAGTATATATAATGCGTCCAGGTTATGAGGAGAAAATGGAAAAAGAGGGAAAGGAGAAAGAGAGAGAAGAGGACAATGCTCCATCTCCATATTCATGTGAATATACTTTTCTTCATCATCTTCTAGTCATTCAAATGAAGAAATCAATGAAATAATCCAAGCATAGAATGTTAAATTGAGGAGACTTCTACAAGAAGTAGACGAGGAGAAGTAAAGATTGCAACTTCAATTATGAGCCACAGAAGAGGTTTTGGAAAAGATGAAATCCAACGAAGAATTAGAAAAGCCATCATCACATGCTTATGAATTGATAGCTCGAGTAAACAATGTTGGTAATTCTTCAATTTAATTTTTCACATGTGATGATGATTTGGGTGCTTCTGAGAAGAAAAGTACAATCATTACTTCAATATTAATGAAGAATATGGGATATGAATGCAAGGGCTTAGGAGCTAATGGGAAAGCCATTGTGAATCACATCCAAGTGGTGGAATTACCACAACATGTAGGATTGGACTATGTCACAAATGAAGAGGCAAGAGAATCTTCAGGTGACAAGTCTAAGACAATGAAAGATGCTGTGAGTACATCACAATCCTCTTGAGATCATGATTGCAGGTCATTTCCAATGGAGGTGGGAATTCTAAAGAGAAAGCTAAAGAAAGGTATTAAATGTCTCATTATTTTAATGTTCATTTTCATTACAAGAGGATTGTTATTGGTGAGCATAAGTCATGGCATAGAAAACTATGTGGTTTTTATGGCTTGCATAACCATGTGGTTTTTGAGTGTTGAAAGAGAATGATAGAAAGGAAGAGAACAATACATGTAAACCCTTGTCCATATCAAGGAAGGAAGAAGGTCAAGTAGTTCTGGAGGAAAAATATATTTTTTCAATCATTGCAACAGGTGTGAGCATTAGAGAGCCACATGTTGGGAACTCCATCCAAAGGAACAATTGAAGGACTAGCTATAACCTGAAAAGGAACCTGTCAGTGAAGCAAATCAAGGGAAGTGACTATAGGAAGATCACCCATTAACTTTGTTGAGTAAGAGATGGGTGTCATTTTTAAGTAGTTGAGCATGACCACATTTTCTAAATTGCATGTTGTGAAATGATTTTAGAAGTGATGAAGTGCTTTCCATCACTTACGAAAGAAACATGGCAATATTTTTGGTCCTTTTTCCGGATAGTTGGGATATTGGTTTTTATTATCTTTTTAATTTAGACTTAAACAAAGAGTGTGTTATAAACTCTTGGTAAGTATGGGGTTTCTTGGGTAATGATAGGTCTTGTAATTGAATGTCTGTTCCAAAGGTTGTATTAGAGGTTTTCATAGGATACAGGTGTCAGTTCATCACTTATGGATTTGAAGTACAAAGCTAAACGACAAGGAAGTGTAGATTGTCAAGGAACTTATGGTGGAGATGAGGGAGTATTGTAGATTGCAGATTGTGTTCACACTTTTGGAGGACCAAAATATCCTTAGTGGGGAGGAATGATCCAGGTGGCTCCAAAAAGGCCTAGAAATTAGAAGTGGCTTTGAAAAGGCTTAAAAATAAAATCCCTTGGATTATAGTGAAACTAGGATCATATTGAAGAGATCGTCACAAGATTTACAATGGTGCAAACAACAAGTCAATCCGGATTCATAGATGAAAGTTATGCCCAGTCAAAGTTCTGGTCAACTTGGCCCCATTGGCTAAATTGGCGAGAGCTCCAACTAAATTTGTAGTCAAGCTAAATCTGGTGTTCCTATTAAATTTAGCAGTTGTTAACTAGGAGACAAAATGGAACTTCATGGTGAAGGTTTCAACTTGTCAGAAAGGGAGAAATTATCGCTTATTTAATTTTTTTCGATGACCCTTAAAATTGAAACGAAGATTTTTTTCCATATTATTATAATCAAATTAAAAAAAAAAAATGGGGCAGGGTTTGGCCTGATGGACCCACCGGCACCGCACAACCACATTACATATGTAATAAAAATTTCAAATAGCCCAATGGGTAACATTCGTTACAATGATCATATTAATATTAATAAGGTCAATGGTATTAACCTTGTGTTGAGCACTGACCGACTCGCCATCAATGGCCCTCCCAAGTAAAAGGAAAACTTATTATTAAAGGACCATGTTTAAGTTTCACAAACGACAGTTGAGTGGTCTCGAGCTCCGATCCTTCCCAAACTGTAGGGCACTTGTAGAAGGCACAGGCCATTAAACCGAATGGTCAATTTTTAAACATCGCCTACCTTAACCTTATGAAAGAAGGCCATGTGATCCATACGAGGGGGAACAAAGGCCGAGCGGGAGAACAAAGGTACTATGGAACTATAATGAATGTGATAGCGTTAGAACCCTCACAAAACAAATTTTTAGATAGAGGGAATATTTTAAGGAATATTTGTTTTTGCAGAATGTTGAGGAATCTTTAGATTCACTTAGTGCTTATTTATGACAGTGGCGGAATCATGCCAAATTTATACACAGATTACTTAGAATTTCACCAGGATTCTGATGGTGTAGATGGCTTTTTAATTTGGGGAGTGGACTTTTAAGACACATTATGTTGAGCACAAAACCATGAAGGTGGAACCTTGACGTAGGAATCTGCATGGAATCTAAAAGATTCCATCGAGGCCCAAAAATGATAGTTTGACAACCATACCGAATTTACACTCATTTTTCTCAATTTTCATAAAGAACATGATGGTGTGATTAGTTTCTTCATCTGAGCAACAAAACTTTAGTTAGCCTATGGAAGAGAATATTTGGGGAATCTTTGAGATTCTCAAGGAGCCTGGATTTGGCTGAGTCAGAAAGGGGTCAAATTTACAGTCAGATTTCACAATTTCTCTCTAGGAATTCATCTGTGCAGGTTTTTCCTTCAGTAGAGTTGTGCACTTTCAGGTCATCCCCTAAAGTGGAGGTATAAGATGCATTGATGCCATGTCTTATTTTTTTTTTTTTTTAGATGATTATTTGATGTTGAGATCCTTGTTTTCAATTTTATTGGAGGATTGTTGTAAGCCAATTCATGTAAGAGTTTGATAATTTTTCATGCTAAAGGAGAGCTTATATGATTGAGAGTTCTTATAGAAGAACATATCTTGGAGATACATGCCACTTTAGTTAATTTATTTCTTCCTTGTATTGACAAAAAACATATCATGTACTCATCATCATATTGTAGGAACTAATGAAGGAGCCTCCCCACACTTGAAATCATGCTTGGAAACATAGTCTACATTAGATGAACTCCATTATCAACTTTCATGTGTTCTATGATTTGATGGTTTTCGTTATGTTTCCTCTTATTTAAAGTATGCACAAGTGGTTTTTCATACTCTTTCACATGAAATTCTATTAACATTACAAAAGTATAAGATCTTTGTTAATTTTGATAGTTGAGAGAATTCATATTAGAATAACACCATGAAGATGAAGAAGGACATAGGAAAGTTGTGTGAGTTCCATAAGAGCCCCATCCACAACATAAATGAGTGTCGTACAAAGAAGTCACTAGTGGCTGAGCTGAAATCTTCAGAGTCATATGCTCGTTCTGACTCTGAGCAATAACTTGATAAGGGAATGACAAGGGGAAGAAAATTATTGATGCATAACCTAGTGCTAGTTTTTCCACCACCAAGGTCCAAAATATTGATCCCAAAGTTGTAGATGATGAGGAGCTTCTCTTCCACTCAAAGATGTTGATGAAGGGATCTCCATTCGAGCTCACTATCTACAGTGGGAGCCAAAATAACCTCATCTCAGCAAAGGTCATTAAGCAACTGGGCGTGTTGAAAATGAAACATTCGCAGCCATACACCATCAAGTGCCTCAATCAAGGATAAGATCTTTGTGTCAACCAGTACTGTCTCCTCCCCTACAACATCAATCCCTTCAATCTCCTCTTGAGGTTTGCGATGTTTTATTAGGCCAACCATACTCATGGAAGCACCATGCTATGTATGCGTTAATACCTTGCAATGTTATTATTACTTTGGGAAGAAATATATACAAGATGATGGAGGTACCACTTCTTACTATCATTTCTTTTGATATCTACTAGGTAATGTAGTAAGATCACTCCTAGACTGGGAAATTAGTTTTCTCTTTTATTGTTTATAAAATTAAGGAGAAGATCATGCCCACATCCATGGCCCCCATAACGCCTTCCTCCATGTAGTAGAATCAATTTGATAAGGTTATGGAAGAGTACATAGACATCTTCTCCTCACCCATAGGGGTAGTCTTGCACTGTTAGGTCAAGCATTTGATCAGCATGATTCCCAAAGAACCTCTACCAAATGGGCTAGTATACCGCCACTCTCTTATGGAAAACAAGGAAATCAAATGGTATATTTTGGAGTTTATATGAAAAGGGAATATTCGACAAAGTTCATCACCTTGTGGGAGTCCATTTGTACTCGTACAAAAGAAGGATTGGAATTGGATACTTTGCATTGATTATCGAGCACTGAATAAGATCACTCTTAGGAATAAATACTTTATTCCATGGGTTGATGACCTCCTAGACCAACTGAAGGGGGGCAAGTACTTCAGCAATATTGATCTGAAGTTTGGCTATCACCAAGTTCCAATAGAACCTACAAATGTTTGTAAGACCGACTTGAAATCTAGGGAGGGTTTCTTTGAGTGGTAGTTCATGCCCTTTGGGTTGAAGAATTCCCCTGTAAATTTTATGAAGATGATGGATGACATCTTGCAACGTTTCACCAACTCATTCATGGTTGTATATATGTATGACATCCTCATATTCAACAAGAGTTGGGCATAACACTTCTAATGTATTCAACAACTCCTTCAAACCTTGTGGCAGCACATACTATGTGCGAACTTGGAGAAATGATCCTTTGGCATGAGCTAGGTATGATATCTAGGCTACATAATTGATGAGCATGGTGTGCATGTGGATCTGGCTAAGATTCAAGTCATTCATGATTGGCCAGCCTTACTATTTTTGGGCCTTGTCAATTTTTATCGAAGGTTCATGTTGGAATTCTCTCATATTACTTAGCCTTTGAGTAAAGTTACTAAGGGTGGAGTGAAAGTAAGGTTCTTTGGTTTGAGGCATAACAGAAGGAATTTTTGGAGCTGAAACATTGCCTTTTGTCTACATCAGTACTCATATTGTAAGGCCTACAAAAACCATTTGAAATTGAGACAGATGCCTCCAACTCTGTTATTGGTACAATTCTTACCTAGTAAAGGCATCCAGTTTCCTATAATAGTGATAAAATCTCTGATACTATCAAGAGAATAACCACCTATGATAAGGAGATGTACTCTATCATACAAGATTGTTGCTAGTGGAAACATTATATTTTGGGGAAGGGGACGATCATTCACATATATTACTCACATCTTCATTTTATGCAGACACAAGAGAAGTTGTGGAATGATCACCATAACAAATGGTCCACATATTTGAAGAAATTCCATTCAAACATTAAATATGAGAAGATAAACACCAATAACATTTCAGACTACCTCAATTGGCCCTCAGTTGTGGCACTGATCACTATTCTCAACTCTTGTGGGCATGAGACTGCTATAATTTTCAACCACATATGAAATGTTGATTGATGGCAAGAAAGTACCAAAATTCCACCTCTAGGATGTATTGTTATGCTACCTAGTGTGCCTTTGTGTTCCTTCGAGCAAGCATGCTAATGGGATTTAGGAGGTACACTATGATCAGGTCGTAGGACACTTTGGTTTGGAGAAAATATTGGTATTACTGTAGAAGTATTTATGTTGGTCAAAACTATGATAGGATGATGGAGAATATATTAGATCCTGCACTTTTCGTGTCATCACCAAGGTAACCATTAAGAAGCAAGGCTTGTACACTCCCATTTCTAATCGTAGCTAGCCTTAGGATTTCATCTCCATGGACTATACGTCTGGCCTTCCTTCTATCATTATGGTAGTGACTATTTATTTTTGGTTGTTGATCGATTTTCTAAGATGGATATATTGACTGCTCGTAAGAAGAGTATCACAACACAAGACACTGTTAAACCCTTTTTGGAATGAGTGCAAGTAAATTTTGGGATTCCATAAATAATTATATGAAATTAGGATAAGAGGTTCCTGAATGCATTCTAGTTGAGCCTCGAGTCATTATTGGATACTATACGCACCATGTCGAGTGCATTCCATGCTTAGACTGTGACCAAATAAAGCTTGTCAACATAATGATTGTGCACATACTACACATGTACAACTGCAAGAATACATGAACATGGCATGGTATTATTCCCTATGTGCAACACAGCTATAACAAAGCTCTCCATAGCTCGACCAACCACAACCCCTTTCAAGTGGGCCTGCGATTTACACAATTGTCCCCCGTTGTTGTTGGAATGCCTCTTGTGACTAGACAAGCATAATTTGCACATGTTTAGTCTAAAGCTAATAAATACACCAAGTTTATTGGACACATCTAGCACATACACTAGTAGGTTCATGATCATATCCTAGATAAAGTTAATTCGAAGTACGAAAAGCATCATGATAAGCATAAGTTCCCATATACGTTTCAAGTGGGTGACAAAGTTTGGCTGCATTTGCAGAAGGAACACCTTACAAGAGCCCATCGAAGGCTTCAACTACTCTAATATGGGCCTTACACCATCACCAAGGTTATGCGTGACAATGCTTTCGAGGTAAGTATTTCCCCTTTCCTTGTCTTGTACCCTGTATTCAATGTGAACTTCCTTCATCCATACATTCCACCATTATTAGACACGTCAAACATTGCTGAGTAGATGACACCAACATAAATCAACCCATATTGCATTTAATAGGCCACAAATTATCAGATCGTGGACACACAAATTAAGAGCTTTTGCCAAAATAGGATCCTTCTATATAATGTTGTCAAAGTCAACCAATACCGAAACCAAGGAAAGAGGCTCACCAAGGACCAAGTTCAGTAGAAGTTTCAGCATCTCAATGAGGTACTCAAAGAAATGGGTACCATTTATTCCTAATTGGGGAGGACTAATCCAGGTAGATCTTGGTGGCCACCCACCTATTCTACTTGTATCCCTAGCACTATTTCCTTTCAATTTCCTATTTTCTAGCATAATTTCTATTTTAGCATTTTTATGGGTCCTAAAATTCCAGAGTCATTTTGAGGCCCTATTGAAGCCTCAAAATTTGTTACAACAACATGGGGGATGACCACCTAGTCCGGACCTTAAAGCAACTCCTTTCTTGTTTGGAATGGTGGTTCTGATTGGTTTAACTAGGTCAAGTTACCTTATCTCAATATCCTATGGCTTGAAATATGAATTTCTTCCACCAATGAAGAAGATACATCAGATCAGCTCTCTTGTTGATCAGGCAAGAAAGTGATCCTTACGCTGATCTGGGGTTCAGCTAAGCCACAACTAAAGTTTGTGTCTTTGTGAAGAGGAATTTCAAGAATGTTGAATTAATCTAAATGCAAATTTGTTATAAAATTCAAGAAAAATGAACATCATAATCCTATCTCAATTAGGTAGATATAGATCTAACCCAACTGAGAGTAATATATTTAAATAATTGAGATTTAGATATGTCTGGCTTATAATGAATATGAAGCTAACAAAGTAGTTTAGTTAAATGACATTATGAATACCAAAACACATTCTATTCAGAGACCTCTTAATTGAAATAATCAACCAACAACATTTAGGAAATAGTTCACAAAATAATATTGATTGTTAAATCCGTAATTCGAATAAGTAAATAGCAATATGAGGAAATAGTTCACAACATATCATTATTTGTTAAATCCGTATTAAAAGACATATTTTTGAGTAAATAGTTACTGAAAAATCAGAATTTAACCCATAAGAGCATAGATAAATAATAACACACAATGGAGACAAATTATGAATACCGTAAATAGTGCACAAATATGAATAAAATGACACATTCCTGCCACTCTAGAATGAAACTAGTATTTAAAACAATAGTATTAGAAATACCAATTTATTGAATTTATTTCTCTGGCTCTGGTTTACAACAGTCCTTCACAATCTTTGAACTTATCTTGTTACAACAAGAGTTGTAGTAGTGCAAGCTCTGCTCAACATACATAATTCAGAATGCAAAAGAAAAATCCTCAATAATCCCCAAATATGAGATTTCTATCTCCTCTCACCCACAACTCTAAATCCCTATTAAAGTAACGCTTTAAGAATTCCAGAATTACAGAGGAGAGAATCCCCTAATACAGAGTACAATCTGTTATTTATAATATTTACAAAAGAATTCAGAATAGGAAAGTTTGTTGAAGAATAAATCTTCTCCATCAATTTTCATTGGGCCAAAATCCCATTTTTCTATTGCTGGAGCATTCTCATTGATTGAGATCTTCTTCTCCTCATCTCTTCCATTGTTTTCGTGCAAAAACAAATCAAAATTAAATTTAAAATGCAAAAATAAAATCAATTTGGAAAACAAAAATCCATTCTCACCAAATTAAAAAAAAAAAAAAATGAAAATAAATATAGATTAAAATTCAAACAAAATTGAAGATGTGATTGTTCCTGTTGAGTTTAATTTTCTGTTGGAAGAGGAATTCTAAAGTTAATAAATTTTGTCCAAATTAATATAAAAATAATTTTGTGTAAAATTCCTCACACTTCTTTCCACTGGATTTTTGGGTTAATTAATGATGATATTTTATAAATTAGACCATCTCATATTTTTCTCCTTTATTATAACTTTCAAATGAGCTATTATGGGCTTAATTTGGTTGAGTAGATCTCAAGTTATGCCACTTCAAAGATGAAGTACTCAAATAATTCGAATTCTAGAAAATGTCATGCCTTGTTAAAATCTTGAAAATTTAATAATAAAAACTAATTCTAATTAAATGTATAACTGAAAATAATTAATTATAATTTTCTACATTAATTATATACATTCTATTTAAAAACAATAAATTAAATTACAAACTAAAAATAAGGTTGAATTAATTACAATTTCTAATATAATTCTCAAAATATAAAATTAATTACAAATTAACAAATTTACATATTAATTAAAAATTAAATTAATAAACAATAAATTAATTAATATCAAATATTATATACAAAATATTAAATAAATTACAAATGTTAATAAATGTTGGAAATAATACTGAGAGGGGGGGTGAATCAGTATTATCTCATTCTTTTAATAAATCTTCTTTATTTGTTCTTTGAATTATTTTTGCATGTCAGTACCATAAAATAATGAGCATGAACAAAAGAAAACAGATAGTCACACCAAAGAACACAAGATGTAAGGTGGAAACCCAATGTGGGTGAAAACCACCTGCTGCAATATGTCTCTATCTTCTTTCAAATTAGAAACTCCTTTTACAATGGTTTTGTACTGGTGCAGTCCTTTACCAGTACGCAGGCTGCAACCTGTAGAGAGCTACAACTCTCTCTCTCGTTTTCCAGTCTCTCCTGGAAGGGAGCTACAACCCCCTACTTCTTTTCTTACAAGGACCACTTTTCATAAATTTTCAAATTGGATCCATAAGCATCAAATGATCATCAAGCATAAGAGAATCACCCAATCAATTGTAGTAACCAGATCAACAATAATAGGACCAAACCCAGAACACAACAATGATAAACAAAGATCTTATGAGAAGTAAGCACCCTGCTCAACTGCTCGCCTGCTTACGTAAGCACCCTGCTCAACTGCTGGCCTGGTTACTGTACTCACCCTCCTCAACTGCTTGCCTGCTTACAGTACGCACCCTGCTCAACTGCTAGCCTGCTTATGTACGCACCCTGCTCAACAGCTAGCCTGCGTACCTCGCTCTGAGTCCATTGAACTGCCTGCGGACCTCCGCACCTGCAACCCTTCTGTACCTGCGTATGTACGCACCTGCAACCCTTCTGTGCCTGCGTATGTACGCACCCGTAGCCCTTCTGTGCCTGCGTACCTCCGCACCTTCAACCCTTCTGTGCCTGCGTACCTCCGCACCTGCAACCCTTCTGTGCCTGCATACCGGCGCACCTGAAACGCTTCGTTCCTGCGTACGTACGCACTTTTCTTTCATTGTACCTACGTACCTTCGGGCATAGATGATTTCAAGACTTCAGAAATAACCCAGACAGTCAGATCTACAGATCTGAACATGCGCCGAAGAGATCTCAGTCCATCAATAGATTCGCCTTATTTAGATCTAGACCAGATCTAGCCCTCGTAAGATATTCAACCCAAAACATGCTCAAGCCAAATGATCTCCTTTGCTTTATATAGGAAAGCTCTTCCTTAAAACATGGATCAATACCACGAGCCGACACCATAATAACCCAATACCGTCGGCTAAATACCAAGAGTAAAACATAAGAAAACCCCACATGTGAATTTCTTTGCCTTGAAATGTGTGCACTGGGGGTACGCACCTCCTGAATGGGATAACTGTGGGTATGTACACACTTTATGTAACACTGACCTGCGTGTACGCACCTTATGTAAGGTGTACCTGCGTACCCCTTATTTTCTTCAATATTTGATAGCTGATCATCAATCTCTGTTGCTGACTTGAAGTACTGTGATCTATCACCTGAATGGGTTGCCATCAAGGACAACACTTTAGCCATAATGCCAACAATCTCCCCCTTTGGACTTGATGGCAACCTCAAGACTTCAGCTTCATTCTCCCCATTTGAGATCAAGGGCAAAGGGTTATGCTCCCCCTAAGAACATGCTCCCCCTGAATATGAACCAGATCTGCAACGAAGAACCATAATCCACCATGAAAGAGATAGAGACATATTGCAGCTACTTCCAAGATCTCCTTTTTCACATCCTCCATAATGCCAACAATGCATTAGATGCTCCCCCTGAACCTGTACCATCAATCAGAAGAGGTTCAGCAACAAGATGATGCATCAACAACCCCCAGCTTTTGCCTGAGGTATTCAAAAGTGTCCCTGGGCAATGGCTTGGTGAGAATATCAGCAACTTGTTCCTTAGAAGGAACATACTCCAACTTGACCTTCTGTTCAAGCACTTGTTCCCGGAGAAAATCGTACTTGATTGGTATGTGCTTGGTTTTTGAATGCATAACAGGATTCTTTGAGATGCTGATTGCACTTGTGTTATCACATAAGATGGGGATTGGCGGTGTACAAGTGATTTGAAAATCCTGCAAAGTCTGCATCATCCAAAGGAGTTGGGTGCAACAAGATGTAGCAGCAACATATTCTGCTTCAGCTGTAGACAAGGCAATTGAACTCTGTTTCTTGATGAACCAAGATACCAGTCTAGAACCCATAAAGAACGCACCACCACTTGTGATTTTTCTGTCATCCACGCTTCCGGCCCAATCTGCATCTGTATAAGCATGAAGTGTAAGATCTGTATCTCTAGGATACCATAAGCCATAATTTTGAGTCCCTTGAAGATATTTGAAAATTCTCTTCACTGCCTGAAGATGAGTCTCCTTCGGATTTGCCTGAAATCTTCCAACTATTCCAACTGCATGCATGATGTCCGGTCGGGTACCTGTCAAATAAAGTAAACTTCCAATCATAGATCTGTAGGTTGGTTGATGTACTGCTGCAGATTCATCATTTGCACTGAGGCTACATCCTGTGACCATGGGTGTACATACTGGTTTTGCATCTTCCATACCATATTTCTTCAAAATCTGTTTGAGATACTTGGTTTGAGATAAAAAGATTCCTCCTTCTTTTTGTTGGATTTGCAAACCAAGGAAATATGTCAGTTCTCCTAGCAAGGACATTTCAAATTCTTTCTGCATGACCAAGGCAAAACTTTGACTCATAGCCTCTTCATTGCTCCCAAAAATAATGTCATCTACATACACAACAAATATTAGCAATTTGTCATTTTCAACTTTTATATAAAGATTGCTATGTGCTGATCCTTTTGAAAAGCCTTGTTGATGAAGATATTTGTCCAAACGGTAGTACCAAGCCCTTGGAGCTTGTTTGAGACCATAGAGAGCCTTCTTCAATCTGCATACAAGATTTGGATCATTTCCAAGAATGAACCCATCTGGCTGTTCAATGTACACTTCTTCTTCCAAGTCTCCATTCAGAAAGGCTGATTTCACGTCCATTTGAAATACTTTGAAGTTTTGAAAGCTTGAGAGAGCAAGGAACATTCGGATGGCCTCAAGTCTTGCAACAGGAGCAAAGGTTTCTTCAAAGTCTATTCCTTCTTGCTCCGCATACCCTTTACAAACAAGTCTGGCTTTGTTTCTAATTACTTCTCCATTTTCATTCAATTTATTTTTGAAGACCCATTTTGTTTCGATAAAATTCTTATCTTTTGGTCTAGGAACCAGCTCCCACGTGTTGTTCTTTTCGATCTGCTCAAGTTCTTCATCCATTGCTTTCACCCAACATTCATCTTCGCATGCCTCTTTCACATTTTTTGGTTCAGTAGAGGAGAGTAATGCCAAATAGCTTGAAGCTTCTGCAACTGTTCTTCTTGTTTGTACACCTGCTTCTTTCTGCCCCATAATCTGAGATTCGAGATGATTCTTCTGAACATATCTGGATGGATTCTTTTCTTCTATTCTTGTTTGCTCCTCTGGTTCTTCTTGAGGTTCTTCTTCTTCATCATTCTGTCGTTGGGGGTAGCCTTCATCTTCTTCGATGTCTTCATGATGTACTTGCCTAGGAATGTATCCCTTCTCATCAACCACTACATCAATGTTGTCAACAATTCTGCCAAGTCTTTTATTGTAGCATTTGTATGCTTTGCTATGTGGAGAGTAACCAGGAAGAATGCCTTCATCTGCTCTAGGTTCAAGTTTACCAAGCTGCTCATCAGTATTCTTGATATAGCTTTTGCTCCCGAAGATTTTAAAGTGCTTTACTGAAGGAGTCCTACCACTCCAGAGCTCATGAGGAGTTTGAGTGCTGTTCACCCGGACATTTGTTTTGTTGAGAATAACAACTGCAGCATGTGCAGCTTCACCCCAGAAAGTTGCGGGAGTTCCTGACTCATCAAGCATAGCACGAGCCATTTGTTGGACTGTTCTGTTCATTCTTTCCACAACTCCATTTTGCTGAGGAGTTCTTGTTGTAGAGAATTCTCTTCTTATCCCATGTTCTTCACAGAAATCAAAAAAATCATTTGAAGTAAATTCCCCACCTCTGTCGGATCTGAGGCACTTAATTTTGTGACCTGATTCATTTTCAACCAAGGCTTTGAAGGATTTGAATTTTTCGAATGCTTCATCTTTTTGCTTCATAAGTCCTAACCAGACAAACCTGGAGAAATCGTCAATGAATAATATCAAGTATTCTTCTCCTCGAGGTGTTCTTTTCCTGAAAGGACCGCATGTATCTGTATGTACTAGCTCAAGAGGCATGCTAGCTGATCCTTCTTTCTCTGGAAAGTTAGTTCTGGTTTGTTTTCCAAACTGACATGATTTGCATATGGTGTTGTCAGGAATTTTGATATCTGGAAGATCGCAAACTGCCTGATATTTGCATGCTTTCCTTATTTGTGAAAAGCTTAGATGTCCCAACCTCCGATGCCATAACCAGTGCTCATCATCCTTGCTCAGATAGCATTGTTGTTGTCCTTCTTCAAATATGTACAGATTATTTGGAGTTCTTTTGCCTTTGATCACTGTTTTACCTGTATCAAGATCACGAACAAGACATCCATTTGATCTGGATATAACCTCGGTTCTTTGATCACACATCTGGCTGACACTTAGAAGATTATGCTTCAATCCATCAACATACAAAACATTTCCAGCCTTGACCTTTTCTTTTAACTGAGCAATGCCTTTTCCTTTTATAGTTGCAGGAGTATCATTTCCAAAAGAGACTTTCTTTCCCTTTTCTAGAGTAGAATAAGACTCAAGTTTTTCTTTATCACCTGTCATATGTTTTGAACATCCACTGTCAATGTCCATAGATTTTCCTGTCCTTCTGCATAAAATGCTATCCCACATCTTTCTGTTTGAGGTTCCTTTATTCTCCATGTTTTGGTGCTTGAGGCTTGTTCCTTTTTCTGTTGAAACCTGCTCCTGCATTCAGAGTCTTCATGACCAAATTTATTGCAAATAGAACATTCAACTTCATTTTCAAGAACCGAAAAGTTGTTATAGGTCCTTTTTGTAATCCCCGTCATACTTCTTTGTTTTTGAGCTTCCCTAGTCATGATCGTTTTATATGCAACACATTGAGCTGCTATGTAACCAAAGTTATGGCAAGAAAAGCATTGTCCATTGAAGAAACTTCTGCGGTTATCGAATCTACCAGCCAATTGATTGTAATTTCTATTGTCATCTATTCTTGAACCAAATTGAGAAGATTTTACCTGTGGTTGGTTGTAGCTTTTGTTTACCCTTAAGATGGATTGCCCCTGATAGTTTCTATTTGTAATTCGTCCCTGCTTTACCTGATGATCTTCATTGTGCTTTTGCTCATTTCTTCTTGCTACATCAAGATAACTTTTTGAGGTGGATGCTTGAGAAGTTTCTCCATTATAGCCTAGACCTGTCTTGTTTAGTAGAGACCGCTGCACATTGATAATCTCATCCAAAGTTTCAGATCCTTTGACAAACTTGAGATTAATAGCTTTTGTTTTCTCAATCTCTTTTCTAAGACCAACAATTTCACCTTCTATTTTTTCAAGATGTTTTTCCTTTTCATCAATTTGAAATTGTAGAGTATCAATGATCATGTTCTTTTCTTCTATACATCTCTTGAGTCTAGTAATTTCATCATAAAGGTTATCCACATTTATAGCATCCATATAATCATCATCTTCAAATGCCATTAACAACTTATATTCATTACCTTGTTCATCTTCATCACTGTTTGATAGACCATCACTATCTTCATGAGTGTAGTAGCTTTTCTTATTTGCATTCTGTTTCTTGTTCCATCTAGCTGGTTCCTTTCCTTTATCCTTATAAGGATATTTTGCAGCATAATGACCTACTCTTCCACAAGCAAAGTGATGAGCCCCAAAAATGGACAATTATTTGGGCTCATCCAACCTCCTAAGTTGACTTAATCCACCATTCTCATTAGTTTATTGCA
This sequence comes from Pinus tabuliformis, assembly GCA_031772625.1. Lineage (NCBI taxonomy): Eukaryota > Viridiplantae > Streptophyta > Pinopsida > Pinales > Pinaceae > Pinus > Pinus tabuliformis. The sequence goes on from CM062811.1 coordinate 958,426,726, forward strand.
TGTTTTTTATTATATTTATGTTAATAGAGTGAATTTGGTTAGTCATTATGCCAACAAGTCTAATGGGTGCTTTGTGTAGCCTTTTTGGTCAACTTGGAGACAAAATTGAAGGTCTTAATGAGCACTTGGCAACCAAATTCGTGGGAGAACAAGCTAGAGGATTTGTAGGAAGGTGTCCCCCTCATTTATGGGCCCTTACCTCGAATTCTCCACCATCAGCTCGGAGTTCAAAGGCCACCAAATCAATGAGCACAAGGGCAGCCAAGCAAGTCAAGTAGGACTGCTGTTAACTACAAGTCTTGGGCAGCCAAGTCCCTAAATTTTAGGAGGACTGTTGGGTCCTCAAATTGTATAAATAAGAGGGCTTAAGACCTCATTTCAGTTAGTCAATTTGGTTAGCTAGTTAGCCAATAGATAGTAGCTAGTAGTTAGTCATTTCATAGCTTTGTTGCAGTCATTTTGTAATTCGATTTTTATGCAATAGACTAGCTTTGCTTTCAGCTCTTGTTCAAGTTCTTCTTGTGGACAGTTTTGATGTAACTCTTCATTTCTTGATCAATAAAGATGAATCCAGCTTTGCACCAGCTCTAAATCTCTCTTAGGAGGCTACAGCTCTTGGGGTTGGGCCCATCTCAAGCGCCCAATACCTCCTTTGATTATCTTTATGTGTCTTTGCTACATTCTTAGAATAAAATTTGCTATTTAGATCTAAATCTTGTTTTGTTATTTAGTTTGTTTTTTTGATGAGTAAAATAGATTTTCATGATCAGATTTATTTGATAGGTTGTTAATAGAAAAAGCTTCAAGAAAAGGGCCAACAAACATCTGTGGTTTCACCTCTCCCTTAGTGGGATCAGGAGCTGTGACTAGGATGACTTTGCTGCCCACAAAAACACTGACTTTGCTTTACCATGCAATCATTAGTGTTTGGTTTTCATTTGCAGAAGTTGGTTACATGTTCAGAGCTTTGAATGCTTCATTTCATAGTTAATATACATGGTCTCCTTGCAAATAAAGCTGCTGTCCATTCTTATTACTGTTCGCTAGATCTTATTAGGGTAGCATAACTAGATCTTTGTTTTTTGCATGTCTTTGTTTGTTCAGTTTGGAAAACCACTTGCAGAGTACCTATTACCCTTCCTTACCTGCACATACTCCATCCAACCTACCTGCTCCACCCTCTACTTAGAACCCTTGCTTCACGTTTGCCATTCGCTTCCAAAACCCTAATTTTTGTGCAACATTGCTTCACTCTCCCTTGAACAAATCCAATCGCTCCTTAGCCTCATCCACCGAGCCTTAGACCTCTTCACATCCCTATTTCACCTCCATACTCATTCCTCCATCTTTTTCCCTCCATCCATGATCTAAAATCCCATTTCGAACCATCCTATAGAAGAATTACAGAACATCCTGTAGAAGACTTACAGAACTTCCTGTAGAAACCCCTGCAGACTTCCTGTAGAAGTTCATAAACACGGTTGCATGGCCTCCAGACTTTGTGAAACTCTCAGAAAGAATGCTAGGGATCCCTTAGACCCTCTCTGTACCATCCCAACCTTTCCCAAAGCATTTCATCCCTTGATCCATCCCTGCACAGTGGAAAACTAGTTAGAAGCACATGCATGATAATTCCAACAACTTAATCAAAAATACAAAAAGATGTTTTCTTCAGATAGTGATAACTTAGACACATGCATTTTACCTTCCTAGAAGTAATGGCATCTCTTCTCATAGTTTGCATTCTCATTTTTGCATTAGTAGGACTAGTTGGTAGAATTAGGGTTTCCTAGGGTTTGCGTTTCCTTTTGGCTTTCAGTTTCTTTCCGCAAGTAGATTAGCTTCCTTTGAGTTAGCTTTCGTCCATCAGTTAAAAAGCTTCTTCTAAGAGCTCATAGAAGTTGGCTTGAGCCCCTAGCGGACTTGTGCCAGCTCACCAAGTGACAGCTGCGGCAAGAGCTAGTACTTGTGCATACAGCACTGTCGCTTCCAAGTTTGTTACGAACTACCGGGTTGATAAAATTAAAGAAGGGAGCTCCAGGAGTTGTAGAATTATTGCTAAAATACTCGAGCCCACCATCTTTTTTGGCGCCGTTGCCGGGGAAGCAGCAGAGTATTGGTGATTGTTGCTATTCTTCTATTTTCTACTACAACCTTCTGCTAAGTAGTTTATTTCATTTCCATTATGCAATTTCATTTATGCAAAAGTAGATTAGCATTTCTTGCTTTCATAGATTAGCATTTCAATTCCGTAATTTCATTTCTACAAGCGTAGATTAGCATTTCAATTCTGCAATTTCATTTCTGCAAGCGTAGATTAGCATTTCAATTCCGCAAGCGTAGACTAGCATTTCATTCTTGCAATTTCGTTTGAGCAAAATAGATTAGTCCTTTCCTGCTTCCATTTCAATTCCGCAATTTCATTTTAGCAAGATAGTTAGTTGCAGTTCAATTTTTTCAGTTTTGCAAGTAGAAGTAGAAAAAAACAAAAATCAACCAAAAAGATTTCATTTCATGCCTTGTAGGAGTAGAGATAAGTTAGAAAAATGATTGCACAACCCCCCATTGCTTCACACAGCCAACGTTATCTCTTCTTCGATGGCTGTGATTAAAGAACCCTTGGGTGGACATCAAGACATATCTAAAGAACCTCTAGGGAGAAGAAGAGAAAAAAACCATTCCTCTGGAGCAAATGGCTACAAGCAGAAATGTTGGGAGCTGTCCCTTATCCAAAGATGAATTTGAAAATCAGATCGAAGGTTTCAAGAGTGATATGAGGCAGTTTCTTGCCATGCAACTGGATACCTTGCAGATCCAAAAGAAGCAAGAAGAAGCCAAGAGGGCTTTGGTCATCTTTTGTCCCAGGTGCACTAGAAAGCATCCTAGGAACGAATGTCCAATGCACTCCCTAGAAGTGTGTTTCATCTGTGAAGAATACCATCCTACAGATCAGTGCCCTTCCTTACCCAGAATCAAAGCTGCATATCAGAGAGCCAAAGGAGCCACTGAATCACTCTATTATATGAACCAAAGGAGGCCACATGAACCTATACCTTACCAGCAGGAACTGCAAGGGACACCCGAGACCTATTATGACCCTTATCAAGCCACCGTCATGCCTTCTTGGTGTCCCCCTTCTCATCCTTCCTGGTTCACACCTCCTCCTTGTTCCTTCGCAGATCCATATTATGCCCAACCAGTTTCTCATTCATTTCACTCTTATGCTCAGTCACAGCCTCAATGGAATGCACCTTATCAGGAGTGGAGGCCCCAGTACAACTCTCATCCCGCTTATTTTCCTCCACCACCTGCTCATCCACAACCATCGCCTCCCCCTCCACCCAGGCAACCCCAAATGCCTACCCAACCACAATGCCATCCATCTCCATCTCAATTTCACACCTCCACTCAACTACCCGTACCATTTCCAAAACCACACAATGGAGCATCTCAACCCCATTGCAAATCTGAGGCACAACATATCCAAACAACTCCTCTTGAGCCCAATGATCTTCACCAAAGCTCAGGAAGAGTGTTGCAAAGCAGAGATGATATTGACAACATTGAAGGACCAAAAGCAAAAGAAGATTCCAAAGAGGAGATCAAAGAACCATGGGCCGCACTTGATGAGGAGAAGAGATCAGAATCAGAGATCGGGAGAGTTCCCTCATGGTTATCATCAAATCCTCCATGTACTCAAGAGAAAGATCAACAAAATGAGGTAGATCAGAAGGTCATGATAGAAGGTGGCATGAAGAAAGATCCAAATCAGCAAGATGACCAAGGATATCAAAGCTATATTGAGATATGGTTTCAGAAGGTCACTAAGTTGCAGCAGTAATCTCCTCCTCAGCTATGTTTTGTACTTTCAAAGTCAGATCATTTTGTCTTTGAAAGTTGGATAGTTGTCAAAGCATGCATTCCGAGCCTTTACATCATCTTGTCTCTAATCTCGATGTGCACATGGCTCCATTGGAAGTATTCTTATACTTGAAAATGACTTTGTTTTTCAAGTAGGGTAGGGTAGAGAAAAAAAAAAAAAAAAAAAAAAAAAAAAGAAAAGAAAAAAGAGAAAAAAGAAAAAGAAAAAATGAAAATAAGAGAAAAATAAAAATCTAAGGTGAAAACCTCCTTGGAGGCACCTTAGATTGGCTCATTGATTGAAAACCTCCATGAGGCGGTCAATGGGTTGAAAAATAAAAGAGAAAATAAAAAGGCAATAAGATCCTTGGGTGAAAACCTCCCCTGGAGGCGCCCAAGGCAGGCAATTAGGGTGAAAACCTCCATGAGGCGCCCTAGTTGTTTTTCAAAAAAAAAAAGAGAAAAAGAAAAAGAAAAATAAAGATAATCTCCATTGAATAATTTCATGTTGCAGCAATGACATTTCAGGTTGTAAGAAGGACGTTTTATGACAGGAGGAGCACTCAAATCAAGGCTAAAGGAATCTTTCTTGTGCCTTCTACAGGAAGCTCTGTATTTCTACAGGAAACATCCTGTAGAACCTTTGGACGAACCAAATTCAAGTCTAAAGTGGAATTTGATGGTGGGAATCTGTTGATTAGGCCTGCAAGCACTTATGTTGCCATCCCTTGCCTTTCTCCATCATTTTTTCCACCTCATTGTGCTTCTCATTGTGCTTCTACAGGAACTTCCTGTAGAAATTGTGGGAAACTAGACATGGATTTCAAAAAGTGGTTTGGTGAACATGGTAGCTTCCTCAAGGGTTCAGAAGTCCTCATGCAATCTTCCAACTCCTCCTCCATCATCTCCATACCTGCATCATAGCCCAAGCTCAGTTTTCCCTTCCATGCCAACACTTGCAAAAAGCCTTGAAGCAAAAATCCATATAACAAAATTTGTTTTTGCCATAACTTGAAAACCATGCATCCATTTGACAAACCGTTTTATGGGGAATTATACAAGGGTGATGGCAACATGCTTGAGCAGTTTCAGCCAATTCCGGTGCACGATTTCCAAGAAATCAGCCTCCATCACCATCAGCCATTTTTGCATTTTCTCCATATCCGTGCATCCGTTTCAAAACCTGTTTCATGGGGATACGCATGTGAGTGGTGGTAACCTACCCAAGCCGTTTCAGCCGATTCCGATGCACGGTTTCCGAGAAATCGATCTCTGAAATCTTCAGCCATTTCCCATTTTTCTCGAAATCCGTGCATCCATTGATCACGATTTTGCTATGGGAGATGCATAATGATGATAGGAACATGCTCACCGAGTTTCAGATCAATCCAGTTTACCGTTTGAGAGCAATGGCGAAAACAATTTCTGGTTTTGTGACCATGCAGCAGCAGCAGCTTGAAGGTGCAGATCTGAACGTGGAAACGATTGCATGCAGCTCAGATCTAGCCAGAGGACACCTGCACAAGGAAAAGAAATCAAAGATTAGCAGCCAAGCCACATGCAATCAGAAAAACCAATGCATGCAGCAATGACAGGCCATAGCAGCTCACGGCAGCCATTCAACTTCGAGGTATGTGACTGATCTCATTCTTCAATTGCATAGATTTAATTTGAAAACTGCATGAATTGATGGAATGGTGGAATTAAACCACTTAATTATCGAGGTTAAGTCAATTTCCTTCTCTAGCACTCAGCTGGAAGTCACGCAGTGCACATGGACAACTGACTTACGTGAAAGTTAAAGCAACCAGGAGTGTTGGCCATTTAAACTTCAGTTCTATTCACAGCAGTGATTTCAGGGGGAAAACACATAGGTCGTAAACAACACTTCCAGTTTCATGTGGCCACGTACACTTGGCCACTTCACTCTCTCATGCAAATCACGCAGCAATTAATGACGGCTCGGCTGAAGACTCACGTTAACTGTTGATTCATTTACACTTGCAAACCTCTTCAGCTAAATCCTCTGCCTCTGAATTTTGTTAAACTGATGTCATTCGCCAATTTTTTCAGCTTGTTAAAAATTCTCCCACATACCAAGATCATTCAAAGATGCAGAGACACCCTACAGGCGTTTCTACAGGAAGTCTTCTACAGGAAACGCAGAAAACAACCATGCAAAAAGGAAACCTGGGATTTTTGGCGAATTTCAAGTTTCAAACAAGGTAGGAGTGGGGAAGCTTCATTGTGCATGATTTGTTGGTGCAAAATGGTGAATTGAACATGGAATTAAATTCTAAAAATGAGAGTAAAAGTCTGCCCACGCATTGAAAAAATGTGAAAAGTCTGCTTGCATATTTTCTGAGTTCTACACAATACTTTTTTCCTTTGCATTCGAAGCCTGGCTTCTTCTTTCTCACCTTCTTCTGAAAAGAGAGATGCAACCATAGGAACTAGGCTTGTGTGAAGGAATGAATTTGCAAGACTGTCCACTTTCTAGCAGAAAAAAATTATGTTATTTGGTCTCTGTTTTGTCAAAAAAAAAAAAAAAAAAAAATTGATTTCTTTTCAAAAACTAAGGAGCAAATTCAGGTTGGAAAAGTTTGAAGAGAGAAAAAATTGGAAGTTGTTGTTGTGAAAAACATGAAAATTCCAGGAGCAATAACAAGTTTACAAGAGGGGCAATGAGCTATCTTTTTAGAAGAAAACACAGGTTTTTAGAAAATTTTTGGCTTCAAGAGAAGAAGAAAACAAATAGTTTTATTTGTTGCATGTTTATGCAAAAGCAGTGATGCAATTCCAGGGAAGAATCAGGCCTGGAGAATGTGAAAAAACCAATGATGAGGGAGCACAAATCATTCAAGCAGAGGGCAAAACAAAGGCAGAACAGAAAAAAAAGGCTACAGTAGAGAAGGCAAAAGCTAAACAAGATGAGAAGAAAGCCAAAACAGAGCATGAGGAAGCAAGCTAACAGAGGCAGAAAAGACCAAAGAAGAGGGAAAAAGGAGGAAGAGACACACCATGAGATATCAGTGACAGTAGACTGAAACATTTTCTACAGGAAGCCAGAAACCAGCCACTACAGGACTTTCTACAGGAAGTCCAGAAAAAAGACAGCAGAAGGAAAAGTCGGCCGGAATCCTAGCTAGGGAGGCAGCAGATGTGCTGTCCGCCCTAAGTACCTCTCCCAAGCTGAAGGAGAAGTGAAAGAGGGAGCTTCCACTACATTTTAAGGCGAGAAAAGGCATGCAGATAAGAATTGGCAGACCCCAAACCACAGTCAAAGAATCAAACTGTCATTGAGGACACAAAAGCTAAACAAAAGGAGGAGTCTCCTTCAAGGATGTCCATCACCTATGAATGAGAAAGCCAAAAACCTTCACTGGAAGAGAGACAATTCAGATAATGGACTTAAAAACAGTTCTACAGGAAGACAGAGGACTGTTTCTACAGGAAGACAGAGGACTATTTCTATAGGAAGCCAGCGAACTGTTTCTACAGGAAGTTTGAAAAGAGGGAAGCCAAAGGAGAAAACAGCCGAGATGTTAGCCAAAGATGCCACCAGGGCCATCAAAGATGAGGAGAGATATTGGTTGCTCAGAGGATGAGCAACACTTTCAGTAGGGGGGTGATGATGAGCCCCAAAAATGGACAATTATTTGGGCTCATCCAACCTCCTAAGTTGACTTAATCCACCATTCTCATTAGTTTATTGCATGTTTTTTATTATATTTATGTTAATAGAGTGAATTTGGTTAGTCATTATGCCAACAAGTCTAATGGGTGCTTTGTGTAGCCTTTTTGGTCAACTTGGAGAGAAAATTGAAGGTCTTAATGAGCACTTGGCAGCCAAATTCGTGGGAGAACAAGCTAGAGGATTTGTAGGAAGGTGTCCCCCTCATTTATGGGCCCTTACCTCGAATTCTCCACCATCAGCTCAGAGTTCAAAGGCCACCAAATCAATGAGCACAAGGGCAGCCAAGCAAGTCAAGTAGGACTGCTGTTAACTACAAGTCTTGGGTAGCCAAGTCCCTAAATTTTACGAGGACTGTTGGGTCCTCAAATTGTATAAATAAGAGGGCTTAAGACCTCATTTCAGTTAGTCAATTTGGTTAGCTAGTTAGCCAGTAGATAGTAGCTAGTATTTAGTCATTTCATAGCTTTGTTGCAGTCATTTTGTAATTCGATTTTTATGCAATAGACTAGCTTTGCTTTCAGCTCATGTTCAAGTTATTCTTGTGGACAGTTTTGATGTAACTCTTCATTTCTTGATCAATAAAGATGAATCCAGCTTTGCACCAGCTCTAAATCTCTCTTAGGAGGCTACAGCTCTTGGGGTTGGGCCCATCTCAAGCGCCCAATACCTCCTTTGATTATCTTTATGTGTCTTTGCTGCATTCTTAGAATAAAATTTTCTATTTAGATCTAAATCTTGTTTTGTTATTTAGTTTGTTTTTTTGATGAGTAAAATAGATTTTCATGCTCAGATTTATTTGATAGGTTGTTAACAGGAAAAGCTTCAAGAAAAGGGCCAACAAACATCTGTGTTTTCACCTCTCCCTTAGTGGGATCAGGAGCTGTGACTGGGATGACTTTGCTGCCCACAAAAACACTGACTTTGCTTTACCATGCAATCATTAGTGTTTGGTTTTCATTTGCAGAAGTTGGTTACATGTTCAGAGCTTTGAATGCTTCATTTCATAGTTAATATACATGGTCTCCTTGCAAATAAAGTTGTTGTCCATTCTTATTACTGTTCGCTAGATCATATTAGGGTAGCATAACTAGATCTTTGTTTTTTGCATGTCTTTGTTTGTTCAGTTTGGAAAACCACTTGCAGAGTACCTATTACCCTTCCTTACCTGCACATACTCCATCCAACCTACCTGCTCCACCCTCTACTTAGAACCCTTGCTTCACGTTTGCCATTCGCTCCCAAAACCTTAATTTTTGTGCAACATTGCTTCACTCTCCCTTGAACAAATCGAATCGCTCCTTAGCCTCATCCACCGAGCCTTAGACCTCTTCACATCCCTATTTCACCTCCATACTCATTCCTCCATATTTTTCCCTCCATCCATGATCCAAAATCCCATTTCGAACCATCCTGTAGAAGAATTACAAAACATCCTGTAGAAGACTTACAGAACTTCCTGTAGAAACCCCTGCAGACTTCCTGTAGAAGTTCATAAACACGGTTGCATGGCCTCCAGACTTTGTGAAACTCTCAGAAAGAATGCTAGGGATCCCTTAGACCCTCTCTGTACCATCCCAACCTTTCCCAAAGCATTTCATCCCTTGATCCATCCCTGCACAGTGGAAAACTAGTTAGAAGCACATGCATGATAATTCCAACAACTTAATCAAAAATACAAAAAGATGTTTTCTTCAGATAGTGATAACTTAGACACATGCATTTTACCTTCCTAGAAGTAATGGCATCTCTTCTCATAGTTTGCATTCTCATTTTTGCATCAGTAGGACTAGTTGGTAGAATTAGGGTTTGCTAGGGTTTGCGTTTCTTTTTGGCTTTCAGTTTCTTTCCGCAAGTAGATTAGCTTCCTTTGAGTTAGCTTTCGTCCATCAGTTAAAAAGCTTCTTCTAAGAGCTCATAGAAGTTGGCTTGAGCCCCTAGCGGACTTGTGCCAGCTCACCAAGTGACAGCTGCGGCAAGAGCTAGTACTTGTGCATACAGCATCGTCGCTTCCAAGTTTGTTACGAACTACTGGGTTGATAAAATTAAAGAAGGGAGCTCCAGGAGTTGTAGAATTATTGCTACAATACTGGAGCCCACCATCTTTTTTGGCGCCGTTGCCGGGGAAGCGGCAGAGTATTGGTGATTGTCGCTATTCTTCTATTTTCTACTACAACCTTCTGCTAAGTAGTTTATTTCATTTCCATTATGCAATTTCATTTATGCAAAAGTAGATTAGCATTTCTTGCTTTCATAGATTAGCATTTCAATTCTGCAATTTCATTTCTACAAGCGTAGTTTAGCATTTCAATTCCGCAATTTCATTTTAGCAAGATAGTTAGTTGCAGTTCAATTTTTTTCAGTTTTGCAAGTAGAAGTAGAAAAAAGCAAAAATCAACCAAAAAGATTTCATTTCATGCCTTGTAGGAGTAGAGATAAGTTAGAAAAATGATTGCACAACCCCCCATTGCTTCACACAGCCAACGTTATCTCTTCTTCGATGGCTGTGATTAAAGAACCCCTGGGTGGACATCAAGACATATCTAAAGAACCTCTAGGGAGAAGAAGAGAAAAAAACCATTCCTCTGGAGCAAATGGCTACAAGTAGAAATGTTGGGAGCAGTCCCTTATCCAAAGATGAATTTGAAAATCAGATCAAAGGTTTCAAGAGTGATATGAGGCAGTTTCTTGCCATGCAACTGGATACCTTGCGGATCCAAAAGAAGCAAGAAGAAGCCAAGAGGGCTTTGGTCATCTTTTGTCCCAGGTGCACTAGAAAGCATCCTAGGAACGAATGTCCAATGCACTCCCTAGAAGTGTGTTTCATCTGTGAAGAATACCATCCTACAGATCATTGCCCTTCCTTACCCAGAATCAAAGCTGCATATCAGAGAGCCAAAGGAGCCACTGAATCACTCTATTATATGAACCAAAGGAGGCCACATGAACCTATACCTTACCAGCAGGAACTACAAGGGACACCCGAGACCTATTATGACCCTTATCAAGCCACCGTCATGCTTTCTTGGTGTCCCCCTGCTCATCCTTCCTGGTTCACACCTCCTCCTTGTTCCTTCACAGATCCATATTATGCCCAACCAGTTGCTCATTCATTTCACTCTTATGCTCAGCCATAGCCTCAATGGAATGCACCTTATCAGGAGTGGAGGCCCCAGTACAACTCTCATCCCGCTTATTTTCCTCCACCACCTGCTCATCCACAACCATCGCCTCCCCCTCCACCCAGGCAACCCCAAATGCCTACCCAACCACAATGCCATCCATCTCCATTTCAATTTCACACCTCCACTCAACTACCCGTACCATTTCCAAAACCACACAATGGAGCAGCTCAACCCCATTGCAAATCTGAGGCACAACATATCCAAACAACTCCTCTTGAGCCCAATGATCTTCACCAAAGTTCAGGAAGAGTGTTGCAAAGCAGAGATGATATTGACAACATTGAAGGACCAAAAGCAAAAGAAGATTCCAAAGAGGAGATCAAAGAACCATGGGCCGCACTTGATGAGGAGAAGAGATCAGAATCAGAGATCGGGAGAGTTCCCTCATGGTTATCATCAAATCCTCCATGTACTCAAGAGAAAGATCAACAAAAAGAGGTAGATCAGAAGGTCATGATAGAAGGTGGCATGAAGAATGATCCAAATCAGCAAGATGACCAAGGATATCAAAGCTATATTGAGATATGGTTTCAGAAGGTCACTAAGTTGCAGCAGTACTCTCCTCCTCAGCTATGTTTTGTACTTTCAAAGTCAGATCATTTTGTCTCTGAAAGTTGGATAGTTGTCAAAGCATGCATTCCGAGCCTTTACATCATCTTGTCTCTAATCTCGATGTGCACATGGCTCCATTGGAAGTATTCTTATACTTGAAAATGACTTTGTTTTTCAAGTAGGGTAGGGTAGAGAAAAAAAAAAAAAAGAAAAAAAAAAAAACAGAAAAAAGAGAAAAAAGAAAAAGAAAAAATGAAAATAAGAGAAAAATAAAAATCTAAGGTGAAAACCTCCTTGGAGGCGCCTTAGATTGGCTCATTGATTGAAAACCTCCATGAGGCGGTCAATGGGTTGAAAAATAAAAGAGAAAATAAAAAGGCAATAAGATCCTTGGGTGAAAACCTCCCCTGGAGGCGCCCAAGGCAGGCAATTAGGGTGAAAACCTCCATGAGGCGCCCTAGTTGTTTTTCAAAAAAAAAAAGAGAAAAAGAAAAAGAAAAATAAAGCTAATCTCCATTGAATAATTTCATGTTGCAGCAATGCCATTGTAGGTTGCAAGAAGGACGTTTCATGACATGAGGAGCACTCAAATCAAGGCTAAAGGAATCTTTCTTGTGCCTTCTACAGGAAGCTCTGTATTTCTACAGGAAACATCCTGTAGAACCTTTGGACGAACCAAATTCAAGTCTAAAGTGGAATCTGATGGTGGGAATCTGTTGATTAGGCCTGCAAGCACTTATGTTGCCATCCCTTGCCTTTCTCCATCATTTTTTCCACCTCATTGTGCTTCTCATTGTGCTTCTACAGGAACTTCCTGTAGAAATTGTGGGAAACTAGACATGGATTTCAAAAAGTGGTTTGGTGAACATGGTAGCTTCCTCAAGGGTTCAGAAGTCCTCATGCAATCTTCCAACTCCTCCTCCATCATCTCCATACCTGCATCATAGCCCAAGCTCAGTTTTCCCTTCCATGCCAACACTTGCAAAAAGCCTTGAAGCAAAAATCCATATAACAAAATTTGTTTTTGCCATAACTTGAAAACCATGCATCCATTTGACAAACCGTTTTATGGGGAATTATAAAAGGGTGATGGCAACATGCTTGAGCAGTTTCAGCCAATTCTGGTGCACGATTTCCAAGAAATCAGCCTCCATCACCATCAGCCATTTTTGCATTTTCTCCATATCCGTGCATCCATTTCAAAACCTGTTTCATGGGGATACGGATGTGAGTGATTGTAACCTACCCAAGCAGTTTCAGCCGATTCTGATGCACGGTTTCCGAGAAATCGATCTCTGAAATCTTCAGCCATTTCCCATTTTTCTCGAAATCCGTGCATCCATTGATCACGATTTTGCTATGGGAGATGCATAATGGTGATAGGAACATGCTCACCAAGTTTCAGATCAATCCAGTTTACCGTTTGAGAGCAATGGCGAAAACAATTTCTGGTTTTGTGACCATGCAGCAGCAGCAGCTTGAAGGTGCAGATCTGAACGTGGAAACGATTGCATGCAGCTCAGATCCAGCCAGAGGACACCTGCACAAGGAAAAGCAATCAAAGATTAGCAGCCAAGCCACATGCAATCAGAAAAACCAATGCATGCAGCAATGACAGGCCACAGCAGCTCACGGCAGCCATTCAACTTCGAGGTATGTGACTGATCTCATTCTTCTATTACATAGATTTAATTTTAAAACTGCATGAATTGATGGAATGGTGGAATTAAGCCACTTAATTATCGAGGTTAAGTCAATTTCCTTCTCTATCACTCAGCTGGAAGTCACGCAGTGCACATGGACAGCTGACTTACGTGAAAGTTAAAGCAACCAGGAGTGTTGGCCATTTAAACTTCAGTTCTATTCACAGCAGTGATTTCAGGGGGAAAACACATAGTTCATAAACAACACTTCCAGTTTCATGTGGCCACGTACACTTGGCCACTTCACTCTCTCATGCAAATCACGCAGCAATTAATGACGGCTTAGCTGAAGACTCACGTTAACTGCTGATTCATTTACACTTGCAAACCTCTTCAGCTAAATCCTCTGCCTCTGAATTTTGTTAAACTGATGTCCTTCGCCAAGTTTTTCAGCTTGTTAAAAATTCTCCCGCATACCAAGATCATTCAAAGACGCAGAGACACCCTACAGGCGTTTCTACAGGAAGTCTTCTATAGGAAGTCTTCTACAGGAAACGCAGAAAACAACCATGCAAAAAGGAAACCTGGGATTTTTGGCGAATTTCAAGCTCCAAACAAGGTAGGAGTGGGGAAGCTTTGTTGTGCATGATTTGTTGGTGCAAAATGGTGAATTGAACATGGAATTAAATTCTAAAAATGAGAGTAAAAGTCTGCCTGCACATTGAAAAAATGTGAAAAGTCTGCTTGCATATTTTCTGAGTTCTACACAATACTTTTTTCCTTTGCATTCGAAGCCTGGCTTCTTCTTTCTCACCTTCTTATGAAAAGAGAGATGCAACCATAGGAACTAGGCTTGTGTGAAGGAATGAATTTGCAAGACTGTCCACTTTCTAGCAGAAAAAAACTATGTCATTTGGTATCTGTTTTGTCAAAAAAAAAAAAAAAAAAATATTGATTTCTTTTGAAAAACTAAGGAGCAAATTCAGGTTGGAAAAGTTTGAAGAGAGAAAAAATTGGAAGTTGTTATTGTGAAAAACATGAAAATTCTAGGAGCAATAACAAGTTTACAAGAGGGGCAGTGAGCTATCTTTTTAGAAGAAAACACAGGTTTTTAGAAAATTTTTGGCTTCAAGAGAAGAAGAAAACAAATAGTTTTATTTGTTGCATGTTTATGCAAAAGCAGCGATGCAATTCCAGGGAAGAATCAGGCCTGGAGAATGTGAAAAAACCAATGATGAGGGAGCACAAATCATTCAAGCAGAGGGCAAAACAAAGGCAGAACAGAAAAAAAGGCTACAGTAGAGAAGGCAGAAGCTAAACAGAGCATGAGGAAGCAAGCTAACAGAGGTAGAAAAGACCAAAGAAGAGGGAAAAAGGAGGAAGAGACACACCATGAGATATCAGTGACAGTAGACCGAAACATTTTCTACAGGAAGCCAGAAACCAGCCACTACAGGACTTTCTACAGGAAGTCCAGAAAAAAGACAGCAGAAGGAAAAGTCGGCCGGAATCCTAGCTAGGGAGGCAGCAACTGTGCTGTCCGCCCTAAGTACCTCTCCCAAGCTGAAGGAGAAGTGAAAGAGGGAGCTTCCACTACATTTTAAGGCGAGAAAAGGCATGCAGATAAGAACTGGCAGACCCCAAACCACAGTCAAAGAATCAAACTGTCATTAAGGACACAAAAGCTAAACAAAAGGAGGAGTCTCCTTCAAGGATGTCCATCACCTATGAATGAGAAAGCCAAAAACCTTCACTGGAAGAGAGAGAATTCAGATAATGGACTTAAAAACAGTTCTACAGGAAGACAGAGGACTGTTTCTACAAGAAGACAGAGGACTATTTCTACAGGAAGCCAGCGAACTGTTTCTACAGGAAGTTTGAAAAGAGGGAAGCCAAAGGAGAAAACAGCCAAGATGTTAGCCACCAGGGCCATCAAAGATGAGGAGAGAGATTGGTTGCTCAGAGGATGAGCAACACTTTCGGTAGGGGGGTGATGATGAGCCCCAAAAATGGACAATTATTTGGGCTCATCCAACCTCCTAAGTTGACTTAATCCACCATTCTCATTAGTTTATTGCATGTTTTTTATTATATTTATGTTAATAGAGTGAATTTGGTTAGTCATTATGCCAACAAGTCTAATGGGTGCTTTGTGTAGCCTTTTTGGTCAACTTGGAGACAAAATTGAAGGTCTTAATGAGCACTTGGTAGCCAAATTCGTGGGAGAAGAAGCTAGAGGATTTGTAGGAAGGTGTCCCCCTCATTTATGGGCCCTTACCTCGAATTCTCCACCATCAGCTCGGAGTTCAAAGGCCACCAAATCAATGAGCACAAGGGCAGCCAAGCAAGTCAAGTAGGACTGCTGTTAACTACAAGTCTTGGGCAGCCAAGTCCCTAAATTTTAGGAGGACTGTTGGGTCCTCAAATTGTATAAATAAGAGGGCTTAAGACCTCATTTCATTTAGTCAATTTGGTTAGCTAGTTAGCCAGTAGATAGTAGCTAGTAGTTAGTCATTTCATAGCTTTGTTGCAGTCATTTTGTAATTCGATTTTTATACAATAGACTAGCTTTGCTTTCAACTCATGTTCAAGTTCTTCTTGTGGACAGTTTTGATGTAACTCTTCATTTCTTGATCAATAAAGATGAATCTAGCTTTGCACCAGCTCTAAATCTCTCTTAGGAGGCTACAGCTCTTGGGGTTGGGCCCATCTCAAGCGCCCAATACCTCCTTTGATTATCTTTATGTGTCTTTGCTGCATTCTTAGAATAAAATTTGCTATTTAGATCTAAATCTTGTTTTGTTATTTAGTTTGTTTTTTTGATGAGTAAAATAGATTTTCATGCTCAGATTTATTTGATAGGTTGTTAACAGAAAAAGTTTCAAGAAAAGGGCCAACAAACATCTGTGGTTTCACCTCTCCCTTAGTGGGATCAGGAGCTGTGACTAGGATGACTTTGCTGCCCACAAAAACACTGACTTTGCTTTACCATGCAATCATTAGTGTTTGGTTTTCATTTGCAGAAGTTGGTTACATGTTCAGAGCTTTGAATGCTTCATTTCATAGTTAATATACATGGTCTCCTTGCAAATAAAGTTTCTTTCCATTCTTATTACTGTTCGCTAGATCATATTAGGGTAGCATAACTAGATCTTTGTTTTTTGCATGTCTTTGTTTGTTCAGTTTGGAAAACCACTTGCAGAGTACCTATTACCCTTCCTTACCTGCACATACTCCATCCAACCTACCTGCTCCACCCTCTACTTAGAACCCTTGCTTCATGTTTGCCATTCGCTCCCAAAACCCTAATTTTTGTGCAACATTGCTTCACTCTCCCTTGAACAAATCCAATCGCTCCTTAGCCTCATCCACCGAGCCTTAGACCTCTTCACATCCCTATTTCACCTCCATACTCATTCCTCCATCTTCTTCCCTCCATCCATGATCCAAAATCCCATTTCGAACCATCCTGTAGAAGAATTACAGAACATCCTGTGGAAGACTTACAGAACTTCCTGTAGAAACCCCTGCAGACTTCCTGTAGAATTTCATAAACACGGTTGCATGGCCTCCAGTCTTTGTGAAACTCTTAGAAAGAATGCTAGGGATCCCTTAGACCCTCTCTGTACCATCCCAACCTTTCTCAAAGCATTTCATCCCTTGATCCATCCCTGCACAGTGGAAAACTAGTTAGAAGCACATGCATGATAATTCCAACAACTTAATCAAAAATACAAAAAGATGTTTTCTTCAGATAGTGATAACTTAGACACATGCATTTTACCCTCCTAGAAGTAATGGCATCTCTTCTCATAGTTTTCATTCTCATTTTTGCATTAGTAGGACTAGTTGGTAGAATTAGGGTTTGCGTTTCTTTTTGGCTTTCAGTTTCTTTCCGCAAGTAGATTAGCTTCCTTTGAGTTAGCTTTTGTCCATCAGTTAAAAAGATTCTTCTAAGAGCTCATAGAAGTTGGCTTGAGCCCCTAGCGGACTTGTGCCAGCTCACCAAGTGACAGCTGCGGCAAGAGCTAGTACTTGTGCATACAACACCGTCGCTTCCAAGTTTGTTACGAACTACCGGGTTGATAAAATTAAAGAAGGGAGCTCCAGGAGTTGTAGAATTATTGCTACAATACTGGAGCCCACCATCTTTTTTGGCGCCGTTGCCGGGGAAGCGGCAGAGTATTGGTGATTGTTGCTATTCTTCTATTTTCTACTACAACCTTCTACTAAGTAGTTTATTTCATTTCCATTATGCAATTTCATTTATGCAAAAGTAGATTAGCATTTCTTGCTTTCATAGATTAGCATTTCAATTCCGCAATTTCATTTCTGCAAGCGTAGATTAGCATTTCAATTCTGCAATTTCATTTCTGCAAGCGTAGATTAGCATTTCAATTCTGCAAGCGTAGACTAGCATTTCATTCTTGCAATTTCATTTGAGCAAAATAGATTAGTCCTTTCCTGCTTCCATTTCAATTCCGCAATTTCATTTTAGCAAGATAGTTAGTTGCAGTTCAATTTTTTCAGTTTTGCAAGTAGAAGTAGAAAAAAGCAAAAATCAACCAAAAAGATTTCATTTCATGCCTTGTAGGAGTAGAGATAAGTTAGAAAAATGATTGCACAACCCCCCATTGCTTCACACAGCCAACGTTATCTCTTTTCGATGGTTGTGATTAAAGAACCCCTGGGTGGACATCAAGACATATCTAAAGAACCTCTAGGGAGAAGAAGAGAAAAAAACCATTCCTCTGGAGCAAATGGCTACAAGCAGAAATGTTGGGAGCAGTCCGTTATCCAAAGATGAATTTGAAAATCAGATCGAAGGTTTCAAGAGTGATATGAGGCAGTTTCTTGCCATGCAACTTAATACCTTGCGGATCCAAAAGAAGCAAGAAGAAGCCAAGAGGGCTTTGGTCATCTTTTGTCCCAGGTGCACTAGAAAGCATCCTAGGAACGAATGTCCAATGCACTCCCTAGAAGTGTGTTTCATCTGTGAAGAATACCATCCTACAGATCAGTGCCCTTCCTTACCCAGAATCAAAGCTGCATATCAGAGAGCCAAAGGAGCCACTGAATCACTCTATTATATGAACCAAAGGAGGCCACATGAACCTATACCTTACCAGCAGGAACTGCAAGGGACACCCGAGACCTATTATGACCCTTATCAAGCCACCATCATGCCTTCTTGGTGTCCCCCTGCTCATCCTTCCTGGTTCACACCTCCTCCTTGTTCCTTCACAGATCCATATTATGCCCAACTAGTTGCTCATTCATTTCACTCTTATGCTCAGCCACAGCCTCAATGGAATGCACCTTGTAAGGAGTGGAGGCCCTAGTACAACTCTCATCTCGCTTATTTTCCTCCACCACCTGCTCATCCACAACCATCGCCTCCCCCTCCACCCAGGCAACCCCAAATGCCTACCCAACCACAATGCCATCCATCTCCATCTCAATTTCACACCTCCACTCAACTACCCGTACCATTTCCAAAACCACACAATGGAGCAGCTCAACCCCATTGCAAATCTGAGGCACAACATATCCAAACAACTCCTCTCGAGCCCAATGATCTTCACCAAAGCTCAGGAAGAATGTTGCAAAGCAGAGATGATATTGACAACATTGAAGGACCAAAAGCAAAAGAAGATTCCAAAGAGGAGATCAAAGAACCATGGGCCGCACTTGATGAGGAGAAGAGATCAGAATCAGAGATCGAGAGAGTTCCCTCATGGTTATCATCAAATCCTCCATGTACTCAAGAGAAAGATCAACAAAAAGAGGAAGATCAGAAGGTCATGATAGAAGGTGACATGAAGAATGATCCAAATCAGCAAGATGACCAAGGATATCAAAGCTATATTGAGATATGGTTTCAGAAGGTCACTAAGTTGCAGCAGTACTCTCCTCCTCAGCTATGTTTTGTACTTTCAAAGTCAGATCATTTTGTCTCTGAAAGTTGGATAGTTGTCAAAGCATGCATTCCGAGCCTTTACATCATCTTGTCTCTAATCTCGATGTGCACATGGCTCCATTGGAAGTATTCTTATACTTGAAAATGACTTTGTTTTTCAAGTAGGGTAGGGTAGAGAAAAAAAAAAAAAAAAAAAAAAAAAAAAAAAAAAAAAAAGAAAAAAGAAAAAGAAAAATGAAAATAAGAGAAAAATAAAAATCTAAGGTGAAAACCTCCTTGGAGGCGCCTTAGATTGGCTCATTGATTGAAAACCTCCATGAGGCGGTCAATGGGTTGAAAAATAAAAGAGAAAATAAAAAGGCAATAAGATCCTTGGGTGAAAACCTCCCCTGGAGGCGCCCAAGGCAGGCAATTAGGGTGAAAACCTCCATGAGGCGCCCTAGTTGTTTTTCAAAAAAAAAAAGAGAAAAAGAAAAAGAAAAATAAAGCTAATCTCCATTGAAAAATTTCATGTTGCAGCAATGCCATTGTAGGTTGCAAGAAGGACGTTTCATGACATGAGGAGCACTCAAATCAAGGCTAAAGGAATCTTTCTTGTGCCTTCTACAGGAAGCTCTGTATTTCTACAGGAAACATCCTGTAGAACCTTTGGACGAACCAAATTCAAGTCTAAAGTGGAATCTGATGGTGGGAATCTGTTGATTAGGCCTGCAAGCACTTATGTTGCCATCCCTTGCCTTTCTCCATCATTTTTTCCACCTCATTGTGCTTCTCATTGTGCTTCTACAGGAACTTCCTGTAGAAATTGTGGGAAACTAGACATGGATTTCAAAAAGTGGTTTGGTGAACATGGTAGCTTCCTCAAGGGTTCAGAAGTCCTCATGCAATCTTCCAACTCCTCCTCCATCATCTCCATACCTGCATCATAGCCCAAGCTCAGTTTTCCCTTCCATGCCAACACTTGCAAAAAGCCTTGAAGCAAAAATCCATATAACAAAATTTGTTTTTGCCATAACTTGAAAACCATGCATCCATTTGACAAACCGTTTTATGGGGAATTATACAAGGGTGATGGCAACATGCTTGAGCAGTTTCAGCCAATTCTGGTGCACGATTTCCAAGAAATCAGCCTCCATCACCATCAGCCATTTTTGCATTTTCTCCATATCCGTGCATCCGTTTCAAAACCCGTTTTATGGGGATATGCATGTGAGTGATTGTAACCTACCCAAGCAGTTTCAGCCGATTCTGATGCACGGTTTCCGAGAAATCGATCTCTGAAATCTTCATCCATTTCCCATTTTTCTCGAAATACGTGCATCCATTGATCACGATTTTGCTATGGGAGATGCATAATGGTGATAGGAACATGCTCACCAAGTTTCAGATCAATCCAGTTTACCGTTTGAGAGCAATGGCGAAAACAATTTCTGGTTTTGTGACCATGCAGCAGCAGCAGCTTGAAGGTGCAGATCTGAACGTGGAAACGATTGCATGCAGCTCAGATCCAGCCAGAGGACACCTGCACAAGGAAAAGCAATCAAAGATTAGCAGCCAAGCCACATGCAATCAGAAAAACCAATGCATGCAGCAATGACAGGCCACAACAGCTCACGGCAGCCATTCAACTTTGAGGTATGTGACTGATCTCATTCTTCTATTGCATAGATTTAATTTTAAAACTGCATGAATTGATGGAATGGTGGAATTAAGCCACTTAATTATCGAGGTTAAGTCAATTTCCTTCTCTATCACTCAGCTGGAAGTCACGCAGTGCACATGGACAGCTGACTTACGTGAAAGTTAAAGCAACCAGGAGTGTTGGCCATTTAAACTTCAGTTCTATTCACAGCAGTGATTTCAGGGGGAAAACACATAGTTCATAAACAACACTTCCAGTTTCATGTGGCCACGTACACTTGGCCACTTCACTCTCTCATGCAAATCACGCAGCAATTAATGACGGCTTGGCTGAAGACTCACGTTAACTGCTGATTCATTTACACTTGCAAACCTCTTCAGCTGAATCCTCTGCCTCTGAATTTTGTTAAACTGACGTCCTTCGCCAAGTTTTTCAGCTTGTTAAAAATTCTCCCGCATACCAAGATCATTCAAAGACGCAGAGACACCCTACAGGCGTTTCTACAGGAAGTCTTCTACAGGAAGTCTTCTACAGGAAACGCAGAAAACAACCATGCAAAAAGGAAACCTGGGATTTTTGGCGAATTTCAAGCTCCAAACAAGGTAGGAGTGGGGAAACTTCTTTGTGCATGATTTGTTGGTGCAAAATGGTGAATTGAACATGGAATTAAATTCTAAAAATGAGAGTAAAAGTCTGCCTGCACATTGAAAAAATGTGAAAAGTCTGCTTGCATATTTTCTGAGTTCTACACAATACTTTTTTCCTTTGCATTCGAAGCCTGGCTTCTTCTTTCTCACCTTCTTATGAAAAGAGAGATGCAACCATAGGAACTAGGCTTGTGTGAAGGAATGAATTTGCAAGACTGTCCACTTTCTAGCAGAAAAAAACTATGTCATTTGGTCTCTGTTTTGTCAAAAAAAAAAAAAAAAAAAATTGATTTCTTTTGAAAAACTAAGGAGCAAATTCAGGTTGGAAAAGTTTGAAGAGAGAAAAAATTGGAAGTTGTTATTGTGAAAAACATGAAAATTCTAGGAGCAATAACAAGTTTACAAGAGGGGCAGTGAGCTATCTTTTTAGAAGAAAACACAGGTTTTTAGAAAATTTTTGGCTTCAAGAGAAGAAGAAAACAAATAGTTTTATTTGTTGCATGTTTATGCAAAAGCAGCGATGCAATTCCAGGGAAGAATCAGGCCTGGAGAATGTGAAAAAACCAATGATGAGGGAGCACAAATCATTCAAGTAGAGGGCAAAACAAAGGCAGAACAGAAAAAAAGGCTACAGTAGAGAAGGCAAAAGCTAAACAAGATGAGAAGAAAGCCAAAACGGAGCATGAGGAAGCAAGCTAACAGAGGTAGAAAAGACCAAAGAAGAGGGAAAAAGGAGGAAGAGACAAACCATGAGATATCAGTGACAGTAGACCGAAACATTTTCTACAGGAAGCCAGAAACCAGCCACTACAGGACTTTCTACAGGAAGTCCAGAAAAAAGATAGCAGAAGGAAAAGTCGGCCGGAATCCTAGCTAGGGAGGCAGCAACTGTGCTGTCTGCCCTAAGTACCTCTCCCAAGCTGAAGGAGAAGTGAAAGAGGGAGCTTCCACTACATTTTAAGGCGAGAAAAGGCATGCAGATAAGAACTGGCAGACCCCAAACCACAGTCAAAGAATCAAACTGTCATTAAGGACACAAAAGCTAAACAAAAGGAGGAGTCTCCTTCAAGGATGTCCATCACCTATGAATGAGAAAGCCAAAAACCTTCACTGGAAGAGAGAGAATTCAGATAATGGACTTAAAAACAGTTCTACAGGAAGACAGAGGACTGTTTCTACAAGAAGACAGAGGACTATTTCTACAGGAAGCCAGCGAACTGTTTCTACAGGAAGTTTGAAAAGAGGGAAGCCAAAGGAGAAAACAGCCAAGATGTTAGCCACCAGGGCCATCAAAGATGAGGAGAGAGATTGGTTGCTCAGAGGATGAGCAACACTTTCGGTAGGGGGGTGATGATGAGCCCCAAAAATGGACAATTATTTGGGCTCATCCAACCTCCTAAGTTGACTTAATCCACCATTCTCATTAGTTTATTGCATGTTTTTTATTATATTTATGTTAATAGAGTGAATTTGGTTAGTCATTATGCCAACAAGTCTAATGGGTGCTTTGTGTAGCCTTTTTGGTCAACTTGGAGACAAAATTGAAGGTCTTAATGAGCACTTGGTAGCCAAATTCGTGGGAGAAGAAGCTAGAGGATTTGTAGGAAGGTGTCCCCCTCATTTATGGGCCCTTACCTCGAATTCTCCACCATCAGCTCGGAGTTCAAAGGCCACCAAATCAATGAGCACAAGGGCAGCCAAGCAAGTCAAGTAGGACTGCTGTTAACTACAAGTCTTGGGCAGCCAAGTCCCTAAATTTTAGGAGGACTGTTGGGTCCTCAAATTGTATAAATAAGAGGGCTTAAGACCTCATTTCATTTAGTCAATTTGGTTAGCTAGTTAGCCAGTAGATAGTAGCTAGTAGTTAGTCATTTCATAGCTTTGTTGCAATCATTTTGTAATTCGATTTTTATACAATAGACTAGCTTTGCTTTCAACTCATGTTCAAGTTCTTCTTGTGGACAGTTTTGATGTAACTCTTCATTTCTTGATCAATAAAGATGAATCTAGCTTTGCACCAGCTCTAAATCTCTCTTAGGAGGCTACAGCTCTTGGGGTTGGGCCCATCTCAAGCGCCCAATACCTCCTTTGATTATCTTTATGTGTCTTTGCTGCATTCTTAGAATAAAATTTGCTATTTAGATCTAAATCTTGTTTTGTTATTTAGTTTGTTTTTTTGATGAGTAAAATAGATTTTCATGCTCAGATTTATTTGATAGGTTGTTAACAGAAAAAGCTTCAAGAAAAGGGCCAACAAACATCTGTGGTTTCACCTCTCCCTTAGTGGGATCAGGAGCTGTGACTAGGATGACTTTGCTGCCCACAAAAACACTGACTTTGCTTTACCATGCAATCATTAGTGTTTGGTTTTCATTTGCAGAAGTTGGTTACATGTTCAGAGCTTTGAATGCTTCATTTCATAGTTAATATACATGGTCTCCTTGCAAATAAAGTTTCTTTCCATTCTTATTACTGTTCGCTAGATCATATTAGGGTAGCATAACTAGATCTTTGTTTTTTGCATGTCTTTGTTTGTTCAGTTTGGAAAACCACTTGCAGAGTACCTATTACCCTTCCTTACTTGCACATACTCCATCCAACCTACCTGCTCCACCCTCTACTTAGAACCCTTGCTTCATGTTTGCCATTCGCTCCCAAAACCCTAATTTTTGTGCAACATTGCTTCACTCTCCCTTGAACAAATCCAATTGCTCCTTAGCCTCATCCACCGAGCCTTAGACCTCTTCACATCCCTATTTCACCTCCATACTCATTCCTCCATCTTCTTCCCTCCATCCATGATCCAAAATCCCATTTCGAACCATCCTGTAGAAGAATTACAGAACATCCTGTGGAAGACTTACAGAACTTCCTGTAGAAACCCCTGCAGACTTCCTGTAGAATTTCATAAACACGGTTGCATGGCCTCCAGACTTTGTGAAACTCTCAGAAAGAATGCTAGGGATCCCTTAGACCCTCTCTGTACCATCCCAACCTTTCTCAAAGCATTTCATCCCTTGATCCATCCCTGCACAGTGGAAAACTAGTTAGAAGCACATGCATGATAATTCCAACAACTTAATCAAAAATACAAAAAGATGTTTTCTTCAGATAGTGATAACTTAGACACATGCATTTTACCCTCCTAGAAGTAATGGCATCTCTTCTCATAGTTTGCATTCTCATTTTTGCATTAGTAGGACTAGTTGGTAGAATTAGGGTTTGCGTTTCTTTTTGGCTTTCAGTTTCTTTCCGCAAGTAGATTAGCTTCCTTTGAGTTAGCTTTTGTCCATCAGTTAAAAAGCTTCTTCTAAGAGCTCATAGAAGTTGGCTTGAGCCCCTAGCGGACTTGTGCCAGCTCACCAAGTGACAGCTGCGGCAAGAGCTAGTACTTGTGCATACAACACCGTCGCTTCCAAGTTTGTTACGAACTACCGGGTTGATAAAATTAAAGAAGGGAGCTCCAGGAGTTGTAGAATTATTGCTACAATACTGGAGCCCACCATCTTTTTTGGCGCCGTTGCCGGGGAAGCGGTAGAGTATTGGTGATTGTTGCTATTCTTCTATTTTCTACTACAACCTTCTACTAAGTAGTTTATTTCATTTCCATTATGCAATTTCATTTATGCAAAAGTAGATTAGCATTTCTTGCTTTCATAGATTAGCATTTCAATTCCGCAATTTCATTTCTGCAAGCGTAGATTAGCATTTCAATTCTGCAATTTCATTTCTGCAAGCGTAGATTAGCATTTCAATTCCGCAAGCGTAGACTAGCATTTCATTCTTGCAATTTCATTTGAGCAAAATAGATTAGTCCTTTCCTGCTTCCATTTCAATTCCGCAATTTCATTTTAGCAAGATAGTTAGTTGCAGTTCAATTTTTTCAGTTTTGCAAGTAGAAGTAGAAAAAAGCAAAAATCAACCAAAAAGATTTCATTTCATGCCTTGTAGGAGTAGAGATAAGTTAGAAAAATGATTGCACAACCCCCCATTGCTTCACACAGCCAACGTTATCTCTTTTTCGATGGTTGTGATTAAAGAACCCCTGGGTGGACATCAAGACATATCTAAAGAACCTCTAGGGAGAAGAAGAGAAAAAAACCATTCCTATGGAGCAAATGGCTACAAGCAGAAATGTTGGGAGCAGTCCGTTATCCAAAGATGAATTTGAAAATCAGATCGAAGGTTTCAAGAGTGATATGAGGCAGTTTCTTGCCATGCAACTTAATACCTTGCGGATCCAAAAGAAGCAAGAAGAAGCCAAGAGGGCTTTGGTCATCTTTTGTCCCAGGTGCACTAGAAAGCATCCTAGGAACGAATGTCCAATGCACTCCCTAGAAGTGTGTTTCATCTGTGAAGAATACCATCCTACAGATCAGTGCCCTTCCTTACCCAGAATCAAAGCTGCATATCAGAGAGCCAAAGGAGCCACTGAATCACTCTATTATATGAACCAAAGGAGGCCACATGAACCTATACCTTACCAGCAGGAACTGCAAGGGACACCCGAGACCTATTATGACCCTTATCAAGCCACCATCATGCCTTCTTGGTGTCCCCCTGCTCATCCTTCCTGGTTCACACCTCCTCCTTGTTCCTTCACAGATCCATATTATGCCCAACCAGTTGCTCATTCATTTCACTCTTATGCTCAGCCACAGCCTCAATGGAATGCACCTTATAAGGAGTGGAGGCCCTAGTACAACTCTCATCTCGCTTATTTTCCTCCACCACCTGCTCATCCACAACCATCGCCTCCCCCTCCACCCAGGCAACCCCAAATGCCTACCCAACCACAATGCCATCCATCTCCATCTCAATTTCACACCTCCACTCAACTACCCGTACCATTTCCAAAACCACACAATGGAGCAGCTCAACCCCATTGCAAATCTGAGGCACAACATATCCAAACAACTCCTCTCGAGCCCAATGATCTTCACCAAAGCTCAGGAAGAATGTTGCAAAGCAGAGATGATATTGACAACATTGAAGGACCAAAAGCAAAAGAAGATTCCAAAGAGGAGATCAAAGAACCATGGGCCGCACTTGATGAGGAGAAGAGATCAGAATCAGAGATCGGGAGAGTTCCCTCATGGTTATCATCAAATCCTCCATGTACTCAAGAGAAAGATCAACAAAAAGAGGTAGATCAGAAGGTCATGATAGAAGGTGGCATGAAGAATGATCCAAATCAGCAAGATGACCAAGGATATCAAAGCTATATTGAGATATGGTTTCAGAAGGTCACTAAGTTGCAGCAGTACTCTCCTCCTCAACTATGTTTTGTACTTTCAAAGTCAGATCATTTTGTCTCTGAAAGTTGGATAGTTGTCAAAGCATGCATTCCGAGCCTTTACATCATCTTGTCTCTAATCTCGATGTGCACATGGCTCCATTGGAAGTATTCTTATACTTGAAAATGACTTTGTTTTTCAAGTAGGGTAGGGTAGAGAAAAAAAGAAAAAAAGAAAAAAAAAAAGAAAAGAAAAAAGAGAAAAAAGAAAAAGAAAAAATGAAAATAAGAGAAAAATAAAAATCTAAGGTGAAAACCTCCTTGGAGGCGCCTTAGATTGGCTCATTGATTGAAAACCTCCATGAGGCGGTCAATGGGTTGAAAAAAAAAAGAGAAAATAAAAAGGCAATAAGATCCTTGGGTGAAAACCTCCCCTGGAGGCGCCCAAGGCAGGCAATTAGGGTGAAAACCTCCATGAGGCGCCCTAGTTGTTTTTCAAAAAAAAAAGAGAAAAAGAAAAAGAAAAATAAAGCTAATCTCCATTGAATAATTTCATGTTGCAACAATGACATTATAGGTTGCAAGAAGGATGTTTCATGACAGGAGGAGCACTCAAATCAAGGCTAAAGGAATCTTTCTTGTGCCTTCTACAGGAAGCTCTGTATTTCTACAGGAAACATCTTGTAGAACCTTTGGACGAACCAAATTCAAGTCTAAAGTGGAATCTGATGGTGGGAATCTATTGATTAGGCCTGCAAGCACTTATGTGGCCATCCCTTGCCTTTCTCCGTCATTTTTTCCACCTCATTGTGCTTCTCATTGTGCTTCTACAAGAACTTCCTGTAGAAATTGTGGGAAACTAGACATGGATTTCAAAAAGTGGTTTGGTGAACATGGTAGCTTCCTCAAGGGTTCAGAAGTCCTCATGCAATCTTCCAACTCCTCCTCCATCATCTCCATACCTGCATCATAGCCCAAGCTCAGTTTTCCCTTCCATGCCAACACTTGCAAAAAGCCTTGAGGCAAAAATCCATAGAACAAAATTTGTTTTTGCCATAACTTGAAAACCATGCATCCATTTGACAAACCGTTTTATGGGGAATTGTACAAGGGTGATGGCAACATGCTTGAGCAGTTTCAGCCAATTCCGGTGCACGGTTTCCAAGAAATCAGCTTCCATCACCATCAGCCATTTTTGCATTTTCTCCATATCCGTGCATCCGTTTCAAAACCTGTTTCATGGGGATATGAATGTGAGTGATGGTAACCTACCCAAGCAGTTTCAGCTGATTCCGATGCATGGTTTCCGAGAAATCGATCTCTGAAATCTTCAGCCATTTCCCATTTTTCTCGAAATCCGTGCATCCATTGATCACGATTTTTCTATGGTAGATGCATAATGATGATAGGAACATGCTCACCGAGTTTCAGATCAATCCGGTTTACCGTTTGAGAGCAATGGCGAAAACAAGTTATGGTTTTGTGACCATGCAGCAGCAGCAGCTTGAAGGTGCAGATCTGAACGTGGAAACGATTGCATGCAGCTCAGATCCAGCCAGAGGACACCTGCACAAGGAAAAGCAATCAAATATTAGCAGCCAATCCACATGCAATCAGAAAAACCAATGCATGCAGCAATGACAGGCCACAACAGCTCAGGGCAGCCATTCAACTTCGAGGTATGTGACTGATCTCATTCTTCTATTGCATAGATTTAATTTTAAAACTACATGAATTGATGGAATGGTGGAATTAAGCCACTTAATTATCGAGGTTAAGTCAATTTCCTTCTCTAGCACTCAGCTGGAAGTCACGCAGTGCACATGGACAGCTGACTTACGTGAAAGTTAAAGCAACCAGGAGTGTTGGCCATTTAAACTTCAGTTCTATTCACAGCAGTGATTTCAGGGGGAAAACACATAGTTCATAAACAACACTTCCAGTTTCATGTGGCCACGTACACTTGGCCACTTCACTCTCTCATGCAAATCACGCAGCAATTAATGACGGCTCGGCTGAAGACTCACGTTAACTGCTGATTCATTTACACTTGCAAACCTCTTCAGCTGAATCCTCTGCCTCTGAATTTTGTTAAACTGACGTCCTTCGCCAAGTTTTTCAGCTTGTTAAAAATTCTCCCGCATACCAAGATCATTCAAAGACACAGAGACACCCTACAGGCGTTTCTACAGGAAGTCTTCTACAGGAAACGCAGAAAACAACCATGCAAAAAGGAAACCTGGGATTTTTGGCGAATTTCAAGCTCCAAACAAGGTAGGAGTGGGGAAGCTTCGTTGTGCATGATTTGTTGGTGCAAAATGGTGAATTGAACATGGAATTAAATTCTAAAAATGAGAGTAAAAGTCTGCCTGCACATTGAAAAAATGTGAAAAGTCTGCTTGCATATTTTCTGAGTTATACACAATACTTTTTTCCTTTGCATTCGAAGCCTGGCTTCTTCTTTCTCACCTTCTTCTGAAAAGAGAGATGCAACCATAGGAACTAGGCTTGTGTGAAGGAATGAATTTGCAAGACTGTCCACTTTCTAGCAGAAAAAAACTATGTTATTTGGTCTGTGTTTTGTCAAAAAAAAAAAAAAAAAATGATTTCTTTTCAAAAACTAAGGAGCAAATTCAGGTTGGAAAAGTTTGAAGAGAGAAAAAATTGGAAGTTGTTGTTATGAAAAACATGAAAATTCCAGGAGCAATAACAAGTTTACAAGAGGGGCAATGAGCTATCTTTTTAGAAGAAAACACAGGTTTTTAGAAAATTTTTGGCTTCAAGAGAAGAAGAAAACAAATAGTTTTATTTGTTGCATGTTTATGCAAAAGCAGCGATGCAATTCCAGGGAAGAATCAGGCCTGGAGAATGTGAAAAAACCAATGATGAGGGAGCACAAATCATTCAAGCAGAGGGCAAAACAAAGGCAGAACAGAAAAAAGGGCTACAGTAGAGAAGGCAAAAGCTAAACAAGGTGAGAAGAAAGCCAAAACGGAGCATGAGGAAGCAAGATAACAGAGGCAGAAAAGACCAAAGAAGAGGGAAAAAGGAGGAAGAGACACACCATGAGATATCAGTGACAGTAGACCGAAACATTTTCTACAGGAAGCCAGAAACCAACCACTACAGGACTTTCTACAGGAAGTCCAGAAAAAAGACAGCAGAAGGAAAAGTCGGCCGGAATCCTAGCTAGGGAGGCAGCAGCTGTGCTGTCCGCCCTAAGTACCTCTCCCAAGCTGAAGGAGAAGTGAAAGAGGGAGCTTCCACTACATTTTAAGGCGAGAAAAGGCATGCAGATAAGAACTGGCAGACCCCAAACCACAGTCAAAGAATCAAACTGTCATTGAGGACACAAAAGCTAAACAAAAGGAGGAGTCTCCTTCAAGGATGTCCATCACCTATGAATGAGAAAGCCAAAAACCTTCACTGGAAGAGAGAGAATTCAGATAATGGACTTAAAAACAGTTCTACAGGAAGACAGAGGACTGTTTCTATAGGAAGACAGAGGACTGTTTCTATAGGAAGCCAGCGAACTGTTTCTACAAGAAGTTTGAAAAGAGGGAAGCCAAAGGAGAAAAGAGCCGAGATGTTAGCCAAAGAAGCCACTAGGGCCATCAAAGATGAGGAGAGAGATTGGTTGCTCAGAGGATGAGCAACACTTTCAGTAGGGGGGTGCTGATGAGCCCCAAAAATGGACAATTATTTGGGCTCATCCAACCTCCTAAGTTGACTTAATCCACCATTCTCATTAGTTTATTGCATGTTTTTTATTATATTTATGTTAATAGAGTGAATTTGGTTAGTCATTATGCCAAAAAGTCTAATGGGTGCTTTGTGTAGCCTTTTTGGTCAACTTGGAGACAAAATTGAAGCTCTTAATGAGCACTTGGCAGCCAAATTCGTGGGAGAACAAGCTAGAGGATTTGTAGGAAGGTGTCCCCCTCATTTATGGGCCCTTACCTCGAATTCTCCACCATCAGCTCGGAGTTCAAAGGCCACCAAATCAATGAGCACAAGGGCAGCCAAGCAAGTCAAGTAGGACTGCTGTTAACTACAAGTCTTGGGCAGCCAAGTCCCTAAATTTTAGGAGGACTGTTGGGTCCTCAAATTGTATAAATAAGAGGGCTTAAGACCTCATTTCAGTTAGTCAATTTGGTTAGCTAGTTAGCCAGTAGATAGTAGCTATTAGCTAGTCATTTCATAGCTTTGTTGCAGTCATTTTGTAATTCGATTTTTATGCAATAGACTAGCTTTGCTTTCAGCTCATGTTCAAGTTCTTCTTGTGGACAGTTTTGATGTAACTCTTCATTTCTTGATCAATAAAGATGAATCCAGCTTTGCACCAGCTCTAAATCTCTCTTAGGAGGCTACAGCTCTTGGGGTTGGGCCCATCTCAAGCGCGCAATACCTCCTTTGATTATCTTTATGTGTCTTTGCTGCATTCTTAGAATAAAATTTGCTATTTAGATCTAAATCTTGTTTTGTTATTTAGTTTGTTTTTTTGATGAGTAAAATAGATTTTCATGCTCAGATTTATTTGATAGGTTGTTAACAGAAAAAGCTTCAAGAAAAGGGCCAACAAACATCTGTGGTTTCACCTCTCCCTTAGTGGGATCAGGAGCTGTGACTAGGATGACTTTGCTGCCCACAAAAACACTGACTTTGCTTTACCATGCAATCATTAGTGTTTGGTTTTCATTTGCAGAAGTTGGTTACATGTTCAGAGCTTTGAATGCTTCATTTCATAGTTAATATACATGGTCTCCTTGCAAATAAAGTTGCTGTCCATTCTTATTACTGTTCGCTAGATCATATTAGGGTAGCATAACTAGATCTTTGTTTTTTGCATGTCTTTGTTTGTTCAGTTTGGAAAACCACTTGCAGAGTACCTATTACCCTTCCTTACCTGCACATACTCCATCCAACCTACCTGCTCCACCCTCTACTTAGAACCCTTGCTTCACGTTTGCCATTCGCTCCCAAAACCCTAATTTTTGTGCAACATTGCTTCACTCTCCCTTGAACAAATCCAATCGCTCCTTAGCCTCATCCACCGAGCCTTAGACCTCTTCACATCCCTATTTCACCTCCATACTCATTCCTCCATCTTTTTCCCTCCATCCATGATCCAAAATCCCATTTCGAGCCATCCTGTAGAAGAATTACAGAACATCCTGTAGAAGACTTACAGAACTTCCTGTAGAAACCCCTGCAGACTTCCTGTAGAAGTTCATAAACACGGTTGCATGGCCTCCAGACTTTGTGAAACTCTCAGAAAGAATTCTAGGGATCCCTTAGACCCTCTCTGTACCATCCCAACCTTTCCCAAAGCATTTCATCCCTTGACCCATCCCTGCACAGTGGAAAACTAGTTAGAAGCACATGCATGATAATTCCAACAACTTAATAAAAAATACAAAAAGATGTTTTCTTCAGATAGTGATAACTTAGACACATGCATTTTACCTTCCTAGAAGTAATGGCATCTCTTCTCATAGTTTGCATTCTCATTTTTGCATTAGTAGGACTAGTTGGTAGAATTAGGGTTTGCTAGGGTTTGCGTTTCTTTTTGGTTTTCAGTTTCTTTCCGCAAGTAGATTAGCTTCCTTTGAGTTAGCTTTCGTCCATCAGTTAAAAAGCTTCTTCTAAGAGATCATAGAAGTTGGCTTGAGCCCCTAGCGGACTTGTGCCAGCTGACCAAGTGACAGTTGCGGCAAGAGCTAGTACTTGTGCATACAGCACCGTCGCTTCCAAGTTTGTTATGAACTACCGGGTTGATAAAATTAAAGAAGGGAGCTCCAGGAGTTGTAGAATTATTGCTACAATACTGGAGCCCACCACAAAGCATTTAAAAGGTAACTTACCTCTGAACCTTCCAGAACCCCTTTGAAGATTTCTGACAAAATTTGATTCTTCTTCCTCTTCTTCTGGGACGTGGCTCGCTTCATAATAATCTCCTTTGCCTGATGCCTTGAAAGCAGCTTCTCTTCTGTCTGATGGACCTCCCTTTGTCATTTCATAAGCAGTTAGAATTCCATGTAGCTGAGACATAGTAAGAATTCGTAGATTTTCCTTTTCTTCTATTGCAGATACTTTAGATTCAAACTTGGGGGACAATGATCTTAGAACCTTTTCAACTACAATAGCCTCTTTTATTTCTTCACCCAAATTTTTCATACAGTTAACAACCTCATCTACCCGAAGAAAATAGTTAGCCACACTTTCATCATTATACATTTTGAGAGTCTCATACTGAATTCTGAGAGTTTGAAGTTTAGCACGCTTTACCTGTTCATCTCCTTCATAGCTCGTGACAATTTTGTCCCATATCTCTTTTGCGGATTTATAGTGCTTTACCTTCATGAATTCTGATTGAGATATACATCCTAATAGAGTACTGACTGCTTTCGCATTTGTTTCATACTTCTTTTTCTCGGCTGCATCTGTAGGAGTAGCTGAAGGAAAAGTGTAACCTGTCTCTACAATGTCCCAAACTTCTGTACCAGGAGATTGAAGATAGGCAGTAACTCTTACCTTCCAATAATTGAAGTTTGTCCCATCAAAAACCAGTGGCCTGATTGATGCTTCTCTCTCGTAGTTGCTCATGATGAACAATCTACCTTCAAGCGATCAAGCTTCTCTGAAGGACCTGCTCTGATACCAATTGTTGGAAATAATACTGAGAGGGGGGGTGAATCAGTATTATCTCATTCTTTTAATAAATCTTCTTTATTTGTTCTTTGAATTATTTTTGCATGTCAGTACCATAAAATAATGAGCATGAACAAAAGAAAACAGATAGTCACACCAAAGAACACAAGATGTAAGGTGGAAACCCAATGTGGGTGAAAACCACCTGCTGCAATATGTCTCTATCTTCTTTCAAATTAGAAACTCCTTTTACAATGGTTTTGTACTGGTGCAGTCCTTTACCAGTACGCAGGCTGCAACCTGCAGAGAGCTACAACTCTCTCTCTCCTTTTCCAGTCTCTCCTGGAAGGCAGCTACAACCCCCTACTTCTTTTCTTACAAGGACCACTTTTCATAAATTTTCAAACTGGATCCATAAGCATCAAATGATCATCAAGTATAAGAGAATCACCCAATCAACTGTAGTAACCAGATCAACAATAATAGGACCAAACCCAGAACACAACAATGATAAACAAAGATCTTAAGAGAAGTAAGCACCCTGCTCAACTGCTCGCCTGCTTACGTAAGCACCCTGCTCAACTGCTGGCCTGCTTACTGTACTCACCCTACTCAACTGCTTGCCTGCTTATAGTACGCACCCTGCTCAACTGCTAGCCTGCTTATGTACGCACCCTGCTCAATTGCTAGCCTGTGTACCTCGCTCTGAGTCCATTGAACTGCCTGCGGACCTCCGCACATGCAACCCTTTTGTACCTGCGTATGTACGCACCTGAAACCCTTCTGTGTCTGTGTATGTACGCACCTGCAGCCCTTCTGTGCCTGCGTACGTCCGCACCTTCAACCCTTCTGTGCCTGCGTACCTCCGCACCTGCAACCCTTCTGTGCCTGCGTACCGGCGCACCTGAAACGCTTCGTTCCTGTGTACGTACGCACTTTTCTTTCACTGTACCTGCATACCTTCGGGCATAGATGATTTCAAGACTTCAGAAATAACTCAGACAGTCAGATCTACAGATCTGAACATGCGCCGAAGAGATCTCAGTCCATCAATAGATTCGCCTTATTTAGATCTAGACCAGATCTAGCCCTCGTAAGATATTCAACCCAAAACATGCTCAAGCCAAATGATCTCCTTTGCTTTATATAGGAAAGCTCTTCCTTAAAACATGGATCAATACCACGAGCCGACACCATAATAACCCAATACCGTCGGCTAAATACCAAGAGTAAAACATAAGAAAACCCCACATGTGAATTTCTTTGCCTTGAAATGTGTGCACTGGGGGTACGCACCTCCTGAACGGGATAACTGCGGGTATGTACGCACTTTATGTAACACTGACCTGCGTGTACGTACCTTATGTAAGGTGTACCTACGTACCCCTTATTCTCTTCAATATTTGATAGCTGATCATCAATCACTGCTGCTGACTTGAAGTACTGTGATCTATCACCTGAATGGGTTGCCATCAAGGACAACACTTTAGCCATAATGCCAACAATAAACAAAACTTGCATGAACATTTTTAAACAAAGGTTAGAGCAAGATCATCTAAGCTATGAGGGACATCGGAGATCAAAGGATCGGGGACGAAAGAATATCAACAATTGGAGATTTATGGATAAGATCCATTGCAAAATTTCAGAGGTGGGCGAACCCGATGTTGTAATATATTGTAGTTAAATTTTCTACCAGATCCCAGGTATTGAACATTTGAAACAATAGTCGTTACAAAAGTCCCGAGGTGAGCGGACCCAATAATTTTATAATGAAGATTTAATCGCGTATCTGATCCGAGACATCGAATTTTTTAGATGTATGCCCCAAATTAATTTGTGATTTATGAGAATACGCAATATCTTTTAAAACTGGATTTCAATGTCGTATTGGGTTGGGGGGTTGAAAGGTTCTTATCGGAAAATTGCGATAGGGGAACTTGTAGTATATGGCACGGTTGTGATATGATTAAGGCTTAAGGCCTTAGTGTGGTTCTTAATCTCCAGGGCTATGAAAACAATGAAGTATTTATAAAGTAAATAATTTACAAAAACAAATAATAATGAGAAATTAATGAAACACAATGATATTGTATATTTTATACATATTACAAGGCCAAGGTAGTGAAAATTATCCAATCTTCAATTAGGTGTCATTTGCAAATTGAGCAACTAAATGAGACAAAATAAGTACATATGGAAAGCTTTCGAAAATTCGAATTGAATGAAACAATCGAAATATAAACCCAATGAAGATAAAAAATGGTAAAATTGCAGGACACATAACTAACTAAAGGACACATAACTAAATGAAAATCATATAGTCGTTACTTAATAATATTTGTTTTTAATATATTAATAAATTAATATCATAATTTAAATATTATTATTCAAATTTAGTTGTTACTTGAAATTATATCTCTACATTTCTCTCTATTTAAGCGTTTACCATGGTCTTCCTCTTCATCTGGTGTTGATGATGAACCATACTTGTTGGTTCAAAACATGTTGGCCAAAAATTCATCTTATGTGATTTCTACTGAAAGACTTTTCTTAAATCATAAATGATATTTTAGCTAAATATTTAAGGAAAGGGTCACCATTATATGAATTACTGGGGTGTGTTGGTTTTCCCTACAATAGGCCCTAAATGACATTTTTTGAAAACGGGAAAATGAGGGCTAGTGGTTGTCTATTTGCAATCAAAAATTATTTTCCTCTAATAGATATTTATAACAAGGTATCGAGCATGCCAATCAAAGATCATATGCAAAAGCTATGACCCCAGGAAGTTGAAATTCTCACTTGTCCCATCACGGCCCACAAACTTTTGCCACTTCATTTCCTAGTACTAGGGTTTTGGATGTTTAGGGTTCCTCATTGTTTCTTAATGACAAAAAATACTTAGAGCCTTATTGCAACTTAGTTCAGAAGGCATATAGTTGTCAAATCTCTTCTCAAATATAAGCTACCATCACCCGATCTAGTCTGTTTCTTTTATGCATGTCAACAGTTTTCAACATTTTCTTTATATTAATTGAAGTTTTGTTTCATTATATCTTTTTGTTTTTGCTTAAATTGGTATTTCATTTCGTTCCTTCATAAATCTAGATCACTTGGGTCTATCCTTTTCTTTCGGTTTAATTTATGGAACAATTAGCTCCATTTAAAACCACTCATTCAACAAAGGACGAATATTTAAAACAACCTTTGCCTCAAGAAACCTCCTTCCTCAAGCAATGGAATCCATGTCGCTCTCTCATCCATTTAAAATAATTACAATTATATACAAGAGAGAACATTAACCAGGGGATTTCATAGTCCCCTCCCCCTTAAGGAGAATGTCCTACTCAATGTTCAGTAACCATATACGAAAAAACATATTGTTCAACCCACGTTATACCAAACATTGTTTATTATGTAGCTTTATATACATAGCTCGTTTAAGATTTTATAACACATTTTATATGCACAGTGGCTTACCAAACACTCGGTAATCATTAATTTATAAATTCTTCCATTTTCCAATGGTCCCTCTTAAAGTATTTCGATTCTTTAAAGGTGTTCAATCCTACTTGGATTATTCTATTTCTCTCGAGCGATACCTGCCTCCAATTTGTAGAGATGTTATATTTCACTCTTTGTCCCCTTAGTGAGCAATTTTGAGCTCATTGTTTTTCCAAGCTCACCATGAATGTGCTTCTCATTCCAATCAACTATGCTTATGACCAAAAAAAAAAAAATGACATTCCCTTCCCTTCTTCCCAGACCATTGGTCAATCTAGTCACCCTCTTTCATGCATTCCCTCACATTCCAAGTTCAGCCATCGCCTTCTCTACTTCCTAGCCCCTTGGGCAATCCACCCCTTGGAAAGGATTCCTCACATTGGAAGGAGTCAAATGAATATGACTACCTCAAAACTATCAAATTGGTCATAACATGATTCATGGTAATCAATGGGAACCATTGTGTGCTAGTGTGCCACAATTTCTCTGCTCCTGAAATATTTGACTTCGTCATACTAATGATTTTCCACCTTGCAACCAATTTCGTTCACCCAAGTTGAGCAATCCCACATCCATTCCTACATCACAACCACACAAATTTCATGAGACTCATCATAAGGAATGTATAATAATTTTAAATCATACCTCATTAACAATTTGTTCATGACATGAACTTGGAATTTTTACTTTGATTCCAATCACAACAAAAC
The DNA here is from genome assembly GCA_031772625.1 of Pinus tabuliformis. NCBI lineage: Eukaryota > Viridiplantae > Streptophyta > Pinopsida > Pinales > Pinaceae > Pinus > Pinus tabuliformis. The sequence continues at coordinate 958,463,974 of CM062811.1, forward strand.
TCGGTTAGCTCACAATCCAAACCATCATAAGTCAAAACATTGGATTAGATTCATAATTTAAAATTTCCAAAATCAATTAAATATTAACAATTATTAGGATTTTCTCTTTTCTATTTGCTTTACTCATAGTGGATTTGTTATCAACCCTGGCAAGAATCCAGTGGCCTTCTCTCTTCTTGTACACACACTAGTTCAGTTTCCAAAGCTGATAAGAACCCAATTCTTTCTCTTCTATTTGACTATGTAAACACACTAAATTTGGTTCAAAACTAGGAAAACACCTAGTGCCTTCTCTTATATTTATCCATGTACATACACTGGATCAATTTCCAAACCCGACAAGCACCAAGTACCTTCTCCTCTCTTGTTTTTGATTTTACATTTACTAAGTGGCTCATCAGGCCCAGGGTGAGAACTTAGTAACAAATAAATATAAATAAGTCCAATGTCCACCCTATGAATGCGGGAGCTACCAAACCAGATAGTTACTACCAACCAACTAGTCTTCTGTTGACAAAAATATAGGTGAATTCTATACCTTTGTAGGCCCAGGCAACCCCCATTCCTTGTAGTCTACCTGTCCTAAATGAACACAAGCCAATATAGTCCCATACCTCCTTGTCCTAAACACATTACATAACACAAGGGCCGAGACAGTCCCATACCTACCTATCCCAAAACATAACGTAACACATACACATATGCACATAGTACAACGCAAAAAATACACATGGTACAACAAAAAACATGCAAAATGCACATGAAATTGTACAACATGTCCTCAACATTGTTGAAAATCTAGAGACCACATTGTCTCTCTCCACATACACCAGGAAACACCACCTCTAGTGTATTTTCCATGCTTCACCATGTGCATTCTCAATCCAAATCTAGGTCCGTGGTTTATCCAATTATCCTTACTTTTCTCACATGGAATTGATTACACTGGTTTCATTCTATTGTTCTATCCTTCAACATCCACTGGTCATAATATAACATGGACATAATATAAGGATCATTATCATGGCATATTAAAATAGTGAATCAATAGAAATTCCATCCTGCTAAATAGATCCCTTATTAAGCTAAGAATATTTTTATTCCATTCACATCTACATTAGATATGTTTAAACAAACTCTCTTGCACAAGAAGGTCGCTTGACAAACCCCTGTAAGACAAAATGATATTTTTCATATTTCTATACAATATCATACTTCATGTATACAATATATAAGCACATGTGCAACATGGTCAAGGCTAAGAGAGTTCCCTTCCACTTCATTTTCCATTATTTCCATGGACTAACCATCCATTTGGTCATCATGTTGTTATTCACTCAGTTGTAGGCATTACAGACACTCACTTATGTCAAATAAAACTCAGGTTTAGATAACTCCCTATATCTAAGTATAACACACATAAGTTAATGGAATTATCTCTTTGGAATTCCTCATTTTTACCTTTTCATTTCACATTGTTGTTGTGTGGTAATTTCTAGCCACATACATTTTCACCTATGCCTACCCTGTTGTTTAGGAGTAACTCTCTAATATGTTTCATCGTACTAGTTGATGCAGGAGCATGTGACTTAGAGGGAAAAAGTCTTCCAACTTATTCAAAAAATCCAAAAAAATCTACAGGCAAGGGAGTGGGGTCCTTTAGCATGCAATTTCCATGTTTTTTTAGTTCAAGATAGGATAAAATTAAGAATAAAACATGCTAATATTATCATAGATGGATAAGCTGTAATAAAGCTTTTACGCTTTAAATCATTCCATGTAAAGCATGCTTTTGTAATAGATAAGGTCCGAGAAGGCCTATCCATTATTATAAATAAAGAGGTAGCGAGACTCTCAGTAGAGAAGAGAGGAGCGGGTGCCGAAGCATTATTACTTAAAACTTTTCTCTCGGTCTATCCGAATTAATGGTCTTATGTTAATTGAAAGTGTGTAAGCATAGCTTGTTTACTGTGTATCGAAGGTGGAAGGATTCGCCTTATATTTTCCCGTATGATGTTTGATTAAGCCTTTATGGCCGTTTCCCTTTCATTGATGCGTCTGTAGGCTCTTTCAATTCATTTTATAAAGCCCCGTATATATTTCTGTTTACACTGAGGATTCATGCTGTTTTCCCTTAAGTGGGACATTGTGCGGATGTGAAGCATTATTAATATTGGTTCTTACCCTTATCGGGTCCGAAACCAATATCGCATCAGAGAGGGCCTTTAAAACTATGGAGTGCGTCAGCTCTTATATCCCAAAGCCGAAGTATTATAAATCGCAGTATGAAAGGGCATCAGGTCCGAGAGGGGCCTTTAGCATTGCGAAGTGAGAGCTCCGACTTTCGGAGCCGAATCATTATAAAGCAGAACATAAGGGGCGTCGGGTCCGCAGACCCACCAGATTACAAACACGCCGATAACAAACTATCGATATATATCGGATCCGAAATCAATATAGAAAGGAGCATTAAGGGCTTCGGGTCCGAGGGGAGTTCGCATCGCATATTGGAGGCTTTGCACCATAGAATCTGCCGATAGCGATTGCTGATATCACATCGGGGAAAAGAGAAAGGGATATCATAAGGTTGCGATAGTGTTCTAAAGTAATTCTTTAGAATTACTACCCCGATAGCATAAAGCTGCCGATAGTGCTATTCCTCTTTAAAGCACTGATAGTATTATAAAGTAATTCTTATAGAATTACTGCCCGATAAGAGTAAAGCCCCTATTTATATCAATTAGCAAGGTTTATGGGGTTCAGAGGAAAATCTATGAAGCTATTAGTTTAATGACTGATACGCATAGAGAAGGAGAAAGAGAAGTTGAAGCGGAGATTGAAGAAATTGCTGCCAGATTGGGAAGGTTATCCCTAATGCCTGCACCCACACCATCATTAGTGGTATCAGAGCCGTCAACTGACATTGAATTGAATCTTAGAAGCAGGAGAAGGATGGCTTTTAGATTTGGAGAGGATGAGGACGTGGTGGAAGAGGACGTCCTGTTGCAAATGCTGAAATAATGGAAACAGTGCAACACCTGCAAGCTAGATTGGATGCATTAACTTCAGATAGAAACATAGATGATGGAGATGTTAGTGAACCCGAGGTTGAAGCTAGAGAGGAGGAAGCTGTACAGGTTACTCCTGAGATGAGGTTCTTTCAGTCAGTGTTGAGATCCACAGCAAGACCAAAGACCGAGGTACCGGTATACCAAGGAGGACTGAATCCAGAAGAATTGATAGACTAGATTAATGGCATGGAGAAATTCTTCGATTATGAAGAAACGGAAGATGAGAAGAAAGTAAAGTTTGCTGTCACCAAGTTAAAACGCCATGCAGCGCTCTGGTGGGATGGTGTGTAGGCAGAAAAGAAGAGACTTGGTAAGCAACCAATCAAGAATTGGAGCCGGATGGTAACAAAGTTACGAGGTAATTTTTTTCCAAGTAATTATCAGCAAACATTGTTTAGACAAATGCAAAATCTTAGACAGAGATCTTTGACAGTAAAATAATACACAGAAGAGTTCTATAAGGTAAGCATAAGAGCTGGAGAAGCCCAAGATACAAATGAGAAGGTGGCTAGATATATGAATGGCCTCAGGATGGACATTCAAGATGAGATAAGTCTACTGTCTCCAAAAACAGTAGAGGAAGCTTATCAGATAGCACTGAAAGCTAAAGAAAAACTCATGAGGAAGCAGTCTCCCAGAGGGATAGGGACTTTCAGAGGAAAAGGAAGTCAAGGTGGTAGAGGAAGATCTACAACACCTAAAGATGGAGCTAGTAGTAGCTCAACCCAGCATGCACCCACAGGAGGTGATGCAAGAGGCAGAGGGACTTTTTCTAGAGGAAGAGGCAGAGAAATAAGATGTTATAGATGTAACAAGCTGGGACACAGAGCTTTTGAATGCCCAGAGAATGTAGAAGCAAAGCAGAGGAATGCAATTGTTGCTCCAGTTGAGGGAGAAGCACCAGTGGCAGCAGTAGCAGAAGAAGAAAATACACAAGAAAGAGGAGAATCTTTGGTAGTTAATAAAGTTCTACTTAAGCCAGCAAAGGAGATGGCTGAACCACCACAAAGGAAGACTTTATTCAAAACAGTGTGTAAAGTTCAAGGGAAATGTTGCCAGATGATCATTGATAGTGGCAGCACCGATAATTTGGTCTCTACAGAAGTAGTGGAGAAATTGAAGCTGAAGACAATGAAGCATCCAACACCCTACAAGGTGTCATGGTTGCAAAAGGGACATCAACTGTTAGTAAGTGAACAATGTGAAGTGGAATTTCAGGTGGGCAAGTATAAAGATAAAATTGTTTGTGATGTGATGCCCATGGATGTGTGTCACATATTGCTTGGAAGACCTTGGAAATATAACAGAGGAGCCACACATGATGGGAAAAGAAACACCTACAAGTTTGGAAAGGATGGTTTCAATCATATGTTGCTGCCTCTGCAAGAAGAAGATGTACCAGGATAGAAGACTGATCCAAAAAATCTGTTACTTGGAGGAAAGGAATACCTGAAACAGATTGAAGAAAATGAGGTAAATTTTGCTATAATTTGCAAGCCCAAGGTAATAATGACTTCTACTAAAGTTTCTGATTTACCCATTGAAATTCAAGAAATGCTGGAGAAATATTGTGATATTATTGTTGATGATTTGCCTAATGAATTACCACCCATTCGAAGAATCAGTCATCATATAGATTTGATTGTTGTAGCAAGCCTACCTAACAAAGTAGCATATAGAATGACTCCTGCAGAAAATGAAGAAGTTAAGAAATAGGTACAAGAATTGCTTGACAAGGGGCTGATCAGAGAAAGCTTGAGTCCTTGCGTAGTGCTAACCGTACTGAGCCCAAAGAAAGATGGAGGCTGGAGAATGTGTATAGATTCGAGAGATATTAATAAAATCACAATCAGGTACAGATTTTCGTTACCTAGAATTGAAGATTTAATGGATTGCTTGACTAGAGAAAATTATTTTTCAAAACTAGATCTTAAAAGTGGGTATCATGAGATAAGGATAAGAGACGGGGATGAGTGGAAAACTGCTTTTAAGACCAATGACGGACTATATGAATGGAGAGTAATGCCTTTTGGGTTGTCAAATGCACCAAGTACATTCATGAGGCTCATGAATGAAGTTCTTAAAGAGTTCATTGGTAAGTTTGTAATAGTATATTTGGACGATATATTAGTCTATAGCAGGTCCAAGGAGGAGCACACGAGGCATTTAAATTATGTCTTATAGAAGCTACAACAAGAAAAACTATTGTTGAATTTGAAGAAATGTACATTCATGAAAGAGGAGCTGGTGTACTTGGGGTTTGTTATTTCTGCTGAAGGGTTGAAGATGGATCCAGAGAAGATCAAGGCAATTATGGAGTGGCCTTCACCCAAGAGTTTTTTTGAGGTAAGGAGTTTTCACGGTCTTGCTAGTTTTTATAGAAAATTCATTAATAATTTTAGTAAGATTAATGCACCTATTATTGAGACCATAAAGAAGGATAAACAACCCTTTAAATGGACTGCTGAAGCAGAGAAAAATTTTCAGTTGTTAAAGAAGAAAATAATTGAAAAGCCTGTTTTGGTCCTTCCTGATTTTAACAAACCTTTTCAAGTAAAGTGTGATGCCAGCGCAGAAACAACTGGAGGAGTTTTAAGCCAAGAAGATAGACCAATAGCTTATTTTAGTGAAAAGATAAATGATGCAAAAAAGAAGTATTCTTCTTATGATAAGGAGTTTTACGCAGTTGTACAGTCATTAAAGAAATGGAGGCATTATTTAATGTCAAAAGAATTTATCCTTTATACAGATAACCATGCATTACAGTTTATAATGCAGCAGCCAAAGCTCAGCCAGAAACATGCTAAATGGGTAGAATATCTTCAAGGCTTTCATTTTGTGTTGAAGCATATAACTGGACAGTCAAACAAAGTTGCGGATGCCTTAAGTAGGAGAAATGTATTGCTTCAGGAAAGTCAAATCCAAGTGTTGGGTTTTGATTTTCTTAAGGAATTGTATGAGACCGATTCAGATTTTAAAGAGGCATTTGAGGCTTGTAAAAATCCTGTTTTGGTGGATAGGAGCAAGTGGTTGGATTATTTCCTACAAGATGGACTGTTATTTAAGAAAAATCAGTTGTGCATACCAAACTGTTCAATGAGAGAGAATTTAATCAAAGAGAAACATAGTGGAGGACTTGTAGGACATTTTGGTGTAGAGAAGACTTTTGAACAGCACAATAGATTTTATTTTTGGCCGAAGATGAAATCTGAAGTAGAGAAGTATGTAAGAAATTGTAAAGTTTGCCAATATGCAAAAGGAAGGAGCCAGAACACAGGGTTGTATATTGCATTACCAATTGCAGATAGGCCTTGGGATATGGTAAGTATGGATTTTGTGTTGGGATTACCAAAGACTCAAAGAGGTTATGATTCAATTTTTGTTGTAGTGGATAGATTTTCAAAAATGGCACACTTTATTCCATGTTATAAAACTAGTGATGCTTCTCATATTGCTAATTTGTTTTTTAAAGAGATTGTAAGATTGCATGGGTTGCCAAAAAGCATTGTCTCAGACAGGGATTCAAAATTCGTTGGACATTTGTGGAGAACACGATGGAAGAAGATGGGAACTAAATTAAATTTCAGTTCTGCCTATCATCCACAAACTGATGGATAGACTGAAGTTGTGAACAGAAGTTTAGGCAATTTTTGAGGAGCCTTACTGCAGAACATCCAAAGAAATGGGATCAAGTGTTAGCACAAGTTGAGTATGCATATAACGACTCACCGAACAGGAGCACAAGACAGATCCCATTCCATATTGTTTATGGAATGCATCCTAGAGGAATATCTGAATTAAGGAATTTAGGAAAATAAGAAATGAGAAGTGTAGAGGGTGAAGACTTTGCTTCAAGAATGTAGGCGATACATGAAGAAGTGAAACAACAGCTACAGGATAGCAACATCAAGTACAAAACCAGAGCAGATATGAGGAGAAGAGAGGTGAATTTTGAAGTTGGGGATTTGGTTTTAGCATATCTCAAAAAGGAGAGATTTCCAAAGGGGGAGTATAATAAGTTAAAATCCAAGAAAAATGGACCATGCAGAATACTGAAGAAATTCTCTGCAAATGCTTATGAGATTGAATTACCACCTGATGTGGGAATATCACCAATTTTTAATGGTGCAGACTTGTACAAGTATGAGAATGAAACTGCAGATGATACATCATAGGATCAGGAGACTCCAGAGATTAACTGGGTAAAACAGTTACCCACAACAAAGAATTTACAGCCAGAAATAATTCTAGACAAGAAATTGAATCAGAAGAAAATGGGACGAGAGTACTTCCAGTATTTGGTAAAATGGAAGGGACAGCCAATCGCTGAAGCCACTTGGGTTACGGAAGACGTTCTACAGAAACTGGGCAAATCTGTAGACGAGCTCATGGACAGGAGCACATGAAGAATTTTGTCCTCAAGAGTCTGACGCAGGGGCATGTCACTCAGAGCGAAAAAGTCTTCCAACTTATTCCAAAAATCCAAAAAAATCTACAGCCAAGGGAGTGGGGTCCTTTAGCCTGCAATTTCCTTGTTTTTTTAGTTCAAGATAGGATAAAATTAAGAATAAAACATGCTAATATTATTACAGATGGATAAGCTGTAATAAAGCTTTTACACTTTAAATCATTCCATGTAAAGCATGCTTTTGTAACGGATAAGGTCCGAGAAGGCCTATCCATTATTATAAATAAAGAGGTAGCGAGACTCTCAGCAGAGAAGAGAGGAGCGGGTGCCGAAGCATTATTACTTAAAACTTTTCTCTCGGTCTATCCGAATTAATGGTCTTCTGTTAATTGAAAGTGTGTATGCATAGCTTGTTTACTGTGTATCGAAGGTGGAAGGATTCGCCTTATATTTTCCCGTATGATGTTTGATTAAGCCTTTATGGCCATTTCCCTTTCATTGATGCGTCCGCAGGCTCTTTAAATTCATTTTATAAAGCCCCGTGTATATTTCTGTTTACACTGAGGATTCATGCTATTTTCCCTTAAGCGGGACATTGTGCGGACGTGAAGCATTATTAATATTGGTTCTTACCCTTATCGGGTCCGAAACCAATATCGCATCGGAGAGGGCCTTTAAAACTGTGGAGTGTGTGAGCTCTGATATCCCGGAGCCGAAGTATTATAAATCACAGTATAAAAGGGCGTCGGGTCCAAGAGGGGCCTTTAGCATTGCGAAGTGAGAGCTCCGACTTTCGGAGCTGAAACATTATAACGCAAAACATAAGGGGCATCAGGTCCACAGACCCACCACATTACAAACCCGCCGATAACGAACTGCTGATATATATCGGATCCGAAATCAATATAGAAAGGAGCATTAAGGACGTCGGGTTCGCGGGGAGTTCGCATCGCATATTGGAGGCTTTGCACCATAGAATCCGCCGATAGCAATTGCTGATATCGCATTGGGGAAAAGAGAAATGGATATCATAAGGCTGCAATAGTGTTCTAAACTAATTCTTTAGAATTACTGCCCCAATAGCATAAAGCCACCGATAGTGTTATTCCTCTTTAAATCGTCGATAGTATTATAAAGTAATTCTTATAGAATTACTACCCGATAAGAGTAAAGCCCCTATTTCTATCAATTAGCAAGGTTTATGGGGTTCAGAGGAAAATCTATGAAGCTATCAGTTTAATGACTGATATGAATAGAGAAGGAGAAAGAGAAGTTGAAGCGGATATTCAAGAAATTGCTGCCAAATTGGGAAGGTTATCCATAACGCCTGCACCCACGCCATCACTAGTTTTTAGCACACCTGCCCAACCTGAATTTCCCCGTTACTTGGAACTCACTCAACTAGTTGTTATCCATGTCATCTGCATACAACCGTCCTCAAATCTCTCACCAGAAGTTCATGTCATTGCTGCCAGCTCCATTTGATTTGTCTGTACGCCCTAAGCCCCAAGTATGTAGATCAAGAGCACCCATTATAAGATCAATAGAAAAAATAAGAGGTAACACCATCGAATAGAAGATAATTCATGATTTCAATCATAGAGGAAAACCACACACAAAACAGTAGTCATGCAAAAAAAAAAATTATGTCAATCATGAAAGTGACAAATTAAAGCCACCACATATAGGTGTTAAAATAAATAGTCCCTAAAATTGAATTTTACCCCCATGAGTCCAGCCTTCATGGCACTACTAATGATCATAGAAGTGCACATATGTATACATGTACATGTGTATATAGACACACAAAAGTCATTTCAAGACTTTCTTACATGCCTCACAACAAAGTTGTAGTCTTACATTACCCAAAAGTTTACATGGGATCACTTCAACACATATATGTATGTGTCGAGGAGCTTGAGGGAAGGCCCCCTCCTCCTTCTTCACATCCTGCATTATTGGTTCATGTCCCTATGGGTTGTAGGCGCTATTTTCTTTCTTATTTTCCTATGAGGAAATCCTTTTTCAGATGCTTTTCTCCATAGTAGTAGCAAGAAAATATCATCTTCTCCTTTTTAGCCTCATGAGGTCTCTTCCTGCCAATGTGTTATCGGGAAAAGTGTCTATTTAAAACCACTCTATCCCACTAAGGTGTGATAGCTACCTTAGAAACAAACAGAGAAAACTACTTTTGTATTCTTCTTTATGAACTATAAACAAAGAGGAATAGGATGAACCAACCTGTGCCTTGCGCTAGTCCTTCGATCCAATCTCTCTCCTCTTTGACAGCTTCTAGCAACCTATTCCCTTCCTTTCCCAGCTTCACCAAGTACCTGTAAGATCACAGAAGAAGGAAACTATACAAAAACATGGGTTTATATTCATAAGTAACTTAGGATCAAATTTAAGTTAACCATACAAATGTAACAAGCATCAATGAAACACAAGCATGGAGAAGAAACTAAAATAGTTTTATTGTTATTCAAGAAGATCCAGGAGGAGTTACAACCAATGATTCCTGACCCAACATCAACCTCCCAGCAAAGAAGTCCCTTCTTCACCCCCAACAAAGCATAGATCACCCAATTCTCTAATATGTATCTCAAAACCAATAGCAATTCCTTACAATGTGCAAAATTCCAGCCTCTGGATCTCTGGGATGAGGGATCCATATATAGATGTATGCAAGGAGGATGAGTCACCTCATGATTTGATTAGTGGCTTCTCTCTGTCAGTTCTTTCTTCCACTTGGAGACTGAAAGCCTCTTACTCATCATTGGTCGAATTCAGTGAGGCAAGTGTCATTGGAGAAGATTCTGGAAGCTTCCATTGTCTCTCCACCTCATGGAATGACACTGCCACTTGTCATTTCCCGCTCAACACACCCTGGTAGTGCATTTAGGTGCATTACAACGCACCTAGCTAGTGGACTTAGGTGCTATGCAACGCACTTGGCTAGTGGAGCAGCTGAAATGATCATGATTTGACTTATTCTGAGCAGTTTCTAGTGGAGAACTTCTGGGAGAAGCTGTAATTTGTTGACCTTGTTCCTTTAGGGGTTGGAACAACACTTTTAGGGACTTAGGAGCCCTTGGTTTATGGACATTTCATGCTTAGAGCTGTAAGGCACAAAAATGTCTATAACAGTTGCCCCCTAAAGTATGAGGCCGTTTGTCGGGTGAAATGCTTTATTAGGAGGATCCGAAGTTCTTTCAATCCTGGGAGGAGACCTGTAATAAGATAAAATACAATACAATATCTTCATACTGTTCTCATGATCTAGCTGAGGCGGGCATTCCCATGCTCAGCTTTATTAATTCATTTTCATGTACACAAGACAGACAATCATCTGATGGTAGACTGATGATTCTGATAGAGCCATCATCCTTTTGGTAGGATGATTATCTGTGCTGTAATGCTGTACATTTAAATTTCTTTATTTTCCTGAATATATATCGCAGCCTGGATGGATGAAACTAGATCTGGGGTCTTCAATCTTGTTCGATCTTCACTCGAAGTACAAGTCGATCCATGTGAGAAATGATTTTGAAGTCGAACATGGAAAGACATCACTTGATTACCAGTCAATGATGTAAACTGTTAACAAGCACGAGAGGAATCACCGATAATGATAATGATCCTCAAGGTACTGCTGTACAATTCACGTGGTGTGAATAAAGGACTTGGCGTCAAACACCACGCAAAATCTTTCGGTCGAAGGTCATTGATGTAAACCTGTCGCCGGAAGTGAGAAACTTGCCATTGAGGCATGCAAGCTTCAAAGTACTGAATGGGGTGTTCCTAGATCAACTTCTTGGATAATGAGCTGATGTCAACAAGAAGTGATCTGTCATAGGAGGGCCTTAATGAATCCCACATCAATGACACGGAATGGAGAAAATGATTTTGATGGAGGTGAAAACGATCTGATGATATATGGTTCAGGGTGGCGTTCATGAAAGAATGGAGTATAATGTATGGTAGTGGGCGGGAGACAGGTGGCCTTTTTGGATGACTTCTCTTGAACATGTCGGCGACACTTATGTGATGGATTGGTAGCATTAACCCCAAATGTGGATGGTATGGCGAGACCATGGCGATGTGGTGAATGAAACAACCCAACCCGACTCGGGCACGGAGCGGAAGTGTCATGTTCAAGAGCGACTTGCTACCAATAAAGATTCTTTGAGTTTTCTTCCCAATTTTTTCCCCAGTCATTGCTGACCAGTACCTCTTTATTTTTGTCAAGCTTGAGGAGGATAACATATGCTTTTTCTATAATTTTCCCTTCGGGCAAACCCATCGCTATATTTTAACGAGCCTAGCAATAGTGAAACTCGTTCTCGTCTAAAGACAAGTTTGTCGCTATTAACCTTTTTAACGAGTTTAACGACAAAGATAACTCGGTCCTTTTCATTTTTAGAGAGTCTAAAAAGGTACATAAAGGTAACTCCAAAATTCCTTTTTCGTCATCTAATCCCTTAAGTCCGAAAAAGTATAAAACAATACAGAAGGGATGAATTTTCGATCACTTTAACGAGTCGAACAAAACAAGTGCTCGATCTTTTTGTGCAATAATCCCTCAAGTCCAAAAAGATTAAAATTTAGAGGAGGGATAGCACTTCCCGTCGCTTTAACGAGCTAGAAGGCCAAAACTCGGCAATCTTTTCATATTTTACGAGTCAGAAAGGAGCTTAAAGAAGACTCGTCTTTTGAGGAACAAGTGATAAAATGGGTAGCAGCTGATTCCAGGTAAGGTTTGGAATTTTCCAATCACGCCAGTGTCACAAGGATGGCTAGTGAAATCACTCTTCGCAGCTGTTCCTCAAAATGGGTAAACAATCAAATGGAGGTGAATGATCGGCCAATGAAAAAGTGGAGGTGACGGTGCAAACATGACCAAGGCTTTAATGGCTGAAATGTTACATCCACGGTGGTTATTTACCAGGAGATAGTTTATTTTTTAACGAGCTTAGACGCGGGTGGAAACATTTTCTCTGTCCGGGTTTATTTTTTAATGAGCTTGAACCTTGCTGTAAACACTGCTCGATTAATCCAATCATATGATAAGAATGTCTCATATAAAAAACCGGAAACTTTTCGAGTGTTGCCCCACATCCTTTCTTTATGCAAGTTAGGAAACGACCAATCCTACGAGTTTAAAGGGTTAGAGGTCCTATAAATTTAAAAAATAAATAGTCGCTCTTCGCTTGCACTCCAAAAGGTTTGCATGCCCCCAGGTATAAAACAGAGTTTCAAGGTTACCTCTACTTCTTTCCGCCAAAACATTTGTTTTACCGAGAGAGGCCTACCTCTTACAGGTTACCCAAAGATTGTTCTATTTACGGCGTAAACAAAACACTTCTTCGGCGATGTTTCTCGAAATAAACAAAGGTGAGTGACGATGCCCGCCAACTCACATAACTTTGACAAGAGAATCTTATTCTAGAATAACCCCTCTTCCAATCACGGATGGGGTACAGACTAGTCATATTATCGCGCGGAAACCTACCCTATACTCGAAGTTTTCCTGCCGAAGTAGACCAGGACGCATGCCCCCTCGGTTTCAGTCATATCCCTCCGAACTACTCGCGCTCATCGGGAGAACGGACTAGAAATTGAGACATTTCTTGCGTGAAAAGACCATTTAGGTACGGTATGTGACTATTTGCTATGCGTGATCCGGGAAATGAAAGCTGGTCCATGAGCTTCACCACTCTTCCTTCGTGCGGAAAACACATCACTCTAAAGAGTGAGGAGACAATTGCTTCCATGCAATAAATATAGTCTCGTCCAAGGAGTAGGTTATAATCCAATGGTCCTTGAACTACCATTACGTTCATGCGAACTGTCTTCCTTCTCAATTTTATGGGCACATCGGGAAGGATCCCTAAAGGTTGACTGGTTCCTTTATCAAAGCCTGTCAGATTTCTCATCTCAGGCAAAAGCGATGGCGAACCAAGCGCTTTCCAAGCATTAGAGGAAAGGATACTCACAGAAGCCCCCTCATCTATGATGGTACCAGCCATGACCATTCTATATATTTGAACGATAATTTGGAATGGTACGCTAGCTGGTAAACGGTGTCTGCCTAGTTGATTCCAGTCGAAGGAGACAACTAGGTTGCTTGGAGGTGGGACCAAATAGACGGCCGGGTATGGCTCTGATGAACTTCCTTCCTATGGTAAAGGAATGAGTAAGTTACCCCCATGTTCGTCGGAGTCTGTGTTTATGAAGAGAATTTGGACGGTGTCATCCTTGTTCTCTTCAGTGACTGTATCATCTGAAGGCAAGACCAGGTCAATTGCCGCCTTGACATTTTGACTTTCGTCTGGTATGGATCCATATGGTTTATCATCAATGATAGGTTCTTCAGCCGACCGCCTGAGTGGGCCAGCTGGATTCTCAACTAGTGACGGACTCGGCAAGAATTTTTTATATCCAGGAGGAAGTCGTAACGGTGAAACGAGACGATCATCCAAAACTCTTTTGGCTTCGTCTAAGAAGGGACAATGGTGGACGGCATGATTGCCTTCACACAGTTTACAAGGAAATCTAGCTTTCCCTTTTTGTCTTGGGGCTTCACTTTCACTAGTTGATGGTGTGCTTTCAACATGATCATCAGAGGTTGACGACACCGGGTTGTGCAAACGAGGAGACCAGTCCCTTAGTATCCGAGGGATGCAAGGACAATCTCTGTGAAGGTGGTCTCCTTTGCAAATGACACATGGCGATTTAGGCCTGGTCGGTGCAGTGTGTGGATTTTCGATAGACGACACTCGTTTTCCCCCATTCGCCTTGGGTTCCTTCTTCTTCTTCTCTTTCTTCTTCTTTTCCTTCTTCTCCTTAGGAACTTGGATTTTAGCTTTACCAGCTCCATCAAGCGAAGAGGAAGGAGGAGAGGAAGAATTAGAGGAAGTAGAAGGCTGGTGGGCAACTCTGGACTCGTCTAATTGCTGATTCGATTGTTCAGGAATGGTGGTGTTCTGAATGACAGAGGTTGAGAAGAGCCATACAGGCAAACCAGTTGTCAGTGCTGGAAGCAACAATGTGGCCATATGGGGCGCACCAACATCTCCCCAAGAGGAGAAGGGACTAGGATTTCCACCAAGGGGAATTCCTTGGTTGGTAGGCTCCATTTTCTCAACCCAAGATCAACATAGGAAAGGGGTATGAATATTCCGCTTAAAATAAATTTTAACACGCTTTAACACAACTTGTTTTTTCAGTTTTTAAGAGTCGAGAAAAAACAAAAGATGACTCTAGTCTCCTTTGATTTTTAATGAGCCTGCAGTGACAAGTGCTCAGATGGACCTTTTCCATTAAAGAGTCTGAAAAGGAAAGAAAGGGACTGCTCTAGAGGTATAGGTAGAGGGAGTACCAAACCAATCGCAAAACTGCAGAATAATTTTTACGGTACGACAGTCAATCTTCCCGAATGCTATGTTCGGTGCATTGCGATCAGTAGGGCGGCCGACACGGCTTCCTATGGATAAAGGTTTTAAGCCTATAGGGGTCTCCCAATATATACTCGAGGGTACGTGGGAGCACAAGTCTGTACTGGCACTTATCGTCTCAAAGTGGAGGAATCACCCAACCATCAATGAGGACAACAGTTACCAGGCTTTACGACGCCATAATACGTCTCTAGCCTAAACCTCTAAATGTTGTGCGTTAAGTTCCAAAGTGTTGTTAGGTTCATTGAATTTATTTTAAGTTGATCTTTCTTATGAAGTTTTCCTTTTGGGTTCACCAAGAGATGTAGATTTAATTCCTAAAATGCAATCTAAAGATGATAAACAAACTTTTATCTCCTTTCAGCAATGAAAATCCTAGCTACTAGGGGAAAAGAAAGACACAATCTTTTCACAAAGAGCAAAGAGCACACTGTAAATGCACTTTCCTAAATCAAGCCAAACAGACTGTCAATATGCAAATGCACATGCATGTATTTGTTTTTCACTTTCTTAATATTGATGCCTAAAAAGAAAGTTGATGTACAAATCTGAATTTGCTTTCAAGCGACAAACACAAACAAGCTTCTTTTCGAAATCAAAAGGTAGAGATGATTACGACACTTTATGATTTTGAAATAAATACTCGTTTCGACACTAGAAAGTCACAAATTCAAATCAAAAGGAAAAAGTAAAAGCATAATCGACTATCAATAGCAAATAAACTTTCTCCTATGATCAAAATCGACACTTGCGACAGATCTAAATCAAAGGACGAAAGTACGACTATTATACTTTTGCAATGGAAAACTGTAAACGACTCAACAAACACATAAAAACATCTACAATTTCCTTTGTACAACTGAGGTGGAATATCAGTAAGGAAAAGGGGTATGAAATAGTCATATACTGATCACAGGCTGCAAAAATCAGAGACAAAACTAGAAAAAATGAAGCAAAGAACCTCAGCTGCACAGGGCTAGGCTGATCAGTGCACCTGTTACATAGAGAAACTGCATTTCAGCACAGGTAGCCCTCTCAGGAAGTGCGTTGGAATGCAGAAGCTCTTCACAATGCCTGCGCTGGGGCAGAAACGAGAATTCTATCCAGGTTCTGGGTCACGGTTTGCAGTTTAATCTTTGGCTTTTGGCCGAGTAAAAGCAATCAGTAATGCACAATCAGAGGTAGATCTAAGGGGGGGCTAAGAGCTATCACAAGGGCAATCAGTTAGTCTATGAATCAGCTGTTAAATAGATCCACTGAATGGATTGAAGTAGCAGATGTCCACTTTGCATTTGTTAATGGCAAATGCAGTTCGATTGCTACATATAAGTTTATGAAATAAACAACAAGAGAAACACAAACAAACTAATTAGACACGATCCCCAGCGGAGTCGCCATTTTGTTATCGGGAAAGGTGTTTATTTAGAACTACTCTATCCCACTAAGGTGTGACAGCTACCTTAGAAACGAACAGAGAAAACTACTTTTGTATTCTTCTTTATTAACTATAAACAAAGAGGAATAGGATGAACCAACCTGCGTCTTGCGCTAGTCCTTCGATCCAATCTCTCTCCTCTTTGACAGCTTCCAGCTACCTGCTCCTTTACTTGCCCAGCTTCACCAAGTACCTGTAAGATCACAGAAGAAGGAAACTATACAAAAACATGGGTTTATATTCATAAATAACTTAGGATCAGATTTAAGTTAACCATACGAATGTAACAAGCATCAATGAAACACAAGCATTGAGAAGAAACTCAAATAGTTTTATTGATATTCAAGAAGATCCAGGAGGAGTTACAACCGATGATTCCTCACCCAGCATCAACCTCCCAGCAAAGAAGTCCCTTCTTCACCCCCAACAAAGCATAGATCACCCAATTCTCTGATATGTATCTCTAAACCAACAGCAATTCCTTACAATGTGCAAAATTCCAGCCTCTGGATCTCTGGTATGATGGATCCATATATAGATGTATGCAAGGAGGATGAGTCAGCTCATGATTTGATTAGTGGCTTCTCTCTGTCAGTTCTTGCTTCCACTTGGAGACTGAAAGCCTCTTACTCATCCTTGGTCGAATTCAGTGATGCAAGTGTCATTGGAGAAGATTCTAGAAGCTTCCATTGTCTCTCCACCTCGTGGAATGACACTACCACTTGTCATTTCCCGCTCAACGCACCCTGGTAGTGCATTTAGGTGCGTTTCAATGCACCTAGCTAGTGGACTTAGATGCTATGCAACGCACTTGGCTAGTGGAGCAACTGAAATGATCCTGATTTGACTTATTCTGAGCAGTTTCTGGTGGAGAACTTCTGGGAGAAGCTGTAATTTGTTGACCTTGTTCCTTTAGGGGTTGGAACAACATTTTTAGGGACTTAGGAGCCCTTGGTTTATGGACATTTCATGCTTAGAGCTGTAAGGCACAAAATGTCTATAACACAATGACATTTTTCCTTTTTAAGGATCTAATTTGATATGTAATTTCTCACAACTATTTTTGTGTTCAACATTAAACTTAGCAAGTTCTTTTTATTTCCTAGTGAGATTTATAAATTTTTCCCTAGTGGAGGGATGTCCCTCTATCTCGTTCTTCATGGACTTGGTCCATATCCTACTACACCATGCCATGCTACATATTTCCTGTCACTTCCATTGAGTCTTTCCATGTGCTACCACATACGCTTAATTGTTAATGAATTGATAAATATAAACACATAAGCCAATTTCCTTACCATTTTGTACAAAGCATGCTTCCTTGCAACTTCACACATGTCTCAATTTATGTAGTAGTCACATGTATCATATTCTAGGCTGTAAATATCTCAACACAATTTAAAAAAATAGAAATTCTACATGCACATGGACATATCAACTCATTTATAACCATGCCTTCAGAAGAGCCCATTTTCCTTGACAAGTTTCTACTTATGCCAAAATCAACATCATTGATTTCATTCATTCCTTGTACCAAGACCAAAGGAAAAATTTAAATTTATCCTTTACATTAAGGCTGACAAAAATAGGCAGCTCATAAAATTGATTTTCATATGCAACAATATCATCAACATCTTCAACTATGTCGTCATTATCCTAGCTATATTCTTCAATTACTTGATCCACTATACTAGAATAATACCCCATATGAAAAAAACAAGCATTGATTGTAGAGGATGATGTAACATAAGGGACTCTTGATCATTCAAGATAAATTATAATATTGCAGTCTCCTTCTTTAGCAGAGCTACAAATCCTTCATCTATAAGGTGTACACAGTACCCTTTCCTTTAAACTCATCCAACTCAGGTATTGAACATGGATATTCTATATTGTAGTGAGATAACAAACTTTACACGCTTTAGGAATCCAATTTTTTATGTCACACCCCATTCCTTAAACAAGAATCAATTGACCACAAAGACAAGAATTTCGTAAGGAAAATAGAATAATTGTAATCATGATAAAGAATATTCAAGCTCCAGCGAGGTTCCTTGCCATATAAAAATTTGAAAATGTGACTTCCCCATCCCAATAAATATGTTAATATACATATACTTAAATTCAATTAGAAACAATCCATGTTATCTAGGCTACTACAACGCAAGAATTTCTCCCACATCCCTCATATCACAGGGAAATTCACATACACAACCATTATGAGTTGTAAGATCACATCACTCAGCCTATACTGATGGTATACTACAAATGACCATACTTATTGCCATGTGAAAGTTCTAAAAAATGAAAGAAAGTGACATTTCTCTAGGGTCACAACAACCGGTTGTGCAAACCTTCAAGGTGAAATCTAGTTGGCTCATGCAATGGCAATACATTTATCAAAATAACATGTAAAAAATCATTTTAGTTAATGTGCAATACACGTCAAATGCTATGAGTAAAATACTACATGTTCACATTTAACTATTACACTCATAGTTGAGCTCCTTGCTAGACCCAGGTATCCCTGCATTAGTACCATGCTACATAAATAAATCATGATGTAAGCGTTTCAATGATGCATACAATTAGTTAGTCGCAGACCAAATTTTAACTCCTAAACTTGTTTTATCAATTTTCTAAGGAAATAGTATGAACCACTTGTTAGAAACCTTGCTACCACTTTTCCATGATAGAGCCCATCTAGTCCAGGTGTTGAACCTAGATACTCTGATACCACTCTATAACACACCCTCACCTAATCCCCTCCAAATACATTAGTTATAAGGAGGTCGGCACTGATCTTACTCGAGATCCAAGGTAGCATTATGGAAATGGGGTATAATTCTTTTTCTTTTTGCTACCACTTTGAAACTCATATTAATTGATTCCATTACATTTGTCTAATCGAGATGATTCTAGTGATATAAAATTTGTCCCAATTAAACTCTAGGATTTCAATTTATGACCTCTAAAATCCTTATTAGCTTCAAAACATCATCTCTTGTTTCTACAATGTGGCACCCACACTGAATCAATTTTAAGTCAAACCCCCAAAAATCCCACAAAACCACCACAACCAAGACCTGGAACCAACTTCCAAATGGGCCAGTCCCAACCTATGTGACGAAGGTATCATATACACATATAATCAAAAGAGGATGACTTAATTTAATTAAACCACTAGTTCAAGCCTTTTCTAATAGTCTTTGAATCTTACCTAGTCATGTGTCTGTATGTGTGTGTATATAGTGGTGCGACCCCACTTGATTAGCCCGAGATCTTATGTTCTTTGCTCATACAATGTGATCATCCTTAAGACTTGGCTCTTGGTCCTTTAATTCATTGCCACATTCGATATCTGTCGAGACATGTCAATTTGTTCAATGGCCTCATCAACCAAACACCCTAGAACATGTCATTGTCCTCAACATGTCACCTAGGAGCTAAGTCATCCCAACTATCCATAATATTTGTGAAAAGGGTTTCCTCCAAGTAACAAACTATGATAACAGAAATTTCCTGCTAACTACCACAATAAGCCTCTGTCTATGTGGACCCATCCACAAACCTTTTAACAATGCTTAGCTCTTCCCACATGGTAATTTTTCCTCTTGTCATCCAAACCACAAGCTTCGAATCACTTTGAACCCTCCCATATCACTAGTACTACCATGTCATCCCAGTGCTTGTCAGCCCATAACTCCTTGTTGAGTGCACCTTCCTTGGATTTCTAGGGATGAGACCTACATGATACAACACCCCATGCACCTACTTTAAGACACACTTAAACTAGAGGGGAGTTTGTCCTTTGATGGATTCATCCGATGAGACTTTGCTTTCTCTTCCCTAGATCACATTAAGTGATAGGCTTCTGTATAGGATAAACAAAAATCAGGCATAACTCCACAAACATACTCTAACCTTAGCTTCGTTAAATATTTCAATGCATGAACTTTATGATGGCCATTTGTAAACATAGTTTTTTTTAATCTAGTTATAGGTGTTACATAAGTTGTCATGACAGAATGCTCCTGTAACACTGTAATATAAATACACGCACACATAGATATATATACATATGCTTTCATGAATGGATCAAGGTGATTAGAAAAGGACTAGTTAGGTCATAAATTAACTCAATTACACATCATTCCATAATGCCTATGCTTTTTCACACACGCACACACACACACAAGCGCACACACACTCACTCACACACACATGTGTGTGTGTGTGTGTGCACTCCTTTAGAATTTATGTGCTTATTCTCCCTGTTGCACACAACTATTAGTACAAGAATTCCTTCTATTCTACATTTGTGCGAACACTGTCCTTCCTGAGCTTGACATGATAAATAAAATCCTAATTTCAAATCTTTTAACTACATAAAATAAACTTGACATATATGTGTCCATTCATTCACACTTAATCCCATTGGGCCAATTTCAAACTAATAATAGTTCGTATATCTAGATGCCTCTTGGGCTAAATATAAACGTATAAGAAGCTTATCAAAGCAAATCAGATAACATATAAAGCTCGAAATTCCTACAGGTAATCATCATTTCATAGGTAAACATAAAGTCTCATTCCAAACTTGATTCAGAAGCATAAACCACACCTTTGATCATTAAATTATCGTCATTACAAGCCTACAATGAACACAATATTTATGTAACTAATATATGTAAGTACCAACACCCTTCAACATTGGTGTGACATTATCCTAATGAAAATAACAAATAAAATATAGTAATCATGAGTAGAAACATAAGAGTATACTTACCTTATAAATTATTGGCAAATGAGAGTGCGACTCTAACTCTCCACCCAACCATAGAAAAGTTGCAACTAAGTATTTGCATTTATCATCCCCGAGCTAGATTCCAAAGCTTCAGGTGAAGTGCTTTTAATGGATTTTAACGAACAAAATATTTCAAATAGGATGCCACTGGTCACACTGCCTTCACCCACCAGAGGAAAGCCTCTTCTCTCTGTGTGATGATTATGTCAAAAAAAAAATTAAGAGGGTTATTCAGTCAGCTGTAACCCTCTCTAGTGCTTTGTGACACCACTTGAGTTGCCACCTTCTTTGTCTTTTCCACAACTTTGTGTGCCCGGAAATCTCCTCCTCTTTGTGTATGTCTTCTGCATACATGACCCTTAGCTTCCATATGAATGGATTCTCTATGTGAAGGTCCTTATTTCTATTTTCAAATAGCTAAATTCCCCCTTCCTCCCATGATTGCACGTTGGTCAACTTGCTAGGATAACAAAACCCATGTTGTGTTTCAGTTTTGTCCTATTCTTTCTTGTTGTTTGAGCTAAAGGACAATTGGGCCCATATTTTTCTTTCAATCTAATGTATAGAACACTTTTACCCATTTAAAACAAATCATCCAACGAATGAATTATATTTAAAACAAGCTTTCCCTGTTGAAATCTCCTGCCTCAAGCAACGGAATTTGTATCCCTCTCTTCGCCATTTAAAATAATTACAATTATTTATAATAAAGAATATTAACCGGGAGATGTCATGCCTTTCTCAGCTAAAGAAATTTATGGATGAGACTCACTCCATGGAGTGTAGTAATATAAATATTTGTGATGATGTGTGAGGAGAGCATTTGTGGTCAAAATACCTTTCCAAATGTCAAGGAAACCCTGACTCCATTTGCATAAATTTTTTGCTCCAAGGATCATCGACATGGCGTAGGGGTCCGAAAAGTGATGTTTGTTCTTGAGTTTTGATTTGAAAATAATTTTCCATGCTGCCAAGGAAAATTTGTGTTCCATATTGGTGACTCCCGAAATGAATTTTCGTTGAATTCATCTAAGTTGCTAGAGGATCAAGGTAGGTTCCATTAATGTTGAAGACAAGTATATTTGGACGGCTTGAAGCATCGATTTCATAAGGAATAGTATACTAGCAATACTTAATGAGAAAATTTTGTACCCTGATATCTTACTATTAATCAAGTATATGAGTTCCTCCCATATACTCCATTTCAAATAAGTTTCAACAAGAGGGGCACCTAAATATTTTGAGGGCAGTTTGCATTTTTTGGAAGCCAAGAATGTTAGCTACGAAATATTAAATAGTGAGGGTGTTAAATAAGAAGAATCGTGATTTCAATTTTCTAAATTCCATGCTAGAGGCAACATAAAACATTTCTAATATTTTATGGAAATGAGGAGCTTCAGGGACAAACATGCTGCCCATTCCCTTGGTAGAATAAACAAATTGTTGGTTAGTGAGGGGGAGATCCTGACCAAATAGAAAAGGGCATTGGAGAAAGCTCTTAGAGACAACCAATTTATGATATCTCCCTAACCCTTCCATAGCCACAATGAAGAGAAATGGTAGAAATAATATATTTCCAAACCACTCAATGCAATCTGGGGGGAAGCCAAATACTTGAAGGACATGAATCAGGTAATGTTAGTTAAGATCGTCAAAATATTTTCATAGGTCAAGCTTATGAATCATTCTTGGTTGACAAGAGATATTCAAAGGGTGGGCCAATTCATGAGAAACCATAATTCCATAAAGGATTTGTCAACCTTCAATAAAGGAAATCTATTTTGGAAAGATTAGCTTTGGGAGGAGGGGGATTTCGTAGTTGGCTATGATGTTAGTGGAGATTTCGTATATAACATTATAGGTAGAAATGGGTTTAAGTTAATTTGGATCATCCACTTTATTCTCCTGTGGAACCAATGTAAGGAAAGTAGGATTTAGAACTTTAAGGATGGAATGAGGTTTCTAGGATTTTTCCACCACCCTCCAGACCTCTTAGCCTACAATGGGACAACAAGCATGTAAAAATAATATTGTAAAGCCATCTAGGCTAGGAGCCTTCTTGCACAATATCCCTTTAACAATCATTTCAACTTTCTCAGGCATCATTTCATGGAGTAGGGCTTCATTTTTCTTAGTGGTAACTAGATACAAAATATGCTCAATGATTCATTGAATCACCCTTGACCTATTTTGAGAAGGTTCAACTAATATGGATTGGTAGAAGAAAATAAGATCCTGAGTGTTCCCTTGGTAATCTAGCAGCTTGTCTCCCATAGAGTTCTTAATGGAAGATATATGATTATGATGTTAATGTTGGAGCATGGAATTATGGAAGAATGTGGTGCTAATTTATCATTATTTAAGCTAGCAAACTCCATAGAATTTATTCTTGTTTTATGTGTTCTTCAAGATTAGTGAGCCTAATAACTTCTTCTAATATGTGGTTAGTTTTAGTTAAGAACATTACAAAACATTAATAATCCCATTGTACCCATGATAGCTTGGTTCATTGTTAATAATCCTTCTCTAACTATGCTAGCTTGTTTCATTTTTTATATTACAATTCAATATCAAGAAAATTTGGTATATTTCACTCTCACTCATAACCATAAAAAAATATTTATATTAGGGTGGTTTGGGTAAACTTGTCTGATTCAAGTTACCAACATTTTTTGAGCTTGAGGTTAATGATGACCCATGGTTTTTCCCATGGTATTCATCTCTAATGCAGCCTAATTAAAGGTTGATATGCTCAATGTTAATTTGCCTTGGTGACCGGTGGGATCCTAGAAACGATGTCTTTAGACACCACCACTTGTTTCAATGTTTTGTGATCCCAACAACTAGTATCAAAGTTGTGGTCAGATTTATTGCGTGTTTATCATAGGCATAGTAAGGACTAACCTGAGTAACGAAAGGAAACACAGTGAATATTCCACTCAGGAAAACCCTACACTATAGTCTAAAGTGAATAAAAAGGAGGAGGAAGATGCAGTGATAATAAGGATGTAGATAAATAACATGAGTTGGAGATAAAAGGAGAGAGATGTAAAGTAGTGAGGAAGGCTAGGTGAAGGTATGAATTAGTGAAGCTCTAGATGTAGTGAGAGAGGGCTTGTATGGATTCCAAAATAAAGGTGGAGTCAATGGCTTGAAGATAGTGAAGGAGCCAATGTGTAATGAAAGTAGTAGTAGTGTGATAACACTGGTGGTGTGTGAATATCCTAAGTGTTTTCATGCAACGTAGGTGTATGAGTCCCTAGGAAGTTGTAAGACTTCTTTGTTTTGGAATACATGTTATGTAGGAGTATAGACTATTGTAAGGCCTTAATACTTTATTAGGCATACATGTAGTGTGGTGGTACATGGAGTCTTGAATTTGTTGAATGGACCACTCAGATAGGTACTAGGGCAGTAGGTGTACTTGTATCATATCTTGAGGGGGGAATTGTGAGATCTCAGGTGAGATGGTTGATGATTAGTACTAGTTTAATTTCCTTGATTCATGTTTAAGGGGGGTATTATTAGGGTTGTTTGGGTAAACTTGACTTGGTCAGGTTACCAACAGTATTCGAGCTCCACATTTATGACAAACCATGGTTTTTCCCATGGTATTATTCTCTAATGTAACCTATTTAAAGGGGAAAAACTCCATGTAAATTGGTCCTGGTGACCAATGGAATCCAACAACAATGTCTTTAGACACCACCACTTCTCCCAGTGTTTCATGATCCTAGCAATTTAAATATATACATATTAAGTAACATAATTTTATATCAAATTTTAAAATATACAGTGTAATTAAATGTTTTAAAACAAATCTTAAATAATCGTTTTTGAGGATGAGGAAGATGTATAATTCCTATATTTTAAAACATGTTTTAATATGGAGTTGTTTTAATATCCATGCTAACTAGCCCATGAATTGTGCAATAGATGGAGATAGGTGTTCTATTAAGGAACTCCATGGTGAAAAGGTCACAAGTTTGAAACTCCATGTGGAAAGAACCAACCATGCTAAGGGCCAATGTGGCCCTGGCTGGATGAGATCCCTTCTTTATCTTGATAGCTTAAATGCCCCTGGGTCACAACCACTTAAGCCATATGTTAGAGATGCTATTCATCTCAGGAGTCATATAACCTAGAAAACCCAAAAACAAAATCCATGTTAACTAATATATTTCAATATTGGATATATATGTATATGTATATGTATATGTATATGTATATGTATATACATATACATATATATATATATATATATATATATATATATATATATATATATATATATATATATATATATATATATATATATATATATATATATATATATAGCGAGAGAGAGAGAGAGAGAGAGAGAGAGAGAGAATGCATGTTTAAAACAATATTTTACTTCGAACCATAATAAAATATTTCAACTTCCAAAGAGAAGAAGTTATGGAAAGTGAAATTTTTTAGTTATTTTATAATAAGAGTGATCTGTGTAATTCATTTAATTATTAATATAATAATGATATATGGTATTTAAAAATATTAATGTTCATTCAAATGGTTCTGTGACTTGTGCACACATAAGTGCATCAAATCCACCCCCATGTTTTCCTTTTTAAAAGTCAAGGGATCTTAGCCATAGTGGTTTGGTTAGAAATTTGTTTCCCTTACTTTAAAAAAATAAAAAATAAAAAATATCCCCCCGTTGTATATCAATTTTATTTTTTGAATTTAATTTAGTGAAATTCTAATCAGTCTAAATTCATCTTAAATAATAGTATAGATTTCAAATGATTTATTTTGTAATTTTATAAATTTGGAGTTAATATAAATTTAGGCTAATTGAAAATAGATAATAAAATTTTTCTTTATTATAGGAGTAGCTTTGGATTCATAGTAAATGAGTGTTTTACTAAGACAGTGTGCGAGAGAAGGTCACCAATTCAAATCTCTTAAATGTTTTTTCTTCTATCCCATAAAAATGATATATTAAGTTCAAAAAATAAATGATTAAAGTTTATATAGTTGAGTGTTTACTCTATCTAAGGTGTTAGTATGAAGTTTTTATGCAACTGTATGAAAATTCCTTCATTTATACTGCTAGTGACATGCAATCCTAACAACAAAGATGGTTGTTATGTATTCTTTAGATCTGTAATAAAAAGTTATAAATCCTGCAAAAATAAACCTGCAAATATGAAGGAACATATAACAATAAGAAATAAGGTTGAAAAAACCAATGAAAGTAATACAATTTTATTACTAATAATCAAAATTATCACACCTAGTGCGGAGAGATTATATACTTGGGTCTATAGCTCCCCTTTCATGGGATAGGTCCTTCTTGACCTTGCACTTCAATAGTGTTCAATTCCCTCTCAATTTATATGTGCAATGGGAAAACTACAACAATGGGTGCTCAAACTCAACTAAGAGCTCAAATGTCATAGGACGATAATGGGGTGGAAGAGAATGGTCATAGTGATGAATGCAGAGAAAACCATCCTATTTATAACAAAATATTGAGATATATTGAGAATTAGAAAATACTAAAATATTATTGACTAAATCAAAATCTAGTTATTGTGAATATTTTATTATATATTTCGAGAGGGAAAATATATTTGAAATGATTAAATACATTTATTTATAAAATGCTTAAAGTAGTTAACAAATAAAAATTAATTTATCAACTATTTTATGGTGATTAAGTCAAATATAAATTAGAAATAATTATTAAATAATGATTCATCAATTTTTACATGAGGGAATTAAGGGATATTAAATAAATAATTATTTATTTAATTATTCTCATGGGGTTTTTGGATTTTAATGATTTGATGACATCCAAGCATGCAGGGGGCTACTTGAAGGGCCACCCCCTCATGAGTTTTGTAATGTCTCACAAACCTAGGAATTCTTGGATCATTGGACCATCAAGTGTATGATTCTTGATCATGTGATAATGAGCTATAGTTGAGCACGTTAGAGACAACCAATTCAAAGGGAAATCTTATTCCCTTTGTTTGATACAAGGCACCAAACAATGATGAAGGTTGGAGCCAAGGTACACCATCCTCTAGAATTCTATCCTAGAAAATATGTGTTCAATTCGATGGAAGAGGGCACGCCAGAGTTAAGGCAATGAGGATTCCTCAATAAAGAAATGATGATCATGCTATTGTGACTAACATAGACTGACAGTTGGGATGATGATGTATGAATGAGAATATTTGTGGGCTTATGAATTCCCTTTTCAAATAATAATATGAAAGGTTGACCTCGTAGATATTGACACAATTTTAGAGGAGATGGTCAATTACTTAGGCAAAGGATTTTCAAGGATAGGTGAGGATAGTTGGAAGGAAAATGTGAGAAAAATTGTACAAACACGATGCAAGGAGGGATAATATACTATAACATGACTCAATGGGTGATGAGTGCCAGTATTGCAGCAAGAATGCTGCAACTCCTGGGGCTACCAACTTTAATTCATCAACCCAAGGTTCATACAAACTTGGAGGTGACAATGTTGTATAAACAATAGATGTACTGGTATACTCTTTTCACTTTTCAACTAGGGCGATAGACTAGTGGGGTTTTTCAAACCAGTATTATATTGACTAGAAGAAGTCTGACTACGAAATGGAGAAGGGAAAATTATCCTAGATAAAAGAAATGGAATGATGCCTACTTTAAGGAATGAAAGACTAAATTGGAAGGTGTTATAAAGTGACATGAAATCATCTAGCTACACATTTACACATTTTTCTTGCAAAAGAAACCTATCTTAACCTTGTTTATGACATGTGATGATCTAAACTGATTAAGCATGGAATCTGACCTAGGAGGTATTATCACTGCTGCATGCATGTGCTAATTTAGGAATTGTAGAAAAATTCCTTTTTTAATGTTTTAATTTTATGAATGAAAATGCTAATTTTCACTTGTTCTTGGGTAGGGAAGATAGTTATGGAGGAAAAGGTATGGACTACTCTCAAGGATATGGATGTCAAGTTGAGGCCTAATCTAAGCTCATATGACATTTTTTTGCTAATTTCGAGCTTAAAATAGACTGCTACAAGGTTTCTTGTAGTAGTACTACAAGATGTCCTAGTTCTACTGTACGATGTCGATTTTACTATAAAAAATAGGTTGAAAGCTTAGGAGATGGTAGGAAAGGTAGAATGAACCATGGGGAAGGTATCTGATTGAGAAATAAGGCATGGAGGAGGTGAACACTATCCAAGTCTCAGTCAAATGCTTCAATATGGTTGGATTTTATCAATGGAAATGGCAATTTTGCTTACAAAACAAGAATTCAGATTTAGGGTTTAGTGGACTTTGGCAGTGTCGAGCCGTAAAATGGGTCTTCTTCACCTCTAATTACCTCACATTATCATGTCAATCTAGGAATGATTTTCTATCTCAAAGAGTGTACTTAGTTTGAGGTGGTCATTTGTCAGAGTAATGCTAGTAGTATAGTGCTCAAGAAAATACAAGAGAAAACAGATGCTTAAAAGAAAATATACTTATGGCAAAGCACTTTAAACCCTAAATCATGCATTCAGAAGACTAAGTAAATTATTAGTCAAGGGTACAGTAACAATAACTCATCCCTCTATAAACTGATATAACTGAAGACAATCAAGGAACATATCATCAATCTGGGAACTAGACAATGAATGTCAATGCTTGCTAGAGTTTCATATCGTTCAATGCAATGGCAATGCAAATAACAGGAAATGGAACAACAACTATAATTGGAACAACAACTAGGCTTGATAAACAACGAAACCTTACTCTGAGAAAATGAAGGTAGCAATCGTATCCTACAGAAATCAAAGAGCAATGCTTACTCTAAGAATAAATCAGACAGCAAATAGAAATGGAATGGAAACAAATTAGCAATGAAATATAGAACAACGCTTAGAGCAAATTGTCAATATACAGTACCGAAATAAATAACACACACAACACACATAGATATTGAGAGAAAACAGTAGTATGACTCCAATACCACAAATATTTATCTTAGTTATAAAGGATAACAATCGCAATTCATAATGAAACAACAATGTCAATTAAACAACAATTGTAATGAAGTATAAACCATAGACGAATACAGTAATACCAACTTAAGAATATTATAGCCCGGTTGCTATGTAATTGAACAGAGATAGCATTTTGTAAAGAAAATTAAGGTTACATTAATGACTTAAAGGAAGAACAATACGCTATAAAGTCGGAATGAACAATACGACCTTCCTGTTACAGAGAACGATATTGTAAATATAATAGATCTGTGATATAAAAGAACAAAACACACCAGATTACCAATTAAAGGTGATAATGAAAACCACACACGAACTAAAGATAATGGTACATGAGCAAGTGTTTCACTAGGGCCAGGCCCTTAGCCTCCAGGGACACATCGCTTGAAATTATTCCAGGATCAAAGATGAAACAACAACCAAATTTATATTAAAGCATTAAAACAGAGTTATAGTGGATCACTTCTCAACGAGAGTCGATGATCAAAGTTTTGGATACAACGAGAAATTACATAAAAGTAACAACAACTCATCCCCTGGGCTAGCAGTGTTGCCCCTTTCTGTAACAGTCGGGTGGAGATATCAATGATGCAAAAATAGTTAAGATTGCAATCCCTTAGGATCAGAGGATCTTGAGGGATTCGCCAAACTGTTAATTCCAGTTATCCCTTTGTTTTCGTTCATTGATTCGATATCTCCTTTTCCTTTCCTTGGCTGAGATGCTTTAGTTTGGATTGTCGTGTCTGCATATGGTTTCCTGCCACAGGGACAACAGTTAACTCTGCTCTGTCTTTTTCCTTGGGACGGAAATCTTTCGTTTTTCGCTTTTATTAAATAATAAAATGGTGATTATTAGTTATCCTGCGTTACATACAATTCTCAAAGATTTTTACATATGTTCTTATTAATTACCTAGTTCATGATGCAAAGGGATTATAATTCTTTAAAGAAAATATGACAAAATAATCAATAAAACATACCTTCTTCAGTACTCCACACACCCCCCTTCTTACTCTTTTTCATGCCCTCATGAAAACATTGTAGTTGAGATGTAAGGAAGTGAGAGAGTAAGATGGAGACAGAATCTCATGTGGTGGTCTATAACCATGATGACTAATTAGATGTTCAAAGATATGGCCTATCTAGCCCTCAGGCATCTCATACAGGGCTTGGTATCTAAGTGCAGGGTGCCAAATAATCGGACTCCGAAACTTGTGTCCTAACCAAGATGGACCTGCCCTCAAGATAAGTTCACCATAGAGGCTCAAACTATCAGTGGCTAACTTAAAGTTCTCGTAATTAAATGGTTCCCTGAGTTGGATGTTCGGATTAGAGGTCTGATATCAAAATTTAGCAGTTGCAATGGCAAGGTCCTTAATGGTAAAGAAGCATTTTGTCCCTTGGCGATTCGTTGTTTTATTAATGGGTCCTAATGCATCAATCATGCCCGGAGTCCTCATGAGGCTCCTGTGTTTGTTCCATAACTGTAATGGATCTCTAGGCTCAGCTCTTACCCATAAGTCTAATCCGTTTTCTTGTCTTTCGAAGGCATTATAGGATTTAATCCATTTGATTTGATTAACTCCAAATGAAACAAATTCCTGTAGTTGGATATCCCCAACGAACGGGCTAGGGTTTTGCTCTGTCCCCTGATCTAATACGAGGTTATGCAGATAGAATTCACACAGTAGTCTTTGAACCTTTACTCCATAGTGCTTACAACAATTTATAAAATCATTGACGGTATTAATTTGTATAGGGGCTCCTGCTTTGACGACCTTAATTTTCAATTTCAAATATCGTTCCATTAAAAACAAGGCATAATTCTTGGCAGGGGCTCTACATGCTAGGATGTCAGTGTATAAATAGCATAAGATATCCATCTGTCTAATAACTACATCTAATATATGAGTTACCTTTGCGACTTTTTCTTCTTCCTTTTGCCATCCTTCAAAGGCATGGCTTTCGGATAAATTGACATTCCTTAGTTGTGGTTGTAATTCTTCATACTTTTATCAAGAAATTGTTTGTTCTGTGAGTTTTTCTATTGCTTGCTGAGCTTGCATCAAACCCTCTCGTAGGGTTACTATCCTCAGATCATTGTCCCATGTAGTAGTGGCCAGTGGAAGATTTACTTGAATCTTCTTATTGTGTCGCCTCGTGTTTATAGTCTGCATTCCTTTAGAGGACTATGCCTTTGTCTGAAATTCTTTGTCACAGGCTGATATATCATCTTTTTGCACTTAAACATGGGCAACAATGGAATGCTATTCCTTTTTCTTTTGAACGAAAGTTTTCACTTCAACAAAGGTTTGAATAGAAGACTGTTCTTCAACAGTAGTTTGAACAGCAGACTATTCTTCGACAGGGTTTTGAACAGCAGGTTGAACATGGGTCCTCCAAACCTTTTTCTTGGGGGGTCTCACCGGAGTGGTTGCATGTCTTACCCTTGAAGTCCTTTTTGCTCTCTTTCTCATTTTCAAAACCCTGATTTGCTGTCAAAGTCGAGCTATCACATTTAGTAATCTTTGCTATTATTTTCGTAATCATTTAATTTCTTCTATTTCCTTAGAAGGAATAGCTGTCTGTTTACTCGGGCCTGGATTGTTATCTTGGCCAATTCCCTGGTTTTCTTCTTGGGGTGCTCCTTCGCTGTTTTGTTCAGGTTGCTCAGGAGTAGAAACCCTAGCTAGCTCTGTTATTTCCTAGGTAACTTCTTTGTCCACCCCTTCTTCTTCATGCAATTCTTCCGGTGTAGTCTGGCTGGGAGCAGATTGTTCCCCTTCTATATCTTCATCATTTTCTTCTCCTGTCATACTTACATCATGAACAGAATGATTCTCTTCATTTTCTTCCTCGTCGCGCAATTCTTCGGGTGCATTTTTGTCCTGAGCAGAATTCTCTTTTGGTTCCTCCTCAATATGGAGGCCTAGCAGGCTGAGAGGTTGGGCATATTTGCCCATATTGGCCAGAATTTGGGCCAATTCATCCTCTTACAATGGATTTTGCAATGGACTCTCTTTGCGTTGCTCTATCTCCGCCTCCACTTGCTCAGGCTGCTCGGTCTCTTCCTCTGTTTCTCCTTCCTCATTTCCTCCCAATTCTTTCTCATTCTCTTCTCCTTCTAATCACGGGGGTTGCTCATCCCCTAAGTCGTCTATCTCCATAGCTTGGCTGGTATTCCCTTAGGGATTTTCCAACCTCCCTCTAATTCATGCCAATCTAATTGATTTTCTTCATTTTGATGGTCTATTCGGTGTACCGGCAGTATATTTGCGTTTTGGGGTTGGTAGAGTCGGTGCCCCATCTATTGTAGCAATTAGCTCTTCCCAGCTGCTCTGTTGCTGAACAAGACTGTGGCTAACTATTAGCTGTATCAGTCCATGGTGACTTACTACCAGTTCTACATGTTGTGACTTTTTCATGCTTCGGGCAACATCATGAAGTAATGAATTTAAAAATGCAGGTAGGTTCACAGAGAATTTCTCTTTTAATACAACTAAGAGTTTAAGGTGTTGTGGTCTTACCACATCTTTCCTGCCTTCACAGGTGATGTAGCTCTAGATGATCTTCGCCAATTCTACCCACGTCTCTCCTAATGCTGTTGGTAGGACTCCCTTTCCTCTGACCGTCAGGTTCTGGCCTTCATCCTGGAAGATCATTATGATCTTTTGCAGTGTCTCCTTCTTTAGAGTCCACACAGGTCTAGTGGCTGGCAGTTCCCAGACCTCCGCAATTACGTCATCGGTGACTGCTATGTGTTTTCCCCTTACTGTGGAGTGATATTCTTGCAAGTTATACAAGAATTCTATTGCTACGGTCTCGTTGGATTCCTTTAAATGATTAAGATAGACTAACCATCCTGCCTTTGCCAGGATTTCTCGTGTAGCATCAGAAACTATCAATACCTGTGGTTCTCTTTGAATTGACCTTCCTCCCATGCTTTAGCTCACTGTAAAAACGTAGAGATGAAAATGGAACGACAGGCTATTCAAACTGTTAGAAACACAGAGAAAATAACGAAACAACAAGGCTCATTCAAATATTAATAATTTCTGGAGAGTATAATGTGGAAATAGCTTAGGAACAGCAAGGCATGCAAATTGAAAAATGAGATACCGTTAAGCCTTGGTATTCCTGAGTAAAAGTTTGCCATATAATAGTCTAACATGTATGCCAGCAAATTATGAGGTCAACCTCCCCCCTGCAATGTGATAGGCTATCCTCGGCCATCAAATGAGGGAGCGACGTGCTGAACTTGCATGGTACAGAGTCATAAATGAACAACTTATGTGGAAATGCCATGTTTACAAAAGGAGCAGGTTACCGAAATTGAGGCGTATAATAGGATCGCTTAACAAATAAGAGAATGTTGTGATATGATGCGAGGCTGGGAGGATAGGACAACTGACATGCACAACTAGTCTAATGCGGTCATTATCAACTTTTCTGTCATGATTGGTTATGATATATTTTTCATGCGTTTAATGGTTCAGGGAAGTGATATAAATAATCTTATTTGACGGATTACAAAGGCATAAGATAGAGAAGCATGTTAATGATTGCTATTGGTGTATAAAGAATGTGACTTCAATACCATTAACAGAGCTCTATTGCCGAAAAGTGTCCGTAACCTTGGTAGAGCTGTTTATTTCACCAATGGAACCATGATCCTTTGTGTATGCTTAGGAAGTGTTGTACAATGCCAAAATGGAGGCCATTATGCTGGCTTGGTAACCAGTTAAACCATAATGCCATTCACCAGGAAGGAGTGAAAGGTGGGCAGGTCGGCTCGTGATGAGACTTCCTGTTCTAGGGACTCTTTTATTTTTTCTGATATGCCTTTTGGATCATATACTTGGTGTGGTGGCCATAGTGGGAATGCCACTTCACATTCTTCCTTATGATCATGGTAGGCTGGCTCTTGATGAGACCCCCTATCCTGCATTTGACAATTCATCTAAACAAAACATTCTTCTTCTTTTTTCTTTTCTTATAGAATGCTTTCCTATCTATACACAAAGGGTGGTTCATCCCTCCTTAAGAGTAGGAATGGTGGAAGAAGTCTTAAGATCTCAATAGAAAATATAAACCCTTTGTTCTTATTCCTTAATAACGATCAAAGAAGATTATGGGAATTTAAAAAGAACCGGCATGATAAAGATGACCAATCATGTTAGTATTAGTAGGATAATGA
Organism: Pinus tabuliformis; assembly: GCA_031772625.1. Lineage (NCBI taxonomy): Eukaryota > Viridiplantae > Streptophyta > Pinopsida > Pinales > Pinaceae > Pinus > Pinus tabuliformis. The sequence goes on from CM062811.1 coordinate 958,498,397, forward strand.
CAACAAAAGTGATGAATAATTGTGTCCTTTCTTCTTTCCTATTTATGAATTCACAGCAATTTTTTGTAAAAGTAGCAATTTTATATAATTTTCTGATTTCAGTACGCTCTAGCTTTGTATCCATTGCATGAGTGTATAGTTCTGCTCCAAAAGACCTGAAACAAGAGGAACAGTAGGTATATTTAAGAATAAGTAAAAGGAATACGAGAATGTTGTCGTTTGAAAAAGGAAGGGAAAAATAATACAAGTGGTGTTCCTTTGGAACAACAAAAACCAAAAATGTTGTTCCTTTGGAAAAGGAACAACAGAAAACTCAAATGTCATTCCTTTGGAAAAGGAACAACAAAAATCAAAAGTGTTGTTCCTTTGGAAAAGGAAGAGCAGAAAACTCAAATGCCATTCCTTTGGAAAAGGAACAACAAAAATGAAAATGAAAAAGGAATGGCTGAAACAAAAGGTGTTTTTCTTTTGAAAAAGGAACAACAAACAAAAATGTTGTCCCTTTGGAAAAGGAACAACAGAAACGACAAAAGTGCACACAAATGCCATCCCTTCAGAAAAGGAACATCAAAAACGACAGTGTTGTTTCCTCTGAAAAGGAACATCAGAAAAATGCAAATACAAAAATATATACAGAAATTGATTTAACAAAAGAAAGAAATTATATACAAAGTGTAAAAACAGGTGAATCACTTAATGAATCACAGGTGAGGAAGATTTCTCTTCCTCCTCTAAAATTTGCATATCGGAGTCCTCGCGTAGTTGCTAGTAGAAGAATTCCTGAGTAAGTGGTTTGCGGTATAATCGAACTCGATGGCCATTTACTTTAAAGGTATGTCCATATTCGTCAATAGTGACTAGAGTAAGGGTGCCATTATCATGTACCTTATGGATTTCATATGGCCCCAACCAGCGAGTCTGAAGTTATCCGGGAAAATCTTGAAACCTGGAATCGTATAAGAGTGCCCAATCTCCTTCGCGGAAGACTTTCTTTTTAATGAGAGCGTCATGTTATTTAGCCCGCTGTTGTTGGATTAATGCAGTGCGTTGAAGGGTAGAGAGCCTGATTTCATCTGGCTCATTGATCTGCTGTAATCTATTAATCTGTTCCTCGTTTAGATCTAGGCCGACTTCTTGTGCTATTCGCAGTGTTTGCATTTCGAATTCTATGTGAAAAATGGGTTGCTTTCCAAACACAAATTGGTATGGTGAATATTCGATAGTGCTTCTCCTTGTTGTTCTGTAGGCCCACAAGGCTTTTGGTAGTCTTGCAGCCCAATCGCATCTATGTGACGCAATGATTTTTGTCAAGATTGCTTCTATTATTTTGTTGTTGTTTTCTACTTGACAATTTGCCTATGGGTGGTATGGAGTAGTAATTTTATGATGGATATGATAGTTTTTAAGTGTTGCAGCAATCTTGTTTCTAGAAAACTATGGTCCACCGTCTGTAATTATTTCTCTTGGAAGCCCATATCGCACAAATATATGAAACATGAACTGCATGACAAAGTCCTCTGTAGCTCTCGGCAATGCTTCTGCTTCAACCCATTTGGTGACATATTCTGTTGCCACCAGAATATATGTTTTCTGGTTTGAGGATGGGTTAATTAGACCAACAAAATTAAGTGCCCATCGCTTGAATGGTTCAATAACGAGTTGTGAGTTCAGGGGCATTTCGTCAGACTGACCAGGGCGTCCTGCTCTTTGAAAACTGTCACAAGCTTGAACGAACTTCTTTGCATCTTCGAATATCGTAGGCTAATAATACCCTGTTTGCAGCACCTTATGTCCAGTTCTCCGATCGTAAAAGTGTCCACCACATGGTCCATCGTGAGAAGCTTTCAAAATATCAAAAATTTCATCCTCCCGGACACATCTCCTAATGTGCATATCTGCTTCTGTATGGAAAAGGTAGCCCCCAATCCAGGAAAATCGAGCACTTCGCTGGAAAATCTGTTTTCTTTCATTATGGGTCAGATGTTTTGGTAATTTACCTACTGCTAAGTAATTCGCAACATCAGCATACCAAGGTGTTTTAACAGTGACAACAAACAAATGCCCATATGGAAATTGATCTTCAACTGCTGCTGCATCCACTGGTTTTGGCATTCGCAAGAGAAAGTTAGCTATAGGATTTTCTTTTCCAGGTTTGTCCTTGATTGTAATATCAAATTCCTGTAATAAAATCAGCCATCTAGTTATTCTACCATTTGTGATTGGTTTATTTGCGAAATATTTTATGGCAAAGTGATCTATATACAAGATAATAGGATATCTAGTAATGTAATGCCTGAACTTATTGACAGCATGTATTACAGCTAAAAATTCCTTTTCAGTAACAGTATAATTCAATTTAGCAGGGGATAAGTTCTTGCTAATCTAATAAATTTCATATGGCTTTTTATCTTCTTCCTTCCCAAGGACTGCTCCAATAATTGTATCTGAGGCATCTGATGAAATTTGGAATGGTAGGTCCCAATTTGGTCCTTAAAGGACAAGATCTGTGGACACAAGCTTCTTCTGATTCTAAAAAGCATGGTAACATTTTTCTATCCAAAGAAAGTCAACATTACCTCTCAGTGCATATAGAGGTGCAGGAATATGTGAAAATTGTTCTATAAACATTCTATAATAACCAGAGAATCCAAGAAAACTGCGTACCTCTGTTTGAGTGGTAGGAGTGGGAATTAGCAAAATTATTTGAATTTTGGTGGGGTTTGCTTGTATGCCAGTTGTTGGGATATAATGGCCTAGAATAAGTCCTTCAGTCATCGTCATATAGCATTTTTCATGGCTTAAGCAAAGCCTGGTGGCAATGCAGCGCTGCAGGACTTTTTCCAGTGTGTCCAATGCTGTGTCAAAATCATCTCCGTATGGTGTAAAATCATCCATCTAGACTTCGAGCCCCTCATTTATTAAATCTAGAAAAATGCTAAGGATAGCTCTTTGAAATGTGGTAGGAGCATTGCATAAGCCAAAATGTAGAACTTTGTAGGCAAATGTTCCCCAAGGACAAGTAAAAGTGGTTTTGTCTTGGTCTTCAGGGGCAATCTGAATTTGATTGTATCCACTGAAGCCATCTACGAAAGAAAAGAATTTATTTCCTACCAGAGTGTCTAATACTTGATCGATGAATGGAAGGGGAAAGTGGTCTTTTTGTGTTGCTTTGTTTAACTCTCTATAATCTACACAAATCCTCCACTTTCCATTCTTCTCTGGTGCCACAACAAGTGGAGAGACCCATTTACTATCGGAGATAGGGTAGATGAAGTCAACATCTAAAAGTTTTTGAAGTTCAACTTTTACAATGTCTTTTAGATGAGGATTAAGTCTCCTTTGTGGTTGGCAAACAGGCCTCGCATCCTTTTCTATGTAAATGTGGTGTGTACGTAACTGGGGATCAATTCCTTTCATATCATGGTAGTCCCATGCAAATGCTTCTTTATATTTCCTCAATAGTTGGATGAGCTTATTTTCTTGTTTGGAAGTCAGGTTGGCATTAATGTTTAATGTCTTTCCTGGCTCAATTTCTACAATTTTTCTATGTGAAACATAAGTAGTAGGTATTTTTTGATCGTGTGTATCTTTAAGAGGATCCTCTTCTGATTCACTATAAAATGTTGCTTCTAGCATGTCACATTGTATGTGGAATCTAGGTTCAGCTTGGCTAATAAAATTATTAATGGCATCATCTTCTGTTTGATCTTTGAAATCAAGGGCCTCTTGTATGGTTAATGGAGATTTAATATTTTCGGTGAGGTATGATACAGGATGCTTGTTGGTTTTTATTATTGTGACACTTGGCTGCACTAGGGGGTATAAAGCTAGATTCTTAATATTTCCCCCCCTAGTAATGGTCATATTGCCTTGTCGGCAGCCAATATAAGCATCGGTAGTTGCGAGCCAAAGTCTGCCTAAGATCAATGGATGTCCATCAAGTTGGTTCTTGGGGTTTATTATCAGTAAATCAGTCGGATACTCCCAAGAGTCAACAGATACCATAACATCATGTAGTGTGCCCTCTGGCCTAACTACAGATCAGTCAGCCAGTTCTAATAAAGCAGAGGTTGGTCCCACTGATATAATGCCCAGTTTTTGACAAGCAGTGGTTGTTAAGATGTTAATTGTAGCTCCTAGATCAACTAAGGCATTTGAGAAGGTTTGACCATAGATTTGTATGGTTACTATTGGATTCCCTGGGTCTTCGTATTTAACGGGTGTTTCTTTTCCTGATAATAAGTTAGATAAAGTGCCAACTACTTGGAATTTTTGGTTATTTGTTGTTGTCCTCCTTGGTTTCTTTATACATAGTTCTTTGATAATCTTTGTATATATCGGGATGTCTTGAATGGCTTGGAGGAGTGGAATTTATATGTATAGGTTTTGTAGCTCTCCCAGAATGTCAAAGTTAGGATATTGTATAGGTCGAGGTATAATTAAGAATTCTGGGAATGGAGGAGAGGATGTGGTTGCCGGATCATGAATTGGTCGTCTGGTCACGTCCTCTTCTTGTAATAGTTGTTCTACAGGTAACTGATTTTCAACTTGAACTGTTTTATCTCCCTCTATTTCAATGATACACCCAGATCTTAATTGAAGGTCATTACACTCCCTTAGATTGGTTCCTATCTCTGGTGTTTTGATTATTTGAATGGAATGGATCTGTCTGTTATTCAAATTGGGGTTGGGTTGGGCTGGGAGATGTAGCCTTAAGTTAGACTAGGGGTTTTGTTGTAGGGCTGGCAGTGTAGGTTGAGGAGGCGGTATGGTTCCTACTGGTTGATTCATCAGTCTTTGCCAGTTTGTCTGCCATGTTTGACTCTATGAAGTAGGAGGGGTCCATTGTGGTGGATAAACATTCTTTTGCCAATATGGTGGGGTATAGGGAAAATTTGGCCAATTGGGTTGGCTTGCTTGATTCGGCCGTGGAGATGATGAAGGGAATGATTGTTGTGACCAATTCGAGAAGGGGGGTTGATTTTTCCACATTATTATATTATTGAGCATGATATTGCAGAGGCTAGAAAGAAGAAGCTGGGTCAGAAAACATACCTCTTTGTCGCGGCTGCCATTGACAGCACTGACTAAGTAGATACACCGATTCTGGCTCTTCTTTTGCTTCCTTGTATACTGCTTTCAATCCAGGAAGTGAGGGGCAACTCTCTGTGTAGTGGTCTTTTGTACAAATGGCACAAACTTGGACTGCCTCTAATGGACACTCCTTATGGCTGTGCTTCTTTCTGCATCTGGGATAGAAGATTGCAAAATTTTGTTCTGCTTCTGCTTGCTTTTGTTTGGCCTGTATAATATCAAGTTGTGTTGTCAGTGTCCCCAATATGTCAGTTTTAAAATTTTCTAATAAATTTCCAATTTCTGCACGAGTTTTGAAAATCTTGCTCTTCGGTTTGACTATGCACCTCATCAAAGGCTATAGATGGTGATCCTGTGGCCTGAAGGGACCTAGTAGGCTATCTAGAAGTAACTTTTCTAGGTCCTACTGAAGGCTGAGATTCTTCTTTCTTAAGGATTTCGTCTATAAAGGTCGATCGGCCAAGGGTCACCGGCCCCTTAGCTTTATCAGGCTTGGGTAGAGTTTTGGGATTCTTTTCTAGCTTTTTCTGCTTAGTCATGCGCACAAATCAACTGTTAGGTTCTACCCAAACAAAACAACAACAAATCTGCAGGAAAGCGAGCAGGGGAGTAGGGCTATTACATACTCCATATGTAGGTTCTTACCTTCCATTTTTAAAACCCAGTTCTTTCCTAACAAGTTCTTACACTACTCTGGAAAAGAAAAAAATGGCTACACTCTTCCTCGGCAACGGCACCAAAATGTCGAGCCGTAAAAAGGGTCTTTTTCACCTCTAATTACCTCACATTGACTTGTCAATCCAGGAATGATTTGCTATTTCAAAGAGTGTACTCAGTTTGACGTGGTCATTTGTCAGAGTAATGCTAGTAGTATAGTGCTCAAGAAAATACAAGAGTAAATGGATACTTAAAAGAAAATCTACTTACAGCAAAGCACTTTAAAGCCTAAATCATGCATTCAGAAGACTCAGTAAATTATCAGTGAAGGGTACAGTAACAATAACTCATCCCTCTCTAAACTGATGTAACTGAAGACAATCAAGGAACATATCATCAATTTGGGAACTAGACAACGAATGTCAATGCTTGCTACAATTTTAGATCGTTCAATGCAACGGCAATGCAAATAACAGGAAATGGAACATCAACTATAATTGAAACAACAACTAGGCTTGATAAAAAACGAAACCTTACTCTGAGAACATGAAGGCAGCAATCGTATCCTACAGAAATCAAAGAGCAATCCTTACTCTAAGAATAAATCAGACAGCAAATAGAAATGGAACAACAACCAGTTAGTAATGAAATATAGAACAACGCTTAGAGCCAATTGTGAATATACAATACCGAAATAAATAACACACACAACACACATAGATATTGAGAGAAAATAGTAATCTGACTCTGATATCACAAATATTGATCTCAATTATAAAGGATAACGATTGCAATTCATAATGGAACAACAATATCAATTGAACAACAATCATAATGAAGTATAAACCATAGACACATATAGTAATACCAACTTAAGAATATTACAACCCGGTTGCTCTGTAATTGAACAACGATAGCATTCTGTAAAGAACGGTAAGGTTACATTAATGACTTAAAGGAATAGCAATATGTTATAAAGTCAGAATGAACAATACAACCTTCCTATTACAGAGAACGATATGGTAAATATAACAGAGTTGTGATATAAAATAACAAAACACACCAGATTACCAATCAAAGCTAATAATCAAAACCACACAAGAACTAAAGATAATGGTACAAGAGCAAGTGTTCCACCAGGGCTGGGCCCTTGGTCTCTAGGGACACACCGCTTGAAATTATTCCAGGATCAAAGATGAAACAACAACCAGATTTATATTAAAGCATTAAAACAGAGTTATAGTGGATCACTTATGAACGAGAGTCAATGATCAAAGTTTAGGATACAATGAGAAATTACATAAAAGTAACAACAACACATCCCCTGGGCTAACAGTGCTGCCCCTTTTTATAACAGCTAGGAGGAGATACCAATGATGCAAAAATAGTTAAGATTGCGATCCCTCAGGATCAGAGGATCCTAAGGGATATGCCAAACTGTTAATTTCAGTTATCCCTTTGTTTTCTTGCGCCGATTCGATATCTCCTTTTCCTTTCCTTGGTTGATATGCTTCAGTTTGGATTTTTGTGTCTACATATGGTTTCCTGCCACAGGGACAGCACTTAACTCTGCTCTGTCTTTTTTCCTTGGGATAGCAATCTTTCGCTTTCCCCTTTTTCTGCATACGGAAATGGAGATTATTAGTTATCTTGCATTACATACAATTCTCATAGATTTTGCCATATTTTTTTATTAATTACCTAGTTCATGATGCAAAGGGATTATAAGTCTTTAAAGAAAATATGACAAAATAATCAATAAAACATACCTTCTTCAGTACTCCGCAAGCACCATGGGTGAATAGGAATTAGATGAGGTGAATGATAGGAGCTGTCCCTATAAATTAGAAGCTCCTAAAACAACATATACTCTTGTCTTCATTTATGCACAAATTCATTTATACATGCAAAAGATTCATTGAATGAAGGAAAACAAACTTATTACTAGCTAATGGCTAAGTTCATGAATGGCAGTGCTTTGAAACCATAGCAAAACTTAAGAGATCAAAATGAAAATTGATAATAATGCTAAGACACTCAAAGACAATGACCTATTCATCATGAAACCCTAGACCATTCGGTAAAACACGAAATATATTTTTGGGTTGTGTGAATGGAACCCTCAAGTCATGATCCTGTGAGGAAGATGAGGTGAAAGCCATTGCCACAAGATTTTTTGGAGTATATACTGTTACTAAGATACCACTAATCTAACTATCCACAAATGGAAGCAAACTAATTAATCATCCAAATACTTACAGATTAACAAAACCAAAATCACTTCAACAACTAACTAGGAATGTAATATAAGCATACATGTACAAAAAGAGGAACATTTGCTACTAGGGTTTGGTCCTAACCTAAGAGCTTCAGCCGTCTCAGTCAACTCAGTGGTGGATCAAGGGAATGCTTCTAATTTTCATCGAAATATAAAAAATACATAAGAGTCATCAATCACAATGTCTTAGCTCGAACATGCCACTTGGCTACAACAAAAAATGTTGAATCTTAATGAGGCTCTAGGCCTCCTTATTTATACAACTGAAGATACCAACAACTCCCTTAAATTTAGGGAAGCTTGGCTCCCAAAGTCGAGATCAACTCATCTTCAACTATCATTGAATTGGAAGCCAATGACCTTACTGGAGCAACTAGTTGTAACTTCGAGCTCATGAGATCTAGTGGAGGAATCTTTGAGTGAGTGAGGTGTTAAGGAGGGAGATCCAATCTCCTAAAATCCCTCTTGATTGTCTACTTTGAGTTCTTGCACTCCTTTGGCATGCTTGTTGGCTCTCATCCCCTAGCAATATCAAATTGTCCTCAAAATGAGTGATTCCTTTCTCTTGTGTAGCTAGGCATCTTGATGGAAGCTCGGGATCATTGGCAATGAGGTTGTGGGTGCTAATGATAAACATGGATTTTATATGTTCTGCTATGATGTAAAGGGGATTTGTTTCTTCTCTTTCCAATACTCTATTTACTTCCTTAGCCCTGGCCTCCTGATGACTCATCCATGATGTCAAGTCCATCAGCTGTAAGTCCCCTAGCTTTGGATTCGGGTCCGACACATTCAAGTCTGTTAAGGCCAAGTTATGTAAGTAGAATTGACATATCTTGGCCCTGTCCTCCCAGGTGATTTGGTGATAGAGATGAATGAACTTCCTATAGTCTTGGAAAGGCATAAACCCTCATTGTTCTAGGGTTTTTATCTGAAACTATAGCCATTGTCCTTTGAGGTTCAAGGCATATAATTTTTCTGGCATCCTGCACTAGAGTGCCTCCATGGAGAAACTTGCAATAGTTGCCAATTGGCTCACTTTTTCTTTTACTTTCCTCCTCAAGAATGTGTTCTCAGCCTTTAGTTGAGATTTCATCACACTTTCCTTGAATCTTTTCTCACTCAACTCTTTGCCCATATCTAGCAACTTCTCCTTCATATGGCCCACATCCTCTACCATTTTCCATTTAGAAATTTGCATCCAATGATGTTTCATTTCTCTCTCTTTTTCAAGCTCAACGAATAGAGGGATGGAAAAAAAACTGGTTATTCTGCCCCCATCAATGAATTTGTAGTAAGAGATGAGATTTTGTTATGGGCTAGGTTCTTGCGGCTCTTGGGACTCTCCCTTTACTATCTTTTGAGTATCTGTCTCCACTCATACATGTGTTGTTGCTTCTATTCCTTCCCTTTGCCCCTGCTATCCTTCCTGCTCCTCTTTCTATGTTTCCTATAGTCTTGACAGAGTTTCATGCAGGACTATTTGTGTTTCCTGTAGGACTATCTGTGTTTCCTGTAGGAGGTATTTCCCTTTTAGAAAAGCGGTAAAAGGTTCTTTAATTTGTTTTGATGAGGTTTACATAGTGACAAGCCTCCTGACATAGGTGATTGGTGACCTTGGGGAAGCATGTTTTGATGTGCCCTCTTCACCTCTCATTCCTAAAGGGAGTAGATTTTCTATTCCTCTTGGTGAGTCCTCAATTATTATAGGAGTCTTGGTAGGTGTTCAAGCTCTCCCTTGTTTTATCCTGCTGCTCTTTCTCGTTCTGAAGTATAGTGGAGTCTTCCTCTACCTATTTCCTTTTGATTTTATAGCTTTGCTTAGAGTAGTCAAAGCAACAACTAACTCCTTCTCTATGGGCTTAGGAGACACTCCTGGGGATTCCTCTCCTTCCTTATTATGTATTTCAGGACTTGATCCATCCTTTCGTGCTTCTTCCATACTATTCCTTTCCTCCTTTGTTTCATTTATTTCCATCTCCTCTTCTTCCTCTAGTTCTTCTTCTTCTTCTCCATCCTCCTCTTCTTGAGACTCTTCTTCCTCTTCTTTAGGATCATCTTGCTCTTCTTATTCTAGTTCTTCTTCCTCTTCCTCACCACTAGAAATAGGGTATCTTTCATACTCAATTGATTGAATTACATCTTCTCTGTTCATGTATGCAATTGTTGACCACATAATATGGATTCTTAATTGGCCTAGGGCATCTTCCATTATGTGCTTGATCAATCCATGACTTGCTAGTTTCTAATGCTTCCCTTATTGTACCTTTATGCTCATGTTTATCATTGATTGCAACAAAAATTAAGGCACACTAAGTCTTCTATTAGGAGGAAACTCTTCTCCAAATCTCATCTCATGAAGCAGTCTAAATTGGTAACCAAAGATTTCACTAAGCTTTCCCTCACAAGAAACATACTTGAGAATTTGATAGCTTACTTCATCCCAAGGATATGGAATTCTCTCCCTTCTAATCCCATTTTTTTCCTCAATTGGTTCCTCATCTTCCAAGAAAAAGTTCTTCTTGGCAAGAGTGTTGCTAGATTTATCCTCTCTTCTCCATTGTAAACCTAGAGGAAGTGTAGTAATTATGCTAATGCTTTTAGTGATAATTGTTACTGACAATCATCTCACTCCATCAGTGGCACTGGCTCTAGCTCCAGGTATGAGTGACATTGAAAATTCCCTAGCTATATCATCATCATATCCCCTAAGTAGCTCGAAGAATCCCAACCATTCACACCTTGTAAATATTTATACCACAAGAGGATGTTTATGTATTCTAGTTGTTATGGTGGGTTCCCTTCTATTGGAACCCCTTATCATCTTCTCTCTCTGTCAAATTGATTGTATGAATCTTTAGTGGCTATATTAAGATCTTTCCCAGGTGATGAGGGTTTAAAGTTTAGGAAGTTGATGACTACAATTATCCCTTTAGTCTACATAGTCCTCCACACAATTCTACCTATCTCTATGCACATTGTAATTACTAAAATAAGTGACAATTTCTTTACTTTTTCTCTTTAAAAATGAGAGCACAGAGGATATGGCACCTACCTTTCACTGCACTACCTTGGTTGAGGAGAATTTTTGAATACTTGGGCCCTACGCACCCCCTCACAACATTCTTGACAATTCTCATTGTTTCCTATAGTTTTCCTATGGGTGCTCTATATAGGATGGCCGAGAATGGCTTTCCTCACTGTTTCCTGTAGTTTTCCTGTGTTTGTTGTAGATGCTCACTGTAGGATGGCCGAGACTAGATTTTCCTTCGATGGCTCCTACAGGTGATCCTAGCTCTCAAAATCTCGAAATAAATGATTTCTTGCATGAAAGTTAGGGAATATTTCTATTTACGGTTGATTCCAGTGAGCGATATGCTAGTTGGATGAGTAAGTATTTTTCCTTCTGGACCGTTGGACCACTATTAGTTATCATGGAACCCTTCCTCGTAATAATCATCCACTCATGTACAACATAACTTGACCACCTTTTTGATTCATTCCCTTTGATTTGATGTTGCCACGTGTTCAGTTGATTAGCACTTTAACGTTTTGTTATCGGGTTGAGGGTGGCCAAGTTATGTGGGCACCTTCAGCTTATAAAACCAACATTTTCATATTCCTATAATTTTAATCATATTCATACTTATGAGAGAATGTGGGTGAGGTGACATACTCATGGTTCATTTTCTTTGTTGATTCAAGTTGGAGGGTGGCTCTGTTGTGCTGCTTGTGGTTAGGTACATATTCTCTTCTACTCTCTTTTCGTTGATTTTATTCTGCTGATAGGTTGTCTTCTTGTTGCGATGTGCACATGTTGGCTTCTTCTATTTCTACTGAGCTTTTCAGAGGTGCCATAGGGTTTGCAGGTGTGATGCTATTCTTCCTGTGCATGGGTGCTAAATGATGAACCTAGATACTGTTGCTATTTCAAAATAGGCTATTAGAGGGTTTCCTGTAATACTAGAGGAAATCTTGTAGCTGCCTCTTTTTGAATTTTTGTGGCCTCTCTTTCACTTGGAGGGTGAATAGATATTTGAGAGAGTGGACGGTGTGTTCATGGAGTGGTAAGTGAGGTAGGCTGATGGTGAAATGCCCCTTTGATATTTCTTTGTTTCTTCTCTTTTATTTTTGCTTTTTCTGTATTTTTTTATTTTTATTTTTTCTTCTTCTAAGTATATTTTTTAATGGACACAGAGGGTGACATGGTCATGAAAGGGTGTTGGTTGAGATGTGGTTAAGTTAATGGCCTCCTTTTTTCATCCAAAATAGTCCTACATCATAATTTTTCGATCAGACTTCCTTTCCTATAGATTTTCATGACTTCCTATAGTACTGCAGGAAACTCTTGTAGTACTACAAGAAATCCTGTAGAAGTCAGATAATTGCTTGAAAATTGGATTTTTCATATGGTTGGAGATGATTATGGATCAATGAACATGGGGGTCATGGAGGAGATTAAATGAATGAAGAAAAACATGGGGTTTTGCATGGATTTCTTCCCTCTAATCCATGTGTCCATTACTTTCTTGAAAACCTAGAAAAACCAGAACTGTTATGAGTGGTCAAGTTTGAGGTCCTTGCCATTATTTTTGTGCCTTTCCTCTTTTTTTTTTTTAAGGACAACCAAGTTACCTCAAAGGAGGTTTTCATCTTGGTTGCCCGCCCTAGGAACCTCAAAGGAGGCTTTCACCCAAGGGTCTTTTATTTTTCGCTTTTTCCTTTTTATTTTTAACTCTTGGGCTACCTCAAGGAGTTTTTCAACCAAAAAGTGGGCCTCAGGTGCCTCATGGAGATTTTCACGTAGGTCTCTTATGGTTTTTTCTCTCTTTTTTTCTTTTTTTCAAAGATTCAACAGTCTTTAAGAATTTGGTGAGGTAGAAGCTGAGACTCCTTCAATCACCATTACTGCCTTATTGATACTACTAATGAACTCCTCCTTTAATAAAGGATTTTTGTAGGCTTTCATTATATACCCATTGACAAGCAAGGGGATAGCTTCTTCATCAATGGTTCCTATATGAATAGCCCCATTGTCATGGAACTTTTCAATCACATATGGGCCCAACTATTTGGTCATCAACTTACCTTTGAAATCCTTGAACCTCGAGTCATACAGCAGAGCCCAATTGCCTTCTTATAACAATTTCTTCTTGATATTTTTGTCATGCCAGACCTTTCTTTGTACTTGAGTCACCTTAGTGTGTAGGATGGTCGGCATCCTAAACTAATCTAATCGATTGAGCGAGAGGAAACTCTCTCTATATGCCCTTGTAACATCTAGATGCAATTGTGCTTCCATCCTTAAAGTGTTTTACACAAACTCAATGGAGAGTAGAGCCTTATTCCCATAGACATATCATAAGGGGTGAAGCTAATGGTTGTCTTCCATGTTGTATTGTAGGTCCAAGTGGCCTCCACTAGTTTTTTAGTCCAATCCTTCCTATTGCTGCTCACCAGCTTTGTTAGAATGCTTTCCAATGCTCTGTTGGTAACTTCTACTTGTCCATTGGCTTGAGGGTGGTAAGGAGTGGACTTATTGTGCTTGATCATATGATGGCTTAACATATTCACAATCATGTGTGAGGTGAATTGAGTGCCCTGATCAGTCACTAGCTCTCTAGGGTATCCAATCTTCTAAAACACATTCTCCCTCAAGAACTCGATCACTTTCTCTTCTGTGGTTACCTTGATAGCTTTGGTTTCAGCCCACTTTGTTAAGTATTCAGTGCACATAATGATGTACTTTTTTTGTCCTTATAGAGGATCAATGATCCGAATGAAATCTTTGCCCCACTTGTTAAATGGCTCAAAAGTCACTTGAGGTTGCAAAGACATTTCATCCCTAGGATTAGATTTCCCATTGTTTGCCACCGGCCACATTGGCTAGTATATCTCCTTGCACCTTGGTGGAGAATGGGCCAATAGTAGCCAACTTGTAGTACCTTGAAGGCTTTCCTTTTGGTTGAAAAGTGACCTCCACATGGCCCATCATGACATACTAGAAGGATGTCAAAAACTTCCTCCTCTCTGACACATATTCTTAGAATTTGATATGGGCCCAAATTGAAGAGATTGTTGCCAATCCAAGTGAATGGGGTGCTTTTCCTTATAATTATGCTCTTTTCCTTAGAGGATAGATTTGGAGGGAACTGTGCGGCCACTAAGTAGTTGGCTATGTAAGAAAACCACAGAGAGAAAATTGAAATGGTGAATAAATTATCATCAAGTAGCTAGTCATTGACCATTCCTTCCTCACCTACAGGTAAAGCTAATCTAGAAAAAAATCTGCATCTACAATTTCTCTACCAGGTTTATCAATAATAGTTATATCAAACTATTGTAACAAAATAAACCATCTAATAATTTTGGCATTCACATTAGGTTTGTTCACCAAATATTTGCTAATAGCATGGTTGGTATGTACAAAGGTCTAGTAACTAGTAATGTAATGTTTAAATTTATTCAAGGAATGGAAAACATCTAGGAGCTCCTTTTCAGTCACAGTGTAGTGCAACTCAACTTTGGACAGATTTTTGCTAATGAAGTAAATGGTATAAGCTACCTTGTCGTCTATCTGGCCTAGAGCTGCTCCTATATTTGTTAAATGCATCAGCATGTACGTGAAAAGGAAGAGCCCAATTTGGGCCTCAGAGTATAGGTGCAGTAGAGAACTTGTCCTTTAGTGTTTCAAGGGCCTCTTGGTAGCTTTTTGACCATAAAAATGTGGAGTCATTGGAAAATAGGCCAAACAAAGGTGAGGCTACCTTGTTGAATTCTTTTATGAATCTCTTATAGGATCAAGCTAAGCCTAATAAACTTCTGACATCCCTTCGCTTCTAAGTAGTAGGGACTCTCTTTATGACAACTATCTTATTTGGGTCTACTTGCTATCCTTTTTGGGATATTGAGTGACCTAGAATAGTCCCTGTAGTCATTAAGAACTCACACTTCTCGGGACTAAGGGAAATGTTCATTTCAATGCATTTTTTTAATACCTTTCCCAAGTTAGAGAGAGCCTCTAGGAAATCAGACCCATATGGGGTGAAATCATCCATATAAATTTGAACAGATTTGTGGACTAGCTCTATAAAGATGGCCATGACTTCCCTCTGGAAAGTGTAGGGGCATTTCATAACCCAAGAGGAAGGGCCTTATAAGAAATTGTACCTGAGCGATAGGCGAATGTGATTTTATCCTGGTCTTTTAGGCTGATATGGATTTGATTGTAACCACTGAACCCACCTAGGAAAGAGAACAACTTCTTTCCTGACAAACCATCTAATACTTGATCAATGAAAGGTAAAGGGAAGTGGTCCTTTCTTTTGGCTTTGTTTAGCTCTCTGTAATCCACACAGATCCTCCACTTCCCATTTTTCTTTGGAACTAGAACCAGACGAGACACCCACCCACTATTGAAGATGGGGTAAATGAACCCTACAACCAACAACTTCTGCAGTTCTTCTTTGACTATATCCTTGAGGGTTGGGTTGATTCTCCTCTGATGTTGGCGCACTAGCTTGTAGCCTTCCTTGATGTAAATGTGGTGAGTACACACCGAAGGGTGCACTTCCTTCATTTCCTTGTAACTCTAGGCAAAGGAATCCAGATTCTTTCCTAGCATGTCACATAATTCCTCTTCTTGGTATACAGAGAGAAAGGGGTTAATTTTCAATGTTCTTTCTCAGTCCAATTCTATCATCTAGACTTGAGTAGGGCTTGATTTGGATAGGCACAAATCAGTACAAGGGTTATCTTCATATTTCTTCACTAAATCCTCAAGAGACATGGTGTGGGGGGGTTGATTCTAGGGGATTTTCTCAATTAGGTCATCTTCATAAGGTTTCCCCGCACCTATAGTAGCATCTAGGGTACAAATTATGGAAGAGTAGACTTCATATTCTTCCTCCTCTTCTAACTATAAAGGTAATTCATGCTCCAGAGATGCTTGAGTAGGAGGGTACATGACCAATTGTTTGGAAAAATACCCATTTTTAATGGTCATACTCTAGGCCCTGCAACTTATGTAAGCATCAACAGTGGCTAACCATGGCCTCCCAAGGATGAGAGGATAACCATTGAACTTGGCAATATGTTGGAGAACTAAGAAGTTAGTGGGGTATTCCCGGGAATCAATGGAGACCATCACATCCTCAACAACTCCCTCAAGAGCTATTGTGGACTAGTTTATGTGCTCCAAGACTGTTGTCATCTTTCTTAATGATCCCTGGAGATTTAGTTTAAGAATAGTCTCCTTAGTCATTAAATTTATGGTTTCCCCAAGATCGATTAAGGTATAGGGGGACAACGATGCCATTGATGTTCACATCTACCACATGATTTCTAGGATCTAAATACTATGGAAAAATCACCCACCCCAAAATTAAGTCAGACAGTTGTCCAATGACATCAATGGTAGGGGTGTGTTTCTTTCACCTCCCCTGATCTTTGAAACATTTCTCCTTGATTAAATTGTTGTAGATGGGGAATCCTTATTATATTGGAGAAGCAAGATTTTAAAACATGGGTTTTTCAATTCACTTAGAAGTTCAGTCTCTTCTTGGGTATGCTAGACAGGGTGGGTTAATCTCTTAGGAAAATGAGGTGGATTTTATTGAGGGACACTCTCCTCATTTTCCTCTTCATGCTCCTCAGGTGGAGATGGAGGTGGATTATCCGGAAGCACTCTTCCAGACTTGAGGTTAATTTCTAAAATATCCATATCATAGGTAGGGTAGGATGCTTCTCCATTGTAGACCTATTGTGCCTATCTATTTTTTGAGTTCAGATTTGGGTGAGAAGGCATATGTGGTTGCTTAGGTGGAGAAAGGTGTAGGAGTTGTG
This sequence comes from Pinus tabuliformis, assembly GCA_031772625.1. Classification (NCBI taxonomy): domain Eukaryota; kingdom Viridiplantae; phylum Streptophyta; class Pinopsida; order Pinales; family Pinaceae; genus Pinus; species Pinus tabuliformis. Next base: position 958,515,270 of record CM062811.1, read on the forward strand.
GTTGAGATGGTGGTGGAGGTAGTAATTTTGGAGCTTGGTTGTATGGTGGCCTCCACCCCTGGGATGGTGCGTTCCACTAAGGTTGTGGAGGAGCATATGGCTAAAATGGTTGGTTGGCAGGTTGGGAATGGTATCGAGGTGGAAAAGACTAGGGACAAGGTGTGGACCATGAAGGATCAGTAGGAGGGTACCAAGGGGGAATGGAAGTATTCTGGTTATGGTTGTAATATAAATACGATTCCCCTTGCATGCCTTGTTAGTATGGTCAAGGTCCTTGAGGCCACTTTTTCTCGATGTAGCACATTTCTTCAGTCACCCCTTTAGTTCCTTGATACATATATTTTAATCCAAGTAGATAAGGTCACTTGTATGTGGAGTTATTTTCCTCATAGATTGAGCAAATTTCTATAAGATTTAATGGACATTAGTTCCTAGGGTGCCTCCTCGTGCATCTAGGGCATAAGATAGCTAAAGCTCTCATTTCTTCTTCCTGCTTCCTCTTGATCTCCTTGGTGTCCATTTGCAGAGAAAGGCTATGCAACATTTCACTCTTAAAGTATTCCAACATGTTCCCAATTTCATTTTTTATGGATGTGTTGGAGGAGGGTGAACTAGCCAAAGCTTGACTATCCCTACCGTTCTTTCTAGTTGCCATAGAATGATTTTTGAAAATTATCTTGATATCATCATAGGGTAGCTAGTAGATGTGCCCTATTGGCAATATGTTTAGGGTTTCTAGGAGATATTCCCTGATCCTTCTAAGAAGGACTAGCTTAAGTGATTCGGGATCAAAGTTGCACCTATCCCTTTTGTAGCTGAGTTGGAATATTTCCTCATAATATTCTAAAGATTCATCATGTCACAAGGTCATTCTAAGAATTTCCTCTTTGGTATCTTCGGACCTACAGTCGTCCCTCTACTTATTGTTGAAGGCTTGTTTCATTTGAGCCTAGGTGGTGATACTGTCCCCAGGTAAACCCATGAACCAGCGCGACGTTGCATCTTTGAGAGTGGATGGAAGCAATCTCAATTTCTGGTCATGAGAGGTGTAATCATAAGTTCTGCATGTGATAGAAAACTTGAAAAAAGGGTATTCAGGTTTTTTGAGGCTAGGCCATGAAACTGAGGAAGAGTAGAGGGGCTTATGTTTTTCATGCTAGAATCCACATTAGTTTCTCTGATGGGAAAATAAACCTTAGCTCTATTCTCAACTTCTTCTCTGTCTCCAATTCCATATCTATTTTCAGCTATGGTGTAAGTTGGTGGGATGGTCTCTTCTTCTTCCCCAATAAGCTCTTCAAAAATATTTGTTTTTTCTCGTAATGGGTCCTCTAGCTCACAGTGACCGAAGAAGAGGGAAGGTTTCTTATTTGATGCAGTGGGCGTATTTGCAAAACATTTTTGTAAGTTGACTCTACTCCTACGAGGCATGAAAGGAGTTTTTTTTTCATTTTAAGGTTTTTTTTACATCTACAACTACTATTTTAGCGAAAGAAAGGAAAACCAAATTGCAACTACTCGCTGAATGTAACTACCTACCGAATGGGAAAGAAAGACGAAATTGTGATTACATGTTGAATGGAAATACTTGTAAAATTAGAAAGAAAGCATAATATTGCAACTATTTCCTGAATGGAACTGCTTGTGGAATCAGAAACAATTAAGGAAAGAAAAAAATCAAAAATCACTTCTACTTAGACATATCCCTGACAATAATGCAAAAATGCGAGGAGTGCCAGTATTGCAGCAAGAATGTTGCAATTCCAGGGGCTACCAAGTTTACCTCATCAACCCAGGGTTCGTATAAGCTTCGAGGTGACACTAATGTATACATAGTATATATAATGGTCTACTCTTGTAACTTTTCAACTTGGGAGATAGACTACTCGGGTTTATCAAACTTGTCTTCCATTGACTAGAAGAGGTCTCCCTACCAAATGGAGAAGGGAAAATTATCCTAGATAAAAGAAAATGAATGATGCCTACTTTAAGGAATGAAATACTAAGTTGGAAAGATGTTATAAAGTGACAAGAAATCATCTAGCTAGACATTTAGACACTTTTATTGCAAAATAAACTTAACTTATCCTTGTTTATGACATGTGATGATCTATACTAATTGAGCATGGAGTCTAACCTAGGAAGTGTTATAATTGCTACGTGCATGTGCTAATTTAGAAATTGTAGAAACATTCATTTTTTATGTTTTAATTTTATGAATGCAAATGTTAATTTTCACTTTTTCTTTGGTAGGGGAGATGGGTATGGAGGAAACGATATGGACTATTCTCAAGGGTATGGAAGTAAACTTGAGGTCTAATCTAACCTTAAATGACAATTTTTGCTAATTTTAAGCCTTAAATAGATTGCGACAGGGTTTCCTGTAGTACTACTACAAGATGTCCTAGTTCTATTACAAGATGCCCTATTTTACTACAGGAAAGAGACCGAAATCATAAGAGATGATCGGAAAGGTAGAATGAGGTGTGGGAAGGGTATCTGATGGAAACATAAGGCATGTAGGAGGTGAAAAGTATCCGAGGCTTAGTCAGATGCTTCACGATGGTTGGATATGCTCAATGGAAATGACATTTTTTCTTTAAAACCAATAATTTGGGTTTAGGGTTTAGTGGAAATTAGGAGCATGGGTCAATGGGACTTGGATGAGGTGAATGAGATGAGGTCTCCTCACAAATTAGAAGCTCCTGCAACAACATACACTCTTGTCTTCATTTATGCACAAATTCATCTCTACATGGAAAACATTCATTGAATGAAGGAAAACAAAGTTATTATTAGCTAATGGCTAAGTTCATGAATGGAAGTGCTTTGAAACCATAGGAAAAAATTAAGAGATCAAATTGAAAATTGTAAATAACCTTAAGAAACTCAAACACAATTACCTATTCATGAACAAACCTAGATCATGCAGCAAAACAAGAAACGTGTTTTTGGGTTGTGTGAATGGAACACTCAAGTCATGATCCCATTAGGAAGATGAGGTGAAATACATTGTCACAAGATTTTCGGGAGTGTCTATTGTTACTAAGATATCACTAATCTAACTATCAACAAATGAAAGTGAACTAATTAATCACCCAAATACTTGAAGATTAACAAAACTAAAATCACTTCAACAACTAACTAGGAATGTAATCTAAGAATACATGTTAAAAAATAGGAACCTCTACTAATAAGGTTGGGCCCTAACCCAAGATTTTCAGCCCTCTGAGACAAATTAGTGCTGGATCAAGGGAATGCTTCTTATTTTCATTAAAATATCAAAAATACATAAGATTCATCACTGACAATGTCTTAGCTCCAAAATTCCTCTTGTCTACAACAAAAAGCATTGAATCCTAATGAGGCTCTAGGCCTCCTTATTTATACAATTGAAGCTACCAACAACTTCCTTAAATTTAGGGAGGCTTGGCTCCCAAACTCAAGGTCAACTGGTCTTCAACTATCACTAGCTTGGCTACCAATGACCTTAATGGCTCGGCTGCTTGTAACTCCGAGATGATGAGATCTAGTGGAGGAATATTTTAGTGAGTGAGGCATTAAGGACGGAGATACAATCTCCTAAAATCCCTCTTTGTTGTCTACTTCAAGTTTCTGCACTTTAATTAGCCAAAATTTTCTCCAAAACCTACGATCAATGTACATTAAACCAGCAGACATGAAATCTCATCTTTAATCTTCTCATTAAGAAAAATATAACAAAACATGTAAATAAATGTGAGGAAAGTGTATTTTAATAAGCTGGAGAGTGGCATTAAGGTCCATATAATTTACCCATGGATGAGCATCATTAGCAGGACTGTGAATCGACTCCATGGAAGCATGGGTAGCTCATCTATGATGATTTGAAAAATGGTGACTCTATGATTTTGCGACTTGGGAAAGACCTAAAAGGGACCATAAAGACATGAGTAAATAATGGTTACTTGTTATGAAACCAGCTCAAGAAAAGATAGAATAGATAGATCAATGCCTTAGAATTTAGCCTCTTCGAGGGGGCAACCTCCTTTACATTACATAAATGAACAATTCTTTGATGATTCAAATGACAAAACCTCCTTTCTATATATAGGAGTCTAAGGAGTCACAATATAATCCAACCAACCTAACAATAATAATATAAAGCCACAAAAATAACAATAGAGGGATTCTATGGGGCATAGTAATAACAATATGGGGGCAATAGGGGCACAACAATATTAATAAGGGGTATAACTACAATATTAATGGGGTAATCACTAGTATTATAGGGACCCAACATGCCCCTCTCCTTCAAGAAAGTGTTGTCCTCAACGCTTGAGTAGTTCTAGATACTTCTGCATAAAATTCTCATCCTCCCATGTGGAATATTTAGCAAATAAGTTCTTCCACTTGATAAGATACTCTGAAATTGAACGATTTCGTAGCTGTCGAGTTCTTGTTTCTGTGACTGCTTCCAGTTCCAATATAATTTTTCCTTCCTCGTCAAGTTCTGGCAATATTGTTTGAACTGGGAGCTTGTTGCCTATAACCTTCTTTAAACATGAAACATGGAAAACTGGGTGCAATCGAGAAGCTGCAGGAACCTCCAATTTGTATGCCATAGTACCAATCTTTTGCAACACCTTGTACGGACCATAATACTTTGGTGATAATTTATTATCCTTATTAGCTTGCTTGAGGGACATTTTCTTATATGGTTGTAGCCGTAGGAATACCCAATCACCTACATCAAAACTTCTTTCACTGCGATGTTGATATGCCTGTTGTTTCATTCTATTATGTGCCAAAACGAGGTTATCCTTTAAGAGTTGGAGGACTTGTTGTTGATGTTCGATGTGATGTTCCACTGCCTGAACCTTAGAATTTTCTCTTAAATATGATGTGATGGATGGTGGTTGATACCCATAAAGTGCCATAAATGGGGTCATTTTTGTTGCTGTATGGAAGGAAGTGTTATACCACCATTCAACCAGAGGCAACCATTTGACCCATTGTGTCTATTTATCAGATACAAAGCAACGAAGATATCCTTCCAAACATTTGTTTACTATCTCAGTTTGCCCATCAGATTGAGGATGATAAGATGAGCTATGAGCTAACTGAGTACCAAGACAAGAAAATAATTCTGTCCAAAAATTTCCAGTGAAAATGGGATCTCTATCACTTACAATAATCTTTGGGTTTCCATGTAGCTTTTGAATTGTTCCATAAATGCAGTAGAAACTGTACTGGCTTTAAATGGATGTGATAATGCACAAAAGTGTGCATACTTGGTAAGTCTATCAACTACCACCATGATGACACTCTTTCCCTCAGACTTGGGTAAACTTGTGATAAAATCCATTGAAACCTCCTCCCAACGTTGGCTTGGAATGGATAAGGTTGTAATAGACCCGGTGTCTTAATTGTTTCAACTTTATTTTGTTGGCAAACCAAACATTTTGCCACAAACTTTTGAATATCTAATTTAAGGCCATCCCAAAAAAATTCCTTCTTAACCCTGTGGTAAGTTTTTAAAAATCCTGAGTGCCCTCCTAAGGGAGAAGTGTGCAATTCCATAAGAATCTTTTGTTTTAGCTGGGAATTCTTACAGAGGTATAAGCGATCTTTGTACCATAATGAATCATTTTTCCAGCTAAATGTATCAGATGTACTGGAATCTTGTTGTAAATTTCGAATAAGTGCCCACACTTCTTCGTCATTCTTCCATTCCTCCCTTGCTTCGTTTATCCAATCTGGTTGGATAATAGAAATGGCACACAACAATGCTTCCACATCCTCATCCTTTCTTGAGAGTGCATCTGCCACCACATTTTGCTTCCCTTTTTTGTAGATGATTTCAAAGTCATAACCCAACATCTTTGTGACCCACTTTTGTTGCTCTTTAGAGGATAATCTTTGTTCTAAAAAGTATTTAAGGCTATCATGATCTGTTTTTACCTTGAAGTGTCTTCCCATTAGGTAGGGTCACCATTTCTTAAGTGCATGGAGTATTGCCAACATTTCCTTCTCATAAATAGCTTTTCTTAAAAACTTTCCCTTGATTGGATGACTTTCAAAAGCAATGGGTCTTTCATCTTGCATTAGAACAGCACCAATTCCATTTCCTGAAGCATCACATTCCACAATAAAGGTTTTCATGAAGTCCGGTGTAGCTAAGACCGGTGCTTGGCACATTGCCTCTTTAAGATGTTCAAAGGCCTTTGTTGCTTCCGGAGTCCATGAAAATGCATCTTTCTTCAATAATGTTGTTAGAGGTGCTGCTATTCTCCCATAATTCTTAACAAACTTGCGATAATACCCTGTCAACCCGAGAAATCCTCGCAGATGCTTTATGGATGTGGGAATTTTCCATTCCTTAATGGCTTTAATTTTGCTAGGGTCTACCTTAACTCCTTCATGAGATACAATATGACCCAAATATTCCACCTCCTGGACTCCAAAGAAACATTTGGATCTTTTTGCATATAATTGTTTCTCCTTCAATAGTTGTAGCACCCTGTCAACATGTTCAACATGATCCTTCCAAGACTTGCTGTAGATTAGTATATCATAAAAAAAATACTAACACAAATTTTCTAAGGAATGGTTTGAAAATTGAATTCATCAAACCTTGAAATGTTGAAGGTGCATTGGTAAGGCCAAAAGGCATGACCAAAAATTCATAATGACCCTCATGAGTTCTAAATGCTATTTTCGGAATGTCTTCAATCTTCATTTTGATTTGATGATATCCTGAATGAAGATCCAACTTGGTGAAGTAAATTGATCCATGCAATTCATCCAGTAATTCATCAATGATAGGAATGGGGAACTTATCTTTAATAGTGAGCTTGTTGAGCTCCCTATAATCTGGACACATGCGCCATGATCCATCCTTCTTGTGCACCAATACTACTGGAGCAGAGAAAGAACTTTGACTCGGTTGAATTATACCAGCCTCTAGCATTTCTGCAACCATACGTTCAATTTCACTCTTTTGGACATAGGGATATCTGTACGGCCTGATGTTTGGAGGAACACTTCCTGGAATCAGATGAATAGCATGATCATGATCACGCATAGGTGGGAGACCTTTGGGAGTCTCAAATACCTTGGAATGATTGTCCAGGACTTTTTGGAGATCTAGAGAAATAGATGATTCCGATGTGGAAACATCTAGCGAGCATAATTGTGCAATTACACCTCTTTGCTCCTTTTTTAGAAGCTTTGTCATACCATTAGAGCTGATTATCTTTCCTAGTTTCCCTGCAATACCCCTTAATTCAACTTCCTTTCCTTCCGTATAAAATTTCATGAAAAGTTCTTGAAAATTAAAAGCTATTGTACCGAGGGATTGTAGCCATTGGACTCCTAGTACAACATCAACACCTCCCATTGGAATGGAAAGCATTGGGCTAGTCAATACATATTCTCCCATGGATAGCTTGATATTATGGCACTTTCCAGAGAAATTTATTGTTCCTCCATTTGCAATCATCACTTGACACTCTGGTGCTGGATATAGGAAGCAATTCAATTCTTTTGCTACCTTACAATGAATAAAATTGTGGGTGCTTCCTGAATCAGTCAAAACTATTACCTTTTTCTTCTTGATTTTCCCTTCTATCTTGATGGTTTGAGGAGTGGTAATTCCCGCCAATGCATTACAAGATATGGTCGGATTTATTTGTTCTTCATCTAGGCTTTGTTCCTGGAGTATATCCTCTTCTTTTGACCTTTCTTGCTCCTTTTCTTCTTCCTCTTCACAATCTATGTAGAATAATTTCTTCTTAGCACACTTATGACCTTTAGTGTATTTTCTATCACAACTGTAACAAAGCCCTTTTGCTCTTTTTTCTTCCAATTGTTGTGGTGTCAACCTTATAGGTTGTGGAAGACTAGGGGCAACAACACTTCCGTCTTTATAGTTGTGAGTGGTATCCTTCCTGGTTGCCATAATTTTGCTTTCCATTTTTCTTGCTAACCTGAATGCCTTCTCTAATGAATCAGGTTCCCAAAGGCGAACATCATGTTGGATATTATCCTTTAAAGACCCTATGAACACATCAATCCTATGCTCCTCTAGAATATCTTTTACCCTTATGTTCAATTTTTGGAACTCCTCAATGCGCTCCATTATTGAACCCTTTTGTTTGAGACTTATCAATTGGCTAAAAAAAGTGTTGCTTTTTGTATCCTCATAATGTGCTATCAATTCTTCCGTAAAAATTGCCCAAGTGATAAATTGTTTACGAGAGCAAAGCCATTGATACCATACAAACTGATTTGGTTCCAAATATAAAGTTTCCATACGTACCTTTTGTGTGTTTTGCACATTATTGAGATCGAAGAATTGCTCCATCTGTAATATCCATGTTGCAGGATCCTTGCCATCAAACTTCCTCATATCGATTTTTGGAATATGGTGAGTCTTTGATCCAACATTAGTGTCTATGGAATCATGATTAACATTTCTTTTATTCTCATCATGAGTTTCCTTTAGTACCCTTTCACCCTTAGTTCCCATTTCTTGTAGCAACTTATTCATATTTATCTTCAATTCGTCCATGTCTGTCTTCAAATCTATCTTCAAATCATCCATCTTAGCTTCCACGTCAATCATCTTAGCTTCTACGCATTTCTTTAAACATTCCATCTTAGCTTCTACACCTTTCTTTAAACCATCCATCTTAGCTTCTACATCTAAATTCTTTAAACCATCCATCTTAGATTTTGTTCCTTTTTGTGTAAGGGACAATTGTTGCACTTGGTCTTGTAATTTTGATATATCATGTTGCATTTCTTCCTCTTCTTCATGAGTCATGCTAGAGCTTTCAGGTTCCTTACTAGGTGTTTGCATTTTCTTTCCTCGGGGCATCAGTTACTGATAATAATGCTCTACTATGCCCTTTGAATTCCTTCAAAATAAATTTTCAAACCAAGCTTAAGCAAAAATTTAAGAAAATCTACACACCTTTTTTCACTTTGTAGGAGCTCGATATTGCCTCTGATGTATCCCTATACTTTCCAATCATCTAGTTTTAAATTTGTGACCTATAGTAGCCCTCTGTGTCCTCTTTCCAATGCCACAAGTCTGACCCAAATTGGATTCTCCAAGGAAGAGATATGCAAAATCTCCGAAAGTGACTTGATTATAGACTAGTTCAGTAGAGCGAACTCTAAAAAATGCATACAAGAAACTACAGTACATCCTCTTTCTGTACCTTCTTACAAAATTTCAATGCGATCCCCAGAGAGAAAGTTATGACGATTTTCCCCGGGTCACATGTTTGGAATGTAATTCAGGAGTCTGCAAAAGACCAACTTCCTCAGATCATATCTCTACAAATATAGTGCGAAAAACTCTGAAATTTGGATCCAAGGTTCAATGTGATTTCTTCTCAAATGGGTTTTGTTTGCAACTTCTGAAACGTCAGATAGAAAAAGTTATAGCGAAAATTCCACGATCACCTGTTCGGAGCAGCGAAACCCTAGAATCCAAAGCTCTGATACCAAATGTTATGAAACCAACTTAAGAAAAGATAGAAAAGATAAATCAACGACTTAGAATTTAGCCTCTTTGAGGGGGAAACCTCCATTACATTACATAAATGAACAATTCTTTGATGATTCAAATGACAAAACCTCCTTTCTATATATAGGAGTCTAAGGAGTCACAATATAATCCAACCAACCTAACAATAATAATATAAAGCCACAAAACTAACAATAGAGGGATTCTATGGGGCACAGTAATAACAATATCGGGGTAATAGGGGCACAACAATATTAATGAGGGGTATAACTACAATAGTAATGGGGTAATCACTAGTATTATAGGGACCCAACATTACTCGTGATGAAACTCAACACATAAGTGGGCAAGTGCAAAGGAAAAGTGCTACGAGAATATAGGAAACTCAAATCAACAAATTTGGTTTTGGTAGGTAGCAAAGTGAGACCTCATGGAAAAAATGGCCGTGTGGTGAAGTTTCAAATTAGTAGAAACAAAGAGAGACCCATTATAGAGCTCAATGGGAAATTTCTAATAGTGCTGATAGTTTGTGAAGATCAAGCTATAGCTTTCTTGTAATTACTAATAGAAAAAATAGGGTTTCTCCTATAAAAGGGCTTCTTGACCCCAATTCCAATTCAATTGCACATTGAGTTGTTCAAGAATTTGGAAAGGAGGAGGTCCTAAATATTGGTGACTTCATAACAAGAAAACCAACCATCATATTTTGATTTTCATATTTTAGGTTGCTTGCCTTACTTGTCTAAAAATGGCCTTAAGGCTTCTTGGAAGGATGGTTCTTGGTGAATGATTAAGGAAATAATGTGGGAATGAAGTACTATAAAGGCTTAGAATGATCCCCATCAACCAAGTTGAACATGGGAACTAGGAATTAAGTGTGGAATCACATAGAGTAGAGTGTCTGAATATATTGTATCAATCATCTACGATATGTGATGTGTATATGGCTCGCTGGATAGGTTGGTAGGTGTTGTGGTCACCAACAACCCCCCCTCTTTGATTGGTATTAGTAATAACACCAAGAAAATTGGGACCCTTAACAAAAAATCCAAAAAAAACATTTTATCAAAATTTTTGTATTTTGACTCCCTAAAGCTATATCGCATCGCGAGAAGAGAGTGAGACGTTTTCCTATGCGCATAATAAGCTGCGAAGAAGCGACGCAAAATTCATCGCATCGCTTATATTGTGAAGCTCTCTTAAATAAAAAGCTTAAGGAACCGCTGACGGCCGATATGCGAAGTCGCATATCACAACATCGCATAAGCAGCACACAATGATTATGATTAAGTGCAATCTGCGATATTTCGATCTGCGATATTGCGATCTGCGATTTGCGATCTGCGATGAATGCGATCATCAATTCCTGCGATGACACATCTTAAACAACACAATCCTCGACACTGCGATGCGAGTCACAGAAATCACTCATCGCAAAATTTCCTTGACACAGCGTTCAAGGAAAGCTATCTGCAGACCAAAATTGGGCGCGCGCCTTAAAAAGAAATTAATGATTGTATGCCAAAGTATCCGAGAAGGATTTTGTTGTGTTTTTCGAAGAGTCAGTTCATTATGAGTGTCATGATTATGCATTCATTAGAGCTTAAAGCTTTCATGTCAATATTTTTGTCATTACTCTTTTCCTTTGCGTAAACTGTAAGACAGCAACTAATATAAATCAATGTGCAGGAAACATCGAAGGAAAAGGGGAAAGCGTCAATACTCGGAGAACAGAGAAGAGATGCCTTCGCAAACGGATGCCGCATGCAGCAGGACCGCGGATTCCAGAGTATCACTCAACAGATACTGATGGAAATAGACTATCCAAGACTCAGAGTCAAAGGCGCACAAAAGCAGCATGTTTACAAAAGATCCTGAAGCTTAGACTGGGTAAAGCAAAAAGAAAAACGGTAAAGAGGGAAAATGCACCAGAAAAACCTGGAACAAAGAACGGAAGCAGTTTTCAATACAGAAAATTGTTCAGAGAGCAAAGTCCCTAACTTGTTCAGTCATTCGCAAGGCCGGAAACCGAAATAGCAACATCACAATCAGTTTGAGGGAAATTTGGGTTATTACCAAGTATACACACAGCGAATACACCAAGCCAGAGGAAAATATCTTCCAGTTTGTCAGAAACCAGTGCCAGCGCTTGTTATTTCTATTTTTGTAACTCAAACGAAAGGAGAAGACAAACAGCCGACTCTTCCTAGGCGAATTTTGGATTGCTTACAGCACTAAGGAGAAAATACAGAAACGGTTAGAAATTAGATTCAATTTTTAGAAATAAATTTGCTTTAGTAGAAGGGCAGTCATTTGAAACCGTGTCCTAAATTTATGTAATTAAGATTAATTAGTTAGCAGTATTTAAAACCTTCTCAGGCATTTGGAGAAGGGTCTGGAAATTTGTCAAAAAACTTGTCCTCAGAACATGCACTTTTGCACCCTCGGAGGGGGTTTTTGGTGAATGGATGGATCGAGATTTATCAATGTTTGCATTTAATGTCTGCTACTGATGTTGCACTTTTGTACTCTTAGTAGATGTTAGAACAAGTAGAGATAAATCGTTATTGCTTGAAGCTTATGAGTGGAACCAATCATAAATGGTACTTTTATCTCTTGACCAGTTTCTGTTTATATTCTTAAAGTGATATGCAGTTTTAAGTTGTTTATATGTTAATGCATGAATGTGTGGGTTACCATTTGGCACTTCTGTACGGTGGAGTCATTTATTTGTGCTTGATATATGAATAACTTATTATGCGATATGCTGTTCACAACTGTTTTGCTTAACTTCTTATGCAGAATGGTTTATCTTAACTGATTTCTATTCTTATGATAGTTGAATGATCTTTATTACCAGTTATTGTTCGAAATCTCTTTAGATCGCATAATAAAAGAAATACACCCGGTGTTAGGGTAGATTAGATGTGTTGTTTTTTTTATTAGATTAGAATAGAATAAAGTTAGTTTAGAAGTTTGAATTAAATTAGATTAAAATACTCCTAGATCACCACCATCCAACTCTACACACACACACCCCTTAGATTGGGAAACTGGTCCCATTATCCCCAGTCGGACCCGCTATACCAAAACAGATAAGGAGCTGCCAACCAAGGTCCGGACCGGGTGGGTATCCCCCTTGTTGTCGACCCGATTTTCGGGGCTTCAACATATTTGGCGCTAGAAGGAGGGCCCGAACTATGAATGGCATCTAAATCAAAAACTAAATACCATTCTGAGAGTAAATCGCCCTCATCAATTCCCCCGACTTCCCCACTACGTTTAAATCCAGAGTCAGAAGTCGCTCGAGTATCAACCGCTGCTACATACCCTAATATTTCAGACCAATTTATCATTGAACCCCCTGAAGTTCAAACTCTGATTCGCAAACTCCAAGAATTTTCTATTTTTACTCAGAGGTCTGATAAATCTCAAAGCAGCGTGACTTCGCAGTACAATCCTGCTCATCCTCTGACCATATTAAAGAGTGAAAAATTTGGCATCCAGCCAACTGAATTCCGTCATCCCACCAGGAAAAGAGCAAGGAAAACACCACCAGAGTCTGACAGTGAGACTCTTTCACCTACGTCGTCCATCTCAACTCCCTCACCGCGAAGTCAGCCACCCACGTCTTCATTCCAAACCACTCATCCAACTTCCACAACCCCTCCTCTTCAATCATCAAAGATCATAATATCTTCATCTTCCCAGCATCAGGGATCATCCTCTGCACTTTCATTCACTAGCAGCTCAACGATGGCCCAGTCTCCATGGAACAATCCTGGTGAAGTTTTAATGCCTCCACCCCTGAGCCCAATACCGGCCCATCCTGAGAAATGGCTACCCAAATTCAATCCAGAAGTAGGCATGCTAGCTGAAGAGCATATCAATAATTTCACGCTTTCTGTTAATCTCAACGGACTTACCAACGAGGATGCTATCGTCCGGGTTTTTCCCTACATAATGCAAGGGACAGCCGGGTCATGGTACTTTTCATTACCTTCCGGGTCTATCACAAGTTGGGACATTTTTCAAAGTCAATTCCTTACCAAATTTGGTGATGACAGATCAACGGCGATGTTAATCAATGACCTATCCAATCTTAAAGCCGAGGCTAGAGAGCCCATCAAAGATTTTAATTTACGGTTCAATAAAATCCTCAACAAAACTCCTGCTGCTTCCCAGCCTAGCGAAGAAGTGAGATGTGAATGGTATATTACGGCCTTACCATCGAACTTGGCAATCTTCGTGGATAGGGAAAATAAGACAACCTTAGTTGAAAACTTGACAGAGGCGATAGCAGTAGATAAACGCGTAGTAGCCCTAGAAAAAAGATCTGTGATAGAGGAACGCAAATCTAAGAAAGTCTCCTACAAGGAAGACCCCAAGAAGAAACAATCGAAAGATCCTTTCGATTTGGAAGGATTACAAAAAGTGTTAAAAACCATGTCCAATGAGATGATTGACATAAAAAAACAAGTAGCAGAAACTTCTTCGAGAAAGCCCTACAGAGCTTTTAAAAGAAATCCTTCAATGGAGGTGAAATCGCCTAACGCTATCTCAAATGTCGAATCCGAAGAAGAAGAAGAAGAAGAGAATACCACTGAAGGGCAGACCGATGACGAAGAAGTTGTGGAACTACAAGGAATGTGGGATTTCATCTTCCCACAAGAAGAAGATCAAGAAGCATTTCCGGTTAGCACACGAAGCAAAAATCAACTTGATCCTCCCCAAACTACCCCTAAGCAGAAGGGCACAAGCCCTGCAGCAAAAGATAAAGTCGCAACAAAGAAAACAACCACTAAAGAGACTCAATCTAGCCCAGTCCAATCAGTTCAAGCACCTCCATTAAGAACATTGATTGTGTCGGATGAAATGGAGTACAACATTATTGATGACATGAAAAAGACTAGGGCTAATATCACTCTTTATTAATTGAGAAAATTGAAACATCAACAGAAGATAATGATGAAATAATTACATGCCATGCCTACTACATCTTTGCCTATAGCTGTAGCTTCCCACAACACGGGAAGACCTCCAACCAACACGATCAATAAGGTTGACCCAAATGACATCGCCTTGATTGGAGGAAGATCAAGGTCTCACACTCCCCCTTTTCTTCTCACTTATGAAATTTTCAACAAAAGCGTGCACAATTGCTTGGTAGATTCTGGTGCTTCAACGAATATTTTACCCAGATCAATATGTGCCAAGTTGAATGTTCAACCGCAAAAATCCGCAGTGCGCATAGTTCAGCTTGATCGATCCCAAGTCGAAGTGATTGGTGAACTTAATCAAGTGACCATAAGATTGTCGTCTAACCCGAAGGTATGTCAGGTTACTGACATTCTAGTAGCTGATATCCCTGAATTCTATGGCTTAATTCTTAGCAGGGATTGGTCTGAAAAACTCCATGGATACTTCTCAACCGACTGGTCGCACATGTGGTTACCCTACAATGGTAAACCGAATCAAATAAAGGTTGAACGAGAGTTACACCAGAAGTACATAGTGACAGAATTGGAGGGAGAAAATGAAGCAATAGCATACAACAGCAGTATCATAGGAAATTACTCGGTAGATTCTTTCATCGGCAATTTCAATGCTCATACCTCACCTTACTTAGAAAATTCAGTTTTGTCCCAAGTCGAAAATTTTTCCCAAACTGATAATTCGAAGTGTGTTAATTTTTTAGATAACCCTATAAATACATCTTTGTTTTGGAAATTGTATTTTGATGGCTCTAAATCTAACGAGGGAGCAGGAGCAAGATGCGTTCTGATTAACCCAGACGGAAATAAGACCATGCTTACGTGCAGACTTGAATTCGATTGCACAAACAATACAGCGGAATACGAGACCTTGGTGCAAGGCCTATACAAAGCAATCGGGTTGAACGTTAAGTACCTTCAAGTCTTCGGAGACTCTGAGATTGTCGTCAAATAGGTACGTAACACCATACATTGCCTATCAGGTCACTTGAAGCACTATCAATCTTTAGTACAAGATCTGAATGCACATTTCATAGCATTCAGTATTTCGTCAATCCCAAGACTCCAAAATGCGAGCGCAGACCTGTTAGCTAACGTAGCCTCTAGACTTATTCCCTCCGAAGATTTTAGTCCAGATAGATTCTCAATAGAATTAATTTTTAGACCATCCATCCCTGACAACATTACAAACTGGAGAGTATTCAATGACGATCCAGACATTGTAAATTTCCTCACTTCCGAAGGATCCTACTCAAATCAAATAATTGACGAAGATCATCATGATCACCAAGTACAACAAAATAGCACTGATAATGCTATACCCAAATCGGTGGTTAAATTAGAAGGCTTATATGATTTGAAAAGTCGGTTTAAAAGGTCTACCAATTCTAAGCTGTACAGTTCGACTCTGAACTACGATTTAGTAAACCTAGGAACCGATGAGAAACCACAAAACGTTAATCTAGGCCACGACCTAGCCCCTGAAGAAAAATTAGCATATATCCGTCTTTTGAGACAATACAGACATGTTTTTTCCTGGAACTACGATGAGCTGAAGACATACAACACTTCTATCATTCAACACACTATCCCTATGATTGACAATGAAAAACATGTCCAACAGAAGCTTAGAAAAATCCACCCCAATTTAGAAAATCAGATAAAAACTGAGCTAAATAAGTTATTGAGAGCCAGAATAATCTTTCCCGTTAGACATTCCAAATGGGTCTCCAATATGGTACCCCTTAGAAAGAAAAATGGAGATATTAGAATTTATATCGATTTCTGGAATCTCAACAAAGCCTGTCAAAATGAAAATTTTCCCCTCCCACCTTTGGAGCAGATATTACAGGCAGTAGCAGGCTCAGAATTAATGTCTTTTTTGGATGGATTTTCAAGATACAATCAAGTGCCGGTACATCCCGACGACCAGTTAAAAACCACATTCCGAACTAGATGGGGCACATACGCATATCAGAAGATGCCATTTGGTTTGATCAATGTCGGCGCTACATTTCAGAGAGCCATGGACATCGCATTCAAAGGTTTAATCAATAAATCTGAAGTGATTTACCTGGATGATATAACAATGTACTCCAAGAAGTGAAGCGACCATCTCAAAGACTTGAAACAAATCTTTCAACAATGTTTAAGGTAAGGGATTTCACTTAACCCGAAGAAATCTTTTTTCGCATTAAGTGAAGGAAAACTTCTAGGATTCATAGTGTCAAAATCTGGTATTCACATTGAACCTGACAGAATCAAAGAAATTTCTGAAATATCCATTCCTCATAACAAAAAAGCCATGCAATCTTTCCTTGGTCAAATCAATTTTGTGAAGAGATTTGTCCCAGATTTCTCACGTATTGTTTCTCCTTTGCAAAATATGATCAAAAAGAATTCAAATTTTAAATGGGGTCAAGATGAGCATGAAGCATTCAACTTGATCAAACAAGCCATCATTAACGCTCCATCTTTAGTGACCCCGAATTTTTCAGAATCTTTTATCTTATACACGTTTGCCTCAGAGAAATCTTATGCCGCGATTCTAACTCAAGCAAATCAAGAGAAAGCGGAAGCTCTAATCGCATTTTTTAGCTCGAATTTACAAGGTGCTGAACTCAACTATTCAGACGTGGAGAAACAGGCATATGCTGTTTTCAAAGCGATCAAATATTTCAGACCTTTCTTACTTAAAGCCCATACTAAGGTCATAGTACCATTTCCAGCGGTAAGAAACCTTCTGATATAGAAGGATGTGGGCGAAAAAAGAGCAAATTGGATCACCGTTTTACAAGAATACGATCTTGAGATCAAACCAGCAAACATTGTAAGAGGTCAAGGCTTTTGCAAAATGTTGGCTGGAGCATCGCAAATTCCTGAGAATGCATCTGAAGAGGTACATACGTATGAGGTAAGCCTAAACGATGCAGAATCATTATATGCTGACACCATTTATTATCTTAAGAATGGGTATGCTCCATCACACCTGGATCACACCAAGAAAAGAGCTCTAAGGTTGAAAGCTAAATAATACCAACTCATAAATGTTGTTTTGTTTAAAAGGAATTACGATTCTGTGCTTCTTAGGTGTCTTGAGAAAACTGAAGCCGAAAAGGTTTTGCAGGAACTCCATGATGGACCAGCAGGTGGACACTATGCTGGAGATGCTACTGCACATAAAATCTTACGTGCAGGATATTATTGGCCCACGCTGTTCAAAGACTCACACAGTCACGTGAGGAAATGCCAAGTCTGCCCGACTGCTGCAGGGAAACAAAAGGAACCGTCCATGCCACTACAGCCGGTAAACATCGAGCAACCATTCAGCCAGTGGGGCTTGGACGTAATAGGTGAGATCGTTCCTCACTCTTCTAAGTAGCATAGGTACATCCTCACAGCAACAGATTATTTTACTAAATGGGTAGAAGCAGTTCCTCTGAAGACAGCCAATTCAGAAAACATTATTGAATTCATAGATCAATTTATAATCACTAGGTTTGGATTGCCAATGGCCTTAATGTTTGATAATGCTTCATACTTTTTTGGAAATACAATGACTGAGTTTGCACTTAAAAGAGGGTTCAAACTGAAATATTCGGCCAACTACTATCCGCAAGGTAATGGATTGGCTGAATCAACAAACAAAAACCTGATCAGGATTATTAAAAGAATAGTCGACCAAAACCAAAAAAATTGGCACAAAGCATTGGTAAATGCTTTATGGGCGGATAGAATAACGAAGAAAGCTTCAATCGTCACTTCTCCCTTTAATTTAGTTTATGGGAAAGAAGTGGTTCTTCCAACTCACTTAGTCATTCCCTCTTTGTCTTTAGTACAACACATCGATGAGGTATCTACCTCCTCCATACAACTAAGACAAATGGAAATAATTAAATTAGAAGAACGACGAGAACAAGCTAAGAAAACCCATGCTCATCACCAAGCGCTGATAAAATCCTCTTTTGACTCAAGCATAATGACCAGAAAATTTTTTCAGATGGGAGATTTAGTTCTGAAATGGGATAAGGCTCATGAAGAAAAGGGCAAACATACGAAATTTCAGAAACTGTGGCTTGGTCCTTTTCAGATTGTAGAAGTCATAGGCCCATCGACGTTTATGTTGCAAGATTTAGCAGGTAGAAGAGATTCTTTGCCTGTTAATGGACAGATTCTTAAAATATATTTTTCATAGAAGATCACTCTTCTATTTTTGTAGGATAGTTTTAGTTTTTATTTGTTTTTCTCTTTCTTATAAATAAAACCAGTTGTAGATGGTCACTAAAAGGGTTCATGAAAAAGACATCGATTCTCTATCAGATTTTGAGCTTTTCGCTTGTACAAGCAGCAAAAATTTTCAAAAATTCTGATTTTTATTATTGACAAGTAGAGTTTACTTTAGCCTAGACATGATACTAGTTTCAGCTTCAAAAATTTGATGAAAGCAACCTTTGGTAAAAAATTGTTTTATATCAGCACAACGAAAGGTATCAATAATAAAATAAATATTCTCTGTAAAGCTGCTATTTTCAAACTCTATTATTTTCGTCCAGAGCTTTCTTAAGGAAAAACAATGACTTCCTCCCTGTTAAAGGAAATCGCAGCGTTCAGAGGAACAATCCGAGAAAACACTATATCTCAAAGAATAAGAGGTCTCATCACGAGCCGGCTTATCATGATCACAGATATTATAACTTGCTAACTTTGCCAATACTATCTACCAAAACAGGGCAATGACTCAAGATTGTTGCAATCAAAAGACAAGGGGTCTCATCATGAGTTAGCTTGTTCAGCAAAAGTGTAAATCAAGTGAATGACTGTGTCATAATTTGGCCACCAAACCAAGACATTTTTCTTTAGAGAATAAAAAAGGAAAAAGTGTCAAAAATGGTTTTCCTCTAAAATGTTGTAAATAACCTCAAGCAGGATAAAGGATCATTGCTGGGTAACAGGTAACCCTGTCGAGGCTATGGATTCTTGCGGGTAGCAGAGGCTCTAC
Organism: Pinus tabuliformis; assembly: GCA_031772625.1. NCBI lineage: Eukaryota > Viridiplantae > Streptophyta > Pinopsida > Pinales > Pinaceae > Pinus > Pinus tabuliformis. Next base: position 958,534,783 of record CM062811.1, read on the forward strand.
CTATGACAAATGAGCATATTTTAAAAGCAGGAACGCAGAGAAGACCTTATTTTATCTTTAAAAGACCAAGTAATGTCTGGTGCGAATACAAGAACTAAGCCTGAGGAAACAAATTATTGAAATATGAAAAGGTTGAGACGAAGTATCAGTGCTAGGATAAGGCGTAATATACTCTATCTGTCCATAACAAAATTTAGACATATGAAAATTTTTCTGCTTCGGAAGTTCGAATTCAATAGAAAAACAGAGATAACTGGTTCTTCACAGTGAATCGCCATTGTTGTGGTCACCAACAACCCCCCCCTCTTTGATTGGTATTAGCAATAACACCAAGCAAATGGGGACCCTTAACAAAAAATCCAAAAAAAACATTTTATCAAAATTTTTGTATTTTGACTCCGTAAAGCTATATCGCATCGCGAGAAGAGAGTGAGACATTTTCCTATGTGCATAATAAGCTGCGAAGAAGCGACGCGAAATTCATCGCATCGCTTATATTGTGAATCTCTCTTAAATAAAAAGCTTAAGGAATCGCCGACGGCCGATATGCGACGTCGCATATCGCAACATCGCATAAGCAGCACACAATGATTATGATTAAGTGCGATCTCCAATATTGCGATCTGCGATATTGTGATCTGTGATCTGCGATATTGTGATCTGCGATTTGCGATCTGCGATGAATGTGATCATCAATTCCTGCGATGACACATCTTAAACAACGCAATCCTCGACACTGCGATGCGAGTCACAGAAATCACTCATCGCAAAATTTCCTCGACACAGCGTTCAAGGAAAGCTATCTGCAGACCAAAATTGGGCGCGCGCCTTAAAAAGAAATTAATGATTGTACGCCAAAGTATCCGAGAAGGATTGTGTTGTGTTTTTCAAAGAGTCAGTTCATTATGAGTGTCATGATTATGCATTCATTAGAGCTTAAAGCTTTCATGTCAATCTTTTCGTCATTACTCTTTTCCTTTGCGTAAACTGTAAGACAACAACTAATATAAATCAATGTGCAGGAAACATCTAAGGAAAAGGGGAAAGCATCAATACTCGGAGAACAAAGAAGAGATGCCTTCGCAAACGGATGCCGCATGCAGCAGGACCGCGGATTCTAGAGTATCACTCAACAGATACTGATGGAAATAGACTATCCAAGACTCAGAGTCAAAGGCGCACAAAAGCAGCATGTTTACAAAAGATCCTGAAGCTTAGACTGGGTAAAGCAAAAATAAAAACGCTAAAGAGGGAAAAAGCACCAGAAAAGCCTGGAACAAAGAACGGAAGTAGTTTTCAATACAGAAAATTGTTCAGAGAGCAAAGTCCCTAACTTGTTCAGTCATTCGCAAGGCCGGAAACGGAAATAGCAACAACACAATCAGTTTGAGAGAAATTTGGGTTATTACCAAGTATACACACAACGAATACACCAATCCAGAGGAAAATATCTTCTAGTTTGTCAGAAAGCGATGCCAGCGCTTGTTATTTCTATTTTCTTAACTCAAACGAAAGGAGAAGACAAACAGCCAACTCTTCCCAGGCGAATGTTGCATTGCTTACAACACTAAGGAGCAAATACAGAAATGGTTAGAAATTAGATTCAATTTTTAGAAATAAATTTGCTTTAGTAGAAGGGCGGTCATTTGAAACCGTTTCCTAAATTTATGTAATTAAGATTAATTAGTTAGCAGTATTTAAACCCTTCTCAGGCATTTGGAGAAGGGTTCGGAAATTTGTCAAAAAACTTGTCCTCAGAACATGCACTTTTGCACCCTCGGAGGGGGTTTTTGGTGAATGGATGGACTGAGATTTATGAATGTTTGCATTTAATGTCTACTACTGATGTTGCACTTTTGTACTCTTAGTAGATGTTAGAACAAGTAGAGATAAATCGTTATTGCTTGAAGCTTATGAGTGCAACCAGTCATAAATGGTACTTTTATCTCTTGACCAGTTTCTGTTTATATTCTTAAAGTGATATGAAGTTTTCAGTTGTTTATATGTTAATGCATGAATGTGTGGGTTACCATTTGGCATTTCTGTACGGTGGAGTCATTTATTTGTGCTTGATATATGAATAACTTATTATGCGATATGCTGTTCACAAGTCTTTTGCTTAACTTCTTATGCAGAATGGTTTATCTTAACTGATTTCTATTCTTATGATAGCTGAATGATCTTTATTACCAGTTATTGTTCGAAATCTCTTTAGATCACATAATAGAAGAAATACACCCCAGGTTAGCGTAGATTAGATGTGTTGTTTTTTTTATTAGATTACAATAGCATAGAGTTAGTTTAGAAGTTTGAATTAAATTAGATTAAAATACTTCTAGATCAGCACCATCCAACTCTACACACACACACACCCCTTAGATTGGGAAACTGGTCCCATTATCCCCAGTCGGACCCGCTATACCAAACGGATAAGGAGCTGCCAACCAAGGTCCGGACCGGGTGGGTATCCCCCTTGTTGGCGACCTGATTTTCGGGGCTTCAACAGTAGGATAAACTATGTAATGAATGAGAGGATAATTAACCATACCTACATTGTTGGGATCTAAGCTGAGAATGATGTTAATTAAATGAGAAGGTGGCTAGGGGGGAACCATAATGCCCCCAAGTATGAGATACTTCCCCCTAGCATATGTTACGAGGATTTTTTAATGTTGTTCACTTGTCACTGAACATCAGCCTTTGAAGCAAAATGACCAGATTTATGGTTTTAATTGGGGGTGGTAGACGATCAATGACAATTCCTAATAATGATTAAACACCTCTCTTACAAGGTCACTTCTGAAAGTGTCAACATCCAGCCTGATAGAATGACTTAACTTTTTCAAGAATTATGGTAGAATAATGTAAGGGGATTCCTAATAATTAAATGGTCAGACGGACTACTTAACAAATAGGGAAATTTAGATGCATGTAGAAGATTTCTACAGCCCAACAAAAAAATATTAAAAGGTAACAAAAGGCCAAAGTGAAACCTATTCCAAGAGGAGTTAATTCAAATAGTTAGTCTGATAAGCTAATCTCTTTCAATGGCTATCGGAAAACATAAAGCAAAAACTAGTCAAAGAGGAGCTATCTTGGACAAACAATGCAATAAACTAATCGCTTTGTAAAGGTTATGATTTTGTAGGGACTTATAGAGAGACTAAGAATTAATCTACCTTATCCAGACCTTCCTACAGCTGCTTTGAACATATGTAGAAACAAGTTATGAAAACACTAGAAAGGCATACAAGAAAGAAAAAATTCTATCATAATTGGAGGTAGAAGGCTTTCATTAGAATTCTACAAGAGAAGTTATTACATGGTTTAGAGCCTTGGCATCAAAATCCCACACCAATTACTTCAATTGATGAGGTATTTATACAAATTCTAAACTAAAATGTCTTGAAAAAATATCAAGATTTGTTTACAAATATCTTAAATTGTTTTACACAAATAGAACTGAAATATAGGACATTAAAAACTAATGTACCTACTTCGCACTATCATTATGCATTTCTATTTACAAAGAAGAGGAATTTGAATTGAATTGCAACTCTTAGTTGCTGAGGTGGCCTAACTGTATTTGAGCAATTTCTTCCCAAAATCTTGCAAAATAGGGTCCGGTCATGCCTTTGTATATTTGAATCCGAGATAGCTATGTAAACAATGAGAGAGGTCATTGTAGATGAATATGTTTCTGAGATAAACCTCTCTCATTTTCCTAAAATTTGGCTCCACCTGTTCACAATACTTTCTTCAAAAAGATGTCTAAAAAGCAATTTACATAGTCCAAAAAATAGGTTGTGAAGATGTACTTCTATCTCTGGTTATGTAATAGTTGTGTAAAATTGGAAGTAGGTTATTGTACTAGATCATCATTGAAACACAAACCTCCTTCTGTTTCTCAAGAATCATCATTTCTGACCACAATCTATTTTGCAGAAAGGTGATTGAAACAGGATATTTTTGGAAAATATGCCTTTAAAGATGCATTTGTATCTCCAAAACCATAATATATGTTAGAAAACTGACAGAGGTTTTTGTACATGAGGAGGTTATCAACAAAAACCTCTTTCTTTTTTTAAAAATTTGTTCTCAACAGTTTGTAAACCATGTTTGAATTTACCTTATTACATCATTTAATCATGTTTAAATGCATGATTAACTAAATCAACCAGTTAGTGAAACTTAAATTTACATTTTAAGGGTGAATTTACTCTTGTAAACCCATTTATTATTTCTAAATTATTAAAACTTATTATATCAACAAATTTAAATTATCAAAACTAATCATGTTACAACATATGGATGGATGTAGCATGTTATGGATGTGTCAGATGTGTTTAGAGTATTAGATTCCAAAAACTTCTATTAATGTACATAATGTAGTTATGTCATCATTTGTTGTTTATGGCTGTCTTATTATGGGAAAAATGGATAGATGCAGTGGGAGAAAGACAATGGTGGATCATCCATATCATGTGGTACTGCATAAATGAGTAAAATGGACAGAATTGTAGGGTTCACATACATGGTGTCACCATACGAGAAAGTGGCTTCATATATCTTGTATTTATGCTTGCCTAGATGACATAGGGGTTGGATAACAAGAATGTCTAAGGGATTGGGTTGTTAAGATAATATGTAGGAATGAATATGTCTATCATCCCAATGGTGATCTAGAGTGATATGGGACTCTAGAAGTTATTTGGGATGGAGAAGAATAATGGTACTAGAGTTGACACTATGAGATGTGGCATGAGATTTGGGGAGAATTTATTCTCCTAAACTCTCACAAATGGATTTCCCCTGACCCAAACATTTTGTGGTAATGTAATGGCCACATGGTGTTTATGGTTTAAATTCATGAGTTCGAATCCATCAATGTTGAGACCTAAGTGTCTTCATAGGATGGTTCTATAGAAGCATAGTAAGAAACTCATAAAGAGTTTGAAGAGATCAATCACATGGAAAATGACAAGTAGAGAATGGTTCCTGAATTATTTGTCATCTCAACATCAAGAGGGGGAATCATAATCATCATTTGAGAAACCTCCTCTCTTTGTGAAGAGATGGGGCCAAAACCTGTAGGTAGAGAAGAAGGAGAGTCACTATGAGTGGCAACTAACTCGCGAGGAACATGAAGTGTATCACAAAAATATTAAAGAATTGGAAAATGATGTGAATAATATTCATACATATAACACAAAGCACAAGGGTGGTTCGTGTGTAATGATTTATTCTTCTTGGTGGAATCTGGTAAGGTGACATGGACCCTAGGAATGCTAGGATCATGTAAAGTATCTAAGAACACACTTTTAACATGGGGGAGTTCTAGACAATTATTGGTGGAGTGACCAGGAACATCAAATAAAGAACATGTAGGACAAGGCTTCAATGGTTTTGGAGGACTTGTAGTCACTTTGGTTTTATTGTCTTTTCCCCCCTTTTTCTGGACTTTTACCCCCTCACTATATTCTTTCGCAAGAGTGGTTTCCTACTAAGGTTTCCCTGGAACCAAACTAAAGGATGGGGAGGTAGGAACATGTTGAACTGAGTACAATGTTATGTAAGGTTGAGTTGATCAGGAAGCATGTTTGCAAGAGGATTGGTGCACCGAATTGGGATCCCGAAAGTCATATTAAAAATACTCAACATGGCCATGATAGGAGTAGAAAATATTCTTGGTTGAAGAAGTAAGAAAGAGGTATCTAAAAAAAGGGATAATGACTCGGAGGAACTCATCCTAAGAGGAGGGCGAAATGAAATCGCTTAGAGGAATTGTTCCTAAAATGCAAGTTGATTCTTGGGAAGTAGATTCCTAAGGAGATGGATATTGGGAATACATATGGGACTTCTTGTTGGTGGCCCATGATACTTGAAGCATGCAAAAACTTGCAGAGCTAGCTTGAAATGAAATAGGAGGTGGACCATAATAAGTCCCAAGAAGTCTAGAATCTTTATAGATTCCATGGGAAACAATGGTAAAGGTGGGTGTCATCTTATTGCTTATCATCGATGAAATAATGGTCCAAGGAGAGGTCTAAGACTTAGGGTCATAGTAATTCAATTAATTGATAGTGACGATCTTTCTCTTATGAGGAAATCACGTCTAACGAAATACAAATGATGCGACCACCAACATGACATACATTTAACTATGACCAAGCAAGGCATTATAATCTAAAGGGGCTTCGAGGCATTCGATATCAATCAAGGCTGTCTTTCTAGCAATAATGATGAGGAAATTATGATATAAAGCACAGGGATTTGAGGGGTGACCATCTGAGGCACATAGAGTGATAGTGGATGGTGACATGTTAGGGGAACCAAGTTGCTTTCAAACACTAGAGGTAATCAAACAAGTGGAGGCCCCTTCGTCGATTACACACCGTTGAACAATGAAATTTTTTATTAAGACTGGTATGTAAAAGGAAACAGATGAAGGGATGTGGGATGTTCCACTTGATCAACATCCAATATGATCAAAAAATCATAAGAGATATCCACAACGCCTAGAGAATATAGTAGAGATTTCTATTAATATGGGAACATTTGGGGGACTTCCAACATTGACATGGTAGTAGGAGACTGCACAAAGTCATCTATCATGCTATATGTGTTGGCATATTTGGAAGAAGATAAATTTCAACGTAATGGTCCTTTGGTGATCTTAGGGTCAACCTCTACCTTAGGATGAGGGATATGTAAGGTACCATTTGGTGATGAGATGGGAGTAGTGGAACTCTTTGGTTGATAATTAGTCACTGACATATCAGGAGGATTTCCATACTTGCACGACCAAGTCTGGAGGTTGATGTCTTCGAAATTCATGATGAGAAATTGATAATTTCCATTCCCATGTTGTGAAGGTTAGGAGGTTGAAGGATTCTCAACAGCATGGGAAACCACATATCCTTGATAAGGGAATGGATTGTTAAGCATTGCTGGCCTCAAAGAAGAAGTAGGGGGTTAAGGAATAGGCTGTCACCTTTTAGAGGTAGTTATTTGAGCTTCCCATGCATGACACATCTGAGTGAGAAGGGGAAATTCATGAGTATAATGGCCATAAGTCTTGCTACAAGTACAATGTTTATTAGTTCTAAGAGACATGTTCTGCTTGGGTTATCCTCCCTTTTGTTGGGTTATGGGATTGGAGTGGTCACCCTTATTAGCATTAGGTTTTCTACCTCGGTTTCCTCGATTACCTTGCGATGGCCGGTTCTGGTTACCTTTCGCCTTGTTCCTTATCTTGACATTGGGGGGATGATAACACTTTGTTGAGCATACACTTGAATCTATGGAGGTGGTTGTTGTTGTGACAGAGGTGGTGGAGGCATGGAAGGTTGAGGTGTTGGTGTTATTGGGGTTGGAGCACTAGGTGGTGCAAAAGGATAATAAGTGTTCATGACAACATTTTGGCTACCAGGTTGAGAAATAACTGGTCCTAACATAGGCTGATGTGAATGGGAACATGCATAGGATGTGTTAGTACCTTGGTAAGAGTTGAAACATGAATGATCAAAAGGGAGATATGTGTAAGAAGAACTTTTCCCCCTATGGGTTTGATGATAACTCATAGGAGGTTGAGAATATGGTGATGAATGACGGTGGGAAAGGGATCCAATGATACCATTAGTGACATGAGATGCCCCTAGCATAAAAGAAGCACCAGGAAGAGGAAGATGAGGATGGATGATTTAATCATAACCTAACTATGTGTAAATTAGATCATATTTCAATTCTATCTGGACAGATTCTTTCTCATTCTGGGGAGAGTGCGAGGCAAAACATTTACCTGTTGGGGGAAAAATAGTTATCAAAAACCAATCCATATAAACATGATCCTCAAACTCAAGATATTTATAGAGACTCCTCCTTTTGCACCATTCTTGTACATGGTTAGAAAGGTGAATGGCAGAAGTTTGACAAAAAGAAATCAATAGTTAGGTACTAGTTTCATATCGAAGAGGCAATTGGAAATATGAAAGAAAGGAGTTGGAAAGAGTAGAAAATGTGGAATGACATACATGTGGTTTATTGACATACAATTTGGTAGCAACTCCTCTTAGAGTGCATTGGAAAATATGAAGATGAATGGATTCTTCAGTGATGGAATTTGGTGAACATCACATGTGGAAAGAGCGAATGTGACTGGTAGGGTCTTCTTCAGTATTACCTTCAAAGTTTGGAATGTATGAGGGAAGTTTAGTGGGCATGGGAGTCTAATTCTGGTCATGGAAAAGGGGATCATTGATGAGCTAGTTTAAGTCAAGAAGGGTCAAACTAGCCATATATGGAAGAAGAGGTTGATTTGTGGCCATACCCGAAGAGGTTCCAATATTACCTTCCCAAGGGTTACCCTTTTTAGGACTAGTGGTACCACCTTGGTTTCCACCACCTACATTAAATCCTAACATGGTAGTGGTGTAGGGTTGGGAGGATGACAAATCAGAGGAAGAGCTAGTAGAATCATTATGTATGAAGACTCAATTCAGGACTAGGAACATGGATACTAACAATATGAGAAGGAGTAAGAGGATTTCTAAAAGGAAACTTGGGAAAAATGCCACGATGTATCCATGACAAACACCTAGGGGCGCAATGGTGTCAGGACAAAATGATGACACTAAAGGCTAAAGGGTGATGATGAAGGAAGAGAGTAATAAAAGAAAAGAAAACACATAGTGTAGTGGTGCTAACTATAAACTAACTATAATGATATTCTACTCTAATCCAAGAAAAAATGTCCTATCGAAATGAAAATTACCTCTATTCTAAAGGTAGTATAAATCCTTAAACAAGTCCTAGTTCTACTATTTTAGATGGAGTTTCGAAATAATTCTTACTTAATGGGGATTGATCTCCACAAGCGGAGTTTTTGGGAGAAAGGTAAGGTAGAGGAGCGACCACTTTTCCCACATCCACCCCTATAGGGTGTTTTCATAAGATTGGCCACTAAGGTTACCTTCATCCCATAGGGGTTGAGTCTTGGGATTCTTGGTAGTCGATCAACAATGTGGAACCCTAGACCAACGAGTTAGGCTACCCTCATGGAGAGTTGCACAAACTAATACCTAAGCCTAACTTCCTCAAAAATGGGTCTCAGACATCCACCGTAGAGAAAGTGATTAATGGGTGTTTTTAGAATCATATCCCACTTATCCTAAACCTAACTACAAATATTATTTGGTCTTATTTCCCAAGTTGGCTTAATCTATGTGATTTAAGTTATTATTAATGTGGAGTATCTCAAGTCTTCACTTGGAAACTGAAACCAAGCTCATGTTTAGTTTAGGTGGTGTGTGTGAAAAATGTGTTAGTGGATGAGTTAATTGAGGATGTTTTATGATTCCATTGTTGTTGAAAATAAATTGTATAAATTGTAAATAATACTGAAGATGAACAGTAAAATAAATAACAAACTCAAGCACAAAATTCCCCACCTAAAAAGGATATGAAGTATAAGGACAAATTATGGAAAAATAATCAAATCAAACACACATAATTACCAAAAGATATAATTTCTAAAGGGACTGAGATCTTAAGGAAAAACTCTGCTGAAGTGATGCAGATAGAACAACAAAAAAGGGAAAACAATGTGATGGAAAAATTGTAGAAAACAAGCTGCAAAAAGGAGGATGCTCAAGGGGATCCTAAAGAAGAAACACAACAAAAGCCTCAAAGGAAAACAAAGTTTTATAAAAATGGCATAGAAAGGACTAGAAAATGATGGACAAAATGTTGAAAAATAGTGGTTGAAAGTTCTCCAAACCAAAATCTTCAACTCTGCAAACGTTTGCCTATACTGTTAGAGGTGTACTCTAAACGTTAGCAGTTTTATTCCTTCCTCAAAAATGATAAAAATTTCTAACATAATCTAGGTTGAGGGGTGACTAAGAAATAGTAGAAAATACTTTCCCCACACACTAACAAAACTTTCAGGAAAATCTAAAATATTTAAAAAATTATGGAAAAAATGACAGGGCATATATTCTGACCTATTATTTGCACCTAGATGCATAAAAAGGCTTGAAAACTGCATTGATGAGCACTGGTTTTGGACCAAAAACTACATTATGTTCTTGAGTATTCCACTCAGTATATTTGACGAAGATTTTTTCATCTCTTGCATGGCTTGTACCTGTGACCTGCAAAAAAGACATGGAAACCCAATAGAAGAAAGAAATTTCCAGTAAATGGTACAAATCTAAAAATAAAATTGAAAATTTAGAGAAAGAAGAAATTGAGAAAAACACTGAAAATTACTAAACTAACAATCGCCAAGGTTTTGAATCACTACACTTGTGGAGTCACCATTTGTTGACGAATAAAGTGATAAAGACCCAAGGGAGTCACCATTTGTTAGTCTAAAATTTTTCTACAAGTGTAGAAAATCCCTTCACTTATACTACTAGTGACATCCAATCCTTAAAATGTATATGGTGGTTAATAATTATTCATATCTGCAATAAAAAGTTATAAATCTAGCAAAAATAAACTTGCAAATGTGAAGGAACATATAAAAACAAGCAATAAGATTGGAAAACCCAGTGAAGTGAAGAGAAAAATATTATTTATAATCATAATTACAATGCATATGATCGTAGAATAGATGGTGATGGGGTGTATTGTTAAGTCACTCAGTGAGGTGAAGGTTACTAGATTGAAACTCCCTGGGAAAAAATCTAGTCATGTTAAGGGCTGGTGTGACCTAGGCCATGTGTGATACCTAGGTGATTCTGATGGCTTAGATGTAGTTTGAAGTAAAGGAAATGAACCTGAAGCTTCATTTTTGATGAAACTTAAGACCTACAATGCTTTCAACTCGTCTAGGAAAACAAGTTTCACCCTCTTAGGGGATAGAGGTGTGGAGAAAGGAATCAAGCATGCTTACCACCTCACAAAGGAATGATGCAGGGGGCTCTTGACAACAAGGCACAAATTGAAAGTATTGGCATCAAACACAGACAAGTAACAATTGCAAAGGAAAAGAAAAAAAATACTGGCTTTAGAGATTCAGGACGTTGGTTTTGCTACATACAGAGACTTCATGTAGGAACAAGCCATCATTTGCAAATTCAAGGTCATATGGAATTCAAAGAAAGCCCTGAAATGGTGGATTCAGACTAAGTGGCACCCAAAATGAGAAATAAGATTGCAGCTAGTCTTTAAAGGTTCTTTCACAATTTTGTTTTATCTCCTGGAGGTCCATGACCGCATCTTGAAGGCAACCCATACCTCTTCAACTCGGCAAGGTTATATATGCAGTACTGGAAGGAAAAAATCACACCATCAAAGGAGCACTTCACCAAGGTCCCCATATGGGTTATAATTTAGTCACTCCCCACAAATTACTGGTCTCCCTCTATGCTGAAAGGTATATGCAACAAATTAGGAGAATACATCAAAATGTTGAAGGGTACCATGAATGGCTACTACATCTCATATGCCAAAATTTGTGTCCATATAAATGTCTCAAGGGAGCTTCTAGAGGCCATCAAACTAGCCTTTAGAGATGAGGTATGGCTCCAGAATATAGACTATGAGAACATATCTTTCAGATGCAAGATATTTCATGAGCACTAGCATCTCTTCATAGATTGTCCACAAAATATCCCTCAACAAACCAATTCCAAAGCGAAAAATAATATGGATGAACAAGTCTTCACCAAGGAAACCCATAGAAGTAGGAATAACAAGAGAAATCGAGGAAAACAGTGTCAACAATCTCCATCCAACAAAAATAAATACAAATTCCAACAAGAGGAATCATAAGAACAAACGTCAGAAGGAAATGTTGATGAGGAAGGTGAAATGCTCAATCAAATAACAACACTTCAAGATCAAAATCGAGGGGACGCCCCTAGACAAAGCCACACTGAGAATGACCAGCCCTCATAAGACATATATATGGATATTGAGCCTAGAGAAGACTCAAAAGAGGACCAAGTCATAGAGGAAGCTCTCACATGAGTTGATCTCAACTCGATAGCATAACTATGGGAAAGGAGGGGCTTGGTTGTAATACCCGAGGAATATCTCCAAAAAATAAAATGAGCATACTTAATACAACAAGAACTAAAACAGACCACAACAAGGAAACATTTAGAGGATAACGCTTGCAAATGGATTCTATCAAACATAACACCTGATCAGTACAACCCCAAAGGTCCAAGTTGAGAATGAGGATGGAAAATGATAAGCCAACTCATTAAGGAACTAGGCACAAGATTAATCAATGAGGGAAGGGTAAGATATCTCACACTAACTCATCATATTTCTTAATGAATAGAATCTCATGGAACATGAGAGGCTTAAATGGCCTTGGAAGGAAGATACTCTTAAAAAAAAGAATAATGACTAGCAAACCAGAAATAATGCTCCTTGAGGAGACAAAGCTTGTTATGGGAAACCTACCAGCCTTGCAAAAGGAATGTTACAAAAGCTACAGTTACTTACCCAATGTGGCATGTGGGAAAGTTGGAGGAAAATTGATTCTATGGAAGAGCTCAAAATATGAATTCACATCCTCAATAACAATTAGAATCTCTATCATTGTTATGCTAAAAATAATAGGAACCACCTAAATTTTTTGCATAGCCAATATGTATGGACCTCACAGGGTGGAATAAAGGATCCAAATTCGATCTTCAGTGATGAGAATCCTTGAAAAAATATCCCATCTATTCAAAATTATAGGACGGTACTTAACACAATCCTCAATCTGTCAAAAAAGAAAGGAGGTCTCAAGAAAATTGATAGGAACATTGAAGCCTTCCAAGAAACCAAGAAAATGGAACTAGTGGACATGTAAACTACCAATTGTAGTGAAACATAGAACAATAAACAAGGAGGAGACAGGTATATCACCTCTAGGCTCGACACATTCCTCATCTTAGAAGAAATATTCCTGGCCTTATAGGAAGTTAAATGCAAAATACTCCCACAAATGAGAGTCGGTAGCTCTAAAAGTTCACATTTCAATAGTCCCCAAAAACCATCCCTTCATCTTTAAGTCTTTTTTACCTATAGTACCCAATATTCTTGAGAATCATGAAAAATTGGCGGGCCAACTCTCCACCTCAGAACGGTACCCAAATGTACCAATTCAAATAAAATTTAAAGCATATGAAAAACAAAATCAAACAATTTAACACATATGTCTTTGATAATATCTTCACGAACAAAAAGGAACTGGAACAACACATGGAAGATCTCCAACAAAGTATCATCCAATAGGGTATCAAAGATAAAACAAAGGAGGAGGAAATATATCTTCAAAAAGGATGAGAGGAAAGAGCCTAGAAGGAGGAAAAACTTTGGCAACAAAAATTCAAGGTTCGATGGCTCAAATGTGGTGAATGAAATTCCACCTTACTCCACTACTCTATGATCAAACACAACAGAACTAGAAAAATTATAATCCTGAGAATTGCATATTGTAGATTGGTCAAACACCCATGAGGATATATCAGAGGAACTTAACAACTTCTACAATAACCTCCTAGAGGATCCCAATGTGTACAAGACCTAGGCCATCAGAGAAATTACCAGTAGTATCCCCACAATCCTTAACCAAGATAGAAACAAGATGCTCCTTAGAGAGGTATCCATGCAGCAAGTGGAGGAAGCGGTGATGGCCATGCTCTTGGGTAAAACTCTAAGACTTGATGCTTTTACCATTGACTTCTTTAAAATTTGGTTTTCCTTCATCAAAAAAGAGGTCATGCCATGGGGGAGGACTCTCAAATCCACAAAACAACTCTTAGGGCTTTGAATGACATGTTCCTAACTTTAATTCCTAGGGACGAAGGGGTTAATTTTCCAGACCAATTCTCACCAAAAACCCTCTGTAATGTAATCTAAAAGATCATCTCAAAGGTGTTAGCACACAAGCTTAAGGCTTTGTTACCCCTTCTAATCTCGGCCAACCAAGTGGGGTATGTGGAAGGAAGATAGGTTCTTGACAATATTATCCTCTCTCATGAAACTATTCATTTGCTCCTAACCCTCAAAAGGCCCAGAATGTTGATGTAATTGGATATGTGGAATGCCTTCGACAGGATTCACTCTTAGAGCTTGATGGAGAGAATGGTTGGATATATAGTAGTGGTCTCACTTACTAGAACATCTAGTTTGGAATTCCTTTTATCAAGATCTACAGGAGTGGAAAATTTAGTTAGAACAAGGGGAAGACAAGTTTTGATGGGGAAAAATCTTTGTCGAGCTCTGAAATCTCAAGGAAGTTTATGACTACATAGAAAACCATGATCAACTGCATCAACAACAAAGTCAAGGTAAATAGCCCATGCTTTCGACTATCCCGGTGGGATATTTTATCTTTTAATATGAACTAATTATTAAAATATATTAAAAATAATGGAAAATGTATTTAATTTTAAAATTTATTCAATTAATTTATTAAAGTTTATTAAAATAAATAATCTTATAAATAATTAGAAAAACCAAAATAAAAAATTTATTATGAGATGGAAAGTAAATAATATTACATGAATTTATCGACTTTGAGTTTTCTTAAAGATGGATATAAAGAAAATTATTAATTTCTAATTATTCAAATCAACTTTATTTTGTAATGAATTTTTTTATATAAATTTATCAAAACAATAATTTGAAAAATAAGAATGAATTTTGAGTTGATAAATTTAAATTATTTATAAATAATAATTTTAATTGTTTTTTGTGACTATAGGAATTGACAACTAGGTTAGTATCATACTCACATGACACGAGTCAATCGTGACTGCTAGTACTATAACCTTTAGTTCCTACTACATGTCCTCCTCTGCATAAATTGGGTTATTTCTGAGGGAATTGAACCTTTGATCTCTTACTTTCCATAGTACTTCATTTTCAAGGAGATTATCAACTTAGCTACACATTGATTAGAGTAGTTGATCACTTGAAAAAAACTACCATATGGATAATTTTGTCTTTTCAAGGATGTCGAGAACAAATAATTTCCAAGTGAGTAAAGATTCAAAATACATAAACTAAAAGGTAGGCTTTCAAATCCTTTGGATATTGACTACAAGAATAAAACAAAAACTTAAAACCATAACATAAACAAACTAGCTAAGAGAAATTATTTGAATTCATCGCTTTTATAGGAATGGATTCCTTGTTGTTGTCTAAAGAGAAAACAATGTTTGGAGAAATTCATATGTTCTCTTCAATGCACCCTAGATGACAATCCAATGTTGTCATTTGATATTTCATGTGATCCAAGGAGAGGAAAATATTCTTCTTAGCTTTCATGTCTATCTAACAATACGTTTCCAAGTAGAAACTTCATGTGCCAATAGATGTCCGCCATGTACATGTGTTAGTTGTACCAACCACACGTGTTTTTCATGAGGAACCCAATCTACAACATTTGCATGAACCTCAATGTCCAAGAGAATTCCTATTTTATTGAAAAATATGCCATTCTTCCTTAGAAATTTTTTCTTAGAAAAACATGGGAGTAATCTCCTCAAACTGTACATTCAAACTCTCTCCTAGGACATGTGCTCTAGAATACTTGTGTTTCCCACCTTCTTGATAATACACAACCACATGGAAAATAGGGACATAATGATAAGGAATTTATGTACTGCAAACAGTTGAACCTTTCCAAGTATGAATGAAAGAGCACTTAAGAATGAGAAAGAGATGAGAAAAGAAGATAGTGTTGCAACTGGGAGTGGATTTATGGGGAACCCTACCCACAAGAGGGATCTCAAACTATTAGGAATATAAATACAATCCTGCTAACATGTTAAAGGATTCAAGGAGAGATACAATTCGAGTTGTGTCAACACTTGAGTATCCAGAAAAGATAAATTAGTGGACAAGAATAAATATAATATCAAGAGAAATTTTAACACAAAAATTTGTATATATGATAGTAACATAGTAGCATGTCTATAATGGCTCAGAACATTAGCAAAAGTAGTCCTAGGTGGAATAACTTCATGAAACATGAAAATGGATAAGAAGAAATCATAATTTCATTCACTACATGTGATTTGAAATGAAGCAAATTAGTATTGCTGTGCTAATTCCCCATTCAGAATAAAACCCAAGATGCTTATCATTTGCTTATAACGTGCTTAAGGAGTCACCATGTTTGCTTAATTCACTGATTCCCATGAGAGTTTCTTATGTAAACATTATAAACAATATAACATAAAACATATGATGAACAGTAGAAAAATAACAACGAAGAACATCAAAATAAAACACACAACACAGAGATTTGATGAGGAATTCACCCCTCCTGAGCTACGTCTCCTTGGTCCAACTTCCAATGCTTGGGCCTCTCCAGTATGCCAAAAATTACAAGAAAAGTGTGTTTATAACACTCAATTTCCTCTAAAACCTATCTCAATGAGTTCAAAATGCCCAAAAATGGTTATCTAACCTCTTTTTTGCATCTAATTTGGATAAGAACTGAAGCATTTATGAATACTCCTAGTTCTCCCACTATTTTTTCCACAAATTTCTCCAAAACTGACATAATTCCACAAATTCACTCCAAAATCCACTATCTAAGTGAGAATTTGGTCGCGCCATGGGCCATAACCTATCGGACATATCAAAAATCGCAATCGGCAAGGATTGGCGGCTTAACATCTGTGAACATGGCGGAAATGTGCGATTGCGTGATGCAATATCAGCAGACTTGAGGGGAACTTAAGTTGTGGCTAATAAACGTATTGCGTCCAGGAACTATTGCATTTTTTAATAGACAATTGATGCAGGAAGATTATTCAGCGGTATCAGTGGACTTGATGACATATAAACTGTAACTCATAACATACCATGCTTGGGGTCTTATCGGTCATCACAATCAGTGAAGAACTAGTGGCAGTCTTCAAAGGAACTTTAATTTCCTACAATATGTGGTTTTGATATTGCACTGCAACCCACCCTCTCGGGGCCGATTTCCATAATAATCATCCATTTCGGATGTGCGATTGTGATTAGATCGCATCACACCCTATCTTCGCAGGGCCAATTCTTAACACCTATCTACCTATGACTGTGATATGTGATATGCAAGGGCCAATTGTATCTTGCCACTTAGCGCCTCCTCACTCGTTGGGACCTTTGCCACGTCATCCAATCTTGTCATGTAGACAAGTCAAACTTGAAATTTTACTTGCTCAAACTTTTGCATATGATCTCGGATTTTAGTGTCAATCACACCATTGGATTCAGAATGATGAGCTCTTCGATCTGAATCTAAGTTTGGAAAAATTTTGAAACTTTGATTTTTTATCATAACCTTCAGCACCTGATCACTCCTCCCCACTGGAATCCTTTTAGACCCAAAAAAATTATATTCAGTTATTGAACAGATAAGGGTATTGTTCCCTCACCTTTCCCTCTTCAATCCATTTGCCCTCTATTAGATTTGTACCTTTGAGACTGACTCGAATATAATCAAGATTTGATGAACTCATTCTTCTGTCAAGGATGGTGTCTTGCTGAAGTTCATCATGAAATGTTGGAGCAAAATATTCTATTCATGGAATCTATACACTTTGTCCTTGATATTTAATCAAAAGAGGCTCATACAATCTCAAATTTTCAACATTAACAATGGATTAAATTTTGATTTATGAAGGAAAATCAAGCTTGAAAGCATTATTACCAATCTTTTCCATAATTTTAAATGCACCAGAGCAAATTGGTTTCAGCTTTTTACCTTCACCTTGAAGCCTTTCCTTGCTAATGTATAGCCAAACTTCATCACCTACTTGAAATTGATGATCCACATGATGCTTATCATGCCTTGATAGTTTTCTAGTTTTTCTTAAACTATTTGGTGAATCAACTAAATTTCCTCAATGAATTTCTTTGTTATGTCTATGTCGCTCTATCTATCTATAGCTACATATTTCTCAAAGATGAAATCCAAGGGCGATTTTGGAAAATAACCAAGACATGCATCAAAAGGTGAAGTTAGAGTAGAAGAGTATTTTGGTCGGTTGTAAGTGTGTTGAATATAATGCAACTATTCATCTCACAAATTTGGATGTTTATTGCAATATTCTCTTAGCAAATGAAGAATTGTCCTATTAACCACTTCAATTTGACCATCTATTTATGGATGGAAGTCTCCACTTTTCTTCAACTTGGTGTCCATCAAGTTCCATAATCTTGACCAAAAATTCCCAACAAATCCGGAATCACGGTCGCTTACAATAGAAGTTGGTAATCCAAAATGAACCCATACATTTTGAAATAAAAGTTCAGTTGTTTGTTCAACTATAATTTGTTTTTTACAGCGCGTTAATATGCACATCTTGCACCTATCCACAACTATGTACAAATAATTATGATCTTTTCTTGATAAAGGAAGATCTCCTACAAAATCTATAGAAACTCTCTCCCATGGGTGTGAAGGTAGTGAAAGTGGTGTATACAATCCTAGTTTCCTATTACTAGGCTTACTAACTGCACATAATGAACAACCTCTGATAAAATGTGACACACTTTCAAGCATACAAGGCTAGTAAAAATACCTTTGAAGGTTTACCACTGTTTGACTTACACCAAAATGTCCAACAATAAGAGAAGTGTGTGCTTCCCTTGTGACATTTAGTCTCTCTCCCTGTGGAACACAAAGTTAACCCAAATTGTACAATAGATTATCATGTACATGGTAGTCTAATTCCTCAACTTGGTGGCCTTGAATCAAGTTTGAATATATCTCTTGAAAGTCAGTATCATGTGCATATTTTTCAACATATCTTTTCAGCAAAACATAAATATTCTTGAGTAAAATGGCTACATTAATAACCGGTCTAGAAAGCATATCAATAACTTTGTTATAAATATCTTTCGTATACCTAATTCCAAAGTGGAATTTTTGTAAGAATCCCATCAAACAAAAGGGCCTTGATTACTACAATTTTGTTTGAGATTGCGGATATTGCAAAGGTTGATGATCAGTGTGAATAATGGTTTCTTTACCCATCAAGTAATGCTTTTATTTCTTCACACATTGCCCCAATGCATAAAGCTATTTATCATATGTAGGATAGTTAATAACAACGCCATTAAAAATATCAGAATGAAATAAAATGGACTTACCATGTTGTAAAAGAACTGCACACATGGCGTAGTCACTTGAATATGCTTGTATTTCAAATGGTTGTTTCAAATCTGCTAATGCTAAAACTGGGGTTGAACTGATATTTTGTTTTAAAGCATCAAATGCTTTTTTCTGTTTGCCTCCCCACTCGAAGACAACCTTCACACTGGTCAAAGCATGTAGTGGAGCTACAATGGAAGAGAAATTGGCAATGAACTTCCTCCAGTACTGCGTTGCTCCCAGAAAACTCCTTACTTCTGTGACTGATTTGGGTATTGGCTAATTCACAATGACCGAAACTTTAGAGGGGTCAATCTTCATCTCACCTCCTCCAACTATGTGGCCCAAATACACTAAGGAAGTTTTCCCCAATTCACATTTAGACATCTTCATAAATAACTATTATTTTCTCAAGACATCCAACACTTTCCTCACATGCATGACATGCTCTTCTCGTGATTTTCTAAATATCAAAATATCATCTAAATAGACTATTACAAAATCATCAATAAACGATCTTAAAAAATCATTCATAACCCTCATGAACATATCTAGAGCATTACAAAGACCGAAAGGCATAACCAACCACTCAATAAATCCTTGTTTGGTTTTAAAAGCAGTCTTCCAAATATCATGCTCAGCTGTTCTAACTTGGTGATATCCATTTCTCAAGTCTAATTTAGTGAAATATTTTTCATTCTTCAACTGATATAGAAAATAATCTATTCTGGGCAAAGGGTATCGATGTTCTTATAGTAATTTTGTTCAAAGCTCGATAATCTACAAACATGCGCCAGGTTCAATCTTTCTTCCGTACCAAAAGAATTGGCAAAGTAGAGGGACAAATTACACCTTTATCTAACAATTCCTTGACTTGTTTCTTAATTTCTAAACTTTCTAGAATTGACATTCGATAAATACCGATGTTTGGGAGTGGAAAATCTTGTTGTAGCTAAATTTCGTGTTGAATTCCCCTTTTTGGTGGAGATCCCTTTGGTTCTTGAAACACATCTACATATTGATTGACCACATCAACCAATTCAGATTTGAGCTTCACGTCACAGCCTACAGAGGGTTCATGCTCAATTTCATTCTATTGCTTCATCATAAGGAGCACGAGACTCTTGCTGGAATTGACCAGTCACTTCATTTTCCATGTGCTTGCCAAAGACATATTAAGCTTCCTACGAAGGGCTCTCACAACATACTCCATTCTGTCTTCGAATAAATGATATTTGTTCGAAAATCTATGCAAGACGGCTTTCCTGTCATACAGATACGGGCTTCCCAACACATTTCCAGAAATATCTAGCGACACTACATCTAATTTCTACTTCATCAATGAAATTGACAGTAATTGCAGACCTGTAAACACATTTCCTTGTGACCTGAATATTTGCATCCTTGGTAATCTAACCCAATAGGTACATTTTATGATGAGGCACAGTTTCCAGATTCAATTTCTTGACCAAATCTATAGAAATTAAATTTCCCTAGGATCCACTGTCCAACAGCGTATCAATCTTAGTGTGTTTGGAAATAACTAGGATGTGGAACAACTTAATTATGTTTTCCTCATTTGAAACACTGTTGGAGTTATTTGTTGTGCTGGTTCTTGCCATGACTTCCTCTTTTCTTTCTTTTTCCACGAACTTTCCCTTAGTGATTGTGGCTCCAATATTTGATTCATCACCTGAGTTAGAACCCAAGTCTTGTTGTACAATAATGTTTGTCTTCCTTTTCCCTTTATTGTTAAATTTCTTCAGTCATAATGTAGGATGAAGTTGCCGGCAATGTGCTTCATCATGACCCTCTTTAGAACAATTCTTGCACACAGGTTTCTCGTCTTCTTTCTTAACAAAAGCATTTTTCTTCTTCTTTCCTTTAAAATTATTCCCTTTTCCACGACTCACGAATGACTTCTTCTTACCTTCTTCTTGTACTTTTTTCCCACTTTCTTCAAGATGTGTAGCTTGAACATAGACCTCATCAAGACTCATGGCATTAAACATAAGAATGATGTGTCAAAGATAGCTATGAAAACCTCCTACATATTTCAGCAAAGTACCTTGTGGCTATAAATCTACTCCTAGCATAAGATCTCTTATCCTAAACTCTTGAGTATACTCTTGCACATTTTAACCTTTTAACTGTCTGAAATTTTGCCAAGTCATGATAGCTTTTTTCATATGGGATAAAGGGTAGAATTGTCTTTTTATACTAGCAATTAAATCAAACCAAGTAGTAGAGATCTTACAATGTTTTTTGATCTCGTCTTGAGTCCTTTAGTCCCACCAAATGAGTGTTGCACCCTACATTCTCAATGAAGCCAACTAAATTTTGATATCATCCTTTTGAAGGTTCTAAACTCTACAATATACCTCTAACCGATGAATCCAGTTATCCATATTTTCTTCATTTATTTCTCCATTGCACATAGGCAAATTGAATTTAACATCAAGCTTTAGAAAAGGTCATTTACTAGTTCCTTTTGTGGAATGATGATGAGTATGAGTAATAATTGTATTAGTGGAAGAGTGTGAAGATGATTGTGAAGTAGAAGATGAAGAAGATGGTGGAGGGTGGAGGTTTGTCTCCATTCCCATTAACTCATTTTCCATTACCTCCTCCTAAAGAACCTTGTCCTCTGAGGTGTTTGGAAATTTCTCCTTCCACTCTGCTATTCCTGTATTCATAGAGGATCTTCACAATCTCTGTAATATCAAAGAAATACTTTCTGAAGGTATTCTCATCTTCTATCATGGTAGGTTCTCCTTCATGGCACATAGTCTCTGAAGACTCAACTGCAACTTCTGCAACTTGAGGATGTACTGGTGTAGATGACTTTCGGAAACTTGCTCTTGTTCCACTTTAGCCAACTATAGGGCTTTCAACCAGCTTCCCTTCTCCTCATTTGAGTTTTAACATTGTTAGCATGGCACAAATTTGTAAACAATTAAATCGTTCTTTGAAAAAGAAAATCTGGTAAGCAAAGACTAGTTCTCTAATACCAATTTGATGTGAAATGAAGCAAATTAGTAATGTTGTGATAATTCCCCATTCAGAATAAAACCCAAGATTCATATGATTTGCTTATAAAGTGGTTAAGGATTCACCATGTTTTCTTAAGTAACTGATTCCCATGAGACTTTCTTATGTAATTGTTATAAAAAAATTAGCATAAAACATTTGCTGAACAAAAACAAAATAACAACGAACAACATCAAAATACAACACACAACACAGAGATTTGATGAGGATTTCACCCCTCCTAGGATACGTCTCCTCGGTCCAGCTTCCAATGCTTGGGCCTCCCTATTATGCTCAAAATAACAACAAAAGTGTGTTTACAATGCTCAAATTCCTTTGAAACCTATCTCAATTAGTTCAGAATGCCCAAAAATGGCTATCTAGCCTCTTTTTGCATCCAATTTGGATAAGAACTGAAGAATTTATGACTTCTCCCAGTTCTCCCACTACTTGTTCCACAAATTGCTCCAAAACCGACATATTCCCACAAATTCACTCCAAAATTTTCTATTTGAGCAAGAATTTGGCTGCATCGTGGGCCATAGCCTATTGCCCATCTCGCAAATCATAATTGGCAAGGACTAATGGCTCAAAGTCTATGAACACGACAGAAATGTGCAATTATGTGATGTGATATCGACAGACCCAAGGGGAACTTAAACTGCGGCTCATAAATGTATCACATCTGGGAACTGTCGATTTCGCAATCGACAATCAGTGTGGAACATTAATTGGCAGTATCAGTAGACCCAACGGCATATAAACTGTAACACATAACATATCACATCCGGGGTCTTATTGCTCATCGAAATTGGCAAAGAAAAAGTGAGAGTCTTAAGTGGAACTTTTGTTTCCTATGATATGTGATTGTGATGTCACATCACAACCCAATGTGTCGGGGACCAATTTCCGTAATACTCATCCGTTTGTGATATGCGATTGCAATTAGATCACATTGCAAACTGTCTGCGTCGGTGCTGATTCCTAACACCTCTATGCCTGTGACTACGATATATGATATGCGAGGGCCAATGAAAACATTCCACTTGGTGCCTCCTCATTCACTGGGACCTTTGCCACATCATCCAATCCTGCCATGTAGACAAGTCAAAATTAAACTCTGATTTGCTCTAACTTTTGCGTACGAGCTCAGATTTGAGTGCCAATTGCACCATTGGATTTAGAATGATGAGTTCTTTTATTTGAAGCTGAGTTTGACAAAATTATGACACTTCCATTTTTTATCATAACCTTGAGCACCTGATCGACATGACTTTTTGGCTAATCTCATAGAACCACATGTATGTTTTTCAGTAAGCTTGCACGACCACATAGATGCTGATAGAAAAGTAACACACCATATGTTTTTCAGTAAGCTTGCACGACCACATAGATGCTGATAGAAAAGTAACACACCAAATATTTTCATGCTTTTAACTCTCCAATCGATAGATTTGATGACACACTATAGCACATATCTCAATTCCCACCTTTTGGCCAAGGGAGAAATCAACCCCAATCTTTGATTTTCCTATAAAATTGATCTACTTTGGTTATGGAAGCTTCTCTATAAAATCTTATCCACTGGGGTCTATAAAAGAAGAGAAAGGCTAAGGAATTTAGAGATGCATGTAGAGTACGGTTATGCTGAAAATATTGTGCAAAAGTGAGGAGGATTGAGAGAGAGAAGGAGAGAAAGGCCCATCCCTCAAGAGAGACTAAGTTCCTCCCCTTGGAACCAGTAGCAAAATGAGGTGAAGGTCCATTAAGCTCAGTGATTACTAAACTTTCCCACATTTTTATTGGGTTAGGTTTATGAAATAGTATTTTTGGTTATTTACTTTATATAAAGTATTTGTGAATCTTTATTGTTTTATGGATTATGAATCATACCTATTGATGGGTCTCCAAATTAGACACGCTATGGCCCATCTAGCCATCCTTTAGCACATTAGACCTCTCTTTTTGCATTATATGACATGTTTTTAGCTTTAGTATGCTCATTGGGAAGGTTTAGATATAATTTCATATTTGCGCCTAATATTATTCATTTTTGTAGAATATTATGAGAATATTGGGCAAATTATCAAGATTTGGAGGTTGAGATAATTTAGGAACTTTCTCCCTACTATAGGATGGACCAATATTAGATAATAAATAAACAATATATTATTAAATCATTTCACAAATTCTTGAGCTCGAGTAATTGAGAAAACCTAGGAATGTGTTCGCTTTCATTTAATGCAAATTCCTAGTGTTGGGAACTAGATCCACTTTTTGAGGGATATTGGAGGGGAAATTTGACTCCTTTTGAGGAGAATGCTTCCTCGTCAGTTTTTACAAGTACCAATTCGAATTTTCCTAATCGTTCAAAGGGCCTATAGTGATTTATCATAGGGATGAGCCGACTTGAAATTTTGGCACTTTTTGAAATTTTGGCACTATAGAGTCTTCTCATAGAAATGCTGGATTGTTTCAAATGATCTTCATTTCTCCAGTGAAAGAAGAAAGATTCTTCTTTCACGTTCAAAAGAATGGAGGGAAGATGGGATTGGGATATTTCTCCAGTAGAAATAAAAAATACTTCATATTTATCACATATTTGATAATAAGCCATACAACTTGGGAGCATGTATTTCTTAGTTTTGTTGTGGAGAAAACTTGTTATTTAGCAGCTCCATTTTCATTTCTAGCAGGGATGTACTTGGAATAATTGAAATAATTAAGTTTGGTACGATATTTAGCTTATAAATATTGGTCTCCTTCATAGGACTTTGATTTTACTTGGGCTTGTCCGTCCGAGGAGCTTCAAAGCCCTTTTGTACAACTTCTTTATTTCCTTTGAATTTCTTTTTCACTTTCATTTGTTATTTCTGCATTTACTATTCATGCTTCTTTTGCTGTAGGTAATATTGGTTGAACGATTGAAGGGAATTTTTTTGTAGGTTATTTAAAGTTTCATAATTAAGTGTGACGCATCCTTATAATGGCTTTAAAAATTCATATTCATCAATGAGCTACTTGGATTCGTTTACTAGTTCACAAATATAGAATTTCTAGAAGTCCCTCGTAGAAAAATAGTAGTAATTTAATGCTATTTTTTAGAACGTGTTAATCAACTTAGTTTGATTCGATTAGAATTGTATTGGGTCATAATAACATTCAATTTACCCAATAGAATTTTCACTTTATTAGGTTAGGCATTTGGTAGGTTAACTAGTTCACCAGTTCTTGAATTTCTGGTTTCTATAGTAGTAATTTTCTATTATTTTTTAGCACGTGTTAAAATGGTTATTTTGGAGTGATTCCACTTGGAATGGAGTCCTAGGAAATTATAATTAAGAGAAAAAAATTTCCCACCTCATTTTAATTTGTATTTACTTGGGAATTCGGCAAGTTATCTTACTCCTGTAGGAAAATAGGGCCTCCTGTAGCACTCCTGTAGCATGTGTAAACTTAACCAGATTTACTCCAAAATTTGGGTTTTTGTCACTTAGGCCTGAATAATGACCTCTATGCTTTGAAACATGATTTATTAAGACAAAAATACTTCTTAATACTTCATCTCCATTGCAATTCACCTCTGCAATTATGGTTAGTGGACAGATTCATGACTTGAAGATCAGAATGATGATTTTCATTGTTACTTCATGAAGTACCTTATGAATTCTGTTGAAAAATTATATTTTTAATGTAGTGATTGAATAATGGTTTTATGATTCTATTGTGTTTCATACATCTTATGCTAGGTTTTCCATCTCCGACATTGTTATTTCTATCGCATAGATGAGGTTTCCTTTTGATGCAATAGTTACACATTGCAAATAGAATAGAATTGATATTCATGTAAGTAGGTTAACCTTTATATTTATGCAAAGTAGAGTAAAATTTCCATTCCTGCAGATATATAAGCATTTCCATTTCTACAATTAGTTTAGGATTGATTCTATGATATTCACTTAATTGCATCAGATCAATGAAAGAAGGGCACAATGCATGTTTCACATATAGTGCCAACACCTCTTAAATTTGTATGAACCATGGGTTGATAATTTATGTCGATAGCCTTGGGATTTACAATATTATTGTTGCAAGACTGAGGCTTATCATTTTTTTGCGCCATTTTCATGGAGGTGTCAAAGCATGCATTTTTTCTTACCTAGTTGATTCATTTCTTTTACTTTCTACAAAAATAAACATTGCATTAGGAATATGTTATTTCAAAAATAGAAAATTACTTTCCATTAGCATTCTTATCCAAAAAATATTAAAAAAAACAAAAAAAATACTTCTCCAACACCAATCCACCCATTTGACCACATGGTGTACTAAGAGCCACATCACACTTCACTTTTGCAGGTAGAAGAAGAGGAAGTGGTAGAGAGGGTAGAAGAAATGGATGGAGATTACAACAAGGAAGAAGATCCTCTTGGATTTCCCTTTCATGATAGTGATATTAGTGTTCATGTGAAGAAAATCCCTCCATATTTCCTTCCCAGCTCTCATGGTATGAGGTCAGTGGGTCCAAAACCCTTTCTCTTTGAATCTTAAATCCTTTGTAGATCTTACGGTTACTTATTAAACACTCAAAAATGGAGATTGTTTCTGGAAACATTGAAGAATAGAGATATTAAATGGTTCATGAGTTTAGGGAATAATTTAATAAATCATGGAATGATATGTAAAATATATTTCTAGAAAAATATAAAGATAATGATATTAAAGAATAAGTCTTTAGAATGACTAAAGAAGAAGGCAAGAGCCTTGAAGATCTAATAGATAGATTTATATATAATGTTAAGAGGGAAAAATTGCATCATTTAGAATTTGACATACTAAAAACCTTCTTACTTAGAACAATTCAAGATGAGTGAATTGATCTCCTTGACCTCATGAGTAGAGTATATGTATACAAATTATCATTTCAATAAATTTTTGAAACATGCAAGAGCATATCAAGAGGAAGGGAAAAAGCAAGTAAATCAACTTCAAGGTTGGTAAGTCAAGATGAACTTGGAAATTTGCTTGATAATTTTAAGACAAAAATTCTTGGAAATCTAAGTGAACAAGTAGAAATGTTAAGAATGAAAAAGAGGAAAAAGAGGATGTTGATATTTGTGTTATCGATGCAAAATCACATGCTACTAAATATTTCCCATCATTACCAAGATTGAAGGAAGTTTACCAAGAGGACAATGGAGAAAGTCAATCACCAAATAAACTATGTTATGTACCTTAAATAATACCATGGCAGGCTAGTAAACCTAACATGATGCAAGAACATAATTCACAATTTCATGGTTATGAACTTCCATCTCGAAGTAATTGGAACACACCCTTTCCTTAACAACCTTTGACATCTCAACACCAAAACCAATCTTGGAAACAGGGTTGGAAAGAACCTTATGGGAGAAATCCACAATATCCTCAATATTTTCCTCAATATCCTCCACACCCAATTCCATGCTATCCCTACCATCCACCTCCACCACACCCACAACCCAAAGCACATACATCGCAAAGATCTAGTCCCACTGAACTACTTGTACCACCATTTCCAAATGCAAACAATGAAGTAACTCAACCCACTTACAATGCTGAGGCACAACACTTCCAAATGACTCCTCTTGATCTAAATGACATTTGTATTAGCTCAAGAGGAGTATTTCAAAAAATAAATTTTCCTAATTTCATTGAAGAAAAACATCTAGAAGAAGAAGATCCAGAATAATCATGTATCACATTTTATCAAGAGTGTTATGCAACCAACTTACAAAATAGAAGAAAAGATTGATCCACGACTTCAAAATCAGCCTCTTCGAGGGGAAAACCTTCTTTACATTAAACAAATGAATAATTCTTAGATGATACAAATGACAATACCTCCTTTCTATATATAGGATTCTAAGGGGTCACAATATAATTAGAGCCGACATAACAATAATATTCTAAGGCACAACAATAAATATAGTGGGCTTCTAAGGGGCACAATAATAAAAATTTGGGGACTACATGGGCACAACAATACAATAAGGGGGTTGCACTAATAACAATAAGGGGCTACACTGGTAGTATACGTACCTAACAGAGAGAAAATATTGTTGCCTGAATTGAAGATTTTTTGTTATGCTTGCCATTAGATGCTTTATGTGTGCAAGAGACTAATCAACAAAAAGTAGAAGATTTGAATGGAATAGGAAGAGAAGACATGAAGAATGATCTAGATGAGAATTTGAACCAAGGGCATCAAAACTTTATTGATTTTTTCTTCCAAAAAATCAACAAGATGGAGCATGACTCTCTTCCTCAACAATGTTTGATGTCATCAAAGTCAAAACATTTGGTCTCTAAAATTCAGATGTATGTCAAAGAATATATTTTGAGCCAACACATGAGTTTATATGTCATATTTTAATGCACATGGATCCATTAGAAGTCTTCCTACACTTGAAAAGAGATTTTGTTTTTTCAAGTAGAGTAGGATTGAAAAAAATAAATAAATAAAGGAAAAAGAGACAAAAGAAAGGAAAATAAAAAAATCTCACTTGAAAACCTCTTTTGAGGTAGCTTATATTAGCTCATTGATTGAAAATATCCTTGAGGAGGTCAATGGGTTATAAATACAAAAAGGAAAAAATGAAAAAGATCATAGGTGAAAACCTCCTTTGAGGCACCTAGGCAGATCTACTAGTTGAAACCTTATTGAGGTAGCTAGAAGGCCTCGAAAAAAAAAATTGAAAATGAAAAGTAGTATTTTCTCCATGCATATTCCTCTCATGAATGTAGGTGTTCTCCAACCTTTGCAAGCAACAACAACAATTTAGCACCAAAAGGAAAAAATGATAAAAAACCTAGTCAAAGGAAGTCAAACTTTTTCTTTCGCCTCCTTTTCCCAGGTGCCCCAACAGGACCGAGGTGATGGAAATCCACCCCCCTCATACATTTCCAACATCCACCCATAATTTCCAAGCCTTTCCCATTCATTTTCCTTGTTGTCCTAAAATGCTATAGGAATGTTTTGTTTTGCTAACGGAGGTCAAAATACATAGGAAAAAAAAATTGTTTTTACCAAATATCAAAAATATGCATCTTTTTCCCAAGTTGTTTCATGCGGAGATGCATATGGATGATGGTAACAGTCTCAAGGAATTTCATCAAATTCTAGGGCACACATTTTGATAGATTGGCCTCCATCACCTACAACCACTTTTATTTTTTCTCAATATTCGTGCATCCGTTAGCTAATATGTTTTATGGGGAGATGCATAAGGATGATGAAAAAATGATGAAAAAATTTTAGGTCAATCAAATATATCATTTGATATATATGGCTAAAAGCTTTTTTCTATAGGAGTGTTCGATAATTGCTACAGGAGTGTTCCAGAATTGCTATAAGAAGCCGTTGAGCATGAGAAAGGGAGGAATATTGGATTTTTTCATATAGGAACAAGAGGAGGGGTTCACCATAGCCTCGCTATTCATTTTCCACACCACTTGGCCTCTTTTCCACTCTCATTTCAACCTTTGTCCATCAAAAAGACCACTTTTCACCCCTTCTTCCATCTCTTCTACCCGAGAAAATATCTTTGACCACTGTCAACTAGTTACTCATGAATTATTAGTATTTTTAGAGGTATATCCTCAAGGAAATTACGATCTTTGTGTTGGGCATCAGATCCCTTGCGCAACGGTTGTGGGGCTTAAAGCCCGAGTTTGGTCAATGTAATGTAAAAACCCCACAAAATCCGAGTGCGGAGTGCAAGTCTAGGGTTGTCTGCCCTAAAATAATGTATTTTAATGTAAAGTGTGTTGACCTACCCATGGTCTATGAACCCTGGGATTGCATAAATAGAGAGAGGCTCTAAGTGTAAAAGTCAGTCTTGAGTCTTTTTAGAGGTAATAAAAAAATGCGATGGCATGGTTAGACTATAGCAGTGAATCTAAAGTGTATTGGGTCGTAGTAGAGGGTAGAGGCTCTGCAGTTGAGTGCGCAGAGGCCTAGTAGAGTCCGCAGCTGAGTGCGCGGACCCTTGCAGCTAAGTGCACAGGAAGGAGTCGAGTCTATACTGGATCAAGCTTTGAAGGCCTTATTAATAAATATCAGTTGGTTTGATATATTGTGCATCTGGTTCATAGATTTGTAATTGAATGTTATGTGTTGATAATACCTGTTTATTTATCTATGCACACTTATATGTATGCTTATGATTGATAATCTTCTTAGTAATTAATGAACAAACCCTAATTAAGGAAGAACTAGGTAATTAACATTGATCGCACTGCAACTGAGGCTGTGTGGTTCCAAAGAACACAAGAAGCTTTAAGGTACATGTAATCTAGCAAGCGTGAAAAGTGGATCAGGCACCGATCTCCCACATCAAGACATTGCTAGGGTGTGGAAACTTGGTTCCAACACCCTCCCATACTACCTCAGGTGAGACCTTAGCTCGCTCTCTGTGGACTTTTGCCGAAAGGGCTAGTAGTACTAGGATTTTCTTGGCTAAACTCACTGCGGAACCTGGGTTAAACCCCACGTAGCTGATGGTTTCATTGAGGAAGTGTGTTCTGTGGTCACTCATTACTATTTTTGGGTGATCAAACCATGTCAACATGTTGTCAAATAAAAAATTTGCAGCTATAGCGGCCATGCAATCCTTAACTGGCTATGCTTCTACACATTGGGTCAGGTACTCCATCACGGTGATAATGTAGTGCACATCTATGTTTCCTTGTAGTTTGATCGGCCCCACAAAGTTGATTTCCCATTTTTTGAATGGTTGCAGTGTCATCTGCGGATTGAGTGGTATCTTGTGTCTTCGTGGTGGTTTCCCAGTCCTTTGACATATGTAGCAGGCCTGATGTTATGCTTTTGAATCTTTGTGCAAGGTTGGCCACCATATCCCAGTGCGAAGAATCCTTTGTGTAGTCACGCATTCGGCATTGTCTCCTCCTGCAGCACCCCCATGTGCTTCTGTGAGGATTTTTTCGCATTCAAATTCAGGTACATATCTGCGCAATATCTCATCGTTGCTGATTTTGTGGAGGTGTCTCGCGATGACAGAAAAGTTCACTGCACGCACTACCAATTCCTTGTTCTGCTAGACTGAATATTGCTTCGGCACAGTCCCTATGGTTAGAAAAAGGATTATGTCTTCGAAATGGTCATCCGCGATGTGCACAGAAAAGAGTTGTGCATTCAGTAATCCATCCTCCAAATTTGTGGGCTCGTTGCCTATCTCAATTCATGATAAGTGATCTAGTCTTGCATTTAGACATCCTAGCTTGACAATGAACTCAAAGTCATATTCTTGAAATAGTAATAGCCATCTGCATATGTGTCCCCCCAACGCAGCCTTGTTCATGATCGATATACATCTTGAAGTGCCCACCAAGTAAATAATGTTGGTATTTATGGAGTTGAATGATCGATATACATCTTGAAGTTCCCACCAAGTAAATAATGTTGGTATTTCTGGAGTGCGTAGACCATTGCAAACCCTTCGCGTTCAGTAGTAGAGTAGTTATTTTCAGCTTAGGAGAACCGTCGACTCATGAACATGATAGGGTGATCCACAGCTTCTGTACCTTCCTGCGTGAGTATAGATCCCATCGCAATACACGACGCATCAACATGTACATGAAATTCCATGTCACATTTTGGGAAGACCAGGATGGGAGCAGATGCCAATTTCTCCTTGAGAAGTGTTAGGGTGGACAACCCTAGAATCTCACGCTCCGTGCCCGTGTTTTGTGGGGTTTTTACATTACATTGACCAAACTCGGGCTTTAGGCCCCAAAACTATTGCATGGGGGATCTGGTGCCCAACACTTAGCAAGGTTTATGTGACTTATATAGGAATACAAATTCTTGTAGTAGTCTGCACATCCCTTGCCAAGCCATAGTTAGAGCACTAGATCCATAAGTTAGCCACCATGGAGCATTAGAAGATTCAAAACCATGACCTTAAGCAACTATAATACCTCATGTAGGATGCTACAAGATCATCATTAGAGCAGAAGAAGAATGCATGTAGCAGATGAAACACAAATATTTCTTAAGTAGTAAAGCCTTGAAGAAAAATACCACAAATAAAAGCTCCAAAGTGTATTTGATTACCCAAAAAATAACAACATTTGAGCCAAAGAAGAGAACCTAAATCTAGAATGACTGGCATCATTGGCGTTTCAGCTAACAGAAATCATAAATAAATTCTTATATCTTATTGAAATTGCAGAAATCAAGGGAGGCAAATCAATGACCTGTTATAATATACTCATAAACAACCTCACCCATGTCCATATCTTCCATGCAATCAATGTAGCAAAACATCAGCAAGAAACCACTAGGTAGGCATAGGTATGGACTACCCTTCACCTCTCCTCTTTAGCATATTATTGTTAAAAATTTGTTTACAATTCACGATAAAATGTTTTGTAGGATGAAGAGGGCCAATAGTTTTATCCACCCTTGAATAGTTAGGTGCAACTAACTTCCTCACTCATGCAACATGGAAAATGAAGAAAATGAGGGTGATAATTACAACAAATGTATTAACGATTCTATAAGAGGAATACATAGGTGGTAGGTGGGAGCCCACTCTCCCAACATACTAAGCCAACTACCACAAGAAGAATAAAAGGACAAGTATAAACTTCATTAGTTCGAAGATTTCATTCCCAAATGGTAAGATATGTCCACTACATCATTGAGAGCCGAGCTAGCCACCATTAGGGGTTCTCTAGGTTGTTATACAGGTGCTCCAAGGTTGTAAAAAAAGTACTACAGGATCAGAACCAACTACTACAAGAGACATAATATGTGCTATAGGAGAAAGTATGCCTACTACAGGACTATCCCAAGAGGAAAAAAGGGGCCCTATATTGACCATTATTGGCAACAAAACCTTATATCTTTGAAGGAGATTGCAAGAGAAGGGTAAGTAACCAATTATCCTTACCTCCTATGAAGAAAAATCATGTGGAATTGTTCATATTTTCTCCACAAAAGCATCTTGTAGAAAGCTTCTATAAGTACAAAGAAATTGAAGGTCTGTATTTTTCTTGTAATATAATAATTTTAGTAGGAGAATGAGATTATTTTGAGTTGGGCATGCAACTTTTATTCACCTAATCAAAAAAAGAGAACTATTCCTCTTATCTCTGGTCTCAAACCCTAACTTGCTTTGAAAACTGTGCCCACAGCCATGACGGAGAAGAAGAAGCTAATAAAGAAGAAGTAGAGGATGGAGAATAGGGAGATAAGACAAAATAAAAAAGAGTCGAGGAAGAAGGAGAAGAAGAGGAAAAAATGAACATAAATACTAAAATAATAGTACCTAAGAACAACCTAATCAAACTTCTTGTGACACTAATAACATAATGGAGAACTCGAGAGGCCATTTGGAAATCATCTAATCAAATAAGAGAAGAAGAAGGCAACAAAAAGAAATAAGGAATTCACCATAAAAATAGAACTCAAACAATACTAATGAAAAGAGGCTTTCCAAGAGCTATTTGATCTCTTCTAGCTTGTGTCCAAGGCCTAGAAGATGATATACAAAGGTAAGAGAAAAAATTAGGCATGAGGTACAATTATGGTCATGGTCTGATAGATATTGTGAGTCACTATAAGAGAAATATGGTCGCTATAGGAGACACAAAGTTTCTACATGAAGGGACATATTTTCTATAGGAGAGGCTAGAGCACTACAAGAAAGCTACAAAACTTCTCATTTTAGGAAAACCTATCACCAAAACCATATATTGGAAGAGGGACATCTAAAGAAAAGGGTAAGTACACATTTTTCTCTGCAATCTATGGACAAAAAACTTGCAAAACCTCTTATTGCTTCAACAATGAATTTGTAACAAAATTCTGATAGGAGTTTTGGAATAAAATATTGAATGTGAATGTTTCTTTTGAGTTAAGAAATACTGTAAAGGAAATGGAATTTTTTTTGAGTTGAGTTAGAATTTTTCCTTCCTCTAACCAGTATGCATAAAACTGCCATTTTACCCTTATACCATATTGGGAGTAATGGTTTTCCAAACTTTGGAAAATCATAGTTACAATCATGGGGGCTAGTTTTAATTGAAGAGAGTACATAGACTCATCAAGGATGTTAATTATCATAAATGTTATGAAAACATGTATCATGGGAGAATTATATTGACATATACATGGAGACTTTTCGTAAGGCACAAGCAGAAGCCTAATTAGAACTTGGAGAAAATGATGGATGTACAGAAGAAGAAGTTGGAGAAGAAAAGGAAGAGGATTGAGCAAGAGAAGATGTGCCAAAATTCCTTCTAGAGTATCTTGCCATGTTAAGGAGGCACCACGACCATGAATGAGGCATAATTAGGTCACTAAGTTGCTTAGAGGATGAACAATGCTTTCAATTGGGGGTATGATAGGCCTCCAAGTTAGATACAAATTAAGGCCCGTCATCCATCCTTCAGCACATTAGACCTCTATTTTTTCCTTAGATGACATATTTTTGTATTTAATATGTTCATTAGGAGGGTTTAAAGATAACTTCATATTTGTGCCTAATATTGTTTATTTGTGTAGAATATTTTGAGAATATTGGGAAGATTATGAAGATTTGGAGGCTGAGATAATTTAGGGAATTTCTCTCTGTTAAAGGATGGACCAAGATTGGATGATAAATTAATATTATATTATGAAATTATTTCACAAATTCTTGACCTCTAGTTATTGAGAAAATCTAGGAATGTGTTCCCTATCATTTACTGCAAATTCCTAGTGTTGGGAAGTAGATCCACTTTTTTAGGGATTTTGGAGGGGAAAGTTGCCACCTTTCAAGGATAATGTTTGATAATCACCTTTTATAACTAAAATTTCGAATATTCCTTTGGGGGTATGTATTTCTTAGTCTTCTGGTGGAGAAAACTTGTTATTTAGCAACTCTACTTTCATTTCTAGCAGAAATGTACTTGGATTGATTCAAAAAATGAAGTTTGCTGCCATTGTTACCTTATAAAACTTGGTTTACAACATAGGACTTTTATTTTCCTTTGATTTTTCCATCCAAGAACCATTAGAGCCCTCTTTTACAACTTCCTTACTTCATTTAAATGTCTTTTTCACTTGCATCTCTTATTTCTGCATTTACTATTCATTCTTCTTTTGTTGTAGGTCATACTGGTTAAATGATTTAAATGAGTTTTTTTGAAGTTTATTTACATATTCAAAAGCATGATGCATCCTTATAACAAATTCAAAAACTCATATTCCTCGTTGAACTACTTGGATTGGTTTACTAGTTCACAAATCTAGAATTTTTGGAAGTCCCTTGTAACGAAACAGTAGTCATATTTTGCTACTTTTTAGAATGTGTTATTGAGCTTAATTTGAGTTTATTCCACTTGTATTGGGTCATAATAATGTTAAAGTTAATAAATATTTTTATTTCATATCATTTTCACTTCATTAGGTTAGGAATTTTGTAGGTTAAATAGCTTAGTATTTCTTAAATTTCCAGTTTTTAGAGTAACAATAAAGTAACATTTCCATTCCTATAAATAGATAAGAATTTACATTTATGCAATTAGTTTATGATTGATTCCATGATATTCACTTCATTGCATCATATGAATGAAATAAGGACACATTGCATGTTTCACATATAGTGATGACACATATTTAGTTTGTATGAACCCCTGGTTGATAATTTAAGTTGGTAGCCTTGGGATTTGCAACATTCTTGTTGCAATACTGAGGCTCATCACCTTCTGTCTAACTAACTATTATCCTATTTCATGTTATAATTTAATAACATAATTATTTCAACTTTTCTTACATGTTTGATGGAAATAACCACCAACAAGGGCAGTGAAACCACTAGGTTTAGATTCTAGTTTATTTCTCATTTCTTCCCATATTTGCAGTTTTTGTTTCTCACATTTTTTTAGAGGTATGGGATATTTTCTCCCATATGTTGTTTTGCTAAATTTTTGTAGAAATTGGAGCTTAATTACTTGTAGAAATTTATTGTGGGGTAAATGTGTACCTTAGTGCATGACCACAAGTAATTTCTTTCAACAGTCGTGCAACACCACATGATACCATGTAGATAATATTTGTAACAGTTAGATAAAACCACACAAGATGATTTGGTTTCACTTGGTAGTGGTTTTTTCTCTCTTTTAGACCTACAACCCCTTTCTTTTATTTTATGCAACCCATAAAAGAAACAACTATAATCAATAAAAAACAAAGTAAAAATTTACCTTAGATACTCTAAGTAGGCGAGAATTATACTAGACTTCAATCCCACCATAACTAAACTTATTTTTCTTTTATTTTCAAACAATGTATATATCTTATTTCAAGAAACCACATAATTCTATTTAAAACACCTCACACACAAAGTAGGTCTCACTCTAAAGGAAAACACGACATGTGCTCTTTTTCCTATGCTCTTATGAGTGATCTTTGCAAATAGAATTGTATTCTTGTTTGCACATGACTCCCCTCACATCGTCAAACTTTTTGTGTTATTTAAAGCAAGCAAGCAAGTTTTAGGATAGGAAAAGTTATTTAACAGTCAATGCTCATTCACTTCCAAGATATTTCTTTTATTAGACATATCACTCTTCCCACATACAACTCCTTAGCTAAAATTTGACTTTAAGATAAATCCACTATCTTATCTCACCAATTAAAACTACACATGATCTACACAAAAAATTAGGTAGCTTAGGTAGGGAACTCGGGTTAGGCATCCAAATAATACGCATTTTTTATTTACATCTGAAATGTAAGTGAACTGAGTAGGGAGATTAAAATTACTTCATTACCATATGGAAAACATTGTCCGGGGGAAGTCAAATTGTGTTACCAAGAAGTTAAACCCAACATATGTTGGTTAGTGTGCTCAAATAATGGCTACTGAGTGAACATGAAGTGTTGGTGTCAGGGAATGTTTTACTTTCCTATTACACAAATGTGTGGATTGGAAGTAAGTAAGACTTGTTTATAGCATCTTTATTGTAGTTCTTACAAGATTTTTGCTTGTCGTTTAGATAAACAGGGGTAATTTGAGAATATGAACTGCATCTACTTGCAATTTCCCCACATTCAATTTAATTGTCACCATTGCATACCTTGGCCCAAAACACCAGTATTGGAGACCTCAAATCCTTCCTCCCATTGAACGAGGATTTTATCCCCTCCCAACTGACAAAATGGCTACCAAAAACTCCCATCTCGAGCATTAATGATCAAATATTCTTTTCTCATAGCATTGTTTCTTTAATTGATTCAAGGTAATCCACCTCAGTTAGATTCTACCTCAATGTCAACTCCTTTGGGAGCACCTATGCCCACCGACATCACTAGACAACAATAGAATCCTACTTGTCATGCTACTTTACCTTTTCAAGCACGTCTAAATCTCCAGGACCTAACCAATCTCATTAATGATCGCATCCATCATGATGCTAATTGCCTCACTATTTTGGCCAAAATTCCCATATATATCCCAAAATTTTAAGCCAAACCTTTAGAAGACCCCACAAACCATGTGATATCCTTGCTCTTGTGGTGTTCCTCCAACACATATACAAAATACCTTGCTCGCCTTCACTTGTTTCAATGAATCCTCATTGGAAATTCAACCAAATGGTATGTTGAACAACCTATCTTAACGCACTCTACTTTTATTTCATTAGATTTAGAATTTCTGAACTACTATCAAATACTTACCCATCACGACCCAGGGATTTAAATTCTTTCAAATTTCCATTAGACTATTTCTTTCCACATTCCCAAATGGAAGAGATGTCATAATATATGTAAAATAAAACTTGATGATTCATTTATTCTTAATTGGTTTTTTAAATCCCTCCTCCCACCCATCTCCAAAATGTCACATCAACCATGCCATCTACCGAAGCCTAAGCCATCACTAAAGAAAAATAATATTAGCCGATTTACTCTCATTCAAGCTATTTATACACTATTATTCTTGATTCAACTCAACAACATACCTTTGACTGAACCATACCTAGAACATCTCATATAATTTATCGTCTAATTAGCTTAGTCGCTAACCCCGTGACTCCCGTCATTCTAGGGTACTAACTATCGTAGAAAACAAATCTTATTCTCCACCTTAACAAAATCCCATAACTTCTACCTTAGCTACTTCACATACCCATGGAGTAACATGAACTGGTCATACCTACCCTGGAACATATAACCCATATTACACTTTTTTAGGACCTACTCAACCTCATCAACAACCCTCTACAAGGGTTAATTTTGATCAATCAAGTCTCCGAGCTCAGGCTTAGTCATTTGAGCAACTTGATTTTGTGAATCCCTCTAAATATCATAATAGAGGATGTAATCACAACATTCCCAAGTAAGGAGAGACTCAGTGTCAACTCAACATGGATAACCATCAACACACCAAAGACTAAGCTCATCTTGTCACTAACAATCACCGAGGACAGGGATGAGGACAGGGACCATCAAGAAGTAGGATGAATTTTCCTTGCACAATTTTTGGGTCCATTGAACATTATAACCACAATTTCCTTCAACTACTTGAGATATGATAGCACCACTAAGTGAAGAAACATCAATTCACTCCTCCTCCGGGTCAGTAGAAACCCTTAAATACTATCCCACATAATCCATTTCTATCTGAGAGCATGGTCCAACAACAAGATGCATTGTCCATATCTCAATCTATCAATCCATATTATCAAAATGTTTTTATGTAATCGAAAAAGGTTTCGCTACAACTCCAAAATTAGAATTACCCACCATCTCCCC
Source organism: Pinus tabuliformis (assembly GCA_031772625.1). Classification (NCBI taxonomy): domain Eukaryota; kingdom Viridiplantae; phylum Streptophyta; class Pinopsida; order Pinales; family Pinaceae; genus Pinus; species Pinus tabuliformis. The sequence continues at coordinate 958,573,737 of CM062811.1, forward strand.
CTCCTCCAAAAAGTGAGACTCCAGTCCCCGAAACAAATGTCTCACTGCAAATCCCACATTGTGAATACCTAGAATTCCCATTTATAAAACTATGCATAAAACTTGTGTTAGGGATTCTCACCAATATAGCATCGTCAACAACTTGGCACAGTCATCAATGGCCATGTCTTGTCTTGAGGTTCTTCAATCTTTCCATACTTTGTGCAAAGCATTATTAAACACTTTAGACATGATTGACCTCAAGAATTCATGCTTTATGACATTCAATCTAGATAATTTTGTACCACGACTATCATCAACTCTTTCTTTCCAGTTTTTGGTTACCTTCTACAACCTTATCATCCATTGTTGCATCGTAGATGAAGGTGCATCTACATGTGTCATGTCAATGCATGTTTGGAAGAAGTTACGTTCTCTAGAAATTAACTCCTTCAACATTTCATTACGAGCATATTATCGAATACCATCTAAACCAAATGAGATATACTATAGTGCGCTAGTTGAACTAGCTAGGAAGAAAGTCCTAGTAGACATCAAGGTAATTGATGCCCCTTTAGATTATAATATCTTACTAGGAAAAACTTTTATGTGCACTTTGAAAGTGGTTACTATGAGCATCACAACATCATTCCTCTATTAGCGTTGATAATACTCTTCCTATATCTAGGTAACTCTAAAATTCTTTTCCTATACAAGATGTTGGACCTAAATTTTTAAAATAGTTTTCTTTACTTGGAGTCTATTAGCTTAACACATATTTACTGCAAAACTAGAGGTACAGAAATCACTATGAGGAATTCTACAATGTTGTTCAATGCTTTGGCTGAGGAAGAAAGGCCTAAAGCATGAATCTATTTCCTATGAATTTTATGGAATTAGATCAAGGAAACAAATAGTTGGGATCTTAAAGCCTTTTGATTATATTGATTATGATTGAACTTGGTTGTAGATAAAAATTGAAGCTCAAATTTCCTTATGGTGCAATTGATGGTTCTCTAGGGGGAGGGAGATTAGCACTGGTCAAGGCTGTGCTGGAAAGTATTCTTGTGCATTGGATATCCGTTGTCCATATCCCTAATGCACAAGAATACTTTCCTGCACAGCCTTGACTAAGTGCTATCATTATATATATATATATATATATAGATAGATAGATAGATAGATAGATAGATAGATAGATATGAACAAAAAAAATTGAAAATAGAAGGAAAGTGAAAGGAATTTATTTAGTTAAATGGAGCGAGGTGATAAATTTTGAAGAAGATGGAGGGTGAGGCATAAAAAAATATAAATCTCTTCAATCTATATCTAGCTACTAAAAGTCTACAAAGGTTAATCTACAATGAAGGTCTGTAGGAGAAAATTATGAAAACCAAACATTTAAGAATGGTTTCTATAGAATATTAGTTTACAGAAGAAAGGGAACATTTTAATGGAAATTCTATTGTTTGGAAAGATTTAGTGAAAGCATTCCCATTAATTAGAAAATAGACAACATGGAGGATTCAAAGGAACAAGGTAAGAATAGGGGAAGAGCCCTAGATTGGTTATAAGGGTAATTTCAAATTGTGTAAGCTAATAAGAGATATCCATATCTTAAGGATTTCTTCCACGCAAAATGTGGCAACAAATGATGGCAAGAATGTTTGATTTCATGGCTTGAATTTAGCATGGGATTTGAATCTCCGAGGGGTAAAAACTGAGGCAAGAAACCATAGCTTAAATTCTAGTGCCATTAATGATTAAACTTTCTAAACAAGATGAGATAATTTAAGTCATCAAAGAATGAGGGACCTGATGAATATATTCCTAACCGGGAATACAAGGTAAATATGGAAGAAGAAAGGATGAGGGAACGATAACCATAGTGGCACTTAGTCTGAAAGTTAGAAATTCCTCTTAAAGATAAAATCATTTGTTGGTTAGCTTTAGACAACAAAATTTTAACTTCGGATCAGGGGGTTCTGGAAGTTGTATTTTGTGTAAAACAAGTGAGGAATCCATGGATGACTTATTTGTTCAATATTTTTAAGCTCACCTATGGATATCTTGTAATCTATTACTTATTGAGAAGCATGAATAGAGTATATTTCTAGTCTAGATGGGAACAAAGACGTTGGCAATGATAAGAAAGTTGACAAGTGACTGATTGGTCCAAGATCAAATCAGCATGGTAGCCCAATGCCAATATATAATGGGGGCGGGGTTTTTTCACCTTCATTCAGTAGTATTTACAGGAGCAATTAATCATATATTAGATTGTAAAAGGATGCATGAAGTATCCATCTGAGGTCTTCGGCTAGATCTTTCATTGACTTTCAATTCTTCCATTGAGAAACCATACCATTGTTTCCTTTTCGGATTGGTTCGTTGATCAAAGCATGATTCTTGAGGTGTTGCCATGGGAAAAATAAATGGGAGCAGTATATACTTAATAAATGTTTTTTTCCTTGGATTGCAGATAAATCTGTAAAAGTTTTTAGGGTGTTACATTCTTTTCTGATTTGGGGTATGTAGTTATCTAGAAACATAATCATCTTCCAAGATCTACAGTTGAAACCAACACAAGTTGCCCATAAAATTAGGCATACTTGCAGTGGAAATCGATCTTCCTCAAAGGAGTAACCAACCAAAATTCTAAATGAAACAAAAATATAGCCAAGACTAGGCTTGGGTGTTTTTGGATGGAGCCTGTCAGAGAGTTCAAGGTTTGTGTGGGTTGGTGTCATTCTATTTGTGGATTGATATCACCATTTCAAACTAAAGTTAGCAATAGGACCTGGCACAAACAACCAAACATAAATTTATGGTATGTGGCTACTGTAGAAAACAAGAGCATATAGGGTATAAAAACGTTACAAGTGTTTTGAGACTTGAAGTTGATGGTTGATTGGTCTAATAATAACTGCACAACAGATAATCTATTACTTGACCTATCATAAATTAGTTCTTGAAGGTTAAGAGGAGAATTGGTGGTCTATATTTTTCACATATCTCTAAAGATTTTAATACTATGGCTGACCAGTTATCAAAAAAATCTTTGTTACTGTAGGAAGGGTCCCTTACTGAACAAGAGCTCGAGGGAGGGATATAATTATCAGCTTCTGAAAGCTTGTTGTTCTAATGTAGGGTTTGAAACCCCTAGCATTTTTTTAAGGTCTATTTATGCTCCTCATGTAGTACTTGTTCTAGCCTTGGCTGAATATAGAAAGAAAAAGTCTCTTTTCTTAAGACTACCTTCAGGTAGACTAAGAATATTGTTTATAAATATTCATGGAATAGAATCGGCTCTAGCCACTGGATGTAGGGCAATTTTAAAGACTTATTTTTGAAGCCTGAAAAGGAATAATGATGTAGATTCTAATACTTAAAATATTAAATATAAGATAAGAAAAATTTATTAATGTCCAGCAAAAAGACCACAAAAATAGATAAATGGGACTAAAACAATACACCCACTGTAACCACATAATGGAATTTCCTAAGAAACTCCTATATTCACGATATCAACAATAGAAAAATAGCTAAGTGCATGGATAAAATTAAGAAAAACATCATGAATGTAGAAGCAAAGTCACAACAAGAGTGTTCATCAAAGCATTCGCCAATGGGCACAACAAAAGTTAAAATTCCCAATATTAGCATAGCTTAGGGTCTCACAACTAAAGAAAAGATATTGGGTGAAAAATTACAAAATAGTTCTCACAAATTATGGATTTAAGTCTAACAAGATTAATTCTTCAAACATTGTAAACCACTAATGGAACTTTGAAAAGATGATACACTTAGAAATAACTGCCTCCATAATAGGGGATTCTAATTCTAAAGGGGCTAGGTTTTCATTTAGTAAATGAAATTCAAGAAATAAATATGCTAGAAAATTAATTTTATGCTAAACTAAATACAGGAAATGCTAAATGATATTTAGGAATGAGAGAGTCAAAATAGTTTTCTCACAAATTAGGCAATTAGACTCTAGAAGGAATAAGTCCTTGAACATAGGAAACCATAAATGGAAGTTTGGAAGTGAGTAGAGATTATTGACAAATATCTATCTCTATAATGAGGAAATATTTTCATTCATTTCAGAAGCGCCTTCGAACTGGCTTAAACAAAGTCAGATTAGGGGTCTCAAAGTTGTAATTTTGGAAGGCCCATGTAGTCTCTTATGGCAAACAAGGGTGTATTTTTCTGATAAATTAATTTTTTTTTACAAAATGTTGGGAAAACATTGTCTCTGATGACTAGATACAACCTAAAGATATTGTTGCTTTTAGGCATGTGGATGATGCACACTTTCTTGTGCAAATATTTTATGTAAGTGGATATGAGAATAAAAAGCACTTGTGGTTCATCACCATGGTGTCCCTCCTAATTATCTCCATTTGGCTACTCTAAATTGTTTTGTCCAATTGATTTCCTCCAGTACAAATCTAATGTGATTGCCTCCCATGGAGTGAATGAGGAAATTTGACAAGGTATTAATCTCCTCTAATAAGAAAATATGGAATGTTCCATAACCCCAATCTTCATTAGGTTATTGTCACCTCCCCCTTTCACATCTCAATTTGTTCTAGCTTGTTCGTTCGAGGTTGAGTTTATTTGTCCTTCCATGGATTTTTAACTATAGTATTCATGGAATTTCATTTCACATATGGGACTGAACTACCTTATATAATATTTTTATTTCCTTTGAGCTTTCCTTTTCATTGCCCCATTCTATAATAGCTCTTATGGTTTCTTCATAGCTCTTTTATCTCTCTAGGTTATGGTTTCTTCATAGCTCTTTTATCTCTCTAGGGAAGTCCCTCTACACAACATTCCAATTTTCCTTTCATTTTCTACATTATAATTCCCATCTTCCTTCCATTTTCTACATTTAAATTCCCATGTTACTAACTTGTGTAAATGATGTCCTCTTCTCGATTTCAAAAAAACCCCCATAAAATCAATCCTTTTTTTTCTTCCATTTCTAGAGGGTGGAGACATGTCTCTTGTAGGATAGTTCCACATGCAGTCAAGATCATCCTCCTTAGGAAGTTATTATAGTAACCTGATGTACATATTTTTCAAGACTATCAATGAGGAACTCTGGAGGCATATGCATGTTGCAAAATATGATAATTATCAGTCAATGCAATTTAGAAAGTAATATGAAAGTAGCAAATTAAGTTAAAAGGCCCTGAACTTGTTGACATGGCAAATTTTTGCTATACCAGCAAGGGGAACTAACCCGATCACAAGCCCCAATTAGACCTGCTTTCGTTTGGAATGGCTAGTTCCAACAGGTTTTAAGGGACAACATAAACTGTTAAATGAGTTGAAATATTGCTCCTGGGAAGAAAGCTTCAATTACATCAACAAAATAGAACAGCTAAAAACTATGTATTTAATCCTATCTGCACTTCTTTTAACTACTCTAGTCTATGTCCTAACTATCCTAATCTATCCTACAGGAGCATGACAAAGAGAAGTTAAACATAATATACGAGTTCCAAGCCTAAATGAATCAATTACCGGTTCACATAAGAACAAGGCTGCATTAATTCTTAATTGCAATCCAATCATTCATACAGGAATACACATTCCATTTTATGGAAGAAAAGCTTGCAACTAATGTCCAACATAGTTTCAAATTAGGGACTGCTTATGAACTAACTATGATGAAGAATTACATTCAGGAAAACAAGGCTAATTATAAGCTGTATGGTTATCATTATGCAGAAAAACAAAACACATTTTCATTTACGCTAGCAACCACACCCTATCTCAAAACACATGAAAGCAAAGGATCTTAAATCTGAAGTAAAAGGCCCCTTTTTGAACCAAAACAGTCTCCTTTATTCATAGTAAATCAAAGTTGTTTCTTCCAAACGAAAATCCCTTCTCTCCTATCTAGAGGTAATACTTATCCCTCAGGCCCCGAGCCTTAGTCTTGCCCCTGGTCTCTTCAATTCCCCTTTTCTTTGCAACATGCAAATTAGAATGGGCCAATGTAGCACAGTCCCTGTAATAGTTGACATGTGAAGGGTATATTTGCTAGAGGGCTTTGTTTTCTGGGGAATAAATCAATGTTGATTGAAAGAGAATGACTGCATGTCATCTCTTCGCACCTGTGTAGAGCGGACGTTATCCCAATTGAAAACACTGCGCTCATCATCCCACATCTGGCATGACTGAAGGTATGTTTGGAAGTAATGACATCTTGATGGATCATTATTGTCATGAGTGCTTCTGCTGAATATAAAGAGCGCCTCCATCATGAATTATGGTTGTTTGTATTCCCTTTAGCGGAGTGTGTTTTGAAATACTGACACCGGCGCAGCAGAGGTGTCATCTTGATATAACTCACATTTATCCATTACCGGGTATGCTTGAATTTGCCTGCAAAATAATTCATATCAGCTATGACTGTGGGAAATATGGAAAACATGCCTACAAAACATGAATCTTGAATTTATAACATCAAATGTCAAAGAATCCCCCCTTCTTTTTAATCTATGCACTGATTAAGTCCCGTGAATGTAAATGCAATTTACATTGAAAATCATGGCCTAACACATAAAAATCCCGGCTCAAAAGACTATAGATGGGAACCTATACCCTATCAGATCTTCCATATGGGATTTTCCATTAAAAACCACGGCCATAGCATTTTTCGAATACACAGGAAACTATGGGAAAACCCACGTCCATGCAATGGACTTCAAAAATTATGTACTGGATCTATAACAATCATTGGGTCTGCCATATGGTGTCACACCTTTTGTATGAGCACTAGACTCTGCCGATAGAGATTTGCGATAGGCAGGGATAGACCTAATAGTATATATATTATGTTTAACAGGATCGACATGTCCGCCATATCACATATCACAATATGCACAGGCCTAGGGCTCCGACGATTGTGATAAGCGATTAGGCTGGACCCGATATATATATATATATATATATATATATATATATATATATATATATATATATATATATGTTATATACAATAACACGACGGGTCTGCCATATTGTATTGTATTTTATATATGATTCCCAAGTTCCACCGATTGTGATAAGCAATGGGCTCCAGACCCAAAACATATGAATTATTTTTTATAACGCTGTCAGGTCTTGTACCTCATGGTATGTGTTGTGCACCAACATTGCATGCGGTAAGTGAAAAGGAGTGTTATGTGTATTTTGTGAAGTATTCCCATTATAAAGAGATATGATGGGAATAAAGACGTGATGGAAGATTTTGTGGGTTAAGCATAGAAATGATTATAGCAAGGGTGGGGGTGATTATATGTGCAGGCATAAATGTACCATGAATATTTGTGAAGATTGGAAAGTCCCGATGAAGGGAATGAATGAAGGGCTAGGCTGTGTCACGAATGAACCATGCAACAGAGGTTTATTCAATGGGCTTAGCCATTAGGAATTGAATATTTTGACTCGAAAACAAGTTAAAGTCTCTGGGATAAAACAGATCATTCGGGGAGATGCAAGATCAACTTCTAGGGGACCCATTCAAAAATGATACTAGGGAAAATTTTAATAGGGTGGTGGTTGTGGCCACAACAAATGGTGAACCAGTTATCTCGATTTTTAAATAAACCTTTGATAAATAGAAAATCACGGTGTTAACATAAACTTGAAATGAAAACTGTATAGATGAACAGGCATGGGTTCCACTTCAACATCAATTGCAACAGGGGGGATAAAGACAAATAGCTTCTACCTACCAGCAGGGTTTTGACAGGCATTCTCCAATGGTAATATTATGGAATTTATTGACCTTCCTTTACCTATTTCCTACTTTCAAAATCCTTTTTGGGCCATCATTGGTCTATAAATACCTGTTTAGGTGTGTACCTTAGCTCTTTATTGCTCATCCAACTTGATGTAGATATGTTTATCTAAACCTTATATAAGAATTTCAGTGCTATATTTTAATATGATTGAATGGGGCGCAGTCATGGATCTTGCCATATTTTTACACTTCTTAAGCAAGGTTGGGCTTGTTGTGTCAACCAGTACTCTAAACCCAACAGCAGTCCCTACTCTAACCAGCTTCCCAAACAACCCGTCCTTCCAGTTTAGCACAAGGACTTGACATTTCATTTTCTTTTAAATAAGTCCTTCCAGTTTTAGGCACAAGGACTAGAGCACAATTGGATTTTCCATAGGTATATGATAGTGAGTTTGGCACATGAAAGGAGGTTTACTTGTAGATGACAGGTGTTGGAAAACTTAGTGTGGTGGATGGGACCAATAGAGAATGACTGCAAACCTTACAAGCAAGTATAGGCTAGGTCTGAGTGGGGTTTAAAATGCAGTGTTCCTCCATGCCAGTCCAACTGTAGTTACACATTTTTTCTTTTATAAAGATAACCCTATGTGCTCCAGGTATCCAATTTATCAATGGATTTTACCTAGTTCCCAACGGATGCTAATGAATGGCTTCGATTTGAATTCCACAGCTGACTTTCAAGTTCTCATGGGCTCATTGCAAATTTGTTTAATTTGTAAGGCACTGATGGATTTAGGATCAGTAGGTTAATGAAGGAGGCAAAAGCTGAATGTGGTGAATGGGGGAAATCTGTAAAACGAAAAAAAAAAATGAGACTAGAGGACCGAAATCAGTTAGCTAAAACAGACTGAAATTCAAAACAGAAGGAGAATAAACTTTACAGCAAAACAAGAGAAGAAAAGACGGAGATGTAACTAAACTGACATCACAATAAAATGAATTCTAGCCTACTTAGGACGTAACCAACATGTGGTGGCTACCTGAAATATCTCTTGAGATGTTGGCCATTAACAAGGAGTTTTTCAGTTTCTCCGTGTAAGCTTTTCAATCTGTAGGTTCCTTGACCAATGTTTTCCACAACTTGGAATGGGCCCAGCCATAACTGTTAGAATTTCGCATGCCCACCCTTTGGGGTGACTTTATCAGACCAGAGGGAATTTATTAGAACATTGTTCGAATTCCTCTGGTTGTCATGACTGATGCAAGGATTACGCAGATGAGGTTTTGATTTGAGGATTCTGCGACTCCATTTCCCTAGGGGTAATAGCTTGATGCATATCTTATGCGAATTGATTTATTGATAGTGAATTTAGTCATATTTAGTGATGAAAAATATGGAGCATTACAAACATGAGAGCGTTAGGGATGCCAGAACTATTGACAATAGATTTCTCAATGAAAGATATTACCTCACTTTTACTCTGATTCATAAGCCTGTCATGCTCCTTTTTATCAATGAGTTCATTTTTGAATTTCTTCCCGCAATGCAGGAGCTCAAGGATCTACTCATCCCCTTTGAATACCTGCTAATTTGAGATGTTATCAGGTGCGGATGGCCTGAGAATTGATTCAACATAATATTTATTCTTTTTTAATCTAAGATCAGGCAAAGGTTTTGTAGGCATACCAGTCATCAGATCTGCATCTCGATTTTGCCATCGAGGTATGTGTATGATATTACAATAGTCAAAAATGTTAATTAAGCTCCATACCTCATGTTGGTATCTTTCCAGGTGTGGTGAATTGTAATGTATCCTTTTCCTTACCTGGTCCACAATTACCTGTGAGTCACCAGAAGCTTTGAGATTTCTCACCTTCATATCAATGGCTTTTTTGAGCCTTGTAGCAAGCCTTTGTATTCTGCCATGTTGTTGGTGCATGCAAGCTCCAATCGGCTGGTCATCGAATTTTGGTCCCCTTGTGGGTTAATGAGAATGCTACCAACACTTGCACCTTCTAGGCAGTTAGATCTATCACAATAGAGTTTCAAAAATATAGAGTCTAATGTTACATTAACTGAATTTATTTCTACGGAATTAGTCCTACCATCTACTATATTATAGGGTGATTCATCTGTTGGACTACAGGGGAGAGCTTCCAACTGTGTGTTTGTTGCAATTTCTTCGATTATTTCTTCATGGAATTCTCCAAAATAGGTTTGTGTAGCACACACATTGAAATTATAATTCCCAAGGATAGAGTTGGTAAAAATTATAGGTTCATTGGAGCAATTTAGTTCCGTCACCACATATTTCATGCATCTTTCTCAATCAACTCTCAGCATATCACCCTGCCCCCTTTGAGGCAACAAGAGATGGGACCAATCAGTTGAGAAGTATCCATTCAGTTTTGTTGCCCAGTCCCTACTAAGCAGCATTCCATAGGCCTCAGGTATATCGACTACCACTATATCAATGACTTGGGTATATTGTGGTTTAGCAACCATTCGAATTAACACTTCTAATTCTCCAATTACCTTCACATTGGTGTTGTCCAATTGCATAATTCAAGTCCTAGTTTTCTTGGGTATCGCATGGAGTATTTTAGCAACAACATAAGGCATCACAGTGGACGAGGCACCAAAATCTACCAAGGAATTGGGTACGTTCATGTTGAGGATTTCAAATGTGATAAGGAAAGGTGGGGTCATGGATTTTGATTTTCTCCCTATCATGGCTGCACTAACATCTTGGGGGTTTCGATTCATTTTGGACAGAGTGGCTTCCATATCTCATGGTATTTGGGCTATAACAGAGGTGTTGATAGGTCTAGAGATTGACTTCTTGGTTTGGCTACTTGTGATGGTGGGAGTTTTGGTGTTCCGCTCATTCATAGGTTTCAGGAGCAGATCTCTTTGCTGCATTAATTTCAGCAAATGGAAATATCTGATATTGGCCCTAGATTTCTTAAGATCATCCACAATATTGTAATAAATGTTATAAATAGCATAGGGCAAAGTAAACATACCATTTTTTCTGTTGTTAGGTGGGACTTTACCATTTTGAGTCACCTTCATTGCAGCGGGAGTTGTATTATCTTTCTCTGGATGGTTTGCCACAAGGGTATTCTTGGATTGACCACTTGTTCTACACTTCTCAATAGAATCTTTGGGAGCGGGTGCCTTCAAAGGGTGGATATCTTTATTTGTTTGGTATACAAGCTTCCTAACACTTGCGAGTGGCCCCTTACTTTGTGTGTGGATTTCATTAGTGTGGATTCATGCCATACTATCTCCTTCATCATAATCATTCTCATTTGTATAGAAATCCCACAATACGTTGACCTGAGATTCTTCATCCACGGGCTCTTCTACTTGGTATTCCTCCTCATTTTCTTGTTTTGGCTCCATCTCCATTATAGGTTCTTCTTTCTTAAGGAGTGATCCAATAAGAGCCAGCTCCTCCATATTTAGATTCCCTTCATTGGGTGGAGCAGGCAACGCAATTTGATCATGACCACCTTCTATCTTCTTGCAAAAGAAAGGTTTGAAGGGTTTTCTATTGTTATACTCTCCTCCACTCTCTCTAGAATTTCTTTTCATATCTATGACTGTGTTTGTAAATTTCTTAATGATCCGATGCAAACGTTCCACATCCGTGGCATCCCATTCTTTGCCCTTAGCCACTTTGTTATCACTCCCACTACTCTTCTTATATGACTGAGAGGCTTTCTTTCCTTCACTCACATGATGACATGTTTTGAGACTGATAATTTCATTCTCGACTTTTATTGCTTCATCGATAGCACCTTGTAAGTTATGTGCATTACTTCTCTTCACCCACATTGTAGTAGGGATAACGAGAGTAGAGATGTAGAATTGCATGAGCACCTCACCAGTAGGTCTAGTGGTATCCGAGATTCTATTGAACAAAGTATTGAATTGGATGTCAAAAACCTTGACTCTTTTTTTGGTGTCCATTTTCAAACGGGATAGCTCTAAAAATAAGCCCGCAGGTGTTTTGTCATCGCCAAACTTGTTTAGAAAGGCCTGCTAAAAGGCAAACCATGAGGTGATCAACCCTATTTTGAAGCTAAAGTACCATGTGGAGGCTGCACCAATCAGAGTAAAAGGGAATAAGCGACATACCACATCCTCATCTGCTATGCCCAACATGTGCACAGCTAGGAAGAAAGAGTGAATATGGTTATCAACACTGTCTCCCTGCTCAGGTTCGAATTTAGGCAATACTCTTTTTGCATTCTTGGGTAAGGGATGTTGCTGCCCAGGTACCACCACAGCATCCTGTGCAAGACAGGGAGGGAGTGCTCTAAGAGGAGGTTCTGGAGGCTGATTCCCAGCCAGAGGGGGGAGTAGAGGTTGATTCCCACCTGGGGGAGGAACACTAGCCATGTTATGGATATGGAGGTTCTGGTTGAGGGTTTCTTCATTAGGATTTTCCAAATCAGGCTAGGAATTTCTTTCAGAAGGGGAATCCTTAAGAATTTCTTCCCAAGGAGAGTCGATACTCTGCAAAGAATTAAGCACAATATCTTCAAGAGAAGGGGCCGCAGATGTCTCTTCGCTTATGTGATAGACCCTTGGCTTTATTTTTGCTGTAAGAGGTAAAGACTGGAAGATAGGGAGTTATGATAGGGAACGAGCATAAGCCTGAGTAAGTCCTCTGACTGGTTGTTCCTGAGTGATAGGGTACTCCCACAGTCTTTCTTCCTTGGGTGACCCAAAAACAGGACTTAGAAGGGTCTCTGTTTCCTCGAAATGGCGCTCTTTCAAATGGGTGGAGTGGTCTTTTCGGCCTCTATGATCCATACATTAATCCTCTTGAATCCATGTGTGGCAGTTATAGATGAAATATTGAAAAGTTGTGGATGGCGGTTTAGGCCCTCCTTCTAGTGCAAATCTGTTGACATGGCAAATTTTCGCTATACCAACAAGGGGAACTAACTCGATTGCAAGCCTGAATTAGACCTGCTTTCGTTTGGAATGGATAGTTCCAACAGGTTTTAAGGGACCCCATAAAATATTAAATGAGTTGAAAGGTTGCTTCTAGGAAGAAGGCTTCAATTACATCAACAAAATAAAATAGCTAACCACTATGTATTGAATCCTATCTACACTTCTTCTAACTACTCTAGTCTATGTCCTAACTATCCTAATATATCTTGCAGGAGCATGGCAAAGAGAAGTTAAACATCATATATGAGTTCCAAGTCTAAATGAATTAATTACTGGTTCACATAAGAATAAGGCTTCATTAATTCTTAATTACAATCCAATCATTCATATAGGAATACACATTCCATTTTATGGAAGAAAAGCTTGCAACTGATGTCCAACATATTTTCGAATTGGGGACTGCTTATGAGCTAACTATGATGAAGAATTACATTTAGGCAAACAAGGCTAATTATAAGCTAGATGGTTATCAACATGCACAAAAACAAAACACATTTGCATTTACGCCAGCAACCACACCCTATCCCAAAACACATGAAAGCAAAGGATCTTAAATCTGAAGTAAAAGGCCCCTTATTGAACCAAAACAATCTCCTTTATTCATAATAAATTAAAGCTATTTATGCCAAATAAAAATCCCTTCTCTCCTATCTAGAGGTAATACTTATGCCTCAGGCCTTGACCCTTCATCCTCCCCCTGATCTCTTCAATTTCCCTTTTCTTTGCAATATACAAATCAGAATGTGCCCACATATCACAGTCCCTATAACAAATGACATGTGAAGGGTATATCTGCTAGAGAGCTTCGTTTCTTGGGGAATGAATCAATGTTTATTGAAAGAGAATGATTGTGTATCATCTCTTTGAACCTGTGTAGATTGGATGTTATCCCAATTGAAAACACTACGCTCATCATCCCACATCTGGCATGACTGAAGGTATGTTTGGAAGTAATGACATCCTGATGGATCATCATTGTCATGAGTTTTCTGCTGAATACAGAGAGTGCCTCCATCATGCACTATGGCAGTCTGTATTCCCTCTAGAAAAGTGTGTTTGCAATACTGACACCGGTGGAGCAGAGGTGTTATCTTGATATAACTCACATTTATCTGTTACCGGTTATGCTTGAATTTTCCTGCAAAATAATTCATATCTGCTATGACTGTGGGAAATATGGCAAACATGTGTACAAAATATGAATCTTGTGTTTATAACATCAAATGTGAAAGAACCCCCCCTGCTTTTTAGTTTATGCACTGACTAAGTCCCGTGAATGTAAATCTGATTTACATTGAAAATCATGGCCTAACACATAAAAATACAGACTCGAAAGACTAGAGACGGGAACCTATACCGTATCAGGTTCACCATATGGGATTTGCCATTAAAAACCGCGGCCATAACATTTTTTGAATACACAGGAAACTATGGGAAAACCCACCTCCTACCATATAGTGGACTTAAAAAATTATGTATTGGATCTATAACAATAATCGGGTTCGCTATATGGTGTTGCACCTTGTACATGAGTGCTACACTCCACTGATAGCGATCTACGATGGGTGGGGGCAGACCCAATAATATATATATATATATATATATATATATATATATATATATATATATATATATATATATATATATATATATATATATATATATATATATATATATATATCATCATCACATATCACAATATGCACAAGCCTAGGACTCCACCGATTGTGATATGTGATTAGGCCAGACCCGATATATCTATATATATATATATATATATATATATATATATATATATATATATATATATATATATATATATATATATATATATATATATATATATCTATATATATATCCAATAACACGACGGGTCCACCATATCGCATTGTATTTTATATATGATTCCTGAGTTCCATTGACTGTGATAAGTGATGGGCTCTGGACCCGGAATATACCAATTATGTTTTATAACGTCGTCCGATCCGGTACCTCATGGTATGTGTTGCGCACCAATGTTGCATGCGATAAGTGAAAAGGAGTGTTATGTGTATTTTGTGAAGTATTCCCGTTATAAAGAGTTATGATGGGAATAAAGACGCGATGGAAGATTTTGTGGGTTAAGCACACAAACGATTTGTTGGGTCCTTATAATACTAGTGATTACCCCATTACTATTGTAGTTGCATCCCTTATTAATATTTTTGTACCCCTATTATCCCCATATTTTTATTACTATGCCCCATAGAATCCCTCTATTGTTATTTTTGTGGCTTTATATTATTATTGTTACGTCGGTTGGGTTATATTGTGACTCGTTAGACTTCTATATATAGAAAGGAGGTTTTGTCATTTGAATGATCCAATAATTGTTCATTTATGTAATGTAAAGGAGGTTTCCCCCTCGTAGAGGCTGAATTATAAGGCGTTGATCTATGTTTTCTATCTTTTCTTGAGTTGGTTTCATAACATTTGGTATCAGAGCTTTGGATTCTAGGGTTTTGCTGCTCCAAATAGGTCAGCATGGAATTTTCGCTATCAAATTTGTTCTGTGAAATTTCAGAAGCTAAAAAAAAATCCCATTTGAGAAGACATTGTACTGAACCTTGGGTATGAATTTCAGATTTTTTAGTGCTATATTTGTGGAGATATGATTTGAGGAAGTTGGTTTTTTTGCAGACTCCTTAATTACATTCCAAACAGGTGACCTAGGGAAAATCATCATAACTTTCTCTCTGAACATCGGATTGAAATTTTGTAAGAAGTTATAGAAAGAGGACAGATTTTAGTTTCTTGTAGATACTTTTTAGAGCCAAAGGTCGAAACAGTGACTCATGGCACGTTGTACAATTTCGCTCTACTGAACTAGTCTATAATCAAGTCACTGTGGGATATTTCACATAACTCTTCCTTGGAGAATCCAATTTGGGTCAGACTGGTGGCATTGGAAAGAGGACACAAAGGGCTACTGCAGGTCGCAATTTTAGAACTGGATGATTAGAAAGTATAGGGATACATTAGAGGCAATATCGAGCTCCTAGAAGGTGAAAAAAGGTGTGTATATTTTTTTTAATTTTTTGCTTAAGCTTGGTTTGAAAATTTATTTTGAAGGAATTCAAAGGGCATAGAAGAACATTATTATCGGTAAATTCCCCGAGGAAAGAAAATGCAAACACCTAGTAAGCTACCTGAAAGCTCTAGCATGACTCATGAAGGAGAGGAAGAAATGCTACATGATATATCAAAATTACAAGAACAAGTGCAACAAATGTCACTCTCACAAAAGCTAATAGAAGCTAAGATAAATGGCGTGGAATCTAAGATAAAGGGTGTGGAAGCTAAGATGGATGATTTGAAGATAGATTTGAAGATAGACATGACAGATTTGAAGACAGATTTGACAAATTTTCTTGAAGAAATACTTACTAATGGTGAAAAGGTAGTAGAGGAAACTCATGATGCGAACAAAATAAATGATAATCATGATTTATTAGGCTCTAATGTGGGATTGAATACCCACCATATTCCAAAAATCGATATGAGGAAGTTTGATGGCATGGATCCCACAACATGGATATTACAGATGGAGAAAATTTTCGATCTCAATAATGCGCAAAATACACAAAAGGTATGTATTGCAACTTTATATCTGGAACCAAATTAGTTTGTATGGTATCAATGGCTTTGCTCTCGTAAACAAATTATCACTTGGGTAATTTTTACGGAAGAATTGACAGCACATTATGAGGATACAAAAAGCAACACTTTTTTTAGCCAATTGATAAGTCTCAAACAAAAGGGTTCAATAATGGAGCACATTGAGGAGTTCCAAAAATTGAACATAAGGGTAAAAAATACTCCAGAGGAGCATAGGATTGATGTGTTCATAGGGACTTTAAAGGATAATATCCAACATGATGTTTGCCTTTGGGAACCTGATTCATTAGAGAAGGCATTCAGGTTAGCAAGAAAAATGGAAAGCAAAATTATGGAAACCAGGAAGCATACCACTCACAACTATAAGGATGGAAGTGTTGTTTCCCCTAGTCTTCCACAACCTATAAGGTTGACACCACAAAAATTGGAAGAAAAAAGAGAAAAAGGGCTTTGTTACAATTGTGATAGCAAATACACTAAAGGTCATAATTGTGCTGAGAAGAAATTATTCTACATAGATTGCGAAAAGGAAGAAGAATTGGAGAAAGAAAGGTAAAAAGAAGAGGATATAATCCAGGAAAAAAGCCTAGATAAAGAAGAAATGAATTCGACCATATCTTGTAATGAATTGGTGGGAATTACCACTCCTCAAACCATCAAGATAGAATGACAAATCAAGAAGAAAAAGGTAATAGTGTTGATTGATTTAGGAAGTACCCACAATTTTATTCATTGTAAGGTAACAAAAGAATTGAATTGCTTCTTTTATCCAGCACCAGAGTGTTAGGTGATGGCTACAAATGGAGGAACAATAAATTGCTCTGGAAAGTACCATAATATCAAGCTATTGATGGGAGAATATGTATTGACTAGCCCAATGCTTTCCATTCCAATGGGAGCTGCTGATGTTGTACTAGGAGTCCAATGGCTACAATCCTTGGGTACAGTAGCTTTTAATTTTCAGGAAATTTTCATGAATTTTTCTGTGGAAGGAAAGGAAATTGAATTAAGGGGCATTGCAGGGAAACTGGGAAAGATAATCAGCTCTAACGGTATGACAAAGCTTCTAAGACAGGAACAAAGGGGTGTAATTGCACAATTATGTTCTCTAGCTCTCCAAAAAGTCTTGGACAATCATTCCAAGGTATTTGAGACTCCCAAAGTCTCCGACCTATTCGTCATCATGATCATGCTATTCATCTGATTGCAGGAAGTGTTCCTACAAACATCAGGCTGTACAGATATCCCTATGCCCAAAAGAGTGAAATTGAATGTATGGTTGCAGAAATGCTAGAGGCTGGTATAATTCAACCAAGTTAAAGTTCTTTCACTGCTCTAGTAGTATTATTGCACAAGAAGGATGGATCATGGCACATGTGTCCAGATTATAGGGAGCTAAACAAGTTCACTATTAAAGATAAGTTTCTCATTCCCATCATTGATGAATTACTGGATGAATTGCATGGACCAATTTACTTCACCAAGTTGGACCTTCGTTCAGGATATCATCAAATCAGAATGAAGACTGAAGACATTCTAAAAACAATGTTTAGAACTCATGAGGGTCATTATGAATTTTTGGTCATGCCTTTTGGCCTTACCAATGCACCTTCAACATTTCAAGGTTTGATGAATTCCATTTTCAAACCATTCCTTAGAAAATTTGTGTTATTATTTTTTCATGATATACTAATCTATAGTGAGTCTTGGAAGGATCACGTTGAACATGTTGACATGGTGCTACAACTATTGGAGGAGAAGCAATTATATGCAAAAAGATCCAAATGTTTCTTTGGAGTACAAGAGGTGGAATATCTCGGTCATATTGTATCTCATGAAGGAGTTAAGGTAGACCCTAGAAAAATTAAAGCCATTAAGGAATGGAAAATCCACACATCCATAAAGCATCTGCGAGGATTTCTCGAGTTGACAGGGTATTATCGCAAATTTGTTAAAAATTATGGGAGAATAGCAGCACCTCTAACAACATTATTGAAGAAAGATGCATTTTCATGGACTCCTGAAGCAACAAAGGTCTTTGAACATCTTAAAGAGGCAATGTGCCAAGCACCAGTCCTAGCTACACCAGACTTCACAAAAACATTTATTGCGGAATGTGATGCTTCAGGAAATGGAATTGGTACTATTTTAATGCAAGATGAAAGATGCATTTCTTTTGAAAGTCGTCCAATCAAGGGAAAGTTTTTACACAAAGCTATTTATGAGAAGGAAATGTTGGAAATACTCCATGCACTTAAGAAATGGTGACCCTACCTAATGGGAAGACACTTCAAGGTAAAAATGGATCATGATAGCCTTAAATACCTTTTAGAACAAAGATTATCCTCTGAAGAGCAACAAAAGTGGGTCACAAAGATGTTTGGTTATGACTTTGAAATCATCTACCAAAAAGGGAAGCAAAATGCAGTGGCAGATGCACTCTCAAGAAAGGATGAGGATGTGGAAGCATTTTTGTGCGCCATTTCTATTATCCAACCAGATTGGATAAATGAAGCAAGGGAGGAATGGAAGAATGACGAAGAAGTGTGGGCACTTATTCGAAAGTTACAACAAGATTCCAGTACGTCTGATACATTTAGCTAGAAAAATGATTCTTTATGGTACAAATGTTGCTTATACCTCTATAAGAATTCCCAACAAAAACAAAAGATTCTTATGGAATTGCACACTTCTCCCTTAGGAGGGCACTCAGGATTTTTAAAAACTTACCATAGGGTTAAGAAGGAATTTTTTTAGGATGGCCTTAAATTGGATATTCAAAAATTTGTGGCAGAATGTTTGGTTTACCAACAAAATAAAGTTGAAACAATTAAGACACCGGGTCTATTACCATCTTTATTCATTCCAAGCCAACATTGGGAGGAGATTTCAATGGATTTATCACAAGTTTACCCATGTCTGAGGGAAAGAGTGTCATCATGGTGGTAGTTGATAGACTTACGAAGTATGCACACTTTTGTGCATTATCACATCCATTTAAAGCCAGTACAGTTTCTACTGCATTTATGGAAACTATTCAAAAGCTACATGGAAACCCAAAGATTATTGTAAGTGACAAAGATCCCATTTTCACTGGAAATTTTTACACAGAATTATTTTCTTGTCTTGGTACTCAGTTAGATCATAGCTCGTCTTATCATCCTCAATATGATGGGAAAAATGAGATAGTAAAGAAATGTTTGGAAGGATATCTTCGTTGCTTTGTATCTGATAAACAAACACAATGGGTCAAATGGTTGCCTCTGGCTAAATGGTGGTATAACACTTCCTTCCATACAGCAAAAAAAATGACCCCATTTATGGCACTTTATGGATATCAGCCACCATCCATCACATCATATTTAAGAGAAAATTTTAAGGTTCAAGAAGTGGAACATCACATCGAACATCAACAACAAGTCCTTCAACTCTTAGAGGATAACCTCGTGTTGGCACATAATAGAATGAAATAACAGGCATATCAACATCGTAGTGAAAGAAGTTTTGATGTAGGTGATTGGGTATTCCTACGGCTACAACCATATAAGCAAATGTCCCTCAAGCAAGCTAAGAAGGATACTAAATTATCACCAAAATATTATGGTCTGTACAAGGTGTTGCAAAAGATTGGTACTATGGCATACAAATTGGAGCTTCCTATAGCTTCTCGATTGCACCAAGTTTTCCATGTTTCATGTTTAAAGAAGGTTATAGGCGATAAGCTCCCAGTTTGAACAATATTTCCAGAACTTGACGAGGAAGGAAAAATTATATTGGAACCAGAAGCAGTCACAAAAACAAGAACTCGATAGCTACGAAATCGATCAATTTCAGAGTATCTTCTCAAGTGGAAGAACTTATCCGCTGAAGATTCCACACGGGAGGATGAGAATTTTATACAGAAGCATCCAAAACTACTCAAGCGTTGAGGACAACACTTTTTTGAAGGAGAGGGGCATGTTGGGTCCCTATAATACTAGTGATTATCCCATTACTATTTTAGTTGCATCCCATATTAATATTTTTGTGCCTCTATTATCCCCATATTGTTATTATTGTGCCCCATAGAATCCCTCTATTGTTATTTTTGTGGCTTTATATTATTATTGTTAGGTTGGCTGGGTTATATTGTGACTCCTTAGACTCCTATACATAGAAAGGAGGTTTTTTCATTTGAATGATCAAAGAATTGTTCATTTATGTAATGTAAAGGAGGCTGCCCCCTCAAAGAGGCTGAATTCTAAGGCGTTGATCTATCTTTTCTATATTTTGTTGAGCTGGTTTCATAACACGATTATAGTAAGTGTTGGGTTGATTATATGTGCGGGCATAAATGTACCATGAATGTTTTTGAAGATTGGAAAGTCCCAATGAAGGGAATGAATGAAGGGTTAGGATGTGTCATGAATGAACCATGCAACATACATTTATTCAAGGGGCTTCACCATTAAGAATTGAAGATTTTGACTCGGAAATGAGTTAAAGTCTCTGGGATAAACTAGATCATTTGGGGAGATGCAAGATCAACTTCTAAGGGACCCATTCAAAATTTCTACTAGGGAAAATTTTAATAGGGCAGTGGTTGTGGCCACAACAAAACCCAAACTAATTGACTTTGGTCAATATTGGTATTTGTTCATTAAAAAACACCATGGGCTTCATGGATAAAAGTGGGAGGAAAGCGACATTGGGGACAACATAGATCCATACTTTACCAGAGATGTTTCCTCATGGTTGAATTCAAAATCACTCTATGCATTGAAACGTGAAACTCGCCCACATGATGGATCCATATTTTTTCAGATGATGTTAATTGAATTAAAAATTGCTATCAAAATAATAAAATAAATTCAAATCAACAATGAGGCCAAAGTCAACATTGAGGCAAAAGGTCATTTGCATGAAGGGCCATTTACACTAAATCTGTTCTTGATGGCTCATGAGGGGCTAACATGTACATGAGGGAATGAACCCTAGTGGGAGAGTATCTCCTCCACTACTTTACCAAAGCTCCCATCAAGATTCTTAAATTTTTTTATTGAAGGAAGTCATCGGCAACAGTTTTATCAACAAAAGAAAGTAGGTATATTTTCTTCCTCGGAAGTGTCATAACCAATGGAAATATCATCTGGTATAGACTGTATCCACTGATTCCACCAATCATAGTTGAATCCCTCCAATTTAAGTACTGGAAAATTGGTCATGTATTCTTAAGTCAATAGTTTCATTGAAAATATGTCTCTAACTTGCGAATCTAGGTCATCGCATGGATTTTTGTTTTCCCATCAAAAGCTAGAATTCCTAATTTGTTGAGGTAAGGCTTGTTGAAGATATTGTGCTACAGATCACTCCATTGTCTTTAAACTTCCTCAGAGATTGTATAAATCCTTGAAGGAGACCTCCCCTTGAAACTCTATTGGGTTAAGCTTGTGCGATTTTCAAGGATCTGTCATTCAAATATTTAGCACTTCAAATTTTGGATCAGGTTTGACATCTTAATTGAGAATATGAGGTCATAAGAAGTTGCATATAAATGCACATATTATTGAACCATTCACATTAAAATTATTGCTCAACAAACAAGCCAATTAAAAAACAACTCATGGATCCGTGGCCATTGCCTGAAGAGGTAAGTAGAGAATACCTTGATGGATCAGACCTTGAGAGCATATTTTGACATGAGGATACATCAAACCTTGATGATAAATGGGGTCCAGAGTTTTACTATTACTATTTTTTCATTAAAAAAATAATCAGGGGATCAATTGTCAAAAAATCACTAGAAGTTTCAGGATCCATTTCATAGGCTCAAGATCTCTTTCCTTCACTTGCAAATCTTCTTCCATGTCGGATCCTTCCATTAATGATTTTGGATCTAGAGATTATCATTATAGTGACCCTAAATTTCCATTTAGCAGCACTTTTCTAAGCCTCTTTTTTCGCCTCCAAGGAGACCCTGTTTGGCAAAAAAATAAAAGGAAGGCACTCCAAGAGAAAAACATAGGTATGTCTCTATGCGTCAATGTTCACTGTCTATTTACCATCTGGATAAAAGCCCTCTAGGGTCTGTAGAATTCGCTTGGTCAAGTCTGCAACACATCTGAACTCTTCGAAGTGATTCTGCATGCACTTCTCCAAGTTGTTGAAGTGGTCTTCGAGCTCCTTTCACTAGACACTAAGGTTTACGAGGGCCAAAGAATGGGAATGGAGCTCCAGGAATTCCTTGTGGAGTCACTCCTTCTTGGATGGCACCTCATCCATGGCTTCCAAGATTGAACTCGCTAGCGGCCGATAAAATTGCAGTATGGAGCTGGAAAAATGAAACCCTAATGGAGATGGGCACATGAAACCCTGGCACAGCTCAACAAATGAAACCCTCATGCAAACAAAATTCATGATGTAGATCGGTAGATGAAATTGTGGATGTGATGCTCTATGGAGCAGATGAAGGGTGCAAACGAAAACAATGAGCCGAAATCCTCGCTAGCCCATGGAAACTAGAAATGAGGGATTTGGGAGGAAACCAAAAACTTGTTAATGGTTGAAGGATTATTTTGTGTGTGGCTTGGTTAGTACTTGTGCATGTTGGTATCCTCATCCAGTGTTGGATGGAGCCGTGTATAGCCCTAGGGTGGATAAATGTGAACGTGGAATTATTTTGTGTGTTGCATAGTTGCATTGGTGGGAAGGTTTCTAGAAAAATAAAATATAAATTTTATTGTTTTATTCTTGTGGTTTGTAAATTAATGTTTTCTATTTATGTAAAAAGAAAAAAATCAATGTTTATCTTTTATGTTCCATATTTAATGTAAAAATAAAAATAAAAGTTTGATTTCAATCATGTTTTTTTATTATTTTGTTCAATTTAAATTATACCCAGTAGATTTATACAATGTATCATTTCTAGGCTTTTTGTAATCTCTTCTTGGCTCAGGTGGCTACAACCCTCCAAGTTATGGCTCCAGGTCTAGCTATGATGGCTATTGTAGCACAGGATCTAGCTCACACTCAATAGACTTTTAAATTCTTTCTTTCAGATTAAGTAAGGGTTTTAAGGTGCACATTTACTGGAAAAATTGTTCTTTCAAACCCTAACCTCCGAATGTAGCCACATTTTCTTCTAATCTAAGTTGCAATATGATGTAGTGTAGTCCATGTGGGTGGGCCATTTTCTCCATATTAGTTCAGTAACCAGCATGAGTGAGCCTGTGCCCATGGTAGATTCCTTATGTTTCATAAAGTGGTATCCATATCCTAGTGAGCACTCAATAGATCTGATGAACACATACATACCACACCTATTGTACATGCTAGGGCTTAACGGAGCAACCTTGCTCCTGAAAGAACCAATACAGAACAAACATGGAAGGTAGGAACCAAGAACATGGAAAGGTAAGATCTTTGTAGATTTTAACCATAAATCATGAACCAAGCATGATTCATGGAATGCCAGAAGCTTTTTGACTTCTGAAGGAACCATGGAGAGGAAATATGACCATAGTAAGAACCACATTGTTATGTGAATATAGCAAGCCATGGATTCTTTTACCTTTACCTTTTGTACATAGAAATCAATCATTCCATATGTATGTGGGCGAGTACTAAAGGAAATAGTGGAGCTACACTCTCTATGTATTGCTTTACACTATGTAGTTTTTGACCTAAATTTATGGCCTAGATCTCTGGTAGTGTATCTACTAGTTTGCCCTTGGCTATTAGAGTGCGTACTTAACTACTTAAGGGAACAAAAAGAATTCCTCCACTAGACTCAGATGTTTCCATAGTAGCTGGACGTTACAAAATTATCCCTAAGTGCGCAACCTGAATTTTGAATTAATTTCACCATGTTCATTTGTTTATTGGACCACATATTCAAGTGATCTCTTAGGCACCCACCCATTCCTCGAGACCTCCTGTGGCCTGGTATTCGTCAAGACCTATTCCATATGAGTTTCTACAACCACTGATAGGAGTTTCTCTAACACAACGCTTCATCCAGAGTGTAACACACTAGGCATAGTATCCATGTCCTTCCCATGTTACATTTGGTTGGGACAGACAGATCCCCAAAACTTTCTTAGTACTTGGTATCTCCTGCAAGAATAGGTTTTCCACAAAAAGTGCCCATGAAGGCCTAGGGTTTGGCACTTCTCATAGGGGAAACCAAGGGGAGGTTACAAAACACCAATACGTATGGTAAGTTACCAAGACCCCCTCCTCCCATACTACAAGTAGGCTAGTTTTTAGCAACTCGATCCTAGTTAACTAATACAAATTAGTCTAGTTGGGTTAGTCCTGCCATCTCGAAAGCCCCATCTTGAACTCCAACTTCTGCTATTTTCACCAGGTCAATGGTCTAGATCTCATCGCCATTCTATCTAATGGAAAGGGAATAATGGGAAATATCCAAATATTTTTCTATATAATTTTCTCCTATTCTCATGATTACTGATGAAGGGAGACTAAACCATGTCAATTTGATTGTTCCATGCAAATTTCCATATCATCAAGAATAGTTATTCAGGATTTAGGTTCTTACCAGGTAAGGCTGAATGAACCTGTGGTAAATCGATTGGGCATTACCAGCAACATGAGAGTTTATGTGCGTAGGTGGCCATATCCCCAATGTGAGCACTATGATGAGGTAAGCCCAAATTCTGCAGGGTCAGATGAATCAAATTATTCATAGGATGATATAAAGTAGAGATTATTTTCTATGAACATGTTAATTCCTTACATGATTCCTTTAATTAGAGACTAAGTTCAAAGAATAGCTGATGAGTTTCAATCGACCAAATAGGATGACGTGGTATGTACTGACCAAGATAGAGTCGAAACATCAACACCTCAAATGATATATCCATTGGCAACTGATTGTACCATAGGGAAGTGCGTGTCTCTAGATGAGGTTCCACAACCGTTGATAGGAGAGGTTCCACTAAACAAGAAATAAAGCTATTCAGGATTCAGGTCCCCAAGTGCCTAGGTGTAAGGCTACTACATGTGCCTGTGGAGATCCCCATGGGGGGGCTAATTTTCACCTGTATTGTCGTGGACGAGACTGGGGAGGTTCAACCACATAGGTGTTTTTTCCGCACTATCAGGTCGAACTATCATGTAGTTATGTTAGGTCAATAAGTGTTAGTCCATAAGTGAGCCATATCCCCTTGCAGGGAAAATTTTAAGGATGAAAATTTATTTTAAAGTTTAGAAACCTTAGCTAATCTCACTAGTACATAATATGCAATTTGTAAAATGTTTGGCAATGTTTTTGTGAAATTATTAAAATTTCTAATAATATTATATAATACCTATATAAAATTTTGGTGATTTTTAAGGTAAACAAATTGTATACTATAAAATTTGGGCAAATAAATGTTCGAAAAAATGGAAATTAATGAATCTTTTTTTGGAAAAATAATGGAAACATAGCCCATTTTCTAATATTAGGCCCTAAAATTTCCCCTGACCCCTTGGACTTCTTTGATGTCGAGCGAGCCGAAGCTTTTCCATATGGTTGTTTGGATAGCCAAATGTGTTGTTCCCTATGAAGTTAGTGAGGTTCAACAAAACAAAATAGGATATTCTTTTAGTAATTGCATAGTTGATGAGGTGGTTAAACTAAACTATCCACCATGAAAGGGCACCACCATGAGAGTAGTTATGGTTGAGAGCTATGTAAACACCAATTCCTTTCTCCCTACTATTATGGTCGATTATGCGAACCCCTCCTTCCTTTTAAATAGTTAGCATGATAGTTACTCCAGAAGATCCCTCTCATTTCACATTTTTCGATAGTGTCAAAACCTAATTTTGAGTTGTTCAGTGAGAAAATCCCACATTGGTGATATCAAATGGGAAAAATAGCATTTCCGGGGGTTTCCAAAATAGTGGCAGGATGCCTTCGATTGAGAGGCTCAACGAAACTTGCATCGACATGTTGAACTTTCCTGACCCAACTATGATGGTTCACAACCAAAATGCAAACCCATCCTTCCTTCCTTGCTTCCAGCTATAGGGTTTCACCGCGTCAAGTTTTATATGGAGGGAGTTCCGCGGCTTTTCAGAGCCATTAAGGGTGTCCTATTGATTTATGAGGGGTTCACCCCACGTTAAGGTGTGCATCTATGCAAGAGGAGGGTTTCAAACCCATTCAGTGTGTCTAATGTGCCATATGATATTATTATTTTTCATAGTTTCCACATCAAAGCCAATTTACATTGTTGATAAGTATCTCCTTGGCCTAAGCATAAGAAATCCATACCATATATTTTAGGGATGAGCGTACTCCCTCTATGTGTGTGTGGATGCTGCTCTAACCTTTTGTGATAGACATAAATAAAGCTTGTCCAATATCTACATTTTACTCATCTTACATTAAGGGACAACAATAAGCTACTATGGCATGAATGAAGGCATAAAAGAAGCTAAGAACCAACTAGGGGTACAAACAAGTTCATTGAACACATAGCATTAGCCAATTGGGATTATGTTACTACTAGTAGTTGATTAGATTCAACTAAGAATTTCTTCCTGCTAGCTAAGGTTCACAGTGAAAAACTCTTCTCATCCTTACAACTATGATTGAAAGAATCCATTAGTGGGACTAGATCATCTTATCTTAAATCAAAACCCTTATCATTGGCATTTTGCAATAGTCAAAATCTATTTTTGATGTATCCGATGACCATTATGTTTCTTCATTGAGGATCAAAAAAGAAGATTCCTCGTATTTAGTTAGAATGGAATTTCCTAAAATTGATCTCTGGGGATATGCCATAATCAGCAATGGAAATTCCAACTATATGTGATATAGATGAATTATTTAACGTGTCCTTGATGAGATGAGTAAGCTCCATCCCATAGTAGAGCTACTAGTAGTGTCCAAGGATGAGCCCTACTATATTAGAGCAACCTTTCCCCTCATGAGATAACAATATGTTGTTGTTGGGAGTTACACATCCAACATTCATAAGTCTTGTGCAATCAAGAGGCAAGTGATCTCCTTAGTGCACTAAAATCATTCCCAAGACCTACCTCTATTTGTTTGAATGTGTGGAACCAATAGTCGTAGAAGAAGGCTAAACAAATGACATGTGCCCAATAAAATTGTATTTTCTGGGTTATTTTAAATGAGTAAATTTTAGGGCTTTGGTCGAAAAATAATATAGAAAATTCTCATTTCAATCTTAAGAAATATAAAAATAAAAAGTTAGAGAAGATTATCACATATCAATTTTTTTATGTGTTCAATTTGACAAGATTAATGGTGCAAGCTGAAAAATATAGTCTCTGTCGTATGCAGGGACTAAAAATAGATCTACTAAATGGGTCTAAAACATTTTATAGATAATAAACAAAGGAATCTCTCTTCATAATCAAATATCAATTTTGGTGTTCTCAAAATAAAATAGAAAATATCGATATTTTTATTTCTTAATATTCAGCCATATTCCTTCACAATCTGAATGGACATAATCTACGTTGACATCGACATCATTGATATGTTCTTCACTTACACATTTTGTTTCTTGAAAGTCTACAACCTGTGAAAAATTTGCATAGTCGGGTTCATATAGTGTATTATTTCTCAATCCTTTTGGAGGACATGTTAACAATACATACAAGTCAGTCTCAATTCGATCTTGTACATAGAATACTTGTTTAGCTTGCGATGCTAGAATAAATGGATCATCTTCACAATGATTTTGACTTAAGCATTTCTTCATATTCACCATTGTAAAACCCAAATCATTAGTTTTGATCCCTCTCTTATTCTATGCATCAATCCAATTACATTTGAACAATGTGTACTCCATACAAAAATAGCCCAATGTAATTATTTCTTCTACCACTACATAAAATGTTGTGTTTTTAAGTACAAGGTTTGCATCTTTGGAACTTGAACTCGTCATTGTGTTGGAAATAATACTGAGAGGGGGAGGGTGAATTAGTATTATCAAATCAATATAACTTTTTCATTTCCATATTAAGATTCATATACGCTACTTAAGTTAAGGAAAATTGTGTGTATACGCAACTGTGTGTAGTGCAACAAGCGTATATCAAGTAAACTTATGATTTAGTTAGTTGATCCTTAATGAGTGCATCAGAACATTATTAGCCATATGAACAGTAAACAGGAGCAGTAAAATAGAATAGATCATCACACACAAGAAGCACACATGAACACCATGATATAAGGTGGAAACCCAATGTGGGTGAAAACCACCTGCTGCAAGTCGTCTCTATCTTCTTTTAATAAGAAACTTATTTTTACAATATTTTTGCAGGGAAAATTTTAAGAACCCCCCCTAAATTTATAAATATAATAAATGGGCGAATCTCCATGGTATATAGGAAAAATGGAAGGCGATTTTATCAATAATATAATATGTATATATAATTTTTTGGCGAATCTCTCACCGGGCATGTCGAATATTTTACTCAATTATAAAATCTTGTAAGATCTTGGCGAGTCTTTCACTAAATAATAAAACTTTGTAAAGTCCTAGTGAATCTTAGCATAGGCTACATGCTAGTTTAATTCCCCCATTTAAATAGGCTACATTCCAGGTGAATACCATGGGTCAATACCATGTGCCATTTTTATTTTTATTAATTCTAATATTAGGGTTAATAATGGTTTTTTGCATGGTATTAATAACAATCTAGTCCATGGTATTTGTTCCATAGTATTTTGGCCATAGGTTTCACCTAAATATAACCCATTTTTTGAGTGTTCATAAATATAAGGTGACTTATGGAGTAAATATAAAAAAATGTTTTATTTGTTTACCATACCTCTCGTTTATTTATATTTTTATTAATTCACGATACCTCTTTTACAAATATGGTATTTGGCCCATAGGATTCACTTAAATAAAACCTCTTTCTTGAGCCTTCATAAATAGAACAAGGGTTATAGACTAAATATAAAAAGAGGTTTTATTTATTTACGATACTTCTAGTTTATTTATATTTTTATTTATTTACCATACCATTTGAGTAAGTATAAAAAGACGTTTTATTTATTTACCATACCTCCACTTTACTTATATTTTTATTTGTTCACACCCTTACATGTATATAAGGTGACTTATGGAGTAAATATAAAAAATGTTTTATTTATTTACCATACCTCTCATTTATTTATATTTTTATTAATTTACCATATCTCTTTTATAAATATGGTATTTGGCCCATAAGATGCACTTAAATAAAACCTATTCTTGAAAATGGGCGAATGGATTCACTTAAATAAAACCTATTCTTGAAAATGGGTGAATGGAAGATTGTAAGTCCTAATTTCAAGGGCTAAATTTACCTTTTTTACCCTCTCCCTTAAAATAAGGTGGGATATTTGAGGTGATTTGTAAAAATGTACTATGATACAAAATATTCGCCCACTAAAAATTTAAAACCCCTTAATTTCGCCAAAGGGCGAACATTCGCCCCTAAAATTATCCTTGTATTTTTGTACTAGTGCAATCTTATACCAGTACACAAGCTTCTACCTGTAGAAGGCTACAACCTTCTCTCATTCTCCAGTTTCTCCTGGAAGGGAGCTGCAACCCCCTTGGCTCTTGTACTAGCCGATCCTTTTACTAGTACATAGGTGCTAGCCTGTTGAATGCTCCAACCTTCACTCATTTTCCAGCTGCTACTGGAAGGGAGCTACCACCCCCTTAGCTCTTGTACTAGTTGATGTACTAGTACATAGGTACCGACCTACGGAAGGCTACAACCTTCTCTTTCTTCCTCCAGGTACCACGTTTCATAAATTTTTAGACTGGATACTCATGGAACACAACATCATAATCTGAAGGCCACGTTTCATCCAATTTTCATACTGGACCCATTAATATCATTGAAGCACACAATCAGTCAACACTAGCATCATCAATCTCTGAATCACCCAATACTGAATCACTGAAACCCAGTCAACAAACTGCAATCACCAGAACACAGAGCAGAACACAGAACTCTGCAACCATGTTCATATCTAATTGTATCATCAAAAATCATGTATCAGAGTGCATACACTACTTGGAAGAGCTGGACTAGCGTGTATACGCAACTTCACCAAAGCGAACCAGCGTATATGTCATTAATTACTTACTTATAACTTCGCTGCACTTCCTGACTCCAGACAAACCCAGGTTATTACATATACAAGGATAATACGCATGTTAGCAACCAAATCTAGTCCATTAGATCACATAAAGATAAGTCATTATGATCCTGATCCATTATAGATCTCATTCATCAATACTGAAGCTAAACACAATCAACCAAACTGAATATGCAGAATACTGACACCAATAAATAGTCATCATAACTGATCAACAACCAGAACCACCTATAACTTCAAACTTCATAGTTCATATGGTAAATGCTACTTAGATGTATCTAACCTATGTGTGTACGTGCTTTTATCATAGTCAACCAGCGTATACATCTGTAAATATTCATTCATGATTTGCAGCTATTCCAAAACTTGAGTTATACCCAAATCATAATATTTAAAGAACATTACATGTGTCAGTAACCATATCTAGAATAAGCATGATCAAATTGTATAGAGATGATTCATTCGAAGCCATTAGATCCCAATCTATCCTTAGATCGTGTTCTCCATCATCCGCTAAGCTTCCTTCTTAGCAAATCATTATGAACCCATAACCTGCCTACTAGATCTCATACTTCATCAGATATTGAAGACTTTCTGAATGCATTTTCCTAATGATCTTCTCCTCCTTTTATAGTCTTAGGCCTTACTCAATACCTTGGACCCAATACCTGGGTTCAACACTTTAGATGAGATACCATGGTCCAAAATCATAGGTCCAAATACCAAGAACTAAATACCATGGACCAAAACCCAATGTATGTGCCTTCCCTTGCATGAAAGTGCATGTATACGTATACGCACCTTTTGGTCAGCTAACCCACGTGTATACGCGGCTTTGTCAAGGGTAACCTGCGTATATCTCCTTTTCTTCATTCTGTGAGCCTGAACTGTGATCTGTCATCTTAGTAAGTTACCATCAATGACAACACCTGTATCATAATGCCAACAATCTTCCCATTTGGACTTGATGGCAAAGCTAACTTGTCATACTAAGAACTATCATCTTAATAAGTTGTCGTTGTTCATTACATATGAATGTGATTCCTTTGAGTTTCCCTGCATCCCATGTATTTTGTCACATATGATATCTTTTCTGTAGATTCATCTAGTTATATATAAGTGAGTTGTTCTGCTACAAGAGGGTTGCCATGAAGGACAACACATGCATCATAATGCCAACAATCTCCCCCTTTGGACTTGATCGAAACAACCATACCAAGTCACTCTCCCCTTTTGACATAAAGGGCAAAGGGTGGACCAAGATATTCTCTTCCTTGATATATATTCTGCTGTCCATACTCCGCTTAAGTACCTGCTGAAATTTCTAATTGAGCTCCCCCTTTGTATATGACAAGGTGTACCATTCCATCTATGCTCCCTCTGAGTACATGTTGAAATATCTGCTCTACTGAAGTGTGACGTTCATGCTCCCCGTGACTGTAAGAAAGGTCTACAAAAAGATGTTCTACAAGAAGAAACATGACTTTATACATCATACATGGCCTTCCTATCACCAAAGACTCATACATAGAACCATCTCCCAACCAAGTGGGGATATACCAATATTGACTCATCCACCCAACCAAGTGGGGATACACCAGATACCAATTGTTTATACATGACTGAAATATTACATCATATGACCAGAAGGGATTTATCAAATGACTACAACACATAGAGACAAACTGTTACATAATGATATATATGAAATTTATAACAGATACCAAATATCTCAACAAGACCATGATAGTCATCAGCAACTATCATACACACTATATGATCTGCTCCATTCTACCAACAGCATCCAGACTAGCAACCTGTATATGTCCTGTAACAAGGTATTTCTGCATATAGATATCAAATCATCCTTTTGAACATTATCATAGCCTTCCATGAATGAGTTCTGCATATTACATACAAAATCATTCACATTATATCATATGAGAAAAACACCATAGTCATCTCATCTTCATGAAGATCTGCATGATCTTATATAGCATCAATGTATCATCACTCAGGAACATCTCTCATCTGCATCAATAAACATATCAACCTATCATCATATAGGTAAGAACTCATCATCATCATGTCTCCAACAATGTGACTTTGAGTAATCATCCATGTATCCAGCATACTGTATATAGCACTAAGTATCTTGAGCTCAATATCTTTTGTCAAGACTTCTTAATATCATTAACAACAACAATCATCATCCATGTGAGTGCCAATAACTATAGGAATCATGCATCATAACTGTATTATATGTCAACAACAACATATGAGTGACTCATCATCAAGTAATGAAGTTGTGTATTTAAGCTTTGTACTTCTACTTATCCTTATGAAGATCACCATGTAAGCACCATATATGCAACATCAGAGAATCAATCCACAAGTCTGATCTGAACATCAACCATATAACCCCAAGAATCATATGAGATTTTATCATGGAAAACTCATAACCATATCATAGCAAGATGTATCATTTAGTCATATAAGCATCATCACCAAGGACTACTAACCATAATGCCAACAATGCATTATTAAACTTATATGCTCCCCGTGAACCTGTGCCATCTTATTTACTGTCAGATCTGATCATCCATATATCAGAAAGAAGTATCAGGGCATCATCATCAACAAGTTAGGATAAAAAACACTTCTAAACATCTTACAAGTATCAAGACATTTCCACACATCATCAGTAGATTGTAACCATTATCAAATAGAGCAAGTAATGGATTGAATCATATCAGACCCTTTTCCTGAGCCTGTCCCACTGCTTTTCTCAAACTGACATATACGTGATTGTGCACTGTCTAACTCACGTATATACGCGACTTATCTTTATGAAACTTGCGTATGAGATTGAGAACACTGAAGTTTTACACTTTCAGCTTCCTCTGAGTCTGTTATGTTTGTACATTGTGCTATGCCACATCTTTCTGACAATACTTCCTTCTTCTTCCATATCTTCAAGTTTGATGATGTTTTCTCCTTTTGGTATGGTGCCCGTACTTTGTTCCTGCATTCCTTTGCTATATGTCCAAGCTTGTTACATGCATAACATCTTACATGTTTCATATTCCTTCTGTAGCAATCAATAGCTTTGTGACCAAACATATTGCAAGAAAAAAAATATCCCTTAAAGTACCTGGAACGTGATGATCTTTCTGTGTGATGGTCTGGAACCATTCTACTTCTGCATCTGGCTACAACAGGTCCAAGATTATGGCATACATAACATTCAACATTATTCATCAGAGGAGTAAAAGATTTTCTTTGAAGAATTTCTTTCCTTGGTTGTTGACCTCTCATCTCCTTATTGAGTATTTCAGATTGTGCATTTGTCTTATCTTGTGAATTAGATTCACCTTCAACAGATTCATGAAAACCAAGACCAGTTTTGATAGCAGGAGACCTTTGACTACTAAGAATATCATCCAAGATCTTAGTACTACCTTGAAATCGTAAGAGCTTATCCTTTTCTTCTAAGTTATCTTTTAGAATATTTACCTCAACCTGAAGTTGCTCTTCCTTTTCACGATACTGTTTCTTCATGTTTTCTTCATGTTTTCTTCCTTCTTCCAACTAGTGTCTTAATTCAATAACTTCATTTTCTTATTTTTCAAGAGCTTGGAGAATTTCTTTATTCTGTTTATTTGATTCTTCAAGATCTTCTTTTAGCGAGAGGATGGTAGCTTCAAGACTTTCATAGTAACTGGATCTTTCTCTGAGTTTCTTGATTATTGTGCTCCTTTCATTTACTTCACTTCTTAATGATGTCACTTTATCCTGCATCTTTTGACATTGATCTTCCTTTTCCTTGAATAGCTTCCTTACCTTGTTTCCTTCCTCTAGTTGAGCTTTTAGTTTGGTAGCTTCTTCTTTGAAGGCACATTCCCTTTTTTTCAATAGATCTTGTTGATCTCTAATTTTTTCTGTAAGCCTTTTAAATTCTACCTCTATTTGATATCTTTCACCCATAACAGAAAATTCAGTTGTTTCACTATCACTTTCATTATCTTCAAATGGATGGATAAATGTGTCACTAGAGGATAACAAATTCATACCTGATAGTTATTTTGCTTGTTCATCTTCATTTTGAAGTGATTCTGAATCTGAAGTGCTTCTTCCACATATTCCCCAATCAATTCTCCCACTGTCATAGTTCTTCTGATATGTCTCCTTCTTCTTAGGTTCTTTCTTCTTAAGCTTATTTCCCATTGTTATACGGATCTCCTTCAAGCGATCAATCTTCTACCAAAGAACCTACTCTGATACCAATTGTTGGAAATAATACTTAGAGGGAGGGGGTTGAATTAGTATTATCAAATCAATATAAATTTTTCATTTCCATAGTAAGATTCATAAACGCTACTTAAGTTAAGGAAAACTGTGTGTATGCACAACTATGTGTAGTGCAACAAGCATATATCCAGTAAACTTATGATTCAGTTAGTTGATCCTTAATGAGTGCATTAGAACATTATTAGCCATATGAATAGTAGATAGGAGCAGTAAAACAGAAAAGATCATGACACACAAGAAGCACACATGAACACCATGATATAAGGTGGAAGTCCAGTGTGGGTGAAAACCACCTGTTGCAAGTCATCTCTATCTTCTTTTAATAAGAAACTTCTTTTTATAATATTTCTATACTGGTGCAGTCTTACACGAATATATAGGCTTCTACCTATAGAAGGCTACAACCTTCTCTCATTCTCCAGCTTCTCTTGGAAGGGAGCTGCAACCCCCTTAGCTCTCATACTATCCGATCCTTTTACTAGTACATAGGTGCTAGCCTACTAAATGCTCCAACCTTCACTCGTTTTCCAGCTACTACTGGAAGGGAGCTACCACCCCCTTAGCTCTTGTACTAGCTGATGTACTAGTACGTAGGTGCTGACCTATAGAAGGCTACAACCTTCTCTTTCTTCCTCCAAGTACCATGTTTCATAAATTTTCAGATTGGATACTCATGGAACACAACGTCATAATCTGAAGGCCACGTTTCATCCAATTTTCATATTGGACCCATCAATATCATTGAAGCACACAATCAATCAACACTAGCATCATCAATCTCTAAATCACCCAATACTGAATCATTGAAACCCATTCAACAAACTGCAATCACCAGAACATAGAGCAGAACACAGAACTCTGCAACCACGTTTAGATCTGACTGTATCATCAAAATCATGTATCAGAGTGCATACAATACTTGGAAGAGTCGAACTGGAGTGTATACGCAACTTCACCAAAGCGAACCAGTGTATATGTCATTAATTACTTACTTATAACTTCGTTGCACTTCCTGACTCTAGACAAACCCAGATTATTGCATATACAAGGATAATACGTATGTTAGAAAACAGATCTAGTCCATCAGATCACATAAAGATAATTCATTACGATCCTGATCCATTATAGATCTCATCCATCAATACTGAAGATAAACACAATCAACCAAACTGAATATGCAAAATACTGACACCAGTAAACAGTCATCAGAACTGATCAACAACCAGAACCACCTGTAACTTCAAACATCATAGTTCATATGGTATATGCTACTTAGATGTATCTAACCTGCATGTGTACGTGCTTTTATCATAGTCAACTAGCGTATACATCTGTAAATATTCATTCATGATTTGCAGCTATACCAAAACTTGAGTTATACCCAGATCATAATATTTAAGGAACATTACATGCATCAGTATATAGATCTAGAATAAGCGTGATCAAACCGTATAGAGGTGATTCATTCCAAGCCATTAGATCCCAATCTATCATTAGATCTTGTTCTCTATCAACTATTGAGATTCCTTCTTAGCAAAGCATTATGAACCCATAACCTACCTACTAGATCTCATACTTCATCAGATATTGAAGACTTTCTGAATGCATTTGCCTAATGATCTTCTCCTCCTTTTATAGTCTTAGGCCTTACTCAATACCATGGTTCAAAACCGTAAATAATAAATACCTTGGACCCAATACCTAGGTTAAACACTTTAGATGAGATGCCACGGTCCAAAACCATAGGTCCAAATACCAAGAACTAAATACCATGGACCAAAACCTAATGTGCACGCCTTCCCTTGCATGAAAGTGTGTGTATACATATACGCACCTTTTGGTCGGCTAACCCGCGTGTATACGTGGCTTTATCAAGGGTAACTTGCGTATATCTCCTTTTCTTCATTTTGTGAGCCTAAACTGTGATTTTTCATCTTAGTAAGCTGCCATCAAGGACAACACATGTATCATAATGCCAACACATTGTTTGAGCTTCCATACAAATGCCACTATTTTGGGTGGTTCTGTCATTCTCTATGCTTTTTGTAAGGAATGTATAACCATTGATTAGGAATCCCTTGTACTTATTAACAAATTTCCTGGGGCCACGTGCTATCCATTTAAGTGTACCATACACCTTTACATCTCCTTCCACCTGTATAGTTTTAGAGTTTTAAATGTAGTTAGAATTCATACATTCAACGTCTGAAAAATATTTAATTTCCTACATGAAAATATTCCCATATACTTATTTTTAAATACACTTGTAATATAAAAAATATCGTTACCTATTGTTTTAACCAAGTAGTAAAATTACGAGTGTGGAGTTTCTACAATAGTGCTTCATCTTTTCCTGTTTGGGTAATTGAGTTGGCAGTCTCCATTCTATGCATCATAATTCAACAATTATGGACAATAGATATGGTGACTAAATTTTTTTGATGAAATATTAATAAAATATTTTTAAAGGTAAAATATGTTAGTCTATCCATGGATCTATGTTTTTTTAAACCATAAACAAACAAACAAAAAATTACAGGCTAAATATGTTACTTACTTTCTCCATGGATCAACTTCGTTGGTGTGAAATAGAACCCACGTATGGGATTCTTCCCAACTAATGTCATCCATTTCTATAGGAATTGGAGAAGATAATGGCTTTCCATCAAGGATAACTTATTCAACTTCCTCATCCCACACTTCATTTCAACCATGTTTGGATCCAATAGCTTCCATACCTTTCAAGTATCCTCCACAGAACTTTATTGATTCATCCACAATATAGCTTTTAGCAATGCATCCTTCAGGCCTATTTTTGTTCTTAACATAACTCTTATATAATCTTATGCTCCTACAACATGAACAAAAGAGAATTAAGTAATTTCAAAAGCTTTAAAAAAATCATCTTATTGTCGTGCTTGATAAAAAGTAAAGTTTCATGTACCTCTCAAAGGGGTACATCCATCTATATGCAACCGAGACACAATATCAAATCTCACGTACCAAATGTACTTTCAAATGTAATCTTATATAGAAGAATGAAGGAGTGATGTACCTTTCAAGAAAGCACAATGTCTCCACAATATCATTTTCCAAGTTGTCAAGACTCTCTACTGAAACTGATTTTGCATAGATTTGCCTATAAAGTGAATGGATAGCTCCCTGAATGTGTGGTCTTGAGGGAAAAGTATGTAATAATTTGATTGAAGGTGAACATTAAAAAGGCACTGTTGAATTGTGGTAATGGACCTAAGAGAGGAATTGGCATTCACACTTAACCTTGGAAATTATGGGTTCACTTCAAGCAGTACTTTATTTCCTCAAAATCAAGCTACATGGATTGTTATATTTGGCATCATTGTATTAGCAATGCCTCGTTATACCTCTTTCCATGATATCTTCAACATATTCATTCTTCAATGGTCTATGGCTCATCAAAATGGATCTATAATGGTGTGGAAGTAACTCACTATGACTACATATCACCTCTATATCCAGCTTCTCAAGAAGTTTGTTCAAACCCAGATGTGATTATTTAAGGCTCATATTTTTCTAAGGTATTGGTTATATAAGTCTTATATGTAATGGAAATTCTCGGTCTTGCTATATTAGCCATGACACAGTGAACAAGGTATTAGCGATGTATATGTCATACGGACAGTAACACTTAGCAAAACTCATAAGAGTGACTTAAATTCCAAACAATAATTTATTTTAACCTCATAAATTCTAATGTTAGTGACTTTCCTAGATGAGGGAAGTAAGATATATTGAGACTAATGTGGTGATAAGTATATGTGTTGATAGTATGAATATTTGACTTCCTACAGTGACTTGATCAACACACACACACACACACACACACACACACACACACATATATATATATTCCCAATTCAAGCTGCTCATATCAGGTGAGTCAACCTGTGGAGATGTTGATTTACAGTAGGTTCATTGTGATCCAAGAAATAGACCTCAATAAATGTTTGGTGAGAAGCAGTGGAAGCATTTTATTTTTGCAATGACAATCCTCTCTCTGTTTGAGGATAATTAGTCTCCCTAAAATCTTCTATACCCAGCATCAAGTAGCAGAATAGGAATTACGTTGAAGTCATCTCTCAAGAAGAAGTAGTCCTCCTAAAAGTTTGCAAGACCTAAAGCTATCATAAAATTAAAAAAAATAGAATCTAATCTCAAGGTCACTATTATATGTACATGGTATTTTTCTATGTATGTCACCTCAAGCTCACAATTATTTATGGTCCATCATTAAGTATGACAACGATACTGCTTAGTAGCAATGGTGATACCTTACAATACCTATGAATTGATGACAAAATTATAGTCTTGTTCATAATCGAAGTTGTGAACAAGATAGATATGAACTCTAGAAATCTTGATTGTATTCATTTCAAAGGTTATCTTCTATAAAGAAGTTACAGGGATCTCTTAGCTAATGAGTTAATAATTGGTCTAATGAGATAATGAACCTTCTGTCTTTAGCAATGAACATGTGATCCTAAATTTAACATGGTATCAGAGCCAAGTTGAGGACAAGCCCAAGAAACAGTGAACGTAATTATGACAAGTATTTTCACCCAAGTAATCATCCATGAGATAGAGTTGCTCGCCCCCCTAAGAGACTACACTAGACATGAAGAAGCTCTATCAAGTACTTAATCTTTACGGCCTTGTTGACATAGACATTCACTTGCTCTGAAATTTCAATGAAATTCTAAAGTGGATAGGCCAAAGTGTGAATGATTATTTTTGGTTTATTTTTTTTCTTTGGTTTGATTTGGTTTACTTGATGGGCTATTTCAGACTTCTAGACACACACTTCTATTTTCTCTGTGGTATGGCTCGGTGCCTTATCCAGGGAAGCCTACTGTGTAAAGATAGCTTAATTTATGGAATTTGGCATGTATATAATGCAACACTAATTTACATACCTGTATGTTAATACTACAAACTCCGACAAATTCAAGTCAACTATTTGTTGCACTTTTGCCAAGATTTGTGGCATTTTTGTGGGACCAACTTCAAGCTTGGACTATGAACAAATCGGAAAGTATTTTTGAAAACGGGAGGAGGTTTTTGTTCATAACATAGAAAAAAACAAAAGGTTCTCTAATTGTTTACACAACAATTACTATCTTGGAGTTATATGTGGCACTTTGAGACCCATTTTTCACAATTTCCCCAGGCGAGAATTGCGGAAAGGGTTGTAGAAATTTTTGAAATTTGACTTGGTGGACCTTCAACTTGGCATTTTTTTACCTCAAATCTATTTGGATAATGAAGTTTGAGGATTTTTCTATCATATCCCATGATTAGATCTTCAGTTATCACATTTTTAGTTAATAAAAACAAAACCCTAGATAGTAGGATATGGACAAATTTTGGAAATATTTTATCCATGCATACTAGGGAGTGTGAGGGACAAGTGTGAGGAAACACAAGGGAGAACTCATTTAAATGCATGGAAATTAACCATCAGTGAGTTCTAGGTATGCTGAGAAGGGAGTGAAAATGTATACCAACCAGTTCTAAGCATCACAAGGCAGAACTGACGAGCCTCGGTATTACAAGAAGAATGCTGCAACTCTCGAGGCTACCAACTTTAATTGTCAACCCGTGGTTTGTACAAACTTAAGAGGTATCATCACTATATGTGAAGAATACAACATGTCCTTCATATTTTGTCATGATGTAATGAAGTGCATGTACTGAAGCCAAATCCTAAACTAATTGCAGAAAGTGAAATGTTTGAAATGGAACCTTAACATATTGTAAGAAAGGAAGTACAAGGAAGGAGACTGAAATCAAATGCTAAAACACACCATTTTCTAACTAACTACTAAGAGGATTTGGTTCAAAATAATTCTAAGTTAATATGTTTGCAATCCTACTGACCTAAGCATGCAGATTCAAACCATCAAACCTTCTACTACTGTGCATGTAAATGAATAAAATAAATCTATTTTTCTTTTTGTCTTTTTTCATGTGAGAGTGTGGGAGCTAATCTATTTTGGTGATATGGCAAGTGGCTTAGAGATGATGGTGAATGGTTAGAAGTCTTGGGAGACAAGTAGGGACCCTTTTCTAGCTTCCTAGAGGATTTTTCCTCAATTCAGCCTCAAAATAGGATTTCCTATAGGATGTCACAGGATTTCCTATAGGATCCACTGGAATCCTACAGGATCCGCTGAAAACCTACAGGATACAACCAAGAGAAAAATGATGGATGTTGATGGTGATGGAAAGCTTAGGGAAGGTGGTTAGTGGATGTAATGAGGCAAGGGAGTGCCTACGACTGCTTCAAAAGTCAAAACCAAAGTTAGGAGATGGTTGGATTTTCTCAAAAATCTTGGAGAAGTTTCCTTGTGAAATGATGAAATTGGTGAGGGTCTTAGTGAAAGTGAGGAATGATCATGGATGGATGAAGTGGGAAGGAGGTTGCTTACTATGAGATATCTCTCTACTTTCGAAACACTTGCGCTACATCAAACAATGATATTTGGCCAAAACTCATGTAAACAAGAATAATTTCAATAAGCTATAAAAACAAAGTTTAATGAGCTAGTTTTCTACTTCATGCACAAGGAAAAATTGCAGAATAAGATGAAATCATTGATGAGATCTACAGTAAGACTGAAGATAGAAGAAATGGAAATCGAATACTACTCTTGAAAACTAGAAAAATGCTAACCTAAGTGTGGAGCAAGAGGGTTAAAATGGTCTTGATGCCATCGAGGTCAAGTAGAGGCCTAATCCCAACTTCAATGATATTTTTTCTAAATTTGGGATCAAAACAGGATTTCCTACATGATGCTCAGTGACTTACTAAAGGATGTACAGATTTAATATAATTCATCAAACGACCAAGAAAATGAAATCCAAATTGGATGGGCCAATTTTTTTTATTAACTAGGATATTAGGTTACCATTCCAAGTGGAATCACTTAAAAGGACCTTTGTTAACCCATGATAAAAAATAAAAAAAACATTACTAGTCAAAAATATAGAAATTCGAGAACTAGTGAGCTAGTAAATCTAAAAAATTCTAAACCTAATCAAGTGCAAATGTAGTGGGCTAACTTTTTTTATAAACTAGAATTTTTTTTTTATCTAATGCAAGTGGAATAAACTTGATTGAAGCTCATTAGCATGGTCTAAAAAATAGCAGAAATTTATTGTTCTTTGCTAAAAAGGAGGTCCATCAATCTAGATTTGGGAATAAGAAGACTAATCCAAGCAGCTCAATGATTACTATGAACTTCCAAAGCTTTTCGAAGGATGAAATAATGCTTGTGATCCTGTAAAATAACTTACATCAACAATTTAACTCAATCCTAGAACAAGAAATCATTAATACTAAATGTAGAAATAGAAGGAAATAAAAACAAGAGATGCATGTGAATAAGCAGTGAAAAGAAGGAAAGAAAATGATACAAAAGGGCTCTAAGGCTCTTGGGATGGCCAAGCACAAGGAAGCTTAGAGCCTTATGGAGGAGAACAAGATTTAAAAGCTGAACATGACACCAATCCTCATTATTTTCATCAATAAAATTACATCCCTATACGAAAATACAATGGAGTTACAAAAATACAAGCTCTCTCCACAATAACACTAACGAAAATCTATCCATACAGGTAAATTCTACTTGGTACTTATACAAAATGATTAGGAATCACTCCCCATGAACAGAGAAAGCTTTCCCCACCAAAATCCCTTGATTAGAGGATCTGGTCCCCAATACTAAGAATCTGCAATAAATGGCAGGGAACACATTCCTAGATTTTCTCAATCATTGGAGTTCCATAATCTGCACCATAATTCCATAATATCTTGTTGATTTCCCATTTATTATTGATCCTCTTGTAGTAGGGAAGAAGTACCTAAATTATCTCCCCCTCCAAATCTTCGTAATCTTCCCAATATTCTCATAATATTCCACAAAAATAAATAATATTAGGCACAAATATACAATTATTCACAAACCTTCCCAACGAATATATTAAAGTTAAAAATAAATTATCTAATGTAAAAATAGAGGTTTAATGTGTTGAAGGATGGTAATAGGCCATAATTTATGTTTTAATTTAGAGGCATGGGCCTTAATTTATGTCTAATTTAGAGGCCCATCAAACCCCCTGCTGAAAGTGTTGCTCATCCTCTGAGAAACTTAGTGACCTCATTTTGCCTCATCCATGGCCCTAGTGGCTTCTCTCTAGTGCATTAAGAATATTCACTGCAAGTTTTGAAAAGACAAGCGAAAAAACATATTTGTGCAAAGAAAAATCATTGTTTCTTGAGACCATTAGCTTTCCTTCTTCCCCTTATTCAATATGGGTTCTTTAATATTTTTTAGTTTGGCAAGGTCTTCCATATCCTTATCAACCTTCTGCTACCTTGTTCCACCATTTGGACACCTCTAAAACCTTCAAACTACCTTTAGATGAGAACTAGGACGTCCTCTAGTAATTGCTATCAAAACTATATGAAACCGACATGAAGCCCTGTTAAAACAATAGGACACCCTTTTGAGCATAAGTGATATTCTTAGTCTAGGACAGGCCCTCAACTTGACTCCCATGCCTTTTTATGATTTTTAGGCCTTGGACAAAAGCTAGAAAGAGATTTGTGACCTCTTGGAAAACATGTTTTGATCACTGCAGTTTGAGTTTTGTTTTGATGGTGAATGCCTCATTTCCTTTTGTTGCCTTCTTCTTCTCCCTTGTGGCCTAGATGGCTACCTAATGGCCTTGGAGTTCTCTGTTTTGGTTAAGCCTCTCTTAAGCTCTGCCATCTTGGGGTTTAACATAATTTGTTCATTTCTTCCTTCTTGTAGCAACATTCTGCCTTCCTGTGGTAGTCATTACTCCTCTTTCAGGGTCTTCTAACTATATGGGAGTGATGATAAATGATGAAGAGGGATTGGATGATGATGCTAAGACTCAAAGGGAGTAGTGTAGGTTTGTGAAAATGGAGAGGATGGTCTGTTTTTTTTTTTTTTTGAAGAATGAAATGGGATTGATGAATGATGAATAGATACTAAATATGAAATCGAAGGAGGGCTTGGAGTGCTATGGTGACTCAGTCTTTGCAAAAATTTCTTCTTTTAAATACTGTCCTCATTCATTGAAATCATCACCCTTCATAATTTGACTTTCCAAAATTGCATGAGTGAAGGATTGAGTTGCAATTAACTAGTTTAAGGCGGCTAATATTGTTGACCCATCCATAGCTTATAAAACCTCATCTCTCATGCATTGAAAACAAATTTCTAACTATAATATGCTTAAGAGAAGAGGCCAAGAATATTGCATACCCGTACCTACCTGATGGTTTTTGGAGAGACCTGCACGTTATTGCTGAGTTGATGTTGATGTGCAG
This sequence comes from Pinus tabuliformis, assembly GCA_031772625.1. NCBI lineage: Eukaryota > Viridiplantae > Streptophyta > Pinopsida > Pinales > Pinaceae > Pinus > Pinus tabuliformis. The sequence goes on from CM062811.1 coordinate 958,617,961, forward strand.
TGTTGGATGGTGATGTTGATGATCCTGATGTTGCTGCTAAGCTCTAGAGGAGCTTCTTTAATCTCTGGATCTTCATGCTGAAGTTGACTATAAGTCTCTGGCTACTTCATCATCATATTCGCTCAATTTTTCAAAGAAACCCATCCAATTGTGCCTTGTGAATATCTCTATAATAGGAGGGTGCTGATGAATCCTCACTGTGTTGATGGGTTCCCCCTATCATTTTTCTTTGATCGATGGAGGTTTGTATAGGTCTGATGCCAAATTTTTTAATTATGTGTATACAATTCCCTTATGCCACAATCACTTTCAACAAGCTAGAAGGGTTTTTTATGTTCTTTTGCCTTGGGAAAATGTGGGGAAATGTAGAGCCTACCACCTTAACACTGCTTGATGAATCTAACCTCTATTTTTCTCTTTTAAAATTTCTCACTGCCAATCTTGTAGGTGTTGTTATGTATCCTGTAGGATCTCAGGGAATCTTGTAGGTTTTTAGGACATCGATCTATTTTTTCCATATCTCCCAAACGGTAAAATGGATTGACCTGAAACTTCCTGAGCATGTTACCATCATCATTATGCACCTCCCCATAAAAAACTCTTGGTTAATGGATGCATGGATTGCCAGAAAAACTAAAAATGGCTGAAGGTGATGGAGGTCAATTTTTTGGAAACCGTGCACTAGAATTTGAGGAAATTGCTTGGGCACCATAATTCATATGCATCTCCCCATGAAACAAATGTTTAAATGGATGCACAGATATCAAGAAAATGAAAAAATAGGTGTAGGTGATGGAGGTTGATTTCTCACAAAGTGTGCACTGGAATTTGTTGATATTGATTGATCATGTCACCATCACCCATATGCATCCCCTAAAACAGCTTGGCAAATGGATGCATGATTTCAAGTTATGGCAAAAACAAATTTATGCTCTATGCATTTTTGTATTCTATAGTAAAATAGAGCATCCTGTAGTTTTTTAGGACAACAAGCAAAATGAATGGTGGAATCTTGAGAATGATCGGTGGATGGTGGAAATAGATGAGGGTGATGGATTGGCATCGCCTTGGCCTTGTTGAAGCATTTTAGCAAAGGAAGGGAAAGTCAAAATTTGACTTCTTTTTACTAGGCTTGACCAATTTTTCTTTTGGTACCAACTTGTTTTTTTTTCTTGCAGATGTTGGAGAGTACATGCATTCATCAGAGAGATACATGAAGAAATTTTATTTTAAATTTTATTTCCTTTTTTTTCTTCTAGGCCTACTAGCCACCTCAAGGAGGTTTTCAACTAGTAGGTCTGCCTAGGCGCCTCAAAGGAGGTTTTCACCTAGGATCTTTTTTCTTCTTTTTTTTTCTAACCCGTTGACCACCTCATGTAGGTTTTATATGAATGTGCCAATATGAGGCACCTCCAAAGAGGTTTTCACTTAAGATTTTTATTTTTCTTCATCTACCCTACTCTACTTGAAAAACAAAATCACTTTGAAGTATAACAATAGTTCCAATAGATACATGTGCACATCAATATGCCATACAAAATGATGTGGAGACTTGAAATGTATGCTTGACATGTACCTAGATTTGAGAGATCAAATGATTTGACTTTGATGATATCAAGCACATTTGAAAAATAGGATATTGTTGCAACTTAATGACTGTCAGGAACCATATTTCAATATAGTTGTGATGCCCCTTGTCCACTTACTGATTTGGATCATCTTGGATGTGTTCTTCTTCCATGACCTTCAAATCTTCCTTTTTTGGCTGATTATTCTCTTGAATACATGGAGGATTTGATGGTAACCATGAGGGAGCTCTCTCGATCTTTGATTTTGATGCCGGCTCTTCATCAAGTGCAGCCCATGATTCTATGGTCTTCTCATTCGAATCTTCTTCTCCTATATGTGGTCCTTCAACTAAATAAAGATAATCTATTTTTTCCAATACTCTTCCTGAGCTATGGTGAATACCATTGATCTTAAGAGGAGATATTTCGAATTGTTCTACCTCAGCATTGTAAGTGGGCTGAGCTACTTTAATGTGTGGGTTTGGAAATGGTGGTACAGGTAGTTGAGTGATAGTTTATATTTGAGATGGATGTGGTTGAGGTTTTGGTTGTGGTGGAGATGAATGGTAGGGATAATATGGAATTTAGTATGGAGGATATTGAGCAAAATATTGAGGATATTATGGATGGATCCCATAAGTTTCTTGCCAACCTTGTTGCCAAGATTGGTTTTGGGGTTGAGATGGCCAATGTTGCCAAGGAAAGGGTGTGGTCCAATTACTTTAAGGTGGATGTGCATAAGCTTGAAATTGTGAATTATGCTATTGCATCATATCAGGATGAATCAGCTGCCATGGTCCTCTTGGAGGTACATAACATTACTGCATTAGGATTTGACTTTCTCCATTGTCATCTTGGTGAACTTCCTTCAACCATGGTAATGAGGAGAAACATTTAACATCATGTGATTCTCCATGGACAACACAAACATCTTTTTTCTCATTTTGTATTCTTAAAATTTCTACTTGTTTGGTTAGATTGCTAAAAAAATTTGTTTTAAAGTCATCAAACAAATTTCCAAGTTTAGATTGACTTACCGATCTTGATGCTCATTGACTTACTCTTGCCCTTCCTCTTGATATGTGTTTGCATGTGTCACAAATTTCTTTAAATGATAATTGGTATACATCACCTCTACTCATGATATCAAGGATATTAATCCATTCATCCCTAATTGTTCTAAGTAAGATGGTTTTTAGAGTGTCGTATCCTAAATGATGTAGTTTCCCCTCTTAAAATTATACATGAACCTCTCTATTAGATACTCTAGAATATCATCTTCTCTTTGATTTATTCTAAAGATTTCTTCCTTAAGATCATGATCTTTATATTTTTCCATAGATATATTTTTCATATCATTCCATGATCTTATTGAATTAGTCCCTAAACTCATGAACCATTTAAGAGCTCTATCCTTCAATGTTGCTGGAAACAATCTCAATTTTTGAGTTTTTAATAAGTAACCATAAGATCTACAAAAAAAATTAAATTCAAAGGGAATGGTGTCCAGATCCTCTCACCTTAGACCATGAAATTTTGGAAGAAAAGATGGAGAGATATTATTCATGTGCACACTACCATCAGTATCTTGAATGGGAAATCCGAGAGGATCTTCCTCATTGTCATCATCTCAATCCATTTATTCTACATTATTTGCCATCTTCTTCTTCTATCGGTAGAAGTCAATCGTGATGTGGCTCTTACTGCACCACATGATCAAATGTGGGGGAGGTTTGGTGTTGGAGAAATTTTGTTTTTGTTTTTATGATTGAATGAAAACTATAATGCAATGCAATTTTCTACTTTTGGAATTAAATATGCCTAATGTGAATTTTTTTTTTTCAAAACGTAAAAAGAATGAATCAACTAGGGAAGAAAAAAATGCATACTTTGACACTTCCCCTGCAACAATGCTAAAAAGTGTAGGAGCTCAGTATTGCAACAAGATTGCTGCAACTCCCAAGGCTACCAACTTTAATTTTCAACCCAAGGTTCATACAAACTTAAGAGGTATCGACACTATATGTGTGACATACAATGTGTCCTTCCTTTCATGTAGTGATGTAATGGAGTGCATGTACTGAAGCCAAATCCTAAAGTAATTATAGAAAATGAAATGTTCGAAATGGAACCTTAACCTATTGCAAGAAAGAAAGTACAAGGAAAGAGACTAAAATAAAATGCTAAAACACACCATTTTCTAACTAATTGCTAAGAGGATTTTCTTAAAAAGAATGCTAATTTAATATGTATGCAATCCTAATGGACTAAGCATGCAGATTCAAACCATCAAACTGTATACTATTGTCCATGTAAATGAATAAAATAAATCTTTTTTTCTTTCTGTCTTTTTTCATGTGAGAGTGTGGAAGATAATATCTTTTGGTGATGTGGCAGGTGGCTTGGAGATGATGGGGAATGGTCAGAAGGCTTGGAAGAGAAGTAGTGACCCTTTGCTAGCTTCCTAGAGGAGTTTTAATCAATTCAGCCTCAAAAAAAGATTTCCTACAGAATGTAGCCGAGAGGAAAAGGATGGATGTTGAAAGTGATGGAAAGCTTAGGGAAGGTGGTTGGTGGATGGAATGAGGCAAGGGAGTTCTTAGGACAAATTTAGAACTCAAAACCAAAGTTGGGAGATAGTTGGATATGCTAAAAAAGCTTGGAGAAGCTTCCTTGTGAAATAATGAAAGTGGTGACGGTCTCAGTGAAAGTGAGGAATGATCATGGATGGATGAAGTTGGAAGGAGGTTGCTTGCTACGAGATCTATCTCTACTTCTGAAACACATGTGCTGCATCAAATAATGATATTTGCCCAAAAATCATGTAAACAAGAAGAATTTCAATAAGTTAGAATAACATAGTTTAATGAGCTAGTTTTCTACTTCATGCACGAGGAAAAATTGCAGAATAAGATGAAATCATTGATGAGATCTACTATAAGACAAAAGATAGAAGAAATGGAAATCAAATCCTAATCTTTAAAACTAGAAAAATGCTGATCTAAGTGTGGAGAAAGAGGGTTAAAATGGTCTTGATGACATGTAGGTCAAGTAGAGGCCTAATCCCAGCTTCAATGGTTATTTTTCTCAATTCAGGCTCAAAATAGGATTTCCTACATGATTCTATAGTGATTTACTAGAGGATGTACATATTTACTATAATTCATCCAATGACCAAGTAAATCAAATCCAAATTGGATGGGAATTTTTTTTTATTAGCTAGGATGTATCACGTCCCCATTCCAAGTGGAATCACTAAAAAAAACCTCTGTTAACCCATGTTCAAAAATAAAATAAAAATTACTAGTCGAAAATTTAGAAATTCGAGAATTAGTGAGCTAGTAAATCTAAACAATTCCTAACCTAATCAAGTGAAAATGCAGTGGGGTAATTTTTTTTATGAAATAGAATTTTTTTGTGATCTAATGCAAGTGGAATCAACTCGATTGAATCTCATTAGCATGCTCTAGAAAATAGCATAAATTTATTGTTCTTTGCTAAAAAGGAGGTCCAACAATCTAGATTTGGGAATAAGAAGACTAATCCAAGCAGCGCAATGATTACTATGAACTTCCAAAGATTTTCCAAGGATGGAATCATTATTTTGATCCTACAAAATAACTTACATCAACCGTTTAACTCAATCCTACAACAAGAAATCATTAATACTAAATGCAGAAATAGAAAGAAATAAAAACAAGAGATGCATGTGAATAAGAAGTGAAGAGAAGGAAATAAAACGATACAAAAGGGCTTTGAGATTCCTGGGATGGCCAAGCCCAAAGAAACTCAGAGACCTATCAAGGAGAACAAGATTTAGAAGTTGAACATGACACAAGTCTTCATCATTTCCATCAATAGATTTACATCCTTGCAAGAAAATACAATGGAGGTGCAAAAATACAAGCTCTCTCGACAATAACACTAATGAAAATCTATCCCTAGAGGAAAATTAGACTTGGTACTTACAAAAAATGATTAGGAATCATTCCCCATGATTGGAGGAAGCTTTCCCCACCAAAATCCCTTGATTAGTTGATCTGGTCCCCAATACCAGGAATCTGCATTAAATGGCAGGGAACACATTCCTAGATTTTCTCAATCATTGGAGTTCCACAATCTGTGCCATAATTCCATAATATCTTGTTGATTTATTATTTATTATTTATCCTCCTATAGTATGGAAGAAGTGCCTAAATTACCTCCCCCTCCAAATCTTCATGATATGCCCAATATTCTCATAATATTCCACATAAATAAATAATATTAGGCACAAATATCCAATTATTCATAAACCTTCCTAATTAATATATTAAAGTTAAGAATAAATCATCTAATGTAGATAGAGAGGTTTAATGTGCTAAAGGATGGTCATTGGCCTTAATTTATTTTTAATTTAAAGGCATGGGCCTTAATTTATGGCTAATTTAAAGGCACATCAATAACTAGGTCAAAATGCTTGGAAATGAACAAATAAGAGTGCATTGTGCTGAGTGTCAGTGAATTGCAGGTGTCCCAAGGACGAATTGTGTTAGGATAAGTTTAGAATAATACTTGAAGGAGGCAAGACTATGGTCGTAATAAGTTTTGTAGAAAGTAGTTTTAGAGAGAGGGAGAGTTTGGGTTTGGCACAACATTGTTTTGTCAATGACTTGGTTGTGTTCCCGGGCTGGAAAAAAGGTAAGGCTATCTATGAGGGCATGATAGCTAGGGAGTGCCAAGGTGTTCCAGGGAATTCTAGGAAGTACTAACACATGCTAGACAGTTTCGAGGCATTTTAGGCATGCCAAGACATACCAAGTGCTAAGGCATGCCAAGAAGTTCTAAGCGCCAGGGTGTGGCATCAACACATGCTAGCTAGTGTTAGTGCCAAGTTACAGGGAAACACAAGGGAGAAATAGTTTCAAATGCATGGAAATCAATGAATAAGAGTGTGACAAAGAATGTTAGCTAGCGAGTATGAGGTGTGATAAGTGTCAGGGAGTGCTACGAAGTGCCAAAGCATACTAAGAAATGCAGTGGATGCTAACACATGCTACACAGTTCAAAGGGATTATTAGATGTGCCAATGCTATGGCATGTAAAGATGTAAAATTTGTTTCTGAATTGTTTCATTTTACAACCACGGTTGGATGTGAGCCTTTTCTTCATAACTTGTTAAGTTGGATAAGTTTAAATTATACATGAGTAGCCTAAGATGAGTTATAGGAAGTTCTTAGGTGAACAAGCCATAGTCTAGTTGTAGTAATTGTAACTTGGTCAAGGTGTTGTTATAATTAAGTTGTTGTTATAGTTGAGGTAGGATTTTGTTGGGTTCCCATGTTGCAAAAAATGTAAGGGTAGTTGTGAGAACATGATAGCTATGGAGTACCAAGGCGTGCTAAGGAATGAAAAGGTGTGCTAACACATGTAAGACAATTTTGTTGTCTGATGGCTTGATTTAATTTTATGGTGTTATTTTTACTGTCCTCTTTGCATAGCAATATTTTTCCTACGTCATTTGTTGACTCATAGGGAAACTATATTGTTATGACTTGAGGGAAATGTTACACAATAATTACTTCTTAACAAATTGACTGACTATAACCACTATGACCTTGGACACATAATGAAGAAGACTCCACAACAATGGTCTTAAATTGTCATCTATTGACAAAACATATAGTAACAGGTACATAGTGTTATCAAAAACTCATTGGAATGATCACTGATGACGAACATTTTTTGACCGTTACCGAAAGTAACCAAAAAAAACATTGCTCAGGGTCAAATAAAATATCGTCACTAGAAGTGTCACCAAAGAGAGAATTAGTGATGGGCCTTTAATGACCCTCACCAAAAGTGTCACCAAAGAGAGAATTAGTGACAAGCCTTTAACGACCCTCACCAAAAGTGTCATTGAAAATGGCTTCGGTGAAAAACCTCAAAGGACCATCACGATATACACTTACAACAACGTTTTTCTAAAGACCATCACCATATGCGACATTGGTGACAGACCTTAAAGGTTTGTCACAGGCATGAATAATCATAAAAAATTCATTAGAATGAGCAATGGTGATGAACATTTTTTTATCGTCACAAAAAGTAACCAAAAAGAGCATTGGTTAGGGTCAATAAAAGATCGTCACTAGAGGTGTCACCAAAGAGAGAATTAGTGATGGGCCTTTAATGACCCTCACCAAAAGTGTCACCAAGAGAGAATTAGTGATGGGCCTTTAATGACCCTCATCAAAAGTGTCATTGAAAATGGATTTGTTGACAAACCTTAAAGGACCATCACTATATACACTTACAACAAAGTTTTTTTTAAATACCATCACCATATGTGACATTGCTGATGAAACTTAAAGGTCTGTCACAGGCATGACCCTCACCAATGACCTTTTTTCTTTTAGTGTAGGATGATCCCCATTGTATATCATCAAACTATCATCAATATATATCTATTATATCGACATCAATTCATTCCAAAAACACCAAATAGAATTCCCCCATTTCAAAACCCTTTTTTATTATTCCCACTTCTATAGGAATTCTTTCCTTACACACAATAGAGTTCCATTGAAACAATGAATTGACTCCCTCATTCCTTAAATATCCTATGATGATTCCCTCTTACACGAATTTTCCTTCTCACATTGATGAGGCTCCCTTGACTTCGAATCCTTCTCCAGCCATTCTACCCTCCATAGCATTTCATTCATGTGGCACTTGTGATCCCCCTATCGTTCAAGTTCCATTTCTACATCCCATAGAAATTATAAAAGAACACCTTGTAACAAGCTACTCTTACACTCCTTGGTTTTAATCTTAGAATTGCAATATACTGCGTCATCACCACACAACCCTTCAAAACCATACGTACATATGGTTCTTAACTATACCAGAGTACCACCAACAACTTTGCAAGCTTTGATCCCTTCGCCTCTTGAACCTCCTTCCCCAAATCCCATGACCACTAGACAAAGGAGTCAATGAAAGTCTTCCCAAAACTAGGAACCACTTCCCCATAATGGAAGTACACAAAATCACTATGACCATCTATCAATAGTTCTCGTTCATGTGTCATTTTTGGGGTTAAGGAACAAAACAAAAATCTATATTGAGATATCTACAATACACAAGACTACTAACTTACCTCCTATTCCATCTAGTCCTTGCCCACAAGGATATCCACAAATTCGTAGGTTGCATACAAGCCATCCATGTTCCATCTGTGTTTTCTATGGTCACTACACTCATCATTGTCTAGATTTACTAAGGTATCTTGACACTTTCCTTGTACTCACTCAACCAAAAACATCACTTCCATGAGGCTATAATCATTTTAAAAGAAATTAATATTGTTAACAAAATTACTTAACTTTCTTTTATCTTAGAAGATTAGGCTCCATAGAGTGAAGGCCATTCCTTCTCCAATGTCAGTCCTTTAACTACTCTACTTTTTCCATCACCATGACTACCTAAATCCTCAACATCCACCTCGTTCCCCTCCCATGCTACGAGAAACATGGTTGTATGGACCATGATGATCTTAGATCAACCTAAAGCAGTCAACCATAGGTGCTCCCTACGTACAAACATCATGTCCTCCTTTGTGTATTCTTTGGCCTTATTCTAGATGCCATCAGAATCAGCATACACAAGAACAATGTCCTCAACAACACACCATAACCATCGTTCCCCACTCATCTTATTCACATGTCTCTTAAGGGGGACCTCCACTTTCACGTCCGTGATGATGATAGCGATGTACTTCATGTTCCTGGAAACATTGTGTACCTATAGCACGTAATCAAAGAAACTGCCACAAATCGCCTTCACCAGCTATAAACCCTTGCAAAACAACATTCCATATCTATGAACTCCTACACCATCCCATGTTTCTTTATGAACCTCCATGCCAATTGATTCATGAATTCCAAGTTCATATGCATTTTCATCATGTAAGAATGCAAAAACTTTACTTCTCTCTCGATGAGTTTGATGAAGATGAAGACCTCCCCACATGATGCCATTTTTGTCTCTTTCGATGGATCTTAAGAGATATACTACTTTGAGAAACTTACTCTCTCAGCTATGGTTGACTCTCCCCCTCATTTAGCAGACCATGTTGGGGGGGAAGCAAGTACTTCCTATTAATCTCTACCAAATGAAACTCAAGCGCCTTCTAGACTTGACTATGGAAAGGTTTCCATGGAAAATTGTTATGCATTATATTAAAGTGATGATTATGATCACCCTGTATTTTTTGTTATCAAGTGCTGATTTTCCATCACTGTTATTAGGGAATATGGTCGTCCCTAAGGCCCCTTCTAAAATACCTATACTCTCAACCATCATCACCTAGGATGAAGATATTTTGGAGGATCTCACTACACCTAACTATCCTTGGGATGACATGAATCATTGTTTGATGTTTTTACCCAACCTATAAATCATCCCCATAGACACATCCATAAGTTAGTGTTTCATGGAAAATAAGGATTTTTTTCCACCTGATGATGCTGACTGGTTTAAGTATATGATATTTACTCCTGGCACTTTTCAAGAGGGAAATTTGAACAACATACTCCCCACTACTCAATTCAATATTTCACAAACATGTGGTGTCATGGAAAACATTATCCTCAGAAGATGTTTCTCCTTCTAAGGGCTGAGTTCTTACAAAGAACTATTTGAACAATTTCTTGACATTTTTACTTGGAAGCAGTCATAGATGTCAAGACTTGACCCCTCCAAATGATGAACACCTACACCAAAATCAACGAGCCATTTTCCATGCAAAAGCATCAGCCACTAAATTTAAGGTAAAGAATCTATAATTATCTTCTTTTCTTTACCCTATTGAGTAAACTTCATGGGTTTCTAACCCTATTCTCATCAATAGTGTTGGAAATAATACTGAGAGGGGGGGTGAATCAGTATTATCAGATCAATAAAACTTTTCAATGCTCAGAAACATATACGCTACTTCAGTTAAGTGAACCAGCGTGTACACGCTACTGTGTCTAAAGAAACCAGCGTATAACCATAAATCTTATAATTCAGTTAGTTTATCTTCAGTTAAATGCATCAGGACATTATTCATCATTTTAAGAGTAAACAAATGCAGTATAGCAGAACAGATCATCACACAAAAGCCACACACATGAACACCATGATATAAGGTGGAAACCCAATGTGGGTGAAAACCACCTGCTGCAAGTCGTCTCTATCTTTCTTTAATAAGATCTTCAGTTTACAATATTTTGTACTGGTGCAGCCTTATACCAGTACGCAGGCTACAACCTGCAGAAGGCTTCAACCTTCTCTCGTTCTCCAAACTTCCTTGGAAGGGAGGTCCAACCCCCTTTGCTCTAGCTAAGATACTAGTATGTAGGTGCTGACCTACAATCTTGTTTCCTTCAGGTACCACTTTTCATCAATTTTCAGACTGGATACTCCTGAAGCACAACATTACAATCTGAAGACCATGATACATTCACAAATCATATAACAACCAATACTAGCATCATCAATCTTTGAATCACTGAACCACTGAAACCCTGTCAAACCCTGTCACCAGCACACAGAGCAGACTACAGAACTCTGCAATAACAGTCAGATCCAGCTGCAACCCAAAAATCAAGCTCCAAAAGATATATGCCACTATAATGAAGGCAACCCGCGTATACACGCGGTTTTACCGAAGACAACCTGCGTACAGATCTAAAAATAAATTTTCATAACTTGCAGCTGTACCAGATTTCAGTTATACCCAGAACATAACCTTGCGTCAGTATGCAGATCTAGAAATTTGCATAATCAACCATATAAAGATAGTTCATTTCAAACCATTTGATCCCGATCTCTCCTTAGATCTTGTTCTCCATCAACCGATGAGATCTCTCCTTAGCTCAGATCAAGCAATACACCATCAACCAATAACCTGCATACTGGATCTAATACTTCATCAGATATTCAAGACATTTCAGATGCTCTTGCCTAATGATTTCCTTCTCCTTATATAGCCTTAGGCCTTGTTCAATACCAAGAGCCAAAACCATAGAAATCCAATACCATCATCCTCAAAACTAGGGATCAACATGTTCGTCGAGACACCAAGGTCCAAAACCATAGGCACAACTTCCAAGGAATAACCGCCACGGACCAAAAATAAGTTTTCCACACACACGCGCTTTTACTGAAGCCAACCTGCGTGTACACGCGACTTGGGCTTGATGAACCTGCGTATATGAATTTTTTCTTCTTCTTATAGTCTGATCATCAATTCCTTGCTGCTGACCTTCTGCACTATGTTTTGTCATCAGTGTGGTTTGCCATCAAGGACAACATGTGTCTCATAATGCCAACAATCTCCCACTTTGGACTTGATGGCAACCCCAAGATCCTTAGAATCATTCTCCCCCTTTGTCATCAAGGGCAAAGGGCTGTGCTCCCCCTGAGTACATGCTAATGTCTCTGCTCTGCTGTGCTGAACATGCTCCCCCTGACTGTAGGCAAGATCTGCAAAAGATGTTCTTCAAACGAACCAAGACTTATACACCATAAGGGACCTTCCTATTACCAAAAGACTCAATACATACATCCATACTCCCAACCAAGAGGGGATACATCAGAAACAACCAAATATATTACATCATTCATCCCAGGCATAGTGGGGAAACCAACATAGGCCGTTACATGACCTTGACATCATAAAAGAGATATCACAGAAGAGATACATGACATAGAGACAACAAATCTAGACCAAGACTTATGAAAGTCACAAGCAGCATCTGATACACATCTTTTAGATCAGCAACCAAGATTTCCTTCTGAGCTCCTTCTCCTGAAACCAACAACCGTTGTGTACTAGAACCAAAAGCATCTAAATGCCAACAATGCTTTATGAGACTTTAATCTGCTCCTCCTGAACCTGTGCCTGCTGCTCCCTCTGAACCTGTACCTGAAGAATTCTGGCATACCCATCTCAGACCTTCTCCGACCGGAGTCTGCCCTTGTTGTTCAGAACTCCATATACGCGACTTCTCCTGCAGAAAATGGCGTATGCACGCGGATATTCTTTCTGCAACACGCGTACACCATACACGCGACTTTCCCAGCATAAATCTGCGTATATACGCGGATATCCCTTATGTAACTTGCGTATACCAAATTTTCTGTAGAACAGACAAGCTTCAACAGCAGTATGAAGCATCAACTACTCCCAGCTTTTGTCTGAGATATTCAAAAGTTTCCCTGGGCAGTGATTTCGTGAGAATATCAGTAACTTGTTCCTTAGAAGGAACATACTCCAACTTGACCTTCTGCTCAAGCACTTGCTCCCGAAGAAAATGGTACTTGATTGGTATGTGCTTGGTCTTTGAGTGCATGACTGGATTCTTTGAAATGCTTATTGCACTTGTATTATCACATAAGATAGAGACTGGTGAAGTGTAAGTGATTTGAAAATCCTGCAAGGTCTGCATCATCAAAAGAAGTTGTGTGCAACAAGATGCCGCAGCCACATATTCTGCTTCGGCTGTAGATAAGGCAATCGAACTCTATTTCTTGCTGAACCAAGATACTAATCTGGAACCCATGAAGAAAGCACCACCACTTGTGCTTTTCCTATCATCCACACTTCTGGCCCAATCTGCATCTGTGTAAGCATGAAGAGTGAGATCTGTATCTCTAGGATACCATAAGCCATAGTTTTGGGTCCCTTGAAGATACTTGAAGATTCTTTTGACTGCCTGAAGATGAGTTTCCTTTGGGTTGGCTTGAAATCTTCCAACAATTCCTACTGCATGCATAATATCTGGTCGGGTACCTGTCAAATAAAGCAAACTCCCAATCATGGATCTATAAGTTGGTTGATGAACTGCTGTTGATTCATCATTTGCACTGAGGCTGCATCCTGTAACCATGGGTGTACATACTGGCTTTGACTCTTCCATGCCATACTTCTTCAAGATCTGCTTGAGGTACTTGGTTTGAGACAAGAAGATGCCTCCTTCATTTTGTTGGATTTGCAATCCAAGAAAGTATGTCAATTCTCCAAGTAGTGACATTTCGAATTCTTTCTGCATAACCAAGGCAAAGTTTTGACTCATAGTCTCTTCATTGCTGCCAAAGATAATATCATCTACATAAACAACAAGTATTAGTAATTTGATATTTTCAATTTTTATATAGAGATTGCTATCTGCTGATCCTTTTGAAAAGCCTTGTTGGTGAAGATATTTGTCCAATCGATAGTACCAAGCCCTTGGAGCTTGTTTGAGACCATAGAGATCCTTTTTTAATTTGCATACAAGGTTTGGATCATTCCCAAGAATGAAACCATCTGGCTGCTCAACATATACTTCTTCTTCTAAGTCTCCATTCAGAAAGGCTGATTTCACGTCCATTTGAAATACCTTGAAGTTTTGAAAGCTTGAGAGAGCAAGGAACATTCGGATGGCCTCAAGTCTTGCTACAGGAGCAAAGGTCTCCTCAAAATCTATCCCTTCTTGCTGCGCATACCCTTTACAAACAAGTCTGGCCTTGTTTCTAATTACTTCTCCATTTTCATTCAATTTATTCTTGAAGACCCATTTTGTCCCTATGACATTCTTGTCTTTTGGTCTAGGAACCAGTTCCCAAGTGTTGTTCCTTTCGATCTGCTCAAGTTCTTCATCCATTGCTTTGACCCAACATTCATCTTTGCATGCCTCTTTCACATTTTGTGGTTTAGTGGAAGAGAGTAATGCCAAATAGCTTAAGGCTTCTGCAATTCTTCTTCTTGTTTGTATTCCTGCTTCTTTCTGCCCCACAATCTGAGATTCTGGATGATTCTTTTGAACATATCTGGATGGAGTCTTCTCTTCTATTCTTGCCTGCTCCTCTGGTTCTTCTTGAGGTTCTTCTTCTTCATCATTCTGCCTTTGAGTGTAGCCTTCATCTTCTTCAATGTCTTCATGATGAACTTGCCTAGGAATATATCCCTTCTCATCAACCATTACATCAATGCTGTCAACAATTCTGCCAAGTCTTTTATTGTAGCACTTGTATGCTTTGCTATATGGAGAATAACCAAGAAGAATGCCTTCATCTGCTCTTGGTTCAAGTTTGCCAAGTTGCTCATCAGTATTATTAATATAACATTTGCTCCCAAATATTTTGAAGTGCTTCACCGAAGGAGTCTCACCACTCCAGAGCTCATGAGGTGTTTGAGTACTGTTTACTCGGACATTTGTTTTGTTAAGAATAATAACCGCAGCATGTGCAGCTTCACCCCAGAAAATTGTGGGAGTACCTGATTCATCAAGCATAGCACAAGCCATTTGTTGGATTGTTCTGTTCATTCTTTCCACCACCCCATTTTGCTGAGGAGTTATAGCTGTAGAGAATTCTCTTCTTATCCCATGTTCTTCACAGAAATCGAAAAATTTGTTTGAGGTAAACTCCCCACCTCTGTCAGATTTGAGGCACTTAATTTTGTGTCCTGATTCATTTTCAACCAAGGCTTTGAAGGATTTGAATTTTTCAAATGCTTCATCTTTGTGCTTCATAAGTCCTAACCAGACAAACCTGGAGAAATCGTCAATGAATAATATCAAGTATTCTTCTCCTCGAGGTGTTCTTTTTCTGAATGGACCACATGTATCTGTATGTACTAGCTCAAGAGGCATGCTACCTGATCCTTCCTTCTCTGGAAAGTTAGTTCTGGTTTGCTTCCCAAACTGACAAGATTTGCATATAGTGTTGTCTGGAATTTTGATATCTGGAAGACCATGAACTGCCTGATATTTGCATGCTTTCCTTATTTGTGAAAAGCTTAGATGCCCCAACCTTCGATGCCATAGCCAGTGTTCATCATCCTTGCTTAAATAGCATTGTTGTGGTCCTTCTTCAAATATATATAGGTTATTTGGAGTCCTTCTTCCTTTGATCATTGTTTTACCTGTATCAAGATCATGAACACAACATCCATTTGATCTAAATATTACCTCTGTTCCTTGATCGCACATCTGACTGACACTCAGAAGATTATGCTTCAATCCATCAACATACAAAACATTTCCAGCTTTGACCTTCTCTTTCAATGGAGCCACACTTTTTCCTTTTATGGCTGCAGAGATATCGTTTCCAAAAGAAACTTTCTTCCCCTTTTCTAATGCGGTATATGACTCAAGCTTTTCTTTGTCCCCTGTCATATGCTTCGAACATCCGTTGTCAATGTACCATAGACTTTCTTGACCTTCTGCATAAAAGGCTATCCCACATCTTTTTGGTTGTGGTTCCTTTATTCTCCATGTTCTGACATTTGAGTTTTGATCCTTCTGAATTGTCTTCCGGAACCTGCTCCTGCATTCAGAGTCTTCATGACCAAAGTTATTACAAATAGAGCATTCAACTTCATTTTCAAGAACCGAAAAGTTGTTATAAGTCCTTTTCATGGTTTCAGTCATTCTCCCTTTCTTTTGAGCTTCTCTAGTCATGATTGTCTTGTATGCAACACATTGAGCTGCTTTGTGACCGAAGTTATGGCAAGAAAAGCATTGGCCATTAAAGAAACTTCTGCGATAATCAGATCTATCATCCAACCGATTGTAGCTTCTATTTATTCTTGGAGCAAATTGGGAAGATTTTACCTGTGGCTGATTGTAGCTTCTGTTTGTCCTTAAGGCAGTTTGTCCCCAAATTTCTTGATGGTCTTTATTTGTTCTTGAGGTAAACTGTCCCTAATTCACCTGATTACTTTTATTTGGCCTTTGCTCGCTTTTCCTTGCTGCATCAAGATAACTTTTAGAGGTAGAGGCTTGAGATGTTTCTCCATTATATCCGAGACCTGTCTTGATCAGAGGAGATCGCTGCACATTGATAATCTCATCCAAGGTTTCAGATCCTTTAACAAATTTAAGATTAATAGCTTTTGTTTTCTCAATCTCTTTTCTAAGACCAACAATTTCACCTTCTAGTTTTTCAAGATGTTTTTCCTTTTCATCAATTTGAAATTGTAGAGTATCAATGATCATATTCTTTTCTTCTATACATCTCTTGAGTCTAGTAATTTCATCATAAAGGTTATCCACATCTATAGCATCCATATAATCATCATCTTCAAATGCCATTAACAACTTATATTCATTACCTCGTTCATCTTCATCACTATTCGATAGACCATCACTATCTCCATGAGTGTAGTAGCTTTTCTTATTTGCACTCTGTTTCTTGTTCCATCTAGCAGGTTCCTTTCCTTTATCCTTATAAGGACATTTTGCAGCATAATGACCTACTCTTCCACAAGCAAAGCATTTAAAAGGTAACTTACCTCTTAACCTTCCAAAACCCCTTTGAAGATTTCTGACAAAATTTGATTGTTCTTCCTCTTCTTCTGGGACGTGGCTTGCTTCATAATAATCTTCTTTGCCTGATGCCTTGAAAGCAGCTTCTCTTCTGTCTGATGGACCTCCCTTTCTCATTTCATAAGCAGTTAGAATTCCATGTAGCTGAGACATAGTAAGAATTCGTAGATTTTCCTTTTCTTCTATTGAAGATACTTTAGATTCAAACTTGGGGGACAATGATCTTAGAAACTTTTCAACCACTATAGCCTCTTTTATTTCTTCACCCAAATTTTTCATACAATTAACAATCTCATCTACCCGAAGAAAATAGTTAGCCACACTTTCATCATTATACATCTTGAGAGTCTCATACTGAATCCTGAGAGTTTGAAGTTTAGCACGCTTTACCTGTTCATCTCCTTCATAGCTCGTGACAATTTTGTCCCATATCTCTTTTGCGGATTTGTAGTGCATTACCTTCATGAATTCCGTTTGGGATATACATCCTAATAGGGTACTGACTGCTTTTGCATTTGTTTCATACTTCTTTTTCTCAGCTGCATCTGTAGGAGTAGCTGAAGGAAAAACGTAGCCTGTTTCTACGATGTCCCAAACTTCTGTACCAAGATATTGAAGATAGGCAGTAACTCTTACCTTCCAATAATTGAAGTTTGTCCCATCAAAAACCGGTGGCCTGATTGATGCTTCTCTCTCGTAGTTACTCATGATGAACAATCTACCTTCAAGCGATCAAGCTTCTCTGAAGGACCCGCTCCGATACCAATTGTTGGAAATAATACTGAGAGGGGGGGTGAATCAGTATTATCAGATCAATAAAACTTTTCAATGCTCAGAAACATATACGCTACTTCAGTTAAGTGAACCAGCGTGTACACGCTGCTGTGTCTAAAGAAACCAGCGTATAACCATAAATCTTATAATTCAGTTAGTTTATCTTCAGTTAAATGCATCAGGACATTATTCATCATTTTAAGAGTAAACAGATGCAGTATAGCAGAACAGATCATCACACAAAAGCCACACACATGAACACCATGATATAAGGTGGAAGCCCAATGTGGGTGAAAACCACCTGCTGCAAGTCGTCTCTATCTTTCTTTAATAAGATCTTCAGTTTACAATATTTTGTACTGGTGCAGCCTTATACCAGTACGCAGGCTACAACCTACAGAAGGCTTCAACCTTCTCTCGTTCTCCAAACTTCCTTGGAAGGGAGGTCCAACCCCCTTTGCTCTAGCTAAGATACTAGTATGTAGGTGCTGACCTACAATCTTCTTTCCTTCAGGTACCACTTTTCATCAATTTTCAGACTAGATACTCCTGAAGCACAACATTACAATTTGAAGACCATGATACATTCACAAATCATATAACAACCAATACTAGCATCATCAATCTTTGAATCACTGAACCACTGAAACCCTGTCAAACCCAGTCACCAGCACACAGAGCAGACTACAGAACTCTACACTAACAGTCAGATCCAGCTGCAACCCAAAAATCAAGCTCCAAAAGATATACGCCACTATAATGAAGGCAACCCGCGTATACACGCAGTTTTACCGAAGACAACCTGCGTACAGATCTAAAAATAAATTTTCATAACTTGCAGCTGTACCAGATTTCAGTTATACCCAGAACATAACCTTGCATCAGTATGCAGATCTAGAAATTCGCATAATCAACCATATAAAGATAGTTCATTTCAAACCATTTGATCCCGATCTCTCCTTAGATCTTGTTCTCCATCAACCGATGAGATCTCTCCTTAGCTCAGATCAAGCAATACACCATCAACCAATAACCTGCATACTGGATCTAATACTTCATCAGATATTCAAGACATTTCAGATGCTCTTGCCTAATGATTTCCTTCTCCTTATATAGCCTTAGGCCTTGTTCAATACCAAGAGCCAAAACCATAGAAATCCAATACCATCATCCTCAAAACTAGGGATCAACATGTTCGTCGAGACACCAAGGTCCAAAACCATAGGCACAACTTCCAAGGAATAACCGCCACGGACCAAAAATAAGTTTTCCACATACACGCGCTTTTACTGAAGCCAACCTGCGTGTACACGCGACTTGGGCTTGATGAACCTGTGTATATGAATTTTCTCTTCTTCTTATAGTTTGATCATCAATTCCTTGCTGCTGACCTTCTGCACTATGTTTTGTCATCAGTGTGGTTTGCCATCAAGGACAACACGTGTCTCATAATGCCAACAAATAGAAAACCAGGTACTATATGTGTATTCATTTCTTTTTGGGATATCAATGCATCTTTCCCCAAAGATAATCACTGCATACCATTTATCATCTAAGTCATTTATATGTATGCAAGTCATGAAGTTCTCTCCCTCATGGATTGCTTCTTTGAATACAATTAAATTCATATATGTCCGTTGGGAAAAAATAAAACAACATTTACCACACCTTGTGACATCTTTTCCTATTGTGTTATTCCATCTAGACTCATGAATGTTAGCACTACTTTTCAAAGTGCTATGTCTTGTATATTTCAAAATTTGGCCCATATCATCATTGCATTCCTTAATGATCTTAACACTTTCTCCAAGAATCACTAGACACATATCAAATATCTTTGCAATATCATCTTCTCTTGCCACCAATATAATACCCATTTCAATCCCCTTAAATGCTTATTTTGTGCTCTTGCAGATTATTTCTTGAGACTTAGTGTTTCCTAAAATGATATTCAGGTGGACCCATTGAAATTTCAAGCCATTCTTGAATACTTTCATGTCAAATGTGCCTATATTTAGAGAGCCTCCAACGTAAAGCCAATTCCCTTTTCCAATTTATCCCATATTATGCAATCTGAGCCCATTTATTTCTTTGTCTCTTGGACCAAAACATCCCCTTATATTGGGATGACACTTCCCAATGATATTTTGATTCACCTAAGCAAGCCCTTGCTATCACCCCCTTAATATATCCTACTGATTTTCAACACAATTTCATTTGTATGTGTCTGCTTTTGATTGGGCCATGATGAGTGTTGTAGTTCGGGAGAATGATGCCAAAATGGAGCATTTTATCCACTATATTAGTAAAACCTGTTGGACACCTAATTCGCTAACGGTTGGTGTGGAAGCTGAAGAGCCAAAGGGAGTCCAAGAGACAACTTGGAATATGAATCCAAGAGTCACACCATGTATTATAAATGTATATCATTTATCAATAATAGATATACTCTCATGTTTATATTTAATATTTTGCTGCTGCCATGTATGTGTTTAACATGATATTAGAGTGGGTGTACTCCTGCCCTACTCCAATTTGAGCCACTTGTGTTGTGGCCTCTCTGTGCAAGTCATTTCTACATTCTTGCGGTTAGAACTTCCATTATTGTGTACATGCCTATTTCATGTTTCACACTGTCCAGCTAACCTCTTTCAGCTAGATTTGTGTTGGGTTCTTTATCCATTGCCTCAAATAGAAAAACACACCTGTCTAGACTCTGCACCTGAGTGCTCTACCAAAGCTATTTATTATTCAGTCATAACTCCTTTTATTATGTTCTATTAATTGCTGGAGCTCTACTAGCCCCTGCAAAATTGTTCCTTCTTATTATCTCTCACAGCACTACATGTCTATTACTCTTCCAATTTCATCAAAGCTTCAACATTTACGGTCTCCAGCTCTTGACACGAAAAGATACCGAGAACCTTAAGATTTACAAGATTTGAAATATTTGTGAGTGCCTTCAAATTGCTGCAATTGACTAGCATCAGTTTTACCAGTGATGATGGGAAGGCTTCAGCTGGCATATGCCATGACAGAACTCCCGGGTAATCGTGATACATGAGTATCACATAAATTGAGGCATTTTAAAGATGATTGATATGCCATTCCATTGGGCAGCTGTATCAATTGAGCATAACCTTTGAAGTTGACATACTGAAGCATCGATATTTCCCCAAGAATATCCATGGGGATGGAAAGATTCTTGCAGTCTCTCAATGCTAGATATTGGAGACACTGTTAAAAAAAAACTAGCTGGGTAGGTCTGACCAACTTGGAAATGATGCGATGGGAAAGACTGGCGTGGAGGAAGAGTAATAGCTGGAGTCCTCCTTTGTTGTCAAACTTCTGATATCTCATGCGACTTTTGTGGAAGATCCAAAATGGTAAAAGGATTTGTTGTGTATCTCTTCGTATCTCGATGATGAGGTGAGTTTATTGCAAATTAGGTTTCCAGATTATGGTAAGACTGAGTAAGAAAAATTCTTGTACAATTAATTCCTCCACTAGATTGGCTGCAACTTAATGCTTGACATTGTCAAAAGTTGCATTGTATGGTGATTTGTCTCTAGCTGAAAGCATTCTCTGTTGTGGAAAGCATCCGAGTGTCATTTTGGATATGGGTATTATAATAATGTTGGATAGTAATGAAAAAATGTTTTACAACTATTGAGTTTGAATCCACATATCTTCACGCCCACACCTTTGAGTCCCAATAGCGTTCTGCTCCACCACTCTACAGCAGCATCAAAGACAACCTCTACCCCATGTTTATCACCTGCGTTCTCTTTTAAAGATACTAATGTAGCACCAATTCCAGTTCGGTGTTTTATTTCAGTTATGCACTCCAAAGATTTGATAACTACCTCATAATGACTCACAACTATGGAAACTTGGGCACCTAAAAGAAGAGCTAGTGTTTATTTCATTGGATACTTTTCAATAATTTTTCATAAAATTTCTTTTTTTATCTCTGCAATGAGTTGAAAATTTGCATAGTTGTTATTATTGTTACATCCTGGCACTTCTACAAACTGATCAACAATTCGTATGTGCTTAGTATTGATCCTAATATCTTCAGAATTTCTCTAAAATCTATGTATCAGTGTTCTGGACCATAATCGGGTATTTTTCTTTGTTCATACATTTTATTTATAAATCACAGTCAATTAGTGTTAAGCGTTAATATTGAGTTTAAGTGCTAAACCTTTCCTTAAGCGCCTTTATTAAAAGTATGAAATAAGCATGTGGGTGGTATTGATATGTGGGAAGCAGTATCTCGTGCTCCCTAAGGGCTATAAATGGTATTCCTAAAATTCACGTGATTAACCTTACCAGGCAACAAATATCACAGGAAAACCACTTTTCTCGCACGCTCTCAACCTGATATCGGTTCTGCAAGATTTCATACGAGATTGTGTGATAGTCATTTGATTAGATGGGTCTCATAGATGATGGATATCATTTGGGTTAGTCGGTGAGCGGACGATGCGATATCCGTTGGATATGGAGAAGTGAGATCAACAACGCAGATTGAAGCACTTGATAAAAGGAGAAGTTAACGAGGGACTGACAGTGATTGGTCAGATAAGCAGGACCCTCAGGGGGAAAATCCACGTACATAATCTATTTGTGCATAACTGATTGGTTACAAAGTTAATTGGTAGTCGAATTACAGACTACCACCTCATTTCGTCAACCTCTTGCATTATTTTGAGATAAAACTCATCAATTTGTGATAAAACTACTAAAGTCCTCACTGTCTCATTCGACTCCTTACAGAAGCACCGTTTACAGGAAGTTTGCAATACTTGAAACAAGTTTTTTTGACATAGCTAGTTTTCTCATAGTTCTCTACACATGACCTGTAAACAGGATCAACATCACCAGCGCTTGCATAGGAAGCCACCATAGAGCTAAGGAAGAGTACTTCTATGTTGAAAATTGGAATCCTGACTGTTGTTGGTCTCTATGAGAGATTTTGTAACAAAGAATATTGTCAATGATGCTACTGGTATCTGAAAACTTCCTATGTTTTTGTGCATTTCGGAAGCTTTCCATTAATGAATGGTTGGTGGGAGTCATTGAATTTAGAACTATTTAAATTGTTGAATTTGGTCTTATAGATTGCAACCTAAGATATTAAATTTAAGTTGCAATGAGCTTGGCTTGGTTTTGATGCACTAAATACATTTGACTTTACCAAGAATTGTGGCAAGTTTTACAGTGATCCTTGGATATAGTGCCAAATTTGTGTGTACTTTTCCCATTATACAAAATTATCTTTGTGCATTTTTTCCAACAGGGTATATTTGGTTATTGTTGCAACCATTTTAGCCATATAATCGAGAGACTTATCTAATTTTTTCAATGAAAATGACCAGAACTAATGCAATATTGGAGTTCTTGAAAGCTCTGATTCTATCTACTTCTGATGACACATTCTAAATCAGCAAAGGCTCTCTCTTAGAAATCAGACTTGTCTACGATATGCACAAGAACAAATGGTTTTTTTGCAGCTTGAATATCAACTACAGCAGGAAGAATTATAGCAGTGGAGTCATCATTCTAAACCTGTTTATGTTCACAAGATTGAAACATACTCCCATAAACAGCAAGAAAATAATGTTACAGTTCATGCAGATCTAGTGCCCAATAAAGCATCAAAGTTACATGCACATGCAGAAGTTCAGTTTTCACTTCCCAAGCCCATCATCAGACCTTGGGAGGAGCTTGTCAGCATCAATCATAGAATAGGTCTTGGATATGATAAGGAAGTTTTCTTTCATATTCCAGATTACTCAAAGCCCATTTACTTTCAAAGTGCTATATTCCTTCATGACAGTTCACCTTTAGCTATTCCAGATTCAACCCCTCTTCCACAACAACAACAATAGATTGTGAAATGCCAACACTGTGACCGAGTTGGCCATATGAAATATCACTATTTTGATCTTGATCCATGTAAGCATTGTAATAAAACTAGTCATTCTTCAAAAAGATGCTTCAAAAACAAGCCTCCTGCAAGAACAAAGATTAATCTTGGATGGATCACTTCTTGGCAATGGGCATCAACAACCAAGAAGATATTCCCATCATATGTTCAAACTTGTTTTAGAGTGTTGAATAGTCTTGCAGTTGAGTTTTCTCCACCATCTCACCTTGTATCTAACAAGGGTTTTGATCTCCATCCATGTAAGCATTGTCATAAAACTGGTCATTCTTCAAACAGATGCTTCAAAAACGAGCCTCCTGCAAGAACAAAGATTAATCTTGGATCGATCGCTTCTTGGCAATGGGCATCAACAACCAAGAAGGTATTTCTGTCATATGTTCAAACATGTTTTAGAGTATTGAATAGTCATGCAGTTGAGTTTTTTTCCACCATCTCATCTTGTATCTGACAAGGTGGGAAGTGATGGCCATCTACAAGCTTTAAATCGACATCAAGCAAGCCTGAACCACAACCTGCCATATCAGATTCAGAGTTGTAGCCAGAGACAAAGATGCCCTTGAGCATGCCTTCAATTAGTGATGCATCTTCAAAGAATTGGAGACACTTCCTGTAGCAGAATATTTCAGCTTCTTGCTAGTTTTGGAAGAGTTGCAGAAATTGTATCCAGAATTCTAAAGTTGGTGTTAATCCTTAAAACATCACAGGTTGAGACCTCCCTTTTCATGATGAGGTTCTTCCTTTTATTCGGGGTGAAACCTCCCTTTCATGGTTGAAGGTTTCCCTCTTCAAAACATCTACAACACTTCCTCTATCAAAAGACCACAGCTTCTTGCCAGACCTGGAAGAGTTCCAGGAGCTACACTAAGCATTCGAATGTTGGTTGTCATCCTTAAACCACCTCCCTTTATACCTGTTAGTTTCATATACCAATAGGAGTCATAATTTTTTAATGGCTGAGATTAAATATGTAATATGTACATACCTATTCTTTCGATAAATGTTTTCCATATTCAAAAGAAAAAATAAAAAAGATGTAAAGAGGGTATGTCCTAAAAGAAAAATCAAACGACAAAAAGAATAAAAAAGGTAGAAAAAAAGGACGAAAAAATGAACCCCAAGAAAGAAAAATACCATGAAAGTGTGCAAGTCAAATGCCACTACTACTTACTTTTTTGCACAATAATGATTTTGTGCAACTTGTTAATCATGCCATAGTCCATGGTAATCAAACAGTTTAATCTTGTTTATTCCATGTTTTGAATTTCATGTTTATAGATAGAGAATGAGAATTTGACCACACTGTTTAACCTTGGCAGATAATTAGATTAGGTAGAGTGAATAAAAGGAGCTCAATTGTTTAATTTGAGCCCTTGGATGTAATAAGGTTAGACTTAGTTAGAATACCATTGTAAAAGAAAGGCAAAATGTTTTGATGAAGGGTTTTCCAGCTTAAGTTCACCCTAATAAAGAGAAGTAAAAATGGTAGGATGAGTAGGTGGGTAAGTAGAAGAATGGTTGCAGAGTTGTGATGATTGTTAGATAAAAGCATGTTGATCACCTTCATCATCAAACTTCCAACTATGGATAATAATTGGGCATGTATCAAATCCACAAAGCCAAATTGGTTAACCTCCCTCACTCATTGCAATTTCACTTAACTAATTTCCAAGAAAAGTCTTAAGTACCTAAAATCATAATTCAATGGGGCTCAGAGCATTTCTCTAACTTTTGGATGGACTGAACATTTGGCCTAATGAATTATAGACCTTAAGTACAAAAAATCCCCTCATAAACATTTACCCCTCTTCACTCCCCCTCATTCCCCTCATAAAACCCCTTTACCTGATGTTTAAACTCTATTTTCCTAAGGGAAAGTAATTACTCCCATGTAAATCCTTTTTCCTTAAAAACCCTAAAAAATTACCCTTTTAGCCTAAGCTACAATATGTTCATGAAAAGAAAATGAATTAGATGCATTACACTTAGCACTAAAACCCATTCTCCACTATCTTCATATTAATTTCTAACTCTTATATATGTATTAAATCCCAAAAGGAAATATAAACCCTTCCCGTATATATATCACTAAAACCCTTACATTAATACCCCACCCCAAAAGTTTGAAATATAAACTTTAGGAACAAAACCCGACATAATTAATCAATCCATGGTTAATTACAAGTCAAACCAACCGCCAATAAAATCACCCCCTATGCCCTTAATCCACCATAATCTGTGATTAATTTAAAACCTGCGACTTTTAAACCCTCGTTGCCGCCCCCCACTACCGTTCGTGCATCTTCATGAACCGACCACTACCTAATCTTCCCCCATCAAATCTAGCGATCCTCGTTGATTTTGCAAGGCCTACAAAGAGCAACCTTTACCCGCCCAATATGGGTGGTTTCCTGTTGGGCCACAATGCAACGTGGTGCTCAATGAATGGCATCAGGTGGCCTCCCCCCAATACTACCAAGTGCCCAAAAGCTATGTGAAACAAACCACTTACCACCGCACGCTACACGACAAACTATCTACTGTTCACTTTGTGCCAAAATTCAAACAAATCAAACGTTTACCCATTTAAACATGAAAACCCCAATATTGCTCGTTTTTGCCTATCTGTGGGGTAAAACCCTATGTAACCCTTCTACACCACCTGAAGCCTTTGCTAATGAAATCAAGCATGGTTTACCTCTCAAAATCACTTTGGACTTACTCCATAGACCTATAAAGCTCGATAACTCCATTAATGACCCTCCCTGCCAACCCAACGTTTTCCTAATAGTTTGTTTTATTTTACAAGTAATCAGAAGACCACAGCCTTGGATAAATAGTCTTAATATTATTCATAAGACCTGTTTACTCCAAGATTGTTATCAAATCTATTCAAACAAAGATGGAAAATAAAACATACAGTTAAAAGACAAGCAGAGGAAACATGAAATTAAATGATTTACTATTGAAATAGGTAGTAAAAATCTAAAATATATAGTGAAGGTAAAAGGACACAATAAAGAACAATCAAATTGTATTGGGGTTAAAGAGTATCAAATTGAAGACCAAGTTAAGTAAATCAACTAGCATGAAGATAAACAACACGGAAGATAGATGAAAAATAGAGCGGTAAAAGTAAATAGTAAACAGTAAAAGTAAACATGGAGGCAGTAAGGGTTAAACAAAGATGAAAACACTTTCACCAGAAACAATGAAGTTTATACAAAGTAAAAGTGAAAGACAATTAAAAGAAATTTAAGGTTAAAAGATGAAATCAGAGCAGAAATGGTACATTCTTAAGAAATTTCCTGTTTAAGTCATAGTTTTTTAGAAACTATTGTGACTAATGAATGATGTATTTTAAGATAATGGAGGACTTTTTTGTTTCTAACATTCCAATATAAAAAATCCTATCTCACTTTTTACACAAGTATTACCAAAAGGGAGATAAGTGAATGTCTTCACAGCCTATTTTTCAGTTTGTGCAAAGTCCTGTTTTTGACATCTTTTTGAAGAGAATATTCTGAATAGATGGAGTTGAATTTTGTGAAATTGAGAGAGTTTTATCTCAAAATCATACTTATCTACAATTAATTCTTTCATTTTTTACATATATATCTCAGATTGAGATATAAAAGCGTATCATTTGACCCTAAGTTTGCAGAATTTCTGGGGCAGAATGCACAAAGGAAGGAGGCAGTTGTGACTTGGAAGCCTCATCATCGCTTAAGTGTTTCTATCAAATTCGAATTTCTTTTCTTTGTCACCATAAATCCATAAACATAGTGCCAAATAGATTCATTAGTTTTGAGTGTCCTTTATTTAAGTTCTATTAATGTAAAACTGCTTGAGATATTTGTAAAACCAATCTTGATATTTATTCAAGATATTTCAATTTAGAATTAGTATAAATACTTCTTCATTTGAAGTATTTTGGGTGTGGATTAAAATACATTTTTGTAGACATTTTATATCAAGCTAAGGGGCTATTGTATTCAAGACTGGACTAGTTTTGTTGGGTCATGAAATAAAGCTAAAGACATTTCACTGGATTCTTGTGCATAGTTGGAACCAAATAAGTATTATCTCCTCATGTTTAATTATTGTTTTTTCATCTTGTTATAAATATTCACATGTTTTGTCTATGAAATCTGAATAGTAAACAAGGAATGATATCTCAGAATTAGCTTTAATGCTCTCTATTTTAACTATTTACTTTCTCATTGTTTTCTGCTAAACTATCTTGGTTTGGGAATTCTTAATCGCTTCCTTAATTCCGTAGTTTCCCCCCTTAGGTCCATAGTAAAGGATTCTTAGTTTCCCTTTGCTACTCATCTCCTTCTGTACATCATCTTGATCCGGGTTTAAGGATTCTTCATTGCCCTTTTACCCTGGTTAGGACTACCTCATCCATTTGAACCTGCAGATTTTCTTTTTGTTATGCTAGCTTGCCCTGTGAATTCCTCCTTTAGTAAATGATCTAATCTAGTTAAGCCACTCTTTGATTAAATCCATAGCCCAATGGCCTGAATACATGCTATGGCCATCTATTCCCTTAAATTCACCACCTTATCAAACCAAAACATCATGAGCACTAAGAACTAGCCTGAAATCCTTCCCAAAACAAAGTTAAATTATAAAGATAGAGCCCTCTCTAGACCTAGGTTAGCCAGAACCCGAGTCTAAAAGATTAGGTCTATAGTTACCTTGGAAATTTCTTTCTTTAACCTTGAGAAAATTCTGAGTGATAACCATACCAAGATTTCAAAGAGGACATTCAGCCTAGTGCTACCATACATTTTTGAACTTTTTAAATTAAAACTATCTTCTTGGACTCATACATACCCCTTTGGATTAAGGGGGGAATGTTGGTGTGGAAGCTGAAGAGCCAAAGGGAGTCCAAGAGTCCGCTGGGAATATGAATCCAAGAGTCACACCATGTATTATAAATGTATATCATTTGTCAATAATAGATAAACTCTCATGCTTATCTTTAATATTCTATTGCTGCCATGTATGTGTTTAACAAAACCTTATCCATATTAGAATTATGATATTTCCATGATGAAAAAATTTCCATGGGTATTGATTATCTATCCAAAATTCATAAATATTTCCTTTTAAGCACCAAAAATGTTATTGCTAATTGGAATCCTATTAAATACATCTTAGGATGATGACTCCTTAATGGCATGGTCACTCAATGGGTTTTTATCCTTGAAGAATATGATTTAGATTTTACAACCCCCAAGAGTAAGAAATTTATCACTATTTATAATCTTATGAATACCTTGCTGAGTGGTGGTATTCTCCCTCCATTGAATGATCAATGTCCTCACCAATATCCTTTTCATATATTATCAAAAAATCCATGATATGGGGATATCTTGACATACTAATGAAATCAGAATTTTTCACGCCATCTTATGAGTGGTGATCATCATCGAATTCAACATCGCACCCCTAACTTTGTCCTCATTGGTGATACATTATATCGTCGACCAAGGGATACCATATAATGAAGTTGCCTTTGTCATTAAGAGGAGGAGAGGGTTCATAACTATTTTCATAGTGGAATTTGTTATGGCCACATATATGACATGGTCACCACCTTGAAATTTAATCACATAGGCTACTTATGGTTGACCTTATTCAAATAGTTCATTGAAGTAGTCAAGCATTTCACGAGTTATCAGATGTTCTCACACAAAATGTGCACATTGCTAGCACCACTCCACCCTGTCATCATCATTGGACCATTTTGTAAATGGAAGATTGACTCTATGGAGTGAATCAATAAATCTAGAGGCGTTGATAAG
Organism: Pinus tabuliformis; assembly: GCA_031772625.1. Classification (NCBI taxonomy): domain Eukaryota; kingdom Viridiplantae; phylum Streptophyta; class Pinopsida; order Pinales; family Pinaceae; genus Pinus; species Pinus tabuliformis. Next base: position 958,647,416 of record CM062811.1, read on the forward strand.
TATATCATTATGGCTATCAATTACTTTACCAAATTAACTGAAGCCATGGCAAGATTCAATTTTTCGAGTGACATTCAACCCATTTTTTTTTAACCATTCAATTGCATGCTTCAGTGTCCTAAAGGAATATGTTTCTGACAATGGAAAGTATTTTGAGAAAAAATTATTTGAGAAACTACCAGAGTTACTCAACTTCAAACATGGGTTTGGTACTATGTTTTACCCACAATCAAATGGGCAGGTTGAGGAAGATAACAACATTCTAAAAAAATTCTCCAACATAATATTAATACAAACCGGTCTAATTGGCGTCTTAAGATTTTCTCCATTCTATGGGCAGAAAAACCACAATCAAAATATCCACATGTTTCACCCCTTTTCAATTGGTTCATAGTGTTGAACTCACCTTTCCATTGAATGTGAAATATCAGCGTTGTGACTTGCAGTTAAGCTTCTTCTAGACATGTCCCCAATTAAGTAAAGATTACTTACCTTGGAACATTGGATGAAAATCGACATGATTTGCTGCAACAAAAGGGAGATATGAAACATCATTCCAAGGCTCAATATGACCAATAGGTTCATCCCCACATATTTTATGAAGGAAACTATGTCCTAGCCTATCACAAACCAAATGTGAAAGTTAGTATCGGTAAGTTCTAACCTCTATGGCAAGGTCCATATATTTTTCACAAGTGTCTCCCCAAGTGGGAATACATCTTGGCTAATCATGATGGAATTTTTCTTCCCTACCCACCTAAAGGATTGTATTTGCAATGATTCCTCCCATGAAACTCATAGGCTCTAATCCCCACTTTCATATAGTTTTTTTCATTGAAATATTACATTTCAGTGTTTTCTAGCAATATTTTCTCTACACTTATCCTATTTCACTTGTTTCCTATAGATGACATCCTTCTATTTTGGATTTGATAACGACACCCATCAAGGAATTTTTATTATAGATTTGGTTTTCTCGGCCAGAATGTTATATTTTACATCATGGTAGTATGTGTTTAATATCGAAAAAAAAAACTATGATGAATATGCCACTATCATCGGTTTGTTATCCGATAATATACAACTTTGTATTTGTCCCCTAGTTGTACATTTTGATTACTAGCTTCTTTTCACATAGCTTAATAGCATTTATCATGTTTGTGATCAACATATCTTTCATTGGTACCTTTGCCTGTGACTCTTCTGCTGCCAATTTGACACTGATACCTTCATCCACATCTATTTATGTAACAATTAATATGTCAATTACGTGGATAACCTTGTAATAGAGTTGCATCTCTCTTTTATTGTACAGGAAATATCATAGAGCTGCAGGATATCTAAGTGTCTCTATTGTATATACATATGTGTGCGCATCTATGCTATCACCATACACTAATGCATTGCATGTACAAAGTAAATAAGCAAGGCTATGTAACTAGTAAAGCATCATAAATAAATATAATGATTCAAGTATCATTCAACAAACACATGTGAAACCAAAATATCATCTGTGTGTGTGTGTGTGTGTATATATATATATATATATATAGATATATATATATATATATATATATATATATATATATATATATATATATATATATATATATATATATATATGAATGTCAATACAAAATGGTACATCATATAGTGATACAAAATCCTAGAATGGACACTCCATGCAATTGAAGCCCCATTGTTGGTATAAAAAATATAGAGGACTGTCACCCTATAATACATATATCTAGCATATCCTGCACTCATTTGGAGGAGGAGGAGGAGGCTCTATCCTAAAAAAAGGTTGATGCTTTTCCCTTACATTGCATCCTCCTACTAGAGATGGGTGCTTCCTCAACCTATCCCTATGATGCTCTAGAGTCCTCCATGCCTCCATCATGACTGCCACCTGACAAATAATGTCCTATCAAATTGTGAGCACCCGCAGTAACACAAATGCACTATACTCCAACTTTCGATCACCTATTAGGTGTTATAATTTTGCAATCACATCCTTTACAAGACCTCCATGTCACTACTCTAGCTCAACAAACCAATCCTCTGCTAGTATCCTTGGAGGAGGAGGTTGGGATGGCGGATAGGGACCTATACCTACACAAGCACACACAAAAAAAGGTAGTCCACAATTATATACATAAATATGTGTAACAGAAATAGAATTCATAAAAATTGTTGAGGGAAAAAAAGTATACCTTTCTCTCCCCATGGCATCACTAGAATGAAAGGTTGCTCCAAATCAAACCATAAATCAATACTGACATAGGGATAGAAGTGAATCAATCCAATTCATGTGTGCCAAACCTATATGAATCAAGCATCGTAGATCCATTGAACTAGTCCTACCCCCACGTCTGGCATCAACTTTTCACATCATCATAGTTTGGGGATTTTTCACCCCATATCTAACACTACCACACTTGACCACACAATGGAGTATGCTCTAGGAAGATAGAGAATAATATCAATCCAAACTAACTATCAGATTGATGTCTGGCCCTTGACTCCCCAACATTTCTCTGGAGCATAATGTCCACCCAACTATGGTGGACACCATTATATGGCACCTATATTACAACCAACTGTCTTTCGTTGATATGATGTGGTGATGTTGAACCATAGATATGAGTAACCATCACACCACTACTAACAATGTAAGTCATTTAATGACCTCTATGTGGATCTCCAGATCACAGATTTCATTACGACCGTCCCCACAAAACTCTCCACCTATCTCTAGCAAATGCCCTTGTAGACCAAACCTTAGGTCTATGACAACCCCTTTAATACAAATCCCTATTAGGAAAGAAATTTCAGTACCTGTAAGTTGTAGGATCTCTCTCGTAATCTAGAATACCTACGCTCCAGATCCCACTGACTCGTTATCCTTTTTAGAAGCATAGGAGCCACTAATAGAATTTCGTAATCAAGTAATTTGATGAGTTCCATCCATGCTAGACTACATCAGATGTGCCCCTACCACTCTGAATCCTTGGAAAAGATAATGTTTCTCTCGTCATCCAAACACTTCTCTTGCTAGAAAATAACCATGATGAATATCTGCGACAGAAAATATTTTTATTATTTGAAAACCCCACAAACATAGAATCTAAAGGAAAAATTAAATGCCCCCACCCTGCAATTTTTCTTAGAAACTCACCCACCATGTAATTTTTTTTTCTTTTCCTATGTGTCACTATATGAAAAATATTTGAATAGATACACAATTGAGATTGATCTAGCCTCTTGACTACTCACTTCATATTCACGAGACACCATGTGCTTCTTTGATTCATAGGTGCGCACCACCATACACATGTTAGTAAATTAACTATATGGTCGTAACATGCACCCACACATGCACCGTGCAACATTTTATAGGTTTATGTAAGAAATACCATGTAGATAATTGAAATTTCCACATGTGGTCGAGTTAAATTCAGGATCATGGTCTTTTCAAGGGCCAAATCTACCTAAAGCTAAAAATTTTCCTATATAAATATAAAGATTTTGACCTCAAAGCTTAATTGAAAGAAGCATAATCTGAATCTCATTTTCCAAGATCCCACAATCACTTAAAACACTCATAAAATAACTATATTCAAATAATGAAAATGAATAGTAAAAAAGAAGTCAACCCCCTATTTATAGTCATTTGACGCAAATTTTAACTATGCCATTTGAGTGAACAGTAGCACAAATTCTAACAATTGGAAGTATTGGATTCCTTAAAACAAACTCTTCACCATGTTATCTTCCATTCCATGTTTTAGAGGCTTTCATCTGGGAGTTACTTTTAGCATGTTCCCATAGGTGTGAATGAATTTTTGGATACCACTCTCACATTTACATTTTCAAATTTTATTATGATAGATAACTACCATTTGTGGTAATCATAGTCGTTTGTACATAGATTTGGTGCATAAGAACTGAGGTGACATCTTGCACCATTAATGAGGTTTCAAAAGTCTGATTAGGTCTGTAAATCAAAATTTTGTATAGAACCTTTTCGTCCCTCCTCAAATGCATTTCCTTATTTAATTTTATCCTCTTGGAATAAAACACACAGGCTTATGCCATGTCGCTATGATTCCTCCTCTAGCATGTTGCCTGAACAGATGGACTAATTTTGCAATTACCTACCCAAGATGGTAGTTTGAGTAGAACCCTTTAATCATTTGGTAGCCATGCTGACTTTTGATCTAGGTTCAAGAGTCTGTATCATCATTATCGCAACTAAATCTTCTCTTTTAGCTATTCCTTTTCTCACCTACCTCAGACAACCCTTCACTTGGTTTCATCTTCTCTTTCTTGCAACAACGTTTTGTTCCCTCCCACAACTATGAGCCATTAATTTTAATTTTTTGATCATCAACATTCTTCTAGAAAACACCCATAGGGGTCAATTACTTCCCCTGTTTTGTTCACCAACATACACATGGTCACATCCAGGGCACCTGTCTTTTGGTTTTATCAATCAAAACAAAAAAAAAAATAGCTTACAAAAATTTGAATACTTGATACCACAATTCTACATCAGTGGCATCCTCATGTCACCTTTGTTCAGAACATCTACATTAAGTCACTTGCGTAGGTTCAACTATAGCATTTTGTTAATATGCTCGTCACTAACTGACTTTTATTATGCTCACCTTGCTTTTACCCCTTGTCACTCTTCTATTTGTGTCATTTGTCACAGGTTTAGCTATAAACAATTGTTAATACTGGTCTCCCTTTGTTTGATTGTTATTGTCCTTGGCATGCCAGTACCGCTTCCACACCGTTTTTATGATTTCATTATGACGGTATCCTCAGTTTCACCCAAAGTACCATTACCTTTTTCATCACCCAAATGGTTCTTGTCACTGCCATTAGTTTTTCCCTAATTATAAATTATCTATTTAAAGGAAATCATCCCAATTGATAAAATTACTCAATCCATAGTCTCTCAAAGTTTCTATGTCAATACAAGTCATGGTTACTCTATTACTTTCTATACATCCCACATGAGGTGTTCACTTCATTCAACACCAACATTCTTTATCCAAAAGTTCTGATATGTTGAAGATTGTTTGTACCCTAGTTAGGCATTCAATTATCATGCTTCTCCTAGTGTTGGAACAGGATAGTCATCAATGCTCCTATATCTATCAAGATTACCCCATGTTCAAATTTAGCTCAATTTATTCACATGGGAACAAGTAGAACATGTGCTTGGTCTATTTGTTTTGGTTTCCTACACCATTGATCTGTAGGTAACCTTGGGTCATCCTAGCAGAGAAATCAAATCTCCTCAATCCAATCAAATCCACCCATGCTTTACTCTAACTACACCTGTTCACATGGCCATGAGTTTCTCTAACCCCATGAAGACTTAAAGACCTTAGTATATCAACTACATTTGTATCCCTCATCAATGTGACTACCCCTTTTAATTAAAGAGCCTCATCACCACCAATGCAATTCTTTCATTGCTTTCTTAGATCAATAGTTACAACATCATCCATTTCAGCAGATTCAAAGATTTTTTATTATATATGGTCTTCCACCACCACCATTATTTTACTTTGACATTTATCAGGAGTATGGGACATGATCTCCTCCTTTGTTTCAAGGAATTTATATCTAAATGTATGCCACTTACATGTATTGGATCACATAGCTGATCTCTCACCCAATCCCTTAGGTTTGTTTGACATCTCTCACGTGCTCTCTCTCACACATCGATAGATTCATTGGTTCATAGTTCATGAGTACAAAAAATTTTAATGCACTTTTGGTGTACATTTCCATCCTCACCCCATGGAACAGCATGGTAAATTGTTATCCATTTTTGTTTATAGATGATAGTAGCATAGTAGCATGTCATAAAGAGGTTCAGAGATTAGTGAAAATAGTCCTAGGTGAAATCACTTCCAAAAAATGAATAAGAAGAAATTGAAATTTTATTCAACATGCAACTTTATGACTAATTGCATGGGACCATGTGTACATTATTCAATAATATCACATGATCTTGTGGATTCTGATAGTAAAGTTGCGTGACAATTGTTTTGGATTTTTAACTCTCCAACTAATGGATTTGATTGTGCCCTATCATACAAATCCTGATTCCAACCTTTGGTGAAGGGAAAAATTGACCTCGAGATCCCTATCTGCCATAAAAAAGATATATAGTTTTTATGGAAGGATTTCTAGAAAATCTTGTCCATTAAGTTCTATAAAAGTAGAGTTAGGATAAGGAATTTAGAGAAACATCCAAAGTAAGGTTATGCTAACAGTATTTCGTAGAAGTAAGGAGAATTGAGAGAGAGAGAGAGAGAGAGAGAGAGAGAGAGGGAGTGAAAAGCCCATCCCTATGGAGAGACTAAGTTGCTCCACTTGTAGCCAATTACACAACGAGGTGAATTTATTAGGCCAATTAATTGTTCATAAGGGACCAACTAGCTATTGCATATCAGATTGTCAACCTAAGGTCTTGTATTTCTATTTCAAGGTTATTCACACAGTTTATGTAATATCAATGATGATATGACTATTCATTATTATCGTAATCAAAATTGAAGCTTCAATAATGAAGGAAACAACCCATAACACAATTAAGAACTTTTACTTCCAACTAAAACAAACCATTCAAATTATCAATCCTAGGTGCTCTCTATAGGAAACAACAAAGAAAAACCATAAAATATTGAGTTGTTACCAATGGAAAAAAAACTATAAAATGAAGGAACAACAATACACAAAGGTATTTAAGAAGTGAAAATAATGATCCTATGATGATCTACAAGAACCTACAATAAAGTAACAACAATCCCAAATCAATTAGCTAAAGTAAATCCACTCTACAACAACCAATTGTAACTTTTATCTAAAACACATGTGATTTGACAATTTATTAACCAATTGGGAATTGTAAATTAAAAATGACTAAGAAAGTAAATAACTGAAGTGAAACAACATAACAGGGATTTAATGATACAAACGAAGACAACATTTCTTTCAAGGTCGGGCCCAAATCACTGGAATCGAATTGTCTTGTAAAAGAAATCAACACCATAAATTAACTTTGGATAATAAAATATTTCATTAAATTACAGAGGATTAATTAAAATCAATGTCTTCTTAAGTTCATGACTGATGTAAAATATATTATATCTGAATAGCCTCTCTCGAGGCTCAATTCCTAGGTTTTATACTATGATTGTAGAAGATAAGAACAATAAATCTATTTTTGATAAAGAAAAATCTTCAAAATCTAAATATTCTTAGGATTCTCATTTAAAGTTACAATAAATCTTAATATTTATAGATGACCAAGTCAGAAGCCTTTCCTTATCTAATTTTCTCCAAACATGGATCAACAACATCAAGTTCCATCTCATCAATAGATTTCTGTTCGAAATAAGGATCTAATTGTGAGTAAATAATTATTTTGTGATTAAGTCATTCATAGAGGCAATATAATAATAAAGATACATTAAATATTTCTAGAATTCATATAATGCATAGATTATCATGTCTTAAATGGAAGAAATACTTAGGAAAATAAGATAAGAACTAAGAAATAAGGTAAGGAAATTATAAAAATTATGATGCCCAACATCACCTCCCTACTAACCTTTTTGCATGACCTCATGCAAACAAATGATTAACATGCAAGGCAGTTAATGAGTAAGATTCATATGAATCTTATTGTCTATGTATGAATCTGTTCCTAATTTTGAATTCCTAAAAAGCCACATACTTACCTGCCTCTAATAAATCATAGTTATATTTACAATAATATTGAGGGAACCAAATCATGGGACAAATGTACCTACACCCTATCCAATTGATACATTTTTGAAGCCAAAGGTTTCTCTATTTTTTATTTCATTAGATGATGCCTTCCATCTCACTTTTTCTCCACGAAGATCCTCATCTCTGATATCTCCTAGGTGTTCCAAACTTCAATGTAATTCATTATTATGATTATGTGCAAGTGTAGAACTAAAACCATTTTTTCTATGAAGATACCATGGCGAATAAGTGTACAAAAAGGGTTTTGAGGCTCTCCTCTGACCCAAATATCAAGGCCACGCTCTCTCCTCTAGAAGGTCTGGTATGATTTTTCCCATTTCAACACGTTTCGAAAAAATTATATGAAGGCATCAAACTGAATGTCTCTAATAAATGGAATAGTAGTCTCATCCACATTTTCCTCCAAAAATAAATTGTGCATGTATAGTTCACACAAAAAGTACTTTGTGTTCTCATCATGTTTATGGAAAGTAGTGATAAAATCCAACACATATTTGAACTCATATGGTTTCCTAGACTATACAACCTTTATCTTGAGAAACAAGTATCACTCGAGTAAATACAAGGCATAATTTTTGGTTGGGGACCTAAATTCCAAGGCATGTGGATAAATGGAGTGGGTTTTCTTTGCAGATGCTCTTAGTTGTGCATTTCATATTTTGTTGTTCTCAATGCCCTAAATCATTGAAGCAATTATTGTTTTTCCTTCTAAGGCACAACTTCTCTCTTGTATCTCGATATAGTATCCTTCTGTCATTCCATGGTTTTATTCAAGACCTTAATCGTAGCCTCTACAATTAAGGGATTATAAAGTGGTACAAGCTCTATTTGTACTTGTATTTTATTAAGGACAAATGGTTGACCTGTTTGAGCTTTTTCTTGGAAAATAATAGAAGGAACATCAATCATTTGTATCTCAGAATCGGTTTGAGCGCCTACGTCATTCTCAACAAGGGAAGGATATTTTTGGACACTTACTTCAATGGAGACATGTGTCAGTCTAGTCTAGGTTTTAGTCTCCTGGGTTTCTATCTTCCTTTCAGCCTTCTTCACATGAACCTTATGAGGTTTCTTACTACCCTATAGACATTTTTTCAATTGTCGTACCTTCCTTTGCAATCCCTAATTTTCTTTTCTTAATATATAAACTTATTTACGGAGCTTACCATTTTCTGTGTCTCTGACAGCTCTAGTGCTTCTCCTCTTTTGAACAAACATTTCAGTGAAAGCTACTAGGAAAAAGGAGAGGAAAAAGAAATTATCGCCACGAGATTTCTAGTAGTAACCTCCTTAGTAAATTCAACTATAAAAGGGAAACTAAATGAATTGTCGACTTCCATTGGTATTTTGTCAACTACATATTTCATGAATTCGTCGACAGGAGGATCAATCTAAGGTCCAATAAGAAAGTCAATATTACCATCTCATCCCTCGCCAATCATTTCAAGGGGAAACTGTGGAGCCATCTCTTCCCAAGAGAAGGGATCCAATAAAATAGCGAAAAAGTCTTCAAAATTATCTTGGAAGTAAATAGCTTTAGGGTCACCATATGATTCTAGAATGACAATAGCTGAAGAATTAGTACGAGAGGTTGGAACTCATGAATTATGTGAAGTATTCTGGTTAAAAGTGTTTTCTAGATGAGCTACAGATTCTTCTACTGGAATATTCATTACTTCTCCTAAATTCATAGTTTCTAGTAAGTTGTCAAAACCTTCTAATGGTTGATCTACTTCCATTTGTTGTTCTATCTATTTTGGGGCTAGTGAGTCTTTAGACAACTTTTCTCCAAGGGTTTCCTGTTATGTCCCCTCTGCTTTGGAGAATTATTGAGTCAAAATTTCTTTTGGTAACTGCTCAAGGGGATCTAAAGAACTATGACCTTTATGTAACTTGATTAACCTAGTTTACCTTCTCCTTTTTTTTGGTTGTGAGGCTAAGAAAAACGTCATTCTTTTCTCTTATTTATTAAGTTTTTGAGGATTTGAAGTTCGTGCAGTTTCATGTGGGATATATTCTATCATCAAAGTTTCATTGTCCAAAGGAATTCTTTGGCCAACGTTAAGGTTTCCTAGTAATCCTTGCCATCTTTTTTGTGCTTGACTTAAACATTTTACAACTAATAATTTTATAAGCTCGTGATGACTAATGACAAAGACTTGGTCTTTGGATCTTGTTAGCCTAGAAACAGTTTAATGCAACAACGAATTGAGAAACTAATGAAGGTTTAGTGTTTTCTTTGACCTTAGAGATGCCATTAATTTAATATGACATCCCCTCAACACATCATACCTTCCATCACAGGTAGTATATCATTGAACGATACCTTCTACTTCTTTCCATGGCGCTAGTAATGAATTGGAGTTATACCCCTTTCCTTTCTTGACAAACTATTAACCACGGTTCAAAAATAGGAGAGTTGTGTTCTGGACCGAGGTATGCATTTCATACCATTTTTATCCCTTTGTCACAAGACCTGTGACTTCTGCTATTGTACCTTCCCTCACTTGTACATGTATGTTTTTTGCCATTGCTACACAATTATCCAAATTCTTTGTGAAATCCCATTATATTTCGTTATCAAAGGCCCTTAATTGTCTAAAGTATTCTATCCATCTTGCTTGGTCAAAAATGTTGCACACCTATTCAGTGGCCTGTAATTTAATGCATTCATAGCGTATCAAATAGTCGCCCATTGTAAGTTGTTCAAGAAGAAGAAATCTTGTAGTTGGAAACAAAAAAATTAAAAATATAGTTATACTTCGCAAAATGTAGGGACTCAACAACCATAACATGCAATGATATTTTTTGAAATTAAGGTAACATATAATCTATCAATGCCTCCTGGCTCCCCCAATAGAGTTGAAGGCTGACCAAGGTTGTTAGCCAATATTTGAATACTTTGGAAGATTTGGCACGATTAAGAGATATGGTGGTATTAATTAGACATGGTAGGATAACCTTCAGAAATAAAAATGGAGGACAAGGGATATTTATGGCATGCAAGATAATTGTTAAGCCATGTATTAATCATGAGGTGTAATGGTGAGGTTGATTATTATAATACGTGGAGTATGAGAGTGAGGTAAATGCATGTAGCTATTTTTAGGAACGATATATGGGTGGAAACAATATCTTCCTAAGGAGTATCATTAGAGAGAAAAAACCAATTTGATTAGAGTACTGAATTTAAAAAAAAAACTTGTATCATTGATATGAATATTTATAATTAGTTTCTCATGATCAACCAACATCACTAGCTTCTAGGATGGTTGTATAAAATTCCCTAATAAATCTACTGATATTCCTTCATTAATTTTGACGAAACAAAACAGCCAACTTAAATTGTAGCATTTAAATTTAATTTAATACCAGAAGCATGTGCCCTACTTCTAGAAGACGTCCATAGCCTCGAAAGATTTTTCTTCTAAGCCATTAAGGTACCAGTATCCCATTTACTAGGAAAGATTCATAACTCTTTTTTTTATGAAGCATCCATAGAAGGACACTATTCTCTTGTGGTAATGAGGTAATGACAATGCCATTCACTGGAGCTAATGAGGTGAACAAACCAGCTCGTGGTGAGACCTCTTGTCCTTTGACCTGAATACCAAAAGACATTACCCTAGCTTTGTGACCAGAAATGGTAATGTCACTCTGCCAAATCCTATGATCATGGTAGGTAGGCTGATGATGAGACCTCCTATCCTCTGTTTGATTTTCACTTTGCTCGTTATGATTTTTTTTTAAACATAAAATATTACTTATTGAATGCGGTGGCATACAAACTCCTTACGAGTTAGGGATGGTGTTAAAATTATTATTATAGTTACTTTTTAACTCACTAATTTTGTCTGTAAAAATTATTTTTCAAAAATATCGTGGAACCATTAAGAATTGGAGTGAAATAAATCTCTTTAAGTGGTGATAGAATGAATGCATGGTGAGTACTTTTATAGATTTGTTACAAAATCAGGGGAGTTAAAAAAATTAAGGAATTTCATAATGGTGATAATGATTTATTATAAAAATTCCTACTATGATAATCATTCGGGAGGTTATTTTTCCAATCATTATATCGAAAGAGGGCTTAAAATATTCCTTACCCTAAATAAATAGAAATATTAACAAACTAGCAAAATAGTAATCGTGTCTAAGGGAACAACAAATGTTGTTAAGGAAACAACAAGTATAATAACAGGTGTTGTGACTTCACAAACAACAAATGTGACTAAGGAAACAATAACAAAGATTAAGGGAACAATAACTGTTACTAAGGAAACAACAATTGTGACTAAAGAACAACTGTGATTAAGGAAACAAGAACTATGACTAAGGAAACAACCACTATGACTAAGGAAACAACAACTGTGACTAAGGAAACAATAGCAAAGATTAAGGGAACAACAACTGTTACTAAGGAAACAACAATTGTGACTAAGGAAACAACAATTGTGACTAAACAACAACTGTAATTAAGGAAACAAGAACTATAGCTAAGGAAACAACCACTATGACCAAGGAAACAACAACTGTGACTAAGGAAACAATAATTGTGATTAAGGAAACAACATTGTTTTCATGAAAGTGTTCGCGATGTTTTCCTAAAGTGAAAAAACTTACATACCATAAAAAGATAAAAATGATTTACTTTATGTACAAAATGAAAGCTACTTTAATAAAAAAAATTACTTGGTTGTGACTGTGAAGATATTTCCCTGATCAGCTACAACCTAAACATCTACATCATTATTAATTTCATGAAGAAAATATTCTCATGTAAGTAGCTACTGATAAAGACGAAGTCGGTGCCCGCTAGCAAGGAAATAAATGCCATAATTGTTAATCATAGTGAGGCACACTATTCCATTGTCATAGTCGTCAATAACTTCGTAAGGAACCAACCATCTTGTTTGGAGTTTACTTGGAAAGTCTTGGAATCTGGAGTCATATACCAACTCCCAATCCCCTTTTTGAAAGGTTTTCTTTCTTATCAATTGAAAATTTCATTTAGCTCTTTGTTGTTGGACAATGGTTGTGCATTTTAAAGCAAGAAAGTGCATTTCATCTATTTTGTTGAGCTGATGTAGGCATTATTTTTGTTCCTCTATAATATCTCCTTATCATTTCTGAGAGTCCTTACTTCAAACTTGTTCAGAAAGATAGGTTCCTTACAAAAAATGAGATGATAAGGTGAATATCCAGTAGTGTTGCGCCAAGTTGTCTAATAATCCCATAATGCTTCAGGAATCCTAAGGGCCCAGTCTTGATGGTTTGCAGATATCGCCTTAGTTAAAATCACCTCTAAGACTTTATTTGTTCTTTCCATCTTCCCATTTTCTTGTAGGTGGTAAGGAGAGATATCTTTGTGTTTGATATCGTATTTTTTTAGTGTGGCAGAAATTTTATGAGCAGTGAACTACGATCTCCCATCAGTTACAAGCTCTCGTGGTAGCCTATATGAAAGAAATAGTTTCAATAGAAAATTGGTAACTTCTTCTTCTATGGCCCTTAAAAGTGGTGCCACTTTCACCCATTTGGTTACATAGTCTATAAATACTAAAATAAACATCTTTTTATTTGAAGTTGGATTAAAGTGACCTACAAATTCCATTTCACATCTTTTAAATGTTTCCAATACAATCTGTGGCTGAATGGGCATTTCATCGGCTTCAATGGGATAGCCCATTCTTTGACAACTCTCGCAACTCTGGACATATTTGTTTGCATATTTAAATATCATGCGACATAAATAACTGATGTTTAATACCTTATGTCTAGTGCTTCAATGAGTCAAATGACCTCCATAGGTTTCATCATGACAAACCATGAGGATGTCATAAATTTCATCTTCTCTGATACATCTGTGAATCTGAATATCAGCCCCTGTGTGGAAGAGGTAGCCATCCATCCAAGAAAATTATGCACTACATTGGATGATAAGTGTATTTTCCTAGGATGACAAGTGCAATGGAAGTTTTCCATTTGCTAGCTAATTTTCAACATCAACATGCCACAATGTTTTGACGGTCACAACAAACATATGTTCATCCGGGAATTGGTCTTCCACTAGTAGAGGTTCAACCACAAATGGGATTCTTGATAGCAAATATGTGACAAGGTTTTCTTTTCCTTGATGGTCATTTATATTAATGTTTAACTCCTATAATAATAGTAACCAATGAGTTACTTTACCATTGGTAACAAGTTTGTTAACTAATTACTAAATAGCAGAATGGTCAATGTAAAGAAAAAACTAGATATTCTGGTAAATAATGAAAAAATTTATTTATAGCATAAACAATTACCATAAACTCTTTTTTTTTCATAGTCTAGATTTACATTGTAGGTGTGAGGTTATTTCTATTGTAATAAATTGCATAGGGCTTCTTATATTCTTCTTATTTGACAAATTATCCTATTGTTGTATCTGATGCAACTAATGATATATGGAATGTTATACTCCAATTTGGTCCCCGCAAAATAGGAGTTGTTGAAACCAAAATTTTCAGATCCACAAAAGAAATATCACATTTATCAATCCACTCAAATTCCACATGTCCAGTTAACACATACAATGGTGATGTAATTTTTGAAAAATGTGCTATGAAATGACAATAGTAACCAACATAACCAAGGAAACTACTTACCTCTGTTGGAATTCAATGGGTAGGGAGTTTGAGAATTATCTCGATCTTAGCTGGGTCTACCTGAATAACTATAGTAGAGATAAAATGTTGTAGGACTACACCTTTTGTCATCTTCATGTAGCATTTTTCATTACTAAGGCACAACCTAGTAGCTATGCATCGTGCAAGAAAATTTTCAAGATTATGTAAACCTTTACCAAAATCATTATCATAACAGGTGAAAGCATCCATATATAGTTCAAGCCGTTCATTAATTAAACAAAAAAATGCTCGGAAGTTCCCTTTGAAAAATGGCTGGTGCATTGCACAACCCAAATGGTAAGAGTCTATATGCAAACATTCCCCATGGACAGGGGTCTTCAGAAACAAGATGGATTTGATTATACCCACTAAATCCATTTATGAAAAAAATTATTTCTTTCCAGCAAGAGTATCAAGGAGTTAGATTACAAATGGCAGTTGAAAATGATGCTTCTTTGTGGGTTTGTGTACTTCTCTATAATCTACATAAATTCTCCATTTTATATTCTTTTTAGGGACTACCATTTGTGGTGAAACCCACCAACTGTTAGTAATAGGGTATATAAAATTAACATTGAGATATTTTTGAAGCTCTTCTTTGACTATTACCCAGGGTGTGGATTTAATTTTCTTTGGGGTTGGTGAATGTTTGGGTCATATTTATCAATGTAGATATGGTGTGTGCAGAAATATGGATCAATGACCTTTATATTAGAATATTCCCAAGCAAAGGGTTGTTTATATTTCTAAAGAACTCAGATCAGTTTTTCACAGTGAAGGTCATCAAGACTGATGTTCATATTCATGGTCTTGCTAGGTTGAATTTCAATGGCGATGCTATTATGAACTGCAGTCATCGGTATATGCTCAATGTTGAAATACTCCAGTGGATCTCCTTGGGATTCATTACCAAGCACAAATTCTAACACCTGACATGTTAGGTTTCATATGTTGGAAAGCTGGTTAATAAATACAGTAATTATGTCCCCCTTAGTATGTATTTTAAAGATAAGAGATTTATTGATAGTGAGGGGAGAATGTAAATAGCCTACCTGATATTTGGTGGGAACCAACTAGAATGGTTAGTTGGCATGTGTTAGTGTCGGTATCTTCATACCTCCATTAGAGATCAAATTATCTTGTTGCATTGCATATTAGGTGTCTCGCTCAGTTAGCTGCATTCCATTAGGAGCATGGATCATCTGATGATAGTGGCTTGTTGTACATTTTCCCTCATGTCCTTTACCTACTGGCCCATTTCCATTCATCAAGATCATCTGAAGTCACTTTTTGTCTTTAAATTTGCAAAAGTCATTTCTAGGGTTTCAATTTCATTAGGTATAGGTTTTCATTAAAGAGGTCTTAAAAATGTCCAATAATAGCTAGCAGGCACTTGAGGAGGTTGAATAAAGTTCCAGTACAGAGTATTTTAGGTTTTCATTGTGTAAATTCATGTATTTTCAGTTCTCTGTATGTAAATGACTTCAGTGGCAATGCTAGTCACCTTGCCAAGCCTCAGTAGCTCCATCTCCTACAAGGCAAACAAAAATTAAGTCATTCAGTTCATCAAAAGGCTCAAATAAAGTAAACTGCTCAAAAAACAGAGGTGAAAAGCAAAGTCACATGGCAAGCATTATAAAATTGGGTTTTATGAATCAAAAATTAAAAATCTCTTGTATATAAACCATTTTTTACAATTCAAAAGCTCATTGGCATTCCAAGAAGAAAGATTGATCAAGGTGAAGGCCATGTTGGAAAAATCATAGCAAAAGCACTCAATTTTGGAGGTGTGGCACACTAGGTGAGAGGTGCGGCGCATACAAGAGGCACGACGCACAGGGACGACCTCCTTAGTGTTAATTTTGTACTGGCACGGTGCACACAGGAGGCGTAGCATGCTCAGTTTGAGGCATGACACATAGAGCTGCCAAGCCTGATTTCCTCAAAAGCTCCCTCATATTGCCAACATCACTCAAGTATTCTAGTGTGCAAGTAAGTCAAGATCTTTTCCTTACTAGTGAAATATTTTCTCTTAAAAGTTTATGGTGGTTGTGTGAAGAAAATCAAACCCTATTTCCTTGCAATTCCTCAAAATCCATTGCCTAGGATTTGCACTATCATTTTGCTACCAAGTTCATTCTACCACTCCCTCACTTTTTCAATCCTCCATTTATTTTCCCAGCTTATCCACCCATTCCATAAACTCTCATATTCCTAAAAATCATTTACCGCTATCCCCCAATCCCATTTTCCCAAATTTTAATTACAAATCCCAAAACCCTAATTGTTGTCCCAAAAACTTCCATATTGTTCCCTAATCCCTTATTTCCCACAAAACCCTGTCATAATAGTCCCAAAACCCCTCATACCTCTCCCTCCATAGTCCCTCACATATTCTTACCCTTGGTGGCAGAAAACATCAAAATCACCATAAATCTCTTCATACTCATCAAGAAAACTCACACATTAGCAAGCATGGAATCTGATCCTTCATATGACCGAGATGAAGAGACACACAGTGACTCTCCTATAGAAATGCATGCACCAAGGAGACCTCACAAGGGTGGCAAACATATAAGAGAGGAGCCTACTTCACTTGTTGAGCTGCAGGCTTGCCCTCTTGCTATCACATGCTTCCAACACCAATCCTGTTATCAGTTCTGTGAGATGGTTGCTAGAGTCCAGTATCATCATGAGTTAGCCCAGTTGTTTGTGCTTCATCTACATAATGGCCAAACCACTCTAGCTGGTGTGACATTCACCTTGACACCAGAGTCTATTTCTCTAGCAACCAGCATTCCTAATGTCAAAGAGCAGTGCAATAAAAGGAAATAGATTGATAGGGAACACTCTGAGCCATACATCAAGCCCAGTTATTTGAGACAACTCAGCATATTTTTTCCCTTTCGGTACTTGAAAGACTCATATGCTCCCTTGATGAAACTCATAATGAAATATTTCTTCTGTGAGGGCCGGTTTTCTCGCCTATATGCTGACAATATCAGGTTGTTAATGCACTTTACCAAGGTGAGAATGATGAATATCCCTTACTTCATGTGCTGAAATATTGAGAAGATGACCATGGTAGTACAACATAAGACCCCTCAGCAGCAGTTTAATAGTATATACCATTTTGCACTCATCAAAATTGTGGTCATGCATTAGCTTGGTTTGTAGGGCATCTCATGGGAGGATTTCATTTCTCATGAGTTCTTCACAGCTCCTCAGGTACCTCCAAAGACTTTTCATGAGACAGGTGGACCTTCTCATTAGTAGGAGGGTCATGAGACACAGACCGCTAGTTGCCAGTATTTGTTAGATATCAAAAGGGCACTAGACGCTTGCTTGTAGCAGCAAAGCGAGTATTATCTCCACCCGAGGTGGAAGGGGTCTCGCTTCCTTCATCAGCACAGTAGGTTTAGGATAAGGGCAAGAGGTCATTATATGATGAGGGGCCTTCATGTGAGAAGGAGACCAATTTCATTCTCATTCAGGGAGATGACACGGAGTTGGGCCCACAAAGCTCAAAGCTCAAGGAAGTCATCCAAGAGCAACAGGCAAACATCAATGCTTTTTCCCTCAACTTGGAGAGATCTGAGTGGATAATAAAGTACCTGGAACAAAGAAACAAGAAACTAGAGGATCAACAAACCATAATGGAGCTTAGAAACATACGAGAAAACTGACAAACTGCCAAATGGAGGAGAGTCAATTTCACAACACTTGAGCATGAAATCAATGCTGATCGTGAGTCTTGGTTGGAGAGGACTAATATCCACTGGGAGAGGATGTTGGAGAAAGCCATAAATGAGAAGAATATGTTGAGAAAGATGGCATATCATTATTTTTCAAGGAATATGGTGTGCCAAGCTAGACTCGGGAGCTTGAAGGCCAAGTTGAAGAAGATATCGCGGAGGCAAAAAGCACAAGACAAATTTTAGATATTTGCTAAGGCTTCCTTGGACCAACACAACACTTTATGGAGAGCACTTAGCCCAAATTTAAAAAAATTTGGGACACTTTTTGCATTTTTGAAATTTTTGGGCTAAAACATAGAAATTTGTGCCCAATGCGTCGCGCCACCTGGCGCTCGCTTTTCATGGAGGCCTCGAAATGAAAAAAAATCAACATATTTAGATTTGTCTTGGAAAAATATGCATTCCTACTAATGGCCAAGAAGTTTTGACAAGTTTTGAGCCCCCAAAAATGTCAAAAACACCCAAGCAATTACCTTACTACCCCTATTTTGACACACAGGAAGCAGTGTTGGGAGAACTCAGTTTTGGATGCGATCATGGAGGCCAAAATTAAAAATTCCACTCGATCGGGAAAGTAGACAGGTAGACCTTTCAAAAAAGCACACATGGATCAAATTTGGACACTGGAAAGGCCTCCAAAAGCAGCTGCCAAAAGGCGCTACACATAGGGAAATCAACGCGGCGCATAGGGGAAATTTTGCTTAGTTTGACCAAGTATACTCTGTTTTTCGCCTAGTTCCTTGACAGTTTGACTTTTCTCTTTTTTAATGTCAAAATTATGATGTAATTTAATGTAAATTGATGGATCTTGATGTAATTATGTCAAATTTTCACTTATGAAGGTAGATTCATCCATGAAAAGTTAGTTTGCAACTGAATGAATCAGTTCCCTAGTTTTTAGAGGCATGTTGTTCCATTGCCCAATTTGTAGTTCTCAGTTTAGAATTAGTTGGAACAGCTCCTAAACTCATGAGCTCGACACCTAGAGTCTAGGATGAGTTGTTGTTTTCCTATATCTTAAGTTTTTTCAGTCATTAGCATGGTTGGACTTTTGGGAAAGCTTGGAGCTTATTGTATACTCATTTCACCTGTGTTGGCTATCGAATAGACCAGTGGTTTGCAGCACTCTATGGGATTCATGTGGCATGTTTCTTTGATATTGTTGGGTCCCTATAATACTAGTGATTACCCCATTACTATTGTAGTTATACCCCTTATTTATATTGTTGTGCCCCTATTACCCCCATATTGTTATTTCTGTGCCCCATAGAATCCCTCTATTGTTATTTTTGTGGCTTTATATTATTATTGTTAGGTCGGCTGGATTACATGGTGACTCCTTAGACTCCTATATATAGAAAGGAGGTTTTGTCATTTGTATCATCCAAGAATTGTTCATTTATGTAATGTAAAGGAGGTTGCCCCCTCGAAGAGGCTGAATTCTAAGTCGTGGATCTCTCTTTTCTATCTTTTTGTGAGCTGGTTTCATAACATTTGGTATCAGAGCTTTGGATTCTAGGGTTTCGCTGCTCCAAATAGGTCATCGTGGCATTTTCGCTATAACTTTTTTTCTGTAACGTTTCAGAAGTCGCAAAAAAAACCCATTTGAGAAGAATTGGCGCTGAACGTTTTGTCCGAATTTCAGAGCTTTTAGCACGATATTTTTGGAAATATGATCTGAGGAATTTGGCCTTTTTGCAGACTCCTGAATTACATTCAAAACAAGTGACCTGGGGAAAATCGTCATAACTCTCTCTCTGAGGATCGGATTGAAATTTCGTAAAAAGGTACAGAAAGAGGACGGACTTTAGTTTCTTGTGGGTGAGTTTTAGATTCAAAGGTCGCAACAATGACTCGTGGAACATCGTACAAGTTCGCTCTACTGAACCAGTCTAAAAGCAAGTCACTGTGGGAGATTTCACATAACTCTTCCTTGGAGAATCCAATTTGGCTCAAACTTGTGGCATTGGAAAGAGGACGCAAGAGGCTACTACAGATAGAAATTTCAGAACTGGATGATCCGAAATTACAGAGATACATCAGATTCAATATCAGGCTTCTATAAAGTGAAAAAAGGTGTGTAGTTTTTTTTTAAATTTTTTGTGTAAGCTTGGTTTAACGAAATTCAAAGGGCATAGTAAAGCATTATTATCGGTAACTGATGCCCCGAGGAAAGAAAATGCAAACACCTAGTAAGGAACCTGAAAGCTCTAGCATGACTCATGAAGAAGAGGAAGAAATGCTACATGATATATCAAAATTACAAGAACAAGTGCAACAAATGTCACGCTCACAAAAGCTAACAGAAGCTAAGATAAGTGGCGTGGAATCTAAGATAAATGGTGTGGAATCTAAGGTAAATGGCGTGGAATCTAAGATAAAGGGCATGGAAGCTAAGATGGAAGGCATGGAAGTTAAGATGGATGGCATGGAAGCTAAGGTGAATGGCATGGACGCTAAAATTGATGGCATGGATGATAAGATGGATGAATTGAAGAAGTTGCTACAAGAAAGGGTCACTAATGGTGAAAAGGTAGTAAAGGAAACTCATGATGAGAACAAAAGAAATGTTAATCATGATTCCATAGACTCTAATGTTGGATCGAAGACTCACCATGTTCCAAAAATCGATATGAGGAAGTTTGATGGCAAGGATCCCGCCACATGGATATTACAGATGGAGCAATTCTTCGATCTCAATAATGTGCAAAACACACAAAAGGTACGTATGGCAACTTTATATTTGGAACCAAATCAGTTTGTATGGTATCAATGGCTTTGTTCTCGTAAACAATTTATCACTTGGGCAATTTTTACGGAAGAATTGATAGCACATTATGAGGATACAAAAAGCAACACTTTTTTTAGCCAATTGATAAGTCTCAAACAAAAGGGTTCAATAATGGAGCACATTGAGGAGTTCCAAAAATTGAACATAAGGGTAAAAGATATTCCAGAGGAGCATAGGATTGATGTGTTCATAGGGTCTTTAAAGGATAATATCCAACATGATGTGCGCCTTTGGGAACCTGATTCATTAGAGAAGGCATTCAGGTTAGCAAGAAAAATGGAAAGCAAAATTATGGCAACTAGGAAGCATACCGTTCACAACTATAAAGACGGAAGTGTTGTTGCCCATAGTCTTCCACAACCTACAAGGTTGACACCACAACAATTGGAAGAAAAAAGAGCAAAAGGGCTTTGTTACAATTGTGATAGCAAATACACAAAAGGTCATAAGTGTGCTGAGAAGAAATTATTCTACATAGATTGTGAAGAGGAAGAAGAAAAGGAGCAAGAAAGGTCAAAAGAAGAGGATATATTCCAGGAACAAAGCCTAGATGAAGAACAAATAAATCCGACCATATCTTGTAATGCATTGGCGGGAATTACCACTCCTCAAACCATCAAGATAGAAGGACAAATCAAGAAAAAAAGGTAATAGTGTTGATTGATTCAGGAAGCACCCACAATTTTATTCATTGTAGGGTAGCAAAAGAATTGAATTGCTTCCTATATCCAGCACCAGAGTGTCAAGTGATGATTGCAAATGGAGGAACAATAAATTGCTCTGGAAAGTGCCATAATATCAAGCTATCCATGGGAGAATATGTATTGACTAGCCCAATGCTTTCCATTCCAATGGGAGGTGCTGATGTTGTACTAGGAGTCCAATGGCTACAATCCTTGGGTACAATAGCTTTTAATTTTCAAGAACTTTTCATCAAATTTTCTTGGAAGGAAAGGAAGTTGAATTAAGGGGTATTGCAGGGAAACCAGGAAAGATAATCAGCTCTAATGGTATGACAAAGCTTCTAAAAAAGGAGCAAAGAGGTGTAATTGCACAATTATGTTCGCTAGATGTTTCCACATTGGAATCATCTATTTCTCCAGATCTCCAAAAAGTCTTGGACAATCATTCCAAGGTATTTGAGACTCCCAAGGGTCTCCCACCTATGCGTGATCATGATCATGCTATTCATCTGATTCCAGGAAGTGTTCCTCCAAACATCAGGCCGTACAGATATCCCTATGTCCAAAAAAGTGAAATTGAACGTATGGTTGCAGAAATGCTAGAGGCTGGTATAATTCAACCGAGTCAAAGTTCTTTCTCAGCTCCAGTAGTATTGGTGCACAAGAAGGATGGATCATGGCGCATGTGTCCAGATTATAGGGAGCTCAACAAGCTCACTATTAAAGATAAGTTCCCCATTCCTGTTATTGATGAATTACTGGATGAATTGCATGGATCAATTTACTTCACCAAGTTGGATCTTCGTTCGGGATATCATCAAATCAGAATGAAGATTGAAGACATTCCAAAAACGGCATTTAGAACTCATGAGGGTCATTATGAATTTTTGGTCATGCCTTTTGGCCTTACCAATGCACCTTCAACATTTCAAGGTTTGATGAATTCAATTTTCAAACCATTCCTTAGAAAATTTGTGTTAGTATTTTTTGATGATATACTAATCTACAGCAAGTCTTGGAAGGATCATGTTGAACATGTTGACAGGGTGCTACAACTATTGGAGGAGAAACAATTATATGCAAAAAGATCCAAATGTTTCTTTGGAGTCCAGGAGGTGGAATATTTGGGTCATATTGTATCTCATGAAGGAGTTAAGGTAGACCCTAGCAAAATTAAAGCCATTAAGGAATGGAAAATCCCCACATCCATAAAGCATCTGCGAGGATTTCTTGGGTTGACAGGGTATTATCGCAAGTTTGTTAAGAATTATGGGAGAATAGCAGCACCTCTAACAACATTATTGAAGAAAGATTCATTTTCATGGACTCCGGAAGCAACAAAGGCCTTTGAACATCTTAAAGAGGCAATGTGCCAAGCACCGGTCTTAGCTACACCGGACTTCACAAAAACCTTTATTGTGGAATGTGATGCTTCAGGAAATGGAATTGGTGTTGTTCTAATGCAAGATGAAAGACCCATTGCTTTTGAAAGTCGTCCAATCAAGGGAAAGTTTTTAAGCAAAGCTATTTATGAGAAGGAAATGTTGGCAATACTCCATGCACTTAAGAAATGGCGACCCTACCTAATGGGAAGACACTTCAAGGTAAAAACGGATCATGATAGCCTTAAATACTTTTTAGAACAAAGATTATCCTCTGAAGAGCAACAAAAGTGGGTCACAAAGATGTTGGGTTATGACTTTGAAATCATCTACAAAAAAGGGAAGCAAAATGTGGTGGCAGATGCACTCTCAAGAAAGGATGAGGATGTGGAAGCATTGTTGTGTGCCATTTCTATTATCCAACCAGATTGGATAAACGAAGCAAGGGAGGAATGGAAGAATGACGAAGAAGTGTGGGCACTTATTCGAAAGCTACAACAAGATTCCAGTACTTCTGATACATTTAGCTGGAAAAATGATTCGTTATGGTACAAAGATCGCTTATACCTCTGTAAGAATTCCCAGCTAAAACAAAAGATTCTTATGGAATTGCACACTTCTCCCTTAGGAGGGCACTCAGGATTTTTAAAAACTTACCACAGGGTTAAGAAGGAATTTTTTTGGGATGGCCTTAAATCAGATATTCAAAAGTTTGTGGCGGAATGTTTGGTTTGCCAGCAAAATAAAGTTGAAACAATTAAGACACCGGGTCTATTACAACCTTTATCCATTCCAAGCCAACGTTGGGAGGAGGTTTCAATGGATTTTATCACAGGTTTACCCAAGTCTGAGGGAAAGAGTGTCATCATGGTGGTAGTTGACAGACTTACCAAGTATGCACACTTTTGTGCATTATCACATCCATTTAAAGCCAGTACAGTTTCTACTGCATTTATGGAAACATTTCAAAAGCTACATGGAAACCCAAAGATTATTGTAAGTGACAGAGATCCCATTTTCACTGGAAATTTTTGGACAGAATTATTTTCTTGTCTTGGTACTCAGTTAGCTCATAGCTCATCTTATCATCCTCAATCTGATGGGCAAACTGAGATAGTAAACAAATGTTTGGAAGGATATCTTCGTTGCTTTGTATCTGATAAACAGACACAATGGGTCAAATGGTTGCCTCTGGCTGAATGGTGGTATAACACTTCCTTCCATACAGCAACAAAAATGACCCCATTTATGGCACTTTATGGGTATCAACCACCATCCATCACATCATATTTAAGAGAAAATTCTAAGGTTCAGGCAGTGGAACATCACATCGAACATCAACAACAAGTCCTCCAACTCTTAAAGGATAACCTCGTGTTGGCACAAAATAGAATGAAACAACAGGCAGATCAACATCGCAGTGAAAGAAGTTTTGATGTAGGTGATTGGGTATTCCTACGGCTACAACCATATAAGCAAATGTCCCTAAAGCAAGCTAAGAAGGATAATAAATTATCACCAAAGTATTATGGTCCGTACAAGGTGTTGCAAAAGATTGGTACTATGGCATACAAATTGGAGCTTCCTGCAGCTTCTCGATTGCACCCAGTTTTCCATGTTTCATGTTTAAAGAAGGTTATAGGTGACAAGCTCCAATTCAAACAATATTGCCAGAACTTGACGAGGAAGGAAAAATTATATTGGAACCGGAAGCAGTCACAGAAACAAGAACTCGACAGCTACGAAATCGATCAATTTCAGAGTATCTTATCAAGTGGAAGAACTTATCCGCTGAAGATTCCACATGGGAGGATGAGAATTTTATGCAGAAGTATCCAGAACTACTCAAGCGTTGAGGACAACACTTTTTTGAAGGAGAGGGGCATGTTGGGTCCCTATAATACTAGTGATTACCCCATTACTATTGTAGTTATACCCCTTATTTATATTGTTGTGCCCCTATTACCCCCATATTGTTATTTCTGTGCCCCATAGAATCCCTCTATTGTTATTTTTGTGGCTTTATATTATTATTGTTAGGTCGGCTGGATTACATGGTGACTCCTTAGACTCCTATATATAGAAAGGAGGTTTTGTCATTTGTATCATCCAAGAATTGTTCATTTATGTAATGTAAAGGAGGTTGCCCCCTCGAAGAGGCTGAATTCTAAGTCGTGGATCTCTCTTTTCTTGGATCGCTAGGAAGTGAAGAAAAGTCTTCTTCAGATCCTTTTCGAATATGAGAACATCAAGCAGAATGTTGGTGAATCTGTTCAAGATTATTGTATTAGATTCAATTCAGTTTACAATGCAATTCCTGATCATACAAAGCCACCTATGGGGTTGGCTTTGATTAAGTTTCTGGATGGTTTCGATCCTGATATGGCCTATCAATTAAGAGAAAGAGATCCGGCCACTTTGGAAGACATGCAGAAAAGTGTAGTTAGCGTTGAAGCTAAACTGCTTTCCAAGAGAGCTAGAACAAAGGATGAAAAGAAGGTAACAATAAAGGAATAGGTTTCCACTTTAGATCAAGTGCTCCGGAAGATGGAGAAGATGTTTGACAGATTGACAATTGACAAGTCTAAACCACAAGTCAGAAATCCCAACTTCTGTGGTCAGCAACAACCACAATTTAGAATCGAGCAGAGAGAGCAGCGAGCACAAGACCAAACAGTGCAGCAACAGGTAAAGACACCCTTACAGCAGAATTTTGTACATGGTCCAGAATCAGATGATGAGGAGAACGTAATTGGAGAAGAGAATCATTTCTTTACACCCGATGATATGCCAATTTTTATTACTAAAGATGAGGAGTATTTCGAGAATTCAGCTGTACAAAGGGACGAAAATTTCATCTTGGTGAATGAAACAATTCTTGAGGAGGAGTATGATGAATATCAAAGAGGATACATGAATGCTTTGTCAGCCTAATAGTGACAATATTCACTTAGAAATAGAGATGTGCCCATAAATCCAATTCAGAAAAGAAAGGAGATAACAACACCAAAGAATGATCCTCCCATTGTGCAGAAAAAGGGAAAAGAGATAGCTGATCCTACCACCAACAAAACGCCATCAGCAAATGAAAGATCAAATCAGCCAAGTGTGTCAAAGGAGAAAACTGAAAAGAAGGATGTTTCAGCGAAAGAGGTAGAAAAGATTTCAGTTTTTAACTTAGAAAATGAAATTGCTAAGTTAAAAGTATCTATTCCTTTGACTGAGTTGATGAAAAACAACAGCTACAAAGGTCAGGTGTCTAAGATTTTGAATTTGGATCCATCATCTAATATGGTGAACGTGGAGGATGATAGACCTGAGTTGATTTTTGGTTTAGCATTGGAGGGTCACTCTCAAGATAGTGATGTAGCTCCTTTTTACATCAGCCTTAGGGTGCATGACTATGTATTACATAATGTTATGTTTGATTCCAGAGCCTCTCATAATCTCATGCCTAAAGCCATCATGGAGAAATTGGGGTTGGATATCACTAGAAGGTATCATGACCTCTACTCCTTTGATTCTAGTAGAGTAGGTGCATTGGTCTTATCAAAGATTTCGTGGTCAGTTTGGATCAGATTCCGGCTAAAAATGTTTTGATGGACGTGGTCATGGCGGATATACCTCCTAGATTTGGCATGCTTCTTTATAGATCTTGGGGAGCAAAGATCAAAGGGACAACGCAACTCGATTTCTCCTATGCTACCATTTCCGTGTTCAGTCAAATGAGAAAATTATATCAGGAGCAAAAGACGAAGTACATGATTACCAGCAAGGAGAAATCGGTAAATCATCCAATCAACTATGTACATACTGATTTAGAATCATTTGTTTTGTATTCAGATAGCTTTAATGATGTAAATAGCCAAGTAGTAGAAGTAAAAGACATTCCCGAGATCACTGAAAATTTCAGAGAGGTCTTATAGCAAGAAAGAAAAAGACTTGATAGCACCGTTGAGAAATCAACCTTCCAACAGCAGCAGCATATTGATGGACAACAAGGAAGAGTAACACAGCAAACAGAATTTCAGCGTTCGGAAGAGGACAAAACAGGCCTATGGAGCATGCATTTTGATGGCGCGGTAGGAAGGGAAGGTACTAGAATTGGCATTTGGATACGCAGCCCTGTTTTCGCCCCAAACAAAGTGCCAAGCAATGTAAGGGTCTGTTCTTATAAACTAGCATTTGAGTGTTCAAATAATGAGGCGGAATATGAGGCTTTAATTGCTGGTCTTAAAATTCTTAAAAAGTTGAATGATAGAAGGATTTCAGTGTATGGCGACTCTGAGTTAGTTATCAAGCAAGTGAAAGGGGAATACCAAGCTAAGCATCCTCGAATGCGAGCCTACTGCAATGCAGTATTAGATATCTTGAGAGTATTTTCATATTATACTTTGACATGTGTCCCTCGTGTTCAGAATGTCATTGCAGATTCACTTGCAACAGCATCAAGTAATTTGAAAATTTTGATGAATTCAAACAACAGGTTTGAGATTCATGTGAAACATCGCCCAGCTATTCCTGACAATCAAAGGTATTGGCAAGTGTTTCAAGATGATGAAGAGATTGATGCATTTCTGCAAAATGAAGGTAAATTCAAAGACACTTCTATTGATGTGGAGTATGATGATGGTGAGGTGGATATAGAAGTCAATCAGATGGAAGTTTTGCAGTTGAAGGAAAACATCATTCCTAAAGGTCTAATACCTTTAGAGCATTTGTTCGATCAAGATGATGTGGCCCGAAAACCAAGCTTGCTGCCAACTGAAAAAGGAATTGAGGATGTGAACATTGGATCAGATGAAAATCCTAAAATGGTGAAATTATCAAAGGCATTGCCTCCATAGGTAAAAGCAAAGTATATCAGTTTACTATCTTCCTTTATTGATGTATTTGCTTGGGATTATTCAGATTTGAAGGCATATGACACAAGCATCATTCAGAATATCATCCGGATCAAGCCGAATCAAAAGCCTTTTCATTAAAAGCTAAGAAGAATAAATCCAAAGCTGTTGCCCTCAATTGAGAAGGAAGTCAATTAGTTGTACAAAGCAGGTATCATTGTTCCCATACGGTTTTCCGATTGGATTTCTAATTTGGTTCCCATGCGCAAGAAAATAGGTGAGATTCGGTTATGTATTTATTTTTGAAATCTAAATAAAGTATCTTTGAAAGATAACTATCCTTTGCCCAAGATGGATCACATACTTTAGAAGGTAGTTGGGGCTTCCCGCATGTCACTACTTGATGGTTATTCCGGGTATAACCAAATTCTGGTCCATGAGGATGACTGAGACAAAACAATGTTCACCACTCTGTGGGGAACTTTTCACTATGCAAAGATGCCTTTCGGATTGAAAAATGATAGTGCAACCTTTCAGCGGGCGATGGATATTGCATTCACTAATGAAAAAGGTGTTTTTCTAGTTGTTTATCTTGACTATTTGACAATTTTCTCTAACTCAGATTAAGAGCACCTCTATCATCTGAAAATTGTATTTCAACGTTGTAGAAAGTATGGTATTTCTCTCAATCCAAAGAAGAGTCTGTTTGCCATGGATGAAGGCAAGCTTCTCAGTCATATCATATCAAAGGAGGGCATCTGCATTGATCCAGCTTGGGTGAAAGCCATTCAAAAGATTGATTTTCCATGAAGTAAGAAAGAAATCCAATCATTCAATGGTAAGATGAATTTCTTACATCGCTTTGTGCCTAATCTTGCAGAACATTTAAGGGAAATCACAAACATGCTCAAAAAAGATAGTGTAGTCAAATGGACCGAGGAAGCAATTAAATCTTTCAATTTGGTGAAATTGGCCCTTTCTTCCACTCCGATTTTGATCAACCCGGACTATACTCAGGATTTCATTTTTTTTTCATTTGCCTTGGATCACACTATGGCAGCAGTCTTGATGCAGAAAAGAGACCATCTTGAGAAACCAATTACGTTTTTCAGCAGGACCATAAGGGATGCGGCATTAAAGTATAACATTATTGAAAAATAGGCTCTTGCTTTGGTAAAGGTATTGAAAGATTTTTAGGTTTATATTCTGCATTCTCACATCCTTACTTATGTCCCTAACGCTGCTGCTAAAGATGTCTTAGTGCAAACAGATCCAGAAGGAAAAAGAGGCAAATGGAGATCAAACTGAAAAAGCTCATCAAAGGACAGGGGCTGGCTAAGCTAATGGCTGAGTCAAATTTTCACCCCTTGGACATCAATCTCATTGCTGCTATGTTAGAGGAAGATGAAGAAAGTCTGCCCACTCAGGTATCAGAAATTTTTCTCCTTTCTCCTTGGTATTCAGACATTCTTTATGTACTCCAAATCTATCATCACCACCTAGAATGGATAAGAATAAAAGTAAGACTCTGAAATTGAAGGCTGCCAAGTTTTGTATCATGAATAATGCACTCTATTGGAAAGATCCTAGTGGTGTCTTGCTCAATTGTTTGGTTGAAGAAAAGGCAAAACAGGTTATGGAAGACTTTCACAAGGGAGATTGTGGAGGCCATCTTTTCTGGAAGATAACAGCCAATAAAATTTTAAGAACAGGGTATTATTGGCCAACTCTTTTTGCTGATGTGTACAAAATAGTAGCAAGCTGCCACGAATGTCAAATTTTTCAAGGTAGAAGGAAGTTGCATCCTTTACCACTCAAGCCCATTGAAGTAAGTGCTTCATTTCAGTAGTGGGGTTTGGATTTCATTAGTGAGATCCATCCTTCTTCATCAGTGTAGCACAAATGAATCCTCACAGTGACGGATTATTTCACCAAATGGATTGAGGCAATTCCCACAAGGTAGGCAACTGATTCAGTAATCATTTCATTTCTTGAAAACAACATTTTGTCTCATTTTGGCTGTCCAAATAAGTTGATCACTGACAATGCAACAACCTTTAAATCTAAAAGTATGATTGACTTTTGTCATAAATATCAAATCAATTTGGGGCACTCAACCACCTATTACCCACAAGGCAATGGATTGGCGGAATCTTCAAATAAATCTTTGGTCAACATTATCAAAAAGTTGCTGGAAACGAACAAGAAAAGTTGGCACAAAAAGATGGTCAATGCACTTTGGGTAGATAGAGTAAGTCAAAATAAATCTATAGGCATGTCTCCTTTTGAGCTCGTGTATGGTGTGGACACAGTTTTCTTGACCTCTCTTGCGGTCTCAGTGGTCAAACTCCTACAAGAAGTAGGCAACGAAGACGATCATTTGCAGCGGAGAATCAATCAAATGATTCATTTGCAGCAAACTAGAGAGGAGGTATTTCAGAACACTTTCAAGCTGCAAGAGACAATCAAGAAGATATATGACCGAAAAGCCAAAGAGGACAAGTTTCAAATAGAATACATAGTGCTGAAATGGAATGCAAGGAATGAATGGAGAAGACTATCCTGGTGGGCCGGTAAATGGTCGGCTACTCAAACAATACTATTTCTGAATTATTTTCTATTGTCATATGTATCATTGTACATACCGGTTTGTTTAAATTCTATTGCAAGTGTGTACTGTTTTCATGCTTTCAGTTTGGGGCTCGAGGTGAAGGCTATAAAACTGAGGTTTGATTTCAGTTTTGGTTTGGTTTGTTTGAGTCAGGTCTTTTAGTTGATTTCAGTCTTGAAATTGGGTCAGTTTTGAGTCACATTTCAGTCTTGAAATTGAGTCATGAGTCTCGTTTTTAGTTTTTCAAAGTTATTGACTCCATAGCCCAATGCATAAAGGCAGTGCCTAGTTCCCTAAATATTTGTAGTTCTTGTCACCTCCAAGGAGCTATCATCCCCATTGGAGCCAATGTTGGTGTCAGTATCTTCATACCTCTGTCAGAGATCAAATTCTCTTGTTTCATTGAATATTGGGTGTCTTGCTCAGTCAGCTGCATTCCATTAGGAGCATCGATCATCTGATAGTAGTGGCTTGTTGTACATTTTCCCTCATGTCCTTTACCTGCTGGCCCATTTCCATTCATCAAGATCATCTGCAGTCATTTTTTGTCTTTAAAATTGCAAAATTCATTTCTAGGGTTTCAGTTTCATTAGGTATATGGTTTCATTAAAGAGGTCTTCAAAATGTCTAATAACAGCCAGCATGCATTTGAGGAGTTTGAATAAAGTTCCAGTATGTAAATCACTTCAGTGGCAACCCTGGTCACCTTACCAAGCCTCAATAGCTCCATCCTCTGCAAGGCAAACAAAAATCAAGTCATTCAGTTCATCAAAAGGCTAAAATAAAGTAAACTGCTCAAAAAACAGAGGTGAAAAGAAAATTCAGATGGAAAACATTATAAAAGTGGGTTTTATGAATAAAAAATTAAAAATCTCTTATATATAAACCATTTTTTACAATTCAAAAGCTCATTGGCATTCCAAGAAGAAAGATTGATCAAGGTGAAGGCTGTGTAGGAAAAATCGCAACAAAAGCACTCAATTTTGGAGGCGCGGCACATTGGGTGAGCGGCGCAGTGCATACAAGAGGCACGAAGCATAGGGCCAACCTCCTTAGTGTTAATTTTGTACTGGCACGGTGCACACAGGAGGTGCGGCCCGTTGGGTTTGAGGCGCGGCGCATAGAGCTACCAAGCACGATTTCCTTAAAAGCTCCCTCACATTGCCAAAATCACTCAAGTCTTCTAGTGTGCAAGTAAGTCAAGATATTTTCCTTGCTAGCGAAGGAGTTTTTCTTAAAAATTTATGGTGGTGGTGTGAAGAAAATTAAACCCTATTTCCTTACAATTTCTCAAAAGTCGTTGCTTATGGTTTGCATTGTCATTTTGCTGCCAAGTTCATTCTACCAATCCCTCACTTTTTCACTCCTCCATTTATTTTCCCAGCTTATCCACCCATTCCATAAACTCCCATATTCCTAAAAATCATTTACCCCTATCCCCAAATCCCATTTTACCAAATTTTAATTACAAATCCCCAAACCCTAATTGTTGTCCCAAAGACTTCCATATTGTTCCCTATCCCCTATTCCCACAAAACCCTGTCATAATAGTCCCAAAACCCCTCATACCTCTCCCTTCACAATCCCCCACATCTTCTTACCATTGGTGGGAGAAAACATCAAAATCACCATAAATCTCTTCATACTCATCAAGAAAACTCACACATTAGCAAGCATGGAATCTGATCCCTCATATGATCGAGATGAAGAGACACACAATGACTCTCCTATATAAATGGATGCACCAAGGAGACCTCACAAGGGGGAAAACATATAAGAGAGGAGCCTACTTCACTTGCTGAGCTATAGGCTTGCCCTCTTGCTATCACATGCTTCCAACACCGATCCTATTATCAGTTCTATGAGATGTTTGCTAGAGTCCAGTATCATCATGAGTTAGCCTGGTTGTTTGTGCTTCATCTACATAATGGCCAAACCACTCTAGCTAGTGTGAAATTCACCTTGACACCATAGTCTATTTCTCTAGCAACCGACATTCCTAATGTCAGAGAGCAGTGGAATAAAAGGCAGTAGATTGACAGTGAACACTATGAACCATACATCAAGCTCGTTTATTTGAAACAACTTAGCAGAGTTTTTCCCGTTCAGTACCTGAAAGACTCATATGCTCCCTTGATGAAACTCATAATGAAATATTTCAGCTGTGAGGGCCGGTTTTCTTGCATATATACTTATCATATCAGATTGTTGATGCACTTTACCAGGGTGAGAATGATGAATCTCCCCTAGTTCATGTGCCGAAATATTGAGAAGATGACCACACTAGTACAACAGAAGACCCCTCAGCAACAATTTAATAGTATATACCATTTTGCACTCATCAAAATTGTGGTCATGCATCAGCTTGGTTTGCAGGGCATCTCATGGGAGGATTTCATTTCTGATGAGTTCTTCACAGCTCCTTAGGTACCTCTAGAGACTTTCCATGAGGCAGGTGGACCTTATTATTAGCATGAGGGTCATGAGACACAGACCACTAGTGTGCTGGTATTTTTCACATATGAAAAGGGCACTAGACGCTTGTTTGCGGCAACAAAGCGTGTATTATCTCCACCCAGGATGGAAGGGGTCTCACTTCCTTCATTAGCATAGAAGGTTCAGGACAAGGGCAAGAGGCCATTACATGATGATGGGCCTTCAGGTGAGTAGGAGACTGATTTCATTCTCATTCAGGGCAATGACATGGATTTGGGCCCACAATGCTCAAAGCTCAAGGAAGTCATCCAAGAGCAACAAGCGGACATCAATGCTTTGTCCCTCAACTTGGAAAGAGCCAAGTGGATAATAAAGTAC
Organism: Pinus tabuliformis; assembly: GCA_031772625.1. Lineage (NCBI taxonomy): Eukaryota > Viridiplantae > Streptophyta > Pinopsida > Pinales > Pinaceae > Pinus > Pinus tabuliformis. Next base: position 958,680,791 of record CM062811.1, read on the forward strand.
CTGGAACAAAGAAACAAGCAACTATAGGATTAGCAAACCATAATGGAGCTTAGAAACATAACTGGCAAGCTACCAAATGGAGGAGAGTTAAGTTCACAACACTTGAGCAAGAAATCAATGCTGATCGTGAGTCTTGGTTGGAGAGGACTAATATCCACTTGGAGAGGATGTTGGAGAAAGCCATCAGTGAGAAGAATATGTTGAGAAACATGGCATATCATTATTTATTAAGGAATATGGTGTGCCAAGCTAGAATCGGGAGCTTGAAGGCCAAGTTGAAGAAGAGATCAAGGAGGAAAAAAGCGCAAGATAAACTTCAGATCTTGGCTGAGGCTTCCTTGGCCAAACAAAACACTTGATGGAGAGCACTCAACCCAAATCTCAAAAAAATTTGGACACTTCTTGAATTTTCGAAATTTTTGGGCTAAAACACAGAAATTTCTGCCCAATGCACTACGCCACCTGGCACTCGCTTTTGATGGAGGCCTCCAAATGAAAAAAACTTAGCATCTTTGAATTTTTCTTAGAGAAATATGCATGCCTACAAATGGACAAGAAGTTTTGACAAGTTTTGAGCCCCCAAAAAGGTCAAAATCACCCAAAACATGACCTTACTGCCCCTATTTTGACACACAGGAAGCAATGTTAGGAGAACTCAGTTTTGTAGGGGAAAATGGAGGCCAAATTCACAAATTCCACTTGATCTAGAAATTAGACAGGCAGAACCTTCCAACAAGCACACTTGGAGCAAATTTGGACGCTAGGAAAGCCTCCAAAAGCAGCTGAAAAAAGGGGCTACACATAGGGAAATCAGCTCGGCGCATAGGGGAAATTTTGCTCAGTTTGACCAAATATACTCTGTTTTTTTCCTAGTTCCTTGACAGTTTGATTTTTCTCTTTCTTAATGTCAAACTTATGATGTAATTTAATGTAAATTGATGGATCTTGATGTAATTATGTCAAATTTTCACTCATAAAGGTAGATTCATCCATGAAAAGTTAGTTTGCAACTGAATGAATCAGTTCCCTAGTTTTTAGAGGCATGTTGTTCCACTGCCTAATTTGTAGTTCTCAGTTTAGAATTAGTTGGAATAGCTCCTAAACTCATGAGCTCAAAGCCTAGATGCTAGGATGAGTTGTTGTTTATCTATATCTTATGTTTTTTTAGTGATTATCATTATTGGACTTTTGGGAAATCTTGGAGCTTATTGTATACTCATTTCAGAAGTTTTAGCTAAGGAATACACGAGTGGTTTGCAACACTCTATGGGATTCATGTGGCATGTTGCTTTGATATTGTGTTTCCTTATGTAAATGTAAATTTATATGTGTTTTTTGTATTCCATTATCTCTCTTGCTTTTTCTTAACTAAAACAATCAAGGATAAAGGTAGAATCCATTGAAATTGCAGTGCTCTACCTAGGGTTTGCTTAGTTATTGATGTTTTCAGCTAATTGAAGAGGATCCTTGAGGTTTTCTTGCCCTCTTAAACTCCTCACCTATATAGATCTTTCCATTTCATGCAATTTGAAGTATCAAATCAGTTGCCTACCTTTCCCCATGGAGATGTCTGCAAAACTAAGCCTCATTCCCAAGACCCAAAAAATGCCTTTCCATTTGAGCCAACAAAACATCATCAAATTCAATCAAACCCTTTTGTACAAATACCTAGACTAAAATAAGTCTTCATTCAAGTCATCTCAAGTCTCAATGATCATTTTTACTGAGATTAATAGGAGAGAGCCCTCTCCCGACCTGGTAGGGCTAGCTATCAGGTTAAGCTTGGTTTGATGTTACCCTATATCCTACCTTTCTCAGCCTGAGGTAGATTTAGGCCCTAACAACATGCTTGGTATAGTGGTTGGATATAGAATGACATTCTTGATACCAGGCCCCTTGGTGATGGTCATGTTTCCACTTCGAAACCAAATGTATGCATCTAGAATGGCAAGCCATGGTATACCTAATATCAGATGGTGTCCCTCAAAATCATTTTTAGGATTGAGGACTAGAAAATCCACTGGGTAATCTGTGGAGTCTACAAAAACAATTATAACATGTAAGGTTCCTTTTGGTTTCAATACAATTATGTTGGCTACTTCCAGCATGGTCAGAGACACTTTAAATTTGGTTATTCCAAGGAGGCCACAAGTTTTGTTTGTTATAATATTTATAGTAGCTCCAAAGTCTAGTAAGATGTTTGGGAATTTATGCCCCTGAATCTAGACAGTGAGTACAAGGTTTCCACGATTGTCATATTTGACAGGTATCTATTTTCCTAGAATAGGATCAGAGAGTTTTTCAATAACATGGAATTTAGGAGAATATTTTGGTTTCCTTCTAAGCTTCTTGAAACATAACTCTTCAATGGTTTTGGCATAGATAGTTATTTCTCTAATAGTATATAGGAGAGGGATTTTGATATATAAATTTTGCATCTCTCCTATGAGATCAAAGTTAGGACATACAGGTGATTTTACTATGGACAATCTCTCAGGGAATGAGAGAGATGCATCTATAATCCTAATAGATTCATGTTGTTTAATCAATTTACTTGGCGATTCTATTTTAGCAATAATTATGGTAGGAGGAGAGTGTTTTGTCAAAGGTTGCTCCTTAGCAAGATTTTAATTTTCTAATATCTCTTGATTCCTTGGATGATCTTCCAGAAATATTGTCCTCCTAGATATTATATATATTTCATTACATTCCAAAGAGGGAGGACAACTATATGGGCTTTCAAGGATTTCTAAAAATTGGAAAGGCTTTTTATTTGGGTTTAGATTTGGTTGTGTAGGTAGCTGAGCACATAATGATGTTGGAGTATTTGGAGGTAGTTGAAGTGGGGGTTGTAATGGTGGTTTTAACTGAGGCAACGTTCCTATCGATTGATCAATCAACTTAGTGGGGTGCTAGCAACTCTGAGACCACATTGGCCCCTAGGTAGGTTGATTTTCCATTGCGGAAGGTATGGATTATTTGGTAAATTCTTCCATGATGGTGTAGGATACTGTTGATTTAGCCAAGAAGAACCAAAAAATGACTAGATTTTACAGGGTAAGAAAGTGTATCGTAGAGGCTTCGAGGCAGTACTAGAATATTGTTGACCCTACCAAATTAATCCAAGAAACTTTTATTGAGAAAATCGTCTAAAAAAATTAGAGAAGGGTCTTGCATCATAATTGTTGGGTGGTTCTTCCATTGGCGTCATTTTGCCATGAGATATGTTGGCTCTTGTTATTTTTCATCTTCCTTGAATACAACTTTCAATACGAAAAGTGATGAACAATGATTAGTCGAGTGATTTTTGGTACATATAGGGCATATCTCGATTGTGTCCAATGAAAATTATCTATGATTGTGCTTTTTTTAACAATGAGGACAAAAAATGGCTAATTCCTGCTCCGCTTAAGGATGCTTATGTTTTATTAATACCCACATATAGGATTAATTTTACCATAGTAAAATCACTTTCTCCGTGGGAAATAATTTAGTAAACCATTTTTATTAAATTATTTTCTGATAAAAATTAATAAACCCCATCAGAATAATTAAATAAATCATTATTTATTTAATTTCGTATAGGAATAATTATTATATCATTATTTTATAATTATTCCTTATCACATTTGACTAAATCCCGTAGAAATAATTAAATAAATCATTATTTATTTTTAATTATTTAATTCTATTATTGCAATAATTGTTGAATCACTATTTAATACTTATTTCAATTTCACATTATTCTTAATCTTCACGAAATAATTAATAAATCATTTCATTTCTTAATTATTTCTAAATAAAGATATTTGACCATTTTGAATATATTTTCCCTCTCCAAAAAGTATAATAAAGTATCCCTAATTGTTAGATTTTGATTTGGTGAATATTATTTTATTATTCTCCATTTTAGGGATTAACTCAATACTCTGTTATAAATAGGAGGGTTTTCCATTCATTATTCACCATGATAATTATCATCATCACCAATATCATCTTCTTGCACTTGAGCTCCCACTTGAGTTCTACACATTGTTTTGGGTTTCTCACACATTGAGAGAGAGAATTGGTTACTGAAGCATCAAGGAAATCAAAGGACCTGTCCCACGGAGGGGGATTTGCTAACCCTTTTGTAGATCTCCTTCACCAAGCATTATCAATAAAGATTTCTTATTCAATTTAAAAGTCTTTCGATTTGGGTTATTCCATTGGATATATATTTTTGTTTTCTACATTGGATCACATATGTTTTTTTTGTTGCATTTTTTCTAGTTTTATTATTGTATATCTAAAGCATAATAAGCTACAATTGTTTTTAGGGTCATGTGTCATTAGTGAATTAAGTTAAATGTTTTTGGTACACCTTCCAAGAAATTTCATACTAACAACTTGAGATGTGAAAAAGAACTCCCTCCATTTAAAATATCTGAAGAACCCCATTAGCCATTCGAAAATCCAATACATCCTTTATGTATGATAGGGAACCCTCCAAAGAAAACACGAGATGAGACATAATGGGGACTACTACTTCATTTGTGGGATTAGGAGGTGGAGATTTTTCCCAAGTCAAAGAAGGCCTAAATTTGGGTTCCGAAGAATAAGCCCTCAATGGAATGAGAGGATTTAGTGTACTAGGTGGTTCCACTAAAAATATTGAAGAGTGGGAGAGGGTAATGAGATGGTCTATTGACTGAGGTTTCCACAAGAAAATGAGGGTAGAATTCTAGAGGAGACTTTTGACTAGAATTGAAGGCTGCCAAAGATTTGGGGTCTTCACTCAATGAACCTCTGACATAGCACATGTGTTCGTGGCATACTAAATAGTGCCCTTAATTTCACTACATATTGGAAGATACCTGTGGAAATCAATTTATTTAACCCCCTACCAATATGAACCCAATACACCTTCCCAATTTAAAAAACCCCCACTTTCACTACATATTGTAGATATCCATTTTTTAATTAACATTTTTTATTCCCCTTTATATTTATATCCCTAGTATAATGACATGATTCCTCTATTATGATCCCACATGCATTCAATATCAGGACACTCATGTTTTTGGCCGAGGGTCTTGATATTTCCTCCATTGATTTGACCCCTCCCTGGTCCTAACTTTCATGACTTCTTTTGTATCTTGAGGTTTTTGTCTAAGATCTAGAGTAAATGCTATTGTACTATGTCAAGCTCCTCTTATAGTAGGGAATATATCTCTTTGTTAGTTCCCTTCTTTAATAATTTCTCCAGGTCAAGATTCTCCCTCTCAAGAATCTCATGTAGTTCTTGGTCCTCAGTACCAACTTCACTAGGGGTCATCTCTTGATCCCTGCTTTGTTCCATGTTGTTTGGTATGGTTTCCTGTTGTTCATTATTTTCCTGTATTATTTCCATACTGTCCTCCTTTTCTGTCTCTTTGGGATGATTGTCCAGAGTAACACCTTTTCCACTGTTCCCCCCCTATTATTATAAATTTAAAAACTATTGCAACTTGCTAGTTTATTATCACTCTGTTTTTTCTGATACCTCCTTCCTCCTCCTTTCCCTCTGACTCCTATCTTGCTCAATCCTTCGGGATCTTTATGTATGTTGGTCCTCGGATTATCCTCCCACTTTTTTTTTGGGAAATCTCTGAAAAGGTGTCCATGTTCTTGAAATTCTCGGCATCTAAAAGGGGCATGTTCATAGTCCACTGCCTATACCCATTCCTCATAATAAACTTCTAAGACCACTTCATCCGGGAGTGCTCTTGATAGATCCATTGCCACACATATTCGTGCCAAGGAAGTATATTTCCCTTGCAGAGTTGCCTCTGAAATTTTTAGAGAATGTCCTAATTTATTTCCTATAGCTTTCAAGGATTTAGGCAGCCAATAATCTAGAGGTAGGGAGTAAAGTCTTATCCATACCGAGATCGATGTGAATGTTTCTCGCTCCAGGAAAAAGTTCATTACCCAAGGTCACGTATAAAGTCTTATAGCAACATATAAATAAGGTCCTCCTTCGAAGACTCTATCTTTGTCCTCTGGGTTGTTGAAAACCACTGTGAAGAAACCCTTGGACCCTAGATGCAGAGTTATATCACCCTTTGTTTTCCAGTTTTTTCTGATCCAAGTATAAATATTCTTCTTTCTGGGCCATAGGCCCATGAACTTACAGATAATAGCATAAGCTGCCCTATGATCTCTGTGCTCCTGCAGTGCAGGATCATTCAGAACCACCCAAGGTTTGGTGGCAGTTTTGGGCTTACAATGTCCCTCTGCCGAGCTGTGCCCTTTTTTCTGACTGCTATCCTCTGGTATCTTCTCCCTTCTGACCTTCTCGTTAGTTTCTTCCTGAACATCAACTTTGTTGCTTTCCAATTCTTTTGAGTCTACATTTTTTTCCCAGCCTCCCAAGGTCTCCTAAATCCATTCGAACTCATTTCTCTGCTTTTATTCAATAAAAAGTTGCTATAGGATGGAGTAGAACTCCCTCCTCATGGCACCTTCATTGTTCTCAACTCACTCCTCCTATTGCTTCCTACGCCAAACCCTAGTTCACCATTTCTCGATTCTCCTAGGACACAACAAGCAATGCCTTCATTAACCAAAGAAGTTGAAAATATCTTTCTAAAAAATTTATTGTAGTTCTTCCTTTTAAAGTTTTATTCCTTTCATGAGTTTTATCTTCCCCACTCTTAAAACCCACTAATTTATTCTCATATGATTACCAAGAAAGTAAATCTAGATCAGTATATCGTCCTCCTTCCAAGCAGAGGATATGGGTGGGCCATTATTCGCGGCAGAACGAATTGGAGGGAAATCCGCTACCACATTGTTGTTCCCGTGGAGGATAGGTGGGTTTAGTGGAAGGTAGCTTCTTTCTAAGTCAACGTATCCTCGCTCGCCTGGTTTAAGGGCTTAAGCCTCCGTTTCCAGCCTGCCTTGCGGTTAGGAGAAGGGTTGGGCACAGGGAATTTTCCTTCTTGGTCCCATCAATTAGGTAAACCAAGTGTTGTTCTCTGATCAAATTTAATGTCAAATAAAGATACTAGCTTCTGGACTTCCTTCAATATGTTTGTAGCCTCAATATGAAGTATATTCTTCTGATTCATTTTATTAAGTTCCATGACTATTGAAGCTTTTTTTGTAATGTCTAGTAATGTCTAATGCTCTGAGTTTAAACAATGTAAACTTTGAAACAGGAACTGTAAACTCAAAACGAGAACTCTAGCCAAATAACCCCCAGAAAACATAAAAAAGGAAAATGTTGATGTTGGAATACTAAAATGCTAGAAAACCTTGAAATTTTGACAAATTTCCAACCATGACATTATGGAAAAAATTTATGACTAAGAACACTTTAAAAATGAATACCTAAATGAAAGAGTCATTATACCAAGAGTAATTTCTTTCTTAAATTCTAAAAGCCTGACGACTTCAAAAAATTAGCCTAAAACAACTTGATGCATTACAAAAAAAATTTAAAAGTCAACCATCAAATTGACAAACAATATAGAAAAACTTGACTCATTGTAGTGAGAACTTAAATATAAACCCTGAAATTAACACATTGAGGGCATACTCAATCATTTATAACAAAAACTTTAAAATCTACAATCAAATTGACACATAATGGGATCAAGTTACTAGTTGAGGAGACATGGACCCCGAAGAAAAAATAAAATAAAATAAAAAAATAAAAAATAAATAAAAAGGAAAAATACAAAAGGAAACAAAAATTAAAACATTGAAAAAAATTAAGGAAGAAAGACACAAAAAAATTTAAAAAATGATAATAAGTAAATAAAAATATGTATTGAAACATAAAAAAATAAAAAAGCATGCAAGAAAACAACAACAACAACAAAAAATAAGAAAAATAAATACAAAATAAAAAACACAAAATATTCAAAAACATAATAACAAGTAAACAATAATATATATTAGAACAAAGAAAATTAAAAAAACATGGTAAAACACAAAGAATAAATACATAGCAAAAACAAAAACATAAATATAAAAACATATCTAAAAAGTATGAAAAATAAATCAAACATAAAAAATTACCAAAAACAATGATGTTAACATAAAAATTTAAATTTAAATTAAAATATAAGCACAAAATTGAAAAAGCTAACAAAAAAATACCCCCAAAAAGGAAAAAAATAGAAACACTTTTAAGTAATTAAAAAAAAAAAAAAACATTAAAATTAAATTAAAAACTAAAAAACAAAACACAAAAAAAAATAAATTAAAAAGCTTTTGAAAAAAGCGTAATTAAAAAAAAAAAAAAAAAAAAAAAAAAAAAAACTTGAAAAAAGACATAATTAAAAACACAAATTAGAAAAACAGGACATTTTCAAAAATCAAAATATAATAAAAATTCAAGGACCCACCTGCCTTTGGCTTGGCTAGTCGATTCTGAGAATCTGCTTGCCAAGACCTCAAGAAATTTCATACTAACAACTTGAAATGTGCATCAAACCATATGATCTATATATTCATTTTATCATGCTAATTTCAAGAAAAATCAATAATATTCAAGTTATAGTGTACATTATCGATGTGATATTTAAAGGCACCATATCTCCTTCCTTTCACATATCCGTTTATATCAATGACATTCGTTGCCATCGATGGCAACACTATGTCCAACACACTTGCTCAATCCTTTTCATGCACAATGTCTTTTTTTTCATAGCCTTCAACATTTATTTATTTCCCCCTATTTTGAATTGTCTTTCAAACAATTCCGATGCTATATCTATAATACCATGCAACTAAGGAAAAAAACCAATAGATTATCAAAGTTGCATACCTTGTTTATGTTATGAACTAGCTCTCAAAACATAAGATAAGGTTGATCAAAGACTTAAAAAGTATCCTCTTCAAGGGGGAAACTTTCTTTCAATCACATAAATGAAAAATTCTTGGGTGATACAAATGACAAGACTGCATTGGTTTATATAGGAGTCTAAGGGGTCATAATATATTGAGAGGCTACATAACAATAATAATGTGAGGGCACAATAATAAAAATAGTGTGCATCTATGGGGCACAACAATAAAAATATGGGTGCTACATGAGAACAATAATAACAATAGAGGGTTACACTAAAAATAACAGTAAGGGGGCTACACTAGTGTTATAGGGACCTAACATGCCCCTCTCCTTCAAAAAACAGGTGTCCTCAATGCTTCAGTAGTTCTAGATGCTTATGTATAAAATTCTCATCCTCCCATGTGGAATCTTCAACAAAAAACTTTTCCACTTAATGAGATACTATGAAATTGATTGATTTGATAGATATCGGGTTCCTATTTTTGTGACTACTTTAGGTTCTAGTATGACTTTTCCTTCTTCATAATGTTCTCGAAATACTGCTTGAACTAGGAGCTTGTCACCAATAACCTTCTTTAAGAATGAAAAATGGAAAACTTGGTGTACTCAAGAAGATGCAGGCAACTCCAATTTGTATTCCATAGTACCAATTTTTTGCAACACCTTGTAACGACCATAATACTTGGGTGATATTTTATTATCCTTCTTAGCTTCCCTGTGGGACATTTATCTTTCTGGTTGTAGGTTTAAAAATACTCAGTCACCTACATAAAAAAATATTTCAATATGATGTTGATCTACCTATTGTTTCGTTTGATTTTCTACCTAAATGAGGTTATCCTCTAATATTTGAAGAACTTGTTGCTAATGCTCGTTGTGATCTTCTACTGCTTGAACCTTAGAATTTTCTCTTAAACATGATGTGATGGATGGTGGATGGTATCCATAAATTTCCATAAATGACATCATTTTTGTTGGAGTATGGAAGGAAGTGTTATACCACCATTTAGCTAGAGGTAACCACTTGACCCATTGTGTTTGTTTATCAAATACAAAGAAACTGAGATATCCTTCCAAACATTTATTCACTATTTCTATTTGTCCGTCATATTGAGGATGATAAGAAGAGCTATGAGCTAATTGAGTACGAGGTCAAGAAAATAATTCCATTGAAAATTTCCACTGAAAATGAGATCTTTTTCACTTGCAATAATCTTTGTGTTTCCATGTAGCTTTTGAATTATTTCCATAAATGTTGTAGCAACTATACCTTCTTTTTCTTTAAGAAGGACGGAGAGGGGAGCGCAGCAGGAGACCATGGCGGAAACGAGGGTTTCTGAGTAACTGCTACAGTTTCAGAGCTGGAAGTGAACAGATCACGGATAGCAGCACTGTTAAGAAGGGGACAAAGGTTGACTGTCCAGATGGGTGCAGAGGGGTCCATTGGGACCCCCACCTATAAAAAAATAATCATGCAGAATTAGAGACAGCAAGCAAAGGAGGGAGTCAGAATCCCCGGGAATGACAGGCTCAAGCAGAGCGGCGGGAAAAACAAGGAGAAAACACAGGTGGAAGACAATGAACCAAGCAGTAATACAATAAACCAAGGCAAAGAAGATGAGGGTCTAGTGGATACTGAAGACAGAAACGCTTCAGCACAAAATCTGACAGGAAACAAGGAAAAACAACAAGGAGCAAACGGGGAGCCCACAGATAGCAGGCGGGGGAACAAAGAGAAGGAAGGGGACACAAGCTTGAACCCCAACAAAGACTCAACAACAAACGGTATTTGTAAACCAAGGAAAGCTGACAGTCTTAGAGTTGTAATAACGGATCCAAAAATACAAGCCTATAGAGAGCACATGACAGAACATGCAGTCATTTGCAAGTTCATGGGAATGTGGCCAACTGAAATAGGCTTGTGTTAGTGGATCAGACAGCATTGGAAGCCCAGAGGAGATGTCAAACTGCATTTGGGAGCCAAAGGTTTCTTTACAGTTGTGTTCACTAACCTGGAAGACAAGGACAGGATTTTCGATGGAGGCCCGTATTTCATGGCCTCAGCTAGTTTATACATACGACCATGGAAACCGAACTTTGTTCCGGAGAAGGAATCCTTCACTCAGGTTCCAATGTGGATCCACTTGTTTTCTCTCCCGATAGACTATTGGGGTTTGATTGCTCTAAAGCAGATTGGAGACCAGTTGGGGATGTTTGTTAAGCCTTAGAGGCAACATTGCAGAAGAAATACACTTCCTACGCAAGAATATGCGTGGAAATGGATGTTTCAGGGGCACTGTATGAGGGATTATGGCTCGAATACAGGGATGAGGATTATTTTCAGGCAATAGACTATGAGCAGATCCCGTTTCACTGCCAGAAATGTCATGAACACAGACATCTAATAAGGGAATGCCCTATGAACAAGAAGGAGGAGGACATTAAAACAGAACCAACAAACAAAGGCAAGGATAACTTTATAACCCCGAAGTCAAGGCAGAGAGCCAACAGAAGAAGGGCACATAGAACAGGAATAGAAAGAAACAACAACAACAACACTTTTGAGCTCTTGGATCTAGAGACAGACTCAAAGGAGTTACAGAAAACCAAAGCAGCAGTTAAGGAGCCAAGAGACAAGGAGGAACGAACCAGGAAATCAGAGGAAGAGAATAACAACAACAACGAAGTCCAAATGGGGGAGCAACCAGAAGAGCCGGAGGAGGACACAAACATGTTGACTAGTGATGGAGGGAGCGGGGACATTGAGTTGGAGGAAGTTTTAGCCCGGGAAGGGATGAATCTGCCTACCATAGTGGAGAATTGGAAAAATCAAGGTATAGAAATGGTACCAGAAGAAGAAATCAAAAAAATCAGTGATCTGTTTACAGCAAGACAGAAAGCAGCTCTAGAAAGACAACATAGAAAGCTAGGCATCGCAAGAGGTAATAGTCTCCACCTGAAGAGTCTTCTATGGAACTCATCAAGCTCACGACAAAAGAATAAAAGGGGCCGAAAGACAAGCAATGAAGCTCTGCAGGAGCTAGGAATGATAATGATCAACTCAGGGAAAATGAAGGCTCTTAGCGCCTTCCCGTCCTTTCAATAACCCCTTAAGTTTATCATGAAGATCATTTCTTGGAATGGAAGAGGGCTAAACAGCCAAGCAAAGCACAGAATGCTGAAACGCAAATTCCAGAAATATAGACCGGAAATCATGTTCTTACAAGAAACAAAATGCAATGGATCCAACATGACAAAGTTAACCAAGAAGATAGGAAGGCACATAAATTTTCTAGAAGTTGAAAGTCAGGGCAGAGAAGGAGGACTAGCAACCCTATGGGACACAAGAGAACTTCAAATATTATCTGCAAAAGTGAACAAGCACTTCATTGTTGTGGAAGCTCAACCCACAGGTAATTCTGAATCTTTTCTATGTGTAAATATATATGGACCTCAGAAGATAGAGGATAAAATCAGTTTCTTGAGTTCTTTAAATAGGCTTATTAGCAGGCACCCAATGTCCAAATGTATTATGGGGGGTGACTTCAATATGATAACAACCCTTCTAGAGAAGAAAGGGGGTCTTAGGAAACTCAATAGGGATGCAGAGTCTTTCATTAGTTTTATTGAGAATGCTAAATTGGTAGACATTTACACCAAGAGTGGCAATTTCACTTGGAACAATAGAAGAGGGGGAAATAGAATGATAGCCTCTCGCTTGGACAGATTTTTGGTTTCCGAGAGCATCATAATGGATGGTATCCTTGTAGAGTCAGATATCCTTCCCAGTGGAGGTTCGGACCACTGGCCAATATCGCTCATAGCAGATGTTCAAGGCACACCAAGGAATAAACCCTTTAGATTTGAAAAATTTTGGTTGGATCATCCCAGCTTCCTTCAGATGGTTGAAAAATGGTGGTTAGAACCTATGGAGGGTGAAGGCTCTAAAATGTTCAATTTGCAGAAGAAATTAAGACTCACTAAGGATAAGATAAAAGAGTGGAATAGAACAGTTTTTGGGGACATTTTCAAGGAAAAAACCTCTATAGAAAATAAGTTGGAACAAATTCACAGAGAATGGGCAGCTGGACAAAGCAGTGAGGAATCCATCGAACAGGAAAAGACTCTAACTCAACAGTGGCACAGTTGATGTCGGCATGAAGAAATCTTATGGAGGCAAAAATCAAGGATTCAGTGGCTATAGGAGGGGGAGCAGAATACTAAATTTTTTCACAGGTCTGCTCTAGATTACAGAAGTTCAAACAAAAATCTTGAGATGAGAAATGAAAATGGGGAGCCAGTTAAGAACCACCATGACATATCAGAGTTGCTCACAGCTCACTTCAGATCCATAGCACAGGAACCGCAGTCAAACAGAGGAGAAGCCATTAGGGAACTTCTAAAAGCCATTCCTAAAGCTATAACCTCTGACAAAAACTAGGCCCTTAATAGAGAAATCACATTGGAAGAGGTAGAGGAAGCTGTAAGAAGCATGCCAAACGATAAAGCCCCTGGGCCGGACGGGTTCACAATCAATTTTTACAAGGCTTGCTGGAATATTGTGAAGCAGGATATTTGGGAGGTTGTAGAGGACTCCAGGCGTTCTGGAACCATACTCAAATCCATTAATTCGACCTTCATAGCTCTAATTCCAAAGGTAGAGGAAGCTAATACACCTGAAAAGTTTAGACCTATTGCTCTCTATAATGTTATCTATAAAATAATATCAAAAGTTATTGCCAATAGGCTTAAGCCCATTCTCCCGGGGATCATATCGGAAGAGCAATCGGGTTATGTAGAGGGAAGGTAGATATTAGACAACATTATCCTGGCTCAAGAGATGATCCACACTCTCCATACGAAGAGAAAAGCAGGGATGCTAATGCAATTCGATTTATCAAAAGCTTATGACAAAGTAAGCTGGAAATACCTCGAAGCAATTTTGGATGCTTTCGGTTTCAACAGGCATTGGGTTAACTGGGTTATGGCCCTCATCAAATCCGCGAGATTCTGGATCTTAGTCAATGGGGCACCCTCTGAACCATTCTCACCTTCGCGAGGAATAAGATAGGGCGATCCTTTATCCCCTCTCTTATTTGTTATCCTCATGGAGGGTCTCAGCAGAATTATAGCCAAGAAAAAAGCTGCAGGGGAAATTAAAGGTCTTCAACCAATCCTAACTATTTCTGCTACTACTCATCAACAGTTGTGGATGACACTATGTTACACGGCAACCCCACAGTGAAAGAGGCCTTGGCATTCAAGGAAATCTTAGATCTCTTTAGCAGAGCATCAGGGATGGAAATCAACTTCTCCAAATCTACGATCTTCTTCTTTAACACTCATCATGCTATTCAAGCTCACCTTTCTCAACTTCTAGGCTTCCGGATAGGCAGTTTACCTTCGAGATATTTAGGAGCTCCCCTTACACTGCGGCCTTGGCAGAAAGTACACTGGGAAAAGATCATAGCCAATATGGAAAACAGATGCAAACACTGGACACACAGGGTGCTTAACTTTGCAGGAAGATTAATCCTCACAAAGGTTGTGCTACAGTCTATACCGCAGTACTTATTATCCATGCTACCAACCCCCAAAGGGATTCTTCAAAAAATCAGAGTGATTCAGAGATCCTTTTTATGGAGTGGGAATGGGGACAAGAGAAAATGGGCGTTAGTAGCCTGGAACAAATTATGCAAGCCGAAATATTTGGGGGGACTGAACCTAGTGGATCCGGCGGTGATCAACATAACCTGTGGAGCAAAGCTACGGTGGAGATGGATTAAAGAGCCCAATCTGCCATGGGCCAGACATTGGAAACACAACTATATCCCTAACTACAATCATCAGGATCTTATAAGATTGCAGGCGGTTCCAGAGGGCTCGCCCATATGGAATCTTGCAAGACAAAACCACAGCCTAGTGCAGGGAAATAGCTTTTGGGAAATATGCAATGGCAGGCTTGCCCTGTTTTGGGAAGATGCATGGCAACAATTCCCCAAATTAGACACCCCAGAGTTAGCACATCTCAAACAGATCAGCTAGCACGAAGGCAGAAGTAGAGTCTGCCATTACTGAGACTTGAGCAGCAGAGATGCAAACTGGAGAGGATGGATACACCTCAGTGCTGATAACCACATTGAGGGAAATGAAAGCACAAAACAACTCAATAGGCAGATTCGTAAAAGAAGGATAAGGAAAACAGAGGAAGAGGATCAGCTCAGATGGGGTATGACAGGAAATGGAAATTTCTCATTAAAAGAAGCGAGGGAATTGTTAGTAAAGGCAGAACAGGAGGAAGCAATGCCCTGGTGCAACAAAGTGCGGGACAACTTATTTTGGCCGAAAATTAAGACCTTTTTATGGTTACTAATGCGGAACAAAACCCTGACATGGGACAATCTACGAAGGAAAGGGTTCAAAGGGCCTTCTAGATGCCCGATGTGTTCAGGGGAAGAAGAAACTACAAACCACCTATTTAATTCGTGTGAATGGGAAAACCATCTATGGAATTGGACGGAGGGAATTATGCGGAAATTAGACCGAGACCGAGAGTCCATCCAAAATATGATTTTAAATTGGCAAAACAATTTCTCCAAAAACCAGAGAGTCAATAACATATGGAAAGCCATGCCCGGCTTTGTACTGTGGACAATATGGAAAGAGCGCAATAGGAGGGTATTTCAGGATGAAAATAGGAGTATTGAGCATTCAAAAGTAACTATTCTTACAAATATTAAACAATTGATTCAGACAAAGTGCAATACAGATCCCAACGAAAATCCCTCAGATCGAGACTTACATATCTTGAAGTGCTTTCAACTGGAAATCAACCACAGCATCGCAACGCCGAGACACCAGCAACAACCAAACTCGGAGGCCGATAGATGGACTTGCCTGCCAGCGGGAGGTTTGAAGTTGAATTTTGATGGTGCCTCCAGAGGAAACCCCGGGAAAGTTGGAATCGGAGGTGTTATCAGAGACCATGAAGGAGAAATTATGCATATTTACTGCAGAGAGTTGGGGGAAGGCACGAACAATGAGATGGAGTTCGCGGCGTTAGAACAAGGATTGAAAATTCTAAGGAATCTACCGACAGGAAATGCAGTGGTAGAAGGCGACTCGTCCCTGGTTATTTCTGTTGCAAAGAGAATTCAGGGAGGCACTCAGGCATGCAAAGCCATGAGACATTAGAGGCTCGCCAAGGTGATGGAGAACATTGCAAAATTAATCGGCGAAATGAAAGGTTTAGTCTTTCAATCGGTCAGGCGTAAGGCAAATGGGCTAGCTGATTACTTGGAAAACTACAGCATTGACAACCAAGACAGGGGATGGGACACATGTTGGCAGCAAGTGGATTGTCCTCACCTTAAGGAGAGATGCCTACAGCTGGCAAGAGAGGACGTGGGTAATTTAAATCGGGCTTAACCGGAAAATGGCAGACTATATCGGACCCTCATGATGAAATACTTGGGAGACGTTATGAGTGACGAAGGTTGGCACAGATCGAAAGGACAAGCTGGGCGTATGCATTTATGGCAACAGAGGGTGCACAGAGATCACATCTTCAAGTTGATATTTCGAAGGGACTATTGCAGCTGCCCCCTCAGCAGGATCGACATTTGGCACGAATATATTCATCAAGGCATGAGCAACGTTTATTTGTATAGCAGGCGACATCACGTAGCATTCACGGCCACCCATAGGAACTATGATAGCAGTATGCCCACGATGTTTCGGGAGGTGAGGCTTAGCGTGGGAAACCTTATGGCGAAGAGTTATTTAACTAACTATTGGAGCAATGTTTCATTCACTCATTCTAAAGGCATTGCTTTGGGTAAAAATTGTTCTCGAGACCGAGCTGCTATTCAAGTGATGGGTAACAGGAACGATATGGATACTGGGAATTGTCGGAGTATCAATGCAAACCAAGAGCTCCGGGCTGCAAGAAGCGCATATGAAACTCGAACGACTATAAGAAACAAACGAAGAATTGCTGAGATGAAGGCTGCGGTAAAGGAGGAGGAACAGCCGTGTGATGAGGAGGAAATCGCAAGGGAGGTAGATTGGTTGATCGACCCAGGCACTGCATCCAGACGCGCCACTCAATTCGTGCGAACACAAGTAGAAAGCTGGAGGATCAAGACCCTTTTGGCGAAAGCTCTGGATTCCATGGATGCTGGGAATCAGAACCCGCAAGGGGAAAACCATATATCTGAAGGCCAACTAAAAAGTCTGATTGAGATTTGTGGAGCATTGGACAATAAAATTTCAGCTGTGCATGAGGTGGTAGAAACTGTCAATAAGAAATTAACACTGCTTATTAGACTGCTCCGGCAGACCTTAAGTCCGGACCCCTCGAGTTCGGAGAGCAAGCAGCAAGCACCGCCAAAGGAAATTCACAACTACTGATCCATGCAGGAAAGAGTGGATAGGCATATCCTGGAACAAGCTTTGGACATTGCAAGTAGGTTCGGAATGCCCCCGCAGTGATTCGGGTCTGTTGGTGCCATCTCTTCGGCCTTGTCTGCTGTCATGTTTGTGCCATCTCTCTGGCTTTGTCTGTTGTCTGTTTCTGTGGGCCTCTATGGCTTTTGTCTGGTGTCTGTCTGGTGTCTTGAACTGTAATTTTGTATTATCCTGATAGTGTGCTAGTTACAGTGATGCAGTTCAAGAATTATCGATGTTATAGATATGAGTAGGAGATAAATGGCTAAGGCCACCCTGCGCGGTGTGCGGTTAGCATTTTGAAATATCATAGTTTCTGGTTGTCTCAGGGCTGGTGTCTTGTGTCTTTTGTACTGTCTTCATCAGGTCTCGATCTGCCACTGCAGATTTTTTGTACAATATTTTTGTTTCATAATATATCTATCTGACTTACACAAAAAAAATTATATACCTTCTTTAAAAGGATGAGATAATGCACAAAAGTGTGCATACGTGGTAAGTATATGAACTACCACCATGATGACACTCTTTCCTTTATACTTCGGTAAAGCTGTGATAAAATCCATTGAGGCCTCTTCCTAGGGCTGACTTGGAATGGATAAAGGTTGGAACAAAGTCGAGATTTTAATCGTGTCGACTTTGTTTTGCTGGAAAACTAAACATTCTGCCAAAAAATTTTGAATATCATATTTATGGCCATCCCAAAAAAAATCCTTCTTGACCATGTGGTATTTTTTTAAAAATATTTATTGCCCTCATAAGGAAAAGGTGTGAAATTCCAAAAGAATATTTTGTTTGATTTGGGAATTCTTAGAGAGATATAAGTGATCTTAGTGAATTAAGTTAAATTTTTTTCGTACACCTTCCAAGAAATTTCATACTAACAACTTGAGATGTGCAAAAGAACTCCCTCCATTTAAAATATCTGAAGAACCCCATTAGCCTTTCAAAAATCCAATACATCCTTTATGTATGATAGGGAACCCTCCAAAGAAAACATGAGATGAGACGTAACGGGGACTACTACTTCATTTGTGGGGTTAGGAGGTGGAGATTTTTCCCAAGTCAAAGAAGGCCTAAATGTGGGTTCTGAAGAATAAGCCCCCAATGGAATGAGAGGATTTAGTGTACTAGGTGGTTCCACCAAAAATATTGAAGAGTGGGAGAGGGTAATGAGATGGTCTATTGACCGAGGGTTCCACAAGAAAATGAGGGTAGAATTCTAGAGGAGCCTTTTGACTAGAATTGAAGGCTACCAAAGATTTGGGGTCTTCACTCAATGAACCTCTGACATAGCACATGTGTTCGTGGCATACTAAATAGTGCCCTTAATTTCACTACATATTGGAAGATACCTGTGAAAATCACTTTATTTAACCCCCTACCAATATGAACCCAATACACCTTCCCAATTTAAAAAACCCCCACTTTCACTACATATTGTAGATATCCATTTCTTAATTAACATTTTTTATTCCCCTTTATATTTATATCCCTAGTATAATGACATGATTCCTCTATTATGATCCCACATGCATTCAGTATCAAGACACTCGAGTTTTTGGCCGAGTGCCCTGATATTTCCTCCATTGATTTGACCCCTCCCTAGTCCTAACTTTCATGACTTCTTTTGTATCTTGAGGTTTTTGTCTAAGATGTAGAGTAAATGCTGGTGTACTATGTCAAACTCCTCTTATGGTAGGGAATGTATCCCTTCGTTAGTTCCCTTCTTTAAGAATTTCTCCAGATCAAGATTCTCCCTCTCAAGAATCTCATGTAGTTCTTGGTCCTCAGTCCCAACTTCACTAGGGGTCATCTCTTGATCCCTGCTTTGTTCCATGTTGTTTGGTATGGTTTCCTGTTGTTCATTATTTTCCTGTATTATTTCCATACTGTCCTCCTTTCTATCTCTTTGGGGTGATTGTCCAGAGTAACACCTTTTCCACTGTTCCCCCCTTATTATTATAAATTTAAAAACTATTGCAACTTGCTAGTTTGTTATCACTCTGTTTTTTCTGATACCTCCTTCCTCATCCTTTCCCTTTGCCTCCTATCTTGCTGAATCCTTCAGGATCTTTATGTATGTTGGTCCTCGGATTATCCTCCCACTTTTTTTTTGGGAAACCTCTGAAAAGGTGTCCATGTTCATGACATTTCCAGCATCTAAAAGGGACATGTTCATAGTCCACTGCCTATACCCATTCCTCATAATAAACTTCTAAGACCACTTCATCTGGGAGTGCTCCCGATAGATCCATTGCCACACATATTCGTGCCAAGGAAGTATATTTCCCTTGCAGAGTTGCCTCTAAAATTTTTAGAGAATGTCCTAATTTATTTCCTATAGCTTTCAAGGATTTAGGCAGCCAATAATCTAGAGGTAGGGAATAAAGTCTTATCCATACCGGGATCGATGTGAATGTTTCTCGCTCCAGGAAAAAGTTCATTACCCAAGGTCACGTATAAAGTCTTGCAGCAACATAGAAATAAGGTCCTCCTTCGAAAACTCTATCTTTGTCCTCTGGGTTGTTGAAAACCACTATGAAGAAACCCTTGGACCCTAGATGCAGAGTTATATCACCCTTTGTTTTCCAGTTGTTTCTGATCCAAGTATAAATATTCTTCTTTGTGGGCCATAGGGCCATGAACTTATAGATAATAGCATAAGCTGCCCTGTGATCTTTGTGCTCCTGCAGTGCAAGATCATTCAGAACCACCCGAGGTTTGGTGGTAGTCTTGGGCTTACAAGGTCCGTCTGCCGAGCTGTACCCTTTTTTCTGACTGCTACCCTCTGGTATCTTCTCCCTTCTGACCTTCTCGTTAGTTTCTTCCTGAACATCAACTTTGCTGCTTTCCAATTCTTTTGAGTGTACATTTTTTTCCCAGCCTCCCAAGGTCTCCTAAATCCATTCGAACTCATTTCTCTTCTTTTATTTGATAAAAATTTGCTATATGATGGAGTAGAACTCCCTCCTCATGGCACCTTCATTGTTCTCAGCTCACTCCTCCTATTGCTTCCTGCGTCGAACCCTAGTTCACAATTTCTCGATTCTCCTAGGACACAACAAGCAATGCCTTCATTAACCAAAGAAGTTGAAAATATCTTTCTAAAAAAATTACTGTAGTTCTTCCTTTTAAAGTTTTATTCCTTTGATGAGTTTTATCTTCCCCACTCTTAAAAACAACTAATTTATTTTCATATGATTACCAAGAAAGTAAGTTTCCTTCTTGGTCCCATCAATTAGGTAAACAAAGTGTTGTTCTCTCATCAAATTTAACGTCAAATAAAGATACTAGCTTCTGGACTTCCTTCAATATGTTTGTAGCCTCAATATGAAGTATATTCTTCTGATTCATTTTATTAAGTTCCATGATTATTGAATCTTTTTCTGTAATGTCTAGTAATGTCTAATGCTCCGAGTTTAAACAATGTAAACTTTGAAACAGGAACTGTAAACTCAAAACGTGAACTCTAGCCAAATCACCCCCAGAAAACATAAAAAAGAAAAATGTTGATGTTGGAATACTAAAATGCTAGAAAACCTTGAAATTTTGACAAATTTCCAACCATGACATTATGGAAAAAATTTATGACTAAGAAAACTTTAAAAATGACTACCTGAATGAAAGAGTCATTATACCAAGAGTAATTTCTTTCTTAAATGCTAAAAGCCTGACGACGTCAAAAAATTAGCCTAAAACAACTTGATGCATTGTAACAAAAATTTAAAAGTCAACCATCAAATTGACACACAATATAGGAAAACTTGACTCATTGTAATGAGAACTTAAATATAAACCCTGAAATTAACACATTGAGGGCATACTCAATCATTTATAACAAAAACTTTAAAATCTACAATCAAATTGACACATAATGGGATCAAGTTACTTGTTGAGGAGACATGGACCCCGAAGAAAAAATAAAATAAAATAAAAAAAATAAAAAATAAATAAAAAGGAAAAATACAAAAGGAAACAAAAATTAAAACATTGAAAAAAATTAAGGAAAAAAGACACAAAAAAATTTAAAAAATAATAATAAGTAAATAAAAATATGTATTGAAACATAAAAAAATAAAAAAACATGCAAGAAAACAACAACAACAACAACAAAAAATAAGAAAAATAAATACAAAATAAAAAACACAAAATATTCAAAAACATAATAACAAGTAAATAATAATATATATTAGAACAAAGAAAATTAAAAAAACATGGTAAAACAAAAAAAAAAATACATAGCAAAAACAAAAACATAAATATAAAAACATATCTAAAAAAGATGAAAAATAAATCAAACATAAAAAATGTACCAAAAACAACGATGTTAACATAAAAATTAAAATTAAAATAAAAGCACAAAATTAAAAAAGCTAACAAAAAAATACCCCCAAAAAGGAAAAAAATAGAAACACTTTTAAGTAATTAAAAAAAAAAGAAACATTAAAATTAAATTAAAAACTAAAAAGCAAAACACAAAAAAAAAAAAAAAAGATTTTGAAAAAAGCGTAATTAAAAAAAAAAAAAACAAAAAAAAAAAAACTTGAAGAAAGACATAATTAAAAACACAAATTAAAAAAAACAGGACATTTTCAAAATTCAAAATATAGAAAAAATTCAAGGACCCACCTGCCTTTGGCTTGGCTAGTCGATTCTGAGAATCTGCTTGCCAAGACCTCAAGAAATTTCATACTAACAACTTGAAATGTGCATCAAACCATATGATCTATATATTCATTTTATCATCCTAATTTCAAGAAAAATCAATAATATTCAAGTTATAGTGTACATTATCGATGTGATATTTAAAGGCACCATATCTCCTTCCTTACACATATCCTTTTACATCAATGACATTCGTTGCCATCGATGGCAACACTATGTCCAACACACTTGCTCAATCCTTTTCATGCACAATGTCTTTTTTTTTCATAGCCTTCAACATTTATTTATTTCCCCCTATTTTGAATTATGTCTTTCAAACAATTCCAATAAGATAAGATTGATCAAAGACTTAAAAAGTATCCTCTTCAAGGGGAAACTTTCTTTCAATCACATAAATGAAAAATTCTTGGATGATACAAATGACAAGACCACATTGGTTTATATAGGAGTCTAAGGGGTCATAATATATTGAGAGGCTACATAACAATAATAATGTGAGGGCACAATAATAAAAATAGTGTGCATCTATGGGGCACAACAATAACAATATGGGTGCTACATAAGAACAATAATAACAATAGAGGGTTACACTAAAAATAACAGTAAGGGGGCTGCACTAGTATTATAGGGACCTAAGATGCCCCTCTCTTTCAAAAAACAGGTGTCCTCAATGCTTCAGTAGTTCTAGATGCTTATGTATAAAATTCTCATCCTCCCATGTGGAATCTTCAGCAAAAAACTTTTCCACTTAATGAGATACTATGAAATTGATTGATTTGATAGATATCGGGTTCCTATTTTTGTGACTACCTCAGGTTCTAGTATGACTTTTCCTTCTTCATAATGTTCTCAAAATACTGCTTGAACTGGGAGCTTGTCACAAATAACCTTCTTTAAGAATGAAAAATGGAAAACTTGGTGTACTCAAGAAGATGCAGGCAACTCCAATTTGTATTCCATAGTACCAATTTTTTGCAACACCTTGTAACGACCATAATACTTGGGTGATATTTTATTATCCTTCTTAGCTTCCTTGTGGGACATTTATCTTTATGGTTGTAGGTTTAAAAATACTCAGTCACCTACATCAAAACATATTTCAATATGATGTTGATCTACCTATTGTTTCGTTTGATTTTCTACCTAAATGAGGTTTGTTGGCATTATGGCTAAAGTGTTGTCCTTGATGGCAACCCATTCAGGTGATAGATCACAGTACTTCAAGTCAGCAGCAGAGATTGATGATCAGCTATCAAATATTGAAGAAAATAAGGGGTACGCAGGTACACCTTACATAAGGTGCGTACACGTAGGTCAGTGTTACATAAAGTGCGTACATACCCGCAGTTATCCCGTTCAGGAGGTGCGTACCCCCAGTGCACACATTTCAAGGCAAAGAAATTCACATGTGGGGTTTTGTTATGTTTTACTCTTGGTATTTAGCCGATGGTATTGGGTTATTATGGTGTCGGCTCGTGGTATTGATCCATGTTTTAAGGAAGAGCTTTCCTATATAAAGCAAAGGAGATCATTTGGCTTGAGCATGTTTTGGGTTGAATATCTTACGAGGGCTAGATCTGGTCTAGATCTAAATAAGGCGAATCTATTGATGGACTGAGATCTCTTTGGCGCATGTTCAGATCTGTAGATCTGACTGTCTGGGTTATTTCTGAAGTCTTGAAATCATCTATGCCCGAAGGTATGCAGGTACAGTGAAAGAAAAGTGCGTACGTATGCAGGAACGAAGCGTTTCAGGTGCGCCGGTACGCAGGCACAGAAGGGTTGCAGGTGCGGAGGTACGCAGGCACAGAAGGGTTGAAGGTGCGGAGGTACGCAGGCACAGAAGGGTTGCAGGTGCGTACATACGCAGGCACAGAAGGGTTGCAGGTGCATACATACACAGGCACAGAAGGGTTGCAGGTGCGGAGGTCCGCAGGCAGGTCAATGGACTCAGAGCGAGGTACGCAGGCTAGCAGTTGAGCAGGGTGCGTACATAAGCAGGCTAGCAGTTGAGCAGGGTGCGTACTGTAAGCAGGCAAGCAGTTGAGCAGGGTGAGTACTGTAAGCAGGCCAGCAGTTGAGTAGGGTGCTTACGTAAGCAGGCGAGCAGTTGAGCAGGGTGCTTACTTCTCTTAAAATCTTTGTTTATCATTGCTGTGCTCTGGGTTTGGTCCTATTATTGTTGATCTGGTTACTACAGTTGATTGGGTGATTCTCTTATACTTGATGATCATTTGATGCTTATGGATCCAGTTTGAAAATTTATGAAAAGTGGTCCTTGTAAGAAAAGAAGTAGGGGGTTGTAGCTCCCTTCCAGGAAAGACTGGAAAACGAGAGAGAGTTGTAGCTCTCTGCAGGTTGCAGCCTGCGTACTGGTAAAGGACTGCACCAGTACAAAACCATTGTAAAAGGAGTTTCTAATTTGAAAGAAGATAGAGACATATTGCAGCAGGTGGTTTTCACCCACATTGGGTTTCCACCTTACATCTTGTGTTCTTTGGTGTGACTATCTGTTTTCTTTGTTCATGCTCATTATTTTATGGTACTGACATGCAAAACTAATTCAAAGAACAAATAAGGAAGATTTATTAAAAGAATTAGATAATACTGATTCAGCCCCCCTCTCAGTATTATTTCCAACAAGGTTATCCTCTAATATTTGAAGAACTTGTTGCTAATGCTCGTTGTTATCTTCTATTGCTTGAACCTTAGAATTTTCTCTTAAACATGATGTGATGGATGGTGGATGGTATCCATAAATTTCCATAAATGACATCATTTTTGTTGGAGTATGGAAGGAAGTGTTATACCACCATTTAGCTAGAGGTAACCACTTGACCCATTGTGTTTGTTTATCAAATACAAAGAATCTGAGGTATCCTTCCAAACATTTATTCACTATTTATATTTGTCCGTCATATTGAGGATGATAAGATGAGCTATGATCTAATTGAGTACGAGGTCAAGAAAATAATTCCATTGAAAATTTCCACTGAAAATGAGATCTTTTTCACTTGCAATAATCTTTGTGTTTCCATGTAGCTTTTGAATTATTTCCATAAATGTTGTAGCAACTATACCTTCTTTAAAAGGATGAGATAATGCACAAAAGTGTGCATACTTGGTAAGTATATCAACTACCACCATGATGACACTCTTTCCTTTATACTTTGGTAAACCTGTGATAAAATCCATTGAGGCCTCTTCCTAGGGCTGACTTGGAATGGATAAAGGTTGGAACAAAGTCAAGATTTTAATTGTGTCGACTTTGTTTTGTTGGAAAACTAAACATTCTGCCAAAAAATTTTGAATATCATATTTATGGCCATCCCAAAAAAAATCCTTCTTGACCATGTGGTATGTTTTTAAAAATATTGATTGCCCTCATAAGGAAAAGGTGTGAAATTCCAAAAGAATATTTTGTTTGAGTTGGGAATTCTTAGAGAGATATAATTGATCTTAGTGAATTAAGTTAAATGTTTTTCATACACCTTCCAAGAAATTTCATACTAACAACTTGAGATGTGCAAAAGAACTCCCTCCATTTAAAATATCTGAAGAACCCCATTAGCCTTTCAAAAATCCAATACATCCTCTATGTATGATAGGTAACCCTCCAAAGAAAAAATGAGATGAGATGTAATGGGGAATACTTCTTCATTTGTGGGGTTAGGAGGTGGAGATTTTTCCCAAGTCAAAGAAGGCCTAAATGTGGGTTCTGAAGAATAAGCCCCCAATGGAATGAGAGGATTTAGTGTACTAGGTGGTTCCACTAAAAATATTGAAGAGTGGGAGAGGGTAATGAGATGGTCTATTGACCAAGGGTTCCATAAGAAAATGAGGGTAGAATTCTAGAGGAGCCTTTTGACTAGAATTGAAGGCTACCAAAGATTTGGGGTCTTCACTCAATGAACCTCTGACATAGCACATGTGTTCGTGGCATACTAAATAGTGCCCTTAATTTCACTACATATTGGAAGATACCTGTGAAAATCACTTTATTTAACCCCCTACCAATATGAACCCAATACACCTTCCCAATTTAAAAAACCCCCACTTTCACTACATATTGTAGATATCCATTTTTTAATTAACATTTTTTATTCCCCTTTATATTTATATCCCTAGTATAATGACATGATTCCTCTATTATGATCCCACATGCATTCAATAATGCACCTTTATTATTTTGGTATACACTGTAGAAGATGAAGGATTCAAATGTTCAAGGAGAATATGAAGGAGATGTAGAAGTTAAATCTATAGAAGGGCCTTTAGGTTAGACTGGTTTCCAAATATAATTTGTAAACCGAATATGAATTGCTTCTTCTTCTATTTCTATCAATCTTGCAACATTTCTAAATGAAGAGACTCCTTCCCTAGTAGATACATTGCAAAATTATTACCATCAGACTGAAGAGAGAAATTACAAGGTCAGAAGTAAGAAGGAAACTCAACTAATAGCACAAAGAACCTCAACATATCAAATGAGGTTTCTTTCTTCTATGGATTTAGAAAGGAATCAATTGATATTGTCTCTTATGCATCCTACTATTCTATCTAGTCTTTAGGACTTGATTTCAAGACATTATATTTGTCTATGAATGTAGCTAGAATCACATTTTCTAACAAGATAAATCTAAATAGGCACACCATGGAAATGCTCTATAGTGACCGAGGAAAGAGCTCTTTGATAGTTAGTAAAGGAAAAATAAATATTTGAAAAGGTTTCAAATAAGTTAAAATAGGACAAAGAAAATTCCAGAGCTAAGAATATACAAAATGAAGAATAAACAAAATTAATTGTTAAGATAGGGGTTGATCTAGAAGACAGGGAAGCAGTCAATGTTATACTTCATAAAATTCAATATGTGTTGTGGTCATTAAGAAAGAAACAAAAATTATTGGGATTGAGCATGCTCAAACCACTAAGTTGGCACAAGTTGGAAACGAAAACGAGTTGTTAATGGGAGAATTCAATGATAGAAACAAAGAGATTGTTGTTCTCTAAGAAAAGGTACAAGGTTTTAAGAAGTAAATTAAAAGCTATGTTTGTACCATTGTTTTCAAAAATGAATCAAATGACCCTTTATAAAAGATGACAAGGGTAGTGGCAAAGGTTAAGATTTCAGAAATTGAACTAAAGAAGAGTAAGGACAACTTGACTCAAATAAAAAGAGCAACGAAATATAAAAGAGAGACAGTTGAATACAACAAATGAAAATAACAATTAGCTAACTAGTAAGCATAAAGCAACAAAAGACGAGACAAAATATGAGATTAAAGAGTTCAAAGCCAAATTGAAGCATAATATTTCTTTAATTGAGGCCAGACAAATTATTTGGGATGATATTATCCAACAAGTTTTTCCTATATGGGAATATATTCATATAAATGCAAAACAAAAAACCATGATAAATGAATTTGAAATGACCACCGAAATGTGCAAAAAACAAGTATAGAAAGAAACCCTCAAGGCTATCAAAAGGATCAAGTATCTAAATAAGAAATATTCAGCTGAAAACAATGTGAATTTTGAGATGAGAATTGTACCAAGTACATGTTTTTTTGAGTTAGCAAAAAATCATCCGATTTTGAAAAGTGTTGATTCAGAGTATACTTTTTTTTCGGGAGAATATTTTTGACACTTTAAATTTTCTTACATATCAAGTATGATTTTTTTTTTTTAAATGTTAGTGATTTTCATGCTGATTTTGAAAATGTTGACGCAACATCAACCTCCATTTTTAGAGGGCTTATTTTTGACACGTTAAATTTTGTAATGTATTAAGAATGGATATATTTTTTTAAATGTTGGCAATTATTATGCGAATTTTGAAAAGCATCAACATATTTTTTAAAGTAATTTCTGACACTTTAAATTTTCTTATGTCCTAAGAATGTAAAAATTTTCTTTTCAATGTTGATTATTTAACAATTTGTCAAGTTGTCTTATTTCTCTTCTTGTTTTTCATCCTAGGGGTTTTCCAGACATGAAAGAAGAATGAAAGAATTTTTTTTAACATCCACGAGGCTAAAGATAGCATATGGGATAGATTTCTTTTTCATATGTTTGATGTATTCAACCATTTTTATGTGAAGCTTCAGAATAAATGCTCCAAGCTTCTTGAAAAACCCCTTGCTAAATAGATTATGGCAAGAGCTAGATGCCACC
This sequence comes from Pinus tabuliformis, assembly GCA_031772625.1. Lineage (NCBI taxonomy): Eukaryota > Viridiplantae > Streptophyta > Pinopsida > Pinales > Pinaceae > Pinus > Pinus tabuliformis. The sequence goes on from CM062811.1 coordinate 958,708,906, forward strand.
ATATCTACATAACTTTCCCTGTTGTCATTGAAAGCCTCACATTCTAAAATGGAATGCTTTTCTTTTTTCACTTTTCCGAAAGAACAAAAAAATGCGTACTGTTTCCTCCCACACTTCCTTTGGCCTTTTCCAATGGCTTGTTTCACAACAGAGTTGTTGAGAATTAGTCCTTAAATGAGAAAGAAGAATTTTGGCTCTTCAAGGGATATTGGCCTCTATATATTCTTTTGGTTGATGACTATGAGTGGGATTAAACACTTCAATATAGTAATTTTTCTTTCATCCTAACTCCTTATCCCAGATACGCTTGTGGAACCTTTCCATAGCAAAAGATTTTATCTCTTTTCTGTTTATGGGACAGGCGTTCAAGCAAATACCGCATTTACTAAACCATTTGTTATTTTGTTGCATACAAGTTTTTTTTCTCTTGCACAATTTATCATTAAAGACAACCTTAGTCCATCTACCCTCTTCCATTTGCTCATTTTTTTTACATACCTTATGACTCACACCATAACAATTGCTTCAATAGGAGCATTCCCTATTTCACCTAACAAGATATCATAAGGAACTTCTCTATTAATCTTAAATTTGTTTGTAATCAAACACTTCTGAATTTTCTCAATTTGTCTCCATTGCTGTCGGATGTACTGTTGGCTCATAGTTCACAACAATAGAGAAGCATCAAAATCACTAGAAGCCCAAAAAGAGTTTGAGCGATTTTCTAGTTCCATAACTGTACCTCTCTACACCTTTTTTGAAAAGTATAAAATGCTTTCCAACCCCCCAAAGTTCTTTTCTTTCTATAACCATTCCATCTTGAATTTTTGTTGAAGTCAATTCCAAGTTATTTGTAATCCGCCACTTCTTCCAGAATGTTCCCTTCGAAGTAAAACTTATGCTGGTTATGTTTTCCTTTCTTGGAGAAGACCACTAATTTCATGTTTCTGATATGTGTTTTTTTATTTTTCTTTGCAACGCTTTTCTATAATGGAATTTTTAAAGTCTTTTGCAATATATCTATATATATATATATATAGATATAAAGACAAAAAGAAACATAAAAACGTAAAAGGAATACAAAATTATCTTGTAAAAAAATAAATAATAGAAAACAATAAAAAAAACACATTTTTTTTTAGAAATATTAAACCAAAAAAACAAAAAGACTAGAAACATTTTTAAATCATTTAAAAAATTAAAATAAAAAACAAAAATTAAACAGATTAAAAACATAAAAGAAAAAAAAACAAAAACATTAGAATAAAAAAAACATAAAAAAAATAATTTAAAAAACAAAAAACATATTTATTAAAAAATTTAAAACATTAAAGAAAATAATTAAAAACAAAAAAATATATTTATTGAAATTTTTTTTTGAAAATTGGAGGCTCTACCACCCAAGGCTTCGCAAGGCTGATTCTTGAAAATTGGAGGCTGATGTACTAGGATCTTGTTGCAACTATCGAATAAGTGTCCATACCTCTTTTCCATTCTTCCATTCATCCCTTTCTTCATTTATCCAATCATGTTGGATAATAGAAATGGAACAGAGAAATGCTTCCAATTCCGCATTCTTTCTTAAGTGTACATCTGATGTACAACAACATTTTGATTTCCTTTTTTGTAGATGATTTCAAAGTCATAACCCAAGATTTTTGCGACCCATTTTTGTTGCTCTTCTGAAGATAATATTTGTTCCAAAAAGTACTTAAGGCTATCATGATCTATTTTTACCTTGAAGTGTCTTCCCATTAAGTAAGGTCACCACTTATTTAAAATGTGTAGTATTTCTAACATTTCCTTCTCATAAATAGGTTTGTGTAAATACTTTCCCTTGATTGGATGACTTTCAAAAGAAATGGCTCTTGTTTCTTGCATTATAATAGTACCAATTCCATTTCTCGAGGCATCACATTCCATAATAATGGTTTTCTGAAGTATGGCATACCTAAGATTGGTGCTTGGCACATTTCCTATTTAAGATGTTCAAAGGCCTTAGTTGTTTATGGACATTAGGAAAATGCATATTTCTTCAGTGATATTGTCAGAGCTTTTGCAATTCTCCCATAATTCTTAGCAAAATTGCCATAAGTCCCTGTCAACCTGAGGAATCCTCCAATATTATTTAGGGTTGTGGGGATTTTCCATTCCTTAATGGCTTTATATTTGTAAGGGTCTAACTTAACACCCTCATGAGATAGAATATGACCCACATATTCCACCTCCTATACTCCAAAGAAAAATTTGGAGGTTTTTGCATATATTTTTTTCTCCTCCAATAGTTGGAGCACCCTATCAACATGTTGAACATGACCCTTCCAAGACTTTCTATAGATTAGTATATCATCAAAAAATACTAACACAAACTTTCTAATGAAGGGTTTAGAAATGGAATTCATCAAACCTTGAAATGTGAAGGTGAATTAGTAAGGCTAAAAGGCATGAAAAAAAGTTCATAATGACCTTCATGAGTTATGAATGTTTTTTTCATATTGTCTTCAATCTTCATTCTAATTTGATGATATTATGAACAAAGATCCAGCTTGGTGAAGTAAATTTCTCCATGTAATTCATCCATCAATTCATCAACGACATGAATGGGAAATTTATCTTTAATAGTGAGCTTGTCGAGCTCCATATAATCTGGACACATATGCCGTGATCCATCCTTCTATTGCACCAACACTTTTGGAGCAAAGAAAGAAAGTTGACTTAGTTGAATTATACCAGCCTCTATCATTTTTGTAACCATATGTTCAATTTCACTCTTTTAAGCATTGCGATATCTATAAATCTTGATGTTTGAAGGAATACTTGTTGGAATAAAGTGAGCATGATCACAATCATGAACTGGTGGGAGGAATTTTGGGGTTTCAAACACATTGGAATGATTGTCCAAGACTTTTTGGGGATCTCGAGGAATAGATGATTTCAATGTTTGAACCTCAACTGAGAATAATTGTGCAATTACAACTTCCTTTTATTTCTTCAAAAGATTTATCATGTTGTTAGAGCTAATAATCTTTCTTGGTTTCACTGTGATACCCCTTAATTCAATTTCCTTTCCTTTCAAAAAAAAAATTTATGAAAAGTTCTTAAAAATTAAAAGTTACCATCCCCAAAAATTGTAACCACCCATCGAAATGGAAAGCATTAGAATATTCAATACATATTCTCCCATGGTTAGCTTGATATTATTGCACTTTATACATAAATTTATAGTTCCTCCTTTTATAACCATCACTTGACACTCTGTTGCTGGATATAGAAAGCAATTCAATTCCTCGGCTATCTTACATTCAATAAAATTATGGGTACTACCTAAATCAATCAAAATTGTTATTTTATCTTCTTAAAATATCCTTATATATTAAGAGTTTGAGGAGTGGTAATTCTGACCAATGCATTTCAAGATATAATTGGATTCATTTCTTCTTTTCTTGGGGTTGATTCCTTGTGTATATTCTATTATTTTTATGCTTCTTGTTCATTGTGCCCCTCCTCTTCACAATATATGTAAAATCATTTCTTCTCAATACACTTATGACCTTTACTTTGTTTTCTATAAAAACCACAACAAATACATTTTTCTCGTGTTTACTCCAATTATTGTTGTGCAAAACCTTGTAGGTTGCGGAAGGCTAGTAGTACAAACACATTCATCTTTATATTTGTGAGTGGTAGACTTCCTTGTTGCTATGAATTTTCTTTCACCTTTTCTTGCCACCTTGAATGTCTTCTCCAATAAATTAGGTTCCCAAAGGCAAAACTTATGTTGGATGTTATCCTTTAAAATTCCTATGAAGACATTAATCATATGCTCCTCGTGAATATCGTTTATCTTGATATTCAATCTTTGGAAGTCCTAAATGTGCTCTGCCATTGAACCCTTTTGTGTGATATTTATTAATTGGTTGAAGAAGGTGTTGCTTTTTGTATCCTCATAATGTGCTACCAATTATTCTACAAAAATTTTCTAGGTGACAATTTCTTTACCAAAGAAAATCCATCAATACTAGACAAACTGATTTTGTTCTAAATATAAAGATGCAATGCATATATTTTGTGTGTTCGACACATCATGAACATGAAATAATTGCTCCATCTGTAAGATACATGTCACCAGATCATTGACACCAAACTTCCTTATATAAATTTTTGGAATGTGGTTAGTCTTCAACGCACTATCATAGTCTCTAAAATCATAATCTATATTCCTTTTATCCTCATCATGATTTTCTAGTGTACCTTGTCAACACTAGGAAGCATTTCATGTAGAAACTTTGTGAAACCTTTCTTCAAACCTTTTAGGTTCCTTTTCATTTATGTTTCTAAACCATCCTTCAAACCTTCCATCTTGATATTCATGATTGCTTCCATATTAGATTTCAAACACTTCGTTATAGCTTCCAGTTAATTTCTGGTTACTCTTTGCAAGAGTGAAATTTGTTGCACTTGGACTTGTAATTTTGATATATCATGCCACATTTCTTCCTTTTCTTCGTGTGTCGTAGAAGAGATTTCTATTTTCTTACTAGGTGTGTTTATTTTTTTGTTTCAAGTAATTTTGAAATCAAACGACGATATTTATGATTCATTATGTCATTTGAATCACTTCGAACTATTTCTTCAAACAAAAATTATGCAAAATTTTAAAAAATACACACATTTTTCTTGCTTTTTAGGACCTCGATATTGAAACTGTTATATCTCTCTAATTTAAGATCTCCAAAGTTTGAAATTTTATTTTCTGTTATCCCTATGAGTCTTATCTCTCAACCTAGGATTCAAACTGATATTAGATTATTCAAGAAAAAGTTATACCCAATCTCCCATGATGGCATGATTATAGACTCATTCAGTAGAGTGAACTTGTAGAGAGCGCCACGTGTCACTATTTCAAACTTCGACCCTAAAAATGATACACAAAAAACTACAGTTTGTGAACTTCTAGTTACATTTTACTCAATTCAAATCGGATAATTATAAAGAAGGTGATGACGACTTTCCCTAGGTCACCTGTTTCATACTGAATTCTGGAGCGTGCAAAAACCCTAACTTCCTCGGATCATATCTCTTAAAATATAGCAAACTAAGATTTGAAATTAGTGCACATCGTTCACTAATATTTCAGATTCATGTGGCTAAAATGTCAAATTCTGAAACCTCACAGAAAAAAATATAGTGAAAATTCTAAGATGACCTGTTTGAGGAAGCGAAACCCTAGAATCCATAGCTCGGATACCAAATGTTATGCAACCAAATCTCAAAATAGGAGAAAATATATATCAACTACTTAAAATTTATCATCTTCGAGGGGGGAACCTCCTTTACATTACATAAATGAACAATTATTATATGATAAATGAAAAGACCTCCTTGGTATACATAAGAGTCTAAGGGGTCATAATATAATAAGAGCCTACATAACAATAATAATATAAGGGTACAACCATAGACATAATATTCTTTTATGGGGCCCAAAAATAACAATATGGGGGCCACATGGAAATAAAAATAGCAATATGGGTCTACACTAATAATAACAATAAGGGGGATATGGTAATCTTATAGGGACCTAACAATTTCTTTTCTTTAATTTTTCTTTTGCTTTTCCTAGCCAACATATATTACTCCTAAAATGAAAAACATCAGTATGAATTTAATTATATTAAGTACACATTATAAATTAAATTGTATCATAGATCATGTTATTATAATCTTTGAAAATTGGGTCCTATAGAAAAAAAAAAGCAATTAAAAATATATATATGTCATTTACACCTTTTGTATAACACTCTAAGTAAATATTATTTAAAACTATAGAAACAATCGTAAATAGTTACAAACTCCAATGTCTAGGTCAATTCTTTGGTTTTAATAGTTAAAATGTGCATTTTCAATATATATGAAGAAATCATAACAAAGACTTGTAGAAAAAAAATTGCATTTCCATTATAGGTTTGTATCTATGTAAAAGGAGTAGATTCAACACACATGTATATGTTACGTGTGTGTTGGAGGTGAAGTTGTATATTTATGAATGTTTCATTCAATTTTCACATTGATTTGGTCGACCTAATTGGCAGGTTTTTTCAATAGTAACCTTATTCATATTATTTGTTCCATTCAAAGCTTATTTGTAATCTTGTTTCGCTAAATCCATATTACAAAGGATAAGGAACTTATCCTTTTTACTTTCTCCTCAATATATGGAAAAAAAAATCTCGAAATAATATGCTTCATGAATCTGATTTTTTAGGTCTACATTCATGTATGAAAATCCATCTTGACCAAATGGTGAGGACATGTTAGTGATTTTCTCTATAGGATTCCCCCCTTGTGATATAAAATAACCATTCCAAATTGAACTAAATTACTAGTCCACTAACAGTGGGTAGCATCCCGAGTTACCCTAACCATCTCATTGTTCAAGGACTTTATTATCTTGAACTCCATGTTTTTGTGGTAATAAATTGGCATTCTTGTTGGGGACAAAGTCCATTCCCTTGGATACAATATACGTGGTATGATGATGTGATGACACACTGATTTTGAAGATATTTTTCCTCATTTGGTGACTCCATTGAATACTGAACTCCTGTTTCTAAGTATTGAAATTATTCTATTGTTTGTAATGCTCAGAAGAAATAGGAAATTCTAAATGAATTAAACGAGTGGTTTAGATTTAGTTATTCAAGTTATCTACATTTTTAATTGAGTCATTTCACAATAGAGAGATCCTACCCTATGCCTACACCTAGATCCTCTTTCATATATTCGTAGTTTCTAAAATTACTAATGCGTGATTAGAGAGAAGAAGCACTAGGTTACTTTACTAGATGATAAGTTGCTCGGTATACAAGTGAGTTGAGTTCCCGTTCACACTCATGTGTCATTATTCAAAACTAATATATTGGGGATAAGATGATCATATTGCTAATTCATAACATCAACTTTTGAGGTTAAAATAGTTCAGGTCTCAGTTAAGGATAGAGGGAGGCAATTAAACAATCATTAAAGACTATGAAAAATTGCATCTTTATGATTTTAATATGAATATTAACTATCATTGAGTTTATCTATGGGTAGTGATCAGTTGAAGGGTACACCTCCATGCTATGAATCAACAAATTTCATTCTCTACTTATTAAAGTTCATCTACATTTGGACACTTGTGCTACTAATATAATGTACCTTTCTCATCTTCAGGTGAGGGATTGTCTCATACTGTCAAATGCATAAGATGTACATGTGATACATTCAATTTAGGAAAGTATAAGAACCTTAGTAAGACAAAATTCTCCATATGTGAAAAGGATGGGCATTATACAGATTAATGTTTGGAATAGAAAAAAGGGTAAGGGAAAATTGCAATAGGTAATAGAGTTAGTAGAAACAAAGTCTCCATGAGGTTAGTATCTCAATGCAATGTTGTTAATAGTTTTTATTCATATCATTGGTAAACAATTATATAATTTTATATTTTATTGTACTCTTTTAGTACAATTAGAATTTTGTGTGATACACAATTTATCTTGAGACATAATGTTTATGTCGATAAGCATCTCTATTTTGGAATAGGGCTTCCAACACTTTAATTTAATTATGAATAATTATTACGTGTATTTAGGGATTCAATATCTTTATAATATTATTGAATATTATTAGTAGTATACACAAATCAAGGTTGAGATTTATTTCCATAGTAGTTATGCCATTTTTTTTTCTTTTAATCAAATTCATTAATTGAAAATAATGTGAGATAAACACATGTGATGTGTAAAGAGTTATGATTTTTAAGACATGCGATATTGGTAAACCATGATGTTGACCCATAGTATTGTAAAAAAGGATATTCATAGTATATTTCATATGGTTGCGCTAATTTTATATCTCTTTTATATAAAATGTTATACTCAATATGATTTCACTTTATAATTTATAAAAAAGATATTAACAATACAGTGATGTTTATTTAACAAAAAAAAAATGATTCTATCATATTCTTGATTATATTTAACATAAATTAAAAAAAAAAAAATTGTGATTTATAACATGAATTATATTTTTCATTGATTATGAGCACATGAAAATCATCGGCTATGTAAATTATTTAATTATTTTTTATGAAATTTCTTGATTAATAGATCTATAGCAATTGGTGGTGATGTTATTGGCTACCTCAGCATGCTCTAGATTTTCATTAAGCTCCTAACAATTGGAAAATTGTGATTATGCAAAGTGAGGTAATACAACAATATGGTAAATTAAAGTGTGAAATGAATTAAATATAAAATGTATATGAAAGTAATTGTCGTGTTTGTATGAACTAATATATGAAGCACATGTGTATAAAATAGTGGAATTCAATGCAAATGAATGCAAAAAAGGTAGTTCATTACAATGAGATGGTCTATAAATATTCCTTATGCTTTACCTTAATCTTGTTAAATTTATCTTTCACTAAGTTGCATAAATTTATTGACTTATATTGTAGTTCAACATGTCTATGGGTTTTTATGGGTTTTTATTTATATGGTCCTTTGTATCTTGAGCATGAATTCACTGCAAAACTTTGTATGGCTTCTCTAACTTGGTTTTAGCATTCACTTTCATTAACTTTATATAGCTTCAATCTAGATCTTTGGTGATGTACTATTATATTTGGGAAATGTATTCACAATTTTATACATAGTTTGTTCATACAATTCCAAAATAAATCTAGTGTCCTCCAAATAAAAAAGTGAAATATTGTTTCAAAAATGAATCTTCATGCTCAAATTTTATTTTTATTGTTTTAGTGAATTTGTGTATGTGTTACAAAGTGTCTTATTGAATAATGATATTTTAATTTAAGATATCATATTGTAAAATAAAAATGACTATATCTTACAAGGAAAATTATACCTCAAACAAGTCTTAAACTATGTTTTAAATGGCATTCCAGAAAACCTAGATCCCAGGTAATCATGGCCAATAAGACTAAGTTAAAGAATCATAAATAGTTACACTTATGACTGGTGAAGGACTGGTGAAGGGGGACTTCCTTCACCAATAAGGGATGTGAAGTTTATTCACAATTAAGATTTTAGAAAAGAAGGAATTACATAGTATATATTATATGAAAGTGTGGTCCAACATTCTACTCATGAGTCTCTTCCTACTATAAATATTCAACAACCAAAAAGGCTCATGAACTTATACAAGTCCAATGAGTAATGACTCAAAAGAATGTAAAAAATAATCAATACATTTTTAGGCAAAATCCTATTACATATATTTTTGTTGTTACATATATGATTGAAAAGATGGTAACTTGTTAGAATTTGCTCCTAATTATCATGGTGGATTTAGATCCTATCTATTGTTGGACTAGCCTTTTGTCGCTCTACCCCTTGAGCATCGTTGAAAGACTGAATTCTCAAAGGCCAATAACATAATTGAAGCGATATGTCATGGAATTGTAAGTAGTGGCACTGGGTGTAATAGCATATCAAAAATTCAAGTAATGGTTTATGCCCTCCAAGTATCTGTAGCCAATCAAACATATTTTCTACAAACCAACACATGAGAAACACAAAACTAGGTAGAGAATACTTAAAAATCTATATTATCACTTGAATAACATGATTTTATAAATGTTTCCATTCCATAATCAAAACATGATTACATACATGATGTTATCAAAAAAAGAGGAAACATGGAGTAATTAAGGTACCTTCTAGTAGGGAAAATGAATTAAAAGAAGGCCAATTTGAGGGATCAAGGTCTCCACCTAGCTTACTCCTTTAGATGACCTGATGCAAAAAACTCAGTGAAGGTCCTTATTTGCACATGGATATTTTTCATGTAAAATGCTAAGGTGATAAATTTCGCTTGTCTCCTTCCTAAATTCCCTAAACCCAAGTGCCATTCTCACTTTTGCTACCCAAAACTACTCCACTTTTATTAACTCGTACATATTCTTATATCTATCCAAGGGTAACTGAATCAAAGGTAAATGAAACTTTAAACCTATCAAGTGGGATCTCTTTCTCTTTATGCATTGCAAGTAACTATTTATGTACCCTATGGCTCTCAGAAGATTCAACTACCAAAAATGTTCTCTAAACGTGACAGGAAATGTGGACAATCCCCATCTCTTATTATAACCTTGCAGAGAATTAATGCTATGTCATCAATAAATTTCACACATTTATCTATCATTTTTTCTTAGAGTATCACAACTATACTTATAAGTTGAGATCTCATGACAATAAAATTATGGTTCTGAATACACTTTTCTATGTTGGATGGTTTTGCCTTGATTTTGAGTTCACAAGTAGTCTGGGCATATTCCATGTCCTCGTGGGCTATATTCAATTTAAACCTAATGTACAAGATGAGATACAAAATCTCATAGTTAAAGATATCCTATGTAAGGTGTAGGATTGAATTTCCTCCCAAAAGGAAGAATGAAAATGTATATATAATTAAAATATGGGATGTTGCATGGCAGTATGGACTTCATAAAAATAACTTCAAAAGGACTTTCCATACGAAAATCAATGAATTTTGTCTTCAATAATATCAATCATTTTGAAGGAAATAATTTGTCCTTGTAGGAATAAAACATACACTGGTTACAGTGGTTGTAAGCCTAATAATTCCTAAATGAGTGATCTTATATTTTGCTTCTCTTATTTCAAACTTTCCACTTTCACTTTTGTAGTTTGCAACATTGCCTTGCCTTCTTCCCATTGTATTTTCTTCATCTTATAAAATGTTAGAGCATCTCCTTTTCTTTCAATTTTTCTGACAATTTGTTGTTGCTTTTCTGAAATAATGGTGTTCTCCTGATGGGACATAGCAAGAGTTCTCCACTTATTACATTATGCTTATAACATTATAAAGGAAGAAGAATCAGGGATAGATATTTCCATCCCTTCCATGTGTGTAAAGTTCTCCTTGTAAAATATAGCCTGCGACTTTCTTCCTACAAAATGGAGTCTCTTCCTTATTTTTATTTTTTAACCCAAAGTATTCAATCTCATCATTATCATTTGAATTTCCAATACCCTAATTAAATATTTCTATCTCTATTTTCTTTCTTCAACCTTGCTACTTTTGATCTCTATTTCTCTTTCTTCAACTTGGCTACTTGTCTGACTAACACAAGGGATTTCTTTCAACTTCTCATGACATCCTTCACATTATGCTTCCCCCTTCATCACTCATAGCATCCTCAATATCCATTGGTTTTTCTATGGATGGCCTCGGTGTCACAACGACAACGTCAATTTTCTCATTTATATAAGGATTTTGAAATATTGTCAGATTACCTTCCTCTATGGTTGGTTCTTGTGTATCAATAACAACATTAATACCCATATATAAGCCATGTTTGGATGCTTCAACCATTGTTGGTTCTTGTGGGACAAGCTTAGTATCATTTTCTTCATCACCTAGAGTTGTAATATACTTATGCATAAACATATATGTGGTTTGTTGGCTATGTTCTTCTTTCAATTTTTTTTTGTCGTGTTTAAACTCATGCATATTATGATTAGTAACTAACTGAACATATTGTTTTAGTTCTCTCTTCTGAATTCTCAACTGTAACTTTAATTATGTATGATTCTTCTATTTTTTTAATGTATTGCAATACATTGTTGCACTAGACAATTCTTATATGCATTTATACATTTTGATATTAAGTATGCAATGTTTATATGTGAAAATTTGTAATATTCCTTTACACAAATATGTATTTAAATATTTAGGTCAGAGGCTAGGTGGACCCTTGTATTGGGGATTTCTCTTTAGTCTCTGAGCACTAACACACTTGACTGATGATGTTGGTTTGAGAATAAATCACTTGTTCTCTACATGTCTATACATCTAACCTATGCAAAAACTCAAATCCTATCCCTATTAATACTGCCTTCAAACATATATACATACTCACGTGTGCATGGGCACTTATTTAGAAATATACATTAGGATTCCTTTTAACCTATAGATTTCTGAAAATCTAGTTTTGATACTTGAACTCCTACTGTTAACATAATTCTCTTCATACATGTTCACTTTGTGTCCCCTGAGTCTATATTTAGTTAGAAAATATTGTCATTCATTTACCCTGTACAGTTCTTTCTTTTTCTACTTTTTGTTAACTTGGGAAATTATAAGAGGATTATCCATTATTAGGGCCGAAAAGACCTTTGTTCGAATGCCTCTATGCATATACATTATTGTGCTTACAACAACAAAGTTAGGCAAATAACAACTATGTTTTTTTATTATTAATACTCAGATACATCAATAAATAAAATCCTCAATTAACAATTTCTATTTTTCAGGTTATGAACTTTCATAGAATCTATCTAATGCATATTTCCATTTCTACATTTCTTTCACTTATGAGTTAGTTAATGATATATTTATCTAAATCATTTTAAGAATAGGTTAAAGGTTTCCACAATCCTCCCAACCTTGAACCACCTCTCTATGAGTTCCCCTCGAGCTCCAACCTTAGCTGTCAGGAAAGCTATGCAGAAATATTTATCTTGATTCACCCACTAAACCCTTAGCAACTTCCTGCTAAATATTTATCTTGATTCACCCACTAAACACTTAGAAACTTCCTGCTAATTTCTGGGTTCGACCTCGCACTGGTAACTCTTTTAAAGGAAATTGTCTTTATCTCCCACAATTGATGACATTTCTTTCCAATCATGTCCATTTATTAGTGGTTTGTTTCTCTCTGAAATTTTCTCCTTTTCCTCTCCCACTCTATGCAACAGATAAAAAGAAATCATCTAGAGAGAAGGAATATTTTCTTCCCTTTTGTTTATACCCCTCTAGGCATAATTGACTTCAACGGTTTTAGTGACACTTTAGGGTTAATTTCCCATGTTAGCCGTTAACATATTTTTGAGAGAATTAATATATCAAAAAATGATTTCTTGTTTGATTATTGAAACTAATATTTATATCAACATATTCCATCAATGTATTTCAATTTTTCAACCAGCAAATAAATAAAAGTGACATAGTAAATTTTGTAAAAAGATATTACAAACAATTATTATCCGTTACATCTATATTCAAATCTATGATAATGACATTAACTTTTGATGTCTTAATAATTATTGTTGTGATAACTTAGAATCTAAACGAAACACTTTTAAATAAATAGATATAATTATGAGTAGCACTGTTACTAACATCATCACTCAATCTCGCCTTCTAATTAATACGGCAATTGCTTTTTTTAATTAAAAAATAAAATTCTATTGAACTTCTAATCATAAAAAAATGACTTTTAATATTGAGAATTACTGACTAAAATAATTATATAAAATATTAAATCATAGCAAAATTTAAGGCCACGAGATATAGGATCACATATTATTACATATCTATTTTTTCACCATTAATATGAACTTTAACGATGGCGTGGAGCGGAGCCCGAAAACAATCAATGTGTAACATTTCCACGAGGTTGTACAGTCTGCACGAGACAAGGAGGTCAATTTTTTATTTTTTCTTAGATTTTTAATTAATTGTTAATTTTGTTATTTTATTTTTATTTTTATTTTATTAACTCAACATGTTTATATAAAATAACAAGCTATTAGAATAATTTTTCCACGTTAACTTAAAGAAGCTCTTGGTCCAATAATTATCTATATAAAAAATCAAAATTTGGAAAAATTATTATTAAAATTACTTTCTATTCTATAGAAAAATCAAAGCTCCTTGTTATTTCATGAAATAATGAATGAAATAATGAATTATATATAACCGGTAAATTTTAAAACTGCCCTTAAATAAAGGTTAAAAAGGTGAAATACTAGTAAATAGTCATTAAATCTAACAACAACATAGCAACACACCTACTTCACTCAAAATATGTAAGTTTTAATTTTTTGTTAGATTTTGTATAGGACAATTTTGTTTTATCAAGAATTTATTACTTTGATTTGAATCGGTATTAATGATTTTATTTAAGGTATGCAGGTTGTTTGTGCTTATAAAGCTACAAGACATTCAATGATAAAGTTTAGCCAAGGTGAGCGGAGGCGCACTGTAAATTGTACTTGTGAATTAATTTGAATTTATTCCTTTCTAAAGTCATGTTTATTCATAAAATTTTAGTGATATATAAAACTGGAAGTAAGCTTTAAAATCATAGTAATTTAGTTTTAATTTGAATTTATTTATTTTTAATGTCATGTTTATTCATAAAATTTTAGTGGTTACATAAAAATGAAAGTATGCTTTAAAATCATAGTAATTTAGTTTTAATTTGAGTTTATTTATTTGTAAAATCATGTTTATTTATAAAAAAATTAATGGTTGTGTCATACATGAAATATGCTTTAAAATCATAGTAAATAATCTAACAAGGAAAAACTGATTATTCAATAATCAAAGCTAAATTATAATTTCAAATTTTTATTATTATTTATTTAATGAAAATAATTAGCCTCTCTAGTCTCATACCAATGAGTGAGATTATGTCTCATAACTTACCCAAAAAAATTCTACTCATAACTTGAATTTATTTATTTACAAAATCAACTTTATTCATAAAATTGCAATGGTTATTTAATACTAAATGTAAGTTTTAGAAACATAATAAATGAATTTTAATTTGAGATTATTTATTTTTAAGTAGAAAGTGTGTTTGAAATAAAAGTATATAATCTAATAAGATAAAGATGAGTATTCAATAGCTATGTTAAATGATAATTTTAATTAGGTTTTTGTTATTATTTAATTAATTAAAATAATTAATCTCTTATGTAGAATTCTATTTATCTCCTCCTAATGTAAGTAAAGAAAAGTTTCTTGCTTCAAGGAAAAGAAAAAAAGAAGTGAGCTCCTCATAATTTAGGAAAATGAATACATAATTAGAAAATAACTTTCTATGATAGAAAATAATCTATTTGATATTATGCAATATAAAATATAAACATATTTTATGGCAAGCATGATTAAAAAATTTACTACGAAAAAACATAAAACTTATATTATCAAAGATTTATTTTTACAATCACCACAAAAAAATTAAAAGACAAAAAAATAATATATGATATTTAAATGATGAGTAAAATATAAAAATCATAATGAGTAAAAATAAAAATGAAAGATAAAAAAAAATAAAAAATAAAAAATAAAAAACACAAAAAAATTCTGAAGTCTTAACCATTACCATTGCTTGTCAAATTTAAACGCTGATTTCATGTAATGTAATTTTACTTTGAAAGATACTATTTAAACCGTATACTACTCGACTACTATCTCACAACCTCGCCGTTGGTACATTACTTCTGCGATCCCAACCAAACGAAAATATCGTATCACAATATTCCAGCCAAAGAAACCAAAATTACATCGTTAGACTACGCCCTTTCACCTTGACCATAATGTTATAAAGGACAGTGTGTCCCACTTCGACGTACAAAGCGTTGAAATCGATTTAGTATTTCAACGTACAAAGTTGAATGCTTTTATTATGATATAGCTTACGACAGTGCAGTGTGCCTCTGCGAATTGTTGGTACCAATTGTCCTTCACGAATCACTTTAATCACTAAGAGTGGCACACCAGACATTGTATTTCTTCATGATTCGGTTAACATTTGGTTTGATTTTTCACTGTAATTAAAGTTGTCGTTTTAGAATTACAAACCAATTCCAAAGCCCTGGGCTTATCTTAGATTTCTCACAATTATAATTTGAACCATGAAAAATAGCATTTCGACCCTTTTTCATTCACGAAATCCCGACAAATAGAAGACAATTTGAACGCTTCGCATTAAATGCCTAATAACCACCCTAAGACGAAGGGTTGATCAGACGTGCAGTCTCAATCTTTCACGGAAACAACCAACCAATGGGGAAAAGTGATAACAGTTTTTTGTTAACGCCATGATGAGACATGCAATGTCAATCATTCGGTGGAAGAAGAGGTAGGCGAGTATTTCAACAACAACCGGGTAAGAAAAACATATTTTCAATCACTCTCATAGATATCATTGCAGGAGTTTGATTCGGCTGATTACTTTGGATTTTTTCATTTACTTCCAGCGAAATTTGATTATGATATTTCGTTGAAACTCAGGATCAATTTGTTTGAAATTATAAAATTTTAACTATGAAATAGAAACAAATGTTTTTAACAAATAATTAGTTACTATGATTTTTAGTATGACAGCCTTTAAAATGGTTAGATTTTTAGTCATAGTATTTCAAATTATCTTCAGAATACCTTAACAGTAAGCCCATTATCATATACACCCATTACCATTACCATCTATTATTGGTCATAACTCCCCTCTATTATTGGCCACAGCTCCCTTTTACAGTATTAAATACAACATATTTATATATATATTGTTTTCTTCCGTTCTTTTAATTTCAATAATTAGCTTGAGTAGATAAATTTTCTTTTTAGCCGGGATATTAGACACCAAAAGCGCTCGGATGGTTTGTATGGTCAAAATGTGCCACACCCCCAGGAGCGCACCGTTATGAACCACTGGACTGCAATAATAATAAGACTCGAGCCGTAGATGATGGTTTGTTTGAGAGCATGGATTTGAGATTGCTTGAGAATGATCTGAATGTGTCCCGTATTCAGTACACCATACTGATTTGATAAGTAGGTCGTAATTCAACTCAAGATGATGTTGCTACAGATGATTTGATTTGCTGACATGAAAGGAAGCGATTAGTCGCTGGAGAAGAGAACTGATAGCGATAAACGAACCGGGGCTATAGTGGCATACGTATTTTCATTGACTGCCTATCACAATTAGGTTTGATGAATGAAAGACACTATGTACGATATTATTTGACTGTACCTTGAATGGATGTAAACCAGCGAATATTATGTCATATGGAATTAAACAAGAATAATAATAATATATATTGTTATTATTTTAGTTTTATGTTAAGGAGTTGTGTTTTAGTGCACTGTAGTGTTGATAAATGAGTGGAAATATTTAAATAATGATGGAATATGGAAGATGCACTATACTTCAAATTTCAAATATAAAAATATATAAAAATAAATAAATAAATTCTGTAGTTTTTTATTAATAAAATTAAAAATAAATTTATTTTATAAAATATATATGATACTAAAATAAATTTAAATAATAATTATTCATAACCATAAATTTCATAACATATAATTAATAAATGTATAAAAACTTATTAAATTTAATTAATAAAGTTATTAAAATTCAATATTTACAATAAATTTAATATATATAACAACACTATGTATATCATATTAGAATATCAAGTTTAAAAACATATTAGAACACGTAAAAGAAGAAAGGTGTCATTAAAATTGAAGTAAAACTAAAAATAAAAAATTTATATAAATGTAAATATATTATTGAAAATAACATACATCTACCTTAAGTTTTAATTTACCAAGAATCAATCTTTTAAGCTGTAAATTTTTAGTTTTGCATTCAAAAACAAGTGAGAGATTTTATCCCTTTAAAGGCTTGGTAGATTAGGAGTTAAGATGGATATATGCTCATGTATTACTTAACACAATAATTTAATGTATTATATAAGATAATAATAGCCTCATTCAAAGTTAATTAAAATATTCATACATAAAATGAGTGTTCCATAAGGTGTGCTTCCCACTTTTTCCCACTTTTCCTATGCTCTTGTGAAGAGGCTTGTGTAAACTTTCCATGGAAATGTAATGAAATTTTACCCTAATGTTGATTCAATTTTACGAAGGAAATCAAATGAAAGATACATTACTAACCAAGGACATAGAGATACAACTAAACTTGACTTCAAGTAAAAAATGGAAAATGTTCAAAATTGTATACAAGTAGAATGAAAAAAAACTAGCTCAAATGCTCGCAGGTTATTTGTGATAGATGTGACTAATATGTGCCTTTCTGAATTGTATTACAATGATACTTTGATGCCTTTTTATCATAAATAAGCAATAAGTAAGCCATGAACATCCAAAAGCCTTACCCTAGGAGTAGAAGCGTCAAAGGTTTATTGACCCCAATGGGGTAAGTTTGAACATAAACTTCTCGGGGTCATAACTTTGGCATATGATCTCTATTTGGTACAAATGATATCTCATTCAAAAATTTCCCTTTGAGGAATAGAATTTATGACCGATAATAATGTATATGACTGATGTTGGACTATTTTGCCAAAAAACCCACAATATAGGGCCTCAAAAAGACTGTGGAAGTTTGGGACCTAGAAACTACCCAATTTCTTTTTACCAAAATAGGAAATTGTGTTGTAAGATACCAAATTGTGCTATGAGTTAGGTGGAATAGGTGGGTGGCCACCGATATCCACCTGGAGTAGTCCGCCCCCCTTAGGAAGCAATGGTCTTCATTGTGTTCAATGCCTCCATTGCATTGGGTGCCATAATTAGATGGGTAAAACTGTGTTGAACTTGGTTCCTAGTGAGTTGTGTTCCTTGGTGCAGAAGCTAGCCTATTTTGGCAACTCGATAAAGTATTATACTCTTTTGACGAGTGCTCTTAAGTTTTGTGTCGATGACTTCATTAATCGTGGCATGTTAAATGCAATCTGGGTTGAGCTCTATCGATGTTAGTTGCTCTGAAATTTCTCATGTGTCTAATAATGCTTGATAGTATAGCCAAAGGTGATCAACATTAAAACATTGGATGTAGGCCAACGAATGGGTTATACTTAGTTCGAAAGTGTTGTACCCAAAACCCTTAGAGATGGTGTAAGGTCTATATTAGAGAAGTCAAAGGTTTTGATGGGTCCCCATTATGCATTCCTTCTACGAATGTAACCAAATCTTGTCTCCCTCCTGAAACTTCTGTGGCATGTGGTGTTAATCATGGCATTTGTAACACCCTCCTCTCACATCTACCCAAGAAATAGGTGAGTTAGGTTAAACATGGGATGAGAGGCCACTATGATATGATTCAACTTCCTAAGTCAGGTTAAGTGGAAACGACGTGAACACACCATACAAACATTGAACATCAACATTAGGACCCTCAAGAATCAATCCAACCTTTCTGCCAACCAGCCCCTACATCCCACCAATATTTTGGACCAATTGACCTCTAGATGCTCTCATGTTATGGCATGCTAGCATCCAGGGACCTCTGGACACTCTCACATGCCTGCACAATAGCATCTAGGTACTCTTTTGCCTAGTGTTGTACGAGCATCCTAGAGATTTGAGTGACTTTTATAGGCCCAGGGCCCAGGTCATTGCCTAGAATTGAAACACATCTTCAGAAAAATAAAATAATAAGGAAATGCCACTATAAATTCAATCAGTTGAATAAGACCTTGATTGGACTCGTACTATCCATGACAAGGGTTTCGTCAAACATATCATGAATATGTAATCTACAAGTGTAAATAACATATTTGAGCATAAGGGTCTCATACTTAGCTAATAATCACTAGGAAGGATTGATTCCTCAACACATGAACTACCATTTCATCCATTAGTTCATAGATACATTGTCCACTCATTTACCAATAAAAACATGATGAGAGGCATACATAGTTACTGTTATAAAACATATTTATAACCAGCATAATAGAAGCATAAATACCAATGAAATAACAGTCATATAAACCACATATAACTAGTATAATAATCATAGAATTACATGCGGAAATAACCTCATATTGATTATGCAAAATCGAAACACGAGATGTGACTTCCACCTTCCACCCAACCATACAATGACTGAGCCAAATCTCTCTTCATCCATTCACCCTCATGCCATATTCGAAGCATGAATGTGGGATGCCATAGAACGTATCAATCAAAAACCATCTACGACTTCCAGAGGCCATCAACCTCAACCCATCAGACAATGATTCCACCTCACAGTTGGAAATCACAAAACCATCATCAGATTGGTCCCTATCCAAGCGTTCTTGGGCTTCCAAAGAGTTTGTCCAACCAAGGCTTCCAAGAATAGTAACAAAACCCACAACATTTATCGAGCTTCCAGAGCATTTGTCCAACTAGGGCTTCTAGGACTAGTAACTCAACCCACTAAGGGCTCCCAGAGCATTTGTCTAACCAAGGCTTCCAAGACTAGTAACTCAACCCAAGCTATTACATGCCTTGTAGAGTGTTTGTCCAACCAGGACTTCCAGGACTAATAAATCAACCTAACCTAACGAAACATGAGAACCAAGCAAAATGAAACAAAGAAAACAAATCCACGATCACCATTGTTATCCATGAAATGGCAAGGCTAGGCAATCCACTGTCAATCCCAGCCATCCTCCATGCCAATGAAAGATCACAACCAAGAAAAGCCATGTCATGTATGCCAAAACTAGTGAGGAAAACATACATGCAACTCGGTACCTGTAATAAAATATCATTGTAGTTGTTGACATCGATTTCCTCTTGCACTTTCCTGCTCTTCCGTTGCCTTCTTGCTCCGAAAATCCTAGTATGCCACACCCTCCAAGAGTGCTCCAAGAAAACTCTAAGCATCCAAGAGTGTGAGAGAAAGAGACTAATGAGAGAGCTCCAACGGTAAACTGACAAAAAGTTAGAAAAATCTTGAGAATTGATCCTGAGAAGCATTTTTATGATTGAGGCATCTATTTTCTTCATTTTCCATTATTTTCTTTTATTATTCTCCTCACATGCAACCTGTGAACTTCCGGCTCATTTTTCTCTTAATTTCCATTATTTTCATAAATAAATGTGCCAAAAATGCCATTTTTCCTTTCCAAAGCCTTAATCATTGACTTTGCCAATTTCCTTAGCCATTCATAATGAGATGAACACCCACACTGGGATGTCTTGCCCTACATTCAACTTGGAATAAGTGTCTCATCAACTGTGGTTATAATGTTTCCTTTATTAACATTTATTACATGTAATTTTCACCAGGGTTGTTACAAAACCCTCCCGCTTGGGGGAACATCGTCCTCGGTGTTCAACAACACCTATAACCACAAGACTATTCTAAGAAAAATATGCTACTGATGGAGATTTATAACTTAAGTCATTCTAGTATTTACAATGATCAACCTTCGAAGAAGAAAACAAACATGAAAGCATAACAAACATAACATTATAATGACATGACACCCGTACCACTTATTAGAGCTTTATAACATAGCCAATGTCAGTATTTACATCCATATACATATGTACATATGGCATCATTATCAAAACATATACCAAAACTACACCAAGGCATATACCAAAAGACCATACCAAAACTGTTTTGCCTCAACCAGCAAAAAACGAAGGATATATAGCCCACATCTGATCCACCATCTCCCATGTAGCTTCATTCAGCCCAAAGTGCTTCCACCGCACTTTAAATTTCTTGATTGCTTGGTTCTGGATCATTAGCACCTTTTTGTGTAATATACATTGAGGCTCCAGCCGAAATTCTCCATCTGGTTCCACCTGCAATACAAACCAATCAATCACATGATCAACATATATAACATACTTCTTCAGGAATGACACATGGAAAACATCATGGAATTTCACTGTGAGAGGTGGTGCAAGCCGATGGGCTACTAGCCCAATCCTCTCAATGACACTAAAGGGTCCACAAAACTTTGGTGCCAGCTTCGCACATGATCCAATCCAGAAGGAGCTCTTCTTCAATTTGATGCGTAAGTACACATGTCCCCAAACCTAGAACGCCTTGAACAACCTATTCTGATCTGTATAGCTCCTTGGCCTATCCTATGTTTCCTTTAGATTATTATTGATCATCTGAGTTTATTGTTCCATGTCTGCCAACATGTATGGTCCAATCAATAGCCTGTTAACTTGATCATTCCAACTGAAAAGAGTATTGCAACTCTACGCATACAATTCCTCAAACAGAATCATCCTCAAAGATTTGTGATACCCATTGTTGCAAGAGAACTCTACTAGTGGAAGGTACTCTTCCCACTTACGTTGTTGATGCATCACATACATCCTCAACATGTCCTCTAATATCATGTTGACCCTGAATGTCTATCCACGTGTCTCTGGATGTTAAGTTGTACTGAAGGCCAACTCTATGCCCAAGCTTGCAAATCACTCCTTCCAAATTTTAGAAGTGAAATTCATACCCCTATCTAACACAATCTTCTTCAGAACACCATGAAATCTGACCACATCTCTCATGAATACCGGTGGTACATCACTAGTTGAGAATGTAGATTTCACTATAATAAAATGCACAACCTTTGTCACCTATCCACAATAACCATCATGTAATCATTCTATCTCAATGTCGTTGACAAACCTATGATGAAGTCCATGGAAATGACTTCCCATCTCCACTCTCAAATCATAATTGGATCTAGTAGTCCACCTACATGTTTATACTCTACCTTCACACGCTGACAATAAAAAATCCTAACCACAAACTCTTCTAAATCCCTCTTTAGGTTCGACCAATAATAAAATGTCTTCACTACTGTCAGTGTCTTCTGATAAGTTTGGTTACCTGAATAAGGTTTCACATGAAACTCTCTCAATATCACCTTCTTGAGCTCACTACTCTCTGGCACGTATATCCTGTCTCTTAATCTGAACAATCATTAGAGAACTTTTGAGGTCTAAAATGGACCTGTTATAGGCCTATTTGGGCACAACACTCCTGACATTCAGATCAGTACTATTAGGGCTCATCAAACCCTAATTCATTTTTTACATGCCTTAGACAATTCAACTCATTGAATATTTCCTTCTATGAAAGTTTCCTCGCCTGAAGCCTTCCTAAAATGCCTCCTTGCGACACTAGCACAACCTTGCTCAAGGGTAATTATGTTGCAGAGTAGGAAGGCCCACTGTGGCCTACAATTGAGTGTACTTAGGCCCTCTTTGACCTATGGTGGGTGAGATTAAGTGAAATTTACATACGGTTCTGGGAATATTCCTTTACTCTAGATGATTCTAGAAGGATCACATCTCATATCTCCTCCTATGAGCTCAAAATTGGATAAGCTAAGGATCCATTAACCTCCTATCCTCTCATCCCTTGCTCCATGGAAACTAAATCCAAGTTTGGAAGGCCATTCAATATCCTCATTTATGACAAAACCACCTCCATTTCCTATAAATTAAAAACTCATCGTAGTGATCAAGGGGGTTGGAATATGAAGTTTGTAAGGAAATTTTGTTGGCTTGAGAATCGAGTTGATGTTGAGAAATGTTATGCTGCTGGATTAGTGTGATTTTGATGTGGCGAGGGTTGGACTGAAGCTGGAGGAGTGGCACATGATCGAACTATATTGGGTGATATTCTTCCTTCTACATTAATAAGGAGCTTATTCATTTTCTCATATGGTTTTTCATATCTATGATGATTATGTGTTTCAATGTCTTTGATTCCATTGTTTTATAGTAGATATATTAGGTATGCTTTTATCATTTCCTGTTTCTGTTTCTCTTTATATAGATACCTTTTGAGCGGATTGAGTTCAAGTGGGAGTGACATGAGTGATTCAAAAGAGATCAAGGAAGTGAAAGACTACAGGTAAGTTCCTCCATATCATCTATCTTCTATAAGAAAAGGTTAAACTACTTTCTTTCTGTTGTTCTACGTGTAGTCACCCACCAAGGGAAAATGTGTTTATTTGTAGATGCAAATTCCATATAACAAATTGGCGACCATACTGGGGATTGACTGTCATTCCTAGTGGCTTACTCTCATCATATTACACCCTAGTAGACTTTTCTTGATTTCATTGATCTTATTTCAACCTTTTTGAAGTGTTTTTGCTCAAAATATTGTGCTTATATGTCTTTTGATTGGCCTCTCTGGCACCAGCGCAGGCTTGGTCAGGGGACAGTTCACTGCAGAGCACCATTGTCTTAGAGATAGTGCTCTGCAACATAGTCTCTCCCACTTAGACCTGTGATGATCCTCCTTAAGCCAAAAAACCCACTTTTGACTTGGATTTTTCCAAATTTGCCTTTGAAGTTTCTTGCTGAAAGATCAACGATTGTTATGGTTTTGAAATAAATTGAATTTCCTCTTCTAGCCCTACTTTGACCTTGATTGTTTATTATTTCTTAAGTGATTTCCTTATCATTATCAATTCATTGTCAAAGTTAGTTTATATTGATTAATCTTCATTTCTTTTAAAAAGAAATTGTCGTAAAGTCTTTGTTTCTTATGAAAAGTATTAATTGACTGTTTCTGCATCTAGTTCATTTTTCTCATCTAAACATTAAAGGGACTGAAAAAGAAAACTTGCATTGTGAAAATTGTAGCTTTCGAATGCTTAATAGGAATAGCTAGGGAAATTGAATTAGGTGTTCTCTTTTCTCTTTGTCAAAGATCTGATTGCTCTACCCCTTACTAGTTATGGTTTTCATTGTTAATTGAATGAAAGAATGTTTCTCATGTTTGTTTCATTCTAGGAATTGCAAACATACATCGCATGGTGAACCTTGAATGGAAAATTCTTAAGAAGATCAATTTAAAAGTTATCTCAATTAACCTAAAGGAGCATTGTAACTTAACGCATAATATTCAAAGGTCTAATCTAGAGACATGTTCTAGCATCGTTAAACAAAGCAGTTGTCATTAATTGTCTACGATACATTCTGAATGTGATACCTCATTCCATGTGCGTAAGTATATCGTAGCTCACCCATGTACATTCGGGTATATAGGGCGATGTTATAGTATGAAAATTATAAAGGAATGCTCTCACTGTGTCGTTTCTCATTAGACAGCACTAATACAGGTTGGGCCTCCACGTACTTTCGAGTATATATGGGAGGACTATATTAGTTTTTTATCCATCCATAGGTAACTGAGTTAGCCTCCTTGTACACTATGATACACCGAACACAACATTCGGGGAGATTGCATGCACATATGTTAATTCCTTGGTTTACTGAGGCAGTATATTGCAGTTCACAGTTGCTTGGTAATACTTTTTCCTAGATTATCCCTCTCTTGTTTTGTTATGTTATTTTGATTAAAATAAATTAATTCACCGTGGATAACATCCTCCACGTCACTCCTTAGTTGATCTTAGGTTGAAACATATGGAAGCAACTTCGGAGCCCACTTATCAAGGAATTCTTTTTAATGAGAATCCTAGTCCTTTTCTTCCTTTCGAAAATATTGGTTTCCTTATACGTCTACATTGTCCCTTCCAGGACTTACCATCGGATTGCCAATATGGTTGTTCTCAACCTCCTTGGCTCCACAACTAAATATTCTTACAACTAGACAAAATCAACCTCCAGTTGATCCCAAAGTTGTCCCTTTGCCTTCTTCATCGGTTGTTTCTTCCTCCCCTTCTTCCTCTTTGCTTGGTGAAAGTATTGGCACTAGTAACTAGGTGGCTAAGAAGAAGAAGAAAGGGAAGAAGAAGAAGAAGAAAATTCAGTAGGGGTGAACCAAGCAACCATTGCTGCAAATGCAAATTCTGATGAGAAACTGTCCGATAAGCCTCACAAACTTCGATATCCTTGCAAAATTTTTACGGGAGACCATCTCCTTCTAATTTTTTCTGGTATTCCTTAGATCTTAGAAGAATAGTCTTCTCATTGACATCATCCTATATCATCAACTTCTAGAGATCATGCTAGTGACAAACCATCAACTAGTGGTAGTAAAGTTCATTGGAAAGAATGGAAAAGTTAAGTTTCTCTGTAGGTTATGTGAAGGGAATCATCCCATTCGCTTTTGTCCCTATCTAGATGAAGACCAGAAAGTGTTAGATAATTGTCTCACTTGTTTGCAGTGACTTCCAGCTGGTTACAGGAGACTCTTGCTTAATCCTTCACTAGTTGATGAAGTGACTGGCCCAAATCAACCATCAGTCAAACACACTCTCTCTAAATGTGAATCCCATTAGTCTATACCTGACCAGTCACAAGTCAAGGAAACAGTTGACCCAACTTCACCTTTAGTTAATCGGACCTTTCCCATAGAGAGTGAGTATGATACCACTCAGGTTCTTTTTGTTTCTTCAGATCCCAATGAGCTTGGAGGCAACTCTCATGTTCCATCAAGACTAGAGGAAAATCCTCCTGTTCTTGTAACTCAAGGGCGTAATTCTCCCATTTTTACGGTACCCCGTCCAAGTAGTCTCGTCACTTTCTTTGATTAGAATCAACTGGCATGATTCCATCTTCCTTGTTATGTGCCTTTCTAAATCATAGTACATGTTTATAATATGATTGTATCTAGGACTATTATACATCATGGTGCATATATGAGTATCCTTTCCTCCACCACTTGGCAAGTGCTCGGTTCACTGCCAGTTATTCCTGTTACCCAGAATCTGTTGGCTTTTAATAGAGGAACTAGTCAACCATTAGGGATCCTTCCTCAGTTGCCTATTACTTTGGGAGGAAAAATTATTTATCTCAATGTGATGGTAGTCCCAGGCCCTTTAGATTAAATTTACTTCTTCATCATGACTATGTTTATGACATGGGAGCTATTGTTTCAACACTCTTTCAAGTGATGTGTTTCCCGCATGAAGGCAGAATTATCACCATTGGCCATCTTTCATTTCCCGATTCAAATATGGCTTCTAGTCAACCATCTTCCCTAAATGGTCCTTTTGTCCCAATGGTATCTTCCCCACCTTTAATCAATTATGTGGTAACTCGTTCCATGCCTACGTCAACTGGCGATCAATTCTGTGATGTTGTACATTATGTACTGGGGGCATTGGAACTGGATGTATCTAAGCGATTCCTTGCTACATATCCCTTCCAGAGCATTGTTCTCCCATCTGATGAGAATCTTTTGGAAGTCATGACCTCTTATGGGTCATGATCAAGGAATATGAGGATAGTTCCTAGTCTTGTGTCAACCTCGTTAAAAAATGAAACAAAGAGGATGAGGATAGTTCTTGGTCTTGTGTCAACCTTGTTAAAAAAAGAAACAAAGGGTATGAGCATAGTTCCTTGTCTTGTTTCAAGCTCGTTAAATAATGAAACAAGGAATTAGAGTGTAGTTCCTTGTCTTGTGTCAAGCTCCTAAAAGATGAAATAAGGAATATGAGCATAGTTCCTTGTCTTGTGTCAAGCTCATTCAAAAATGAAACAAGGAATATGAGGATAGTTCTTTCACTGTGTCAACCTCATTAAAAAAATGAAATATGCCCCAGAGCATATTTCCTTGTCTTGTTTAAATCTCATTAAAAAATGAAACAAGGAATCTGAGCAGAGTTCCTTGTCTTGTGTCAAGCTCATTAAAAAATGAAACAAGGTCCCCTGGAGCAAAGTTCCAATTCGAGTCTTTGATTAGATCTCATGAAATTCCAGTTGATTGTTTCACTTGATATCGTAAATGAACCTTCAATACATCCACCTGATAGCCATGAGTAGTCTACTTAGGTTAATGCAATCAAGCTTGGGGGGCATGCAACTAGAATTGAGTCATCATGCTGGGGGCATGTAAACCAATCTCAAGCATTTTTTTTTGTTTCAAGCTTGTGTAAAAATGAAACTAAATCTAAGCATCGTTTTTCATTTCAAGCTTGTGTAAAAATGAAAATGAATCCAATCATATCTTTTTCTGTCGAGGTTGGGTAAACATGAAACTGAATCCAAGGATAGTTTTTCATTTCAAGCTTGTGTAAATGTGAAATTGAATCCGAGCATAGTTCCCTATTGTTCAAGCTTGTGTAAAAATGAACCCATCTCCATTTTAACCCTCATGATTTCCATTCTATAAGCCTCTTTCGTCAGATGAGCCTTTGCTTTTCTCCTTCCATTGTCACTATCTGATTGGCCGATCATACACTTTCACTTGGTTGTTTTTCCCTTTTTGAGGAATAGTTGCAATCAGTGGTCTTATTAGCCAACCTCTTCACATAAATCAACATGTTCTGAGAAGTTCCAACATCACCAAAACCAGTTTCTATCCTAGACACCACTTGTTCCTCTAATCGGAGTCCTCTTTAAGCTCTTTTACAACTCTTGAAACATGAAAATATTGTTGGGCACTTGTCCCTTTCAACTCGTAAATGGATTGGAAACGACATGTACTCAATATAAGTTTAACCTTTTTTCAGACTGAGATAGATTACTTATGAAAAAGGAATACGTTGATCAAACATGGTCAATAGGTTCTCTCTTGTATTATTTTACTCTTTTCATACTTGAGAGACAAATTTACGAAAAAGAACTTGTGCATTTTTCTTTTTGTTCCCTTTCAAACTCTCTAAATATGAAAAGGATCGATTTCTCATTGTCATTAAAATCGTTAAAACATCAAATAGCAACAACCTTGTCTATCATGACAAGACCGATTTTCACCTTCACAAGACTTGTTAAAGCATCACATAGCGATGGATTCACTCGAAGGGTGGAATTATCCTACAAGCATACGTTATCCTCCTCAAGCTTGTTAAAAATAAAGAGTTATTGGTCAGCAATGACTGTGGAAAATGGGAAAAGGGGTAAATCACTTTATGGTAGCAAGCTGCTCTTGAACATGCCACTTTCACCTTATCTCTGTGACTATTTGGGTTGGGTTATCTCCTTGATGGTTTTCATACCTATGGTTTATCACACCATCCATCACTTTGGTTTTGGGTCAATGTTTCCAATTCATTTAGTGTCGCCAACATGTTCAAGAAAAGTCACTCCGTAAACTTCATCCTTTGCAATACTCATAAATGTTCATTTTCATGACCTCCATTCTTCAACCTTGTTTTTTCAATCACATTCAGTCTCTAAAATCATGACACTCATTTTGTGCATTGATGTGGGATTAATCAAGGCCCTCATGCGAAAAGTCTCTTCTTGTCGACATCAACACATTATCCAGGAAGTTGACTTAGAAACACTCTCCCAGTACCTTGAGGCTTGCATACATCAATGGCAAGTTTCTCGCTTCTGGCGATAGGTTGACATCACTAGCCTTTGACCAAAGGACTTTGTATGGTGTTCGACATCAAAACATTCATTCACACCATGAAGAATGTATTGCAGTACCTTGAGAATCATTACCATTATCGGTGATCTCCCTCACATCTATTAGCAGCTTACATAATTGGCTAAAAATCATATGGTGTCTTCCCATGTTCAACTTCAGATCACATATTCGCATGGTTATACTTGTACATGAGCAAACGATTGGACAAGATACAAGACCTTGGATCTAGTTTCATTGATCCCGGTTGTGATTTTAGGAGAGTACTAAATCATCTATAAAATGGCTTCATACGGATCGTCATCCTATCATAGGTATATATCTGTAGACAACTATCTATGTACATGTAATGAAAAGTTTATATGTTAAGTATGGGTATGCCTTCCCTCAGAAATTCATGAAAAATCCAAAATATCATGATATTATGTATTGTAATCAATGCAGGTCACTGTTCGCTTTAGATCCTCTCTGTCACATCGTAAAGCATATCACTCGACATTATCATTTTCTACTTCATGTTTTAGGGGGAAACTGTTACACGTCTATTTGGGCACATCATTCCCAACATTCAAATCAGTACTATTAGGGCTCATCAAACCCAAATTTAGCTATTAAATGCCCTATACAAGTCAACTCATTGAATGCTTCCTTCTATGAATGTTTCTTGGCCCAAAGCCTTCGTGAAATTCCTCCTTGTGACACCAGCGTTGTAATTCCCCACTTAATCTTATCATGAAAATTTTATTAGTGTTTAAATGACCTGAAAATATTGACTTATAATTATCAAGAAATATTGGTAAATACCCACATTTGGGAAACTGTAATTTTTATTTACTTATATAAAATTTATTATTCTTATTATTCAATTCCAAAAATGTCCTCTCAAATTTGCTCGGGAGAAGCTATGGTCTTCCACCAGTTAATTTCCAAATTAAATATCCATATCTTATCCCCAAAATGTCCTCTCAAATTTACTTGGGAGAAGATATGGTATTCCCCAATTAATTTCCAAATTAAATATCCATATCTTATCCCCAAAATGTCCTCTCAAATCTACTTGGGAGAAGATATGGTATTCCCCAATTAATTTCCAAATTAAATATCCATATCTTATCCCCAAATTGTCCTCTCAAATTTACTTGGGAGAATATATGGTAAGAAATGTCAAATGAAAGGATGAGAGGGTAGTTATAGCATTAATGATAGGTGGTTGATGTGGATGGGAGGAAGAGGCATAAAGGGGGAAGGATGATGAGAGGAGAAGGGGGATCCTTGGTCTTGGTTTTGGCTACAGTTTTGGTTTTGGATTTTCTTTGGAGGATTTTGATTTGGATAAGGGATGTGGAGAAAGAGGAGGGAGATCAAACTTGGATCTGGAGAGTGTTTGTTAAATTTGGACACACTAAATTTGGTTGGATTTGGGTTCAGAGGGCTAGGGAACCTATGGAGGTTCCCTGGGCCAGGAAATACTTCCTAGTTGGCCAAGAGGAAAATCTAGTCAAGTTGTCAAGAGGAGCATGGAGCTCAAGAGCATCTCAATTAAGCTATTGGAACAAGTATTATGAATCATTTATTTTAGTTATGTAAATTATTACAAGTTATACATATTGCAGATAAATTGTTACAAGTTATACATGTTGTATATTAAATTAATTTATGTTCATGCTTATGATGTTTCATAAATCATAAAATTTCCCTTGTTATGAAAATTAGCGAAATTTATTTGAATGAGTGTATTAATAGTTAGAGGACCAGAGCCCAGATTCAAAATCTAGATCCAAAACCCACTAAACCCAAATTTCCTCTATAAGAGCTTGTAACCCTCATAATTACTTGTAGTCCTAATATATATATATAACAATTTTTTTTTAGATTGAATATGACATACAAAGGCCAAGCTATGTACAGATTGTGGAGGAAGCTCTTGGATTGGAAATATTGCACCGATGCTTAACTCGTTTCCACCCTCTTCCAAATAATTGTTTTCATATCAACTAGAAAGGGAATTGGTATATAGATACTTGCTTGGGTTGCTTGATGTTCCCCTTGGTGAACGTGTTATCACAAATCAAGCTAGACTTGCTGCCCTTTCCATCTCCCATTATAGCCTCCCATGTAGGGAAGTCAATAATGGCTCGAGATTCAGTTGCCATGCTTCTTTATGCCATAGTTGTCTCAATCTGTGCACCTATCTGGGAAGAGGTGATATTCCAGGGATTCCTTTTGCCCTCTCTAACACGCTATATGCCCATTTGGAGCTCTGTACTTGTTAGTGCTATTGCATTTGCATTAGCTCACTTTAGCATGCAACGTTTACTTCCCCTTACATTCTTGGGCCTTGTCATGGGTATTGTTTTTGTACGCTCACGCAATCTTCTTGCATCAATGCTCTTGCATAGTTTGTGGAATGGATTTGTATTCCTGGACTTATTGAGATGACGTCCCTGCAATTTGTAGTTCACATTTGTGACTGTGCAGTGTATATAGCAAACATTAAATGGCCATTGCAAAACATTTTGGCAATATATATATATATATATATATATATATATATATATATATATATATATATATATATATTATTTTATCAGAAGGGCACTCTAATTAATTATCTGTTGCCAACGTTTTAACTTTCATTAGAGATCTTAACTATTTTTACTGTAAGTTGTGGGAGTAGCAATGTTAACCAAAATTGGTGATTACTTGAGTGAGAGGTTGCCTGAATATCCTTGGTGCCTTTTTTATTTATTTATTAAACAAATAATATTTACAAAGAGTAGAAACATTATATAGTATATCCAAGGGGTGGAGGAGAAAAACATATCAAAACTTCTTCCTTACCTCTGCTAAAGCTGAGAAAAATTCAGAATAGGCTAAAGCATCTAAACCCTTGACATCCTATATTAGGAGATAGCACTTGGCTTTCAGTTGGTTACATATCTCTTCCTGCCAAATTCTACAGAGTGAAGAACAGAGCTATCCTCATTGGCAAAAATACACTTACATCTTAGTTTCCTGATAGAGAACAAAGCAGCATTTTTGAGGCAATTCCGCAATCCCATAAATGCTGAAAGAACTAACTATTTGGAGTCACCCAATAGGGTTTCCCTTGAAGGAAAATCCCTTGACACATGAAGAAACCTACATCTGAACCTGCTACCAACAACCTATATGGCTATCTGGAATTTCCACAAAATGTGCTTCAGAGATTCTGTTTATCACAAATTGACACTGAGCATCCATTATATCTTGATCATTGTGAACTTGATTGATTCCAACAACATTTCCACAAGCATTACCTAGAGTATGTTTATCCGTGTGGCTCATTCCTTGACGGGAGTTGGACTCATTTCTTAATTCTTCTTGAATGCAACTCCTTTGTACTGGAATGGTGATGTTACTAAATAGCCCTACCAGCTGACCTTGTTCTCGGCTCATCATAGACTTTGATTCTTGGTAAGAAATGTCTGGTGTTGTTTCACTTGATTTGCAAGCTTGGATACCACCTCTGAAATCAAGCATACTTCTTAATTGTTCCTCAGACATATGCTACATTTGGCGTGCCTCAACATGTACTTTATTTTCAACACTGTTTGTAACCTTGGATAGACTCATTATGCCAGCTACTCTGGGTATATTCAGGTGTGTTGATGTTGATAATGATAAAGTACCACTGTTGTTTGAAAGAGCATAATTTATGGCTCTTTGCCAAAAGGAATTAGAATGATCACTATTTCCAAAGCTAGAATAGAACACAATCAGACTAGGGCCAATTTTGGTATCTGTCTCAATCGGTAACACAATAGCTTTATGTGTTTCATTCATTGAGATTGCTTGTCGTGCATGGCTAATTCCAAGGGAGGGCACTACATAGGAATTACTTCATGTATTAGCCTATTGTCAAAACGCTATTTTGTTTGAACTAAAGAAGATGAGCTTTCATACATGTCACAGGCTACACTAGGCCCCACTGTCGTACCAAATTTTGATTGTCTTAGATTAGATCCATAGTCCATGCTTTGAATGTAACCATTATTTGGGAGCCCTACTCTTGGTTTCTCAAGGCCCCTATAGCATCATGCTTCATCACATGAGAATCAACATTGAAGTGCATAAAATTGTTTAAGAGTTGTTCAGGATCCCCCACAACAATATTCATAGACTGTAATGGTACCTCCCTTACAGCACCAATGCAATGCCCACAAAATTGAATAAACATAGACATAACTGATCCTCTCATAGAATCTTCCTCTAAATGGTTAATGCATCCAAATTCCATCACGTTCGACCTTCCAACTCCTTATAGATGATTCCCAAACTATCTTTCTTTCCCTTTCTCCTTGTTGCTAGAAAATAATGAAGATTGCATGAATCACTTTGTTGGGTTCCCTCTAGAATAGATGGATCATAAACTATCTGCACCAAGGGTTTATGTCTCTCCATGGTCACATTAGAAACTTGGGGATCTAAGGAAGGTTGCAGTGGACTGTGAAGTGCATGTGTTTGCTAAGAAGGTTGACCAAGACTCATCTCAAAGCTTAAGGACATAGTATCCTTATCTGATAGGATCGGTTATTGTATGTTATTCAAGATGCTTAGGGTAAAACCCTTCTGAAATATTTTTATTCCTACTGTACCTTGAATGGAAGGAAAAGAAAAAGAGGGTTGTCCACCATTATTTATAGAAATACCACAAAAAGGGTAAATAATAACCCTACATCCCACTGCCTACTGCCTATAATAAATCACATAGATAACAAACTGAATAAGAAAGATAATTCCTGGCATGACACCGATGCCGAGAATGGAGAGTGTGATCAGGCGTTGAGGCTTTTATATGCTTAAAGTTCAAGAATCAGGAATCCAAAAATTTCTCACCCCAATAAAGTTTTTCTTGAAACTATTGAGGATATTATTCTCTATCTAAAACCTTCATTGTTATATATTTTGGTTGTTGTAGTTACTTCCTTTAAACTGATGGGTGTCAGCATCATAATTGTCTTAATTAGGTTGGTAATATGGCGAAGCCTTTTAGAGATGAATTTGAAGTATTTGGTGAACAACTACAAATTGCACTGGTACAAAAACAATTCTAAATATGCTTTGAAAATTTATTCAAAAACCATTTCCTTCAAGGAAGCACAATTTAATTAGATAAATTCTTTTAGATTACAACAAATCATGTTTTTCATCTTCACTAATTTATTAGGTATCCAATTAATGGGTTTAATTCTATATGGGAAACCCTATGCATGACTTTGGTTATATAGGGCTTCGATAAGACTTATTGTTTCATAAATTGATTAAGAAACTGTTACTTCTCAAACTCTTACTATGTGGGAAACTCTAACCATAAAGCATGAGAGCCTAGAGCCAACTAGTAGGCAAACTACCCAATGTCATCACGATGGCTTTGTTCCTCACTTTACAGTAAGGAAATGGAAATTTTAGCCTAGTGGGATGTCCCTAAAGGTGCAATATAGCCAATTCATTAATTTTGGTGTGATCTTAGCTTAGGTTGATAACATATATGGTCGATAGAGTCAATTTATTTGCCTTTAAGAGATGTGGAGGAAGTGTGATATAGTGTCCAGATAAATTATTAGATTATCCAAAAGCAGGAGTGCAAATCAAATACAACAAAGTTTGACATAGAACTTCAAGCTCCAAGATTTGTTTTATTACTAACAATTGAAATGTTAAAGGATGAGTGTGCTTGGGATATAACAAGTGAGAATAATACACACAATAAGCTCGAAATATAAAGTTAATTATGACAAATTTGGCATCAATTTCAATGACAAGATAGTACTTGAATGCTAAATAATAATTTATAGTAATACAATTCATTTATAAGAAAGTTTTATTAACAAATGTAGGACTGGGTCAAGAGAGTCATCTACGTGACTATAAAGTCAATTCCAGATTGCAGATTTCAAATTATTATGTATCCATAACTGTACGATTTGTGTGCAAAGGAAAGCATTCACATCAATGAGTCAAGTATGCCATGAACACATCAAATATGTTACAAATGCAAACTCTATTCCTTAGGGAAATGATGTCCTTCACTATAATCGTAAACCTACAATGTTACCAGCAATATGAACAAAGAAAAATAGTGAACATTCTCATGATCAATCACATTAAAGAGATAATTACTTTGATAGAGAGAATATATGATTACTAAGTGGTTTCATTTCTTTCTTAAACTGATGATATGAAAACTACAAGATGAGTGCTCAGTGGAATTAGATGTGTCTTCCAAACATTACAAGATACAGTGGGACAAGTAGATAGTGAAGACTCAAGCCATTCAGTTGGATATGATTTTGATTTCGGGCACCAAAATAGTGACTACCAGTATAGCCCAGTCCACTTTTATTCTTCTTTCCAAATTTTGAGTCTCTTATAAAAATCCGTGTGGCATTATTTGTTTCATACTACAAAAAGTCAGTAGTAGATAGCATAATTGTGCTTGAAAACGATTCTGATTCAAGATTTTGACATAAATTGATATGATATTTATCACGTGGAGGTTTTGTTTCAATTTAGCTGCATTGATAAGATTATATTACTTATTTTACATGATGTTCTGCCATAGGATGAGAAGATACTACCGAATCTATGAACCCAACCCCCCCCCCCAAAAAAAAAAAAAATGAAGGAAACAACATTCAATTTAGCATAATGCTACCTTTTTTTATCTGTGTATAAATATTAAATGGTTTAATCTATGAGAAAACAAATATCTAGACCATCCTAACTAAGCCTCTGCCCAACAATCGAGTGAATGATCCTAACTTCCCATAGTTACAAAATGAGCAAATATTCAATATTAAATTGACAAGTCCATAATATAACCCTTAAAATATGTATATTCCACTTGTAACAACCTTTTTAGCTCAATGCTAATACCACCTTCTACTGATGACTCTCAAATGTTGAAGAGATTCAGAAGTTCTTTGTTTATATTTATTAGCTGCTCATTTAACTTTGTAAGAATTGTAATAGCTACTAAGCTTGGATTATATATGCTTAATTACAGGACCATGAAAGCACACACCACATGTGCTGGAAGTGCTTCCATATTTGGAAAATTAATGAAGCAAAACCACTGAATTTGTTTACCATCATTCCTTCCTACATGTCAAATTGTTTCCTTGGTACACACCCCATTGTTTTCCCATAATATTTAGTTGAGTTTGGGAACTAGGAAAGCTAAGTAATTTATTTTTTTCAATAACCACTATGAATCTTACCATCTTCACAACAGAACTATGCTTCTTTGATAATAAACGATTTAAAATATCTTCTTCTCATTATTTAAAAAGAAAGAATAATGCATGATTAATGGTCTTTCTCATATAACAAGAAATATATTGATGTGCACAAACATGAATCAGGATTGTAGAACATCTATTTGGGGTATTTTGAAAGATACTAAAATTTCACATCTTTACCTTCCTCTCAGAGGTTGGAACAATAGACCAAACTTCTTGGAGATTAATATCCAATGTTCAATTCTTAAAATCAGTGATAATTGAGATTCAAGATGTTGTTATTCTTATCAAAGATAACAAGAAAATGACTTGTTAACTTCCAAAACTTTCAAGGAATACATTGCTATAGTTGGTTGGATACCACAAATGTAACAACAATATCTTTCAACAATATGAATTAATAAGGTTGTCTAGATATTTTACATTTATAGTCATGGAATGTTGTTTGTATGTTTTTAGCAGGTTTGATTCTAATGTACGTAGCTACTATAATTTCATATGGTTAATCCCTCCTCATTCTTTTCCAATTGTTGTTCAAGGCATATAATACTATTTAAAATACTTGGATTTTGAATCTATAAGGGTTGAGTGAATATACACTTCCCTTGTATTGGAGTATGCCATTTCTCCAAGCAAATTTTGAGTTACTTAAAATTTTGTTTACAACTTATCTTTATGGTCTTTGTTTTTTTCTTTCTTTCATAACCTATGCATATGTTTGAGACATTCAAATATGAACACTAAAATTAAGCTAGTGCAATGTCACCTTTCCCTAGATAAGCTATTTGTGACTTAATTTTCAATACGCTTCATTTTTTTTTTTTGTTTCTAGTTTATCTCATTTGTTAGAACAAAAGGATCTTCCTGACTTTGTAGTTTCTAGAGCTAGTCATTTTGGATATTGTTAAAGGTCAACTGGTAGGTCTTGTAATGATGTCTTTTGACACCACCTCTCTTGCATGGAGTTCATATTTAATCACTTCTATAATTCCCTAGTTTTTCAACATGACATTAGACCTAGTGGTTTAAGATTTAGACTACTTTCTACAAGTCATTTTGGAGGCTATTTGTGCATATGATCTCTTGTTTTGAGTTAGATCTCAAAAGTAGATTAACTTAGGTTACAACTTGTAAATTGGATTAGGTTTTGTAGAGTGATTACCAGTTCTAAGAATAGCCAATGGTTTTAAGTGGCCAAAATGATTGCATGTGGGAAAAATATATAGAAATGCTATCAAAGAGTAAAGTTCTTTGGAATTCACAAAGATTGTGGTTTAAATCCTAAGGATCATCATTACAAGTCCATTATTAATGGGAGAAGTATAAGGTTGTTACTTCTCCAAGGAGACTCACGATCATACAAGCAGGATTGATCGCTCAAATCGACTCTTTCAGTTGTTTAGGAATCCATTTGATAAGATCAACAAAAGTCAGTAGTAGCAGTTTGAGAAAGGGTTGATATATCTTAACCTTCTCTCCTTTGATAGGATTGAAGATTATTTGGCTTTTGTGAATGAGCTACAATTGAAGTTGGATAAGTGGGAAAAGAATTTTCCAAAGAAGGGTAGTCAATTATATAAATAATTTGGATGAGTATGAAGAGATGCTATAATTCTTTTCATTCAACATTTCATGCTAGTTGGATTTCTAGAAAAGAAGACAATAAGAACTATAACTTTGATTATTTTTTGTGATTTTCCAATTTGGGCATAGGAAAAGTTGTTTGGTGAAGGTAAAGTTGAGAATAATAAATAGGCCCATAATTGTAAGGGCAAAGATAGTGGAAAAAATTTATGAGCGAGTATGATTTTGAGATCTCATTCATGAAGGGAAAGGAGAATGTGGTGGCCGATTGACTAAGCACGAGGCCATGAACCTTCTCCCTAGTAGCCTTGTGGGTCAATTTGAGGGAAAATGTGTTGGAGAAACTCTTTGAAGATAGTTGGTATCTAAAGCTTATATCAAAACTCTAGAGTGGGAAGAAGATAGAACGAAAGTCTAAGGGATATGTCCTTGAACCAGATGGACTATTGAGATTTCCAGGGAGAATGTACATACCTAAGGAAGGGTATATAAGAAGAAATATCCTCAAAGAGTCACATATAGAACCCTATTGTGCACATCCTGGAGTGAAGAATATGTATGTGGACATGGAAAAAACTCTTCTTTTGAGCAGGGATGAAGCACGACATAGTTCGGTTTGTCACCAAATTTCTTGAATGTCAACAAGTGAATGTTGATCATTGCCGGCCAACAGGAGTCCTACAACCACACGAAATCCCTATGTCTAAATGGGAGGTAATTTTTATGGATTTTGTTGTGGGTTTGCCACTCACGTCATAGAGGCACAATGCTATATTGGTTATAGTAGATAAATTGACCAAAAGTGACCATTTCATTCTAGTAAGAGACACTTAAGATGTTACTGATGTGGCACAAGTTTTTATAAGTGAAGTTATTTGAATACATGGGTTATCCACAAATATCATTTCTGATAGAGACTCTCGATTTACATCTAGGTTTTGGACAAGATTGGAGTCAGCACTAGGGACTCAAGTTAACCTAAGTAGGGCATATCATCCAAAAATAGATGGGTAGAGCAAAAGAGTAAATTAGGTTATGGAAGACATGCTTCAAATGTACTTCATGGATAATCAGACTCAGTGAGAAAGGTACTTACCATTGGTAGAGTTTGCCTATAATAACAGTTACCAATGTTTAATCGGGATTCCTCCTTATCAAGCTCTATGTGGAAGACCATTTACGATGCCATTGAGTTGGGAAAAGTTGGAGGACTGAGTAATAGTTGGGTCAGAATTAGTTCAAGAGATGGAGGAACATGTAAGACAGATTTGACAAAGGTTAAACGAAGCACAAGATAGATAGAAGAATTATGTTGATTCACATAGTATTGGTCACAGTTATGCAGTAGGGGACCAAGTTTTTATTTGTATCCAACCCAACAAAAGCACCATTTGATTTGGGAAAGGGACAAAGTTTTCACCTCGGTTTGCAGGACCTTTTAGGATGAAGGAGAAGATTGGATCAGTTGCTTATCATATTGTACTTCCACTCCATTTTCATAAAACTCGTGATGTTTTTCATGTATCTATTTTACGACATTATGTTTCTGATGAATCTCACAAACAGGATTGGAGGGAATTGTAGGTCTCAGATAGGGGAACCATAGTGGTCGAACCGTTACGCATATTGGACTATAGAGTTCAACAACTCAGACATTGCATGGTGGACTAGGTTAAGTTCTAGTGGGACAAGTATAGCATAGGATCTACTACCTAGGAAGATGTAGAGACTATACATTGTGACTACCCCTAACTTTCGAGCATTAGTGATGCCCATTTTGACTTAGATAGCTACCTATGCTAAGGCTCTGTTTTGCGGTTCCATGTTATTTACTTATGAATGCTATGTAATATTGATGCATTTAGTTGGACATGTGAAACTACTTATATAAGTAATTAGATGGATTAGGTACTGATGATGGAAATGTTTGATGGATGACCAAATATATGACTTACTTGGTGATGATTTATCTAGTGCATGACTTATTAGTGTTATTGTTGTTTCACATATGGCTTAAGTGGATATGATTTATCTAATGAATAACTTAGCGAAATTATGATTTATCTAACGTAAGATTTATTTCCAGTATAAACTACAAAATTGACATGTGGATACTAGACTTAATAACATGATGTTTAAGATAATATATTTTGTGGATATACGTATGCATGAATGAGAACCTGCAGATTGAAAAGAACTATATGATATCCAATATCTACTCTTCCATTAGAGAAGGTTGAGACATCTAATGAGGAAAGGTATGATGTACATTGTTCTATTACATTTTGTATCTACTTGATATGCACTATTATGACATCAGTAAAATGTAAATGGCAGGTGACAAGACTACCTGACTAGATTATTAAATGAAAAGTACCCAACCAACATTGTATTGTGGTCCATATTA
Source organism: Pinus tabuliformis (assembly GCA_031772625.1). Lineage (NCBI taxonomy): Eukaryota > Viridiplantae > Streptophyta > Pinopsida > Pinales > Pinaceae > Pinus > Pinus tabuliformis. The sequence goes on from CM062811.1 coordinate 958,749,086, forward strand.
AGGTGTTTACCCTAGTTTTAAGGAGGGGTGGAGGTATTTCCCTTCATGTAGCCTCCAAACCTGGAACCATGGGAGGGAAGTGATGGACATGCTCCCCTAGATGTGTGGTGGCAATTACTAGTTGGTGTTGACCCTAGTTGTAAGGAGGCGTGGAGGTATTTCCTATCATGTAACCTCCAAACCTAGAATCATGGGAGCACAGTGATGGACACACTCCCCTAGACGTGTGATGATGATTGCCAGTTGCTTTCTAGGGAAGTTAGGTCGATATAGTCGACGCTTCTGCCAAATTGGTTTTATGAGTTGTTAGATTGGTATACTGATGCAATAGTAAATAACAATAGAGGATGGATAAGGTGGGAACAGAAGTATTTTAGGAAGGATAGGAGGATATAGATTAGTTGGAGACTCTTGATGGGAAGTGGTATCATTTCCCAACTTATTAAATTTTACTACTATAACTCTCTCTCTATTTTTTTATGCCTTATTATCAAACTGCTTTCGAACTCCTTGTATATTTTTCACTCTAACTTCGGGATGAAGTTTTATGAAGGAGGGGTATATGTAATGCCCCACTTAATCATATCATGCAAATTTTATTAGTGTTTAAATTACCTAAAAATATTGGCTTATAATTATCAAGAAATATTGGTAAATACCTACTTTTGGGAAACTGTAATTTTTATTTACTGATATAAAATTTATTATTGTTATTATTAAATTCCCAAAATATCCTCTCAAATTTACTTGGGAGAAGATATGTTCTTCCCCCAATTAATTTCCAAATTAAATATCCATTCTTATCCCCAAAATGTTCTCTCAAATTTACTTTGGAGAAGATATGGTCTTCCCTAATTAATTTCCAAATTAAATATCCATATCTTATCCCCAAAACGTCCTCTCAAATCTACTTGGGAGAAGATTTTGTCTTCCGCAATTAATTTCCAAATTAAATATCCATATCTTGTCCCAAAAATGTCCTCTCAAATTTAATTGGGAGAATATATGGCAAGAAAAGTCAAATGAAAGGATGAGGCGGTAGTTATGCCATTAATGGTAGGTGGTTGAGGTGGATGGGAGGAAGAGGAATAAAAGTGGAAGGATGATGAGAGGAGAAGGGGGATCCCTGGTCTTGGTTGAGGCTTTGGTTTTTCCTTGGAGGATTTTGATTTGGAGGGGGAATGTGGAGAAAGAGGAGGGAGATCAAAGTTGGATTTGGAGTGTGTATGTTAAATTTGGACACACTACATCTGGTTGGACTTGGGCTTGGAGGGCTAGAGAACCTGTTGAGGTTCTCTGGGCAAGGAAATACTTCCTAGTTGGCTGGGAGGCAAAGCCAGTTAGTTTTCAAGAGAAGCATGGAGCTCATGAGCATCTCAACTAAGTTATTGGAACAAGTATTATCAGTCATTAATTTTAGTTATGTAAATTATTACAAGTTATACATGTTGCAGATAAATTGTTACAAGTTATACATGTTGTAGATTAAATTAATTTATGTTCATGCTTATGATGTTTTATAAACTTGAAAATTTCCTTGTTATGAAAATTAGTGAAATTTATTTGACTGAGTGTAGTTGTAGTTAGAGGACCTATAGCTGGGTTTTCACGAGCAGCCTTGGTCAGGGGCAACTACATTGCAGAGTAGGCAGGCCCGCTATGGCCTACACTACAGTGCACTTAGGCCCTCTTTGACCTGCGCTAGGTGAGATTGAGCGAAATTTTCATAGGGTTTTGGGAATATTCCTTGACTCTAGATGATTTTAGAAGGATCCCATCTCTTATCTCCTCCTATGAAATCAAAATTGGATAGGCTAAGTATCCATTAACCTCCCATCCTCTTATCCCTTTCTCCATGGAAACTAACTCCAAGTTTTGAAGGACATTCAATACCCTCATTTATGAGAAAACCACATCCATTTCCTATAAATTGAGCACTCATTATAGTGATAAAGGGGACTAGAATCTGAAGTTTGTAAGGAAATTCTATTGGTTTGAGAATTGAGTTTATGTTCAATAGTGTTATGTTGTTGGATTGGTGTACTTTTGATGTGGTGAGGGTTGGACTGAAGCTAGAGGAGTGGCACAGGATTGAACTGTATTGGGCGATACTCTTCCTTATACATTAATAGAGAGCTTATTCCTTTTCTCATATGATTGTTCATATCTGTGATGATTATGTGTTTCAATCTCTTCGATTCCATCATTTTATAGTAGATAGATCATGTATGCTTTGATCGTTTCTTACTTCTGTTTCTCTTGATACAGGTACCTTTTGAGCGGATTGAGTTAAAGTGGGAGCGATGAGAGAATTCAAAAGGGATTAACGATGTGAAAGACTACTAGTAAGTTCCTCCATCTAATATATCTTCTATAAGAAAAGTTCAAACTACTTTCTTTCTTTTGTTGTAGGTGTAGCCACCCACCTAGGGAAAATGTGTTTATTCGTAGATGAAAATTCCATATAATAGGGCCTCCTAAGAAAAATGTACAAAAAAAATAAAATTCATAAGAACTAGTAGAATTCAAGGTGATGATGTCAACCGTGGGGGATGATTCACCATTTTTGGGGTAGAAAAGTAAAATGATTAAAAAATAATAAAATAATAAAGATACTTTTTCAACTTGTACTTTCAACTTATCTCCCTAAGGATTTACTCAAATTTAGAGCAGGAGTACTCACATGATACAAAATTTATTCCTCATTCAAGGAGTACCTATGATGCACACTATCGATAGACCTTGCTACACGAAAAATGAGAAATACATGAAAAAAATGATTTCAATCAAGTTTTTAGTGTATTTCTCATTTTTCGCGTAGCAGGATTTATCAAAAGTATACAACATGGGTACTCCTTCGATGAGGAATCATATTTTGCATCCAATGCATCTTCCCGCTCAAAATTTGAGTAAACCCATAGGGATAAAGGTTGGAAATATGAGTTGAAAAAGTAGTTTTTTCATTTTTCTCTCTAAAATTTGACGATGTAATGTAATCTTATTTTGTTATCTCCACTATTATTTTATAATTTCCTTAGGAGGATGATTTTAGACCTCAAAATTCCCTTAATGCCATCCGTTGTAAGACAATAATCCACACCCTGTGCACCTGCACCTGTACTACTACCTGTACCTATAACTATGCTTTTACCATTACCTGTACTACCACCTATACCTGTACCAGTACTCTGCTGTAAATAATGCATAATCTTGATATATCTGACATCCTGCTGACCTCACTGCAAGATATTATCCTGTAAGTTTGTCCCATAGGAGCTCATAGGTGCTAATTGATTTACTTGTATATGCTTGCTAAGAGCATCTGCCACCTTGTTCTCTTTACCTTTAATATCCTGATCTCAAAATGAAACTCATTTTTGGTAGCCAACCACCGAGCTTGCCTACCATTCAGATTTGATTGGAAAAATAGATATCACAAATAACTGTGATCACTCATCAATGTAAATCTCCTACCCAGAAGATAGTGTCTCCACAACTTCAACCCACGTATAATCGCTACTAACTCAAGATCATGTGTGGGGTAGTTATTCTTGTGCTCATTTAGTTTTCCTGACTCATAACATACCACCCATCCATCCTACATAAGGACTCCACCAAGTCCTTTCTTGTAATAATCTGTGCATACTATAAACTCTTTATCCAGACCTGTAATCTTTCATAGTGGTGCATCTGTCAACAACTACTTAAGCTTCTCAAAACTAGCCTCACAATCCTCTGTCCATTTGAACTTCTTACATTTTCTCTGTAATGATGTAATAGGATAAGTGATATATGAGAAGTTCCTGATGAACCTCTTATAATAGCCTCCCAATCCCATGAAAGATCTCACCTGATCCGCATTTCTAGAACCTACCCAGTCCATGATGCCCCTTATCTTTTCTGGATATACTACAATGCCCTCCTTGGAGACAACACGTCCCAAATAATGTACCTTAGTCTGAAGGAAACTACACTTGTTGAGCTTAGCATACAACTCATGCTGTCTCAACAATCTCAACACTGCTACTAAATGTTTGGCATGCTCTTCCTCATTTTATAATATACCAATATGTCATCAATTGACACAATAACAAACTTATCCAAATACGAACGCAAGGAAGTATTCATCAAGAAAATAAATGTAGTTGGACCATTAGTCAAACCAAATGGAACTACAACAAATAAATAATTCCCATACTTGGTCAAGAAATATGTCTTGCAAATGTCCTCCTCTTTTATGTGTATCTAATGATATATGGATCTCAAATCAATCTTTGAGAAGACCACTACTCCCTTCAATTGATCGAACAAGTCATCAATCATCGGTAACAAATGCCTATTCTTGATGGTAACTTTATTCAACTTCCTATAGTAAATGCATAATCAGAGAGTACCATCTTTCTTCTTCACAAAAAAGACTAGTGCACCCCATGGTGAAACACATGGGCTAATGTATCCCTTATCCAACATTTCCTTCAACTGCAACTTCAACTCTACCAACTTGGGTGTGCTCATCCTGTAAGGTGATTTTGGTGCTGGATTTGTCCTTCACATCAACTAAATAGAAAAGCCTACCTCCTTGTGAGGTGGAAAATCTGAAATATGTTTAGGAAATACATCCTTGAACTATTGTAGAACTGGGTACCTATTCAAAACATCAGGATCCTCAACTTACTTACCCTTGTCACTAGAAATTTTCATTGCAAATAACACACACCCTTTTATGTGACTACGCTTTACTTGAATAGCTGTTACCATCCTAACTAATATGGCTTTCTTCTTACCCTGTAAGAATCTTGTTTCTCCATTGTCATCCAAGCACTCAATAGCCTTATCATAGCAATCCACTTTGATTTTGTGAAGGTACAATGAATCCATTCCCAACAACATACTATATGATCCCAACGGTAATATATTCAAATGTGTTGAATTAGGTATTCCATTCAAATCAAATGCACGAGCTCTTACCTAGTGATGAAATCACTTCCTTGTACATGTAGCCAACTGCACTAACTAATATTCTGCATACAATTCCTTACTCAAACCACACTTATCCACAAATTCACAACTAACATAGCTATAATTAGATCTGTTGTCAATCAAAATAGAAATGACTTGATCAGAAAGCTTACCATCCATCTCAATAATAGATTCTTGATGGTAGTCTTGTTTGTTATCCAATTTTCCATAAATATGAGGAACACTCTGACCAACATCCCCAACAATATATACATCTTGTGCACTGCATATCTAAGGACTACCACCCTAATTCTTTGAACAATCTCTCATGCGATGATCTTTTCCACAAGTCCAATACTCTATAGGATTCGAGTGTGCACTCTTGTTCTGCTCCTTAGATCAATGTTCATGTCCTCTGTCATATTCATTGAACCTCTTAGGTGGTGCAACATTATCCTTATTATCTGAATCATGTGGTCTTACTTGCTTCTTGTCCCATTTTTCTTTGTTCTTTGCATTTCCTATCCTGTTTGGCTCAGTCTCATATCTGCACTTCGATTGTTCATAGCAATGATTTAGCTTTCATATGGCCTCCTTGAATGATCTAGGCTCATCTAACTCAATCCTATATTTGAATGACATTGGTAACCCATTAGTGAATCTTTAAATCTTGGCCTTCTCCTCCTTGAGGTAAGGCACATACCTCAATAGCTCCAAGGATTTTCTAGTGTACACATCATCTATCATAGATCCCATCTTTAGTTCATAAAATTCCTTTGCCCTGTCCTCAAAGTATCTCTCGAATAGGTACTTCCTTTTGAATAGCTGCTCAAATTCATTCCAAATAAAGTTGTGCTCATCTATACCTTTCACATTCTTCACATCTTTCCACAAAATGTCTGTTTTACCTTTGAGACTGAATGTAGCTACTATGGCTTTCATGTTCTCTCAACAGTCATGCAACATGAAGAAATTCTTCATACCAAGCAACCATGCATCTGCATCTTGTGATTTATTCATCTCTCAATCAAAATTAGGTGTATTTTCTTTCTTAAACTCATCTCGAAAGTATCCCCTATCCCTTCTCCTATACGGATGATAATGATATAGATTATCATGCATGTTAGAACGAAAACTAGAATAGTACATGTGTCTATCCCTTCTCCCATCCAGAGTGTCCAACAATATGGCATATCTCATTGTGTCATCTCTATTTGACCTATGACCACAATGCAACCTACTACCATATGCCCCATTAGTTATGTCCTCCTCCTCATGGCTAATCCGAAGTGGTCCTGCTCACTACAAATCTGACAAACTCCGAAGTATCACAACATTTCCCTCTGCTAGTTTCTCCTATTCCTGTATGATTCTATCATTATCCATTGATTTTATAATTCTATCCACTAACTGAAAAAAATTCAAAAATACATTACTATTGATAAAAAATCTTAAAAATATTCTTGAAGGAAATAAATTATTTCAAACATTAGCCAAGAAAAAGATTATTTCAAGAGTAATTTTGACGTAGTAAATTATTAAAACTACTTTTCAAGATATATTTAGTAATACCTAGAGGGACACTATTGATAATTACACTATCGAGAATTAAATAGTTGTCAGAAGTTGTGATACTTGTTAGCACTCCTTAATTTCGGAAGGTTGTGAAAGGAAACCAAAGATGTAACCACTAACCAACTTTAGACTTAAAAGCTAACCCTGCCAAATCAAAGAGGGATCTCTCTAAATCAACCTCACAACCAATGGAAGTGACCGGAGAGTACTAGATTTTTAGGCTAGTTATAAGCTCAATAGGGTTTTTGTGTAGGGTTTCCTGGATAAGAAGCATAGGGTCTAGGAACTAGGCCAAGTAGGTCAAAATATCAGTTGGAGATATAGAATGAAGCAAGTTATGTGTAATCAGTGACATAAATGGTTTTCCATTGTAATATGGTAATGAGGAAGGAAGGAGCAAAATGAGAATACATGTATGAATTCATTTGTTTCAGAGGATGAAAACACTTATATGAAGATATCAAATAAAACATAGCATTCAAGACAATGTATTATGCTTAAAAACTTAAGAGATAATCATGAGAAGAAACATATATGGTGGCCAAAAACATTTAATAATCAAATCCATAAGAAACACTATAGAAAAAACATTGCTGAGCAGAACACATGAATCCCATAAAAATAGTTGAAATTGTATATTATTTCTGCCACTATCAAGTTCATTAGTTCAAAAGTATGAGCTTCCAATCTCTAATCCTTTTCACTATGAAATTCATCAAATATATACAAGTAACTCATCCCTAGGCTAAGGGAGTCAAGATCAACCATCTCCCTAAAGATAAAAATAGTTGCATTAAATTTGACACTCCCTACTAGGAATATGGACTAAATTTCTACAAATAGGGGTCAAACATTAACTCGTATCCCTTGAATAATGACATATATTACAAAATTGAAGGAATTTGTTGTAGATTAGCTTATGTTTGAGAGAAACCTCTCTCATTTTTCGCATATTCATCTCCATCTTCTCGAGATATGTGTCGCGAAAACATGACTAAATAGGAAATCATCAAATGTTTAAATATCTAAAACTAGGTTGTAAAGATCCAGTCAAATATTCCAATCCATGACACTTGTGAAGAAAATGATTTTGTTTTCTGATATTTGGATCATGCTTGACAAAAACCTCCTTCATTTTCTCAAAATTCCTTTCCAACTATTAGAAAAGTGCGCCAAAAACCAATGCATAAAACAATAGAACTAATTCAAAATTTGATTGTTTGAACATAAGCCTCAACTCTCGCAACATATCTCACAAATCACAATGCTTGTGCATAAAATGAAAGATTTTTTTGTCCTTTAGTCTGTGATTGAGAAAATCCTCTTTCACTTTTGTAAAATTGATGTCCATTACTTCAGAAATGGATTTTGAAGTAAAAGTGTCCCTGTGTGCAGCAAATGACCTCAAAAAACCCAGGAGATTTTCTGATGATACTTTTGATGATGACCATGACCTTAGGCTTGTGATGAGAGTAGAATATACGTTATACATTTATACATTGACTCAAGGCCCTTTTCCGACCAAGACAGATATCAAATTTAATTTGAAAATATTATAATTTGACCTAAGACTATGACAATTTGTGAAAGGAGTAATTTTGATCACTGTGACTATAAGACTCTAACATGGCTCCAATGGGGATGCCAACTCCATAGCAAGTTTCAAGAACACTGTAGAACAGGTAGCCTTTCTCGTTGGACAATGGAGTCAGTATAGCTACAGTCTTCAAACTGACTCAAATTAAACTGAAAACTAAATTGTACCATCAACTAAAAACCCTACTAGAAATTGACACTGAAAAAGATGCCTATAATGCTGAGCTTATTCATCACACCTTACCTACTCTAATTGATTTATAAGTGGTCTGATCAAGTGAAGTCGAAGATCCAGTGTAACTAATCAAGTACGTAACTACTTGATGGATGCTTGTACTCAACTACACAAGGCATAAAGTAATATTTAGAAGATGGTAAGTCAAAATGATACCTGAGTCCAAAACCTATGTTGGTGAATAAAACAAACTCCACTTTTTATAATGCTTACAAAATGTTTCCCATGGGGTCTTGAAAATCATGAAACATTACCTATTGTTGATTAGCAAAAGGAAGGGATATTCTTTCAAATATAATGGCTGATTGTTCTTCTTCATTTGGTTGATCCTTCTTAAGTGGAAATGCAACAATGTGATCTTCCATACCATCTAGATCAGGGACAAGATTTGTATGTTCTTACAGATCTTCAATTGAGGCAGCCAAATCAAACTCAACACAAATATCTACAAGTTTCTTTTCATGTATATCAAAAAAAGAATTCTCTTTGCTTTGAAAAAATTATGTACCTTGATCATTTGAAGGTTGTTGAACATGTTCATCAAACTTAAGACAACAAACCTATTGTACATGATTTTTGACCTCAATAGATAAATCATGACTCTCTAGAGTTTCTATATAAGCAAACTAAAAATTATGAGATACACATATTTATTCTTGAATTAAAATCTCTAAAGAGGAAAGGAATGAAGGGCACCTATAAAGAACATATTTATATATATCTTGACCGCTTGAAGATTGGCAAGACTGTTGCAAATTATTATCAACTTCATAGTTTGAAGAATTCTTCTCAAGTTCATTGTCATCCATAGTAGAATCCATGATCTTCTCATGGTCATGAAAAGGGTTTTCATTCAAAGCATCGAAGAGTTCACCATCCATAAACTATTCATTTCCATAAGAGCTTTCCAACTCTTGAATAAAATCGTCAAAGTGATCAAAACAATCCTTGATGAAAAGAAAAGAGGCATGGGATTCTATATACTTTTCAAAAAATACTAAGTGAAATTATTTGAGGGAATAAATACAAGCAAGAGGCAAGATTTCATACCAAAACCATGCTCTTTCTTCTAATGTGATCATGAACATTTGCATTAAACAATCTTCATGAAAATTAATCCTCAGCTTACACACATGCATATGAAATCTTATTAAATGAAGTCTAGCATCATCACCTTTTGCATCTATGAATATTGGCAAGTATGTTTGCCAATCTACTTGAGGCATACAATTTGGAAATCCTGGAACATGATCTCAATGCATAGGAGCATATTTTCTGAATTGAGAACTCAACTCAATTTCTAGATCCTCCTAATAGTGGAGTCTTTGAATTAGATTGGAGTTTCCTGGTGAATGTTCCAGCCTTCGTATGTGTCTAACCACTATCCACCATCAGCAATCATATCTAAACTTTGATGATCTTTCCTAGAGAATATGAAATTGTTCGCTCTCCGGAAATGATGCCAAAATGTTAGCACTCTTTAGTTTTCCCAAGGCTGAGAAACAAAACTAAAAAGGTAACCATAGACGAACTATAGACTTGGAAGATAGCCTTGCCAAATCAAACAGGGCTCTCTCTAAATAAACCTCACAACCAATGGAACTGACTAGCGAATAATAGGGTTTTAGGCTGGTTATCATCTTAATAGGTTTTTGGTTTATGTTTTGTTGAATAAGAAGCACAGGGTCTAGGAACTAAGCCAAGTAGGTCAAAAGACCAGTTGTAGATATATAATGAGGAAAGGTAGGTGTAATCAGTGACACAAATGGTTTGTCATTGTAGTATGGTAGTGAGGAAAGGAGAAAAATGAGCATACATGTATGAATTCATTTTTTTCAAAAGATGAAAACACTTATATGAAAATTTCAGACAAAACAGAGCATTCAAGGCAAAGTATTAGGCTTAAGAACTTAAGATATAATCATGAGGAGAAACATATATGGTTTCCAAAAACATTTAAAAATCAAATGCATAAGAAACACTAGAGAAAACAATGTCACTGAGCACAACACATGAATCCCATAAAAATACCTACAACTGTATATTATTTATGCCAATATCAAGTACACTAGTTAAAAAGTATGAGATTCCAATATCCAACCTTTTGAACTCTAAAATTCATCAAATATACACAATTATATAATCCCTGGACTAAGGGAGTCGAGCTCAACCATCTCCCTAAAGATAGAAACAATTGCATTAAATTTGGCACTCTCTGCTAGGAATAAGGACCGGATTTCTGAAAATAGGGGTTAAATATTAACTCGTAGCTATTGAATGATGACATATATTACAAAACAGAAGGATGATTTTGTATATTCACTTGTTTATGAGAGAAACTCTCTCATTTTTCGTAGATTCACCTCCATCTGCTAGGAATATGTTCCCCAAAATCATGACTAAAACATGAAATCATTAAATCTTTAAATCTTTAAAACTAGGCTATAAAGATATAGTTAGATATTCCAATTCATGATGTCTATGAAGAAAATGAAAGAGGTTTTTCATATTTGGCTTCTTATTGACAAAAACCTACTTCGGTTTATCAAAATTCCTTTCCTGTTGTTAGAAAAATGTGCCAAAAAACAATGGATAAAACTGTAAAACAAATTCAAAATTTGATTTTTTAAACATAAGCTTCAAGTCTCACTTCATATCTCCCAAATCATAACACCTGTGCCTAAATTGAAGGAATTTTTTGTTCTTTGGTACCCGATTGAGAAAAACCTCTTTCGCTTTTGTAAAATTCATGTACATTACTTCAGAAACTGATTTTGAAGTAAAATTATGCCTGTCTGTAGCAAATGACCTCAAAAGATCCATGAGATTTTTTGATAATACTTTTAATGATGACCATGACCTTAGGCTTGTGATGATAGTAGCATATACATTATACATTTAGACATTGACTCAATACCCTTTGCTAAACAAGAGAGATGTCAAATTTAATTTGAAATATTATAATTTGTCCTAAGATTACAACCAATAGTGAAAAGTGTAATTTTGATCAGTGTGACTATAAGACTCTAACAATACCTAAAATTAAATTAAATAGATGTTCAATTTCAATCTTCCTCCAAACTATTGACAATATTGTCTCCCTTTTCATCACCAACTAATTACTAATAAACAATTACATACACATATAAAAATATAACACAAAAACTGTAACATTCAAAAACATTATCATCCAAATCCAAACTCATAAGCACACAAAACACTCAAACCATCCAAACATAGATGTACAAAGCATTCAAGGCAGGCAACACAAACTAACAAGTCATTCCTCCTCTATTTAAAATTATCCTCACCTATATGGATTCATTATTTAACAACGTCAAGTCCTACCATGGAAGGGACATGATGGACAACGCATCAGAATTTGAGAAATTAAGATTATCCAGAGCAAAAATGATTTCCAATCTATACAACTTAAAATATAGCTCATGGATACATCATGAATATCTCTAGAATATCTATTGTTGCATCCCCTGATGATGGACTCACTTGGTAGTCCAAAACATTGGGTTCATAAAACTCTATAACACGTCATTCCTCCTCTATTTAAAACTATCCTCACTTGTATGGATTCATTATTTAACAACGCAAACTAAATTAAATAAGAGAATGATATGGTAATGTCAAGCAAAGAAAATATAATCTGAATTTTGAAGTTAATGTCAAACATATAAGTAATAATGATAATACAAAAATGTGACATTATTTCCCTCAACTCGAACTAGCTTAGATCCATTTAACATGGATGTCGAGAGGGACAAAATATCTCGAGGTGAAAACCTTCTTTTTTGGAGCATAGAATTTGAGGAAAAACCTGCAGCTAAAAGCATTTGATCTCTCTCACTGCAAGATAGATCTAATGTTAGATGGATCTACGATGATAATAAAAAAGCTATCCCAAACACAATCAACAGTGGTGCCGAAATAAAACCATAGAAGAAGGTTAGGCAAAATGCCGACATGAAAAGGTTATTCGGGGAATTTCAATCAGGTTCTTTTGAAAACCGTTGCTTTTTAGTTATCTCGCTGGTTTGTTTTTATAAGCAAGCATAGGCACAAGTTTCTTATTTTTGGCATTGGATGTGAATGGCTGTTTGAACAGAAAATAGTTCAAAATTTTATGTTCTAAAGGAATGATTGACTAAATTCTGAAAAGAGAAGTTTGGTACGAGAGAAATGTTATGTTTTCCCTTTTCGAAATACATTTTGAGTTTATTATATTTAAAATAAATCAGGAGTAAAAAGTAAGCGTTTTTATTAGAAAATAAAAGAAACTATATATTTTCAACTCTTTAATATACCATAAAATATTTCTTCCCTGGAGAACTTTTCATTAATATTTTATCTAAATAATATATGAGATATATATTATAAAAAATTCATTTATTTTATCTAAATAATATATATATATATAAAAGATATATACTATAAAAAGATTCATTTATTAAAAAACTTTCATCATAATTTTATGAGTGTCCAATTCAGACACAAATTAGAATTAGAACTTGATAACTATGACCGAGATTACTCACCAACAGAGTGCACCATGAACCCTTGTAATGCACTTCTAAGCTATCGACCATTAGGGCCAGATAGTTTTACAACGAATTTCCCTGTTCGCTCTAATCCAATGCTGTGACTCTGAGGAACCCAGGATCAAAATTTGACGAGTTAGCCGTACATTTCGTATTTGATATCTATTTGATTATTACCTGTAATGGCATGTTATTATTGACATTTATTTAATTTTAAAAATATTGATAAGTAAATATATATAGTTTTTAAAAATAAAATACTTCAGCGATTTGTTGACTATTCATAATACCAAAAATGCTAAAATCCTAAAACGAGACTCTTATAAAAGAATTGTTTTCATTGTTTTTACATTTCAAAATAAGCATAAACTTGTTATCAATGTGTTTAAAGCTGTTAAAAAAATGAATTTTTCCATTTCCATTTAGATCATGCAATCCTACTTACATTGTTGTTCACCTAGACATAAATCCTGAATGTCGAAGGTTGTGACTTGCCAAACATGCCCAAACTCCTGCATTCTATGACTATAGACGAATCAAATTGAAGATTTTTTTAGTTATCGAATATAAATAGTAAAATTTATTTTTATTATTTGTACAAGTAAAATAAATATTTTCTATTTGATTTTCATAATATTTATATACTTTTTTACGTTAATATATTGGTGATAGATCAATCGATCTATTTATTAGTTTTGTTATAAAATGGGTTTATTTCTTCCTTGGATATGAAATTTCAATTGTGCAGTTATAAAGGCTACTTTATTTGTGCTACATTCATATTGTGCTACATTCATATTTTAATATGAAAGCAAATCAGTTTGGGCTTTTCAATTGTTATGGTGTTAAGTTACTTATGGTGGAGTTCTATTCTTCTTGCTTGTTGGAGGTTTATGATTTTTTTCAAAATGCATGAATTATTTATTTTTATTTATTGAAATGTTAAAGTCTTTCCATTTCTTTTTTTAAAAGTGGGTTTGGTAGTCGCAAAATTGAGTAACCCTATAGGAGAAAAAAATTCTCCTATTCCTCACATCGAGTTCGCTAGTCATGCAACCCATGGCAACCACCACTAGCTAATGATGTCTTATTATATCTTCATCACTTGCATGACCCCTATGCTTCTCACCATCTAGCAAGAGCACATGCACGAAGGTGGTCTTCCAATCAAAATGTACTTTATTCATTTTGCAATCGAGTGCTTATTCTTGTTTGTATTTGGGCATTTGATATCAATTATTAGTTGACATAGAAGAAGTAGGAGCTTTAGTTATGATCTTATTCTCTCACCTTAAATAGGGGGTTAATCTTCGATACTAGTACTGTGGGACCTCCCCTAATGGCCCAATGGGTATAGGAGGGTACTACTTGGGAAGCCCTAATTGAGATAACTTAGTTTCATCTACCTCTATGTCATACCTACTCCTTTTATTATGCATTAGATGCTCTATCTCATGTCCACTCTTTGGGTTCAGCTGAACATGTTTTCCTTGGGTTTTAGCACCGATACATCAACATAGATATGTATGGCCTAGAAATTTTCCCTACAAGGTCGGTGCATCTAAAACAGAAATATAAAACATATCATGGCCAAAATACGAATACCAAAATGCAAAATATGGTTGGGAAACAAAAATTAACACATGAGAAAAAACCTAACATGAGGTTTATCTCACCCTTTATGGCCATCACCTAGTTTCTAAGCACATGTTGCTCCACTACATCAACAAAAGGAGACGTTGCATGTCACAACCCTATTGAGTGATAAATTGACTCATCATTAAGGGGTAACGCAACTTAAATATCATTAAAAGAAAGCATTAATCCTTTGCACTAAAAGGAGTAATATAAAGATAAATTAATAAAAAGTAAAATGTGCACAACAAGGGTGGAAAAACAAAGGCCATGTCGGTAACTATTCCATCCATAGTTTCTCCCTGCTCACATCTATACACCCAAGATTTGGATCCCCATGGTTTTGGTCCCTTTAACCATGGAAATTGGCCATGACATCTTCTCCTCTCCATAACATCATTATTATTCACTAACACTTATCATTTGAGGTGTGGACTAAGAAAATGTTATTTCCCCTTAGGGGCTTGAAACACCTAATAGATTTGTCCTTTAGCCACTCGTTCCTAGGGAATACACCATTGCGAGTTGGAAGCCCTAATTTTGGAAGTATTGATGGTGAAAAAAATTCATCAACCAAGGGGGTATCCCCATTAGACCACATGTTGTTTGGAATAGGAGCCTCATCCATAGTATCAGCCCAATTTCCATATATTCTTATAGATTTTCCTTGGCTTTAGTTGTAAGCGAGAGACAGAAACATGTAGGTGCCTTTGTGAAAAGAAATATGTGTGCTTGGTGAATGTTCGGTTGTAGGTATATCAAGGTTCTTCTACTGCAAAGGGAGGAATGGTGAGCCTCTAAGAGGAAGGTAATAGTACCACTGTTACAACTATACAACACATTTTCAATTCGATCAACACTAAAATAACCGAAATTGTTCAACTACTTTAGTATAGGTGAAAGAAAACACGAATCATAAATATTCACATACCAATCTTACAAATATTTACAATCCATGCATTAAAACTTGCTGGCCATTAGGCTTCAGGAATTAAGGAAAAGTCCCAAGATACATGAATACAATGAACATCACTAGCTCCAATAGTGGAGTTATGGAGCCACGACTTGCTCCCAAAAAGTATTGAGTCTATCTCTTTAATGCCTTATGGTAGAAACCAAGGTGAAAAGTATTTTTCTTGTACAATGAAGGTGTATAAATAACAAGTGGATTGATCCTTCACCTCCCTTGTGACTTTTAGACTACCCTCATGACAATTTGACTTCTCTATGACCTTTTGATTTCTTACATGAATTTTCACATTACATGAATGACTCTTGGACTTCCACTTTACAAAATATATATCTCCATTAGAATTTACATAATTCAGAAAATGATGTGGCACATGATGAATTACGACACAACATGACATGACACTGATGACATGGACTACATGATGACGTGGCAGTGTCAAGTCACTCTTTACTTTTAGTTTCTTTGTGTCTTTTGGAAATATAGAACTTGTTTATTTTCCTTATCCTCCTCATGACTTGAAGATAAGTAATCTTCAATGTGATCTTGACATTTTGACTTTTTTGTAATCTTGTGTTCCTTCATCTTCTCACTTGATGATGATCTGGTATCTTTAGCTTGAGAGGTGTCTCTTAGCATGCTATCCTTCTCAATCTCCTTCATCTTCATTATGCCATAACATGAAAGAATACTCGCTACTGCAATCCACTCATGACAATACGACATCAGCCCAATAAATCCCTAATATAAAATGCTTCATGAAATCAATTATTGACACTCAAACTCGTGACTTCTTAAGTTACTGACTCAGGGATGCGTAATTCTAGAGGCCAAGACCTGGGATTGAGGCTTGAGACTATGCAATGTGCATTTTAGGATGGACAGGGTTAAAGGATTGTGTAGTTTAGGGACTCAAGGACTCAACATGGAGGCTTTAGCCTTGAGACTACACAATGCATGGGCTTAAAGACTTGGGCAAAGGGAATACCCAGTTGAGGGATTCAAGGGGAAAGACTGAGGGCTTGAGCAATTATTTTACCCAATGTGAAGTGATAGAAGTGCTAGAAGGATGGGGAGGTGACATGATTGTGCAATTGTGCAGTCTAAGAGCCCAAGGCTAAGACTTAAAGACTGAGACTATTCAACACATACTTCAGGGCTGGTTGGAGGGAAATATTATGTATTTTTGGAGCTCATGAGTTGGGCTTAATCACTAGTATTTTGTAGTTCGCAGTTCCTCAAGGAAAAAAAATACACATTACATAGTTCCAAGAGACAAGTTTGTTTCTTTAGGGTTGAGACTGCATAATGCACAATTCAAGATGGCTAAATGAGGCTAAGTGTTACAGTCGAAGAGTTTTCCCAATTTGACTAATCGTCAAATCAGTGAGAGGAAGATAGGAAAAACCATGATTCGGAAAATGACCACACTCTTATATCACTTGAGGACACAATATTTAACACTCAAAACGCATGAAAAAAATCCTTTCCTTAATGCAACAACTTTTTGATGACCTACACCAAGTGTGACACCAAAGATAAACTTTGTGAAGACTGTGATGACACACATGCAACAGTGCTTGAAACTTTGGATATGAGTGAAATACATGTTTGGATGGTAATACCAACACATTTATACAAAGTTATCCCCTCGAAACCACGAAAACTAGCTTCTGTTCATTATGTGACACTCCACATGGTAAAATATGACACTTACTGTATGAAGAGAAATGTGTGAATGGCACTTGTGATATGTGAATGAAAGAGAAAGCTACATGTGTTAGGGGGAAGATACAATGTAAATGAAATTAATTAAAGTGAAATAAAGTGAAAGAAAGAGTTGAAATCCTAAAAGCGACAATCAAAATCCTGAAAATGACACTCGTGAAAGCGAAGGTGCACAAAAGTGACAACTTGAAAAGCTCACCAAAAAGAAGTATAAATGCATCCAAAATTGGAATACTATCAATGAAAGAATGCACTGACTATCAAAATAGGTAAATTATTTGACGGGAACTGTCTTTATGGACCATTCTATGCTTCTTCAAGCTCGCATAAAATAATGTGCTCATGAATGTGTTGTGGAATGAGCACGTGTGAGTGAGTGACCTCGACACTTACAATTCAAAAGGGATGTCAAAAACTTTAAAAACCATCAACCAACCTAGAAGTGACTATAGAATCAACAATCATAATATCCACAGTAGGCTCAAAAATTTGAGTGTAAGCAAAATTTTGGAGGGTCTTTTTTGCAGTGATAACACTTGGCGACACACTGGTAGAACTCTGGATTCTCTACCTTCGTCAATGATTTCATACAGGGTCTAGTTCTTCATGGAGTATTGATTCATCATTCAAATCACCATGGCTTCACCACCTACCCTGTGTATAAACATAATCCCCTTCATTCCTTTACTCAGTTAAGCAAAAGCATAAGTTCAGTGATCACACAATATTTTGAATGAGGAAGTGGTAGTTAATTTCATGAGATTTAGATTTTCAAAATGTATTTTTTCCTGTCTTATGTTGCTTCACTGCCAGCAAGCCTAGACATTACCCTGACAGAGTTACTTGCTTCACTTCTTTTCGTATGAATCCTTTCCCTTATTTTGCCTTTGTTTATTTATTTTATATAGGACTATGCATCAACACTTATTTATTTCATGAGTGGAAGAGGGATCCTAACCAATTGAGAGAAAAATAGGTTACCTCTTTAGAGAACCATATATAAGACCTCTGATATTGGTTTTCTCAATGAAATTTTCCTCTTTTCCTTCTCTACTTGATTGGATCATCCTAAAAGCACCAAAACATAAATTGTTGAGTGTAGGCATGAGGTTTCCATAATAGACATGCATATCATGGTTTGACAGAAGGATTTCTCTTCTCAAGGATTGTATTTTCAGTAAGGACATCATCGACCAAAAGGTGTAACTAAGACAAGGAATAAGGATGTAGAGCTAGCCAGATTTTGTAGTGTCACAAAGTTCTTTTCTATTTTTCCACATTGTCTTTCGAGCCCAAATAGGACACCCTTCATGCAAAGTCTCATTAAACAAAATAGAAAAGAAAAAACATAAAAAGGAAACAAAACTAGGAGGACAAAAAAATTGAGGCTAACCGAAGAGATGATGTGAAACCATAATGAAAAAACACAACACAAACTACAAAAAATGAATGTAGGGTGAATATGCAGGTAAACGGATATGCAACTAGACCTAATCCTAACCTAACTAGCTAGAAGGTCGAGGGGACATATAATGAAAATTCCAATGTAGCCGTTGTAGTTGTTCCTAACATGCATTCACAAAGATATGGTCAAATAAAAATGAGATAAAAGGGTGCAACATAAAATATAAGATCTTAAATAATTTTCACAACAAATTGAAGGTATTTCCTATCAACATAAAGATATGTGATGAACACTACTTCTAACCATTTCACAGTTTTACCTTTTTTCTAAAATTCATAAGAAGAAAATCCTCAGGGGCTTCCTGCAAATGTATGTTCATCTACATTGTACTCCTTAGCAAGCATGAGAAAAGATAAAAACTTTTTATTTACGACAAATCTTTCCAAGTAAGATTACTCCAACCATTGAGAGATTGAGTCATGAAACTCGAAATAGTGCTCTTGAGAATCCTGAAATCTTTGAAAAGATGAATTTTATATTAAAAGCGTAGGATCAGGATGAGAATCTTTTAAGGGAAAATGAATTTGATCATATTCAGAAGGGTTGTCAAGATAGTGAGGGTCTGACATAACCATTAGTGAAGGTTGAAGTGCCTCAACTGCTTGAAAAGTATCTGAATGGTGAGATAAATGATAAATATTGATCGATGTGAAACAACTATCATCAATATACTGGTGGGAAAATGATAAAATGAATGATAGTTAACATTATGATCAGATGAACCATTTGTGGCAATAAGTTTTTCGTTAGAAGATAAAAAATATAAATCAATTTGAACATATTTATGAATTCCTTAAATAAATGAATCATTTTCCTTGCATGATAAATGTAACAAATGATTTCCTTGTCACTGGTCGCATGTTGTAGTTGCATGGTAATCATCAGAAGAAGTGAAAAAATAATGCCAATAAAAAAAACACATGAGACCAGTCAAGATACAATGAATGAAGAAGAGTTGTATTCACACAATAACTCATGCATTCATTAGCACTCAGGAGGATTTCAAGTGCAATGAAGAATAAGATTCACAATATAACATTCACAAGGAAAATTAGGAGCTCACTATTTTGAAATGAATCTGATAGGCATGATTTCTTTGGCCAAAGATGATTTTTGAAATGACTAACATCACAGGTCCATGCTTCTATGCGAGATACACATTCGAAACCTAAGTTTGATATAATATATTTGCATGAAGATCAAGAAAATGAGGAAGGTTCTTGAATTCAATCAGAAATAAAATCTTGAAAGCTCGAAAGGCTACATATTTTAAGAGGAAATTTTAATTGACTAAAACCATGAAAAGAGAAGGATTTTGTGAGAGAATCCATATCTAACTCAGTTCAATGACCTTACCAAAGTCACGAGATCTTGTAATAATCATCAACGGAAGTTAAATTCCTCAACTCCCAGATAAGTACCATAACTTTCAAGGACTTTAAAATCATATTTTGAAGATTAAAACTGATTGTCCATGGTGTGAGGAAAGATACTACCATTGATTTCAATATAACTAATACTAACCGAATCACAACCATATCTATCATTGATTTTATCATATTCTATAACAATAACTAGATTACATAGGTCTAAATTATCTTGATTGCAAATCTGAAAACGAATGAATCATGGAAATTTCATGGGAAATTAGATTTGAAGAATTTTCTTCATGAAAAATAAGAGATGATGAGGGATTGAAAAAATACTCAATGATTTGACTGTTTTCATTTTCGTCATGGATAATATCGCCACCTTGTGTCAATTTAAAAGTTAACTCTTCAGATGGAGAACTTGAAGAGTGTGTAGTATCTTCATCACCAGTTGATGCATTATAAATGAGAGAGCACAAGGGATAGTGATATGAAGAGGAAGTTTCATAAGAACATGTTCTTCAGGTGGATCAAATTCCAGATCTAATTATGTCAAATCAAGATCTTTTGGAGGAACTAAAATATCAGTTGGCGTTATGGGTCATATATCATCCCGTACAACAATGGAGTCAACATCATTGGGATGATGGTTTTCCAAGACTTCAGATTGTTAAGGAGAGTTGACTTTATTTGATTCCTCACCGAGATTCTTGGATTCATTATCACCCATGAGTGAAGAAACACCATATTCACTCAAAGAACTTTGAAAAGGGGAAGAAATATCAAAATAAGCCTCACCTTCTTGCTCCTCTACCTACGAAATCTAACTACCTTGCACCTGTTCATTGCTCAAATTTGTAAGATATTGATTGCACATATTGAGGGGTAAGGGGTCATGAGAAATAAATTGTAGAGGATGACAAGTATTGAAATTAGATTCAAGATTTAAATTATGAGTAGTAATATCATCTTGCGAAGTGGAGAAATTAGTATTCACTATAGGATTTATGAACCATTCTTGGATTTCCTCCATGGGATCTATATCATGGAAAGTAGAAGGAGAATGGGAAGTTGGATTAGGAATTTGATTACCAGATTTCCAAACTTCATTATAATCAAAATGAGGCACCCCAATTGGATTTGGAAAAGGATAAGGACAACAAACAAAAGGGGTAGTAGGTTCATCCTTTTAAGTTCAAGGTGTATCATTATTTATAAGGGATTGGGAAGTAAAAACATCAGGGGTTTTAGATTCAATGCAAAGAGACATGAACCAAATGCTTAAAATTTTGTTTAAAGAAATCCAAATTTGTCTCTTCTCCTGGAAGTTCATAAAAAAGGTGAAGGAATGAATTAGAAAATTCTCAATTGATTCATTAGGTTTCATTCTTAGTTGATTTATTCTTTTAAGAATATCCTAGTATTCATACCTATCAAATGCTTTATGAAACTCCTTTGCAAGTTGGTCGAATGAATGGATAGAAGCAGTGGGCAATGTATGATACCATCTCTTAACACGACCTTCAAATGTGAGGGTGAGAAATCTAGCGATGAAAGCCTTCCAATGTATTCCATTAGAAAGGAAAATATGGAAAAATTGAACAAATGTACACAAAGATTTAATTTACTGTTTCCATCAAACTTAAATTGGGACAGGTTATGCAAAACGTCTCCAAGGACAGTAAGATTAATCATTTTAGAAAAAAATCCCAAGATTATCATCTGGGGAAGAGCCATTTTCGATAAGATATTCAAAGAAGAATCAATGGGAAAAACCTATGATATGGTCCTCCTTCTAGTGCCTTTTTTTGATGGTGTTGGAAATCCATCAACCAAGGGGGTGTCCCGATGGGAAGTCCCAATTATACGTTACACCATTTGGAATAGGAGAATCATTTTGAGTGTCAGCCTAATTGTCATATATTCTTATAGATTTGGCTTGGCTTTAGTTGTCAACAAGAGAGAGAAGCATGTATGTGCCTTTGTGAAAAGCAAGTAAGTGTGCCTTGTGAACATTCAGTTGCAAGTGTATCAAGTTTCTTCGACTATGGAGGGAGGAAAAGTGAGCCTCTAATAGAGAGGTAATAGAACCACCATAGTATAGGTCCACATGGGCAAAAACAGAATCACCTAATATTAAGTAGAATAGTCCACGTAGATGCGATGATTATTAGAACCATTACAACATATTTTTAATTAGATAAGAACAAAAATAACTAAAATAATTCAACTACTTTAGTACAGGTGAAAGAGAACATGAATCATAAACCTTCACAAAATATTCTTACAAATATTAACAATCCATGCATGAAAACATGTTGGCCATCAGGCTTCAATCATGAAATGAAAATCCCAAGGTACTACAATGAACATCACTAACTCCAATGGTGGAGAGTTGGAGCCACAACTTGCTCCACAAAAGTACTTATTCTGTCTTTTTGATTCCTTATGAGAGAAGCCAACATGAAAATTCTTTTTCTTTTACAATGTGGGTGTATATATAACAAGTGGAGTGATCCTCCACCTCGCTTCCGACTCATGGACTACCCTCGTGATTGTTTGACTTCTCTATGACATTTTGACTTCCTACATCACTTTTCACATTCCATGAATGATTATTGGACTTCCAATTTACATTATATGTATCAAATATAGAATTTCCATAATCCAAAAAATTATGTGGCACATGACAACTTATGATAAAACAGGACATGACACTGGTGACATGGACTACATGACTGCATGGCAGTGTTAAGTCACTCTTTGCTGCTAGTTTCTTTGTGTCTTCTCAACTAATAGAACATAATCTTTCCTTCCTCCTCCTCATCACTTGGAGGTCATGAGTCTTCAATATGATCTTGATCTTTTTTCTTCCATTTTAATCTTGTGTTCCTTCATCTTTGGGCCTAATGATCATCCAATTTATTTATCTCCATAGTCGTCTCTTAGCATGGTATTCTTCTTCGTTTCCTTCATCATCACCCTGTCATAGCATGAAGTAATACCTATTACTAAAATCCACTCAATAGAAGATATCATCAGTCCAATAAACCCGTAATATAACATGCTTCATGAAATTACCTCTTAGGGTCGAACTGGTGACTATTTGAGTGACTAAATCAATGATTGTATAGTTCTAGAGGTGAACATATGAGACTTAGGCTTGAGACTACATAATGCATAGTTCAAGATGGCTTATAAATATCTTGGGTTTCTACTATTAATATCTTTTGTTTATGAATACCCCAAGTTTATAATATAAATATCTCGAGCTTATAATATTAATAGTCACATGGGTTTATTAATCCCTTTTGTTTATAATCTTTCTTTTTTGTAAGATTCGTTCGACTACATCTTCATCATGTCCAATATATCACCTTGATCTAGGCCAGGAATTGAACCAGTGACTTTACATCAAGGAGTACCTTAACAGAGCACCTGATCATCATCTATCCATGACCCTGTGGACCCCTTGAGTTTATAATATTAATCCCTTGGGTTTATTAATCCTTAAATTTTAATATGGTATTAGTCCCTTGGGTTAATATTAATGCAAGGTTTTATAATATCAATTTTAGCATTTATAATATTAATTATAAGGTTTATGGTAAGGCTTATAATATTACTCTTAGAGTATATAATACCTTGGCTTTATAATATAAATCAAATGGTTTAATATTATTCCGTTGGGTTTATTATCCCTTGAATTTATAATATTAATCCTTTCATTTTAATAATGCCTTGGGTTTATTAATCCATAAATGTTAATATGGTATTAGTCCCTTGGGTTCATAAGAAAAATATCCTTGTATTTATTAATCACTTCGGTTTATGATTTTAATACCTAATATATATACTAATATTTTAGGTTTTTTAATCTTAGGCTTTAATATTAATATTTTGTTTTATATATAAGTGTTAGGGTTTATACCATTAATCCGAGGGTTTAATTTTAATCCATTAGCTTTATAATATTAATAATCTATTGAATTTATTAATCCAATGGTATGGAAATCTATCGAACACCACAATGTGAAAAGTGCCATTTCAATGTGACAATTTGTGAGACAATCATTGTCGAATGATACATTACATTGCAATATATTCTATGTTGGATTGCGACATTGCTGAAATTATGTTGTAATATTTTGGTTTATAATACTCGATTTAGTTTTTATAATCTTAATGTTTATAAACATAGGGTCTCTAATAGTAATCCTATGGTTTTTAATCCCTTGGGTTTATAATATTAATCCCTTGGGTTTATTAGTCCTTTGAATGTATAATATTATTATTCATTGGGTTTGTTAGTCCATTGAGTTTAAATATCAATAAATTTTAGTGTTTATTAATACCTTGAGTTTATAATATAAATCCCTAATATGTATAATAATATATTATGATTTTTAATCTTAGGTACTATAGCATTAATATTATATTCGATATACTAATGTTAGGTTCTATAATATTAATCCTAGAGTTCAACATTAATCTTAGGGTTTATAATCCATTGGGGTTATAATATTTATCCTAGGGTTTAACATTAGTTCCTTAGATTTAGAATCCCTTGGGTTTAAAATATTAATTCCTTGGGTTTATAATATTAATTCCTAGGGTTTATAGGATATATCCCTTAGATTTATTAATATCATGGGTTTATAATATTAATCCCTTGGGTTTATAATGTCAATTCCAATAGTCTATAATACTAATCCTTTGTGTTTTTAATATTAATTTTTTGGGATTATTATATTAATCTCTTTTGTTTATTAATACATTGGGTTTACGATATAAATCTATTGGGTTTATAATATTAATAATCACTTATGTTTCTTAATCCCTTTGGTTTATAATATGAATACCTTGGGCCTATTAATCATAGGATTCCTATTATTATTCCTAACATTTTTTATCACTTGGGTTTATAATATTAATCCTACGGTTTATAATTCCTTTGGTTTATTATTTCCTTGACATTATAATATTATTAGTCCCTCGAGTTTATTAATCCCTAATATGTATAATAATATATAAGGGCTTTTAATCCTAGAGTTTATAATATTGACAATCCATTCGGTTTATTAAACCTTGGGTTTAAATTAATCCTTTGGGTTTATAATATTTATCTCTTGGTTTTATTTATATATGTTGGTTTTAAAATCCCTTAGGTTTATAATATTAATCACTTTGATTTTTAATATTAATTCATTGGGATTATAATATTAACCCCTTTGGTTTATTAATACATTGAGTTTATAATATAAATCCATCCCACTTATAATATTAATAATCACTTAGGTTTTTTAATTCCTTTGGCTTATAATATTAAAAGATTAAGTTTATTAGTACTAAGCTTTTTAAAATTAATCCTACGTATTTTAATCCCTTGGGTTTATAATATTAATCCTAGAGTTTATAATCCCTTGGGTTTATTAATGCCTTGAGTTTATAATATTATTAGTCCCTTTAGTTTATTAATCTCTTCGTTTATTAATTATTAATTTAGGGTTTCCAATATTAGGATTTATAATATTAATAATCCATTGGCTTGAAAATATTAATCCCTTAGATTTATAATATTAAACTTTTTGTTTATTAATACTTTGGGTTTATAATATTAACACTCTGAATTTATTAATCCATACACACACACACATATATATAAAATATTAATAATAATATTCATAAATATATAATAGTTATTGACCATAACATAATGGTGAGAAATAACTAAATATTTTTAATACATATTAAACACTATTATTATATTATATAATATAATTAATTGTATTATAGTTTGAAATATAACTACTAATATAATATAAGAAAATTATATATATTTGTTATTATTGATATTATTATTAATAATTAGTCATACACTTAATAATTATTAATGTAGTTGATACAACATTAATAAATTTGTTTATAATAATTGATAATATAATAAAATATTCAATTATATTAATATATTATAATATAGTAAATAAATAATGGCATAATCTAGAATAGAAATGTAATGTAGAGTTACATAATGTTAATTTAATAATATTATATTAACTTTAATAATAATATATCATATTTGAATTTATATTCCAATATTTAATAAAAATATAATGATATACTTAATGTTATTGTAATATACTAATATTAATATACATTTAATTTTAAATCATACTAACAAAAAAATTATATAATTTTTTATTTAATAGTGAGTAATAATTATATTAATAATATTAATATATTTATATGTGAAAATCATATATTTAGCACATTTTTGGGAATATTAAAACTGAATGTGTTGAATATATCTTTAATGGCATATTCAAGTATATTACTATTATTAGTTTGGTTGTGATTAATTGAGTTAAATAGAATTTTTTATAATTTAGTATGAACACGACGTGTAAATCTTCTATCTTCAATTTTGAGGTGATAAGGACATTTCAAAGTAATATTAATAAGGAAAAAATATTTAAATGTTAATGATAAATGAAGTATTTCAACGTTTATGCTTATAAAGATATATGAAACTTTATATTATGGTGATGATTTATGGTGATGATTAAAGGCTCTATTTGATTAAACTCTTTCCTATCCATAACTTTATGGAACATGGAAATGAAACACCGGAAGAATATTTAAAGTCTTTCACTCAAAATTGGTTGAGATTTCTGCATCTTTTACTATCTTTCCAATTGAAAAGATATTACAATCGGGATTTTGATCCCATTAGTTTAAATTCAGGATATGGCAAGAACACGAACAAGAAGGATGAGATTATCTCGAAGAATCAAGGACCGAGCGAAACTCATTCGGAAAATGATGAGAAAGATATCAATTTGAAGATTGATTCAACTCTTAATTCAACCGAAAATGAGTATTGGAAACCTGAAAAATATCTTTGTGAAGATCCATTCACAAGGAATAAAACGGAGATTGAGCAACGAAGAAAAAGATCAATTCTTTGGGATCAAGAACTTATATGGTCTACTAAATTTCAAAAAGATAATAGATTAATTGGAATTCTTTAACATTTTATTTCTATACTTAAATAAGTGAGACAAGTGTTTCTAGATTACCATAGTTTCTTTGAGTTAAAAGGTTAAGAATGTTGACAATGTGACATATATTCGAAAATTAAATTGAATGTGAGTATAAGATGGAAAATTTAAGGGAAATTTCTTATCAACTTCAACACTCTTAAGATTACACGAGTGATGAACTCTTTCTTCCCATGGCATTTTGTCATAATTTTGATTTTCAAGATTGAGAATGATAAAAATATGGTAAATGGATGAGTGACAAAATCTTTCTTCCCATGAAGTTTTGTCATAATTTTGATTTTCAAGATTGAAAATGATAAAAACATAGTAATTGAATGTGAAAAAATCCTTACGAATATATAATTCCTTTATTATTCAAGGTGAAATTAATTGAATGTAAAAACTTATTTATTACACAATAGTTATTTTTGTATACTTCATTGTTTAATATAGAATTGATGTTTAGGAGTTTAAAAAATATTAATAACAAAAATTATTTTATTGTCACTCATAAATAAAGTTTTCAATGTCAACTACATAATAAAAAGAGCGACTTTAAGTGAAAAAAAATCTTATAGTTCACACATTTTAATAGTATGTCAGTGAAAACGAAGGAGATTTGTATGTCCTCCCATGTTAAACATGGAATTGGCATGTACTATCATTCATATATATATATAAAGAATTTAATACAACTTTTTTTAGTGTGAATAGTATGTGTAATTACTTGAATTTTCAACATGAAATGTACAAACACAAACACACGCCATCTAAATATAACTTATTTAAATATATTATGTAAAAATAGGAATTTTAGGTGAAAATCTACTTTTAAAAGGTAAAAAAAAGAAAAATTACATTTGCAAATATTTCCTCCCTTCCCATACATAATATGTCGAAAGTTAAAATAAACCTACAGTGATTTATAAATGAATAAAAAAACAGCAACACAAAAGCATTACAAAATCAAATATTTATCATCTCACAAAATCAAACATCTAATTATCATTACATTAACATTTAAAAAAATGATAATGAAACTCCCTACACTTTCTTCCAATAGAGAGCATTAAAATCAAATATTCATCATTTTATCAATTAAATGAAGTCAACATCCCATAACTATTACGTTCACGTCTTTGCATAAATTGCCATTGAATTTCTAAGATTCATAAAGCTTTATATCGAAAAGGGACAAATTGATGATTCCAAAAACGAATTACTCATTTATTATCCATACAAGTAAATACTAACATCAATTCTCATATTATAAACCCATTACATTCAAACATTTATCCTCATAACTAAATATTCACATCAAGTGCTTCATTTGTTGCTTCATAAACTCGTTGTACTCATGCAGTTTTATACAACTAGTAATTGAATTTTAGGAAAACAAAATTTTATGTAAACCAAATGACAAAATATTTTCTATCAAGGCCAAGTACTTTTTAAGTAAACACCGCAAAACACTAACGTCTAGTTCCTCCTCTCCTTCTCTATATAACAGTCCTAGCACAGGTTAGTCAGCTTATAAAAATATGTCAGTTTGCAAGATATAGTTGGTAAATTTTTCATCTTCATGGTGTCCAAACCTATACAAGTTACTTAGGTGGCCAAGCAAGATGAGAAACGGATTAGCTAGGTCATCAAAACATAAAGAATCGAACCGATCAGAGCTACCAAGCAATTATATACAATAATCTCACCGTTGTATTGTGACCTAGAGATGCTTCTTATTGCCATCCTATCCTGACTTCAATGTTTCAATACAAATATCTTGAAAATACATATTTCTCGCCGAAAATAATCCATTTCCCAAAACTAAACCTAAAGTATTTGCATGATGGTATCTAAAATCATCTTGATAACTTTGTTACGCATAGATTTGGAAACAAATCCTATGCATCGTTTCGAATAAACATTTTTTTTGTAGAGTTGAGGCTTATGTGATCCATATCAAGTTTATGAGAGATTGTTCAGTGAAAATCACATGAAATACCATTTGTCGACGCGTTTTGAACCAACCAGTGTGGTTCATCATCAGGACAAGTTGAAGAAACAATCCAGCTTAGCATGTTAAATAGTCTGAGGAGGGCCTCCAACGGCTAACTTGACCAACGGCTAATTTTGATATTTTGGAATTGGGTCAATTTTTTTTTAATAATTTAATGGAAATTAGTTATATTCAATGACCAATCCCTTAATATATATATATATATATATATATATATATATATATATATATATATATATAATAATTTTAATTGGTCTTAATAGTTATTTAAAAAGGTATTATTAAATAATTAAAATTATAAGTTATTTAGTATTTAAATGGAAATTAGTTACATAAAGGACCTTTCTTATAATATATGAATAAATTATATGCATATATAAATATATAAAGTAATATTAATAGGTTGTTAAGAAACAAGTTAGTTAGAATTAATCAATATAATGGAGTAAGAAAATTAAAAAATTAATTAATAAAAATTAATTAAGAAAGTAGATGATTATAAAAGGTACTTAAAAATAAATAAATAACGAGAAAAATAATATTAAGTTAACATAAAAGTCTTGCACATGACGTGCATGATGTAATGGTTGGGGCGGATGGCTTTCACACCGCCCAGCCAAGTTCGAATCCTGTGGAGGTTGTAAAATGAGAGGTTGTAGAATGAGAGGGTCCCGCCAAAGCTTACAAAAAAAAAAAAGATAACATAAAAGTCTTAAAAAGAGAGAGAGAGAAAAAAATGTTAAGTTAACTCCAAAAAAATAAAATAAATAATAATAATAAAGTAATTAAGAAAGTAGATGGTTATAATAATAATAATACATTAATTAAGAAAGTAGATAGTTCAAAAAAAACCCGGGGTGGGCGGGGGGAGGGGGGGAAATGACTAGGAAGAGAGTGCTGGGACCCAACACCTACTAATTTTCTGACCATCCTCTTTATTGAGATTGCTTTTCTTCTTTTCAATCTCAAGCACTTCCCTAAATTTCCAATGATGGAAGTGCGAAACCTTAGCAATAACACTAGCCTCCTCAATACGAAAATGATGATTGGTTCTCTCAGTATGTTCAACTAAAGCAGAAGACTTAGCTCTCCTATGCTTAAGGTCCGCTGTGTGCTCACTAATCCTTTGATTAATGGAGCGACCAGTCTTCCCAATATAACGGGTCCCACACGAACAGGGGATAATATATACACCTTTCATATCTTTAGGGCCGATAGGATCCTTCACTGATTTGCGGGACATACGAATGGTGTTCAGGGGCCTAAAGGTCACAGGGACACTATGCATCCTGAGAATCCTTCCAATCTTATCAGTGGTTCCCTGAACATACGGGAGATGGACACCTGGAATTTGTTCCTTCGGTTCCCTTTCTGTCAAAGAATTCTTGGCAACTTTAAGGAAAGCCTTCTGACCCATGTATCTACTATAATCATTCTCAACAAAGACATCAAGCAGATGGGATTTTTCTTTCTCAAAACTCTTCTTGTTCGAGATCCTTAGGGCCCGAGTAGTAAGGGTATTGAGAACACCCATCTTTTGAGACACGAAATGGTGGGAACTGGCATGAAGATACTGCTCCGTATGCGTTTTCCTCTGAAAAACTCAGTGGGCGAGGGAACCATCACTATTCTTAGAAATAAAATATCGAGGAACGAAAGGCAACCATCAACTTCCTGCTCCTTGGTGAACTTAATGGCTGAGGATTGATTGTTGAGATGATCGAAGAAGAGATCTAACTCCTCTTGGCCATGAGACCAGATGACATTGGTGTCATCCACATACCTTTTCCAAAGCTTTGGTAAGAGCCAGGAAGAGTTTAGAGCCTTGGACTCAAAATTTTCCATAAAAAGATTTGCAACGACAGGGGAATGGGGTGAGCCCATGGCAACCCCACATGTTTGCTCGAAGAACTCCCCCTCAAAACTGAAAAAGGTGGAAGTGAGACAGATCTCAACTAACCTGGCAGTGTCAGGATCTATTAGGCGGTTGATCACCTCCATGGCCTCATTAATAGGGATGCAAGAGAATAGGAGACAACATCAAAACTAACAAGAATGTCCCCAGGTTCAAGCTTAATGTCCTTGAGTTCCTTAATAAAGGAAGCAGAGTCTTTTACGAAGGACTCTGTACGACCAACTAAGGGCTTAAGCTTTAACGCAAGGAACTTAGCAAGAAGGTATGTAGGACCTCCAATGGTGTTGACAATGGGCCTTAAGGGAGCTCCTTCCTTGTGAATCTTGGGGAGACCATAGATTCTAGGAGTGATAGGATTGCTCTCAATGAGTTTATGGTGCAGGGAACTCATTGAGCTAATGGATTTAATGGCAAGAGCCACCTTCCTAGCAACCTTCTTTAAAGGATTTTTGGGAAGCTTTTTGTAGCTACCACTATTATGAAGATGATCCAACTTTCTTAAAATAAACTATTTTTCACAAATTAGTATTTTCTTGATGGTACCTAATTATAATGAAAACTTTGTTATACATCATCTAGTATGTTTGAAAATAATCCTACACAGCATAATGGGTAATTAGAGTTAGAATGGTTAAATATTCTTATCTAATGTGGTGATCATCATGGAACATGGTCCATCACGATCATATTTCCAACATGGAAAACTTTAATTTATGATAGAAAATTATGATCAATCATGATGAAGTTGGTCAACATCATCGACTAGGGTTAACATAGGTAAAAATAGTTAAACATGAGTAATCATGATCAAACATGTTCAATCATGATCAATTGTAATTGTTTGTGGACAACCTTCGTCATCCTCACTTAACTCCATATTGGCCATAATGCACAATTATTATTCATAAATTGTACATATTTAACTATAGACCACTATAGTCAACCATGGTGTAATAATATTTCACGTGCACTTAGTTAACTAACACACACACATTAATAAATATGGTTGATAAGAGGATGCATTTTCCACCTTTTATATACCAATCAATATATAAAAATAGTGACGACAAACCTATATAAATCACATTTATTAATGTTATTGTGCTAGTTATCCTATCAATTTTGTTATACATCATCATCTACATCTCAAAATGAATCATGTCTAACCTATCCTCTTGAACCCTTGTCGCAATAATGATAACACTCCTTGCAATAATGCGTGTGGGAGGATGATAAAATTGCACTCCCCTGAGATACTCTATGAGAAATTTTCACTTCCTGAGATACTCTCCTTATCGTTGCTAATGATAAAATACTGCATAAACCTCCATTTATCTTGCTACCTTATTTGATGGAAAAAGAAAATGTAGGGAATCTTTTTCCCCAAGAAGTCCCCTATAATTCTTGATGGAATAGATGTTGTCACCTAACAAATCAAAAATAGAAATAACAAAAGAAATTAATGTTCCACATAATTCAAATATTGCAATTTTCACCTTAATTTTACATAAATTTATATAGAGGTACAAAGTAAAGTAAACTAAAAAAAGAAAAAAACGGAAATGAAATTTCTTCAATGATTATTATAGAGAGGACACGAAATAATATTTTTGATATTACCTGATTACATAGGATATTTAGAATAAAAATAACACTAAATAGAATATTTCAATATCCATATTAAATAACATAATTTTATATATACTTTTACTTTTATAGAGAAAAACAATATAGTCCAAATTGGAAATTTTCTAATATTTTCACCATCTAACGAATAAAATGTATAATTTATTTCATTTTTCATATGGACTTTATATATAAGATTTTAAAAATATCAATAACCATGAAAATTTTAACATGAGTTATAAATAAAATATTTGAATACATAGGTTGAATGAAAGAGAAACATACATAGAGAGAAAGATTGAGAAAAACCTTATTCCATTAATAGTCTTTTTCTAATTAGGGAGATTTGTAATTTTTTCAATATTTAATATGGATTTCATATTTAATATTTTAGAAAATACTAATAATAGAAAAATTAAATATATGTATTCAAGATAATATGAGATATTATCTCGCATGTTTTTAACATTTTAATCCGAAGAATTTGAATTACAAATAAATTAGTTCAATATCCACTATATATATTATACCAGCCCAGATCTATTTTAACTATATATCTATAAATATTGACAAAAATCAAATCTGTCAACATACTCAACATGCAAAATTTGAAAAAAATAATTACCCTTAAAAAAATTCAACCCATTCATATTTTATATACAAAATTTTAAAAAAATAAGCCTCAAAAGAAATTCAACCTATAAATATTTTATAAATTTTAATTAAACAGTATGACAACCCCAAACCTTCACTGTAAATAAAGGCGATGCGATAAGCTTGCCAATGGTATCGCAACTTTTAGCGATACCCATTGATCGTGGACTGCGTTTTGCACGTCCTGCATATCGATATCGTGGGTGATTTTAGTTACCACGCAAAAGACTTCTGGTAGTGCGATGCTAGTTTCTATGCTATTCTATACGCCTCTAATCGGACAAAATATACTCGTAATTTTCCAAGCAAGTTGCCAATTTTACTCTATAGTTGATAAGTCTCATATTCCTGCTGAAGTCCATCACAAACCCTTGTGGGTAGGTAATAGATATTTCAGAATTTTAATTTAATTATTAATATTTATTAAATAAATAATAGATTTTTAATTTTGATGTAATATATTAAAATATTAATAATAATATAATTAATTAAAAAATAGTATATTAATATATTATATTGATTATGTGGTATTGATAAGTTTAATATATTATTTTTATTATGTGGTATTGATAAATTTAATATATAATATTGTGATAAAAATTATGCACATGAATTTTTATAATAAAATGAAACGAATTTTTATAATTAAAAATATTATTATATATTTATATAAATTTAATTAATATTTAAATTCTTTAATAAAAATATTTAATTTAAATGATGTAAAATATATAATAAATTAAACAAGGTTATTAGTGTTTAGAATCCATTTAATTAGGGTCTATATTCTTGGCAAGAGAGACGCTTGCTATTGCTGTTTTAAAAAAACACAATGGAAATGAAAGCATTTCAATGTTTCATGTTGGGAGAATGACGACACCTCTATGGAATCCTTAATTTCCATCCTAGGGATCTTGGTTTGAAACATTTACCAACATCTGTGGGTTTTGGTGTAATGGCAAACCTCCACATGGTATCAGAGCTTGGACCCAAGTTCGATTCCTCCTAGTTGCATTTAACGGGGGTGTTGGAAGACTCAGTCCACTTCTATGGAATCCATAACTTCCACATTGGGGAACCTAGTTATTAAATTGTAGCTTAACTTTTACCAACACTTGCGCCTCTATGGAATCAGTTAATTTATAAATTTCAAAGTTTTTGGAATCATATTTAGTAATGTACAAATGACTTCAATCAGTGTCTCTATCAACTTGATGAAAATGGAGTTTTCAATGATATCTATGGAATTTATAAATTTCAAAGTTTTTGGAATCATATTTAGTAATGTACAAATGACTTCAACCACTGTCTCTATGAACTTGATGAAAATGGAGTTTTCAATGATATCCATTGCTGGTCTTGTATGTCAAAGCTCTAAGACTGCAGAAGTGTATCAAAGATATTATTTTGGTTGAGCCGAAAGGCATTCATCTTAGTCAAAAAAAAAATTGAAAAAAAAAAAAAAAAAACTATATAAAACATTGAAATAATATAGCTTAAAAAAAATTGATATTTAAAAAATTGGATTTTTTCCGTTCATATTAGATCCATATTTAAGATGGATCTACCTTGGTTGAGCCGAGAGGCTTATTCTACATCCCAATATGATGTGTAACCTTAGCCAGTCATAAAGTTGAAATTTTTCTCGTGTTGGCCAAAATAAAAAATTTTAAAAATCTAAAAAGATTAAATAACATTAAAAACATTTAAATAATGTATGTTCATAAACAAATTTGCAAATGAAGAAATTGTATCCCTCTAGTTGAACCTAAAGGCTCATTCTACAATCCAATAGGATGTGGCTCATTCTACAAACTAGTATGATGTGTAACTTCGTCGGTCTCTCAAAGTCGAAATTGTCCAAATTTTGCTCATGTCAGCCAAAATAAAAATAAATAAATAAATAACATTACGAAATATTTAAATAATTTCGGTTCATTAAAAAAATTGCAAGTGAAGAAATTCGATCCCTCTCGGGTCATGTTAGATCCATATTTAAGATGGATCTATGCCAACCCAATGTGAAGGCTATGTGCAAGTATGTTCATCCATCTTAAAATTAAAATAAAATATTTTCTTAATAGAAAAGAAATATGGGCTATAATAATAAAAGAGAAAATTGTTTATATGACCTAATATAATTTCATGTAAAGCAATTAGAAGTAAAAAAAGTTGTAAGAGATTTAAACCTTATAATTTTCAATCATATTTTAACACATTCAACTTTGTATATATATACCAAAAAATATTAGAACAAAATATTTTAATATTGTATGAATAAAATATTTTAATATAAATTAATATTGACATATACTTAAAAATATATTAATCACAAAAATACCAGTTTAAAATGGCTCAATCCACATGTTATGTAATCTTTGTAATATTCAAAAATACAACTTGAACAATAAAAAATTACATATTGTTTTTTTCACTATAAAATAAGTTCATTAATGAAGAAATTTGATCGTCTCAACTCATATTATATCTATAATTAAGATGAATCTATGTTGGTTAAGCCGAGAGGCCCATTCTATAGCCCAATATGATCCTGCTCTGTAAATATGTGACGTCCTCAAAAAAACAATGAATTTTTTTATTACTAATGTCGACCACTATTAAATTATATATAACTTTTTAGTCTTATTAATGGGCTCGGATTAATTATTAAAATACAACTATGTATTTGAATAGATAGTAGATTATCTCATGCGTTTAATAGTTCCTTTATCATATACTTGAATTTAAATGGATAATAAATTTACCTTTAACAAAAAAGTTTACCACATAAAAATCTCAAATTAGATAAAATTTTAAACATTTTTACTCTTTACTAAAGCCTATATAATTTCTTAAATCAAAGGAAAAATGTTAATTCAACACAAAGAATTGAAAATCTTGCTCCAAAATCTTTTAATATTTCTTTTAACTAAACATTTCTAAAATGGATCTTTAAAATGAAAAGTCATATCTAGGGATATATTAAAATCTTTAAAGACATAAATATTTCCACATCAAAATTTTAATATTTGAAAGTATTTTTTTGACATAGTTTTGTTATAAATTTTGTTACCATGTCATGTAAAGAACATCATTATGTCTAATATTGATATTATATTTAATATTAATATTAATATATTATAACATTAATATTATCATATTTAATAACTTCGGATTAATGCGATATTAAAATTAATATAATATTCAATTTGTTATATTATAATATATATTAATATATCATGATATATCTTAAATCTAGATATATGTGGAGGGAAGAAAAAGGACAAATAATGATAGAGGTGGATAGATAGGGTGGTTACAAGGGAGAGGAGGAGATACAATGAAAGAGAGGGAAGAGGAGGAATGAAGAGAGAGAGAAAGACATGAGTGAAATGGGAGAAAAGCTTAAGAGAGAAAGAGGGGGAGACAAAAAGGTGGAGGGGGCAGAGAGGAGGAGAGAGAAAATGACAAGGTTGGAGGGCAGAGACAGAGAGAGAGGTAGGAGAGAAAGGGAGAGAGGTGAAGGACCAGAGGGAGTAGGAGAGAGGGGGGACAAAGAGATGGAGTTGGACACAGAGAGAGGGAGTGAAGAAGAAATACATAGAGAGAGAAAAGTGGAGAGATAGAGAGTTTGTGTATGTTTTGGGGTGAGATAGAGAGACAATGAAGGAGATGTGGAAAGAAGGTGGGAGATAAGGAGAGAGGAGAGGAGGGAGACAGTGAGAGAGTTGGAGGGCAAAGAGAGAGAGGGGAGAGGAGATAGATTATGGTGGGAGACAAAGATATAAAGAGGACGGAAGAGAGAGAGGAGAGAGGGAGGGATATAGAGGGTGTTGGAGGGGGAGAGAGAGGTAGGTAAGGAGAAATACATAACAAGAGAAAGGTGGAGAGAGAGCCAGAGAGAGAGGGATATAGGAGAGGAGGGAAGACAAATAGAAGGGGGAGAGGGAGAGGAAGATGGAGGGAGAGATAGATAGATATGGAGAAAGAGTGTATATTCTTTGGTGGTGATATAGAGGGAGGGAAGACAAATACAAGGGTGAGAGGAAGAGGAAGATGGAGGAAGAGATAGGTAGATATGGAGAAACAATGTATATTCTTTGGTGGTGATATAGAGAGACAAAGGATAGGCATGAAGATAGAGATATATATGGGGGGTGAAGAAAGCAAAGAAGAGAGAGGGAGGGAGGAAAGGAGAGATAGAGAGGGAGGAATAAAGTGTGTGTGTTTGGGGGGATGAGATAGAGAAAGAAAGGAGAGATGGGGGGATATAGATATAGATGGAGGGGGGAGAGAGGAAAGAATATTCCTTGCATAGGATGCATTGATTTCACTATAGATGATGATTTATAATCCTATTTGATTCCTTGCAATAGACACATTGATTTTATAGTATATGTTGATTGTTTGCACCAGATGCATTGATTTCATTGTAAATATTTATTTTTAATATTATTTGATTGCTTGCATTAGATGCATTAGATGTTGTTAATCTTAAGGTTGTAGATTATTAAGAAAAAAATATTTTCAACATATATTTAATAATACCTAAAAGTAGACAACTAAGAATTAATTAGTTGTAAAAAGTTGTGATGCATAGAATTAAAATGAAATAGAAGTGAAGAATCCATCCTCCTGCAAAGTACAAATTAATCCTTTAGAAGATCTTTTTCATTCTACATCACCAATTAATTACTAGTAGACAATTACATATATTAAAATTACTAATAGATAATTACATAGAATAATGTATTCATAATATTTACAAGAGGAAAATATATATTTATAAACATTCAAAAGAAATCAAATTATTTTTGAAGTAGATGTTATAATTGTTTGGAGAAACAAATAAAGTAAATATTTTATAATTCTAGCCATTAATTAAAAAAGAAAATCAAAAAAACATTGTTTATTGACTTTGCTAAATAGACTAAAGATAAAAAAAATCATCAAAATATTCTTCAAGGAAAAAAAATTATTTCAAACATTAGCAAAGAAAAAAATTATTTCAAGAGTAATCTTAACATAATAAATTATTAAAACTATGTTTGAAGATATATTTAGTAATACCTGGAGGGACACTGTTGAGAATTAATTAGTTGTTAGGAGTTGTGATAAGTAAAATTAAATGAAATAGATGTCGAGTATCAATTCTCCTGCAAACTTTTGACAGGATTGTTTGCCTTCATCACCAACTAATTACTAATAAACAATTACATACACATAAAAATATAACACAACAACTGTAATATTAAGAAATCTTGTCATCTAAATCCAAACGCATAAACACACAAACCACTCAAAGCATCCAAACACATATGTACAAACTATTCAAGGCAACCAACAAAAAGTAAATTTTAGAAGAGAATGATATAATAATGTCAAATAAATAAAACATAATGTGAGTTTTGAAGTTAATCTCAAACATATAGATAATAATGATAATCTAAAAATGGATATTGATAAAATTTCTAGAAGTGCAAACATTTTTTTCAAATTGTAAAATTTGAAAAAAAGTTAACTTCTAAAATAATTTGATCATACACGATAAATCTAGTATTAGTATTAGATAAATCTAAACTAGTAATAAAAAGAACTATCCCCAACACAATCGATTTCAGTACCAAAATAAAACCCATAAAATACAGTTGGCCAAGATACAACAATGAAAGGGTTATGCAAGTCAAGTGCCTAGTCACCCCAAACTTCCAGCCATCACCTCCACGAGACACCTATAATGGA
This sequence comes from Pinus tabuliformis, assembly GCA_031772625.1. Lineage (NCBI taxonomy): Eukaryota > Viridiplantae > Streptophyta > Pinopsida > Pinales > Pinaceae > Pinus > Pinus tabuliformis. The sequence goes on from CM062811.1 coordinate 958,788,169, forward strand.
GAGCATAGTTACAAAATTCCAAATTCGCCCTTATCGAATACGAAAGTTGGATGATTAGACTCGAATGGCCTATATTAGTAGGGGAACTTTAATCTGGTTCCTTTGAAAACCCTTGCCTTGTAGTTATTCCACTGGTTTGCTTTTATAAGCAGGCATTGACATAAGTTTGTTATTTTTGGCATGGGACGTGACTGGCTGCTCGAGCGTAAAATATTTCAAAATTTTTATGTTGTAAAGGAATGATTGACTAAATTCCGAAAAAAGATGTTTTTGTATAAGAGAGAAGTATTAATGTTTTTCCCTTTTCGAAATATATTTGAAGTTGGTTATATTTAAAATAAATCAAGGGGTAAAAAGTAAGCATTATTATTAAAAGATTAAAAAAACATATATTTTCACAACAAAAAATAGTTAGAAATAATGGAGAAATGATTATGTGGTTGTAACGCATCTTCTTAGTTTAGGAGTTGTTCCTAGAATTTAGGAGGTTGTTTACAACTACCTATTTTTCAGTGATGTATTTAATATGTAATATTCATTCATGTAATGTAGAGTGAATGTGAGCGAGAGTCTCCTCCTTGTTTGTTGAGTGCAGTCTCCAGGTGGTGTACTCACCTGTGAGCTGCAACTCCTTCTGATTAATTCAAGTTTAATTATTTTTATCTTGGTATCAGAGCTTAGGGTAGAGGTAGCCTTAATTTTTTTTTCCTGGGATGTATTATTAGTTACACATCTGTAGTGGTAGGAGTACATGTAAAGATAGCTGTGTGATCAGGTGGAGCTGCAGTAACACCTGAAGCGAAAAGGCATCAGATGACTGATCATCACTGAGCCGAAGGAAGGGTTGGAGCGGAAATTCGGAGCAGAATTTTTTTTTGGGAAGATTGCAGCAATTAGCGCGTTTTTTGGAGGAACAGTCGCGCTATTAGCGCAGGTTTGAGGCTGAAAATCGCGCCAGAGAAAAGAACGAACAAATTAGCGCGGATCCGAGCTGGTTAATCGCGCCAATTTTTCCTGCACTTTAAGAAATTTTGATTTCCGCAATTAGCGCGGATTCGGCGTTGACTAGAGCGCCAACCCTTTCTTTCTGTAAATCTGCAATCTTTGTTGCAGATCGGAGTTGCCCGGTGGAGGCACGTGAAGGTTTCTGCTCGGTGGCAGCAGATTTGATTTGCCCATTGGTGGCGAATTGAGGATCCTTGATCAGCTCGGAGGTAGCAGATCGGATCTGCCCGGTGGTGGCGAAGTGAGGTTCCGTGATCCGCTCGGTGGTAGCAGATCGGACCTGCCCGGTGGTGGCAAATCAGAGCTCTGTGATCTGTTCAGTGGTGACAGATCGGTTTTGCCCGGTGGTGGCATAGTGAAGTCCCTGATCTGTTTGGAGACAACAGATTGGACTTGCCCGGTGGTGGCACAGAGAAGTTCCTGATCTGTTCGGTGGTAGCAGATCGGACTTGCCCAGTGGTGGCCGATTCGAGTGTTCAGTAGTGCGAAAATGAACAACAGTCTGGAATCATACCTCCACGAGTCCGGCAAGCTCGATGGAACGAATTTTTCCAACTGGAAGTTCAAAATGCAAACCTTGCTGGAGAGTGCGAACGCATGGGCGATCGTCTTGGGAAATGAACAGAGATCCGGAAATACAACCCAAGAACAGGATTGGGATAAAAGAGAAACAAAGGCAAAAGTCATACTGAAGATGTCTGTCAAAGACAACATTATCCCTCATATTCGAGATTGCAAGTCGGCCGCAGATATTTGGAGCACGATCAAGGGTTTGTATGAGACACAGAACACAAATCGTGTTCTCGCACTCAAAGGGAAATTGTATGCACTAAAGATGGACGAGAATGAATCTGTTGATGGATTCACAGCCAGAATCAAGGATCTGAAAGACAAATTGGGATCCATTGGAGAAAAGGTATTAGACTCAGATCTGGTTACCATCACACTGAACAGGATGACCGATGAATATCAGACATTCATCTCAGGGTTGTCAGTGAGGGAGAAAGCCCCCTCTTTTGATGAGCTAACAGCAATTCTGCTCCAGGAGGAGGAGCGAAGACAAAATTTGAAGACCCAGAGCAATGACCTTGCTCTGATGGCAAAGAAAAGACAACACAAAGGAAAGCAGCGCTAGCACCAACATCAGCACCAGCAACCATAGCAGCAGCAGAAAGGGGCTAACTCCTTTCAAAGGAGACCATCTAGAGGTATGAATGATAACTATGCTAAGAGATGTTTTTACTGTGGAAAGCCTGGTCACCAGATCAGAGAATGTTATAAGAGGCAAACAGATGAAAGGAGAGGTAAACAGAAGAAGCATCAGGGTTGTTTTACTGAAGAAGAGGAAGACCACAGCTATGATCTTCGGCTATTTACAGTCGACTGTGCACTTTCAGCATCAAGAGGAGATGAGGACAATACATGGTATGTCGATTCAGGCGCATCCTCGCACGTGACTAGTAAGAGAGAATATTTTGAGTTTCTTGAAGATTCTACATGTGGATCCAAAATCTATTGAGGTGATGACAGTGGGTATGAGATCAAAGGTTGTGAGGATATTCTTGTTAAGCTACCTAGTGGCGACATCAAACATCTCAAAAATGTTCTATATGTTCTAGGAATTAAAAAGAATTTGATCTCTGTCTCTATGATAACAGACCAGGACATGCAGGTACAATTCTTCAAGAATGGATGTGTCATTCAGGATAGCAAATTGGAGACAGTTGCAACAGGAGTACGCATGGGGAACTTGTATAAACTGGATGCAAGGAGCATGCCACAACAAGCGATGGTTGCAGCAACATCAACAGCTGAGAATCTCTGGCACCAGAGATTTGGACATATCAATCTACAAGATCTCATCTTGCTTAAAAATAAAGGTATGGTCGATGGACTTCCTGCTTTACATAATATCAAACTGGAATGTGATGGATGTGCATTAGGGAAGATGCATAGAGATGAATTCCCTGTGCATGTCAACAGAAAACAAAGAGACATCCTAGAACTAGTGCATACAGATATTTGTGGACCTATGCAGACTAGGTCTTTAGGAGGTGCATACTACTTTCTACTATTTATAGATGATTGCACTAGGTTTTCTTGGGTGTATTTTTTAAGCAAAAAGAGTCAAGCTTTCCAATATTTTAAAGAATTCAAATCTATGATAGAGAACCAAACAGGAAAGAAGATAAAGATTCTCCGCTCAGATCAAGGGGGGGAATACAGGTTAAATGAGTTCATGAACTTCTGCAAGCAGCATGGGATTATACAGCAGCTCACAGTGCCACACACTCCACAGCAGAATGGAGTAGCAGAACGCAAGAACAGGACCCTTGTGGAGTGCGCGAGAAGTATGCTTCAAGGTAAGGCCATCTCTAATGGTCTTTGGGCAGAAGCCATTAATACTGTTGTTTATTTAAAGAATAGGAGTCCAAATGTCTAGGCTTCAAAACCCCCTTTGAAGCATTTTTTGCACTCAAACCAGCAGTTGGTCATCTGAGAATATTTGGATCTAAAGCTTTTGCTCATGTACCGAAAGCAGATAGGAAAAAGCTAGATCCCAAAACCTTGAAATGCATATTTGTAGGATATGGCACAGAATATAAAGCATACAAATTATATAATCCTGTGACTCATAAAGTGTTTGCAAGCAGAGATGTCATTTTTCATGAATAGATAGGAGATGGAAAGGAAGACTCTAACAACGACAGCCACATTCCATTTATAATAGAACTGAACAGTGAAGAAGAAGAAGAAGAAGAAAAGGAGCAGGAGCAGAAACAGAAAGAAGTAGCAATAGATAGCTCAATAACTGAGGATGCAGGCCCAGACAGTGTTGAAACAGGAAGAGTTGAGATGAGTCCTTTACCGAGAAGATCAGGTAGAAAGACTAGACTACCTGCAAAACTCAGAGACTATGCTTTAATGTCCAAAATTTTAAATATTGTAGAACCCTCAAATTATGAAGAAGCAAGTAGATCAGATGAACGGAGGGCTGCAATGCATGAAGAAATGGAATCCATATATAGAAACCATACTTGGGACTTAGTTGAGCTGCCAGAAGGAAAAACCCCTATAGGTTGTAAGTGGCTGTATAAACCTAAGATAAATGCAGAGGGTACTGTAGAAAAATTCAAAGCAAGACTGGTAGCAAAGGGTTATTCACAACAGGAAGGAATTGATTTTGATGACACCTTTGCCCCCGTAGCTAAACTTAATACAAATAGAATGCTAATCTGTTTAGCAACAAAACATAAATGGAAGCTACACCAGTTAGATGTTAAATCTGCATTTCTGAATGGAGAATTAAAAGAAGAAATATATTTAGTATAGCCTCCTGGTTTTGTGAAAAAGGGGAAGGAACATTTAGTGTGTAAACTCCATAAGGCACTATATGGATTGAAACAAGCACCCAGGTCATGGTATGACAAAATTGATTCATTTTTTGTTCAGCATAGTTTCCATAGGAGCCTCAACGATCCAAATCTGTACACCAAGATAAATAAACAGAGGAAAATAATTTTGATTTCTTTGTATGTCGATGACATGATAATAACAGGGAATGCAAATAGTTTAATCAAAGAAATCAAGCAGCAAATGTCACAGGAATTTGAAATGAAAGACCTTGGTGATCTTCATTATTGCCTAGGACTAGAAGTGTGGAAAGATTCTGGTCAAACTTTTCTAACTCAAGGAAAGTATGCCAGAAACCTGTTGGAACGATTCAGAATGGAACAGTGTAAAACAGCAGCAACACCATTACAACAGAATCTCAAGTTAAGCATTGACGATGGCACGAAACAGGTGGATGCCACTTTGTATAGACAGCTAGTGGGAAGTCTGATATATCTTACAACAACTAGGCCTGATTTGGCATACTCTGTTAGTGTGCTGAGCCAGTTTATGTCCAGACCACTCGACAGTCACTGGAGTGCAGCAAAATGTGTGTTGAGGTACCTTAGTGGTACTTGTAATTATGGTATTTTATACACTGACATTTCTGATGTTACTTTAGCAGGTTATTCAGATTCTGATTGGGGAGGCAACCTGGATGATCGTAGATCTATCACAGGTTATGCATTTAGCATTGGATCCGGGGTTATTTCATGGAGTAGCAAAAAGCAAAGCACTGTAGCATTATCGTCATGTGAAGCAGAGTACCAGGCATTGTGTGCAGCTACATGCGAAGCCATTTGGTTGAGGAGATTGCTTAGTGATGCAGGCGAAGGACAAAAAGCAGCAACCAACATCAAAACTGACAATCAAAGCACAATAAAGCTTGCATACAATCTAGTTTTCCATAAGAATACTAAACACATTGATACTCAGTTTCACTTTGTCCGAGAAAAGATACAGTCAAAGGAAATTTGTGTGGATTATTGTAATACTTGTGATAATTTAGCTGACATTTTTACTAAGCCTCTAGGGCGAGTAAAGTTTGAGTTATTTAGAGGGATGTTAGGTGTGCAAAATAACCCTTTCTCCATTAAGGGGGGGAGTTAGAAATAATGGAGAAATGGTTATGTGGTTGTAACGCATCTTCTTAGTTCAGAAGTTGTTCCTAGAATTTAGGAGGTTGTTTACAACTACCTATTTTTCAGTGATGTATTTAATATGTAATATTCATTCATGTAAGGTAGAGTGAATGTGAGCGAGAGTCTCCTCCTTGTTTGTTGAGTGCAGTCTCCAGGTGGTGTACTCACCTGTGAGCTGCAACTCCTTCTGATTAATTCAAGTTTAATTATTTTTATCTAAAATTTCTTCCATTAAGAACTTTTCATCAATATTTTATCAATAGCCAATTCACAGAGAAAAATAATATATATACATATGAGATATATATTATAAAAAAATCCATTCATTAAGAAATTGCATTCATTAAGAAATGTCCATCTCAAACACAATTCAGAATTAGAACTTGATAACTATGATAGAGATTACTCACCATCAGAGTGCACGATGAACACTTGTAATGCACTTGTAAGCTGCCGACGATTAGGGCCAGATAGTTTTACAGCGAATTTGTTTGTTCCGTCTGATCCAATGTCGTGACTCTCAGGAACCCGGGATCAAAATTTGACGAGTCAGCCGTACTTTTCTTATTTGATATCTATTTGCTTATTACCCGTACTGGCATGTAATTATTGACATTTATTTAATTTTAAAAATATTGATATGTAAATATATATAATTGTCAAAAATAAAATACTTCAGCGATTTGCTGACTATTCACAATACCAAAAATGCTAAAATCTTAAAACGAGACTCTTATAAAAGCATTGTCTTCATTGTTTCGAGATTTCAAAATAAGCATAAACGTATTATCAACGAGTGTATGGAGTTGATAAAGAAAATGATTTTCTCCATTTCCATTTAGATCATGCAATCCTACCTACATTGCTATTTATTTAGACATAAATCTTGAATGTCCTAAGGTTGTGACTTGCCAAACATGCCCACGCTCATGGATTCTATGACTATAGAGTAATCAAATTGAAGATTTATTTTGTTGTACAATATTATAAATATTAAAATTGACTTTGATTATTTGTATAAATAAAATAAATATTTTCTATTTGATTCTCAAAATATTTATGTACTTTTTTAGTTAGTATATTGGTGATAGATCAATCGACTTATTTTCTAGTTTTGTTATAAAATGGGTTTATTTCTTCTTTAAATATGAAATCTTTGTTGTGTAGTTATAAAGACTATTTTGTTTTTGTTACCTTCATAATTTAATACGAAAACAAATGGGTTTGGGATTTTCAATTGTTTTGGTGTTGGGGTGCTTATGGGAGAGATTCATCCTTCTTGCTTGTTGGAGGTTTACGATTTTTTTCAAAGTGCATGACTCAGCTATTTTTGTTTATTGAAAGGTTAGAATCTTTCTGATTTTTATTTTTTTAAGTGGCTTTATTACCTACGAAATCGAGTAACTCTATCGGAGAAAAAATTTCTCCTAATCCTCACATCAAGTTGGCCAACCATGCAACCCATGACAACCACCATTAGCTAATGATGTCTTATTATAGCTTCATCACTTTCATGGCCCATATGCTTATCATCATCTAGCAAGGGCACATTCACGAATGTGGGCTTCCAATCAAAAGATACTTTATTCATTTTGCAATGGAGTGCTTATTCTTCTTTTTATTTGGCCATTTGATATGGATTATTAGCTAACATAGAAGGAGGAGTTTTAGTTGTGATCTTATTCTCTCACATTCAATAGGGGGTTAATCTTTGATACTAATATTGTGGGACCTCCCCTGATGGCCGAATGGCTATATGAGGGGCACTACATGGGAAGCCCTAATTAAGATAGCTTAGTTTCATCTATCCCTATGTCATACTTACAATTTTTTATTATACATTAGATGCCCTTATCTCAAGTCAACTCTTCGGGTTCAAATTACTATTTGTGATCCAAGATATTTTACTTACAGATGCATCATAATTACATATAACAGAGCTAATTAACCATGGAACTTAAAAGCACATAAACAACGTGGAAATAACCAGAAGAACATGAAACCATGACACAATGATTTGATTACAGAGTTTGTCCAATTTGGACTACGTCTCTGGGCCCTACTCAATAGTTGAGAGGCCTTCATTAATTAATTGGCGTAAAAAGAGATAAAAGTACAAATAACATTCCTTACAATATTTATACCTTCAAGCTGGAATATTGGCGAAGAATGGAGAGCCCAGCTTCAGAAATTGAAAGTATCACTGAACTCCTACTGAAAAATCATGAAAAAATGTCTATCCAAACAATCAATTTGGATAATCGAACCACATGCAACTTCTTGGAATCTCCCTGTTGCTCAAAGTGACGTCCTGGCCTGCTGCCAGGGTGAGGGTGTGTCGCAATCTACTTCTCTAAGCTATTCATCTAGTCCTCTCTGCCTTCTTTCAACATAAAAGGGTCCTATAAATAAGCACGGTGGCAAATCCCTCAAACCTCGAGTAGTTACAAACAACAAACCAAGTTAGGGAGGCAAGGTTCTCTTAAGATCAAGGATCTTGGGCTGGAATGGTACATGGAAACAACCTTAGAATTATGGTGAAACACCTTACAAACATGGCATGAAACTTATTTAACTGCCTATGGAAACCAATGGCTTTTACTATCGGTGTTTCCAACCATAAACAGATAGTCCCAAGCCCAAACAATCAGGCACTCTACGATACAATGGATCTGCCGAGATATAGGACACAACATATAAAACATCGCATCCAGTAGTTCCCATTGCAATTCACAATCAAAACATTCCCTCGACGGATATCAAAGTCCATACAACTGTGATAGCAATGGATCCACTGGGGTTATAAAATACAGTATAAAAATATCAGGTTCAAAAGTCCTCCATCATATATCACAATCGGTGGTATCGAGTGTGATACTACATGCTTCCGTTGTGATCTGCGATTACGATATTATCACATCGCAACTCGCTCTGTCGGGGGCCAATATTAAAAAACTTGTCCACCATCGATCCGTGATATGCGATATCACAATTGAAAATCGACAATGTTGGGGGTGATTCCTTAACCTGCAACCTCTATTTCTCTGCGATATGCAATACGCGGGACCTAGTGGTGGCCTGCCACTTGGCGCTTCCCCATTCAATGAGACGTTTTCCATGTTATCTCCTCTTACCATGTGGACAAGTCAAACTTCACACTATCGGAATCAGGATGATGAGCACTTCGATCAGATGCTAAGTTTATCGAACTCAGATTCCAGTGTCGTTTGCATTGTTGGATTAAGGATGATGAGCACTTTGATTTGATGCTATGTTTATACAAATTCTACCACTTTGAGTTTTGAGTCTTTTACCATACCACTGGTACTTTTTGAAGATCCACCTGGACCAATCCTCCCCACTAAGAACTTTTGGACAGCAAAAATCGCTTTCATTCAATTGACAAGTGAGGAAATTTCTCCCTAACTTTCTCTTTCTCCATCTATCAAGCCTTATTTGGATGCCTTCGTTTGAAGCCCACACGATTTACTCTACTAGAAGAATTAACATATAGAGCACACTATCTTTGTCCTCACCAAACCACACATTCAACCACTTGCACACAAATCCGGTACATCCTTTTCAGTCATATACAAACCATACATGACTCAAACAACCCCTCACTTTCCAAGAGTTTATAGCACACATTCTTTGGTCAAGGATTACATAATTAAAAAACTAATACCTCAACTACTCATATGAAAAGGCCACAAACATCATCATTTCATTTTGAAGTGATGGAAAACACACTATCACTTTTACATCTACTTGCAATGCATGATTTACAAACCGTGGCCATAGCAAGCTACTATATCTAAAAAAACCATAATTTACTTAACAAAGAAGACCACCATTAATGTAGTGGATTCATTTTTTGATCATTTTTCACCCGTTGTTTTCTTTATCAGTACTTTCTTGGCATGGATCATATTGTACATGGCTCCCTGGTGTGTCACCTCCTTGCAGTGACTACCATGGTTATTTCTCCTCCAAACATTTTGAATTATCTTGGAGTGCTTTCCCCTTAAGTTCGTCTGATAAGGGTTTATGGATCCCTCAATATCACTGGAATGTGATGAGGTGCCCTCATCATCTATCGTCAGTAGGTCACTAGCTATTTTGGACATATCTGAGTCTTGTATGATGACGTAATTCCTCCACTTTTATGGGGTTTACGATGCCCTGACCATTGATGTCAAGGCTCTTCCCTTGATACCCAATTTTATTCAACAGTTTGGATCTGATACATGTAGTATGTTTTTCAAAAACTGGGAAATCATCATCATGAAAGGTACGTGAAGCGAAAGAGTCACGTTTTACCTCAAGAAGGTTATGCTGCAGCTTTTCAAAGGCTTCTTCCTTGGCTTGCAACTGGCGTAGCAACTTTTGTTTCTCCTTTTCGGCTTGTTATAGGGGTCTCCTTAGCTCAATATTATCTACCTAAATGCTTTGGTTTATCTCCTCAATTTCCTGGAGCCATGTTGCATTTGGTGTTCTTTTGACCTTTGGTACAATATATATTGATACCTTTGTTTCATCGCCCAAATTGGAACCCAGATCGATGGGTCCATCCACTATGATCCCAAGAGTTGCGATCTTCCTTTCATCACCGTAATCTGACCCTAGGTCAATTGGTCTACCTCGGGTAAATCTCGCAGTTGTGACCTTCTCGTCTTCCCCTAATTCAGACTCATGATCATGTTACAGGGTGGAAGTTGTTTTCTACCTCTCCCTTTTGTCATTCCTCCTAGACCTCAACTCAGGGTGCAGTTTCAAGCAATTCTCTTTATCGTGTCCCTCTTTCTCACAATGTCTACAAGAGGGATTTTCTCCTCTTCTCTTAGTTGTTGTTGCTCTTTTTGGGTGGTCATTTTGTTCATGTGTCCCCCTTCTCTCAAGATGCATGGCATTCACACTGGCCTCATCGATAGTAATAGGCTCTAATAATAATAATGAATGTCATAGGTAACTATGTAAGGAACCGATATACTTAGTTGCAATATTTGGTAGATCTAATGGAATACTCAAGCTCAATGGTTGTTTCCTAAATTCTTTGGTGAAGTTTTGCACATTTTGACCCTTTCTCTTCCCTAGGTGTTGCCATTCCATTAATTAATTTTTTTATATCCTAGAGGGTAAAACTGATTCTTCAATTTAGGAACAAAATTTGACAATGAGGAAAGAAGGTTACCCATTTTTTTGTTGCCTTAAAATATGTTATCCCACCAAATGAGAGTGATGTCGCTCAATCGAAGGGATGCCAACTAGATCTTTGCCTCATTTTCTTCAATCTGTTGGATCCGGAAGTACACCTCAATCTTCCTAATCTAATTGTTGAGCTTTCATGCATTACATTCTCTAGGATAGATAGGCAAGTCAAACTTTACATCTAGTTTAAGGAAAGGTTTCTTATATGTATGTCCAGAGTCACGATTTAAGTGACCAGAACTATCGCTTGAAGAAGGAGAGGGATGGGGATATTCTCCACCGTCTCCTTGATGTGCCTATCTGCGATCATTTTCATATTTCTTCTCGTGTTGGAGTGCCTTCTCATAATATGAAAACAATTTGTCCACTGTATCGGAAATATTGTAGAATACCTTATGGAAATTTTGTTCTTCTTCCCAACGAGCCTCTTAATTTTCCATGTTTCTTCTTCGTTGTGCATGTCCTACTTTGGGATCAAAGGACTTAAGTGTTCCTTCTCATTTTGACAACTTGTTCAGGGTTAGCATATACTCATGCAATTTGCATCCACAAAGACCTTCTCTGGTACCACTTGATCCAAGATATTTTACTTAGAAATTGATTAGAATTACATATAACACAACTAATTAACCATGGAACTTAAAAGCACACAAACAATGTGGAAACAAATAGAAGAACATGAAACCATGACACAATGATGTGATTATAGAGTTTGCCCAATTTGGACTACGTCTCTGGGCCCTACTCAATAGTGGGGAGGCCTTCATACATTAAGTGGCATAAAAAGAGATAAAAGTACAAAGAACATTCTTTACAATCCTTATACCTCCAAGCTGGAATATCAATAAAGAATGGAGAGACCAGCTTAAGAAACAGATAGTACCACTGAACTCCTGGCAAAAAATCGTGCAAAAATGCCTATCTAGACACCCAATTTGGATAATCAGGCCTGCAACTTCTTAGAACCTCCTTGTTGCCCAAGGTGAGGTCCCGCATACTAAAAATGTCAAGGTATGCTGCAATCTACTTCTCTGAACTCAGCATCTAGTCCTTTATGCCTTCTTACGACACAAAAGGGTACTTTAAATAAGCATGGCGGCAAATGCCTCAATGCCTTGGCAGTTTCGAAAAGAAGACCAAGTTAAGTAAGCAGGATTGTCTTAAGATCAAGGATCTCGATCGAAAATGATACATGGCAACAATCTTACAATTATGGTGTAACCCCTTACAAACAAGGCATGCAACTTCTTTAATTGTGTGTCGAAACCAACGACTATTACTATTGGTGTTTCCAACCATTGGCGGACAGTCCCTAGCCCAAACAATCAAGTACTTTGCAATACAGCGGACTCGCCGAGCTATAGGACACAACATGTAAAACATCACATCCGGAACAGGGAAAATTTTAAGGATGGAAATTTATTTTAATATTCATAAACCTTGGCGAATCTCACTAGTTCATAATATGTAATAATGTTTAGCAATATTTTTATAAAAATATTCAAATGTATAATAATCTTATGCAATATCTATATAAAATTTTGGCGATTTTTACATTAAAATAGTTTTATACTATAAATTTTGGGTGAATATTGTTTAAGATAAAAATGAAATTAGCTAATATTTTTTTTGGAAAAAGCATGGAAATTTTCCTAGTTGCGAATATCAGCTCCTAAAACTTTCCTTGATCTAAGTTCCCATCACAAATTGCAATTGGCACATTCTCTCGATGGATATTAAAGTCCATAAAACTGCGATAGCAATGGACCCGTCAGGGTTATGAAATACAGTGTATAAGAATATCATGTCCAAAAGTCCCCCATCATGAATCGTAATCGGCAGTAGCGGGGGTGATACTCCATGCTCCTGTTGTGATCTACTATTGTGAGTTTATCACATCGCAACTGGGTCTGTCGTGGACCAATTCTTAAAACACTTTTCTACCATCAATCTGCTCTATGCAATATCGCAATTGCAAATTGGCAATGCTGGGGGACGATTCCTCAACCCACGAACTCTTCCTTTCTACGATATGTGATATGCAGGACCCAATGGAAGCCTGCCATTTAATGCTTCCCCATTCACTGAGACACTTTCCAAGTCATCTTCTCCTACCAGCTTGACAAGTCAAACTTGAACTTTGACTTCATATGAACTCAGATGTGAGTGTCATTCACACTGTTCAACTCAAGATGAAAAGCACTTTGATCCAATGTTAAGTTTATCCAAATTCTGCCACTTTGAGTTTTGAGCGTTTTACCATGCCACTGGTAGTTTGTGAAGATCTAGCTGGACCAATTTGTTCCTTGGGGTTTGTCATCGATACATCCACATACATAAGTAGGACCTATAAAGTTTCCCCACAACATTGATGTAGATAAAAGAGAAATAAAAAGCATATCATGGAAAAAATAAGAATACCAAAACGAAAAAGATGGTTGGGAAACACAAATTAATAGTTGAGAAAAAACCTAACATCAGCTCTACCTCACCCTTTATGACCATCACGTAGTTCCTAAGCACATGTTGCTCCACTACATCAACAAAAGGATGCTTTCCATGTCCCAAACCCCATGAGTAATAAATTGAATCATCATTAAGGGGTAACACAATTTCAATATCATTCAAACCAAGCACTAATCATTTGAGATACAACCAGTAATATAAAGAAAAAATAATAAAAAATAAAACATGCACAACATGGGTGGAAAAGCAAAGGCCAAGTTGGTAACTATTACATCCATAATTTCTCCATCCTTACATCTATATACCTGAGATTTGGATCCCCATGATGTTGATCCCTTTAACCATAGAAACTGGCCATGAAATTTTCTCCTCCCCATAACATCATTATTATTCATTAACACTTATCATTTGAAGGGTGGACTGAGAAAATGTTACTTTCCCTTAGGGGCCTTAAACACCTAATAGGGTTATCCTTTAGCCACTGATTCCTAGAGAGGAAACACCATTGTTAGTTGAAAGCCTTGATTTTGGAAGTGTTGATGGTGACAAAAATTCATGAACCAAGGGTGTATCCCCGATTTGAAGTCCCCATTAGACCTCATGCCATTTGGAATAGGAGTCCCATGTAGAGTACTAGATCAATTTCCATATATTCTTATATAATTTCCTTAGCTTTAGCTATCAGCAAGCAAGAGAAGCATGTAGGTTCCCGTTGGGTCCCTATAATACTAGTGATTACCCAATTACTATTGTAGTTATACCCCTTATTTATATTGTTGTGCCCCTATTACCCCCATATTGTTATTTCTGTGCCCCATAGAATCCCTCTATTGTTATTTTTCTGGCTTTATATTATTATTGTTAGGTCGACTGGATTATATTGTGACTCCTTAGACTCCTATATATAGAAAGGAGGTTTTGTCATTTGAATCATCCAAGAATTGTTCATTTATGTAATGTAAAGGAGGTTTTCCCCTCGAAGAGGCTGAATTCTAAGGCGTTCATCTATCTTTTCTATCTTTTCTTGAGCTGGTTTCGTAACATTTGGTATCAGAGCTTTGGATTCTAGGGTTTTGCTGCTCCAAACAGGTCATCGTGGCATTTTCGCTATAACTTTTTTTTTGTGACGTTTCAGAAGTCGCAAAAAAAACCCATTTGAGAAGAAATCGTGCTGAACCTTGGATCCGAATTTAAGAGCTTTTCGCATGATATTTGTGGAGATATGATCTGAGAAAGTTGGTCTTTTTGCTGACTGCTGAATTACATTCAAAACAGGTGACCTGGGGAAAATCGTCATAGTTTTCTATCTGAGAATCAGATTGAAATTTCGTAAGAAGGTACAGAAAGACGACGGACTATAGTTTCCTGTATATCTTTTTCAAAACCAAATACCGAAAATTGTACACGTGGCACTTCATAGAACTTCGCTCTTCTGGAAAGGTCTATAATCAGGTCATCTTGGGAGATTGTGCATAACTCTTTCTTGGAGAATCCAATTTGGATCAGACTACTGGCATTAGTAAGAGGACATAGAGAGCTACTACAGATCACAAATGCAAAACTATATGATTGGAAAGTACATAGATACATCAGAGGCAATATCGAGCTTCTACAAAGTGAAAAAAGGTGTGTAGTTTTTTTTAAATTTTTGCTTAAGCTTGGTTTGAAAATTTATTTTGAAGGAATTAAAAGGGCATAGTAGAGCATTATTATCGGTAACTGATGCCCCGAGGAAATAAAATGCAAACACTTAGTAAGGAACCTGAAAGCTCTAGCATAACTCATGAAGAAGAGGAAGAAATGCTACATGATATATCAAAATTACAAGAACAAGTGCAACAAATGTCACGCTCACAAAAGTTAACAGAAGCTAAGATAAATAGCGTGGAAGCTAAGATGAATGGCATGGAAGCTAAGATGGACAATTTGAAGATAGATTTGAACACAAATTTGAAGACAGAAATGGTAGATTTGAAGACAGATTTGACAAATTTTCTACAAGAAATACTTACTAATGGTGAAAAGGTAGTAAAGGAAACTCATGATGAGAACAAAAGAAATGTTAATCATGATTCCATAGACACTAATGTTGGATCGAAGAATAACCATATTCCAAAAATCGATATGAGGAAGTTTGATGGCAAGGATCCCGCCACATGGATATTACAGATGGAGCAATTCTTCGATCTCAATAATGTGAAAAACGCAC
The DNA here is from genome assembly GCA_031772625.1 of Pinus tabuliformis. Taxonomy (NCBI): domain Eukaryota; kingdom Viridiplantae; phylum Streptophyta; class Pinopsida; order Pinales; family Pinaceae; genus Pinus; species Pinus tabuliformis. The sequence continues at coordinate 958,803,592 of CM062811.1, forward strand.
AAAAGGTACGTATGGAAACTGTATATTTGGAACCAAATCAGTTTGTATGGTATCAATGGCTTTGTTTTCGTAAAAAATTTATCACTTGGGCAATTTTTACGGAAGAATTGATAGCACATTATGAGGATACAAAAAGCAACACTTTTTTTAGCCAATTGATAAGTCTCAAACAAAAGGGTTCAATAATGGAGCACATTGAGGAGTTCCAAAAATTGAACATAAGGGTAAAAGGTATTCCAGAGGAGCATAGGATTGATGTGTTCATAGGGTCTTTAAAGGATAATATCCAACATGATGTTCTCCTTTGGGAACCTGATTCATTAGAGAAGGCATTCAAGTTAGCAAGAAAAATGGAAAGCAAAATTATGGCAACTAGGAAGCATACCACTCACAACTATAAAGACGGAAGTGTTGTTGGCCCTAGTCTTCCACAACCTACAAGGTTGACACCACAAAAATTGGAAGAAAAAAGAGCAAAAGGGCTTTGTTACAGTTGTGATAGCAAATACACAAAAGGTCATAAGTGTGCTGAGAAGAAATTATTCTACATAGATTGTGAAGAGGAAGAAGAAAAGGAGCAAGAAAGGTCAAAAGAAGAGGATATACTCCAGGAACAAAGCCTAGATGAAGAACAAATAAATCCAACCATATCTTGTAATGCATTGGTGGGAATTACCACTCCTCAAACCATCAAGATAGAAGGAAAAATCAAGAAGAAAAAGGTAATAGTGTTGATTGATTCAGGAAGCACCCACAATTTTATTCATTGTAGGGTAGCAAAAGAATTGAATTGCTTCCTATATCCAGCACTAGAGTGTCAAGTGATGATTGCAAATGGAGGAACAATAAATTTCTCTAGAAAGTGCCATAATATCAAGCTATCCATGGGAGAATATGTATTGACTAGCCCAATGCTTTCCATTCCAATGGGAGGTGTTGATGTTGTACTAGGAGTCCAATGGCTACAATCCTTGGGTACAATAGCTTTTAATTTTCAAGAACTTTTCATCAAATTTTCTACGGAAGGAAAGGAAGTTGAATTAAGGGGTATTGCAGGGAAACCAGGAAAGATAATCAGCTCTAATGGCATGACAAAGCTTCTAAAAAGGGAGCAAAGAGGTGTAATTGCACAATTATGTTCGCTAGATGTTTCCACATTGGAATCATCTATTTCTCCAAATCTCCAAAAAGTCTTGGACAATCATTCCAAGGTATTTGAGACTCCCAAAGGTCTCCCACCTATGCGTGATCATGATCATGCTATTCATCTGATTCCAGGAAGTGTTCCTCCAAACATCAGGCCGTACAGATATCCCTATGCCCCAAAAAGTGAAATTGAACGTATGGTTGCAGAAATGCTAGAGGTTGGTATAATTCAACGAAGTCAAAGTTCTTTCTCAGCTCCAGTAGTATTGGTGCACAAGAAGGATGGATCATGGCGCATGTGTCCGAATTATAGGGAGCTCAACAAGCTCACTATTAAAGATAAGTTCCCCATTCCTGTCATTGATGAATTACTGGATGAATTGCATGGATCAATTTACTTCACCAAGTTGGATCTTCGTTCGGGATATCATCAAATCAGAATGAAGATTGAAGACATTCCGAAAATGGCATTTAGAACTCATGAGGGTCATTATGAATTTTTGGTCATGCCTTTTGGCCTTACCAATGCACCTTCAACATTTCAAGGTTTGATGAATTCAATTTTCAAACCATTCCTTAGAAAATTTGTGTTAGTATTTTTTGATGATATACTAATCTACAGCAAGTCTTGGAAGGATCATGTTGAACATGTTGACAGGGTGCTACAACTATTGGAGGAGAAACAATTATATGCAAAAAGATCCAAATGTTTCTTTGGAGTCCAAGAGGTGGAATATTTGGGTCATATTGTATCTCATGAAGGAGTTAAGGTAGACCCTAGCAAAATTAAAGCCATTAAGGAATGGAAAATCCCCACATCCATAAAGCATTTGCGAGGATTTCTTGGGTTGACAGGGTATTATCGCAAGTTTGTTAAGAATTATGGGAGAATAGCAGCACCTCTAACAACATTATTGAAGAAAGATTCATTTTCATGGACTTCGGAAGAAACAAAGGCCTTTGAACATCTTAAAGAGGCAATGTGCCAAGCACCGGTCTTAGCTACACCAGACTTCACAAAAACCTTTATTGTGGAATGTGATGCTTCAGGAAATGGAATTGGTGCTGTTCTAATGCAAGATGAAAGAACCATTGCTTTTGAAAGTCGTCCAATCAAGGGAAAGTTTTTAAGAAAAGCTATTTATGAGAAGGAAATGTTGGCAATACTCCATGCACTTAAGAAATGGCGACCCTACCTAATGGGAAGACACTTCAAGGTAAAAACAAATCATGATAGCCTTAAATACTTTTTAGAACAAAGATTATCCTCTGAAGAGCAACAAAAGTGGGTCACAAAGATGTTGGGTTATGACTTTGAAATCATCTACAAAAAAGGGAAGCAAAATGTGGTGGCAGATGCACTCTCAAGAAAGGATGAGGATGTGGAAGCATTGTTGTGTGCCATTTCTATTATCCAACAAGATTGGATAAATGAAGCAAGGGAGGAATGGAAGAATGACGAAGAAGTGTGGGCACTTATTCGAAAGCTACAACAAGATTCCAGTACTTCTGATACATTTAGCTGGAAAAATGATTTGTTATGGTACAAAGATCACTTATACCTCTGTAAGAATTCCCAGCTAAAACAAAAGATTCTTATGGAATTGCACACTTCTCCCTTAGGAGGGCACTCAAGATTTTTAAAAACTTACCACAGGGTTAAGAAGGAATTTTTTTGGGAATGCCTTAAATCAGATATTCAAAAGTTTGTGGCGGAATGTTTGGTTTGCCAACAAAGTAAAGTTGAAACAATTAAGACACCGGGTCTATTACAACCTTTATCCATTCCAAGCCAACGTTGGGAGGAGGTTTCAATGGATTTTATCACAGGTTTACCCAAGTCTGAGGGAAAGAGTGTCATCATGGTGGTAGTTGACAGAATTACCAAGTATGCACACTTTTGTGCATTATCACATCCATTTAAAGCCAGTACAGTTTCTACTACATTTATGGAAACAGTTCAAAAGCTACATGGAAACCCAAAGATTATTGTAAGTGATAGAGATCCCATTTTCACTGGAAATTTTTGGACAAAATTATTTTCTTGTCTTGGTACTTAGTTAGCTCATAGCTCATCTTATCATCCTCAATCTGATGGGCAAACTGAGATAGTAAAAAAATGTTTGGAAGGATATCTTTGTTGCTTTGTATCTGATTAAAAGACACAATGGGTCAAATGGTTGCCTCTGGCTGAATGGTGGTATAACACTTCCATACAGCAACAAAAATGACCCCATTTATGGCACTTTATGGGTATAAACCACCATCCATCACATCATATTTGAGAGAAAATTCTAAGGTTCAGGCAGTGGAACATCACATCGAACATCAAAAAAAGGTCCTCCAACTCTTAAAGGATAACCTCGTGTTGGCACAAAATAGAATGAAACAACAGGCAGATCAACATTGCAGTGAAATAAGTTTTGATGTAGGTGATTGGGTATTCCTACAGCTACAACCATATAAGCAAATGTCCCTAAAGCAAGCTAAGAAGGATAATATATTATCACCAAAGTATTATGGTCCGTACAAGGTGTTGCAAAAGATTGGTACTATGGCATACAAATTGGAGCTTCCTACAGCTTCTCGATTGCACCCAGTTTTCCATGTTTCATGTTTAAAGAAGGTTATAGGCAACAAGCTCCCAATTCAAACAATATTGCCAAAACTTGACGAGGAAGGAAAAATTATATTGGAGCCGGAAGCAGTCACAGAAACAAGAACTCGACAGCTATGAGATCAACCAATTTCAGAGTATCTTATCAAGTGTAAGAACTTATCCGCTGCAGATTCCACATGGGAGGATCAAAATTTTATGCAGAAGTATCCAGAACTACTTAAGCGTTGAGGAAAACAATTTTTTGAACGAGAGGGGCATGTTGGGTCCCTATAATACTAGTGATTACCCCATTACTATTGTATACCCCTTATTTATATTGTTGTGCCCCTATTACCCCCATATTGTTATTTATGTGCCCCATAGAATCCCTCTATTGTTATTTTACTGGCTTTATATTATTATTGTTAGGTCAGCTGGATTATATTGTGACTCCTTAGACTCCTATATAGAAAGGAGGTTTTTTCATTTGAATCATCCAAGAATTGTTCATTTATGTAATGTAAAGGAGGTTGCCCCCTCGAAGAGGCTGAATTATAAGGCATTGATCTATCTTTTCTATCTTTTCTTGAGCTGGTTTCATAACAGTGCCTTTGTGAAAAGTAATATGTGTGCCTTATGAATGTTTGGTTGTAGGTGTATCAAGGTTCTTCTACTGTAGAGGGAGGAAATGTGGTCCTTTAAAAGAAATGTAGTAGTACCACCCTAGTAGAGGTAGACACGAGAGAAAAGAGAATCACCTAAAATCAAGTATATTAGTCCAATAGATTTGATGATTGTTACAACTATACCACAAATAACCAAAATAGTTCAACTAATTTAGTACAAGTGAAAGAAAACATGAATCCCAAATATTCACATAACAATATTACAAATATTTACAATACATGCACTACAATGTGCTAGCCATCAGGCTTCAAGCATTAATGAAATGTCCCAAGACACATGATTACAATGAATATCACTATCTCCAATAGTGGAGAGTTGGAGCCACGACTTGCTCCCAAAATGTACTGACTCTATCCCTTTGATGCCTTATGGGAGAAGCCAATGTCAAAAGTCTTTTTCTTTTAAAATGAGGGTGTATATATAACAAGTGGAGTGATCCTTCACCTCCCTTGTCACTCTTGGACTACCCTCATGATAATTTCACTTTTATATGACCTTTTGACTTCTTACATGAATTTTCACATTACATGAAAGACTCTTGGACATCCACTTTACAATATATTTCTCCATTATATAATTTACATAATCCACAAAATGATGTGGCACATGATGAAGTATGACACCACATGACATGACATTGATGACATGGACTACATGATGGCGTGGCAATATCAAGTCACTCTTTGTTTCTAGTTTCTTTGTGTCTTCTCGACACATAGAACTTGTTTTCTTCCTTATCCTCCTTATGACTTGAAGATAAGGAGTCTTCAATGTAGTCTTGATATTATGTCCTCTATTGTAATCTTGTGTTCCTTCATCTTCTCACCTCATGATCATCTCGTATCTTTATCTCCATGGGTGTCTCTTAAGATTGTCTCCTTCTCCATCTCCTTCATCTTAATCCTATCATAACATGAAAGAATAACTGCGACTGCAATCCACTCATGACAATATGAAATTAGTCAAATAAACCCCCGATCTAAGATGCTTCATGAAATCAACTATTAAGGTTGCAACTAGTGACTTGTTGAGTAATTGACTCAACGATTACACAATTCTAGAGGCCAAGATCTGGGACTGATGCTTGAGACTGTGCAATGCACTTTTCAGGATGGACAAGGTCAAAGGATTGTGTAGTTGAGTGACTCAAGGACTCAGGTTATAGGCTTCATACTTGAGACTACATATCGCATAGTTTTAAAGGATTATCGAGAGGGACTACCTAGTTGAGAGATTCAAGGAGACACATTGAGGGCTTGAGAAATTATTTTTCCCATTGTGCAATGTTGGAAGGAAAGGGAGGCTAGATTATTATGAAATTGCGTGGTTTAGGAGCTCAAGTCTGAGGCTTAAGGACTAAGACTATGGGATGCACAGTTCAGGCCTGGCTGGAGGGAAAAATTGTGCATTTCAGGAGCTTAGTGGTTGGGTTTAAGCACTGAGATTATGTAGTGTGCAGTTCTATGAGGCGAAAATTGTGCATTACATAGTTCGAAGGGACAAGTTTGTTTCTTCAGGGTTGAAAGTGTGCAATGCACAATTAGATATGGCTAAAGGAGGTTAAGTGGTATAGTTGAAGAGTTTTCCTACTTTGACTAACTTTCAGATTAGTGAGAGGAAGATAGGAAAAACCATGACTCTAAAAATGACCACACTCTTAGATCACTCTAAGACACAATATTGAACACTCAAAACACATGAAAAAATTCCATTGCTTAATGAAACAACTTTTCAATGACCTATACCAAGTGTGACACCAAAGATACACTTTGTGATGACCATGATGACACATGTGCAACAGTTCTTGAAACTTTAGAAATTAGTGCAATACATGTTTACATGGTAATACAAACTCATTTACACAAAGGTTACGCCTTGAAACCATAAAAACTAGCTTTCATGCATTGTGCGACACTCAACATGCTAAAAGATGACACTTACTATATGAAGAGAAAAACGACACTTGCGATACACGAACGAAAGAGAAAGTGACACATGTAAAAGGGAAGATATCATGTAAATTACATTAATTAAAGTGAAAGAAAGTGAAAGAAACAGTCGAAAGCCCAAAAGTGACAGTCGAAATCATGGAAATGACACTCGCGAAAGAGAAAGTGCGCAAAAGTGAAAAGTTGAAAAACTCACCAAAATAGAAGTATAAATGCAGCCAAAAGTGGAATATTATCAATGAAAGCGTGCACTAACTTTCAACATAGGTTGATAATTTCACAAGAACTATCTTTATCAACCATGCTATGCTTCTTCAAACTCACATATAATAATGCACTCATGAACCTGTTGTGGAATGAACATGTGTGAGAAGGTGACTTCGATACTTATAATTCAAAAGGGATCTCAAAAACTTAAAAAAACATCAATTTACCAAGTAGTGACTACGGAATGACCAATCTTAATATCCACAAAGGGCTCCCAAATTCGAGCGTAAGAAACATTTTGGAGGGTGTTTGTCACAACGACAACACTTGGTGACACACTAGTAGAACTCCAGCTTCTTTGCCTTGGTCAATTATTTCATGCAAGTTCTAGTTCTTCATGGAGTATTGAGTCATCATTTAGATCACCATGGCTTCCCCACTCACCCCGTGCATAAACATAATCCCCTTTATTGCTTTACTCAATTAAGAAAAATCGTAAGGTCGATGATCACACAATGTTTCGAAGTAGGAAAGGGTAATGAAGTTAGTGAGCTTTACATTTTCAAAATGTATTTTTCCTCTCCAGTGTTGCTCCACTTCGAGCGGGCACAAACACTACCCTGATGGAGTTGATTTATTCACCTCTTTGTATATGAATCCTTTCTCTTGTTTTTCCTTTACTTATTTATTTTATATAGGATTATGCATTGACACTTATTTATTTCCTGGGCGGAAGAGGGATCCGGACCTATTGAGAGAAAAATAGGTTTCCTGTTTAGATAATCATATATAAGACTTATGATATTGGTTTTCTAATTTGAATTTTGACCTTTTCCTTCTCTACTTGATTGGATTGGCCTGAAATCATCGAAATATAAAGTCTTTAGTGTAGTCATTAGGATTCTAGAATCGACATGGATATCATGGTTTGACACAATTATTTCTCTATGCATGGATCATATTTTCAGTTGGAACATCATTGACCAGAACATGTAACTAAGACGAGGAAGAAGGACATAGAGCTAGCCAAATGTTGTAGTGTCACAAAGTCCTTTTCTATTTTTCCACATTGTCTTTCGAGACCAAATAAGACACCCTATATGCAAAGTCTCATTAAACAAAAAGCAAAAGATAAGACAAGAAAAGGAAACAAAACTAGGAGGAGAAAACAAAATGAGGCTAACCAAAAAGATGATGTGAAACCATAATGAGAAAACACAAGACAAATTACAGAAAAGGAATGTAGGATGAATGTGCTCGTAAACTAATATTCAACTAGACCTACTCCTAACCTAACTAGCTAGAAGGTTGAGGTCATGTATAATGAAATTTCCAATGTAGCCACTGTGGTTGTTCCACGGGGGCTCCACCCAATGAACCTCTCACATATCATGTGCATTCATGGAATACTTAACAATACTCCTAATTTGACTACATATTGGAAAATACCTCTAAAAATCACGTTATTTAACCCCTACCAATATGAACCCAATAAACCTTCCCAAATTAAAAATCCCCTACTTTTAATAGATATTGTAGGTATCCATTTTTTCCTCAATATATATCGCCTAATATGAATGCATGTGGTATAGTATTTCTTCCCTTGTGAATCCCCCCGCGAGTTGTTCCTGACCTGCAATCACAAATATATGGTCAAGTAAAACCGAGATAAAACAATGAACAATAGAAAATATAAGAGCTTCAATAATCTGTGCAACAAATTGAAGGTATTTCTTGTTTAAATAAAGATATGTCATAACCACTACTTCTAACCATTTCACATTCTTACCTTTTTCCTAAAAACGATAAGAAGGCAAACCTCAGGGGCTTCCTACAAATGTATCTTCATATGCATTATACTCCTTAGCAAGCATGAGAAAAGGTCAAAACATGTTATTTACGATGAAGCTTGCGAGGTAAGATTTCTCCAACCATTCAACGATTGACTCATGAAACTCAAAATAGTCCTCTTGAGAATCCAGAAATATTTGAAAAGATGAATTGGCAATTAAATGCATGGGGTCAGGATGAGAATATTTAAAGGGAAAATGAATTTGATCATATTCAAAAGGCTTCTGAAGATAGTGAGGGTCTGACATAACCATTAGTGAAGGTGAAAGTGCCTTAGCTTCTTGACAAGTATCTGAATGGTGAGATAAACGATAAATATTAATCGATGTGAAATAACTACCATCAAATATACTGGTGTGAAAATGATAAAATGAATGATAGTTAATATTATGATCATATGGGCCATTTGTGGCAAGAAATTCTCGTTATAAGATAATGAATATAAATAAATTTAAACATACTCATGAATGCATTGAACATGTCAATCATTTTACTCTCATGATAAATGTAACAAATGATTTCCTTGTGATTGGTCGCATGATGTAGTGGCATGGTAATCATTGAGAGAAGTTAAAAGGATTTCTAGTACAAGAAACACATGATACCATTCAAGATACAATGAACGAAGAAGAGTTGTATTCACACAATAACTCATGCATTCATTAGCACTAAAGAGGATTTCAAGTGTGATGAAGAACAAGATTCGTGATATAACATTCACAAGAAAAACCAGGAACTATTCTGAAATGAATCTGATAGGCATGAGTGCTTTGGACAAAGATGATTTTTAAATGATTAACTTCACAGTTCCATGATTCTATGACAGATACACATTCCAAACTTAAGTTTGATACAAGATATTTGCATGAAGATGAATCAAATGTGGAAGGTTCCTAAATTTGATCAGAAAATAAAATCTTGAAAGCTCGAAAGGCCACATCCAAAATACCAAACATCTTTCAAGAAGAAATTTTCATCGAGTGAAACCATGAAAAGGGAAGGATTTCATGAGAGAAACCATATCCAACTCAGTTCAAGGACCTTACCAAAGTTTCAAGATCCTATCATAATCACCAACGAAAGTCGAAGTTCCTCGACTCCCTCAATAGTCCCATAACTTTCAAGGATTGTAAAATCAGATTTTGAATATTGAACCTGATCGTGCATGGTGTGAGGATATATATTGCCATTGATTTCAATATAACTACTACTAACTAGTTGGAAACCATAAATGTCATTGATTTTATCATATTTAAAAACAATAACCAGATTACTCATGTTGAAATATTCTCTTGATTGCAAACTTGAAGATGAATGAATCGGGGAAATTTCATGAGCAAGTTGATTTGAAGAATTTTCTTCATGAAAAACAAGAGATGACAAGGGATCAAAAAAATACTCACTGATTTGATTGTTTTCATTTTCATCATGGATAATCTCACCACCTTGTGCCAATTGAAAAGTTAACTCTTCAGATGGAGAACTTGAAGAGTGTGTAGTATCTTCATCACCAGTTGATGCATTAGAAACAAGAGAGCACAAGGGATAGTGAGATGAAGAAGACGTTATGATAAGAACATTTTGTTTAGATGGATCAGATTCCAGATATAATTAGCTCAAATCAACATCTTTTGGAGGAACCAAAATATCAGCTAGTGTTCTTGGGCTTACATCATCCCATACAATAATGGAGTCAAAATCATTAGGATGATGGTTTTCCAAGACTTCAGATAAATTAGGAAAGTTTATTTTATTCAATTCATCGGCGATATTCTTGGATTCATTATCATCCAAGAGTGAAGCAACACCATATTCCCACAGAGAACTCTAGAAAAAGGTATAAATATCGAAAGAATCATCACCTTCTTGCTCCTCTACCTACAAAATATGACAACCTTAAACCTATTCATTGCTCAAATTTGGATGATATGGACTGCATAGACTGAGGGGTAAAGGGTCATGATAAATATATTGGTGAGGATGACAAGTATCCAAATAATATTCAAGATTTAAATAGCGATAAGTAATATCATCTTGTGAAATGGAGAAATTAGTCTTCATTGTAAGCTTTATGAAGAATTCCTGAATTTCATCCATGGGATCTACACCATGAAAAGAAGAAGGGGATTGAGAAGCTAGATTAGGAATCTGACTAGAATATTTCCAAACTTTATTATCATCACAAGGAGGCACCCTAATTATATTTGGAAAAGGAGGAGGACAAAAAACAAAAGGAGTAGTAGGTTCCCCCTTCAAAATTCGAGGTGTCTCATGATTTACAATAGTTTGGGAAGTGAAAACATCAGGGGGTTCAGATTCACCATTCAAAGAGACATCAAGAAAATTCTTAAACTTTTGTTTAAATTAATCCAAATCTGTGTCTTCTCCTAGAAGTTCATAAGAAATGTCAAGGAATCAATTATAAAAATGATCAATTCATTCACTAGCTTTCAATATCAGTTGATTAATTCTTTTAAGAATATCCTAGTATTAATACCTATCAAATTCTTTGTGAAACTCCTTTGCAAGTTGGTCAAATGAATGGATAGAAGCAATGGGTAATGTATGATACCATCTCTTAACATGACCTTCAAATGTGAGGGTGAGAAATCTATCCATGACATCCTTGAAATGTATTCCATAAGAAAGGAAAAAACAGGGAACTTGAAACATATGTTCACGAAGAGTTAATTAATCCTTTCCATCAAACTTAAATTAGGATAGGTGATGAAAAAAATTTGTAGGGATGGTAAGATTAATCTCTTTAGAAAAACATCTCAGGATTATGATTTCGGGAAGAGCCATTTTGGATAAGAGATTCAAAGAAGACTCAACAAGCACAACCTATCATCTGGTCCTCTTTCCAGTGCCACTTGTTGATGTTGCTATAAATTTGTCAACCAAGGAGGTCTCCTCATACCATTTGGAATAGGACCCCCATCTGGAGTATTAGCCTGATTTTCATATCTTCTTATAGATTTTACTTGCCTTTAGTTTTCAACAAGAGAGAGAAGTGTGTATGTGCCTTTGCCAAAAGCAAGTAAGTGCGTCTAGTGAACATTCAGTTGCAAGTGTATCAAGGTTCTTCTACTATGGATGCAGGAAATGTGAGCCTCTAAGAGAAAGGTAATAGTACGACCATAGTAGAGGCCCATACAAGCGTAGGGAGAATCACCTAATATTAAGAAGAATGGTCCACATAGATGCCACAATTATTACAACCATTACAACACATTTTTAATTAGATAAGCACAAAAATAACTGAAATAATTCAATTACTTTAGTACAGGTGAAAGAAAACATGAATCATAAACATTCACAGAATATTATTACAAATATTAGTAATCCATGCATGAAAACATGCTGGCCATCAAGCTTCAAGCATTAAATAAAATTCCCAAGATATATGAACACAACAAATATCACTAGCTCCAATGGTGGAGCATTGGAGCCACAACTTGCTCCAGAAAAGTACTCACTCTATCTCTCTAATGCCTTATGACAGAAGCCAAGGTGAAAATTCCTTTTCTTGTACAATGAGGGTGTATATATAACAAGTGGAGTGATCCTTCACCTCACTTGTGACTCTTGGACTACGCTCATGACTATTCAACTTCTCTACGACATTTTGACTTCCTACATAACTTTTCACATTATATAAATGAATCTTGAAGTTACACTTTACATTATATTTATCAATTATAGAATTTACATAATCCAAAAAGTGATGTGTCAAATGATGAATTATGACACAACGAGACATGACATTGATGACATGGACTAGATGATGGTGTGGGAGTGTCAAGTCACTCTTTGCTGTTAGTTTCTTTATGTCTTCTCAATAGATAGAATGTGATATTTTCTTTTGCATCCTTGTGACTTGAAGGTAAGAAGTCTTCAATGTGTTCTCGATGTTTTGTCTTCTATTGTAATATTGTGTTCCTTCATGTTTTTTCCTGATGATCATCTAGTTTATTTAGATCCATAGGTGTCTCTTAGCATGGTCTTTTTCTCTATCTCTTTCGTCATCATCCTGTCATAGAATAAAATATTACATGTGAATAAAATCCACTCAAGGCAAGACATCGTCATTCTAATAAACCCCTAATCTAACATGCTTCATGAAATCACTTGTTAGGGTTGGAACTAGTGACTAGTTGAGTGACTGACTCAGCGATTGTATAGTTCGAGAGGTGAAGGTACGAGACTTAGACTTGAGACTACATAATGCATAGCTAAAGATGGCTAAGCTCAAAGGATTTCACATTTGAGGGATCCAAGGACTCAGGCTAGAGGCTTGAGCCTTGAGACTGCACAATCTGTAGTTTTGGAGGCTTGGAAAGAGGGACTATGCTATTGAGGGATTCAAGGAGCTAGGCTTAGGGCTTGAGCATTTACATTTCTCACTAAATAGTGTTGGAAGCATAGGGATGCCATGTGATTACACAATTTCACAGTTCAAGAGCTCAAGTTTGAGGCTTGAGGACTGAGACTGCATAATGCATATTTTAGGCCTAGCTAGAAGGAAAGATTGTGTAGTTGTGGAGCTCAAGGGCAAGTCTTGAGCACTAAGATTGCACAATGTGCAGTTCTAGGAGGAAAATATTGTGCATTACATATTTTCAAGAGACAAGGTTGTTCCTTGAGGGATGAGACTACACAATGCATAGTTCATGCTAGCTAAAGGAGGCTAAGTGGTTTGGTCAAAGAGTTTTCCCGATTTGACTAAGTGTCAGAAAAATTAGAGGAGTGTAGGTAAAAGCATGACCACAAAATTAGATTACATGAAAAAATAACATGGAACAATCAAAACACATGACCAACATCCTTTCCTTAATGAGAAAAACTTTGTGGTGACCTACACCAAGTGGTGACCAAGTATGACACCAAAGATACGCTTTGTGATGACCATGATGATACTTGTGTGAGAGTGCTTGAAACTTTGGAAATTAGTGTGATACATCTTTATGTGGTAAGACCAACTCATTTACACAAAGATTACCCCTTGAAACCGCCAAAAATAGCTTTCGTGCATTGTGTGACTCTATGCATGCTAAAAGATGACATTTACTCTAAGAAGAGAAAAGTTTGAATGACACTTGCGACATGTGAAAGAAAGTTAAAGACACACATGCCAAAAAAAAATTAACATTAAAAAGAAACTAATTAAAGTGAAACCAAGTGAAAGAGACAACAAAAATCATGAAAACCACGCTCACAAAAGCGAAGGTGCACAAAAGTGACAATTTGAAAAACTCACCAAAATAGAAGTACAAATGTAACCAAAAGTGGAAGGTTATAAATGAAAGCACACACTGCCTATAAACATAGGTTTATTATTTTACATGCACTATCTTGATGGACCATGATATCCTTGTTCAAGCTTGCATAAAAGAATGCACTCGTGAACTTATTGTGAAGTGAGCATGTGTGAGTTGGTGACTTTGAAACTTACAATTCAAAAGGGAGCTCAAGAACTTAACAAAACATCAACCTAAGAAGTGACTATGAAATGACTGATCGTAAGATCCATAGCAGGCTCCAAAATTTTAGTGCAAGAAAAGTTTCGAAGGGTGTTTGTCACAATGACAATATGAAGGGAATCCTTATTTGATGTTTTAAATAACCCATTAAATTTAAGCTTGGTTAACTTAGATGCAATAATGATTATTGTTCCCAATGACTCGTTGCTTTGACTATATTTTATGTTGTGATTATTAGGTGGTTCAGTGGCCCATGTCCTGGCCACTTACATACATGTACCAAGGACACAGGATAAGTTTATTTGCGCTTGTAGGTAAATATTTCAAACCCTTGGGCCTCTAATCAACAATATGACATCACACATGACCCTGGAAACCTCTTACACCCAAGAATTGTTTCCAATTTTCTCTATATTTAATGATTATTCAAGATGAAAAAATTGCACCAAACATGGCTCTAGCCTAGCTGTAGAACCATATGAGGGATAAAATTTGATTCATGGTGTGGATGAGGATGGTATCACCTTCAAAGACCTAGGAGAGTTAGGAGCACCTAGAAGGCCCACAACGTTTTAGTAGAGATGGGTATTATGAGTAGTTGGAGACCTATGAAGACACCTTTGTGGTGCCCTAACTAGATTTTTAACCCATAGAGAGATACTAATGATGATTTGAGAAGAAAACATAAAATAATGATTTTTATATTCTACTAAATGAAATTTAGCACCTTGTAGCACCCACAGATAACATTTGAAGTTGCTTACATAGATGACATCAACTTTAGAGGCCTCACATATCATACATGTGGTTTTTTTCTTAACATTTATGTGAAAAATGAGTCAGTTAACTTTTAACCAAAAACATTTTTATGCTTTAACTCGTTATTAAGGGCTTGTAGGTGAAATATTAGGATACATCCTCCTGATATAGATATAGTAGAGAAGTGTTGTTCTTCATCATCATTACTTGGAATATTTCAACAATTCTTAGGAGATTTTGGCCTCTTTATGTCTTGGAGAGGATGTGATCTATGGAGAATGTTTCATATTGATTCTATTTTCTTGTATTTGGAGAACTTTCTAGGGTAAATAATTGGAATTTTCATGCATATTGTCTTATAAGTGAGCTTTATTATTGAAAATTTTTTATTTTATGTGTAATGTGTGGAATAAATTAATAGTCTTGGATTTTATATTGCACTATTGTGATTGAAGATAAATTATATGGAATCTAACTCTTATTATTGCACGCATTACTCACGTATGATATGTGAATTAAAATCCGCTTCGTGAATATTACATAGATCTCTCAAGTGAATTTTGACCCTCGCAATGGTAATAGTTAGTGTTTTTCTACAAGGGAGTCAAGACCCATATACTCCTTTGCAAGTTTTAGTCAATATTAAGAATCCATAGACTTGATCAACCCAAGAACTAGGAGCTTACCTTGTATAGTAGGTGATCATATTTTCTTTCATCCACAAATTGAATTTTACTCTTCCTCTTTTCTCTTTTTCAACCCTCTCAAGGCTAAGAGGCCTCATCTAGGGCTTTGTATGAGTTGGTCTAGGAGAAAAATATTTTTCCTTAAAAGGATTAACAACAAGAGTAGAAGTGGTTTCCTCAAATTCGTTTATCTGGGTGGCTAGTCCATTCACCTCTCTCCATAATTTGTCATGTATTAGATATTTTTCCCCAGGAGAAACTGTAATTTGTTTAAGATTAACTTGAGGGCTTCTTAAACGTTTCATTTCATGAGTTTTCTTCTTCCTAGAATTCATTGTTAGAAACTTTTTGTTTATACCTTGAATTTGGTTCATTCCAATTTCCATGCTATTATCAAGCCCCATACCTAGCACGCCCTAGTTTGGTCTCTCTAAGGAAAGTGAATTTCCTCTTCTTCATTGCTTGGACCTTGTCCCTAATTTTTTTTTCACTTACAATCATTTTATGTCACATTATACCTATAAACATAGAATATTATTAGGTGACCTATATACTAACGCTCCTCCCCTTGGTGAAATACATAAAGAGCACAAGTTAGTAGTTGTGGTGATAATGGGCTACAAACTTATTGTTCTCACTTGGTCTAGTGATTACCTTGTATGGTACCACTACACAAGGTTTGTGAGATTTTGTGGCAAAAATGTTCAAACTTGTTTTATTATTTCTAAGGGCCTTCACAAATCGGAGTCATCATGTTGAAGATTGAGATCGTTTTATTCTCTTCAAAATATGTTATAGTTAATGGGTTTGACTAAGTTGCCTAAAAAATTTTAAAAAATGATTTAAAATAATTTGTAAAATTTTTTAAATCACATAAATAATAATTATAAATAATTACACCTAATCATTAGTTAATTTAATAATAAAAAGGACACAATTAAATATATTTTTATCTTTCCCAAATAATATAAAACATGTATAATATCACTTTGTTAGGTCATATTTTATAATCTAACTAAAGTTAAAAATAAAAAATACTTCTATATCTATAATAAAAATTTAATAAAAACATATATAATACTTTTGGAAAAAATAAACATCAAATGTTCATAGAAAAGGCAACTGTGAAAAAAAAAAACTTTTATTAATATTTTCTTCAAAGAAAGAATGTCCATCAAATTTATATCATCGCCACCACAACCACATCAGAATTCTGTCGTGAAGTATTAGGTGTATCAATTAAAATAGGATACATCTATGTAAATTTAAAAACAAAATAAGTTGCATTAAGCTTATTGACTATTAGAAAAATATACATAAGATATACATTCATTTAACAAGGTATTATTAATATAATAATTAAAAAAAAAATTATATTTGAAATATTATATTTATTACAAGAATACATTTTTCTGAAGAATATTAAAATATTTAATAATTTACTATGTATATTGGAGGTGTCTTTTACAATAAAATTATAATAGCGTGTAAAATATTCTAAAGTATTTTTTTTGATATTTAATGAGAAGGAATTAACATATGTGATATGAAATTAAACCAAAAAAAAATTAGTTTTTTTAATAATATAAATTTAAGTTAAATGTCGATGAATTTGAATATGTTATGATCAATTTAATATGACACATTAAAAAGTTAATATAATTGAAAATTATATTGATGATCTCAACGGACGTTAACCACCACCATTATCATCATCATAATCTATTACCATAAATATAAATTCTTAAAATTATAAATTTTATTATTAGTTTAGATAATTAATAAATTATCCAATAAATTAGCATATAATATCTAATAAGTTACTATTCAATTTCTCGACATGTTAAATGACCATCCAAATGAGAAGGAAAAGCAATCCAAACGGAATTTTTTTAAGTATACCTTGATGAAGTTTTTAAAGAAAATCCTAGTCTCCAAAATGGGTATTGAAAATTTTTAACTTTTATGAATGTGAATTACTTATACAGAAGGTTTCATCACACATTTAAGTTAAAATATTTTCCAATAGTAAAAAAAAATTATTATTTTTTACTATTAAATCCATTTCCAAATACCTATTTATTATATATATATATATATATATATATATATATATATATATATATATATATAAAATGAAATACAATACCATACAATACAATACAAGTAAGTTATTTATTTTATTTGGATATAAGAAGATATATATTTTATCCGTAAATTATTGTGGATCTCATAATAATATATTTAAATTCTAAAATTTTACACTATTATAATTTTATTAAAGTTATAGATCTGTAAATTTTACTGTAATTAGTCCATGCATGCGAATGGAAATTACACAGAAAAGTAGAGAACGACAAAATGAACTCACACATACACATAAGACACAATATATCCTCTGGGAAACCATTACGGAAGAAAACCCCGAATGAAGGTAACGTTTCTTTGCTCTCTTTCTCTATCTAGAAATATTATTGCAGGCACAAAATAGTAATGTTTGTGGCTCATGGGCTGCTGCAACGCATAAATAATTTGTGTTTGCTCTACCTCATATCTCTCATGGCTATCTTTTCTTAGATGTGGAACAAATGCTCTCGAAAGAATGGAATTTCTCTTCCTCCTATTGGCCGAGTTATAACACAGCTCGATGACCTACTAGTGGTTAAGTTTGACTACATCAATTCTTAACTAGAGTTACAATATAGAATCTTGTAGAGTATTTACGAACAAAAACATGCCTCTAACCGCTTTTCCATGAATAATGGGGGATGACGAGGCATCCTCCTGAACTATGGCTATGAAATTTATAGGAAGGGAAACTTCTAAGTGGCATAGCTTTTGCATACAGACTATGATTAGCACGCTTCTTGTGTAATTAGAAATATATCCATGTGTAAAATACCATTAAAATTTTCTCTGCTAATGTGGAAATTTTTCCCCCTAGAATACATTTTTTTATGCCTCAAAATGCCTCTAGAAGGTTTGAGACCCTGTTTCAGCAAACTGGGTCCCGTTGGTAAAAAATTTCTTGTGATGATTCCTCCACTTTTTTGAATCCGAATGCATCGATATTAATGAAAAAAACTATAATGATCTAAATGGGATCACACATACCCATTTTGGTAGTCTTTTGGTCCCCAAAATCTTTTACTGAATGAGGTGAGGAAATGTTTCATGCACCTTCTCTTTGGTCTATCATTTGGCTTTGTCTGGAAGTTGTCCCTTCAACCCAATCTTCCAAAGTTCATGTTGCCCATGCCCTATAGTTCTAGACGTCTTCTATGGAAGTATATATTATGTCAACTCTTCTAGAGCATCCCGTGCCAAATCCTCCATAGAAGGGAGGACCTGTTCCTCTTCCTGATCTGACATGGAAGGCTAATAGAGTTTTAAATTATCTACATTCACAATTGACTAAATGCACATATATGGTGGGAAAATGAGTCGATAGGCATTTCACCCACTTTTCTAGTATCTTAAAGAGACCATACCTCATAGATTTGATTTTTTTTTCCAGGCCTCTACAACCTCTCTTTGTAGAACTATATCCACACCCTGTCTCCTATGACTTTTGCAGTGTGTCTTGTTCTTGTATATTGATCGACATACTCTTCTCTATAAAATTTTCATCCCTCAAAACATCTCTCGTAACTTTTTCCCTCACTCCTCCTTGTTTCTCGTATGCGATAATCAAAGGTGAAGGTGGAAAATATCCAAAACAAGTGTCAAATGGGGACTTTCTTGCGGAAGTGTTGAGTCCTCTATTGTACGAATGTTGTATATATACCATATTTTCATCGCAGGTCTTTGGATGCTTTTGGTTGTATCCCCTCAGAAGTTGCACCATTGTTCTGTTGACTACTTTTGTCTGCCTATCCATCTGTGGATGGAATTTTATAGATCTCTTCAACTTTGTGTCCATCTTCTCCCACATTGTAGTCCAAAATGCACTCAGAAATCTTGTATCCCTGTTTGAAATAATGCTCATTTGTATCCCAAAGTGCACCCATAACTTTCTAAAGAATAAGTTTGCTACTTCTTATCTGTTCATGGTATTTTTACAAGGCATAAGAATACACATCTTGTTGAACCTATCAACTACCACAAACAGGTAGTCATGTCACTTCCTGGTTGTTCGTAAGCCTCCCATAAATTCCATCAAAATGTTTTCCCAAGGACAAGTAGGTACATGTAAGGGATGATAGAGAATATGTTTCTTGTTGCTAGGCTTGCTAGTATAATAAATCATACATCGTCTTATGAACCTAGCTACCTACTCTTGTATCTTGGGCTAATAAACATACCTCTACAATTTAGTCATAGCCTTTCCTAAACCAAAGTACCCTGCAACCTTGGAGATGTGAGCCTCTCTAATCAGCTGCAATCAATCATCTTTAGGAACACATAGCTTATCCATCATGTAGAGTAACCCACCTTGGATATAGTACTCAATGATGTTGTCACCATCGTGCACATGACTCTGACTCTACAACTTCTAATACACATCCTTCAAGTCTTGATCGTCTAAATATACCTCTCTATATGTGTCATGGGTGAATGATTCCATGTGCATAAGACTTCCCAAGGTTCTAATATTTGATGGGTGTGTCCTAGAAGGAATATCAACCAACCTATTTGTGCTTCCCTTCTTATACTTGATCACCAAATGAAACTGTTGTAAAACCCCATTGACTTGTAATGTATGGTCTGTTGTAGCTTACTCTAGGCCTACAAGTAGTATAATTGTTGGTGATCTGTGTGGATTATCGTCTCCTTTTTTATGAGATAGTGCTTCCACTTATTCACACCTTTCACCATGGCATAGATCTCCTTATCATAAGTAGGGTAGCTAAGGACTCCCCCATGAAATACTCATAATGGTAGCATAAAAGCCTGCCTCGCCGCATCAAGACAACTCCCATAACATACCCACTCACATTTGTCTCCACTTCAAAGGGAATTGTAAGTTGGTAACTCCACAACTCGTTCTTGAATAATATTCTTCTTTAACTCCTCGAAAGCTCTGTGCTGAGCTTTTCCCCAATGGAAACTCTTGTCATTTTCTCTTATGGCATGGAGTACTGTTGTTACCACTAAAAACAAGGCTATGGATATCCTTAGGTACTGTGATGCCTCAATGGAACTACTGGCCCCAGAAACATTAGAAGGAATCAACCATTTCATGACAACCTCCATCTTGGAAGGATTTATCTTCAACTCTTCAACATAGATCACATACCCAAAATACACCTAGGAATATTGTACAAACTCACACTTCTTGAAATTTACTAGCATCTAGAGTTTCTTCAATGTTTCTAGCACCTGCGTTAAATGTCGAATATTCTCATCCCAAGTAGAACTATATACTAGTATATCATCCAAATAGACAATAACAAATTAATCTATAAAAGGGCACATTAAATAATTTATTAATCTCATAAATGTAGTTTGTGCATTACATAGGTCAAATGGCATGACTAACCACTCATACAAAACTTTCCTTGTTTTGAAGGCAGTCTTCCATGTATCTTCTTCTTTGACTTGAACCTATTGATATCCAAACTTCAAGTCCAACTTGGTGAAGTAATTTTCTTCCTACAACTGATATAGCGCATCATCTATTCTAGGCACAAGGGTACCTATTCTTGAGTGACCCAAATATTGTAGGTATCCTTCTTTCACACAATCATTATTAGTGACCTAAATGGATATGCACTGAGTCGAATGACACCTTATTCCAATTGCTATTGTAATTGATTCTCCACATCACTTGCTTCAATGGCATATCACTACCTGTACAACCCAATATTTGGCAATGAGGAGTCTAGCAATAGTTGGATTTCATCTTCCACTCTCTTAGGTGGTAACCCTTTAGGCACTTGGAGCACATCCTTGTATTCTCATAACAAATCCTCCAACATTTGTTTTTGTTTCTTAGTATACCTCTCCAAGGATGCCTTACCTCTTATTGACTCATCTTCACAACTAAATTTCTCTTAAAAATAATAAGACATACCTCTTCCTAGAACTGATTAATTTCTTGATGTGGTTGGAACTTACCAGTTAAATTTTCAAGTAGCCTTTGTGTGGGTTGATGGAAAATGATTCTCCATCCTTGACGATACATTACTAGTTATCTGTCCTCATGGATGTTGCATCTCTCATGTACATCTATGGACTCCCAAACAAGACTCCACATACATGAAGGGGAACCACATCTATATTTTCTTCATTAATAAAATCAACACTGATAACAAATCTAATTTTACATTGTTTTGTTACCTTGAGCTCTCCATCATTATTTACCCATCCCGGTGGATATGCGTCGGATGATCATGAACTTTCAACCCCAACTTCTTGGCCATCTCTGCTACAATGATATTTGCCTACAATCTTGAGTCAAATAGAGCATTAATATTTGTCTCCATGACCTATATCTTTATATAGAAGACTTTGGTCATTTCTTTCTCTTCCTTTTGTTGAAGGCTACTCAGATTCACCTCCTTTTGAACTAACATAAAGATGATCTTCTCATCCACATATGAGTTTCTTTTAACTTGGTTTCTTCAATCCATGGCCATGAGATTCTTCATCTTGATATCTTTCTTCTTGTTCTTTGGGTTTAACTCTAGATGCGACTTCGAGTACTCTTCTTTGTCTGACCATCAATGTTGAAGTGGTTGCAGTGGTTGTAGTGGTTGCTAATATCTTTGCACTAATATGTTGTGGCTGTCATATTATTATCGTTTCCCCCTTTTTTCTTCTTCTTCCACTCCTTAGAGGCTTATTGTTTCTCTTTTTTCTTCAATCCTCTTGATTGCATTCTTTTTAGGCCTATGTTCTCCAAGTATTGTTCTTGTATACAACCCTTGTCCACCAATTTGGGCTTTAACAATATCACTTGCTCATGCAGATGGTAGTGCAGACCCCCCAAATACTTGAGGAGCAAATCTGGATTTTTTGGAGAGATACCCAAAATTTTAGACATCTTTCTTAATTATGCGGTGTACTCGTGCATTCTTTGGCCTAGCTTTTGCTTGAGGTAATTCCACCAGATCCATTAGTCATCCACGTACCCAATTGGGTAAAACTAGGACTTAGTGAAGGTTCTGAAATCTTCCCAATTAGTCATCGGAGGTTCTCCCTCCAACCTTAAGGTTTATGTCTGGTTATCCCACCAAGTCAGTGTATGGCCCTCTAAGTTCAACTACGCGAATGACATCTTTTGTCCTTCGTCAATCTAATGGATGTTGAAATAAACTTCGAGTTACTGCAAATAATGGTTCAATCTCAGAGCATCGATCCCACAATGTTATGGGTTGATATTGATTTTTCTTCCATTTTAAATAGGTACTCATTGATGGCACTCAATGTAGATTGATCTTTTCTCAATCATTAGAGGAAATTTAAGTGTAAAATTGGTCTCCTAAGGAAAAATAATAAAATAATAGTTAAAATAATAAAATAAAGTTATCAATTTTGGAGGGAAAATAAGAAAACTATTTTTTTAATTGTATTTTTGGCTTATCTCCTTGTAGGTTTACTCAAATTTCAAGTGTAGATAATCGTTGGATGCAAAATTAAATTTCACATCCAATGAGCACCCATTATGCATACTTTTGACAAGACCCACATTGACAAAAATATAATTAAAAAAAAAACAGTTTTTCTCATTTCCCTCCAAATTATTTACATGTGCCTCTTATTAAATTTAAAGTATTTTGATTGGTTTACATATAATGGAATGAAAATTTCATGGGAAATTCTAAGTTGAAATTTCCTCTAATATATTTCTTTGATTGGTTCTCCATTTCTCCCCAATCTTCCAATCCCCATTCAAATTTATCTTTTGCATTTGAACCCCCATCTTCTCCAAATATCCCCACCTTACTATTCAAGACCACCATGAGTAGGCATACATTAGAGTTGATATGTGCGACTTATTGTTCCAGATGTGTAAACCTCACCTCTACCAGATCACAAGGTTCATTTACAAATTTGTGATCCATGATTATGGTTTTACAATTTTTAGGCCCACCGATCTAGATCCTTGAAATTTGCAGAAGATACCTAAAGAAACCTGCTTTAATATGAAATGATCTGTAAACTACCATGGATATTCCACTAGCTAGTTCATCACAAGAGATATGATAATAATATATTTAAACTCTCAAATTTTACACTATTACAATTTTATTAAACTTCAAGATTTGCAAATTTAATTGTAATTAGTGCATGCATGTGAATGGAAATTATGCAAAAAAGTAGAGAATGAAAAAATAAGCTCACATACACACATAAGACATAATATATGCTTTCGGAAACCCTTCAGAAGAAAACCCAGATAGAATGTAAGGATGCTTTAGCTCTCTTTCTTTAGAAATATGTCTATAGGGATAAAGAAGTAATGTTTGTGGCTTGTGGGCTGCTAGAAGGAAAATATCATGTATGTCTATTCTACCTCCTATCTCTCGTAGCTATCTTTTCTCAACTATGGAACAAATGCTCTCGAAAAAATTGAGTGGTTCTTCCTCCTACTAGCCTAGTTATAACACAATTCGATGCCCTACTAATGGTTAAGTTTGACTACATCAACTCTTCAATAGAGTTACAATATAGACTATTATAGAGCATTTTACATCAAAAACACATGGCTAGCCCATTTTCCATGAATAATAGGGGTTGGCACAACATCCTCTCGAATTATAGGTGTGAAAATAGGTAGGTCAATGTATGAGTGGGATCACTTTTCCATATGGACTCCAATTGATGAGCTTCTCGCATTGTTGGAAAAACCTCTCTGCATAGAACAACTTTAAATGGTGTGGGGAAAAATGACAATGTTTTAGCCACAAAAAATGTCATTTTATGTGTCAAAACGCTCCCGGAAGGTTTCAGATCCCATTTCGGCAAACTGGGTCCCACAGGTAAAAACATTCCCATGAGCTCATTCCTCCACTTTTCCACTCCGAATGCAATCATAATTGATGACAAACAATATAATAATCCAAGCAAAACCAATATCAACAACTAGAAAAATTTAAAAATAAATGAAATATTACCAACATTATAATATAGAAATAGTAATTCTAAAATAGAAAAATAGTTTATTTTAAATTTTAGTTTTAATAATTTTATAATTATATTAATTTTATCAATATATTTTCAA
Source organism: Pinus tabuliformis (assembly GCA_031772625.1). Lineage (NCBI taxonomy): Eukaryota > Viridiplantae > Streptophyta > Pinopsida > Pinales > Pinaceae > Pinus > Pinus tabuliformis. The sequence goes on from CM062811.1 coordinate 958,828,128, forward strand.
TAAAACTAAAATAATTTATATTGAATTTTTATAAAATAAAAAATTATTATATCAATGTTTTTGTGGTTATTTGAAAAATCGACCTGGAGTAACAATGATCGGAATCATTCTTCAGCTACCGAAGATAAATTAATCATTCTACTTATGGATGAACATTATACCATCATGCGATAATTTTACTTTACTTTCAACAATTTTTTTTATAATATATTCCAATCATGCACGGAGGCAATTTTTTTCTAACTAAAATCAAGTCATGAACCGACGTTGTACCATACTTGGTTTGGCTTGTCTAATCATCTGCAGCAACAAACCAGTTATTCGATTGGTACAGTGTATGTATTGTACCCGCTGATACTATTATAAGACAATGCAGGACCTTCTGCTAGATTGTCTCTTTTCATATATTCAAGCAAACCATAGAATTATTATTGCAATACAGTGATTCATCACGGCCGCTTATGAGATCGATACCCTAAATTGGAAGGTATGGGCCATGACTTCATTAGTTTTAACCATAGAAACAATCCCAAAGCAGATTATAAAACTAAAAATCTAAAGTTAATTCTTTATGTTGTGGTTGAAATATCAAACTAAATACCCTTTTGTGTACAATGGGATATAGATTGTTAAATTTTTAATAGGGATTATCTAGGATGGTTGGAGAGAATGAGTATTGTTTTTTGTATCTATATTTAAATTTCGGTGAATGATGCGATGAATTTTAATGTTTTGCTTATTATTATTGTAATAGTTTGGAGACTTAGAAAAGTACTCTTGAGTTAATATAAATATGGATAGTTTAATACAAAGCAACCTCACTCTTGAAAAAAGCCTACCTATTTTCTTAGAAAGATTTCTCACCAGACTAATACTTCTTTCTATATTGGCAAAATCAGAATAAAGTAATATGTGATAAAAGGTAAATCAAACCTTTTATTTATAAATAAAAAAATAAAATAAATTTATTTTAATATTTTGTGGTACTTAATTTATATATTGTTCTATTATTATTATATTTATAATTAATTATTAAAAATCAAAATTGATATATAATTTTTTAAATAAATTAATATTTATATATAGTAAATAATTTAATATCTATATTTATTAATATGAGTTTATGTTTTTTTTATTATATGGTTGGTTTTTTATACTTTTAGTGGTTATTTATGAGATGATAAGTAGGTAATGACGAAATGAGTTCAGATTTTTTTTATTATTTATTTGGGTGATTTTGAAAGTTTAAAGGTTTATGTATTGTATTTTTTTATAAAGAAACCTAATAAAAAACTAATAAGTAAAACATTTCAAAAGAAAATTATACGTATTTTAAATCATTTTAAGGATCTTGAAAGTAAAAATCTTAATTTTATTTGTTTATTTAAAATATTTATTAACTTTCTCAGAGAGAAATCATCATATGGCGGAAGCCCACAGATTTTTACAATCAATATGGCCGAAGCCAGCAGAATTTTTTATGGCATAGCCGTTACAAATATCACCGTAGCAAGGGTGGCCTCAATGAATGCCTCCATAGGAATCGAACACGGCTAGGGAGTGCGAAAGCCATCCGCCCTAGCCGTCATATCATGCACGTCATGTGCAAAATATTTGCTAACTTTATATGTATGCTTACTATCACTAGATTCGGTGTAGGGTCTCACTTAGGACAATGTCATAATCAATTTTATATGGATAATGACAAATACATATGGGTTAGTTAACTTTAACATTAATATGACATTAAGATATTACCATACAACTATGTAATTATTATCATATTTAACTATGTAATTATTACTTGAATTATAAGTTTATACAATTACAATTTTATTTTTAATATGTTAATATGTTTATTTTTTTGAAAACTCTTATTAATATTTGTAATTTTTTTGTTTGTGTTTTACTTATCAAACTCACTTTGGATGACATCTCAGCTTAGACTACACTAGTCTTAAGCTGACTAGATTTTAAGGTCTCTCCTCCGTCTAAGACTCATATGTTGCCTTGCTAAGAACAATCCTCTATTTCCTGGCTAAAGACTTCCATCATCCACAGATTGTGTTAATAAAATTTTTGACAATATTTATAAATTTTGACCATATATAAATATATATATATATATATATTTCCACATATATATATAATAATGTAACCCAAAAAAATTTAAAATAGCATGTTTAGATTACATGTCTAACCATATATACAAATAAACCTTGAAATGAGTTTAGAAGCGTTATTAAATCGGTAGAGTGCACTGAATATGAGCCCTGTTGACATTCTTCCCAAAAGGACTGTTGTCGCCAGATTGTCTTCTATTAAATTCACGTTCTGAAACAAGCTTTCTACACGTCATGTCTTATCATTGCAATTTCGTGATATCTGACAGCCACTGATAGCATTGATAGTTTAAAGTCTAACATGGTAGATACTGGCCATGGCTTGGCTTCGTACGTTTTAACAGTAATAGATAACGACTCTTTCCTATTTGTTTATGTAGCAGTGAAAAGTTATATGTTTTCCCTGACTCAGCATTTATATGGTGATACTCTACAATTTGTTGTTTCATACGAAACGACAGATCTAGTTGTGTATCCTTCGCACCCTTCCCCACCGTTGTGTACAGTTTGAGGCGGGGCCAAATGGCGAAACTGGTTAATCTATCTCAAACGCGTAGGACAACTTTCTACCGACATTGAGATCTATATCTTAAACAATTTCATATTTTTTTTAGGTTTGGTTTTTTTTTTCAAACTATTATCATTACTTATTTAAGAATTTTTAAGGTCGATTTTAGAGCAGGGTTAGTCTAAGTCCTATACCATGTCAGGTTTTAGTTACACCAAAATTCTTGGTTTTACTAAATTTCCAAACTATTATTATTATGAGTGGTCCAAAAATGACCGTTAATCCACTTGATCTATTTCCAATAAAAAGAATATGAAAATCCAACATCCTAAATGTATAATGTTAATATATTATGAACAAAACCTAAATCATGAATTATCTAGCCTGTTTCTACATTTACATCCCCCAACATCAAATCTCCCAACATCTAGTTAGTAATTTTGTGGGATGGCAGTGAGTGGATGCAGTTGTACTAGGACGCTCACACAGGGACTGCATTTGAACCTGCAATCTGATGGCTAAGATTCAATGAACGTCCTTCCGCTCGATTTCCCTGGACGCGATTTATTTTTTGTGGGTTTTATCAGAGAATCGCAGTTCCAGTTAACCCTGGAATTTGATGTCACTTTTTTTCTTCCAATGTATTTGATTGTGAATAAGATTTTCAAAACTTCAAAAAGTGACCAGGTAAAAAGAATAAACCTAGACCCGTAAATTTGACTTCCAATAATTATATATCTACCTGTCATACTTTTAAATGGCGGTCTTACAAGTTAAAAGGTAGCGTCTCGACAGATCTTGCTGAACACACATCTGTTCAAAATTATTTACACATGCACATTGTTGGCATAAGGAGATTTTTTTCATATACTTAAATAAATAGTTTCACAATGTAAATGTTCAATTTTTTAAAAATAAGATTTGTATTTTCTGATTTTATTATATAATTGTGATTGATTTTCTTATTACAACAATTTTTTTTTTCCAACCATGATTGTGATTGATTTTCTTCTTATCATTAATACTTTTCTTTCCGCAAATAAATGTTGGGAAGTTGTAACAAAGCAAAACAGTATGCATCCCAATTCTACTAATAAATCTAGATTCACAGAATTTTTAACAAAAACAGTTAAGATGCTTTAGCATACCACCATTACAGAATTAATACGTTTTTGAAAAATTTAATAGCGAAAGCTTTGAATCGGGTCTTATAATCCCTTTTACTCCAGTAGGAACTCACCACCAAATAAGAGGAGGCATTCTTCTCAATTTTGCTCGATGCCAATAGCTAGGTAAGTGTGGTTTTGAGTGCTTCAGAAATATAACCTTTTTAACAAAGATTACACATAATTTTGCTTAATATAAAAAAATTTAACAATTTATTATGTGTAAACTGTATAATGCTAATAATAAAAACAAATATTTATAATCAAATTGATATTTTACATCTAAACTAAATTTTAAATTCCAAATTTTTCCACAGATACATATATATAATCACAGTCTACAATATTAAAAACTAAACTAATGGAGAGTAAGAATTTCAAATTTAAAAAACCTATTTCAAATTATCAAAATTACACTTCAATAACAAAACATATATATAATGACAGTCTACAATATTAAAACTAAACTAATGGAGAGTAAAAATTTCAAATTTAAAAAACCTATTTCAAATTATCAAAATTAAAAAAAAAAAAAATTATTCTTACAAAAAAAAATTTATCAAAATTACACTTCAATAACAAAACATATTCACAATATGGAAAAATTTTAACTTTTAATTTTACTCCCATCAAATTCCATCCATACTACCTCAAAGTATCACACAAAAGCCTGATATCCCTTCAAATTCCATCCATACTGAGCTAAAAGTATCACAAAAAAACTGATATCGTAGTACTGTCAATGGATCTTCTGATGGTAACCCTGCATTGAATGGAGAGTATGGAAGTCAGTGTCCTTGAATAGTTGCGATTTTAAGTTTCAGATACTTTGCCATAGTTGAATATTTTATAAATCTGGAAAGTTGACTAATATTCCTTGAGATTTTAACGGGCGATCATTTCTAGTGGTCGGGAACGGAAGAGCGACATCTACCCCCCTTCCTGTCAGGGATGGGTCCATGGTTCGTCAATGACGCTGGTTTTGTCTTTTCACCGTCTGTATCCATGTGTGCAAACTGGATGTGAATCTTTAAATTAAAATTGGAAAAAAATTGGTATCCAACAATTAATGGGTAATTTGACCGCAAACGCGAACTGGTGTGTTTTGACAATAGGAGCAGCTTGTTTTTAAATGAGTGAAAGTTTTATGTCAATTTCACACTGTTTGAGTGATTTTGTTTTTTTTCCTTCTTTGAAAAGAAAGCGGCCAAGTTGCATTATTTCTAGATCTGTACCACAGTACATTTAAATCAAACAACATATAAACAGAGACGTTGGCTCTTAATATCTTTTGCTTTTGTTAGAAGTACTTCCCATTTATTGAACCGCGCTAGTATGTGTACCGATTATTTCCAATCTTTCTCAATGACGACTTTGATATATCCCGTCTTCATTAAACAAAATTGAAATTCCCTGTTCAATAGTCATCTGATAGGCGAGTCAACTGTGGGCAGGTTACTCTCACGAAAGAGAGCATGCGACATGAGTCAAACTTGTAAATTTCGAATATAAGGAATGGAGTCATAATGGTTTGATAGGTATTAAATTTACCAATCTAGATATCTTGAAGTAACATTTACATTGTTATTATATTAATATATGTATATCAAAAATTATATTAGAAAATGTGATTATACATATTCATAAACCTTAAAAGTATAAATTTAATATAAATACTATCATGGTTATATTATAATTATGATAATAATATAATAGGTATAAGCATTATTTATAATAATAATTATTATATTATAATAATATGATAATATTATTGACATTAATATTAATATAATAAATATTTGATTATTCATATTATTAATTAAATTGATTATTAATATTATAAACTCAACATATTTTAAAAGGGAATAATATTACATCTAATGAATTAATTATCTAAGCATAAGGGATTGATATTATAAATCAAAGGACTATTAAACCTAAAGATTTATAAATTTGAGGAAACAATATTAACTTTATGGTAAATATTATAAATCCTAAAATGAACATTAAGCCCTAATATTAATATTATAAATCTTAGGATTAATAATATAAACTGAAGCGATTAATAAACCCAATAGATTATAAAGTGAATTGATTAGTATTAGACCTTGATATTAATGTTATAAACCTGAGGCTTAATATTAAACCTTAGGAATATAAGCTCTAGGATTAATATTAAAAACCTAAGATCAATATTATAAACCAAGGGAAATAACATTAAACCCTAGGAATACAAACCCTCATATTAACATTATAAACCATATGATTAATATTATAAACCAAAGGGATTAATGCTATAAATCCAAGTGATTAATCAACTCAAGAGATTAATATTATAAACGTGATGTATTATCAACTCAAGGGAATAATATTAAACTCAAGGTATTAATATTATAAACCTAAGGGATTGATAAACCCAAGGGATTAACATTAAGAAAACAAGAGAGTAATATTATAAATGCAAATGATTAATAAACCCAAGAGATTACTAATATTATAAACCTATGGGATGAATATTAAAAAAGAAGGGATTAATAAACCCAATAGATTGTTAGTATTATAAAGTCAAGCCACTAATAAACCTAAGGGGTTTATATTAAACCCTAGGATTAATGTTAATGAGATAGGAATATAAACTCTAAGATTCATAAACACAATGGATTAGTATTAAAAGCTATGATTAAAATTATAAAGCCTCGTATTAAAAAATATTAATAAATCTTAAGGATTAATAAATCCAAGGTATTACTATTATAAACCCATGACATTTATATTAAGCTCTATGAATAATATTATACTCAAGGAATATGAACCCTTAGATTAATGAACCTAAGGGATCGATATTATAAACCCGAAGCACTAATACTAAAAACCAAAAGAAATAATATTAAACACAATAGATTAATATTACAACCTAAGGGATATAAACCCTAAAGTAAATATTATAAACCCTAAACATTAAACCATAACATTAATATTATAAACCTTATGATTAATACTATAAGACCAAACAATATAAATAAACTCAAGGGATTAATACTAAAAACCCAAGGAATGACATTAAACCCTAGGAATATAAATACTAAGATTAATATTATAAACTTTAGGATTAATATTAAACCCAAGGGATATAAACCCATAGATTAATATTATAAACCCTAAAATAAACATTGAATCATACGATTAATATTATAAACCCAAGAGATTAATATTACATACCTAAGGGATTATAAACCTAAGGGAATAACATTAAACCATAGGATTAATATTAAATCATTAGAATATAAACCCTAAGATTAATAAACCCAAGGAATTAATATTATAAGCCCAAGGGATTAAATACTGTAAATCCAAGGCATTAATAAACCTAAGAGATTAATATTATAAACCCAAGGGATTATTAATATTATAAACCCAATTAATTAGTTATGAAACTAGCTCACAATAAGATAGAAAAGAGAGATAAACACCTTAGAATTCAGCCTCTTTGAGGGGGCAACCTCCTTTACATTACACAAATGAACAATTCTTGGATGATACAAATGAGAAGACCTCCTTTCTATATATAGGAGCCTAAGGGGTCATAATATAATCAGAGCCAACATAACAATAATAATTTAAGGGCACAATAATAACAATAGTTGGCTTCTATGGGGCATAATAAGAACAATATGGGGATTACATGGGCACAACAATATAATAAGGGGGTTGTACCAATAACAATAAGGGGTTACACTAGTAGTGTAGGGACCTAACATGCCCCTCTCCATCAAAAAGTGTTATCCTTAACACTTGAGTAGTTATTAATGCTTCTGTATAAAATTATTGAACTTCCATGGGGAATCTTCAGCACGTAAGGTATTCCACTTGATGCGATACTTTGAAATTAATCGATTTCGTAGCTGCCAGGTTCTTGTTACTGTGATTGTTATAGGTTGCAATATGATTTTTCATTCCTCATCAAGTTCTGGAAATATTGTTTGAACTGGGATCTTCTACAACTTTTGAATGAGTGGCCACACTTCTTCATCCTTCTTCCATTCATCCCTTGCTTTGTTTATCCAATCTGGCTGGATGATAGAAATAACACAAAATAATGCTTCCGCATCCTCATCCTTTCTTGAGAGTGCATGTACAAAAACATTTTGCTTCCCTTTCTTGTAGATGATTTCAAAGTCATAACCCAACATACTTGCGACCCATTTTTTTTGTTCTTCTAAAGATAATATTTTTTCTAAAAGGTATTTAAGACTATGGTGATCCATTTTTACCTTCAAATGTCTTCCCATTAGCTAAGGTCTCCATTTCTTAAGTGCATGTAGTATTGCCAACATTTCCTTCTCATAAATAGCTTGCTTGAGATGTAACTGTACAAATGCCCAGTAGCCTGTTGTTTCATTCGATTCTGCAACAATGTGGCGTTATCCTTTAAAATTTGGAGAACTTGGTGTTGATGCTTGATGTGATCTTTCACTTCTCAAATCTCTTTCTTCTTCATATGTCCTTCTATCTTGAGAGTTTGAGGAGGGGTAATTTCTTCCAATGCATTACCAGATATGGTTGGATTCATTTCTTCTTTCTCTAGGATTGGTTCCTGGTGTGTATCCTCTTCTTTTGATGTTTATTGATCCTTTTCTTCCTCCTCTTCATAATCTATGTAAAATAATTTCTTCTTAGCACACTTATGATGTTTAGTGCATTTGCTATCATAATTGTAACAAAGCCCTTTTTCTCTTTCTTCTTCCAATTGTTGTAGTGTAAACCTTGTAGGTTGTGGAAGGATAGGAAAATAAAAACTTCCATAATTATCATCGTGAGTGGTTGGATTCCTTGTTTCCATAATTTTGCCTTCAATTTTTCTTGCAACTTGAATGCCTTCTCCAATAAATCAGGTTCCCAAAGATGAACCTCATGTTGAATGTTATCCTCTAAATTCCCCACGAAGACATCAATCCTTTGCTTCTCTGGAATATCATTTACCCTTATATTCAATCTTTGAAAGTCCTCAATGTGCTCTCCCATTGAACCCTTTTGTTTGAGACTTATCTGGCTAAAGAAGGTGTTTCTCTTTGTATCCTCATAATGTGTTATCATTTCCTCCATGAAAATTGACGATGTGACAAGTGGTTTACGAGAAAAAAGCCCTTCATATCATAAAAATTAAGTCGGTTATAAATATAAAGATGAAATACATACCTTTTGTAATAGTTGCACCACATGTAGATCAAAATATTGCTCCATCTATAGTATCCAATTTAACGGATCCTTTCCATCAAACTTTCTCATACTTTCTTTTCTTGATTTTAGGAGCTGGATCTTGAAATGACTGTAACTTTGTAATTCTATATCTCCATGCTTCGAAATTGCACCCTGAAATATCCCTCTATGTCCTCTTTCTAACCCTGCAAGTCTAATCAAGATTGGATTCTGCATGGAAGAGTTATGTCAAATATCCCATGATGATCTAATTATAGACTTGTTCACTAGAGAGAACTTGTACTAAGTGCCATGTGTCACTGTTTCAACCTTCAAATCAGAAAAAGATACATAGAAAACTACAGTCCGTCCTCTTTGTAACTTCTTACGAAATTGCAATCTGATGCTCAAAGAGAAAGTTATGATGATTTTCCCTAGGTCATATGTTTGGGATGTAATTCGGAAGTGTGTAGAAACCCTAAATGTCTTGGACTGTATCTCCATAAATATAGTGAAACAAGATCTAAAATTTGGGTCGGAGCTTCCCCATGATTTCCGCTCAAATGGGTTTTAATTTCAGAGTCAGAACCTTCACAGAAAACAAATTATAGCAAAACTTACATGATGAACTATTTGAAATTGAATTTTGGAGCTTGAAAAACCCTAACTTCCTCGGATTAAATCTCTGAAAATATAGTGAGACGAGATCCAAAATTCGGCCTCGAGGTTCAGAATGATTTTGCCTCAAATGCGTTTTTTGGTTATCTTTTGAAACGTAGCAGAAAAACGTTATATCGAAAATTCCATGAAGACCTATTTGGAGTAGCGAAACCCTAGAATCCAAAGCTCTGATACCAAATGTTATGAAACCAACTCACAATAAAATAGAAAAGAGAGATAAACGCCTTAGAATTCAGCCTCTTAAAGGGGGCAACCTCCTTTACATTACATAAATGAATAATTCTTGGATGATACAAATGAGAAGACCTCCTTTCTATATATTAGAGTCTAAGGGGTTATAATATAATAAGAGTCGATATAAGAATAATACTGTAAGGGCACGATAATAACAATAATGGGCTTCTATGGGGCACAATAATAACAATATGGGGACTACATGGGTACAACAATATAATAAGGGCATTGTACTAATAACAATAAGGGGTTACACTAGTAGTATTGGGACCTGACATAGAAATGAGGTCTTGTCATTTATATCATGGAAGAATTGCTCATTCTGTAATGTAAAGGAGGTTTCCCCCTCGAAGAGGCTGATTTCTAAGATATTGGTCTTTCTTTTCTATCTTTTTGCGAGATGGTTTCATAACATTTGGTATGAGAGCTGACATAGAAACAATAATGTAAGGGCATAATAATAACAATAGTGGGCTTCTATGGGGAACAATAATAACGATATGGGGACTACATGAGCACAACAATATAATAAGGGGGTTGTACTAATAACTATAAGGGTTTACAATAGTAGTATAGGGACCTAACATAATTAATATTAAAAACCCAAGGGATTAATAAACTCATGTTTTGTAATGTAGCGATGTGGGATTGAACAAATTGCAATGTAATGTAACATTGCGACAATGATAGTTAGATTTATTTTTATATTCAAGCAACATTTTTCATTTGATATTGGATACATTTTTGTACCATTCCAATGTCACAATATTAAATCGTTATATAAGACCTTAACATTATAAAACACAATATAAAATACCCTAAGATTAATCTTATAAACCCAAATACTAAATCACACTATTATAAACTATAAACTCAATTTTGACCCCCATATTATAAAACTAGTATTAATAACCCTAATATTATAAACTCTATTATTAAACCCTAATTATTTTATGCCACAATGCGATATTCAATAAATTGTAATGTATTGTGACATTACAACAACGATTGGTTGTTGCATTGAGATAACGTTTGTTGCAATGTGACATTCGATACATTTTTGTACCATTCCAATGTTAGAACATTAAACCCTAATGAAAAAGCTAAAGACTAATATTGTAAACCCCAATATTAAACACCTATTTTGTTATGTCCCATTCTCATATTCAATGAATTAAAATGTAATGTAACACTATGACAATGATTGATTATCAATTTTTGTCGCAATGCAATACTAGACACATTTTTGTAAGACTACAAGCCCAATGTTTAAAATGATAATATTATTTTTGTAATGCATATAAAGTCAATATTAAAAACCCTAATGCTATAAATCCCGATACTAAACACTTATTTTGTAATGTCATAATGTGACGCTGAATGTGTTACAATGTAATGTAGCATTGTGACAATGATTGATTATCACATTGAGATAATGTTTGTCGTAATGCAACATTGGATAGATTATTGTACTATTCCAATGTAAGTACATCAAGCTTGTGGGTTAATATTAGACCCCAAGATAATTTTAGAAACCATAATATTATTATTTAACCCAAAGATTAATATATAAACCCTACAATAAATATTATAAGCCCTAATATTATAAACCCTAGGAGTACTATTATATACCCTATGATTAATATTATAGACTTTATGATTGAAAACCCAGCGTAATAAGATTAATATTATATTATATTAGATTAATATTACTATTTCTTTTCTCGATAAAAACTAAGTCTATTAAGAGAAAGTATAATACAGCCAGAAGTTACAGCCAAGAGAAGCAAGAACACAGGGAGCCGAAAAGGATAGGCTATCCACCTCGGCTCCTAGAAGAAGAGAGAAGAGAGTAGAGCTGAGCAGGAAGAAAGTGGAAGAACAGGGGAGCAGAAGCCAAGCATAGGGTTCTACCCAACATGGGAAGAGACAACTATGTGGCATTTTTTCCCTTTCTTTTTACCAACTTTAACCCATTCAGGAGGGCACTGCTGAGCTGGCATGATTTGCAAACTGAGCTGGGCAGACTGAGAGGTTTCCTTGTCTGAATCTGAGGTAAAGGATTCATGATTTCTTTTCTGAGAGACTGGCTGGACGGACAAATTTTCAGGCTCAGCCGAGGGTGGATCCTATGCCATCTTTGCTGCTACGCCTTCCTCACTCTCCTCCTCTTCATCCGAGCTGAAATCAAAATCGTCCATGGGGGGAGGGTCATGAGGCTTCCAGCTTTTGGATTTCTGCTTAGGACTGGCTTTCTTCTTTTGGGCAGGCATCGAGGGACAAGAGCTCTGAAGGTGCCCTGTGTGATGGCAGTTGTAGCAGCGGAAGGTTGTGTTCTCATAATCTAGGTTCTAAGTCCAATGGAAGTCTCCAATTTTGAGATTGATCTTGTCAGGGAGACCTTTGCTCATGTCTATTTCTGCACAGATTCTGGCAAAGGTGTATAGACCCTTTTCCCCTCTAGAAGTGTCTGTGTCTAGAAAGCGGCCTAGAGAGTTTCTGATTCCTTGGAATACAACAAAGTGCCATAGATGCGCCGAGAGATTAGGAAGTCTGACCTAGATTGGGAGGTTGGTGATGATGGTTGTAGATGGATCAAAGTCTGGGAACCATGGGGTGAGGAATGAACCTGCTGAGCCCCAAAAACATGGCCCTGCTTTTAAGGCTTTTTGGTAGTCCTCATCAAACGCAAACACTGTAATGGAAAATCCCTTTGAGCATAGCAGAACCTGACAATTGTTGGTCCAGTTAGAATGAATCCACTGGTAGAGGTCTGCTGTGCGTGGCCATATCCCATTGAAGCTGAAAACAATGCCATGCTCTGCATACTTTTTGGTTTTCTCATCCAGCGTTGGATGCATTATTTCAATGGAGGGGGTTTCCTCAAGTTTGTCCACCAGAAAGGGTTTGGGAGCCTGAACTGGTGGAGCTGTTTTCTCCTGCTTCTGTGCATGGACAGCATCTTTGTATGAAAATTCCTTGGCTGAGGATGACTGTCCTACAGCTCCCCCTCTCAAACGAAGGGCAAGAATAATGGAGGCATTTCTCTTAATGTTGTAAAAAGAAAGGGGGTAGAGATCCTCAAGTTGTTTACCTTCGTGGAGGAGTCATTAAGCTGCAGAGGATATCCCTAGCTTGAGTTCCAGAGCATGCTTGAGGATCTGCACTAAATACGATGATCTCACCCACTGTAGCAGGTTTCTGCTAGAGATGAGCCTGATTTGAATCTTAAAATAGGTAGAGAGGTTAGAGATCCACTTTCCTCTACAGATTTGAAACGAAGGGAGGCAGGGGCTCTGAAGGGCTGTCTTTCCCTGAACTTGCCGCAGGGGCTTATGAGGAGATAATGGGAGCATCCTAGCATCATTGAGCTTGTTGTTGCTTTCCGCATCAAAGTGATTCCGATTACTCCATCCAGGCACATCCAGGGAGCGGAAGGAGTTCTGAAGATTAAACACAGAGCATTCTTCCAGAATGAAATATGTCCATCCAAGAACCACCGCGTGAGGAGAACCAGGAACTAACTCTGCATGTTCACCCTTGGCTGATGCATCTTCAAACTGAAGGGGGCGGCAGGTGCGGGAAACAGCATCAAAGGGCCGAGAACTGGCATCTCCAAAGTCCCAAGCAAAGCATAAAGGAGTGCAGGGGGCACCCAGAGGAGTTTGGAAAGCAGTTTGTTCAATAATGACGGAGGAGACCCATGTTCCATGACTAAGACTCACATTACCATCATTCGCCAGGCCGAACAGGAGCCCGAGAGCAGCCGGAGGTAGGGAGCCGAGAGCGACCGAGGGCATGGAGGCGGCGACAGATCTGCTAGGGTTCGCCATATTTTTTTGCAAACAAAAACCAGATTAATATTAATATTAATATGAATATTATATTAACATTAATATTAATGTTAATATTATAAAAACGAATGTAACAAACCCTAACATTAATATACTAAAATATAATTTTGTATTATTGCAGCGCGACGTTGAATAAATTGTATTGTAATGTAACATTGTGACAATCACTTTCAAATTGATTATGATATTGTGATAATGCTTGTCACAATTTGATGTTGGATAACATTCTAGCTATATTAAATGCCAATTTTGTGATGTCAAAATACTAAACCGTAATATAAAACCCTAACATTATGAAACCAAATATAATAAACCCTTCGATTAATATTACAAACACTAAGGTTGTTAACCCTAAGTTTAATATATTAAACCCTAGGAATAAAAACTATAACATTAATATTATAAAACCTAAGATTAATATTTTAAACCTTAAGTTCGACATTAAATCAACATTAAATCAGAATATCTCTCATTATCTGAGCTTTGTTGAGTTACTTGGGATAAATCAACAACATCATCGTTGTCAAAGTAGATATCATAAATGATTTTACAGGTCTCCCTAGATTTCTCTTTTTCGTCATATATTTTCAGACAAGGAAGGTCAAGTGGTTCTTGTTTGAAAATGATCAAAGGATGTTCTATAGCTGTCTTTTTATCTTGAAAACCTAATGATGACTCATTTGAATAATCCTCTGTACTTTTTGAGATATCTTTAATATTGAGAGGGGAAAAATTATCATCACTAAAAACATCAGGATAAAGAGAAAAATGCGATTCTGGAACAATGCATTTGAAAATATCATCATGGAAAAATCTTTGTTCATCAGATTTATCATAGACATTGGGCTTTAGATCATAGCTTTGTGTACTGATACTTTTTGAAAGAGAAATAGTTTGCTGTTCTAACCTTGGCATCTGCATTTGTTGATTTGCAACGATATTATCTGACCTTGTATCAAAGTCATCTCCTGGTTTCAAGGCAGGCTTTCCTCCAGCATCCTCGCTTTTGTCTTCTTGCATTAGAGCATGCATGTCTCCTAGGCTTTGGGAAATTTCTTCATCATGGGTGATTTGTATATTCAAATTGGAATTCTCATTCACATTAGAAGAAAATGAGACAAAGCTTGGACTAATTTCTGCTTGATCAGACATAGGAGGTAGGGAATGCTCAGCATAATCTGAAGATTCTTCATCCATGAGTTCACTTTTAAGATCATACTTTAGACAATTAAGATGAAATCGCATATTAAAATCCCTAACAGATTCATCTTGTTTCCGTAGATAATCAATTTCATCATATACCTGGTCATAGTCATAACAATCAAATTCAAAAATGAAAATCTTGACGAATTGGTCCCAGCTGTGAATTGAAGCAACTGGGAGGGTTCTGCACCATTTTCTATGCCCAGTAACACTCCCAATTTAACCTGTTTAATGCTTGGATTGCCTTTCCCTTTTCCTGTGCCTTCTGCTTCAATTCTATTTCCAGTCGTAGTTTATTTGGTAGGTACCCCGGGGTGGTCTCTTCGATTAAATTGGTCCTGTGTAAATTCTCATTTACACAGTCTCTTTCCCTGTATAACATGAATCTTTGGAGGTCATTTGGGGACAACTTCGACTCAGCTTCCCGCAAAATTTCCTGGAGTGAGCTTCTACTCTGAAATAAATCATCAAACAAATCTTTCTTTCCAACGAATACTTTTATTTTGACGTTCATTGTGAAATCTTGGGCAACATCATTTGGGTCGAATGGCCTTGCTGGGAATTTAAATAATTGTAGACACGTCACATCCTCCACTTCGGTGAAAGCGTGTCCTACATCGAACAATGAAAAGGCCCCAGAATCTATAGGAAACTGAGGCCATATGGCCTTCTTTTTGTCTTTTATGTCTTTGGTCAGGCCGCCTTCTGAACAGGTTTGATATGCAATTTCCCAAGCCAAAAGTTTATGAGGGATATACAGAGGCAGGACATGAGGAGGTACAGTGCTTCCAAACACTCTAATATAGGTGAACCATTCTTCCCCGAACCATCTTGCGATGGGGATGATATCTATCTGTGCCTCGGGTGAGCACCTCGGGGGGTCTACATCATACATCATTCTATACAAGGGTAAGATAAGCCCGTGACAAATCTGGTAGAAGTGTGGGACGAACTGGGAATCTCGTAACATCTTATGATAAACATGGATAGGTAATGGGTCCTGGGTAGTCCATTTCCAACCCATAGTGGGAAATTTAGACACATAACAGATAGAATCCATAACATATGTAGACAAATAAAAAGGAGGATAGATCCTTTGAGACAAGGATCTTTTAGATCGGTAATTGATAATAGCCGTGTATAGATTGTTAGAAAAGATCTCGGCCCAATCCATAATATCGGCGTTTGTGGTAGCATCTATTAATGGTAGCCATTCAGACAAAAAACTTATTGATATCCGGCATCCCAAATAATCTACAAAGCATGGCCGCAGCAAAACAATACGGAGAGGTGAGGGAACCAGTGCTGTACATACCGTTTTTGTCCTTTTTGAGCGGATCCTCTTTTCTCGACCAATCTTTGGTGGTCTCTGCTATATTTGGGTTCTCTGCCACAAATTTCTTAATGAATTGTGCATTGTAAGTCGCCTGCGGTTCAGGAAGATGATACATAAGCTTTAAATCTTGCGCAGCGAATGATCCGATGAGCCCATGTCCTTGAACCTTGAATTGTCTGTTGTTCATCTCTGCATTGTCAAGTATCCACTTGATCATATCTGTATATGGTAGAATTTTGGGCCTTGCTGCTATCCAGTGAAGAAATGAACATGTTAGCTCCTCTAAGGACGCCTCGGAAGAGCGTTGTGAGCCCGCGGCAGCAGCAACCTTCATTATTCTGGGATTCTCTTCTTCAAGCAGTCTGTACATGCTTTCCCATGTCGATATCCCTGCGTCTCTATTACAAGCTGTGTCTGTATACAAAGGCGCCATCTCCTTCGTCTTTTCCTTCGCCTCAGAGCCTTGAGCTTGATTTTTCTTTCCCATTTCTTCCTGCGCTTGGCTTTGAATCGTCTTTAGTTCTTCGTTCTTGCAGGTTACGAGTGAAATGGAAATGACTGATCAAGAAAGGTGATGGGAGAGTTTTAAATGCAACAGATATATCAAATATGCCACCTTATGTGAAGTAATTATTTACAAAAGCACGCGTCTTCATTTCATTTAATAGATGACAACTAATTCCTTTACTATCATTAAAAGCGCATGATCTTGAGTCAGATTATGGTAAGTGGCTTTTCTTTGAATGGCGTGCCCGAAGGATTCGTGATGAAGTGATTTATGATTTGTTGGACACCTAATCCTAAAGGGTTAGTGTGGAAGCCGAAAAGACTAAGCAGTCCAAGAGACCTTGGGATCTGAAACCCAAGAGTCAGATATTGTACTATAAATGTAAATCAATTGTTAATAAAAATTGCATTGCATGATTTATCCTTCATATCTTTTATGCTGTCCATGTGTGTTTAACATGGTATCAGAGCCGCTTGTTTTTCTGTGGCCTGTTATGTGCATGTCAGTCCTGCACCTCTGCCCATAATTCTGTGTCTGAGCTGCTCATACCTGAGCGCTGCCTCTGTCATGCGTTTTTTACCTGAGCGTTGATGAATGCATAGAGGCGTTGTTACTGGTGCCTGACATGGTGACAGTGAATGGTATTAAACGCTGCCCTCTCTCACGCTGCTGACCTGATTCGAAACGCTCCATTTAAAAGCGCTGCTCCACCTGCATTTAATACGCTACCTTTGGCCTGAATACGCTGCCTGACACACCTCTGCTCCTCTGCTCCCTGGCACACCAGCACTGCATACGCTCTCTACTCTCTGTCCTGACATAAAATCCATATAATGTAGAAACGGTTGAGGACGGGCACCACTGTTGACAGAATGGCACTCGTAGCTGTTGCCATGCTCTGTGCGCGATGCCTCCATTCTACTGTTCCACCCGTCTGTATGTTACAGCAAAAGCCAAGAAGGCTTTTTGGCTTTTTGTAGGTAGCCGTTGATGATGCCTGTGCCTCCACGCTCTAGCCCCTCCATCTATTTAAATACTTTCATTCCCAATTCCGATTATCCATGGAGGTATATTATCTTACATAGTGGTTCATTTTAAATTGATACATGTGTTTAAACTGTTTGTGACTTCAAAGACTATGTATGGTGCATTTGAGATCATGCTGTCCGTGGCCTGAGATTTTGCTGTGGCGTCGCATTTGAGATTTTGCTGTCCGTGGCCTGTATGGAGAATTCGCTGCCCTGGTGCGCTGTCGGTTATAGTGTGAAGTCGAAGAGCCTCCGTAAAGAGTGAAGGAAAGCCTGTGGGTTAATCCTGGGACGTCGGTGCAGCGTGGAACATCGTGGAATTGGTGTGAGGTTTGCATAAGAGTCTTTGCTGTGTGAGGGGCCGAATCCAAGGATAAACTGCCAATTTTCGTCGTTGTTACCTTTAACCTTTTGTTCGCTGCGTTATAGAAATATATATCTATAGACCGATGCCGAGGTTTTGTATTATTGTATTAAAACCGATGCCATAGAATTATGTATTGAAGACCGATGCCGAGTCATAGAGTTATATGCCGAGGTTTATATAAATTGTATTGATAAACTGTAATGAAGTATTGCTTCTTCCAAGATTCAAAATGTGGCCCTATTTTACCAATATCTGACTTACCACTTCATCGTTTGAAACAAATCCTCATAAACATACTCATCTTGACTTTATTTTTGGACGAGGTTTGATTATGGCTTCAGAGATTTATTAACCGCATAGTTGAAGAGTTTTAAAGTTGCGTGTTCGTGCTGGTTGCTGCATTGCTCAAATACTGGTGATATATGTGAGTTGGAGCGTTGGTATATGTTGGGTTATATGACCATGGTATGTGCTGGTGTATGATTTAATGTGCATCCGTTAGAATGAAGTCTCTTGTACTGTGCATAACTATTTGGATTGAGATTGGCTTCGTTTTGATGCACTGAGTACATTCGACTATACCCAAGATTGTGTGTTGAAGTTGGAAAGTGCGATGGAATGTTGAGCCATCCTAGCCTCTCTTGAAACTTGTGCATTGGTGTGTTGTTCAAAATTTGTGCACTGGTCCTTTTATTAAGTGCTGGTTTCTTTTCTTAGAACCAATCCCCTATGCATTTTGTTGAACGATGATATTTTCTCTATGGTTAATTTCTGTTACGATGTATTGTTAAACGTCGTGTGGTATATGTGGTATGAATGCTGGTCATTTTTGTTGGGATCCGAGAGTGAAGTACTGACTGTGTATACTTTCCGGAGATGCGTTGAAGACCAATGCCTAAAGTTTATATAAACTGTAATAAAGACTGCGTTTTATTGTAAAATGCGACTGCGTTTTTATTGTAATGAAGACTGTGTTTTTATGACTGCGTTCTATTAATGAAGACTGCGCTCATTGATTCCTCTGAAGCCTAAAGCGTTGATACGTTTCTGGTGACTGCGCTTTTGGTATTGAAGACTGAAGACTGCTTTTGGTTCTGTCAAATTTACAATCTTACCAGCTACCAAACGAGTCTAGAAAGGTGTGGAGACAGGAAATGCTCAGCGGGATTCCAGGTCAATGCTCGGACCTGCAAATGCCAACGGCCTTATCAGGGAAGACTAATGTTCAGAGCTCCCACATTTTCAGATTTAAACAATAAAACGACATTCGACGGGCTGGTGGAAACTCTTGGGTTCAATCTGTCTGTGGACGTGTATCTGTTCTCCCTCCATTGTGCGAGTTTTTTGAAAATCTTCAGCCACGTCTTCTTCGAGGGACTTTTTCTACTGAATATGATATGCTTGCCTCACCATCAATAGTTCAGTCGAAGATCGAGCACTGGAAATTTCTAAAAGCAATATATTCTTTCCATTCCACTTCTTTATTGCATCATGAGATATGACCGCATCACGTTCAGCTGGATCTTGTACCCAAAGGAATACAGCTTTCTCAAAGTCACTTGAAAACTCAGATTCCAATCGCTTCAAGAGATCCTCTTCATACAGTTGAAAATAACGTTGACGGATTACTTTGCGCTGCAGTTCTGTGTCCTAATATTTGTATGATTGACTTCTCATTTGTGCCCCACTCTTCAAAACCCTTCCTTAGGCGTTCAGAGTCTTCAGATGGGGTCAGTATTGGAACTGGCAGTGTAATTGTTGACATCTTATCGACAAATCAGATACCTCACCCAATATCTTCAGCAATGCAGGTCGACCAACTTTACCAAAATGTAATTTAAACTGAAATCAAACTTCCTCATCTCATTGGATGTGTGGCTGTATATATATTGAAGACACTCCATATTTATTTCTCTGTCTTGGAGCTGAATACGTTGCATATATTATCACTGTGGTGTTTTCTCTGTAATGATGGAGCTTCTTTGATGTTATAACACTTATCTACAGCCACTGTTCTTCCTAACATTTGCTGGTATTTGCGGATTTTTTATTATTTAGCAGCTTACATTTTTCTGTGGGATTTGGAGATTTTTAAGGTGTAGAAAAATGGCTAAGCTTGAAAGAATATTAGAATTATTGAGAACTCTAATCATGTCCACTGCTAACAGCATAGTCAAAATTAACAAAGCCTCTCTTTCAGACATTCAAACATGTCTGCAATATGCACAAGAAAAGATAGAGTTTTTGCAGCTTGAATCACAGCTATAGCAGGAAGAATTACAGCAGTGGAGTCATCATTCTGAACCTGTTTCTATTCAGAACAATGAAGCAGACTCCCATAAACAGCAAGTCAATATTGTTCAAGTTCATTCAGATTCAGTACCCAATAAATCAGCCAGTGTACATGCAGATGCAGAAACTCAATCTGCACTTCCCAAGCCCATCATCAGACCTTGGGAACAGCTTGTCCACAACAAGCACAAAACTGGTCTTGGATATGACAAGGACTTGTCCTTTCATATTCCAGACTATGCCAAGCCCATTCAGTTTCAGAGTGCTGCATTCATTTATGACAGTTCACCTGCTCCTCATGACAGTTCAGCTTCAGCTGTTCCAGACTCTGCCCCTCTTCCACAACAACACCAACAACAACAACAACAACAACAGATCGTGAAATGCCAACACTGTGACCGAGTTGGCCATCTGAAATATCACTGTTTTGATCTTCATCCATGTAAGCACTGTCATAAAACGAGCCATTCTTCACACAGATGCTTCAGAAACAAACGTCCTGCAAGAACAAAGATTCATCTTGGATGGATCGCTTCTTGGCAATGGGCATCAACAGCCAAGAAGATATTTCAAACACATGTCAGAACTTGTTCTAGAGTATTGAACAGTCTTGCAGTTGAGTTTTCTCCATCTTCTCACCTTGTACCTGACAGGGGGGAAAATGATGGTCATCTACAAGCTTCAAAGTCACATCAAGTGAGCCTGAGCCACAACCTGCCACACCAGTTTCAGAGTTGCAGCCAGAGACAAAGATGCCCGTGATCACAGATTAAGAACACTTCCTCTAGCAGAAGACACCAGCTTCTTGCCAGTTTTGGAAGAGTTCAGGAATTGCATTAAGCATTCCAGAGTTGTTGGTCATCCTTAAACCATCACAGGTTTAGACTTCCCTTTTCAGGTTGAAGTTTTACCTTTTATGCAGGGTGAGACCTCCCTTTCATGGTTGAAGGTTTCCCTCTTTAAAACAATAGGATCACTTCCTCTAGCAGAAAACTTCAGTTTCTTGCCAGTATTGGAAGAGTTCTGGGAACTGCACTAAGTGTTCCAGTGTTGGTGGTCATCCTTAAACCACCGCCCTTTTTACCAACATTTCATAAAACACATTCAGCCTAGTGCTGCCATGTATTTTTTGCACATTTTGTATTACAGCTCTCTTCTTGGGCTCATACATAACCCTTCGGATTAAGGGGAGGAATGTTGGACACCTAATCCTAAAGGGTTAGTGTGGAAGCCGAAAAGACTAAGCAGTCCAAGGGACCTTGGGATCTGAAACCCAAGAGTCAGATATTGTACTATAAATGTAAATCAATTGTTAATAAAAATTTCATTGCATGATTTATCCTTCATATCTTTTGTGCTATCCATGTGTGTTTAACATGATTTGCTTACGTAACATCGCAGATCGCGCCATCGCAAATCGCACCATCGAAGATCGCGTGAATATACGAATATAATATCGCAGCGATCGCAACATTGCAGGTCGCAGAAGTTTAATGTTTGCCAAATCTTGTTAGCTCATTTCTGCGATATGCGATCTTGCGATCGGTGTTATCGCAAATCAGTAAATCTTGAATTTTTTCCTTATGAGTATTACTTTATTGCGATGCGATATTATGCTTAACACGAGAGTCTTGCGCATATCGATATTATAGAGAAATGGAGGCATTTCCTATCTTTTTTGCAACGCGGCTTTGAAGATATTTCCCTTATCGTAGACATAGGTTAAAAATATTCAAAAGACCTTTCTAAACTTAGGATGGTAACCTTATTTTGAAGAAAGAAAACTCTTACTTTTTTCCTAAAATTTAACTAAGGGTCCCCATTCATTTAGTATTTTGGACAACACTTAAATGAACAAGGGGGGGGGGGGGGGGGGGTGCGGGTGTTGCTGGCCACAACAATTGGCGATTCACTTGGGAGAACCAGTTATCTCTGATCTTCTATTGATGTTTTTCAAACTTCCGAAACAAAAATTTTTCTCAGAAAACTTAAACTTTATTATAAAAAGATAAAGCATATTATACTTCAAACTATCAATGATATTTTGTTTCAACCTCTTTCTATTTTAATTACTTGCATCCTCATCTTGTCCTTGCATTTACATCAGCCATTACTTGGTCTTGTAAAAAATAAAATAAAGTCTTCCCTGTGTAGTAGCGTTTTAAATATGCTTCTTTGTCGCAGGTAGAGCCTCTGCTTCCAGCAGGCGTCCATAGCCTCAACAGGGTTACCTATTACCCAGTAATGATCCTTTATCCTGCTTAAGGTGATCTACAACTCTTAAAGAAAGAACCCAGAATGATACTTTTTCCCTTTTTTTTTTTTTTTTTATTCTTAAAGAACAATGGCTTGGTTTGGTAGCCAAATTATGACACAGTCATTCACTTGATTTACACTTTTGCTGAACAAGCTGGCTCGCGATGAGACCCCTTGTCTTGTGATTTTAATAATCTTAAGTCGTTGCCCTGTTTTGGTGGACAGTAATGGCAAAGTCAGCAAATTATAATCTCATTCCCTAGGGTTAAGTACAAAATAGGGATAATCTCTTCTCTTATTTTTCCTACCAACTATTAAGAGTAAATTATAAACCTAATAACCTAGCTAAATTACTCGTACTCCTATTCTAACTATATACAAAAAATTAACTAGGTGAAATGATATTTCCAGTGGAACCATCTTTTCATTTTTATTCCTACACGTATGTAACTTTCAAACATCAGTGTTAAGAACAAAACTTTTCTTGGACTGTTAATGTTGGATGTGGAATAAGAATGTGTGACTTCAGTTGGAATTCTGTCTGAAATCTCTTTCTCATGAAAACTTCTTTCCAACTGGATACCTATTGGATCATAAAAATCAGGATGAATGTCTGTTATGGATTGATGATCTCGTAATAGGAAAGATGACAAGCCAGGTTGTGAATATGATTTTTTAGTTTCAATGGCTTGTGACCTATTGTGCGTTAAAGTCAAGCTTTTAGCAATTTCTTGTAAAAGGAAAGTTTCCATATATAAATCACTAAACAAATCAATGAAGAATAGATGGAAATTTCTGGAAAGAGATTTATCAATTGGCGCGAATTGCCGACAAGTTTCAAAAGGTACTTTCCTTCATTGATGATGTTTTGGATGCCAAAGAAGTTTTTTAAGGAAGTCTGATATTGATTGATCTTGGAATTGAAAAAGTTCTATACTTCCTTGACACAGTTTAGTTTTCCAAAATGGTAGCACATCTTTCTAATGTTCTTTGATAAGGTGCTCAACATACCATAGTAATCTATCAAAAGTTTGAAAATTTAAAACACAATCTGATTTTGTACAAAATGAGTGCAAGTGAGAAAGAAAGAAATGATTATCTGTACAAATAATGTTACAACACAACTGGGATTGACTTGGAATATCTTGTTTTTCACAAGAACTGGCCAGAATTATGGAATCCGAGCAATTTCGAATTCTGTCTTGTGAATCAGAAGACAAGTTATGATTGTGAACAGGCATGGGGGTTTCCTCATGATATGAATCATAGATCGGGGTATTGTCTTGGATTGTAAAATCATGCAAATGATCTTTTACTTTGAAATGAGGGTTGACTGATATGATTCCGGAATCAGAATATCTCTCATTATCTGAGCTTTGTTGAGTTACTTGGGATAAATCAACAACATCGTCGTTGTCAAAGTAGTTATCATAAATGATTTTACAGGTCTCCCTAAATTTCTCTTTTTCGTCATATATTTTCAGACAAGGAAGGTCATGTGGTTCTTGTTTGAAAATGATCAAAGGATGTTCTATAGCTATCTTTTTATCTTGAAAACCTAATGATGACTCATTTGAATAATCCTCTGTACTTTTTGAGATATCTTTAATATTGAGAGGGGAAAAAATATCATCACTAAAAACATCAGGAAAAAGAGAAAAATGCGATTCTGGAAAAATGCATTTGAAAATATCATCATGGAAAAATTGTTCATCAGATTCATCATAGACATCGTGATTTAGATCATACCTTTGTGTACTGATACTTTTTGAAAGAGAAATAGTTTGATGTTCTAACCTTGGCATTTGCATTTGTTGATTTGCAACGATATTATCTGACCTTGTATCAAAGTCATATCCTAGTTTCAAGGCAAGCTTTCCTCCAGCATCCTCGCTTTTGTCTTCTTGCATTAGAGCATGCATGTCTCCTAGGCTTTGGGAACTTTCTTCATCATGGGTGATTTGTATATTCAAATTGGAATTCTCATTCACATTAGAAGAAAATGAGACAAAGCTTGGACTAATTTCCGCTTGATCAGACATAAGAGGCAGGGAATGCTCAGCATAATCTGAAGATTCTTCATCCATGAGTTCACTTTCAAGATCATACTTTAGACAATTAAGATGAAATCGCATATTAAAATCCCTAATAGATTCATCTTGTTTCCGTAGATAATCAATTTCATCATATACCTGGTCATAGTCATAACAATCAAATTCAAAAATGAAAATCTTGACGAATTGGTTCCAGCTGTGAATTGAGGCAACTGGGAGGGTTCTGCACCATTTTCTAGCTTCCGCAGTGAATGTAAGAGTAAAAATTCTGCATAAAACGCCTTCATCAATTTTTTGAACATCAGAACTTGAAACTCTTTGAATAAATTGAAGAGCATGATTAAAAGTAGAAGAATTATTCTTACCATTGAATTTTACCTGAGAAAAGAGTCTTACCACTTCAGGTGGAGTGTTGGAAGAGGTAGGAACATGGATGCAACTCCAAATGGGAAGTTTGTGAGCAGCCATCCTGATTCAAATGTTACAATTGAAAATCATTCCAACAAACACTATGTTCACGCCCTCCTTCTAGCGCCAAATATGTTGAAGCCCCGAAAATCGGGTCGACAACAAGGGTGATACCCACCCGGTCCGGACCTTGGTTGGCAGCTACTTATCCATTTGGTATAGCGGGTCCGACTGGGGATAATGGGACCAGTTTCCCAATCTAAAGGTGTATGTGTGTGTGTGCAGAGTTGGATGTTGCTGATCTAAGAATACTTAAAGCTAATTTAATTCAAACTTTTAAACTAACTCTATGCTATTGTAATCTAATGAGAAACAACACATCTATTCTATGCTAACCTAGGGTGTATCTCTTCTATTATGCGATCTAAAGAGATTTCAAACAATAACTGGTAATAAATATCATTCAACTATCATAAGAATAGAAATCAATTAAGATAAACCACTTTACATAAGAAGTTAGGCAAAACAGTTGTGAACAGCATATCGCATAATAAGTTATTCATATATCAGACATAAATAAATGGCTCCACCATACAGAAGTGCCAAATGGTAACTCATACATTCATGCAATAACATATAAACAACTGAGAACTGTATATCACTTGAAGAATATAAGCAGAAATGGCCAAGAGATAAAAGTACCATTTATGACTAATCCTACTCATAAGCTTCAAGCAAAAACGATTTATCTCTACTTGTTCTAACATCTACTAAGAGTACAAAAGCACAACATCAGTAGCAGACATCAAATGCAAACATTAATAAATCTCGATCCATCCATTCATCAAAACCTCCTCTGAGGGTGTAGAAGTGCATGTTCCGAGGACAAGTTTTTGAGAAATTTCTGGACCCTTCTCTAAATGCATGAGAAGGGTTAAAATACTACTTCCTAATTCTAATAATAGTGTATTTACAAAATTTAGGATGCAGTTTTCAAATGACCGTCATTTTTCTAATATAATTTTAAAGAAAAACCAACATTCTAAAATAAGGCTACTTCTGAACTTGGTCTTTAAAGCTGCAAGTGTTCATCATGGGCTTGAGGAGAGTCGGCTGGCTGACTTCTGCGCTGAGCTGGGCTGTAAAAACAGAATCTATGAGAGCTGGCACTACATTTTCGGCCGCATTTATGATGCATTTCAAAGTCATCCATTGACTATGTGGCTTGACCAAGTATGCCCAGTAACACTCCCAATTTAACCTGTTTAACGCTTGGATCACCTTTCCCTTTTCCTGCGCCTTCTGCTTCCATTCTGTTTCCAATCATAGTTTATTTGGTAGGTACCCCGGGGTGGTCTCTTCGATTAAATTGGCCCTGTGTAAATTCTCATTTACACAGTCTCTTTCCCTGTATAACATGAATCTTTGGAGGTCATCTGGGGACAACTTCGACTGAGCTTCCCGCAAAATTTCCTGGAGTGAGCTTCTACTCTGAAATAAATCATCAAACAAATCTTTTTTTCCAACGAATACTTTTATTTTGACATTCATTGTGAAATCTTGGGTAACATCATTTGGGTTGAATGGCCTTGCTGGGAATTTAAATAATTGTAGACACGTCACATTCTCCACTTCGGTGAAAGCGTGTCCTACATCAAACAATGAAAAGGACCCACAAGCTACAGGAAACATAGGCCATATGGCCTTCTTTTTGTCTTTTATGTCTTTGGTCAGGCCGCCTTCTGAACAGGTTTGATATGCAATTTCCCGAGCCAAAAGTTTATCAGGGATATATAGAGGCAGGACATGAGGAGGTACAGTGCTTCCAAACACTCTAATATAGGTGAACCATTCTTCCCCGTACCATCTTGCGATGGGGATGATATCTATCTGTGCCTCGGGTGAGCACCTCGAGGGGTCTTCATCATACATCATTCTATACAAGGGTAAGATAAGCCCGTGACAAATCTGGTAGAAGTGTGGGACGAACTGGGAATCCCATAACATCTTATGATAAACATGGATAGGTAATGGGTCCTGGGTAGTCCATTTCCAACCCATAGTGGGAAATTTAGACACATAAAAAATAGAATCCATAACATATGCAAACAGATAAAATGGAGGATAGATCCTTTGAGACAAGGATCTTTTAGACCGGTAATTGATAATAGCCGTGTATAGATTGACAGAAAAGATCTTGGCCCAATCCATACTATCGGCATGTGTGGCAGCATCTATTAATGGTAGCCATTCAGACGAAAACTTATTGATATATGACATCCCAAATAATCTACAAAGCATGGCCGCAGCAAAACAATACGGAGAGGTGAGGGAACCAGTGTTGTACATACCGTTTTTGTCCTTTTTGAGCGGCTCCTCTTTTCTGGACCAATCTTTGGTGGTCTCTGCTAGGTTTGGGTTCTCTGCCACAAATTTCTTAACGAATTGTGCATTGTAAGTCGCCTGCGGTTCAGGAAGATGATACATAAGCTTTAAATCTTGCGTAGCGAATGATCCGATGAGCCCATGTCCTTGAACCTTGAGTTGTCTTTTGTTCATCTCTGCATTGTCAAGTATCCACTTGATCATATCCGTATATGGTAAAATTTTGGGCCTTGCTGCTATCCGGTGAAGAAATGAACATGCTAGCTCCTCTAAGGATGCCTCGGAAGAGCGTTGTGAGCCCGCGACAGTAGCAACCTTCATTATTCTGGGATTCTCTTCTTCAAGTAGTCTGTACATGCTTTCCCATGTCGATATCCCTGCGTCTCTGTTATAGGTTGTGTCTGTATACAAAGGCGCCATCTCCTTCGTCTTTTCCTTCGCCTCAGAACCTTGAGCTTTATTTTTCTTTCCCATTTCTTCCTGCACTTGGCTTTGAATCATCTTTAGTTCTTCGTTCCTGCAGATTACGAGTGAAATGGAAATGATTGATCAAGAAAGGTGATGGGAGAGTTTTAAATGCAAGAGATATATCAAATATGCCACCTTATGTGAAGTAATTCTTTACAAAAGCACGCGTCTTCATTTCATTTAATAGCTGACAACTAATTCCTTGACTATCATTAAAAGTGCATGATCTTGAGTCAGATTATGGTAAGTGGCTTTTCTTTGAATGGCGTGCCCGAAGGATTCGTGATGAAGTGATTTATGATTTGCTTACGTAACATCGCAGATCGCGCCATCGCAAATCGCACCATCGAAGATCGCCCGAATATACGAATATAATATCGCAGTGATCGTAACATCGCAGGTCGCAGAAGTTTAATGTTTGCCGAATTTTGTCATCTCATTTCTGCGATATGTGATCTTGCGATCGGTGTTATCGCAGATTGGTAAATCTTGAAGTTTTTCCTTATGAGTATTACTTTATTGCGATGCGATATTATGCTTAACACGAGAGTCTTGCGCATACCGATATTATAGAGAAATGGAGGCATTTCCTATCTTTTTTGCAATGCGGCTTTGAAGATATTTCCCTTATCGTAGACTTAGGTTAAAAATATTCAAAAGACCTTTCTAAACTTAGGATGGTAACCTTATTTTGAAGAAAGGAAACTCTTACTTTTTTCCTAAAATTTAACTAAGGGTCCCCATTCATTTAGTATTTTGGACAACACTTAAATGAACAAGGGGGGGTATTGCTGGCCACAACAATTGGCAATTCACTTGGGAGAACCAGTTATCTCTGATCTTCTATTGATGTTTTTCAAACTTCCGAAACAAAAAATTTTCTCAGAAAACTTAAACTTTATTATAAAAAGATAAAGCATATTATACTTCAAACTGTCAATGATATTTTGTTTCAACCTCTTTCTATTTTAATTACTTGCATCCTCAGCTTGTCCTTGCATTTACATCAGCCATTACTTGGTCTTGTAAAAAATAAAATAAAGTCTTCCCTGTGTAGCAGCCTTTTAAATATGCTTCTTTGTCACAGGTAGAGCCTTTGCTGCTAGTAGGCATCCATAGCCTCGACAGGGTTACCTATTACCCAGTAATGATCCTTTATCTTGCTTAAGGTGATCTACAACTCTTAAAGAAAGAACCCAGAATGATACTTTTTCCCTTTTTTTTTTTTTTTTTTTATTCTTAAAGAACAATGTCTTGGTTTGGTAGCCAAATTATGACACAGTCATTCACTTGATTTACACTTTTGCTGAACAAGCTGGCTTGCGATGAGACCCCTTGTCTTGTGATTTTAATAATCTTAAGTCGTTGCCCTGTTTTG
Source organism: Pinus tabuliformis (assembly GCA_031772625.1). NCBI lineage: Eukaryota > Viridiplantae > Streptophyta > Pinopsida > Pinales > Pinaceae > Pinus > Pinus tabuliformis. The sequence goes on from CM062811.1 coordinate 958,857,573, forward strand.
GTGGACAGTAATGGCAAAGTCAGAAAGTTATAATATCTATGATCATGATAAGCTGGCTCATGATGAGACCTCTTATTCTTCAAGATATAGTGTATCCTTGGATCTTTTTCTAAATGTTGCGATTTTCTTTAGCAGGGAGGAAGTCAATTTTTTTTCCTTAAGAAAGTTCTGGACGACAATAATAGAGCTTTTTGGAAATGGCTGTTTCTACAGGGAATCCTTATTTTGTTATTGATGCCTTTCATTGTACTGACATAAAACAATTTCTTCACTAAGATTGCTTTCTTCAAATTTCTTGGAGTTGAAACTAGTATCATATCTGGGTTAAAGTTCTATTGATAATAAAGATCAAGTTTCCAAAAGATTTTCTATTTATAGAAGCAGAAGTTCAAAATCTTGATAGAGAAAAGGTGTCTTTAGTAAATGTCAAATGCTGTTAACCATAGCAAATTTTATTATGGAGAAAAATATTTAACGAAATGAGAGGTAGACATTCCCTAGGGTTATGTACAGAATAGGGATAATCTATTCTCTTATTTTGCCTACCAACTATTAAGAGTAAATTATAAACCTAATAACCTAGCTAAATTACTCCTACTCCTATTCTAACTATATACAGAAAATTAACTAGGTGAAATGATATTTCCAGTGGAACCATATGTTCATTTTTATTCCTACATGTATGTAAATTTCAAACATCAACGTTAAGAACAAAACTTTTATTGGACTGTTAATGTTGGATGTGGAATAAGACTGTGTGACTTCAGTTGGAATTCTGTCTGAAATCTCTTTCTCATGAAAACTTGTTTCCAACTGGATACCTATTGGATCATAAAAATCAGGATGAATTTCTGTTATGGATTGATGATCTCGTAATAGGAAAGATGACAAGCCAGGTTGCGAATATGATTTTTTAGTTTCAATGGCTTGTGACCTACTGTGCGTTAAAGTCAAGCTTTTAGCAATTTCTTGTAAAAGGAAATTTTCCATATATAAATCACTAAACAAATCAATGAAGAATAGATGGAAATTTATGGAAAGAGATTTATCAATTGGCGCGAATTTCCAACAAGTTTCAAAAGGTACTTTCCTTCGTTGATGATGTTTTGGATGCCAAAGAAGTTTTTTAAGGAAGTCTGATATTGATTGACCTTGGAATTGAAAAAATTCTATACTTCCTTGACACAGTTTAGTTTTCCAAAATGGTAGCACATCTTTCGAATGTTCTTTGATAAGGTGCTCAACATACCATAGTAATCTATCAAAAGTCTGAAAATTTAAAAGACAATCCGATTTTGTACAAAATGAGTGCAAGTGAGAAAGAAAGAAATGATTATCCGTACAAATAATGTTACAGCACAACTGGGATTGACTTGGAATATCTTGTTTTTCACAAGAACTGGCCAGAATTATGGAATCCGAGCAATTTCGAATTCCGTCTTGTGAATCAGAAGACAATTTATGATTGTGAATAGGCATGGGGGTTTCCTCATGATATGAATCATAGATCGGGGTATTGTCTTGGATAGTAAAATCATGCAAATGATCTTTTACTTTGAAATGAGGGTTGAATGATATGATTCTAGAATCAGAATATCTCTCATTATCTGAGCTTTGTTGAGTTACTTGGGATAAATCAACAACATCATCGTTGTCAAAGTAGATATCATAAATGATTTTACAGGTCTCCCTAGATTTCTCTTTTTCGTCATATATTTTCAGACAAGGAAGGTCAAGTGGTTCTTGTTTGAGAATGATCAAAGGATGTTCTATAGCTGTCTTTTTATCTTGAAAACCTAATGATGACTCATTTGAATAATCCTCTGTACTTTTTGAGATATCTTTAATATTGAGAGGGGAAAAATTATCATCACTAAAAACATCAGGATAAAGAGAAAAATGTGATTCTGGAACAATTCATTTGAAAATATCATCATGGAAAAATCTTTGTTCATCAGATTCATCATAGACATCCTGATTTAGATCATGCATTTGTGTACTGATAGTTTTTGAAAGAGAAATAGTTTGTTGTTCTAACCTTGGCATCTGCATTTGTTGATTTGCAACGATATTATCTGACCTTGTATCAAAGTCATATCCTGGTTTCAAGGCAGGCTTTCCTCCAGCATCCTCGCTTTTGTCTTCTTGCATTAGAGCATGCATGTCTCCTAGGCTTTGGGAACTTTCTTCATCATGGGTGATTTGTATATTCAAAATGGAATTCTCATTCACATTAGAAGAAAATGAGACAAAGCTTGGACTAATTTCTGCTTGATCAGACATAAGAGGCAGGGAATGCTCAGCATAATCTGAAGATTCTTCATCCATGAGTTCACTTTCAAGATCATACTTTAGACAATTAAGAGAAATCGCATATTAAAATCCCTAACAGATTCATCTTGTTTCCATAGATAATTAATTTCATCATATACCTGGTCATAGTCATAACAATCAAATTAAAAAATGAAAATCTTGACGAATTGGTGCCAGCTGTGAATTGAGGCAACTGGGAGGGTTCTGCACCATTTTCTAGCTTCCGCCGTGAATGTAAGAGTAAAAATTCTGCATAAAACGCATTCATCAATTTTTTGAACATTAGAACTTGAAACTCTTTGAATAAATTGAAGAGCATGATTAAAAGCAGAAGAATTATTCCTACCATTGAATTTTACCTGAGAAAAGAGTCTTACCACTTCAGGTGGAGTGTTGGAAGAGGTAGGAACATGGATGCAACTCCAAATGGGAAGTTTGTGAGCAGCCATCCTGATTCAAATGTTACAATTGAAAATCATTCCAACAGACACTATGTTCAGGCCCACCTTCTAGCGCCAAATATGTTGAAGCCCCGAAAATCGGGTCGACAACAAGGGGGATACCCACCCGGTCCGGACCTTGGTTGACAGCTCCTTATCCGTTTGGTATAGTGGGTCCGACTGGGGATAATGGGACCAGTTTCCCAATCTAAGGGTGTATGTGTGTGTGTGCAGAGTTGGATGTTGCTGATCTAAGAATACTTAAAGCTAATTTAATTCAAACTTTTAAACTAACTCTATGCTATTGTAATCTAATGAGAAACAACACATCTAATCTACACTAACCCGAGGTGTATCTCTTCTATTATGCGATCTAAAGAGATTTCAAACAATAACTGGTAATAAATATCATTCAGCTATCATAAGAATAGAAATCAATTAAGATAAACCACTTTGCATAAGAAGTTAGGCAAAACAGTTGTGAACAGCATATCACATAATAAGTTATTCATATATCAGACATAAATAAATGGCTCCACCGCATAGAAGTGCCAAATGGTAACTCATACATTCATGCAATAACATATAAACAACTGAAAACTGTATATCACTTTAAGAATATAAGCAGAAATGGCCAAGAGATAAAAGTGCCATTTATGACTAATCCTACTCATAAGCTTCAAGCAAAAACGATTTATCTCTACTTGTTCTAACATCTACTAAGAGTACAAAAGTGCAACATCAGTAGCAGACATCAAATGCAAACATTAATAAATCTCGATCCATCCATTCATCAAAACCTCCTCTGAGGGTGCAGAGGTGCATGTTACAAGGACAAGTTTTTGACAAATTTCTAGACCCTTCTCTAAATGCATGAGAAGGGTTAAAATACTACTTCCTAATTCTAATAATAGTGTATTTACAAAATTTAGGATGCGGTTTTCAAATGACCGTCCTTTTTCTAATCTAATTTTAAAGAAAAAACAACATTCTAAAATAAGGCTACTTCTGAACTTGGTCTTTAAAGCTGCAAGTGTTCATCATGGGCTTGAGGAGAGTCAGCTGGCTGACTTCTGCACTGAGCTGGGCTGCGAAAACAGAATCTATGAGAGCTGGCACTACTTTTTCGGCCGCGTTTATGATGCATTTCATAGGCATCCATTGACTATGCGGCTTGACCAAGTATGCCCAATAACGCTCCCAATTTAACCTGTTTAATGCTTTGATCGCCTTTCCCTTTTCCTGTGCCTTCTGCTTCCATTCTGTTTCCAGTCGTAGTTTATTTGGTAGGTACCCCGGGGTGGTCTCTTCGATTAAATTGGCCCTGTGTAAATTCTCATTTACACAGTCTCTTTCCCTATATAACATGAACCTTTGGAGGTCATCTGGGGACAACTTCGACTGAGCTTCCCGCAAAATTTCCTGGAGTGAGCTTCTACTCTAAAATAAATCATCAAACAAATCTTTCTTTCCAACGAATACTTTTATTTTGACGTTCGTTGTGAAATCTTGGGCAACATCATTTGGGTCGAATGGCCTTGCTGGGAATTTAAATAATTGTAGACACGTCACATTCTCCACTTTGGTGAAAGCGTGTCCTACATCGAACAATGAAAAGGACCCACAAGCTATAGTAAACTGAGGCCATATGGCCTTCTTTTTGTCTTTTATGTCTTTGGTCAGGCTGCCTTCTGAACAGGTTTGATATGCAATTTCCCGAGCCAAAAGTTTATCAGGGATATATAGAGGCAGGACATGAGGAGGTACAGTGCTTCCAAACACTCTAATATAGGTGAACCATTCTTCCCCGAACCATCTTGCGATGGGGATGATATCTATATGTGCCTTGGGTGAGCACCTCGGGGGGTCTTCATCATACATCATTCTATACAAGGGTAAGATAAGCCCGTGACAAATCTGGTAGAAGTGTGGGACGAACTGGGAATCCCATAACATCTTATGATAAGCATGGATAGGTAATGTGTCCTGGGTAGTCCATTTCCAACCCATAGTGGGAAATTTAGACACATAACAAATAGAATCCATAACATATGCAGACAGATAAAAAGGAGGATAGATCCTTTGAGACAAGGATCTTTTAGACCGGTAATTGATAATAGCTGTGTATAGATTGACAGAAAAGATCTTGGCCCAATCCATAATATCGGCATTTGTGGCAGCATCTATTAATGGTAGCCATTCAGACGAAAACTTATTGATATCCGGCATCCCAAATAATCTACAAAGCATGGCCGCAGCAAAACAATACGGAGAGGTGAGGGAACCAGTGCTGTACATACCGTTTTTGTCCTTTTTGAGTGGCTCCTCTTTTCTGGACCAATATTTGGTGTTCTCTGCTAGGTTTGGGTTCTCTGCCACAAATTTCTTAACGAATTGTGCATTGTAAGTCGCCTGCGGTTCAGGAAGATGATACATAAGCTTTAAATCTTGCGCAGCGAATGATCCGATGAGCCCATGTCCTTGAACCTTGAATTGTCTGTTGTTCATCTCTGCATTGTCAAGTATCCACTTGATCATATCCGTATATGGTAGAATTTTGGGCCTTGTTGCTATCCGGTGAAGAAATGAACATGCTAGCTCCTCTAAGGACGCCTCGGAAGAGCGTTGTGAGCCCGGGACAACAACAACCTTCATTATTTTGGGATTCTCTTCTTCAAGCAGTCTGTACATGCTTTCCATGTCGATATCCCTACGTCTTTGTTACAGGCTGTGTCTGTATACAAAGGTGCCATCTCCTTCGTCTTTTCCTTCGCCTCAGAGCCTTGAGCTTTATTTTTCTTTCCCATTTCTTCCTACGCTTGGCTTTGAATCATCTTTAGTTCTTCGTTCCTGCAGATTACGAGTGAAATGGAAATGACTGATCAAGAAACGTGATGGGAGAGTTTTAAATGCAACAGATATATCAAATATGCCACATTACGTGAAGTAATTCTTTACAAAAGCACACATCTTCATTTCATTTAATAGCTGACAACTAATTCCTTTACTATCATTAAAAGTGCATGATCTTGAGTCAAATTATGGTAAGTGGCTTTTGTTTGAATGGCGTGCCCGAAGGATTCGTGATGAAGTGATTTATGATTTGCTTACGTAACATCGCAGATCGCGCCATCGCAAATTGCACCATCGAAGATCGCGCGAATATATGAATATAATATCACAGCGATCACAACATCGCAGGTCACAGAAGTTTAATGTTTGCCGAATCTTGTCAGCTCATTTCTGCGATATGCGATCTTGCGATCGGTGTTATCGCAGATCGGTAAATCTTGAATTTTTTCCTTATGAGTATTACTTTATTGCGATGCGATATTATGCTTAACACGAGAGTCTTGCGCATACCGATATTATAGAGAAATGGAGGCATTTCCTATCTTTTTTGCAATGTGGCTTTGAAGATATTTCCCTTATCGTAGACTTAGGTTAAAAATATTCAGAAGACCTTTCTAAACTTAGGATGGTAACCTTATTTTGAAGAAAGGAAACTCTTACTTTTTTCCTAAAATTTAACTAAGGGTCCCCATTCATTTAGTATTTTGGAAAACACTTAAATGAACAAGGGGGGGGGGGGGTCTTGCTGGCCACAACAGGTTGTTAACCCTAAGTTTAATATATTAAACCCTAGGAATAAAAACTATAACATTAATATTATAAAACCTAAGATTAATATTTTAAACCCTAAGATTAAGACAATAAACCCTAATTTTGCAATGTGGTAATGTGACATTGAATAAATTGCATTGTAATGTAACATTGCGACAATTATTGTCAAATTGGGTTAATGTTTGTCACAATGCAATGTTGGATAGATTTCTAAATATTTTAAACCCTAAGTTTGTAATGTCACAATGTTAAACCCTAATATAAAACCCTCACATTATAAAACCAAATATAATAAACTCAAATATTAATAGTATAAACACTAACAATATAAACCCTAAATTTAATATATTAAAACCTAGGAATATAAACCTTAAGATAATATTATAAACCATAATATTAATATTATAAACCCTAGAATTAATATGAAACCCTAGTAATAATATTATAAACCCTAATATTATAAGTCCTAAGATTAACATATTAAATTATAATTTTGTAATGTCACAATGCGATTAATAAACTCAAGGGTTTAATACTATAAATGACATTATATATGGTATAGAATTAGGTTAGTCCTAAGGATTCATTATCATCCATTAATAAAGGATGTTGATATATGCCTAAGGTGACCATGTTTTTCGCAATAAAACATTGGATACATTTATGTACTATTCCAATTTCATTGTATTAAAACCTAATATAAAACCATAACATTTTAAACCCAATATTAAACCCTAACAGTATAAACCAAATAATAAAACCTAGATATTATAAACCTTAATATTAAGTTCCAAGTTTGTAATGTCACAACGCAATGTTGAATAATTGCAATATAATGTAACATTGTGATAATGATTATCACATTTACACAAATTTATCACAATGCAACTTTGGACAATGTTTTATATCATTCCAATGTCACAATTTTAAACCCTCAGACAAAAGCATAACATTATAAAACAAAATATAATAAATCATAATAATATTATTATAAACCCTATGTTTAATATACTAAAGCAAAAAATTAGTATTTTGAACCCTAATATTAATATTGCACCCTAGCCATCTACTATAAGCATCCATAGTCAACCGTGGCCATATTAATATTAATATTGTTATATAGCACTTGTGAATCTTGATTATGATCGACCAAGCATGACCTTAGTTGGCTAAGGTTAACAATATTTGACTTTGGTCAAGCATGGTTGACTATTTATGAATATGGTAAAGTTACAGTAACACAGGACAAATATGAGTGACTTTTTATTTTTTTAAATATGGTAAACATATTGTTGAGAAAGTTTAATCATGATCAATTAGTTAAACATGGACTATAAAGGTTAACTTTGTTTATGTTTGACTAATATGGTTGACTATGTATGACTATTAATATTAATTAATAATATTAACAGATGATTTTAAGTGATCAAAGTTTAAGAGTGTTGAATGTGGGAGGTAGTCAAAAAATCTAGAATATAGTCAGTGACATTAGTAAATGCATTTAACTAAATTCGCAATGTCACATTGTGACATCGGATAAATTACAATGTAATGTGACATTGCAATAGTTTTTGTCACATAGTGACGTCGGATAAATTGCAGTGTAATGTGACATCACAATAATGTTTGTCACTTTGCGACATCCAATTTATTTTCGTCACAAAGCAACAATGTGACAATGTTTGTCACATTGGGACTTTTGTCACATGGCTTGACCAATTTCACCATGCGTGGACATGGTTTGATTAATTTGACCATGGTTGACCATAATATTCGATGATATATTACGGTTGTCTATTTTGATAATGCAAGGGTACGTTTGACCATGTTTTACCATGATGACCTTGCTTGATGATATTTTACCATATTAACAATGGTTGGTCATGTTCAGCATGGATTGATCATGGTTTTTAATGGTTCATTATGGCAACTGTGGTTCACCAAATATGACCATGGTTGACCTAACTTGCCTCTAGTTTAACATGACTAACATGGTTGACATAGGTTAGCCATGCCAAATAGAGTCAACTATGAATGACAATGGTGACCATAGTTAACTATGGCCAATCATAGACAACCATGGTGATCATAGTTGATGGTGGTTGATGATGGTTTAACTATGGTTGGTAATGTGTGATTATTGTTGAACATAACTGACTATATTTTCACTACAGTAAATGATTTGTTTACTATAGTTGAAGATGCATGACTATGATTTTTCATGTTCACCGTAAAAAGGTTGAGTATCTTCGACAATGTTATCATGTTGATTATTGTTAAATGTGGTAAACATAGGGCTTATCAAGTTTGATCATGGTCAAATATAATATTAAGCTTTGTAATATAAGGGTTAACAATATTGGGTTCAATATTGGGTTTTAGTATTAGTGTTTATAATATAGGTTGTTTAATAAATATGATTTAATAATATGGTCTCTTTTTCTGTATTCTACAACAACGATCAAAGAGATTGAATTTTCAAGCCAAAAGTGTTTGAATATCGGTTATAGGCCTCTTCTATGGTTTTATGGACTTAGCTAATTTTAAGGATTAATTTAAGTCTCTTTAAAAATTTGAGCTTCCCATGTGATTATTTTTAAACATAATTGATTGTGTTTTCACTATGGTTAATGAATTTTTGGCTAGAGTTGAACATGGTTGACTATGATTGTGCATGTTCACTTTAGAAAGGTTGACTATCTTTGACTATGTTATCATGTTTCCTATAATTAGATGTGGTAAATGTAACGTTGATGAAGTCAGATCATAGTCAACTATAACATTAAGGCTTATAATAATGAGTTAATATTGGGTTTTTAATATTAGTGTTCAAATTATAGGGTTTAATAATATGGTTTCACTTTTTTTTTTTATATTCTTCTACAATTATATATATATATATATATATATATATATATATATATATATATATATATATATATATTCAAGTTGTCTCATTCCTCCAGGCTTGACCAACCACGACCAAGTGTCATCTAAGCCATCAAAGTCAACTGTGGATCACACCTGGACTCAGCCATACCAACCCTAAGCTAACTAGATTTTAGCATTTCTCTCGCCCCTAGTATGGACACAACAACCTCCAAGAGATTTGATCATGGGTTGCCTTGATAAGAAATTTCATCCTCAACCGCATATGCTAGTAGAAATTAACTAATTAATTAATTACATTATATTAATTAAATAATTATATTATTATTTTTATTAATTATATTAGCATTAATTACACCAATAGGCGTCCCCCTATTGGAATTGGATACTTTAATCATTTTCCTAATTATTATTTTTTATCTGATGGTCTAAATTGAAAGGTGATAGTAAATTCTTGTCATTGCAAGTCCATCAACGAATGGAATTAAATGTGATAACTTCCTTGCATATCTAAATCACATGTTTAAACCATACTTAAATTACTTTTTTATAAAACATGAATAAAAATTTACTATGTGTTGTTGATAACCATGTATGCTAATTAGTGAAAAATGAAATAAAAGAAAAAAAACTTATAAAACATGCAATGCAATGTGGATTGATTTTGAAACTTTTAACTGTTCACATTCTCAAAACTTATGTTTGTTCAACGAGTTGTAAATTATTTTATTGTTTTTATCTACTCCATTACCTCAGTGGTCACTTGAACAAATGAATGTCTATTCAACAACTTATCAAGAGATGTGTAGTTTTTATCCACTCCACTACTCGAGTCATTTCTTATGCATGAAATGTGAAGGTATGCCCACTTGAGAGATAGCTATAGTGGATGGAATATGAATTTATTAAATTATCCATGATTTTTGGATTGAATTGTTATCAATAAAAAACCACACTTGTTGGTGCATCCAATTAATTTTGACTCCCTTTTGTAAAGCATTCCCTTAACAAAAAAATGTATGATGATTAATCAATAATAAGTAGGGTTTCATTATTATTTACATAATATAAATAATTATTAAATAGTATTGTTAAATTATAATATATTGCGTGGTGTTTCATAACATGGGTGTGAGGTTAAATTAACGACATGGATATAAGCTTATCAGAATTTTTATATAATAATACAACCTTAGGGTTCTTATTTTACAACTAACAGTACACAGAACCAAAGGTTATTAAAATATTAAACTATAATTTTAAATATATTAAATGATTTTTTATATCATATTATTTTAATAAATTATATTATTAAATTACTTTTTTATGGTATATTATTTTATTAAATTATATTATTTTGTTATAGTATTGAATTATTTTATTAATTAAAACATCTTATATTAATTAAAACATTTATTTAAAAATGCTTAACTTAATATATTAATATTTATTAATAATAATATTTATTTATTTATTAACATTTATATGTTGGTATCTTAATTAAAATAATAATAGATAATTAAAAAATACTTAATACAGAATTAGCATTGTCCACCACATTAGTAGAAGATATTCAAATATGAGTATGTTCAGATTCAGTCAACCTTTGTTTATCTGTTTTGACAATAGCCAACCTTAATTCACTCAAAGCCCTCTTCAATCACTATAACATCAATTAATTAATTAAAACATTAAAAATTTACTTAAAACATTATTTAAAATATCAATATTAATAAATTTATTAATTTATTAATAATTAATTTATGAGTGTTAATTAATTTATTAAATATTAGTGTTAATAATTAATTAAATTTCGATCTTAACGCATTATACATGATATTTTAATTAATGTTTGAATTAATTAAAACATTACAAAAATGGTTTAAAACATTACAAAATTACTTTAAGCATTACTTAAAATATTTAATAATATTAATTAAAACCTTTAAATAAATATATTAATATTAATTAATAATACTATTAATTTATTAACATTGATATATTAATTAAAGCATTAATACATAATTAAAAGAAAAATTGCCTAGGACAGAATTATTATAGTCAATTACATTAGTCAAACATAGCCAAATATGACCACATTAGGACTTAGTCAACCTTATATTTACCCAATAATCAACTTTGTTCACTCAAAATAGTCCTTAGTTAATCTAACATTAATTAATTAATTAAAATTAATCAAAACATTACTTAACATTAATTAATCAAAACATTAACATTGATAAGATTAACTGAAACATTAAAATGTTTAATAACATTAATTATAATATTGATCATATTAACTATGTTATTGAGTTAGCCAGGAAATTTATAATACTAATACCATGGGCTTCTTTTAGAAAAATAATATTAGTAATATTAAGAAAAGTCTTTCAGTAGAAATCACATAACAAAAATTTATGTTATGTGATTTCTACTGAAAGACTTTTCTTAATTCATTAAGTATCATAGAAACCTGAATTCAAAAATTAGTAATATTATTAATTACAATATATTTTTGAAATTGTTATCTTAATAACACTATATTATGTTAGCCTCACTGTCTTATTAGATCAATTATAAATCCAAATATTCAATTAAATAAATTAAATCAAGAGAATTAGGAGTTAGTTCCTCAAACTAGGGAGTTTAGTTAGGAGGAGAGATTCTCTCCAACTAGTTTTCCTAAGTTAGTGGTAGTTGAGAAATTGTCTCAACCATAGTGTCCAAGATAGATGTACTATCTTGAGACCAACATCCTCATGTATTTATTTCTACTATTATCAATATTTGTACATTGGATTGATTAATAATGAGAATGTGAGGAATGCTTAAGGCTCTTTGCCTTTTCCGCCAATATTTTGTGTCTGGTTTTTATGTATGTTTCCTATAATCTGTTTGAGTTAATTTCATTTATTCAATATGTGGTATCAGAGCAGAAAGATGACTGTTCTACATTTTGTTTGAATATGAATGTATATTTATCTGGAAATTGCAAAAAGATGAATTCATTTGGAGTGTACATTGTTGAGGAAGACAAATTGGGCAATGTAGGAGATAACTGCCACTGGGTATTGAAGTAAGTATGAATATATGGACAGGATTAAGAGGATTGGCAGCAAGCTTGGTAGCGCTAATTATGTGATCTGTTCACTATTGAGTGTAGCGCAGATTTGATGCAACTCTATTTTGTCAACAGAAGGCGGAAATAAACACACTATTTTTTCTGGATTGACTTGGGAGAATTATCATAACCATGACAATGAAGCAAATCGGCATTGAAGAAAAACATATACACTTGCTGGAGAGTTCCTAGTGCAAGAGGCGATTTGGTAAGACATGAAGAACCAAAACTTGAGCTTGAACTTGAAGATAATGCAGATGCAGATAGAATTATTGTTGTTGGTATTCAGGATATTTGGTAAAGTGACCCCATATTAATTGCAGTGTTATTGTATAATTCTAAGTCTGAAAGTGGTCTGCGGTGAGGCCCTGATGGTGTCCAAGTGTGGCTGGAGACATGAATAGGCACCTTGTTTGTCGATTCTGTCATTGTAAAGATATGAAGGAAACTGTCTACATTGGACTTCCTTCTGTTACTGTCTGTAAGATAACTTGGTATAGTAGATTGCTGATGTAATTGATTGTATGCAACAGCTGAATATTTGAAAATCTCCTTTGTATTGTGAAGTGTCGCTGCCCTCACTTGCTGATCTGTTTAATCTTATTTCCTAGATTTTGATGCTCCTTTCATCCTATATTTTAGTAAGGACTATACTACTGGTAAAATGGATTTGAGCATATCAATTAAATTATGAGAGTTGTGTTTACAAGGATGAGCCTAGAGTTAAAGTGGGCACCTTATGTCTTGGTCAATTGTTGAAAGTGAAGGTTGTGAGATATGAATCAGATTGGCACAGTGGAATTATGAGGCAACGACAAAGGTATGACTGAGCATGTTGGCATTTTGGGTTTTCTTAAATGAACCTATTAATTAGTATTGCAAAGATGATTTATGTGGTGTGATTGAGTTTGAGGTTGGTGGAGATATCCAAATCGGTGATCATGACATGACCACTGGCCTGTATCAGCGTGTTCACTGGCGATTCAAACCCTAGACCTTGGAGGATTTTTTTATTCCATAATGATATCTTTTTTGAATTTGCAAAGTTATATGTGCATAGATTGTGCATGAGAAACTAATTTGAATGCAGGAATTTAATGGCAAAGAGAGGAAAATTATCAATGGCAATTTAACGCATTGATAGAGGATTGAGTAATCCAGGTAGAGCATAGTCTAAAGTGAAGAGCTCGATTGAAGGCATTATCGTTAGCATTAAAGCTAGCCATCACAGAGATATTGAAGTGGAGTAAAAGAGAGTTTTAAAGCTCATTGAGAGCGTTGCCATCAACATGGGCGAGTCAATAAATAACGTGTAGCACACAGCGGTGAACGCAGGGAGACCAGAGCCAAATTCATATTCATAAGAGCTGAGTTCAAGTTTGTGAGAGCTGTGGCATCACTTTGAAGGAGTCAACAAGCACCCAGCCAGTGAAAGTAGATCGACGTGATGATAGCAGTGAATCAACATCGATCAGTAGCGTTAAACTTATGTTGATAGTAGCAGTGGCGGAGTAATGCTAATTGACAAGAAACTAGCGTTGATGAAGGAAGGCGAGACCCCACCAGCATGTTAAATCCACGGGTAAAGGTAAAATCGATGGTATATTTGTTTGAGGTCTGCGTTGATGAGATTAATTGTACGCTGTGAGATTGTTATGATAGAAAATAGAAGGGATGGTGGCTTAAAGTCCATATTCGATGCCAGGAGTTTGATGCAAATTACAAATAGTTTTTGAAATTGGATTGTTCACTGTAATTTAGATTGTCGGAATGGTTTGATGTGGTTAATAAATTCAAGCATAAGGCAGAGTTTATACCTAACGTAAGGAGCATTAATCCCATTGTTGCATATAAATACAAATGCTGACCATCAAACCACATGGAAGGAAGTTTATGTAATTAAATAGAGCTACTATTCGAATAATTATTATATTTGTTGGAAATAATACTGACGGGGGGGGTGAATCAATATTATCAAACCAATAAAACTTTTTCATTTCCATATTAAGATTCATTATACGCTACTTCAGTTAAGTGAACCCACGTGTATACACAATTGTGTCTCATGCAACTATTGTATATCCATAATACTTATGATTCAGTTAATCCATTAAATGTTGATCTTTAGTTAGTGCATGAGAACTTCATTAACCACATGAACAGTAAGCAGGTGGAGTAAAAATAGAACAAATCATCACACACAAGAAGCACACATGAACACCATGATATAAGGTGGAAACCCAATGTGGGTGAAAACCATCTATTGCAAGTCGTCTCTATCCTCCTTTAATAAGAAACTTCATTTTACAATATTTTTGTACTGGTGTAGTCTTATAACAGTACACAGGCTTCTACCTGCATAAGGCTACAACCTTCTCTTGTTCTTGAGACTCTCTTGGAAGGGAGCTACAACCCCCTTAGCTCTTGTACTAACCGATCCATTTACTAGTACGTAGGTGCCAGCCTACTGAAATGCTCCAACCTTTGCTCGTTCTCCAGCTGCTACTAGAAGGTAGCTACCACCCCCTTTGCTCTTGTACTAGCTGATGTACTAGTACGTAGGTGCCGACCTATAGAAGGCTATAACCTTCTCTTTCTTCCTCTAGGTACCACGTTTCACAAATTTTCATACTGGATACTCATGGAATAGAACATCATAATCTGAAGGCCACGTTTCATCCAATTTTCATACTGGACCCATCAACTACATTGAAGCACAAAAACAATCATCATTGCAAAACACCCATCAACTACTCCTGCATCATCAATCTCTGAATCACTGAAACACTGAAACCCTGTCAACAACACAATCACCAGAACATAGAACAGACAGGAGAAATATGTAACAATAACCAGATCCAACTGCAACTTCAAATATCATTTCTCATAATGTATACGCTACTATGAAGAACCAAACCGGCATACATACGCGCTTTCACCAAAGCCAACCCGCGTACAGATTTGTAAATTCTTAGTCATAACTTTGCAGTTGTTCCAGACATCAGCCATATCCAGATAATAACGTTCATACACTAAAACATGCGTCAACAATTCAGATCTAGTCATCCATAGTCAAGCCATATAATGATAAATATTCCAAGCCTTAAGATCCTGATCCATCATTCATCATCATCCACATGAGTGCATCCTTGGTTCAGATCAAACTAAGTATCACAAACACATGACCAGCATACTAGATCTCACACTTCATCAGATATTCAATCCTTGCACGCTTGCCCCCTTGGCCTAATGATCTTCTCCTTATATAGTTTTAGGCCTTACTCAATAGTATGGTCCAAAACCATTGAGAACCAATACTAGGGACCCAATACCTGGGTTCAACACTTTGGACGCAATACCAAGGACCAAAACCATAGGTCTAAATACCACGGACCCAAAAATAAGCTTTTCCACATGTACGCGCTTTTCCGTGCATGAAAGTGCGTGCATACGCATACGCTACTTTTGATCAGCAATCTCGCGTGTATACGCCCCTTTGTATATAGTGAAGCTTTGTGTATAATCTGGGTGTATACCCTACTTGGTATATAGTGAACTTGCTTATATACACAACTTGGTATATAGTGAACCTGCGTATAACCTGCGTGTATATCCTACTTGGTATATAGTGAACCTGCGTATATACTCGGAGCCTACATATATATTGTTCTTTCTTCATTCTTTGTAGTCTAATAATCAATTCTTTGCTACTGATCTACTGCACTATGATCTGTCATCTATGTGAGTTGCCATCAAGGACAACACTTGTATCATAATGCCAACAATATCGCCCTTTGGACTTGATGGCAAAGCTAACTTGTCATATTGATAACTGTCATCTGATTCCTTTGAGTTGTCCTGCATCCCATGTATTCTGTCACATCTGATATCTCTTCTGTAGATTCATCTAGTTATATATATAAGTGAGTTTTTCTTCTACGAGTGGGCTGCCATCAAGTACAACACATGCATCATAATGCCAACAATCCCCCCTTTGGACTTGATGGCAAAAACACCAAATCACTCTCCCCCTTTCACATCAAGGGCAAAGGGCGGACCCAGATATTCTCTTTCTTCAACAAACATTCCAATGTCCATACTCCCCCTGAGTACCTGCTAGAGTCTCTGAATGAGCTCCCCCTTTTTATATGCCAAGGTGTACCAATCTGACCATGCTCCCTCTGAGTACATGCTGATGTCTCTGCTGTGTTGAAGTGTGTTGCTCATGCTCCCCCTGACTATAAGCAAGGTCTACAAAAAGATGTTCTACAAGAATAACATGACTCTGTCATAAATGACCTTCCTATCACTAAGGACTCATACATACATCCATTTCCCAACCAATTGGGAATGACTCACCTACCCAACCAAGTGGGGATACATCAAGTTTTACACATGATAACACAAGAGTATAACATCATCCATCCCAGGCATAGTGGGGAAACTAACATAGGCCATTACATGACCTTAATAATAGAAGAAATACATGACTGAAATATTTCATCATCCTTCCTATGCATAGAGGGGGTACAAATTACATCAGAAGAGATTTCATCAAATGACTACAATAGATAGAGACACATTATAAAATCATGAGTCTTGATATGACCTTTACATCTAAATAAGACCATGATAGTCATCAGCCACTACCATATACAATGTATGGTTTTCTCCATAAGCATGTGTCAACAACATCTAGACCAGTAATCATGTTCTCCCTCTGCACCTGTTCCAGATGGTCTCTATCAAACCCATAACAGACTTTTCTCATCCTAAGTCTGGCCCACTAATTTCCAAAATATATGTGACTGTATCCACAGAAACATGCATATATACGCGGATGTCCCTCAAAAAACTCGTGTACAACAACTTCCAGATCAGCAACCTGTACATGTCCTGTAACAAGGTATGTCTGCATATAGAAATCAAATCATCATCATAAAATCAATCACATTATAACATTTGTGAAAAACACCATAGTCATCTCATCATCATCAAGATCTGCATGATCCAAGTATCATCACTTTGGGAACATATGCATCAATCATCCTACATAAGTATCATCCTATCATCCTATAGGTAAGAACACGTCATCATCATGTCTCCAACAATGCAACTTTGAGTAATCATTCATGTATCTAGCACTATGTATCTTGAGATCAATATCATTTGTCAAGACTTCTTTATATCATCAACATCAACAATAGGAATCCTTTATCATAACTGTATTATATGATCTTTATGCATATGACAACAGCAGCATATGAGTGACTCATCATCAAGTAATGAAGTTGTGTATCACCATGTAAGCACCATATATGCATTATCAGAGAATCAACCACAAATCTGATCTGAAAATCAACTATGTAACCCCAAGAATCATATGAGATGGACAACTCATAACCATATCATAGCAAGATATATCATTTAGCCATATAAGCATCATCACCAAGGACTACTAACCATAATGCCAACAATGCATTATTAAAGGCATATGCTCCCCCTGAACCTGTGCCAACTATCAGATCTGATCATGCATATATCAGCAAGAAGTATCAAGGAATCATTATCAACAAGTTAGGATCAAAACACTTCTAAACATCTTAAAAGTATCAAGACATTTCCACACATCATCAGCAGATTGTAACCATTATCAAACAGAGAAAGTAATGGACTGAATCATACCAGACTCGTTTTCTGAGCTTGTCCCCACTACTTTTCCTCAGACTGACATATACGTGACTTTTTAGTGTCTAACTCGCGTATATACGCGACTTCCCTTTATGAAACTTTTGTATTAGATTTAGGACACTGAATTTTTACACTTTCAACTCCCCCTGAGTCTGTTATGTCTGTGTTGTGCTGTGTCTGAGTATATTGTGCGATGCCACATCTTTCTGACTGAACTTCATTCTTCTTCCATATCTTCAAGCGTGATGATGTTTTCTCCTTTTGGTATGGTGCCCGTACTTTGTTCTTGCATTCCTTTTCTATATGTCCAAGCTTGTTACATGCATAACATCTCATATGTTTCATATTCCTTCTGTAGCAATCAACAACTTTTTGACGAAGCATATTGCAAGAAAAACAATATCCCTTAAACTACCTGGAACGTGATGATCTTTCTGTGTGATGATCTTGCACCATTCTTCTTCTACATTTGGCTGCAACATGTCGAAGATTATGACATACATAACATTCAACATTATTCATTGGAGGAGTAAAATATTTTCTTTGAAGAATTTCTTTCCTTGGTTGTTGATGGGGTCGACCTTTCATCTCCATGTTGAGAAAGTTAGATTTTTCATTAGAGTTCCTTGTCTTATTTTCTAAACTAGATTCACCTTCAATAGATTCATGAAAACCAAGACCAGTTTTGATAGCAGGAGACCTTTGACTATTAAGAATATCATCCAAGATCTTAGTACTATCTTGAAATCGTAAGAGCTTATCTTTTTCTTCTAATTTATCTTTTAGAATATTTACCTCAACCTGATGTTGCTCTTCCTTTTCAAGATGCTGCTTCTTCATGTTTTCTTCAGCATTTCTTCCTTCTTCCAACTGATTTCTTAGTTGAAGAACTTCGTTTTCTTTTTTTTCAAGAGATTGGAGTAGTTATTTATTCTGCTTCTTTGATTCTTCAAGATCTTCCTTTAGCGAGAGGATCGTAGCTTCAAGCCTTTCATAATAACTGGATCTATCTCTGAGTTTCTTGATTGTTGTGCTCCTTTCATTGACTTCATTTCTTAATGATGTCACTTCATCCTGCAACTTTTGACATTGAACTACCTTGTCTTTGAATACCTTCCTTAGCTTGTTTCCTTACTCGAGTTGAAATTTTAGTTTGGTAGCTTCTTCTTTGAAGGCACATTCCCTTTTGTTCAATAGATCTTGTTGATCTCTAATTTTTTCTGTAAGCCTTTTAAATTCTGCCTCTATTTGATATCTTTCTTGCTCACCCATAAGAGAAATTTCAGCTATTTTGTTATCACTTTCATCATCTTCAAATGGATAGATAACTGTATCACCAGAGGATAACAAATTCATACCTGATAGTTCATCTTCATTCTGAAGTGATTCTGAATCTGAAGTGCTTCTTCCACATATTCCCCAATTGATACTCCCACTGTCATAGCTCTTCTGAGATGTCTTCCTTTTCTTAGGTGCTTTCTTCTTAAGCTTCTTTCCCATTGTTCCACGGATCTCCTTCAAGCAATAAAGCTTCCACCAAAGGACCTGTTGTGATACCAATTGTTGGAAATAATACTAAGAGGGTGGGGGGGGGTGAATCAATATTATCAAATCAATAAAAAATTTTCATTTCCATATTAATATTCATATACGCTACTTCAGTTAAGTGAATCCACGTGTATACGCAACTGTGTCTAATGCAACTAGCATATATCCAGAATACTTATGATTCAGTTAATCCATTAAATGTTGATCTTTAGTTAGTGCATCAGAACTTCATTAACCACATGAACAGTAAGCTGGTGTATTAAAAACAGAACAGATCATCACAAACAAGAGACACACATGAACACCATGATATAAGTTGGAAACCCAATGTGGGTGAAAACCACCTGCCGCAAGTCGTCTCTATCTTCATTTAATAAGAAGCTTCATTTTACAATATTTTTGTACTGGTGCAATCTTATACCAGTACACAGGCTTCTACCTGTAGAAGGCTACAACCTTCTCTCGTTCTCCAGACTCTCCTGAAAGGGAGCTACAACCCCCTTAGCTCTTGTACTAGCCGATCCATTTACTAGTACGTAGGTGGCGGCCTACTGAAATGCTCCAAGATTTACTCGTTCTCCAGCTACTACTCGAAGGGAGCTACCACCCCCTTTGCTCTTGTACTAGTTGATGTATTAGTACATAGGTGCTGACCTACAGAAGGTTATAACCTTCTCTTTCTTCCTCCAGGTACCACGTTTCATAAATTTTCATACTGGATACTCATGGAACAGAACATCATAATCTAAAGCCACGTTTCATCCAATTTTCATACTGGACCCATATACTATATTGAAGCACAAAAAAAATCATCATTGCAAAACACCCATCAACTACTCCTGCATCATCAATATATGAATCATTGAAACACTGAAACCCTGTCAACAACATAGTCACCAGAACACAGAACAGAAAACAGAAATCTGCAACAATAACCAGGTCCAACTGCAACTTCAAATATCATATCTCATAATGTATATGCTACTATGAAGAACCAAACCAGCGTACATATGCGCTTTCACCAAAGTCAACCCGCGTACAGATATGCAAATACTTACTCATAACTTTGCAGCTATTCCAGACATCATCCATACCCAGATAATAACGTTCGTACACTAAAACGTGCGTTACTAATTCAGATCTAGTCTATCCATAATCAAACCATATAATGATAAATATTCCAAGCCTTAAGATCTCGATCCATCGTTCATCGTCATCCACATGAGTGCATCCTTGGTTTAGATCAATCTAAGTATCACAAACCGATGACTAGCATACTAGATCTCACACTTCATCAGATATTCAATCCTTGCATGTTTGCCCACTTGGCCTAATGATCTTCTCCTTATTTAGTTTTAGGTCCTACTCAATACTATGGTCCAAAACCATTGATAACCAATACTAGGGACCCAATACCTGGGTTCAACACTTTGGACGCAATACCAAGGACCAAAACCATAGGTCTAAATACCACGGACCCAAAAATAAGCTTTTCCACATGTACGCGCTTTTTCGTGCATGGAAGTGCGTGCATACGCATACGCTACTTTTGATCAGCAATCACGCGTGTATACAATGCTTTGTATATAGTGAAACTGCGTGTATAACCTATGTGTATACCCTTCTTGGAATATAGAGAACCTGCGTATATACGCGACTTGGTACATAGTGAACCTGTGTATAACTTGCCTGTATACCCTACTTGGTATATAGTGAACCTGCATATATACTCTAAGCCTACATATATACTCTTCTTTCTTCATTCTTTGTAGTCTAATCATCAATTCTTTGCTACTGATCTGCTGCACTATGATCTGTCATCTGTGTGAGTTTCCATCAAGGACAACACTTGTATCATAATGCCAACAATATGTAATTAGTGGACATGGGAATCAAGTTGAAAATAAAGAAGCAAGGGACAAATATGTTTTATCATTGAAGAGAGTGATTCTGGGATTTTAATAAAGTTAAGAACTGATGTAAACCAAGCTTCACCAAAGATTGTGTAGCTATTGCCTTTGCAGTGAAATTGTAGGACTATTTAATTTTCCTACCTCATAATGTGTGGGTTTTGACATTTGCGTGAATGGCAATTGTGTGGAGTTGGGTGAATGGAAACAACTCTTTTTGAAGATTCAGTGTTTTTTTTAGAATTGCAGAGAATGTATGTTTGATGGAGATCAGACTTTGAATCCGAAAGATGATCGCACATGATTACCATGGAACTATGTTTTTGAGATTGGAGATGACTTTATGAAAGGGATATAAATGTAAGTGTCCAAAAATTTTGTAATTTGGAGCAATAAGTGATTTGTGGAGTGATAAGAATTGATTTTTCTTTATCCCTAAGTTTGATGTGATCGATTTTTCGAAAGAAATCTCATTGTTGTAGGAAGTTGAGTCAGTTTTTGAACCCATTTGCTTCAAAAATTTGCGAGCATGAGATTCTCATTGTTTGAGAGAGCTTCAGGGGCAATGTTGTCAAAGATGAAATATTGATGATATTAATACTTAATAAATACATTATTTGTGGTGTTGATGTGTTCTAGATCCGCTTGAAATTGAATTTGCAAATCTTAGGTACACCATGTGTATGTTTGTGATGCTGAGTATTTCTATTTCTTCATGTTTTTGCTTATGATTCCTGTCTAGTTTTGACATGTGAATGATCTCATTTCATGCAAACATAAAATACAATGCTAACAAGCACAACACTTGTAATGAAATAGCTGCAAGGAAGGATAATTAAGTTCAACACATGCATTTGCATCACTACAACAGATAATCAAAGTTTTTACCATTGGCATTCTACCTCAACAAACAAATTCACTCAATACAATCAAGTTCATGAATCCGCAAACTCCAGCATTTCAAAGCAAAGTCTGCATCACTAAAATCAAGTTAATGAATTTGTAAACTTCAACGTTTTAGAGCACAATCTACATCAACATTATTGAACTTGTAATCAAACTCAAATTACATTGAATTGTAAGGGTGCATTCTCGGTTGAAACCGACATCAAGTCTTGAATTAAGTCAAATTGAATTCATTGTAGTTAGTCATTAAATAATTAAGCGCTTTTTGGGTGCATTTTCAACAGTGTTCGACAACCTTCCTTTAAGTAGAATCAAGTGAATGCACGAATTTTAACTCTAAAGCAAACAAGAAACAAGTTCACATCTCCTGCAAGCAATGTGAGTATTCATTCAAGAAATTTGTGTCAAAATAGTACAAAGTTCAAACCTTCAAGAAAGCAAGAGTGAAGATCATTGAAGCAACCATCAAAGCAACCAAACAAGTTCAACTCTAACACCAATCAAGAAAATTGAGATCAACATCAAGCGAGCGTGGCTATTCCTTCAAGTGAGCATGAAGTCATCAAGTAAGGCAAGTGAGCATTCATGCAAACACGATCGTCATCAAGCGAGCGTGAATTCTAGAG
Organism: Pinus tabuliformis; assembly: GCA_031772625.1. Classification (NCBI taxonomy): domain Eukaryota; kingdom Viridiplantae; phylum Streptophyta; class Pinopsida; order Pinales; family Pinaceae; genus Pinus; species Pinus tabuliformis. Next base: position 958,880,641 of record CM062811.1, read on the forward strand.
TTTAAGAAAGAAAGTTCTACAACTCTAGCAATTGTTCCCAGCAAGTGAAATAAGCAACAAATCAAGCGAGCATGCCATTCAAGTCCCATAGCGAGAGTTCACAGCACGACATCTACGACAAGAGAGCCTGATTTCATGTGAGAAAGTTTAGATGGCGCAACATATTCAATTGTTAAACATTTTTCATAGTTTGATCATCTCCGGTGATGAAGATATGGTGCACATCAGCAAAGAAACTCTTGTTGATATTTCACGGTATCTATGACAAACACATGAAACCATTAAGTTTGCTCAACTAGAGTTGCAACTTAAAAGGAATGAATTTCAAGAAAAGAGTGATACTTTCAAGTCTTTGAACTATCCAAATGATAAGTAATTCATCCCAACAACTTCAAGTGTCGAAGTTGTTCCAGTTCAAATTTCCTCCAAACCCATCATCAATTCCTGGGAAGAAATTCAAAATAACAAGAATCAATGAGGCTTAGGATATGTCACTGATGACACCAACTTACCTATCCCAGATTATTCCAAGCCAATTAAGTTTTTTAGTGCAGGATTTCTTGCATAACTCACCTCTGCAGGTTCTGAGAAAGTTGTAGAGAAATAGAATTGCACGCAGCCTGAAGTTCAAGTCCAACTGAAATGTTCCCATTTTCAAAGAACTGGTCATATGGAAGACCAGTGCTTTGATCCCCATCCTTGTCGCCATTGTGGCAAGCCCAATCATTCCTCAGAAAATGTCACAACCAACAAAAATCAACTAGATTGAAGATACATTATGAATGGGCCAATCCTTTGGAATAATCATCCACAGTCCAAAGATTGTCTCAGTTTTACAATCGACTACAATCACACATAGTGCAGCCAATAATGAACTGATGATGGTACTCTCATGTAGTTGAACGTGGGAGTACAACAGTGAAACTCTTTGACACCTAAAGGGGGGGAGTTCAGATATATTTTGGAGAAGATTGTCTCTCCTTTCAGCTGGAAAAGGGGGGGAAATGTCAATGAAATTAACAGGTGGTTGTGATACTAAACGTTTCGACAACATCAGTGAAGTAGCTACTTGGCATCTTCATCAGCCAGTGGGCATTTTTTCTTCAGCAGTGAGCATCAGTAAATTTGCCAGTGGGAGATCGATAGGAAAAGCAGCAATGAGCAGCTTTCATCATAGAAAAAGAAACATTGAGTTTTTTTTTGACATCATTAGCTAGTGGGTGATCATCATCAACAAATACACCATTGGGCATTCATCAAATTGTGTCAGTGGACAATGGATGTTGTTTTCAAGAAAAGGATGGTTGGATCCTTTTGCAGCTTGGCACATGATGGAGTTGTCAAGCGACATTCAGAGAAGAATCAAGCATGCCGCTGATTCATGTTCTCTTCAGATTTGAGTTATTTCCAGCATCCATTATTGGCAAGTTTTTAGGCAGTGTTTTCTTGAGGAGCAACTTGAAAACTTAGCAGATGGTTCCTTCCCTTTTTCAATTTATCATTGGGGGGGAATGTTAGCCTCACTCTCTTATTAAATTAATTATAAATCCAAATATTTAATTAAATAAATTAAATCAAGAGAATTAGGAGTTAGTTCCTCAAAATAGGGAGTTTAGTTAGGAGGAGAGATTCTCTCCAACTAGTTCTCCTAAGTTAGTGTGTAGTTGAGAAATTGTCTCAACCATAGTGTCCAAGATAGACGTACTATCTTGAGACCAACATCCTCATGTATTTATTTGTACTATTATCAATATTTGTACATTGGATTGATTAATAATGAGAATGTGAGGAATGCTGAAGGCTCTCTGCCTTTTCCGCCAATATTTTGTGTCTGGTTTTTATGTGTGTTTTCTATAATCTGTTTGAGTTAATTTCATTTTTTCAATATATTATTAATAACATGTAAATTTCAATATTAAATTTAACGATATTTAATTAATAATATTAATATTATTAATGATATTCATATATTGGCATATTAATATTAATATTTATTAACATTTATATATTGGTATATTAATTAAAGTAATAATACATAATTAAAAAATACTTAATACATAATTAGTATAGTAAACCACATTAATAGAACATAGTCAAATATGAGTACATTCACATTTGGTCAACCTATATTTATCTTATTTGATAATAGCAAACCTTAATTCCCTCAAAACCCTCTTCAATCACTATATCATCAATTAATTAATGAATTATATTTCAATGTTAACACAATGTTTGAATTAATTAAAACAATTAAAAATGATTAAAAACATTAAAAAATTACTTAAAACATTAATTAAAATATTTAATAATAATAATTGAAACCTTTATAAATATATATTAATATTAATTAATAACACTATTAGTTTATTAGCATTGATATATTAAGTAAAATATTAATGTATAATTAAAATAAAAATTACTTCGGACATAATTATTATAGTCAATTACATTAGTCAAACATAGCCAAATATAATCACATTAAGACTTAGTCAACTTTATATTTACCACAATAATCAACGTTGTTCACTCAAAATAGTCCTTAGTTAATATAACATTAATTAGCATTAATTAATCAAAACATACCATTCATAAGATTAATTAAAACATTAAAATGTTAATAACATGAATTATAATATTAATCATGTTACATTTTTAATAACATTAATTATAAATTAATCATATTAATTATATTATTGGGTAATTTATAATACCAATACCATGAGCATCTTTTAAAAAAATAATATTATTAATCACAATATATTTTTGAAATTGTTATCTTAATAACATTAATATTATTAGTAACATTTAAATTTCAATATTAAATTTAATATTAAATCTAACAACCTTTAATTATTAAAATTAATATTATTAATAACATTCATTATTACTATAAAATAATATTAACATTTATATCAATAAAGAATATTAAAAATATTTGGTATTAAAAATAATGATAATAAATTTTAATTTATTAATATTATTACTATTAATATTACTTAATAAGTTTTAATGTTTGGTTTATTAAAATTAATAATATTTTGATATTAATTTTATTATTGATATTAATATTAATATCAATAATTTTAAATAATATTAATAATCGTAATTGTTAATAACAATATTAATAATATCATCAATAACATTATTGATAATTATTAATAAAAAAAACTTTAAATACTATTAACATAATATTGATAAATAATACTAACAACATTTAGTACTAATAGTAATTATAATAAAAAATTATTATTATTATATTGATATTAATATCATTAACATTCATAACATTGAATATTAATTAGTTTTAGTATTATTATTAATGTTCATATTTATATATATTTGTTTTAACATTAATTATTAATATTAATAACATTAAATAATTATAGTTTATTTTGGTCAAACGTTAACTATGTTTAATAATTGTTAGTTATGGTCAACCATGCTCAACCATGGTAATCATGGTCAATCATGATCAATGATCATGGTCACATTGTGACAAAGATTATCTCTTCGTCTAACGTCACATTATGATAATGGTGGTCATTTGTGGTCAACCATGGTCCAACTTTGCATTTTGATAAAGATTGTCTCTTTATGAAAATCAACCATGGTCAATCATAGTCAAACATTGCATTGTGACAAAGATTGTCTCAATATGAAAATCACTCATGGTCAACCATGGTCCAACAATGCATTGTTACAAAGATTGTGTCAATATGAAAATGAGTGATGGTCAACCATGTTTATCCTAGGGTTTATAATATTAAACCCTTGGGTTTAGTATTATTCCTTTTGTTTTATAATCCCTTGGGTTTTTAATGTTAATCCCTTGTGTTTATTACTCCCTTTGGTTTATAATATCAATTCCCTAGGTTTATTAATCTGAGGGTTCATATTCCCAAGGTATAATATTATTTATATCGTTTATAAAATTGATCCTAGTGTTTAATATAAATCCCTTGGGTTTATAATCATAGTCAACCATGGTCAATCATTGTTAATCATCAACAATAGCTATGGTCACATTGTGACAAAGATCGTCTCATGGTCCAACATCACATTGTCACAACCATGGTCACCAATGGTCGAACGTCGCATTGTGACAAAGCTTGCCAATATTTAAATCAACCATGGTTAACCATGTTCAACGACGGTTAATCATGGTCAACCATTGTCCAACGTCACATTTTGACAAATATTCTTTCAATATGAAAATAAATCATGGTGAACCATGGTCCAACATCGCATTGTGACAAATATTTTCTCAATATGAAAATCAATCATGGTCAACCATGTTTGTTTTAGGCTTTATAATATTTATCTTAGGGTTTATATACCTTGGGCTTACAATATTAATCCTATGAAATTTTATTATTAATCCCTTTTTCTTATTAAAGCCTTGTGTTTATAATATCAATCCCTTGGGTTTATTAATCTAATGGTTTATATTCCTAGGGTAGAATATTATGATAAGGTTTCTATAGTAATGCTAAGGTTTTGATATAACTCCCTCCGGTTTATAACACATTGCATTTATAATATAAATTCTTAGGTTTTACAATATTCATCATAAGGTTTATATTCCTATGGGTCAATATTAAGCCTATGGTTTAGAATATTAATCCCTTGGATTTAAAATTATTCCCTTAGGTTTATAATATTAATTTCTCGTGTTTAAAATTATTCCCCTCAGTCTATAATCCATTGATTTTATAATATTAATACCTTAGTTTTATAATTTCCTAGGGTTTACAATATTAATACCCTGGGTTTATTAGTTTGAGGAAATGGTCGAACATCACATTGTGACAAAGCTTGTCAATATTGAAATCAACCATGGTCAACTATGGTCCAACGTGACATTGTGACAAAGATTCTTTCAATATGAAAATCAATCATGGTCAACCATGGTCCAACATCGCATTGTGAAAAATATTGTCTCAATATGAAAATCAACCATGGTCAACCATGTTTGTTTTAGGGTTTATAATATTTATCTCACAGTTTATATACCTTGGGTTAACAATATTAATCCTTTGTATTTTCAGTATTAATCTTTTTTTTAATTAATGCATTGTGTTTTTAATAACAATCTCTTGGGTTTATTATCCTAAGTGTTCATATTCCTAAGGAAGAATACTATGATAGAGTTTATATATTAATCATCAGATTTAATATAAATCTCTTGTGTTTATAATCCATTGGGTTTATAATATAAATTCTTAGGGTTTATAATATTAATCATAGGGTTTATATTCCTAGGGTTTACAATATTAATCCCTTGGGTTTATGAGTTTTAGGGTTTATATTCCTAGAGTTTAATATTATTCACTTGGGTTTAAAATTATTCCCTTAGGTTTATAATATTAATTCCTTGGGTTTAAAATTATTCCCCTCGTTTTATGATCCATTAATTTTATAATATTAATCCCTTAGGTTTATAAATTCCTAGGGTTTACATTCATAGGGTTTAATATTAAGCCTAGAGTTTACAATATTAATCCCTTGGGTTTATAAATTTTAGGAAATGATCCAACGTTGCATCATGACAAAGCTTGTCAATATTAAAATCAACCATGCTACAAGGTCACATTGCGACAAAGATTCTTCCAATATGAAAATAAATAATGGCTAACCATGGTCCAATATCGCATTGTGATAAATATTGTATCAATATGAAAATTAACCATGGTCAACCATTTTTTTTAGGGTTTATAATATTTATCTTAGGTTTTATATACGTTGGGTTTACAATATTGATCCTTTGTATTTTCAGTATTAATCATGTTTTTTATTAATTTCTTGTGTTTATAATATCAATCCCTTGGGTTTATTAATCTAAGGGTTCATATTCCTACGGTAGAATATTATGATATGGTTTATATATTAATCCTAAGGTTCAGTATAAATATGCTATTTTTATAATCCATTATGTTTATAAGATAAATTCTTAGGTTTTATAATATTAATCATAGGGTTTATATTCATATGATTTAATATTAAGCCTAGGGTTTACAATATTAAACGTGTGGGCTTATGATTTTTAGGGTTTATCTTCCAAGGGTTTAATACTATTCCCTTGGGTTTAAAATTATTCCTTTAGGTTTATAATATTAATCCCTTAGGTTTATAAATTCGTACGGTTTACATTCCTAGGGCTTAATATTAAGCCTACAGTTTACAATATTAATCTATTGGGTTTATTAGTTTTAGGGTTTATATTCGTACGGTTTAATATTATTCCCTTGGGTCTACAATTATTCTCTTAAGTTTAACATATTAATCCCTTGAGTTTAAAATTATTCCCCTTGCCTTATAATCCATTGGCTTTATAATATTAATCCCTTAGGTTTATAAATTTCTTGGACTTGGAGTACTAATATCTTAGGTTTATAATATTAATCATAAGGTTTATAACGTTAAACTTAGGGTTTATATTCCTAGGATTTAATAATAATCGTAAGCTCTAATGTTATTCCCTTGGGTTTATAATCCTTTGGGTTTTTAATATTAACTCAATGGGTTTATTAATATCTTAGGTTTATAATATTAATCATATGGTCTATATTCTAAGGGTTTCATATTAAGCCTATGGTTTATAACATTAATCATAGGGTTTAATATTAATCCCTTTAGTTAATAATCCTTGGGTTTATAATATTAATCACTCTGGTTCATTAACTGTAGTGTTTATGTTCCTAGGATTTAATATTGAACCTAATGTTTAATGTTATGTCAACCATGGTTCAACGTTGCATTGTGTAAAAGATTGTCAATATTAAAACCATGCATAGTCAATGATGGCCAACCATGGTTGATTATGAAAATCCATCATATGAAAATGATTATTTCAATATGAAAATCAATCATAGTCAACCATGTTCCAATATTGCATTACGATAAATATTGTCTCAATATGAAAATCAATCATGGTAAGCTATGTTTATTTTAGGGTTTATAACATTTACTTTAAGGTTTATATACCTTGGGTTTACAATATTAATCCTTTGGGTTTTTCGGTTTCTAATATTAATCCCTTTTTTTATTAGTGCCTTGGGTTTATAATATCAATACCTTGGGTTTATTAATATAAGGGCTCATACTATTATGGTATAATATTATGATAGGGTTTATATATCAATCCTATGGTTTAATATAATTCCCTTGTGTTTATAATCCATTAGGTCTATAATATAAATTCTTTAGGTATATAATATTGATCATAGGATTTAATATTAAGCCTAAGTTTTACAATATTAATCCCTTGGGTATATTAATTTTAGGGTTTAATATTCATCCTAGGGTTTAATATTATTTCCTTGGGTTTAAAATTATTCCCTTAGGTTTATAATATTACTCGCTTAGATTTATAATACTAATCCGTTAGGTTTATAAATTCCTTGGATTTATAGAATTAATCGCTTGGGTTTATAATATTAATTCTAAGGTTTTCAATATTAATCTTACGGTTTATATTCCTAGGGTTTTATATTAATCGCAGACTCTAATGTTATTCCCTTGGGTTTATAATTCCTCTCATTTTTAATATTAATCAAATCGGTTTATTAATTTCTTAGGTTTATAATATCAATCCTAGTGTTTCTAATATTAATCATAGGGTTTATATTTTGAAGGTTTAATATTTCTTTTTATAGAGTGGATTTGGCAATAGGGGTAGCTTTGTGACTCGTGTTACACGGGGTCAATTCTGACTGCTACTTATATAACCACTGGGAGCGGCGCCCGCCCCTCTCCACAACGTCGGGTTAGTTCGGGGGAATTGAACTTGTGACCTTCAGTACGGAGCCCACCTTTCCAATGAACTTCACCGCAATGCGATTACCAACTCGCCTACCCCCGTGGGGCTTGAAGGTTTAATATTAATCCTATGGTTTATAATATTAATCTCATGGTTTAATATTAATCTCTTCAGTTTATAATCTCGTGGGTTTATAATATTTATCACTTGGGTTTTTAATATTAATGTCTTTTGTTTGTAATATGAATCCCTTGGGTTTATTAATCTAAGGGTTCATATTCCTAGGGTAGAATATTATGATAGGTTTTATATATTAATCCTAAGGTTTATGTTGGACACCTAATCCTAAAGGGTTAGTGTGGAAGCCGAAAAGACTAAGCAGTCCAAGAGACCTTGGGATCTGAAACCCAAGAGTCACAACATTGTATTATAAATGTACATCTCCTGTTAATAAAAAATGAACTCACATGATTTATCTTTCATATCTTTTGTGCTGTCCATGTGTGTTTAACATGGTATCAGAGCCACTTGTTTTTCTGTGGCCTGTTATGTGCATGTCAGTCCTGCACCTCTGCCCATAATTCTGTGTCTGAGCTACTCATACCTAAGCGCTGCCTCTGTCATGCATTTCATTCTCTGCCCTGACACTGCGCCCTCTACCCTGCTGAATGTGCAATACACCTGAGTGTTGATGAATGCATAGAAGCGTTGTTACTGGTGCATTTTTTACTGCCTCTCTACGCATGAATACTGGTGCCTGACAGGGTGACAGTGAATGGTATTAAACGCTGCCCTCTCTCATGCTGCTGACCTGATTCGAAACGCTCCTCTCTGCCATATGGTATTTTTAGTATGCTATCCCTATGCATGCGCTTCTCTATCCTGTCAGATAATAGTTCACGCCTTTGAAACAGTCTATTCGGCTTGGTAATTTCGCAGGAGGATATGCCTTGCAATGTCTGAAGGCTTTCAGTTTCTGCGGGTTAAAATTATTTGTTTCCACAAACAGTAACCGTTTATTGTGAAGATCTAATCGAGTTTTGGTTGTAAGCATTCTTCAGCATAATTTGTCATTTGCAGGAGTACAGGATTCTTATTATTCTCAAGAGGGCTGAGTATCCCTTCAATTCTGAAGCAGAACAAAAAGGTGATGAATTTATCCATCTTCAGATTGAATTAGCAAGTGTGGGAGGCAAAACTATAGAGGGTCAATTAGCAAGTGTGGGAGGCAGAACTGTAGAGGGTCAAATTTGTCTTTTGTTGCAAAGGCCAAGTGGGTTTTCTATTGTGCCATCCGCCCAGCATATAGTCGAGAAATCCCAGATCCTTTTAGATATGAAGCAGATGTCGATTACTTGAAGAGATGATGGATTTTGAAGTTGAAGGCATTGATTTATAAAGGGGCCAAGTTAGTCTTTCAAGAGGGCCAAATTCATTTTGCTTGGATGGTCGATTTCTGCTCAAGAAGAAATACAAATTTTCCAGCAAAAGGATCCAAATCAGAAGCTTGTTATTTTGGGTGGAGAACAAAATTATCTTTGGTATCTTTCAGGAATTCTAAATCAGTTTTAAAGAGGACGAATTCTTATTATCAGAGGCTGAGTTTATTTTATGTGCAGACCTTATCTCTGCCAAGGACGAATTCATCTTTCCAGAGGAGACCGTGACTTCTATATTAGCATATCCTAGAGTAGACAGCGCAGAATAAACAGCATGAACCTGTGCATATAACATGTTGTTATAATTAACATTATTGTTCGGGTCAATAACACCTGTATTTGGTTCGAATAATACATAAGGCAGGGATATCTGGCTGGGGTCACCCTTGTATGCAAAATATGGATAAGCATTTATGAAGAAAGGAGAACCAATCTGAGACAACAAATCCAAAAGTGGTTTCATTAGGCTCTTCACGTTTGATGCAAAGGAACCAGCAGACGGTGGAAATGAATTCCCAGGTACAACAAGAGAATGGGGAGTGGTAACTTTAATATTCATGTCTGCACCGATGCTGACAAGGGCCGAATGGATGTTTTTCATTGCGGGAATCAGGTTTGCCATTAACTGCGTGTCAGTTCCTATGTAAACCTCGCCTGTGATCTTTGTGGCTGAAGACCCACTACTAGTTCCGGTGGTGCCAAGTCATCTGCGACTTGTCCATAGTTGATTCCTGTTGTGGAGGAACTTATTTTTGACTGAGTGTTTGAAAGAACCAATCCAGACAGAAAAATCAGAACACACAACAAGCTCGTTCCGAGGCCTGCTCTGCCCATTTCTGAAGCTCCCTGTGCTTATCAACTGCATTACAGATCCAGTTGATTGAGGATCATTTCGTATTACCTTGTGTGCCTCGTCAACCAGTATCACTTCATAATACTTGTAGGTGGAGTCTTGATTGATCCAGTAAGAGTTCAAAACTCTCAATACTCCCAGAGTTCAAAACTCTCAATACTCCCAGCTTTCGTCCAGCTCTCTCTTAAACTCAGAGGATTCAATTCGTCGTTTTGCAAAGGCCTGAATGCTTGCGGGAGTTGCCTCAAGACTTCCGCAGCGCACCGACTGAGACGAATTGCTCAGGAGACCAAATTTTTTGTGGATCCACAGTTCAGGTCGTTCGAAGAACAATATCTCTGCATTGACCTGCTCATATCCCTGAGCAAGAAAATATAAAGCGCCACAAACCTTATCTGCAACATTTGGAGCATCTTTAATGCTTTCCAACAGTGCCGCAACAATGGATTGAAGGTTTGCCGGAGTAATCACCGGGGACTGGACAGTGGGGCCATGCAAGAACTCAAAGATTCTACCAAGAGTCCAAGCTGAGGTATCTTTTACTTGATTGTTCTCATCTTTCAACTTTCAAGGCGTAAAGTATAAAATTCAATACCATATTGACAAGCGGTGCGAGTTTTTCCAAGGACGGTCCTTCAATAATAGACCCAAAAGCATAGGCCGAGCTTCTGTATAATCACCTGCAATACACCGCATAATAATGCCTGAGGATCACCTGCTTGCTTAGCCCGAGCCATATTTTCAAATTCAGGCCCATTCTTATATAAACTCTTCCTGAGTTGAGCTCTGTAGTTTAATCTACCACCAGATCCGATTTGGTGATTCCGCCGACGGTTCTTGAGGTTCTTGGAAGAGCACAAATATTTTCTTACAGGCATAACCTTCCTTCATTCTGCGGTGGGAATTGCATTTTCCACTAGATTTAAGGTAGTCTGGAGTTTGACTCACTACAGCTCTAAAAATATTTAGTGATTCGAATCGTTACCTTACAGGCCTGCAAATTCCGCGGAGCTCGAGGTCGAGCTTCTCGCAATTATTACTGCATGTATTTGGAATGTCCTAGATTCTGTCGTGTATCGGTGTTCACTGCGGTTTAAATTTGCTTCCAGAAGCCTTGAAGAAGAATTTACAACAGTCTTGAGAAAGCCTCTCAAAGCCATTTTGAGCAGACCTTGGAGTATCATCCTAGAGCACATTGTGAAGCACTTGAAGAATTGATTGGTGCAGAACTTGAGCAACTTATTGAAGATACCTTGAACTATCAGCTGCTAAATTTCTTGAAGTAATTTGTTGGTTGTTTTTTCTCTTTAAGCTATAGGGCTTTCTTGTGTAACTTGAAGATATTTAGCAGCTTACATTTTTCTGTGGGATTTGGAGTTTTTTTTAAGGTGTAGAAAAATGGCTAAGCTTGAAAGAATATTAGAGTTATTGAGAACTCTAATCATGTCCACTTCTAACAGCACAGTCAAAATTAACAAAGCCTCTCTTTCAGACATTCAAACTTGTCTGCAATATGCACAAGAAAAGATAGAGTTTTTGCAGCTTGAATCACAACTGCAGCAGGAAGAATTACAGCAGTGGAGTCATCATTCTGAACCTGTTTCTGTTCAGAGGATTGAAACAGACTCCCATAAACAGCAAGTCAATAATGTTACCATTCATTCAAATAAAGCAGCAGTTGTACATGCAGATGCATAAACTCAGTCTGCACTTCCCAAGCCCATCATCAGACCTTGGGAACAGCTTGTCCACAACAAGCACAGAACTGGTCTTGGATATGATAAGGACTTGTCCTTTCATATTCTAGACTACTCAAAGCCCATTCAGTTTCAGAGTGCTCGATTCATTCATGACAGTTCACCTGCTCCTTATGACAGTTCAGCTTCAGCTGTTCTAGACTCTGCCCCTCTTCCACAGCAACAACAACAACAACAGATTGTGAAATGCCAACACTGTGATCGAGTTGGCCATTTGAAAGATCACTGTTTTGATCTTCATCCATGTAAGCACTGTCATAAAACCAGTCATTCTTCACACAGATGCTTCAGAAATAAACGTCCTGCAAGAACAAAGATTCATCTTGGATGGATCGCTTCTTGGCAATGGGCATCAACAGCCAAGAAGATATTCCAAACACATGTCAGAACTTGTTCCAGAGTATTGAACAGTCTTGCAGTTGAGTTTTCTCCATCATCTCACCTTGTATCTGACAGGGGGGGAAATGATGGTCATCTACAAGCTTCAAAGTCACATCAAGCGAGCCTGAGCCACAACCTGCCACACCAGTTTCAGAGTTGTAGCCAGAGACAAGATGCCTGAACATGCCTTCAGTTGGCAATTTGGGACACTTCCTCTAGCAGAAGACTCCAGCTTCTTGCCAGTTTTGGAAGAGCTCCAGGAATCGCAGAGTTGTTGGTCATCCTTAAACCATCACAGATTAAGAACACTTCCTCTAGCAGAAGACACCATCTTCTTGCCAGTTTTGGAAGAGTTCCAGGAATTGCATTAAGCATTCCAGAGTTGTTGGTCATCCTTAAACCATCACAGATTAAGAACACTTCCTCTAGCAGAAGACTTCAGCTTCTTGCCAGTTTTGGAAGAGTTCCAGGAACTGCACTAAGCGTTCCACTGTTGGTGGTCATCCTTAAACCACTGCCCTTTATACCAACATTTCATAGAGCACATTCAGCCTAGTGCTGCCACTCTCTTCTTGGACTCATACATAACCCTTCGGATTAAGGGGGGGAATGTTGGACACCTAATCCTAAAGGGTTAGTGTGGAAGCCGAAAAGACTAAGCAGTCCAAGAGACCTTGGGATCTGAAACCCAAGAGTCACAACATTGTATTATAAATGTACATCTCCTGTTAATAAAAAATGAACTCACATGATTTATCTTTCATATCTTTTGTGCTGTCCATGTGTGTTTAACAGTTTAATATAAATCCCTTGGGTTTATAATATATATCCTTAGGGTTTATACTATTAAGCTTAGAGTTTATACTACTAGGGGTTAATATTAATCCTAGGGTTTACAATATAAATCCATTAGGTTTATGAGTTTTAGAGCTTATATTCCTAGTGTTTAATATTATTCCCTTGGGTTTAAAATTATTCCCCTTGATTTATAGTCCATTGAGTTTATAAGATTAATTCCTTGTGTTTGTAAATTCTTAGGGTTTACATTCCTAAGTTTTAATATTAAGCCTAGGGTTTACAATATTAAGCCCTTGGGTTTATTATTTTTAGGGTTTACATCCCTAGGGTTTAATAATATTCCCTTGAGTTTAAAATTATTCCCTTACATTTATAATTTTAATCGCTTGGGTTTAAAATTATTCACTTAGGACTATAATATTAACTCCTTAGTTTTAAAATTATTCCCCTTGATTTATAATCGATTGAGTTTATAATATTAATCCCTTAGGTTTATAAATTTATTGGATTTATACTTTTAATCTCTTGGGTTTATAATATTAATATTAAGGTTTATAATATTAATCTTAGGGTTTATATTCCAAGGGTTTAATATTAATCGTATACTCTAATGTTATTCCCTGGGTTTATAATCCCTTGGGTTTTCAATATTAATCCAGTGAGTTTATTAATATCTTAGGTTTATAATATTGATCCTAGGATTTCTAATATTTTTCATAGAGTTTATATTATAAGGGTTTAATATGGAGTCTATGGTATATAATATTAATCTTAGGGTTTAATATTAATCCCTTTAGTTTATAATCCCTTGGGTTTATAATATTAATCCCTTCAGTTTATTAATCTTATTGCTTATGTTCCTAGGATTTAATATTAAACCTAAGCTTTAATGTTATGTCAACCATGGTCCAACATCACGAAAAAGATTGTCAATATTAAAACCAACCATCGTCGATCATGGTCAACCATGGTGCAACATTGCATTATGATAAATGTTGTCTCAATATGAAAATAAATCATGATAAACCATGTTTGTTTTATGGTTTAGAATATTTACCTTAAGGTTTATATACCTTTGGTTTACAATATTAATCCTTGGGTTTTTTCTACTTTTTGTATTAATCCCTTGTTTCTATTAGTGCCTTGAGTTTATAAAATCAATTGCTTGGGTTTATTAATCTAACATATCATATTTTTATGGTATAATATTATGATAGGGTTTATATACTTATCCTAAGGTTTAATATAAATCCATTGGGTTTATAATATAAGTATTTTGGATATGGAATATTAATGATAGGGTTTAATATTAATCCTAGGGTATACAATATTAATCCCTTGGATATATTAGTTTTAGGGTCTAAAATGATTCCCTTGTGTTTACAATTACTCCCATAGGTTTATAATATTAATCCCCTAAGTTTTTGTTAGGATATTCCGACACATAGGATATAGTTAAGTTCAACTTGGTCTAGTGTAGAGTTAGGTATAGAGTTAGGTAAAGTGTGTTTCTTTACCGTTGTACATTTTGTAACTTACAATCTGACGGTCACGATATGTAGTGATCCGACGGTTCACTCTCTCCTCGGTATTACCAACACTTGATCCATGGCTTGACACCCGATTGGTCCATGAGTTCTATTTAAAGCGCATGGAGGGTCATTGTTCGGGTAATCCGTGCATGAGAGAAGCTTATGTAAATTTTCATTCTTTGATTAATAAATTGCTTGTAGTAGCCACGTTGGCGCAGGCCGTGGACTGTTTCCCTCTTTGAGGGTTTTAACCACGTCAAAAATACTGGTGTATTGATCTGTGATCTGGTTGTGAGCGGTGTCCTTTTGGTGTTCTTTCTGAGGAACTTACCTTGTAAATTCCTACATGGTATCAGAGCTATTTGAGGGCCGCGTCCGTTGGTGATCCAAATCTGAAGCCGGTAGAACTGCATGCGGCTGTCGTTTCCTAGATCTATTGTTTCTGACTGCTTTCGGGCCGAGAGGACTGCTCTGTTGCATTCGGAGCATCTGTTCCAGTGAGGAACCCCTTTCGTTTCACGCGAAAAGGTTTCCGGTAGCCCTAGCTGCGTCATTTTTCAGATCGGGAGGGTATACAGTGTTTTTGCAGTTTACTATTATTTTCTCTCTGCTTATTTCGGTTTCGGTTTATTTAGCCTTTTTTTTTAACTGGATCTATACCTTTCATCTCTGCGTATGCTCTTTGCCCTGCGACTCTGTGCGATCTGGGAAAATCAGAAACAGAAAGGAAGGATTTTTCTCATGCGTATGCTCTTTTCCCTGCCCCTTAGTGTGATCTCGGAAAATCAGAAACATTGAGAAAAATATTTAGTTTTCGGCTAAAGCTAACTTTGAGATTTTTTTTAAAATATCTAGTTTTTTTGCTAAAGCTAACTTCGAGCCGCAAGGTTCGTTTTTCTTTGCATATTCGTGTTGGGTTTTGTGTTTTGTGTTTTGTAGAGAAAAAGAGCTTTCTCAAGGCAAGCACGCAAACCAAGCCCCCCTCTCTCTCTCTCTCTCTCTCTCAAATTTTTTGTATAGATCAATTGGTTCAAAGCTATTTTAAGAGAGTAGAGGTCTTGGGTTCAAGTCTCCATTTTGTGGGGGCGGATTTTTTTTCATTCCCGCACATTCGCGCACTTTGCCGGCAACTTCAACAAATTTTTTTCAAAAAGCCATAACTTCTTCATCCGGAAGCCTTTTTCAGAGCCGTTTTTTTTAAAACAGCCTAATTTTTTCGAGATCTATCCATTGGAACACTTACTTTCAGCATCTTCAGCTTCAGTTGTTTTTAAAAAAATGGAAAGTCCATGCCAAGTCATTCTTGACAGCACTAACTACTTCCAATGGATAGCCTACATGGAAGATTTACTTAGAAGTAAAGGTCTCTACAGAATAGCCACAGACCAAGAAAAGAAACCAAAAGATGAAGACAAGGCTGCAAAATGGGAAAATAGACAAGATCAAGCACGTGGTTTGATAGGGATGTCTATTTCTCCTGATCTTAGATTCCATATTGCAGAACTTGAGACTCCTCATGAAGCATTGGAAAAACTCACTAAAGTTTTTGGGATTAAAAATTAAATTAGAGCCCATCAAGTTGAAAATGAGTTGCTTACATTGGATCCTAATAATTTTTCTTGCATTGAAGATTTCTTGTCCAAATTCAAGACCCTTAGATATCTTTTGGAAGGTGTTAAGGTTAAGAAAGAAGATAGTAACCTTATTTATTCCATCCTTACTAAGTTGGGACCAGCCTACTCTGTATTTGTTTCCACCTTCCATTCTACAAGGGAAGCTTTCATTTGTCAAGGAAAAGACTACAAGGCCCCTTCCTTTGACTCTTTTTGTGATTCTTTAATAAGAGAACAAGAAAAACTCTTACACCTTGGTCTCCTTAATCTTGGAAACTCTTCCACGAAAGCGTTAGCCGCCCAACAGCAACCAAATTCAAAGAATCCTAAGAAGTCATATCCTCAAAAGAATGGTCCTAAACCAACTCAGCCTCAAAATGAAAGATCATTTCAGCAAAATGATAAGACCAATAAAAACAAATGGAAGAAGACTGATAGACATTGTAACTTTTGTAATCGAGATGGCCACTTAGAATCTAAATGCTTTAAAAAGATGGAAGCCTTGGAAGCCGCAATGAAGAAACATAACATCCATGTGGAGCATACTTCAACTTCAACTTCCGGAATGGCACTTTCTGCATGTTGTTGTCAATCATCTCAGTCTGGTTATGCATTAAATGTATCTTCTTCCTCTCCTTCTCATGAGTGGCTCATTGATTCTAGAGCCTCTTATCACATGGCCAAAAACCAAGCCATGTTTTCTTCTTTAAATGATTGTAACACCAAAAATATATATGTTGGTGATGATAGATCTCTTAATGTTGTCGGGACTAGAACTGTTCATCTAGACAATGGTCAGTTTAATGATGTATTATGTCTTCCAACCTTATCCTGCAACCTTCTATCTGTATATCAGATAACTCATTCAGGTGAAGGTAAAATTGTTGAATTTTCACCTCATGATGTTGTAATCAAGGATCTAAGAGATCCTAAACAGATTCTAGCTACTGGTATTGCTGATGATTCCACAAGGTTGTATAAGTTTCACAACTTTGGGTCATCAAATCTTCCCTCAGTATTTGTTGCTCATAATGATGAAGTGAGCAAACTTTGGCATGAGCGATTTGGTCACTTAAACTATCACTCCCTCCAGCATCTATGTAAAGAAAATATGGTGACAGGTCTTCCTATGGTATCTTGCAGAGATGGTGTTTGTTCCGGATGTGTACTCGGAAAACATCATCAGGACAGTTTTGACAAACGTGCCTCTTGGCACGCCTCAGCCCCTTTATAGCTTGTGCACAGTGATTTATGTGGTCCACTTCCTGTTGCTTCATTCTCTGGCTGTAAGTATTTCTTAACTTTCATTGATGATTTCTCCAGACGCACTTGGGTATACTTCTTAAAACTCAAGAGCGAAGTATTTAACACTTTTTTGGCCTTCAAAGCCTTTGTTGAAAAACAATCTGGACATCAAATTCTTAAGCTCAGAACTGATAATGGTGGAGAATATGTTAAAAACACATTCATCAACTTTTGCACCGAAAATGGAATTCAAATGCAACATACTGTTCCATACACTCCACAACAAAATGGTGTAGCTGAAAGAAAAAATCGCACCTTAAAGGAAATGGCTAATTGTATGCTGCAATCTAAAGGACTCAGTCTTAGTTTTTGGGCCGAAGCAATTAATTGTGCAAATTATATAATCAATCGCACTCCTACTAAGGTTCTAGAGAATATCACTCCAGAAGAAGCTTGGAGTTCCATTAAACCAGATGTAAGTCACTTTCATGTTTTTGGAAGTGAAGCATGGGCCCATATTCCAGATGAAAAGCATAAAGCTTTAGAACCTAAGAGTGAGAAATTCACTTTTGTTGGATATTCTGAAGATGTAAAAGGTTATAGAATTATTCCATTTAAGTCCAAAAATGTTATCATTAGAAGAGATGTAAAATTTGATGAAAATAAATCAGCCTGCGAGCCTAGTCCGGCGGATGTGCCACCTCTTCCTATCTCTTCTACTTTTGAAAACATTTCTTCTTCAGATGATGAAAGTGAGGATGATAATCCTCCCCCACCTTCTCAGGATCCTCAACTTCCAAGATGGGTCTGTGCTACTCGGGATGCAGCAGGTGATCTTGCCGGTGATCCTACAGATCAGCGACATACACGTTCTCAGTTTGAAAGAGCCTCTTCTTTACTGGCTCAAGCTCCAGTAAATCATGATCTTGACACTTTTGCAGAAGCTTCAGGCCATCCACATTGGGAAGCAGCTATGAATGAAGAATATCATTCATTGTTGGCAAATGATACATGGGATCTTGTTCCTCTACCAAAGGGACGCAAACTTGTTAGATGTAAATGGATTTACAGAACCAAGTATGGACGAGATGGGAAAATTGATAAACATAAAGCTCGTCTTGTTGCTAAGGGCTTTTCACAGGTTGAAGGCATTGACTACACTGAAACCTTCTCCCCTGTTGCCAAAATGAACTCTATCCGCCTTGTTCTTTCCCTTGCTGCCTCTTTAAAATGGGAAGTCCATCAGATGGATGTTAAATCTGCCTTCTTGCATGGGGACTTGCAGGAAGAAATCTATATGGAACAACCCATTGGCTTCATACAAACAGACTCCAGCCTTGTTTGTCGACTTAAGAAATCCCTTTATGGTCTCAAGCAAGCTCCTCGGGCTTGGTATGCCAAAATGGATAGCTTTCTTTTAGAATTTGGCTTTTCTAGGTGTTATTCTGACAATACTGTCTACACCAAGAAAGTGGGCAACTCTCTTATCATCCTTGTTCTTTATGTTGATGATCTTATTCTTACTGGTAGTGATCCCAACCTTATAAACCATGTGAAGTCCAGCCTTAAAAAGAAATTTGAAATGACAGACTTAGGACACTTACACTATTTTCTCGGTCTTCAAGTCTTGCAATCCAAGGAGGGTATTTTCCTTTCCCAGTCCAAGTATGCTTGTGATATTCTTCGTCATTTTCACATGGAAGACTGTAAGCCAGCCCCTTCTCCCTTTCAGTCTGGAGTCAAACTTTCAGTCTCTTGTACTTCTCCTGAAGTTGATGCTACCTTATACCGTCAACTTGTAGGAAAATTCTTGTATTTAACCCATACTCGTCCTGACCTTTCCTTTGATGTTGGCCTTATTGCTCGTTTTATGCAAAACCCCCGTGAAAGTCATTGGAAAGCAGCTAAAAGAATACTTCGTTATGTTCGAGGTAGTGTACAGTTTGGGATTCATTACAGTGCCAAAGCAGCTCCTCTATTAGTTGGTTTCACTGATTCTGATTGGGCTAGTGACCCTGATGATCGGAAGTCTACTGTCGGTTATGTCTTCACTCTTGGTTCAGGACCTATTACATGGGCTTGTAAGAAACAGGCTGCCATTTCTCTTTCGTCAGCAGAAGCAGAGTATCGTGGTGCCATGGAAGCTAGTAAGGAAGCCTTGTGGCTTCGTCATATCCTATCAGAGTTTGGCTTTGAGCAGCAGCATCCAACCACACTTTGGTGTGATAATCAAAGTGCCATTCAGCTATGCAAAGATCCAGTCCAGCATCAGCGCAGCAAACGCATTGAACTACACATGCACTTCATCAGAAAGCTCATTCATGACCATGTTCTTGAAGTGCAATATTGTTCAACAGATGATCGGGTTGCAGACATCTTCACAAATGCTCTCACAGAGGCGAAGTTCACTAAACTTCGATATATGCTTGGAGTTCAGGAAGTTGTCATTAAGGGGGGATAGGCTCTAGTGCCTCCTTCCTTCTCCTATTGTGTCATATTTGTAAATCCTTCAATCCTATCCCAAGTTGTTCTTAAGGGGGGATGTTAGGATATTCCGACACATAGGATATAGTTAAGTTCAACTTGGTCTAGTGTAGAGTTAGGTATAGAGTTAGGTAAAGTGTGTTTCTTTACCGTTGTACATTTTGTAACTTACAATCCGACGGTCACGATATGTAGTGATCCGACGGTTCACTCTCTCCTCGGTATTACCGACACTTGATCCGTGGCTTGACACCCGATTGGTCCATGAGTTCTATTTAAAGCGCATGGAAGGTCATTGTTCGGGTAATTCGTGCATGAGAGAAGCTTATGTAAATTTTCATTCTTTGATTAATAAATTGCCTGTAGTAGCCACGTTGGCGCAGGTCGTGGACTGTTTCCCTCTTTGAGGGTTTTAACCATGTCAAAAATACTGGTGTATTGATCTGTGATTTGGTTGTGAGTGGTGTCCTTTTGGTGTTCTTTCTGAGGAACTTACCCTGTAAATTCCTACAGTTTTTGATATGAATCCCTTAAGTTTATAAATTCCTTGGTTTTAAAGTATTAATATCTTCGGTTTATAATATTAATACTAAGGTTTAT
The DNA here is from genome assembly GCA_031772625.1 of Pinus tabuliformis. Classification (NCBI taxonomy): domain Eukaryota; kingdom Viridiplantae; phylum Streptophyta; class Pinopsida; order Pinales; family Pinaceae; genus Pinus; species Pinus tabuliformis. Next base: position 958,901,102 of record CM062811.1, read on the forward strand.
AATATTAATCTTAGGGTTTGTATTCCTAGGGTTTAATATTAATCCTAAGCTCTAATGTTATTCCCTTGTGTTTATAACATTAATAATTAGTTGGGGTTATTAATCCCTTGGTTTTATAATGTTAATCCCTTTGGTTTATTGATCACTTGTTTTAATAATTCCCAAAGTTTATAATATTAATCGTCTTGTTTATTAATCCAGTAGGCTTTTAATACTAATCCATTGGATTTTTCATATCAATAATCCCTTGGGTTTATTAGTCTCTTTGGTTTATAATATTCATCATTGAGTTTATGCTATCAAGTTTATAATATTTATCTCTTTTACAAATATTAATTATAGTAAATATTTAATAGTTTGTAATTATTAATTATGAATATTAATTTTAGGATTATTAATTTATAATATTAATATTTATACTATTTTGAATTATTAATTATAAATATTTATATTTATATTATATTTATATTTAGGTGATTAATACCAATGTCATATTATCACATTTATAAAATTAATTCTTTGGGTTTATAATAACAAGGTTTATAATGCTAATCTTGGATCTCACACTAGGGTTTATAATCTTGGGTCTATAATATTAATTCCTTGGGTTTATTTCCCCTCGGGTTTATAATATTAAATCTTTGAGTTTTTAACATTGTAGTTTTTAATAATTGATTTATAATATCACATTTATTGTAAGTGTTTGAAATGTTGAATTTTTAATATTGGGTTTACTAATCCTAAATGTTTATAATATTTATCCCTTGGGTTTATAATATTAACGACTTAGGTATATTATTTCCAAGGGTTTATAATATTAATCCCTTGGGTTTATTTTAAATAATTTTAAGGTTTAATATTATTTTAATGCTTATAATTGTAGGGTTTATAATTTTAATCCTAAGGTTTTTAATCTCTTGGATTTATAATATTAATGTTAGGGTTTATAATCAATTTTGTTTTCAATACAAATCTTAGAGTTTAATATTGTTCCCTTAGGTAACATTAATCCCTTGAGTTTATAATATTATTGGACACTCTCGTTTATTAATTTTTATTAATATACTTAATATTATTTATATATAGGTCAATTTTATTAATATTGTGATTATAATATAAGTATACATAAAATATATTAATACGTTAATAATTAAGATAATGGTGCCAAATAAATTGTGATATATATATATATATATATATATATATATATATATATATATAGAGGTATAAATAGTCACATTAACATTATACATCTAATAATTATTAATATTATTCATAAGTGACTATAAGTATATTAACAACATTTATTAATACGATTCATAAATGGCTATAAATATATCAACAACATTTACTAATATAGCTGTATGTGCTTGATATATGCCTATAAACATATATCAATTCCAATGGTAAATATAATTATAGTAGTTATATTAATGATATTAAATATTTAATATCATAATTAAATATTAATACTATATTAAAATTAAATATTTATATATCAATTGTTTATCCTTTTTCTCTGAAGTCCCATGTTTATGATTGTAGAAACCTATGACGCTGACGCTCGTTGCATCATATCAAGTAAGAATTAACTAAAAAATGTACAACAAATCTATTTGTTTGTGACTAGAGATATAACCTTGCAACACCTTCCTCAGGCAATCCTTGATTTTTTAACAACGCTCATAACTCTCGTAAATAATAATTAGAGACACATTGCAGTGAACTAATTTTTCCTTTCTGCAATCCATTCACCGTAAAATTAACAGAATCTCATTTCCATATTTATTCTGGGGCCTACAAACAGAATATTAATTTAAAAAAAAAATTAATATGACTTTCTTTGGTTTTATACTTTCCTTTGTTTTAAAATATAAGTTACTTCAGTTCTTCTGATTTTTTATTTTCTTGAAGGGCATGATCAGAAATGCAATGTCTGTCATTCAATGGAGGAAGAGTTCGTGAGCCTTTCAACAAAAACCATAGGATGAAAATACATTTCCAATCACTCGTATACATAACACTGCAACAGCTTGATAGCGGCTCATTACTTTGGTTTTCTTTTAAGTTTCGTAAAGGAAATTTGGGAAATTTGACTATATTTATTAAAACTCATGATCAAGTTGATAAAAATGTACATTTTAATGGAAAATATAAATAAATATTCTTAAAGAATAATATTACATCTGAGTAATTTATTCATTTTGAACATGACATATTATTTCACCGGATACATAGAAAACCTTGATTATGAAAATAAATAAAGAATATTATTACATTAATTAAGCCTCATTGAACACTTCAAAACGATTATCATACTTCTATAATATACTGATATGATATATACAAATTTCTTATTATACCTTTTGCAATCTCGTCATCTAGTATATCCAATCTATTTATCTATTATACATTTTCTTCTAAATGAGGTAGATTTTTGCTGAAATTTCATCATTTTAAAATTTTACTATTATTGTTCATCATTGTAATTCATTACTACTGCCTCGATACTATTGAAACCCGTTATTCATTCTTAATAGCCAACATATTCTTAATGTGATAATAGCCAATTGAATTATTTAAACTTTCTTCTGTTTGTTAGATTTTAGATATTCTGAAAATCTAATAAAATAACTTCAAAATCTCCTCCAAAGATTCTTTGTTTTTTCCAACACATTGTCGCTATTCCTGTGGTAAATTAACGTATAAACAGTTCAACCTGTTATTCATTCTTAATAATCAAAGTATCAAAATAGTAATGCACAATCGATTGTAACATACTCAAATCTCAAGAAAAATCAAGACTCTCTTGACACTAAGATCAGTCGGCTAAATTAGTAAAGTACAATGGATTATAACCTCCCGAAATCACAAACAAAAACCAAGACTCTCTTACTATATCATTTCAAACAGATTATGCTTTTTGTTATTAATAAAAATAGTTGAATGCGTCTGAAGTCGAAAAATTAATTTGCAGCTTTTCTCTGCCATGGAATCCTGATGTCGATTACAGGATTTTAAAATATAGCAGCAAATTGAATTATTTAACATTTCTTCTCTTCGTAAGATTTTTAGATATTCTCAAAAGCTAGTAAAAAAAATTCAAAATCTCCTCCAGATTAACTTCAAAATCTCTTCAACAAATTTCAACCATTCACTTTGGTTCTCGATTCTCACTTTTAGCAGCTGAGTGGAGTTCACACGACAGTAAAAGCACTGTAATGGCTAGGGTTGAAAGCTTCTTACCAGTATTAGCCACTTTTAGAATTAATCACCCATGGCCAATATGCTCCAAACCACCAATGACGCTCTGTGAGAAATCACTGAAGTACAATAATCAAACTCCAAATTCCAAATTGAAGATTCGAAATTCATAAGGACTGATACGCTCTAACAAAAAATCAAGATTTGCTCGAACATCGTCATAATAAGTGAGGTATTCTATACCGTACAATAATCAAACTCCAAATTCTGAATTCAAGATTCCAAATTCATAAGGGCTGATATGCTCTACCAAAAAATCAAGATTTGCTCGAACATCGTCATAATAAGTGAGGTATTTTATACCGTACATCTCCTAGGTCGCTTCAGAATTTCCCTCGGAGTTTAATTGGCGTTGTTTATTTGAACCCATTTGATGAGCATTTCCATTTTCAACAGTGGCTTTATTATTTTTATTGGTTTAAGTCGTCACTCAATATCATCTTGTTACACAGTGGACAAATAATTGACACATAAAACATAAGCTCTTCTATTGATCATGCAAAATATGATGCTTACTTCATGATCATGCAAAATATGATGCTTACAATAAACTAGGTGAAAGGTATTTAACTTTTTCCAATTAGCTACTCGCCTAATATATCTTGACATGCAACCACATGCAATAAGATACTCAAAGTCCTCTATCACTTAACTCTACTTACTCAAAACTCAAACAATGAACCACTCAGTCAACCGCTCCATCACTCAATCACTCATTTACTCTCTATTTTTAGCTAACTCCACATGGTGGAGTAATTACAATTTCTAACACTCCCCCTTAATTACTACTATGACTCAACATGGTTCAACATGACTTAACTATCACACAAACATGCCTGGTCGTCCATGTTTCTTCTAGGCTTACAATGTGTCAAGACTTTTACAATTTTGCATTTTCTTTTTCTCTTCCTCCAAATTTTAAATCCTCGAAATTGCTTCATTCTCTAATGAACTTTTGTGTTCTATGATTTATTCACTTCTTGTTGTTGCAATATTTTTTGACTTGTGTTGAACTCTTTCTCAAAAACAACTGGATCATGTCTTCAACAACGTCCTCTTCAAATATTCATTCAACTATGGACTACTACGAAAACATTGCATCTTCAAATTGTCTTATTTGCTTTGTTTCTTGTGTTTCATATCCCTCTCTTTCTTTCTGCCATATTTCTTGATAGCATAATTTTATCTTTTCTTGACTCCATTGCTGAAAAATGGTTTCAATTCATTCATCTTTGTCTTCTAAAACATCCATATCGTTCTTTTCATTTTTTTTTTCCTCTAATCTGCATAAAATTTATTAAAAACTTTGTTTTCAATTTTTTCACCCATACTATTTTAACCGCGTGCATATTGAAAAACAATGTTAAAAACATCTTTCATTTGATTCTCTTTAGTGAGAGCTTCCTTCTCTACATCTATTGTCATCTTTTCAACTGAATGGAGGTTGTCTTCCATTGTTATGATGTTAGTGGATATTCTCATAAAAAACTTTTCAATCACTTTATCTTGTTCTTGAACATCAACTGCGGCTAGATCACATACCTCTTCATGAACAGTTCCAACTTCTTTATATCTTCCTACTACAGTAACAACTTCAACCTTCAATGTTTCATCAAGCATTGCACTTACCATATTGGCACAATCAATCTCAGTTTAAAAAGATGCTTCAACTTCACTCTCTGCAGTCTTTGCTGCATATTATTCATCCATAATCTTCATCCACACTGTGGTGGGGTTTAATGTGAATCCTATGGTATATAATATTAATCTTAGGGTTTAATATTAATCCCTTCGGTTTATTAATCTTATTGCTTATGTTCCTAGGATTTAATATTAAACCTAATGTTTAATGTTATGTCAACCATGGTCCAACATCACATTGTGATAAATATTGTAAATATTAAAACCAACCATGGTCAATCATGGTCTACCATGGTTGAACGTCACATTGTCACAATGATTCTTTCAATATAAAAATACATCATGGTCAACCATGGTGTAACATTGCATTGTGATAAATGTTTTCTCAATATAAAAATGAATCATGGTAAACCATGTTTTTTTTATGGTTTATAATATTTACCTTAAGGTTTATATACCTTTGGTTTACAATATTAATCCTTTGGGTTTTTTCCATTTTCAGTATTAATCCCTTGTTTTTATTAGGGCCTTGAGTTTATAAAATGTCAAACAAATCATATTTTATGGTGTAATATTATGATAGGTTTATATATTTATCCTAAGATTTAATATAAATCCATTGGTTCTATAATATAAGTTTTTTTGGATTTAGAATATTAATGATAGGGTTTAATATTAAGCCTAGGGTATATAATATTAATCCCTTAGGTATATTAGTTTTAAGGTTTATACATCTAGGGTTTCATATTACTCCCTTGGGTTTAAAATGATTCCCTTGGGTTTACAATTACTCCCATAGGTTTATAGTATTAATCCCCTAGGTTTACAATATTAATCTTAGGGTTTGTATTCCTAGGGTTTAATATTAATCCTAAGCTATAATGTTATTCCCTTGTGTTTATAAAATTAATAATTAGTTGGGGTTATTATTCCCTTGCCTTTATAATATTAATCCCTTCAGTTTATCAATCACTTCTCTTAATAATCCTCAAAGTTTATAATATTAATCCTCACATTTATTAATCCCCTATGCTTTTAATACTAATCCATTGGATTTTTAATATCAATAATCCCTTGAGTTATTAGTCTCTTTGGTTTATAATATTCATCATTGGCTTTATACTATCAAGTTTATAATATTTACCCCTTTTACAAATATTAATTATAGTAAATATTAATAATAAATATTTAATAGTTTGTAATTATTAATTATGAATATTAATTTTAGGATTATTAATTTATAATATTAATATTTATACTATTTTCAATTATTAATTATAAATATTTCTGTTTATATTAAATTTATATTTAGGTGATTAATACCAACATCATATTATTAAATTCATAAAATCATTTCTCTCGGTTTATAATAACAAGGTTTATAATGCTAATTTTGGGTTTAACACTAGGATTTATAATCTTGGGTCTATAATATTAATTCCTTGGGATTATTTCCCCTCACTTTTATAATATTAAATCTTTGAGTTTTTAATATTGTAGTTTTTAATTGTAGGGTTTATAATCTTAATCCTAGGGTTTTTAATCTCTTGGATTTATAATATTAATGTTAAGGTTTATAATCATTTGTGTTTACAATACAAATCTTAGGGTTTAATATTGTTCCCTTAGGTTTATAATATTAATCCCTTGAGTTTATAATATTATTGGACACTTTGGTTTATTAATTTCTATTAATATACTTAATATTATTTATATATGGGTCGATATTATTAATATTGTGATTATAATATAAGTATATATAAAATATATTCATAGTTATATTAATGTTTTAATAAATGTGTATTAATAATTAAGATAATGGTGAGAAATAATAAATATTATTAGTAAGAATGATATACTATTACTATATTATGTTATTAATTTCTATTAATATACTTAATATTTAATATACTATAGTATTTATATATGGGTAGATATTATTAATATTGTGATTATGATATAAGTATATATAAAATATATTAATAGTAATTTTAATATGTTAATAAATGTATATTAATAATTAAGATAATGGTGCCAAATAAATAAATATTATTAGTTAGAATGTTATACTATTACTATATTTTCTTAATTGTGAGATATATATGTATATGGGGTTATTATTTATATAGTTCTTAATAAGTATAAATAGTCACATTAACATTATACATCTCATAATTATTAATGTCATTCATAAATTAAGTATATCAACAACATTTATTAATACCATTCATAAATGGCTATAAGTATATCAACAATATTTACTAATATAGCTATATGTGCTTGATATATGCCTATGAGCATATATCAATTACATTGGTAAATATAATTGTAATAGTTATATTAATGATATTAAATATTTAATATCATAATTAAATATTAATACTATATTAAAAATTAAATATTTATATATCAATTGTTTATCCTTTTTTCTGAAGTCCCATGTTTATGATCGTAAGAAACCTATGACGCTGACGCTCGTTGAATCATATCAAGTAAGAATTAACTAAAAGAATGTACAACAAATCTATTTGTTTGTGACTAGACATATAACCTTGAAACACCTTCCTAAGGCAATTCTTCCTTGATTTTTTAACAACTCTCATAACACTCGTAAATAATAATTACAGGCATATTCCAGTGAACTAATATTTAATTTCTCCTTTCTGCAATCTATTCACCTGAAAATTAACGGATTCTCCTTTCCATATTTTTTTTTGGGGGCTTACAAACACAATATTAATTTTCTTTTAAATTTTTTAATATGACTTTCTTTGGTTTTATACTTTCCTTTGTTTTAAAATATAACTTTAGTTCTTCTGATTTTTTATTTTATTGAAGGGCATGATCAGAAATGCAATGTCTATCATTCAATGGAGGAAGAGTTCGTGAGCCTTTCAACAAAAACCATAGGATGAAAATACATTTCTAATCACTCGTATACAGAACACTGCAACAGCTTGATAGCGGCTCATTACTTTGTTTTTCTTTTAAATTTCGTAAAGGAAATTTGGGAAATTTGACTATATTTACTAAAGATCAAGTTGATAAAAATGTACATTTTAATGGAAAATATAAATAAATATTCTTAAAGAAGAATATTACATTTGAGAAATCTATTCATTTTGAACGTGACATATTATTTCACTTGATACTTAGAAAACCTTGATTATGAAAATAAATAAATAATATTATTATATTAATTAATCAATATAATGTTTTTCTACATATGGTGGGGTGTTATGCATGTGCTCATTGTCAATTTCATTGACAATTTCAACTTCACCAAATCCATTAATTGTGGATGGATTCATCGATTCACATATAACTTTTTAGTCACTATCCATCTGTATCATCCATGTTACAATGGATTCTTTGAGCATTCAACACACACAATTGCTTCAACTTATCTCTGCAGTCTTTGTTGCATATTATTCATCCATATGCATGATTGCATAATGGGTTTTGTTAGCCTCGTGTTGTAACAGGTGTTCATATTTCATGTTTGACATTTTTACATGCCAAATATGTCATACTTTGCATGCTGCAATGCCCCATATTTCCAGAAGAGGCCATGAAAGTGGCCAATCTAAATGCCATTACTCTACTCCAAATTTTGATGAGTTTAACTATTTTTGAAGAATTTTCTGTTAAGGGAAGTCCAAACAGCTTAATCTTGGCTCCCCTAGGTTTCAATTTCTTGTTTTAGAATATAGACAATCATTATCTGTCCAAACAGTTTAATCTTTGCAGATTTGTAGATAGGTAGACAAGCAAAGGAGCCCAACTGCTTAATCTGGGCCCTTGGAAGAAATAAGTGTAGATTTAGATAGGAGGACAGCAAAAAAGAAAAAAATGATAATCAGGGTCTGCAAATCCAAGTGCACCCATCCAAAAAAGAAGAAAAAATGCTAGATAAGTAGGTTGGGTAAGTAGTTTTGTGGTTGCAGAATCAAGCTGTGTGATCCATCTCATGGTTTCAAGTGTTATATCTATTCAGATCACAAAGGCAAGGCAATTCCCCTTTGGAGGAGCTCAAGCGAGGCCTGTCTAACTCCCCCCTATTCTCATTCCCCAAATCACTCACTAACATCCCCTTGAGGACCTTGGGATCTGCCCAACTAGTCCTCTTATCACTTCATTTTTATAGAGCATGAAGTCAAGCTTTGACTTTCTTCTGTGAAAAGAAGCCACATTGATTGTGTAAAAACATTTCTCCACAATTCATTCACTCCCTATATCTAAGTTTCAGCTCACAAACTTAGCCTCCCCCCTGCACTTCACCTCACAAATTCATATTAACTCCTAACTCTATTATCTAGCTCCCTATATCATTTCCTTATCCCCTATTTGTACAAAAAACTATATAAAATCCCCAAAATATTACGTATTCCCCTCCCCTTAGCATTATAGCCATATTTATCATGTCCGGGAAATAGTAGTCCATCTGGAGCTGCTACTAACCCTTCCGTGTCCTAAACCTGGAGTTAGTTTGACATCTGGTGACACTAATAACCATTTTCCCTAAGTCCTAACCCTACAATACTCATTTCCCACCCTTATCCTAAGGTCATGCCTGTAAATATTTAACCCCGCTTGTATACAACCCAAAAACCCACTTTCCTAAAGTTTTCCCCCCCCACCGGATTAAAACAATTAAATAAAAAACGTCGCGGGCCCCGTATCTATCCCTCCGCCACTTTGATCGTGCCGCCGACCGTCCGATCTGGCGCGCCCGAGATCTACGGTGGGCGGGTCTTTTTATGCCCCGACATGCAGAGTGTTAGTGCCCGGGAGATGGGCAGTTTTCCCGTCATACTCGCACCACACGTCGCCATCCCGGCTGTGGCGAAGCCCCCTCTTCCGAAACTACCTGCGCACAAAAGCGGTGCGCCTAAAACAAGATACCGCCCTCCCATGTGTGACGTCACCGCCAAGTCACCCTACCATGTCTCCTCCATGACGTCATCAACCTGCGTCACCTCCATCCCTCCGTGTCCCTGCCACGTCATTGCCACGTCGTTGCCACTGTACTACCACATCATCGCCTCTATCGTACCACCACATCACCCAGTCGTACTGTTGACGTCACCCCACCACGTCACCGCCGTACTGGGACCCACCGCTGACGTCATGCTGACGTCATCGTCAAAAGGCGTGAAGGGCGAAAATCGCAGCAAAGAGAGCCCAGAATGAAAATCTGAGGCAGTTTTTGATGCGCGATTAGCACGCATCGCTAAGGGAAATAGGTCGAAATGGAAATCCCTTTCATGGCTCAGCCACCAGTAGGCCCGAAAGTCGCAAAATGACATGAATTTCTTTGTGCAGGGTTCAGAAAGGGGCAAAGACAGTTTCTAAAGGCAACAGAGGGCCGAACAACAACCATAAAAGGTCAATGGGACAATTTAAAGCATTCCAAAGACATTAAAAGAGCCCATGTTCAGTGAAAGTGTATCAGAGGAAGCGGCAAAGAGTATCAGTCAATCTTTTTAAAGAAAATCTTTATTTCCAATGCAGGTGAACATTGAATGGCATCTAGCAAAGTCAAAGAAAGTGGTGGAGCTCTATCAAGGCTCTCCCATCACATTTAAAGCATTTAAAGTCACCGAACAACAATGGATCAAAACCCAAAGCATAGTTATGGCTAAGTTATCAGCATAGAGCCATAAAGACAACACATTAACCCTTTTTGATACAGCTGCCCCTAGCGCAACTCGAAGATATTTTCTTGCATTTATTTCAGACATATGTTAGGTTAAAGACACTTATTACAGCAGATCTGTCTGAGATCTGATTTTGTAGATATTTTACTTTTAAAACCACCGTAATTCACTGTTTAAGGGTTTGGTTGGTTGTATAGCTCCAAGAGAGACTCGCTCTGTATACTTAATGTTTTACTTAATCAAAGACTGCTCAAAAGCTTGGAGGAATAACTATTTGTTATGTGTGTAATGGTTGAAGGAAGAATACAGAATTCTTGTTTTCCAACATGACTCAATAAGTGCTTCCTATCTCTGTTTTAGTTTCATATATGTTTTTATCATACCTGTATTACCATCTAAAATAGCAGAAAGAATGAATAGATTAGACTTGGTTTAATTGCCCTCTATGCTCAATTTCTGCTGTTTCTTTATGTTTTCATCCGGATTAGTATTGAATATGAATTCCCTGTGGCTCATATTTCCCCTAATTCACTCATGTTTGACAGTTATCTAGTGATTCTTCACTGCTCCTAGATAGAGCTCATTCACCTTCCCTCTGTTAAGCAGAACGAGAGATTCTTAACTGCCTCTCATTCCTTAGCCCTCATTCCATCCTTTTAAGCTTGAAACATTGTTTCATATGCAGCTAGCTTGCTCCATATTCCTTTCTTGTGACCAGGAAAATGCACCAGCAGTCCTACTCTTTGACTCCACGCCCAATGGTTCTAAAACTTTCATGCTATCCCTCCCTCTCTGCTTGAAAGCATCAATCATCCCACCAAAATCAAAACAAAACCCATTGAACTCAATAACTAGCCTAAAATCATCATCAACAAAGCTAAATTATAAAGAGAGGGCCCTCTCTAATTGCAGGTAGGCTAGGGCCTCCAGTCCAAAGATTGGTTTGTGGTTACCTCGGCCGTATCCCTTAAGGAGCCAAGCGACAACCTGAGTGATAACAGGCTTCAATTTTATGGTCTTGACAACCATCATCCACTTTTGAGTGGGATTCTCCAACCTTGGTTTTCCTCTTAGAGTCTTGTTTATCTACTCTCAGATCTGCAACTCACTTCTTTTCTTGTGACATAACCTGTTATTGTATGTCACTCTGTTTTGTCCTAAGCTCTACTTCCAAGATCTTTCATGCTTCCTTGGAAGTTGTAGATTTTGCTACCTTGCACAAACACTTCTCATCCAATGCACTTTTTATAAAATTCAATGCGAAAACATCACATATTGCATCATATGGGTTATTAGATTCATACTCAATTAAATATCTAGCTCTAAGAAAAGTTAACATCTTTATAACCCATTGATCAAAATATTCACGCTTAGACATAGGATGTGGTAGCAAATCAAAGCTACACCAATTAGCTTTGATTTCTTCTTTGTCTTCTGCTAGACTTCTTAGTTCCTCAAGTGTTGCCTGAACCTCTCTAACCATGGCAACAATCTCTCCCTCTTCTTTTTGATTCCCTTTCTTAGTCTTCTTCAGTCGTGGATTGTGATCCATGAATGTTGACATTCTTTTTCTTATAGCTGCTTTGCTAATTACATCACGTTGTGCTCCATATCGCCCCGAGAAAAAAATATAATTTTCAATATGTGCCCCGTAAAGCACAATCTTCACCAAAAAGGCTGTCATGCTTGACAAAACACCAAAATTTTTCCCATAAACACACTTTTGGAAAAGCCCAAAGACTTAGTTTTAATCAAAAGTATTTTCTTTATAATAAACCTTTTAAAAAAACTCCTTTATATTGTATATCCCCTTTTTTTATATAAAGATATCTTTAAAAGAGATTTTATATAAAAAAGATCTCCTTTTATATATCAGTGACAGTCATATAAACCTTCATATTCAGAAAACACTTCTCTTTAATAATAAATCACACCATATATAACAATACATAAAAAGCTTTACGAACACCCTTTTAAAACCTTTGAATCTTTTTAACAAAATCTCATGAGTCAAATCTCACTTCAACGTGGCGTGGACTGATTGATTTTGGCCTGCGTGCTAACTCCGTTCAAGGCAACGATAACTTTGACCCGCGTGCACGTAAAATAGGGTAAGTCAAAGAATTGTACGCCTACCAGCGTTATAACGTCTCTGTATCACAATAGATCAAACACGAGGAAAAAATGTTTCTCTCGTGTCTTTCACGGATTGCTGATGTAGAGAAGGAGGCTTTATATTTCCTTTCAGCCTGATCTTGCCCTTGAATACTTTCATAACGTCTGTGTCTTTTCCGTAATCCATAATAGGTCATTTATTTTGCCGAGAATGGCTGAGACATAATTGTCACGCACCAACATACACTTATTGGTTCGCAGGAATCCCAATCCGCCATTCCAATACCGTTCCAACCAACAGAATTTCTGTGTATGGTACGCTTAAACCCGTATCGAGCAGTCATTGAAGATTGGGGAGGTGAGTTTGCAGCTATGTCAATGGAAATGAAGTTGCGACTCTTGTGATTCCTAGTCGAATCTTCATGGATTCAATCTAGTGTTGACCAACCAAGTGAGCGAAGAAGTAGAGTTTGGACCAAATGGTTTTCGTTTCGCTATTAAATATTCGTTAATTGTTTTGTAATGTGCAAGAGGAGAGTGGCCGACAAAAGCATAGCTTTGGAATGGTTTTTAAGACGAAGAATATTGTGATCAAATCTTCTACGTTAATTTAAAAAAGAATAAAAGAAAAATTGCAATTTCACATTCGCACAGAGAAGAAATATATATATTTATATATGGCTTATATATATATATATATATATATATATATATATAAACATAAAGTGATATTATATATCATGTTTTTTTATAAATTTAATTTTTATACAATTAATATTAAAGTTTTATTAATAAGAAGATATTATTTTTATTTATTTTTTAAAAAAACTAATTTTATTAGTGAAAACAAAATTACATGTTACATTTGCTCATAACCATATCATTATCAAGTCCATGACTCATGATAAGCATAAACATACAAAATTCAAACAAATATACAATGAGGAGAAAGTTAGGCTTTTCTCCCTTTCTTTTTTTACACCTTGTGTCATTCCGCTTGAGATGGCGAAGAAGAGTCAAGTTCATGCTAATTTCCAGTATCAGGTCTTGTATTATTCTTGTTTGAATCTCGATATGTTTCAGCCCACTTGTTTCCATTGATTTTGGTATGTTTGTTGGTCGTATCTCATTGTTTTGTGGTTGATTAGGATCCTCAGAGTGTTCTCCTTGAGTTTTTGGTACCTTTGATGTCTCGTTGATCCCAATTTGTGTGGTTTCTTCCTCTACTTCGTCCTCCTCCTCATTCGACTTGGGTGGAGGGAAATTCCACCCATGGGTTGTTTCCCATTCTTCTTCTTCTTGTCGGTGTCTTTCTTAGCATCAAGACACATATTTTGAAGATGTTTTGTTTGCCTGCAAATTCTACATCTGAAGGTTGTGTTCTCATAATTTAGAAGTTGATTCCAATTCCTTTGTTTATGGATCAGTTGTATGCAATTCGGTAATCCTTTGCTGAGGTCTGCTTCCACACATATCCGAGCATATTGTAGATCCTTTCTTCAAATCTTTGGGTATCTGCCCTGAAATATTTCCCAATGATGTTCTCGGTACCTGTAAGTACTTTCTCATCCCATAAATGAAGTGGGAGATTGTGTAGTTGGACCCACATCGACATTCTGGTGAAAACCATTGTGTTTGTATCAAATTCAGGGAACGAAGGTGTGATGAAAAGGCCTGTTGATCCCTAGAACCATGGTCGTGCTTGTATAATACAGTCTCTTTCTCCCGATGATGGGAATTTTATAATGAAGAACCCTTTAGAGCATAGGTGTATTTCACAATCTAGTGGCGAGTTGGTCAAAATACAATGAAATAGCTCCATAGGTTTTTGCCAGAAACAGTGAAAACAACAAATAATTTCTTGTGATTCAAATGAAGCATGGTGCTCATCTATTTCTGTATTATCTATATTAAGTTCTAGAATGGAGTTTAGTTGCTCCACAATGTACAGGCTAGGGGGGTACCAACCTATTTTGTTGGATCTGAGACTGCTCTTTTTCCTTGTAGAATGTTATTCAAGGAAACTCCTCCATTCATTTTCTTTAGTTTGGCTTCTATGCTTTTCAAGGTACTACTCCCTGATGAGCACCAACATTGCAGTAAGAATGTTGCAACCATTGGGGTTACCAAATTTACTTTATCAACCCAAGGTTCGTACAAATTTGGAGGTGATAGTGTTGTACACACAAACATATGTTATGGGTCTGCTCTTTATCACTGCTAACCTCGCAATAAACCACTATGGTTTCTCAAACCAACCTTCTATTGATTCAAAAGAAGCTTGATTACAAATTAGGAAAAGGGAAATTTACACTAACTTAAATCTTGTCTACTGTAGTAAGGAAAAGCAGAGATTAAATGATTAAACACACCATTCATCTAACTATTGCTAAGACAATTTTCTTCAAAAGAATGCTAAGTTAACATGTGTGTAATCCTATTGTCCTAGACATACAATCTAAAATAACCAAACATTCTACTGTTGTGCATGTAAATGAACACAATAATTCTTTTTTTCCTTTTTGTAATTTTTGTGTGAAAATTTGAATGCTAAATCCTTTTGGTGATGTGACAGGTGGATTAGGGATGATGGTGAATAGTTAGATGGCTTGGGAGGAAAGCAGGGATCTTCTCTTATCTTCCTAGGTGCTTTTTCCACAATTCTACAGGATGTCCTAATGCTCCTATAGGATCCCCTGTATTCCTACAAGATTCGACTGAGACGAAGAGGAGGGATTTGGAAGGTGGTGTAGGGCTTAGGGAAGGTGAATGGTGGGAGAAATGAGGAAAGGGAGTGGCTAGGACTCCTTCAGAGCTCAAAACATAGTTTGTGAGATGGTTGGATTTTCTCAACAAGTTTGGAGGAATGTTCTTAAGGAATGATGAAATTGGTGGGGGACTTTGTGGGAAAAGTGATAACCATGGATGGATGAGGTTAGGATGGGGTTTATGATCATGAAATATCTCTACACTCCTGAAACTCCTGCACATCATCAATCACTAGCATTTATCCATGAATCATGTCAAACAAGAAATATTTTCAATCAATTAAAGAAAACATAATTTATTTATCTAGCTGCCTCTTTCATGCGTGGAAAAAATTACATAATAATGTGAAACCATTATGATATCTAATGCAAGGCTGAAGATATCAGAAATGACAATGAAATTCTATTCTTGAAAACCGGTAAAATGTTGGCCTAAGTAGCAATTCCATGAGAAACCATAATTCTATCTTTTTGGTGCTACATAGTAGTTCTTCCCTCAAACAATGGTCCGTGAAGGGAGGAGTGAGGTCAAATCCACCTACTAACAAATTTTTTGTATCCCTTTTTCCATCTAAGCTATTGCTAAATCAATGCACAAATGAAAGAAAATTGATCAAATACACAACTACTTGCAATGGAATAATACTAAAACCAATTCAACCATTAATCTATGAAATCAACTAACCATATAAATACAAGAAAAGGAGCCTTTACTCCTAGGGTTTGGCCCTAACCCAAGAGCTTCAACCCTCTCAGTCAACTCAGTCTTGGATCAAGGAAATGCTCATTCTCATTATCGTATCAGAAAATTACATAACAATGTCTTCCGCAAGTCTTGAACTCGAAATTTCTCATACTTCTTCATGAACAGTTCCAACTGCTTTATATCTTGCTACTACAGTAACAACTTCAACTTTCAATGTTTCATCAAGCATTGCGCTTACCATATTGGCACAATCAATCTAAGTTTAAAAAGATGGTTCAACTTCTCTCTCTGCAGTGTTTGTTGCATATTATTCATCCATAATCTTCATCCACACTATGGTGGGGTTTAATATGAAGCCTATGGTATATAATATTAATCTTAGGGTCTAATATTAATCCCTTTAGTTTATAATCCCTTGGGTTTATAAAATTAATCCCTTCGGTTTATTAATCTTATTGCTTATGTTCCTAGGATTTAATATTAAACCTAAGGTTTAATGTTATGTCAACAATGGTCCAACATCACACTGTGATAAAGATTATCAATATTAAAACCAACCACGGTCAATCATGGTCAACCATGGTCGAACGTCACATTGTGACAATGATTCTTTCAATATAAAAATACATCATGGTCAACCATGGTGTAACATTGCATTGTGATAAATGTTTTCTCAATATAAAAATAAATCATGGTAAACCATGTTTGTTTTATGGTTTATAATATTTACCTTAAGGTCTATATACCTTTGGTTTACAATATTAATCCTTTGGGGTTTTTCCGTTTTCAGTATTAATCCCTTGTTTTTATTAGGTCCTTGAGTTTATAAAATCAATCCCTTGGGTTTATTAATCAAACAAATTATATTTTTATGGTGTAATATTATGATAGGGTTTATATATTTATCCTAAGGTTTAATATAAATCCATTGGTTTTATAATATAAGTTTTTTGGATTTAGAATATTAATGATAGGGTTTAATATTAAGCCTAGGGTATATAATATTAATCCCTTAGGTATATTAGTTTTAAGGTTTATACATCTAGGGTTTCATATTACTCCCTTGGGTTTAAAATGATTCCCTTGGGTTTACAATTACTCCCATAGTTTTATAGTATTAATCCCCTAGGTTTACAATATTAATCTTAGGGTTTGTATTCCTAGGGTTTAATATTAATCCTAAGCTATAATGTTATTCCCTTTTGTTTATAAAATTAATAATTAGTTGGGGTTATTATTCCCTTGCCTTTATAATATTAATCCCTTCAGTTTATCAATCACTTCTCTTAATAATCCTCAAAGTTTATAATATTAATCCTCACGTTTATTAATCCCCTATGCTTTTAATACTAATCCATTGGATTTTTAATATCAATAATCCCTTGAGTTATTAGTCTCTTTGGTTTATAATATTCATCATTGGCTTTATACTATCAAGTTTATAATATTTACCCCTTTTACAAATATTAATTATAGTAAATATTAATAATAAATATTTAATAGTTTGTAATTATTAATTATGAATATTAATTTTAGGATTATTAATTTATAATATTAATATTTATACTATTTTCAATTATTAATTATAAATATTTCTGTTTATATTAAATTTATATTTAGGTGATTAATACCAACATCATATTATTAAATTTATAAAATTATTTCTTTGGGTTTATAATAACAAGGTTTATAATGCTAATTTTGGGTTTAACACTAGGGTTTATAATCTTGAGTCTATAATATTAATTCCTTGGGATTATTTCCCGTGGCTTTTATAATATTAAATTTATGAGTTTTTAATATTGTAGTTTTTAATTGTAGGGTTTATAATCTTAATCCTAAGTTTTTTTATCTCTTGGATTTATAATATTAATGTTAAGGTTTATAATCATTTGTGTTTACAACACAAATCTTAGGGTTTAATATTGTTCCCTTAGGTTTATAATATTAATCCCTTGAGTTTATAATATTATTGGACACTTTGGTTTATTAATTTCTATTAATATACTTAATATTATTTATATATGGGTCGATATTATTAATATTGTGATTATAATATAAGTATATATAAAATATATTCATAGTTATGTTAATGTTTTAATAAATGTGTATTAATAATTAAGATAATGGTGAGAAATAATAAATATTATTAGTAAGAATGATATACTATTACTATATTATGTTATTAATTTCTATTAATATACTTAATATTTAATATACTATAGTATTTATATATGGGTAGATATTATTAATATTGTGATTATGATATAAGTATATATAAAATATATTAATAGTAATTTTAATATGTTAATAAATGTATATTAATAATTAAGATAATGGTGCCAAATAAATAAATATTATTAGTTAGAATGTTATACTATTACTATATTTTCTTAATTGTGAGATATATATGTATATGGGGTTATTATTTATATAGTTCTTAATAAGTATAAATAGTCACATTAACATTATACATCTCATAATTATTAATGTCATTCATAAATTAAGTATATCAACAACATTTATTAATACCATTCATAAATGGCTATAAGTATATCAACAATATTTACTAATATAGCTATATGTGCTTGATATATGCCTATGAGCATATATCAATTACATTGGTAAATATAATTGTAATAGTTATATTAATGATATTAAATATTTAATATCATAATTAAATATTAATACTATATTAAAAATTAAATATTTATATATCAATTGTTTATCCTTTTTTCTGAAGTCCCATGTTTATGATCGTAAGAAACCTATGACGCTGACGCTCGTTGAATCATATCAAGTAAGAATTAACTAAAAGAATGTACAACAAATCTATTTGTTTGTGACTAGACATATAACCTTGAAACACCTTCCTAAGGCAATTCTTCCTTGATTTTTTAACAACTCTCATAACACTCGTAAATAATAATTACAGGCATATTCCAGTGAACTAATATTTAATTTCTCCTTTCTGCAATCTATTCACCTGAAAATTAACGGATTCTCCTTTCCATATTTTTTTTTGGGGGCTTACAAACACAATATTAATTTTCTTTTAAATTTTTTAATATGACTTTCTTTGGTTTTATACTTTCCTTTGTTTTAAAATATAACTTTAGTTCTTCTGATTTTTTATTTTATTGAAGGGCATGATCAGAAATGCAATGTCTATCATTCAATGGAGGAAGAGTTCGTGAGCCTTTCAACAAAAACCATAGGATGAAAATACATTTCTAATCACTCGTATACAGAACACTGCAACAGCTTGATAGCGGCTCATTACTTTGTTTTTCTTTTAAATTTCGTAAAGGAAATTTGGGAAATTTGACTATATTTACTAAAGATCAAGTTGATAAAAATGTACATTTTAATGGAAAATATAAATAAATATTCTTAAAGAAGAATATTACATTTGAGAAATCTATTCATTTTGAACGTGACATATTATTTCACTTGATACTTAGAAAACCTTGATTATGAAAATAAATAAATAATATTATTATATTAATTAATCAATATAATGTTTTTCTACATATGGTGGGGTGTTATGCATGTGCTCATTGTCAATTTCATTGACAATTTCAACTTCACCAAATCCATTAATTGTGGATGGATTCATCGATTCACATATAACTTTTTAGTCACTATCCATCTGTATCATCCATGTTACAATGGATTCTTTGAGCATTCAACACACACAATTGCTTCAACTTATCTCTGCAGTCTTTGTTGCATATTATTCATCCATATGCATGATTGCATAATGGGTTTTGTTAGCCTCGTGTTGTAACAGGTGTTCATATTTCATGTTTGACATTTTTACATGCCAAATATGTCATACTTTGCATGCTGCAATGCCCCATATTTCCAGAAGAGGCCATGAAAGTGGCCAATCTAAATGCCATTACTCTACTCCAAATTTTGATGAGTTTAACTATTTTTGAAGAATTTTCTGTTAAGGGAAGTCCAAACAGCTTAATCTTGGCTCCCCTAGGTTTCAATTTCTTGTTTTAGAATATAGACAATCATTATCTGTCCAAACAGTTTAATCTTTGCAGATTTGTAGATAGGTAGACAAGCAAAGGAGCCCAACTGCTTAATCTGGGCCCTTGGAAGAAATAAGTGTAGATTTAGATAGGAGGACAGCAAAAAAGAAAAAAATGATAATCAGGGTCTGCAAATCCAAGTGCACCCATCCAAAAAAGAAGAAAAAATGCTAGATAAGTAGGTTGGGTAAGTAGTTTTGTGGTTGCAGAATCAAGCTGTGTGATCCATCTCATGGTTTCAAGTGTTATATCTATTCAGATCACAAAGGCAAGGCAATTCCCCTTTGGAGGAGCTCAAGCGAGGCCTGTCTAACTCCCCCCTATTCTCATTCCCCAAATCACTCACTAACATCCCCTTGAGGACCTTGGGATCTGCCCAACTAGTCCTCTTATCACTTCATTTTTATAGAGCATGAAGTCAAGCTTTGACTTTCTTCTGTGAAAAGAAGCCACATTGATTGTGTAAAAACATTTCTCCACAATTCATTCACTCCCTATATCTAAGTTTCAGCTCACAAACTTAGCCTCCCCCCTGCACTTCACCTCACAAATTCATATTAACTCCTAACTCTATTATCTAGCTCCCTATATCATTTCCTTATCCCCTATTTGTACAAAAAACTATATAAAATCCCCAAAATATTACGTATTCCCCTCCCCTTAGCATTATAGCCATATTTATCATGTCCGGGAAATAGTAGTCCATCTGGAGCTGCTACTAACCCTTCCGTGTCCTAAACCTAGAGTTAGTTTGACATCTGGTGACACTAATAACCATTTTCCCTAAGTCCTAACCCTACAATACTCATTTCCCACCCTTATCCTAAGGTCATGCCTGTAAATATTTAACCCCGCTTGTATACAACCCAAAAACCCACTTTCCTAAAGTTTTCCCCCCCCACCGGATTAAAACAATTAAATAAAAAACGTCGCGGGCCCCGTATCTATCCCTCCGCCACTTTGATCGTGCCGCCGACCGTCCGATCTGGCGCGCCCGAGATCTACGGTGGGCGGGTCTTTTTATGCCCCGACATGCCGAGTGTTAGTGCCCGGGAGATGGGCAGTTTTCCCGTCATACTCGCACCACACGTCGCCATCCCGGCTGTGGCGAAGCCCCCTCTTCCGAAACTGCCTGCGCACAAAAGCGGTGCGCCTAAAACAAGATACCGCCCTCCCATGTGTGACGTCACCGCCAAGTCACCCTACCACGTCTCCTCCATGACGTCATCAACCTGCGTCACCTCCATCCCTCCGTGTCCCTGCCACGTCATTGCCACGTCGTTGCCACTGTACTACCACATCATCGCCTCTATCGTACCACCACATCACCCAGTCATACTGTTGACGTCACCCCACCACGTCACCGCCGTACTGGGACCCACCGCTGACGTAATGCTGACGTCATCGTCAAAAGGCGTGAAGGGCGAAAATCGCAGCAAAGAGAGCCCAAAATGAAAATCTGAGGCAGTTTTTGATGCGTGATTAGCACGCATCGCTAAGGGAAATAGGCCGAAATGGAAATCCCTTTCATGGCTCAGCCACCAGTAGGCCCGAAAGTCGCAAAATGACATGAATTTCTTTGTGCAGGGTTCAGAAAGGGGCAAAGACAGTTTCTAAAGGCAACAGAGGGCCGAACAACAACCATAAAAGGTCAATGGGACAGTTTAAAGCATTCCAAAGACATTAAAAGAGCCCATGTTCAGTGAAAGTGTATCAGAGGAAGCGGCAAAGAGTATCAGTCAATGTTTTTAAAGAAAATCTTTATTTCCAATGCAGGTGAACATTGAATGGCATCTAGCAAAGTCAAAGAAAGCGGTGGAGCTCTATCAAGGCTCTCCCATCACATTTAAAGCATTTAAAGTCACCGAACAGCAATGGATCAAAACCCAAAGCATAGTTATGGCTAAGTTATCAGCATAGAGCCATAAAGACAACACATTAACCCTTTTTGATACAACTGCCCCTAGCGCAACTCGAAGATATTTTCTTGCATTTATTTCAGACATATGTTAGGTTAAAGACACTTATTACAGCAGATCTGTCTGAGATCTGATTTTGTAGATATTTTACTTTTAAAACCACCGTAATTCACTGTTTAAGGGTTTGGTTGGTTGTATAGCTCCAAGAGAGACTCGCTCTGTATACTTAATGTTTTACTTAATCAAAGACTGCTCAAAAGCTTGGAGGAATAACTGTTTGTTATGTGTGTAATGGTTGAAGGAAGAATACAGAATTCTTGTTTTCCAACATGACTCAATAAGTGCTTCCTATCTCTGTTTTAGTTTCATATATGTTTTTATCATACCTGTATCACCATCTAAAATAGCAGAAAGAATGAATAGATTAGACTTGGTTTAATTGCCCTCTATGCTCAATTTCTGCTGTTTCTTTATGTTTTCATCCGGATTAGTATTGAATATGAATTCCCTGTGGCTCATATTTCCCCTAATTCACTCATGTTTGACAGTTATCTAGTGATTCTTCACTGCTCCTAGATAGAGCTCATTCACCTTCCCTCTGTTAAGCAGAACGAGAGATTCTTAACTGCCTCTCATTCCTTAGCCCTCATTCCATCCTTTTAAGCTTGAAACATTGTTTCATATGCAGCTAGCTTGCTCCATATTCCTTTCTTGTGACCAAGAAAATGCACCAGCAGTCCTACTCTTTGACTCCACGCCCAATGGTTCTAAAACTTTCATGCTATCCCTCCCTCTCTGCTTGAAAGCATCAATCATCCCACCAAAATCAAAACAAAACCCATTGAACTCAATAACTAGCCTAAAATCATCATCAACAAAGCTAAATTATAAAGAGAGGGCCCTCTCTAATTGCAGGTAGGCTAGGGCCTCCAGTCCAAAGATTGGTTTGTGGTTACCTCGGCCGTATCCCTTAAGGAGCTAAGCGACAACCTGAGTGATAACAGGCTTCAATTTTATGGTCTTGACAACCATCATCCACTTTTGAGTGGGATTCTCCAACCTTGGTTTTCCTCTTAGAGTCTTGTTTATCTACTCTCAGATCTGCAACTCACTTCTTTTCTTGTGACATAACCTGTTATTGTATGTCACTCTGTTTTGTCCTAAGCTCTACTTCCAAGATCTTTCATGCTTCCTTGGAAGTTGTAGATTTTGCTACCTTGCACAAACACTTCTCATCCAATGCACTTTTTATAAAATTCAATGCGAAAACATCACATATTGCATCATATGGGTTATTAGATTCATACTCAATTAAATATCTAGCTCTAAGAAAAGTTAACATCTTTATAACCCATTGATCAAAATATTCACGCTTAGACATAGGATGTGGTAGCAAATCAAAGCTACACCAATTAGCTTTGATTTCTTCTTTGTCTTCTGCTAGACTTCTTAGTTCCTCAAGTGTTGCCTGAACCTCTCTAACCATGGCAACAATCTCTCCCTCTTCTTTTTGATTCCCTTTCTTAGTCTTCTTCAGTCGTGGATTGTGATCCATGAATGTTGACATTCTTTTTCTTATAGCTGCTTTGCTAATTACATCACGTTGTGCTCCATATCGCCCCGAGAAAAAAATATAATTTTCAATATGTGCCCCGTAAAGCACAATCTTCACCAAAAAGGCTGTCATGCTTGACAAAACACCAAATTTTTTCCCATAAACACACTTTTGGAAAAGCCCAAAGATTTAGTTTTAATCAAAAGTATTTTCTTTATAATAAACCTTTTAAAAGAACTCCTTTATATTGTATATCCCCTTTTTTTATATAAAGATATCTTTAAAAGAGATTTTATATAAAAAAGATCTCCTTTTATATATCAGTGACAGTCATATAAACCTTCATATTCAGAAAACACTTCTCTTTAATAATAAATCACACCATATATAACAATACATAAAAAGCTTTACGAACACCCTTTTAAAACCTTTGAATCTTTTTAACAAAATCTCATGAGTCAAATCTCACTTCAACGTGGCGTGGACTGATTGATTTTGGCCTGCGTGCTAACTCCGTTCAAGGCAACGATAACTTTGACCCGCGTGCACGTAAAATAGGGTAAGTCAAAGAATTGTACGCCTACCAGCGTTATAACGTCTCTGTATCACAATAGATCAAACACGAGGAAAAAATGTTTCTCTCGTGTCTTTCACGGATTGCTGATGTAGAGAAGGAGGCTTTATATTTCCTTTCAGCCTGATCTTGCCCTTGAATACTTTCATAACGTCTGTGTCTTTTCCGTAATCCATAATAGGTCATTTATTTTGCCGAGAATGGCTGAGACATAATTGTCACGCACCAACATACACTTATTGGTTCGCAGGAATCCCAATCCGCCATTCCAATACCGTTCCAACCAACAGAATTTCTGTGTATGGTACGCTTAAACCCGTATCGAGCAGTCATTGAAGATTGGGGAGGTGAGTTTGCAGCTATGTCAATGGAAATGAAGTTGCGACTCTTGTGATTCCTAGTCGAATCTTCATGGATTCAATCTAGTGTTGACCAACCAAGTGAGCGAAGAAGTAGAGTTTGGACCAAATGGTTTTCGTTTCGCTATTAAATATTCGTTAATTGTTTTGTAATGTGCAAGAGGAGAGTGGCCGACAAAAGCATAGCTTTGGAATGGTTTTTAAGACGAAGAATATTGTGATCAAATCTTCTACGTTAATTTAAAAAAGAATAAAAGAAAAATTGCAATTTCACATTCGCACAGAGAAGAAATATATATATTTATATATGGCTTATATATATATATATATATATATATATAAACAGAAAGTGATATTATATATCATGTTTTTTTATAAATTTAATTTTTATACAATTAATATTAAAGTTTTATTAATAAGAAGATATTATTATTTTTTTTTTAAATTAATTTTATTAGTGAAAACAAAATTACATGTTACATTTGCTCATAACCATATCATTATCAAGTCCATGACTCATGATAAGCATAAACATACAAAATTCAAACAAATATACAATGAGGAGAAAGTTAGGCTTTTCTCCCTTTCTTTTTTTACACCTTGTGTCATTCCGCTTGAGATGGCGAAGAAGAGTCAAGTTCATGCTAATTTCCAGTATCAGGTCTTGTATTATTCTTGTTTGAATCTCGATATGTTTCAGCCCACTTGTTTCCATTGATTTTGGTATGTTTGTTGGTCGTATCTCATTGTTTTGTGGTTGATTAGGATCCTCAGAGTGTTCTCCCTGAGTTTTTGGTACCTTTGATGTCTCGTTGATCCCAATTTGTGTGGTTTCTTCCTCTACTTCGTCCTCCTCCTCATTCGACTTGGGTGGAGGGAAATTCCACCCATGGGTTGTTTCCCATTCTTCTTCTTCTTGTCAGTGTCTTTCTTAGCATCAAGACACATATTTTGAAGATGTTTTGTTTGCCTGCAAATTATACATCTGAAGGTTGTGTTCTCATAATTTAGATGTTGATTCCAATTCCTTTGTTTATGGATTAGTTGTATGCAATTCGGTAATCCTTTGCTGAGGTCTGCTTCCACACATATCCAAGCATATTGTAGATCCTTTCTTCCAATCTTTGGGTCTCTGCCCTGAAATATTTCCCAATGATGTTCTTGGTACTTGTAAGTACTTTCTCATTGCATAAATGAAGTGGGAGATTGTGTAGTCGGACCCACATCGACATTCTGGTCAAAACCATGGTGTTTGTATCAAATTCAGGGAATGAAGGTGTGATGAAAAGGCTCGTTGATCCCCAGAACCATGGTCGTGCTTGTATAATACAGTCTCTTTCTCCCGATGATGGGAATTTTATAATGAAGAACCCTTTAGAGCATAGGTGTATTTCACAATCTAGTGGTGAGTTGGTCAAAATCCAATGAAATAGCTCCATAGGTTTTTGCAGAAACAGTTAAAACAACAAATAATTTCTTGTGATTCAAATGAAGCACAGTGCTCATCTATTTCTGTGTTGTCTATATTAAGTTCTAGAATGGAATTTAGTTGCTCCACAATGTACGGGCTAGGGGGGTACCAACCTATTTTGTTGGATCTGAGACTGCTCTTTTTCCTTGTAGAATGTTATTCAAGGAAACTCCTCCATTCATTTTCTTTAGTTTGGCTTCTATGCTTTTCAAGGTACTACTCCCTGATGAGCACCAACATTGCAGTAAGAATGTTGCAACCATTGGGGTTACCAAATTTACTTTATCAACCCAAGGTTCGTACAAATTTGGAGGTGATAGTGTTGTACACACAAACAGATGTTATGGGTCTGCTCTTTATCACTGCTAACCTCGCAGTAAACCACTATGGTTTCTCAAACCAACCTTCTATTGATTCAAAAGAAGCTTGATTACAAATTAGGAAAAGGGAAATTTACACTAACTTAAATCTTGTCTACTGTAGTAAGGAAAAGCAGAGATTAAATGATTAAACACACCATTCATCTAACTATTGCTAAGACAATTTTCTTCAAAAGAATGCTAAGTTAACATGTGTGTAATCCTATTGTCCTAGACATACAATCTAAAATAACCAAACATTCTACTGTTGTGCATGTAAATGAACACAATAATTCTTTTTTTCCTTTTTGTAATTTTTGTGTGAAAATTTGAATGCTAAATCCTTTTGGTGATGTGACAGGTGGATTAGGGATGATGGTGAATAGTTAGATGGCTTGGGAGGAAAGCAGGGATCTTCTCTTATCTTCCTAGGTGCTTTTTCCACAATTCTACAGGTTGTTCTACAGGATGTCCTAATGCTCCTATAGGATCCCCTGTATTCCTACAAGATTCGACTGAGAGGAAGAGGAGGGATTTGGAAGGTGGTGTAGGGCTTAGGGAAGGTGAATGGTGGGAGAAATGAGGAAAGGGAGTGGCTAGGACTCCTTCAGAGCTCAAAACATAGTTTGTGAGATGGTTGGATTTTCTCAACAAGTTTGGAGGAATGTTCTTAAGGAATGATGAAATTGGTGGGGGACTTAGTGGGAAAAGTGCTAACCATGGATGGATGAGGTTAGGATGGGGTTTATAATCATGAAATATCTTTGCACTCCTGAAACTCCTGCACTTCATCAATCATTAACATTTATCCATGAATCATGTCAAACAAGAAATATTTTCAATCAACTAAAGAAAACATAATTTATTTATCTAGCTGCCTCTTTCATGTGTGGGAAAAATTACATAATAATGTGAAACCATTATGAGATCTAATGCAAGGCTGAAGATATCAGAAATGACAATGAAATTCTATTCTTGAAAACCAGTGAAATGTTGACCTAAGTAGCAATTCCATGAGAAATCATAATTCTATCTTTTTGGTGCTACATAGTAGTTCTTTCCTCAAACAATGGTCTGTGAAGGGAGGAGTGAGGTCAAATCCACCTACTAACAACTTTTTGGTATCCCTTTTTCCATCTAAGCTATTGCTAAAGCAATGCAGAAATGAAAGAAAATTGATCAAATACACAACTGCTTGCAATGGAATAATACTAAAACCAATTCAACCATTAATCTATGAAATCAACTAACCATATAAATGCAAGAAAAGGAGCCTTTACTCATAGGGTTTGGCCCTAACCCAAGAGCTTCAACCCTCTGATTCAACTCAGTCTTGGATCAAGGAAATGCTCATTCTCATTATCGTATCAGAAAATTACATAATAATGTCTTCCGCAAGTCTTGAACTCGAAATTTCTCATACTTCTTCATGAACAGTTCCAACTGCTTTATATCTTGCTACTACAGTAACAACTTCAACTTTCAATGTTTCATCAAGCATTGCGCTTACCATATTGGCACAATCAATCTAAGTTTAAAAAGATGGTTCAACTTCTCTCTCTGCAGTGTTTGTTGCATATTATTCATCCATAATCTTCATCCACACTATGGTGGGGTTTAATATGAAGCCTATGGTATATAATATTAATCTTAGGGTCTAATATTAATCCCTTTAGTTTATAATCCCTTGGGTTTATAAAATTAATCCCTTCGGTTTATTAATCTTATTGCTTATGTTCCTAGGATTTAATATTAAACCTAAGGTTTAATGTTATGTCAACAATGGTCCAACATCACACTGTGATAAAGATTATCAATATTAAAACCAACCACGGTCAATCATGGTCAACCATGGTCGAACGTCACATTGTGACAATGATTCTTTCAATATAAAAATACATCATGGTCAACCATGGTGTAACATTGCATTGTGATAAATGTTTTCTCAATATAAAAATAAATCATGGTAAACCATGTTTGTTTTATGGTTTATAATATTTACCTTAAGGTCTATATACCTTTGGTTTACAATATTAATCCTTTGGGGTTTTTCCGTTTTCAGTATTAATCCCTTGTTTTTATTAGGTCCTTGAGTTTATAAAATCAATCCCTTGGGTTTATTAATCAAACAAATTATATTTTTATGGTGTAATATTATGATAGGGTTTATATATTTATCCTAAGGTTTAATATAAATCCATTGGTTTTATAATATAAGTTTTTTGGATTTAGAATATTAATGATAGGGTTTAATATTAAGCCTAGGGTATATAATATTAATCCCTTAGGTATATTAGTTTTAAGGTTTATACATCTAGGGTTTCATATTACTCCCTTGGGTTTAAAATGATTCCCTTGGGTTTACAATTACTCCCATAGTTTTATAGTATTAATCCCCTAGGTTTACAATATTAATCTTAGGGTTTGTATTCCTAGGGTTTAATATTAATCCTAAGCTATAATGTTATTCCCTTTTGTTTATAAAATTAATAATTAGTTGGGGTTATTATTCCCTTGCCTTTATAATATTAATCCCTTCAGTTTATCAATCACTTCTCTTAATAATCCTCAAAGTTTATAATATTAATCCTCACGTTTATTAATCCCCTATGCTTTTAATACTAATCCATTGGATTTTTAATATCAATAATCCCTTGAGTTATTAGTCTCTTTGGTTTATAATATTCATCATTGGCTTTATACTATCAAGTTTATAATATTTACCCCTTTTACAAATATTAATTATAGTAAATATTAATAATAAATATTTAATAGTTTGTAATTATTAATTATGAATATTAATTTTAGGATTATTAATTTATAATATTAATATTTATACTATTTTCAATTATTAATTATAAATATTTCTGTTTATATTAAATTTATATTTAGGTGATTAATACCAACATCATATTATTAAATTTATAAAATTATTTCTTTGGGTTTATAATAACAAGGTTTATAATGCTAATTTTGGGTTTAACACTAGGGTTTATAATCTTGAGTCTATAATATTAATTCCTTGGGATTATTTCCCGTGGCTTTTATAATATTAAATTTATGAGTTTTTAATATTGTAGTTTTTAATTGTAGGGTTTATAATCTTAATCCTAAGTTTTTTTATCTCTTGGATTTATAATATTAATGTTAAGGTTTATAATCATTTGTGTTTACAACACAAATCTTAGGGTTTAATATTGTTCCCTTAGGTTTATAATATTAATCCCTTGAGTTTATAATATTATTGGACACTTTGGTTTATTAATTTCTATTAATATACTTAATATTATTTATATATGGGTCGATATTATTAATATTGTGATTATAATATAAGTATATATAAAATATATTCATAGTTATATTAATGTTTTAATAAATGTGTATTAATAATTAAGATAATGGTGAGAAATAATAAATATTATTAGTAAGAATGATATACTATTACTATATTATGTTATTAATTTCTATTAATATACTTAATATTTAATATACTATAGTATTTATATATGGGTAGATATTATTAATATTGTGATTATGATATAAGTATATATAAAATATATTAATAGTAATTTTAATATGTTAATAAATGTATATTAATAATTAAGATAATGGTGCCAAATAAATAAATATTATTAGTTAGAATGTTATACTATTACTATATTTTCTTAATTGTGAGATATATATGTATATGGGGTTATTATTTATATAGTTCTTAATAAGTATAAATAGTCACATTAACATTATACATCTCATAATTATTAATGTCATTCATAAATTAAGTATATCAACAACATTTATTAATACCATTCATAAATGGCTATAAGTATATCAACAATATTTACTAATATAGCTATATGTGCTTGATATATGCCTATGAGCATATATCAATTACATTGGTAAATATAATTGTAATAGTTATATTAATGATATTAAATATTTAATATCATAATTAAATATTAATACTATATTAAAAATTAAATATTTATATATCAATTGTTTATCCTTTTCTCTGAAGTCCCATGTTTATGATCGTAAGAAACCTATGACGCTGACGCTCGTTGAATCATATCAAGTAAGAATTAACTAAAAGAATGTACAACAAATCTATTTGTTTGTGACTAGACATATAACCTTGAAACACCTTCCTAAGGCAATTCTTCCTTGATTTTTTAACAACTCTCATAACACTCGTAAATAATAATTACAGGCATATTCCAGTGAACTAATATTTAATTTCTCCTTTCTGCAATCTATTCACCTGAAAATTAACGGATTCTCCTTTCCATATTTTTTTTTGGGGGCTTACAAACACAATATTAATTTTCTTTTAAATTTTTTAATATGACTTTCTTTGGTTTTATACTTTCCTTTGTTTTAAAATATAACTTTAGTTCTTCTGATTTTTTATTTTATTGAAGGGCATGATCAGAAATGCAATGTCTATCATTCAATGGAGGAAGAGTTCGTGAGCCTTTCAACAAAAACCATAGGATGAAAATACATTTCTAATCACTCGTATACAGAACACTGCAACAGCTTGATAGCGGCTCATTACTTTGTTTTTCTTTTAAATTTCGTAAAGGAAATTTGGGAAATTTGACTATATTTACTAAAGATCAAGTTGATAAAAATGTACATTTTAATGGAAAATATAAATAAATATTCTTAAAGAAGAATATTACATTTGAGAAATCTATTCATTTTGAACGTGACATATTATTTCACTTGATACTTAGAAAACCTTGATTATGAAAATAAATAAATAATATTATTATATTAATTAATCAATATAATGTTTTTCTACATATGGTGGGGTGTTATGCATGTGCTCATTGTCAATTTCATTGACAATTTCAACTTCACCAAATCCATTAATTGTGGATGGATTCATCGATTCACATATAACTTTTTAGTCACTATCCATCTGTATCATCCATGTTACAATGGATTCTTTGAGCATTCAACACACACAATTGCTTCAACTTATCTCTGCAGTCTTTGTTGCATATTATTCATCCATATGCATGATTGCATAATGGGTTTTGTTAGCCTCGTGTTGTAACAGGTGTTCATATTTCATGTTTGACATTTTTACATGCCAAATATGTCATACTTTGCATGCTGCAATGCCCCATATTTCCAGAAGAGGCCATGAAAGTGGCCAATCTAAATGCCATTACTCTACTCCAAATTTTGATGAGTTTAACTATTTTTGAAGAATTTTCTGTTAAGGGAAGTCCAAACAGCTTAATCTTGGCTCCCCTAGGTTTCAATTTCTTGTTTTAGAATATAGACAATCATTATCTGTCCAAACAGTTTAATCTTTGCAGATTTGTAGATAGGTAGACAAGCAAAGGAGCCCAACTGCTTAATCTGGGCCCTTGGAAGAAATAAGTGTAGATTTAGATAGGAGGACAGCAAAAAAGGAAAAAATGATAATCAGGGTCTGCAAATCCAAGTGCACCCATCCAAAAAAGATGAAAAAATGCTAGATAAGTAGGTTGGGTAAGTAGTTTTGTGGTTGCAGAATCAAGTTGTGTGATCCATCTCATGGTTTCAAGTGTTATATCTATTCAGATCACAAAGGCAAGGCAATTCCCCTTTGGAGGAGCTCAAGCGAGGCCTGTCTAACTCCCCCCTATTCTCATTCCCCAAATCACTCACTAACATCCCCTTGAGGACCTTGGGATCTACCCAACTAGTCCTCTTATCACTTCATTTTTATAGAGCATGAAGTCAAGCTTTGACTTTCTTCTGTGAAAAGAAGCCACATTGATTGTGTAAAAACATTTCTCCACAATTCATTCACTCCCTATATCTAAGTTTCAGCTCACAAACTTAGCCTCCCCCCTGCACTTCACCTCACAAATTCATATTAACTCCTAACTCTATTATCTAGCTCCCTATATCATTTCCTTATCCCCTATTTGTACAAAAAACTATATAAAATCCCCAAAATATTACGTATTCCCCTCCCCTTAGCATTATAGCCATATTTATCATGTCCGGGAAATAGTAGTCCATCTGGAGCTGCTACTAACCCTTCCGTGTCCTAAACCTGGAGTTAGTTTGACATCTGGTGACACTAATAACCATTTTCCCTAAGTCCTAACCCTACAATACTCATTTCCCACCCTTATCCTAAGGTCATGCCTGTAAATATTTAACCCCGCTTGTATACAACCCAAAAACCCACTTTCCTAAAGTTTCCCCCCCCCACCGGATTAAAACAATTAAATAAAAAACGTCGCGGGCCCCGTATCTATCCCTCCGCCGCTTTGATCGTGCCGCCGACCGTCCGATCTAGCGCGCCCGAGATCTACGGTGGGCGGGTCTTTTTATGCCCTGACATGCCGAGTGTTAGTGCCCGGGAGATGGGCAGTTTTCCCGTCATACTCGCACCACACGTCGCCATCCCGGCTGTGGCGAAGCCCCCTCTTCCGAAACCGTCTGCGCACAAAAGCGGTGCGCCTAAAACAAGATACCGCCCTCCCATGTGTGACGTCACCGCCAAGTCACCCTACCACGTCTCCTCCATGACGTCATCAACCTGCGTCACCTCCATCCCTCCGTGTCCCTGCCACGTCATTGCCACGTCGTTGCCACTGTACTACCACATCATCGCCTCTACCGTACCACCACATCACCCAGTCGTACTGTTGACGTCACCCCACCACGTCACCGCCGTACTAGGACCCACCGCTGATGTCATGCTGACGTCATCGTCAAAAGGCGTGAAGGGCGAAAATCGCAGCAAAGAGAGCCCAGAATGAAAATCTGAGGCAGTTTTTGATGCGCGATTAGCACGCATCGCTAAGGGAAATAGGCCGAAATGGAAATCCCTTTCATGGCTCAGCCACCAGTAGGCCCGAAAGTCGCAAAATGACATGAATTTCTTTGTGCAGGGTTCAGAAAGGGGCAAAGACAGTTTCTAAACGCAACAGAGGGCCGAACAACAACCATAAAAGGTCAATGGGACAGTTTAAAGCATTCCAAAGACATTAAAAGAGCCCATGTTCAGTGAAAGTGTATCAGAGGAAGCGGCAAAGAGTATCAATCAATGTTTTTAAAGAAAATCTTTATTTCCAATGCAGGTGAACATTGAATGGCATCTAGCAAAGTCAAAGAAAGCGGTGGAGCTCTATCAAGGCTCTCCCATCACATTTAAAGCATTTAAAGTCACCGAACAGCAATGGATCAAAACCCAAAGCACAGTTATGGCTAAGTTATCAGCATAGAGCCATAAAGACAACACATTAACCCTTTTTGATACAGCTGCCCCTAGCGCAACTCGAAGATATTTTCTTGCATTTATTTCAGACATATGTTAGGTTAAAGACACTTATTACAGCAGATCTGTCTGAGATCTGATTTTGTAGATATTTTACTTTTAAAACCACCGTAATTCACTGTTTAAGGGTTTGGTTGGTTGTATAGCTCCAAGAGAGACTCACTCTGTATACTTAATGTTTTACTTAATCAAAGACTGCTCAAAAGCTTGGAGGAATAACTGTTTGTTGTGTGTGTAATGGTTGAAGGAAGAATACAGAATTCTTGTTTTCCAACATGACTCAATAAGTGCTTCCTATCTCTGTTTTAGTTTCATATATGTTTTTATCATACCTGTATCACCATCTAAAATAGCAGAAAGAATGAATAGTTTAGACTTGGTTTAATTGCCCTCTATGCTCAATTTCTGCTGTTTCTTTATGTTTTCATCCGGATTAGTATTGAATATGAATTCCCTGTGGCTCATATTTCCCCTAATTCACTCATGTTTGACAGTTATCTAGTGATTCTTCACTGCTCCTAGATAGAGCTCATTCACCTTCCCTCTGTTAAGCAGAACGAGAGATTCTTAACTGCCTCTCATTCCTTAGCCCTCATTCCATCCTTTTAAGCTTGAAACATTGTTTCATATGCAGCTAGCTTGCTCCATATTCCTTTCTTGTGACCAAGAAAATGCACCAGCAGTCCTACTCTTTGACTCCACGCCCAATGGTTCTAAAACTTTCATGCTATCCCTCCCTCTCTGCTTGAAAGCATCAATCATCCCACCAAAATCAAAACAAAACCCATTGAACTCAATAACTAGCCTAAAATCATCATCAACAAAGCTAAATTATAAAGAGAGGGCCCTCTCTAATTGCAGGTAGGCTAGGGCCTCCAGTCCAAAGATTGGTTTGTGGTTACCTCGGCCGTATCCCTTAAGGAGCCAAGCGACAACCTGAGTGATAACAGGCTTCAATTTTATGGTCTTGACAACCATCATCCACTTTTGAGTGGGATTCTCCAACCTTGGTTTTCCTCTTAGAGTCTTGTCTATCTACTCTCAGATCTGCAACTCACTTCTTTTCTTGTGACATAACCTGTTATTGTATGTCACTCTGTTTTGTCCTAAGCTCTACTTCTAAGATCTTTCATGCTTCCTTGGAAGTTGTAGATTTTGCTACCTTGCACAAACACTTCTCATCCAATGCACTTTTTATAAAATTCAATGCGAAAACATCACATATTGCATCATATGGGTTATTAGATTCATACTCAATTAAATATCTAGCTCTAAGAAAAGTTAACATCTTTATAACCCATTGATCAAAATATTCACGCTTAGACATAGGATGTGGTAGCAAATCAAAGCTACACCAATTAGCTTTGATTTCTTCTTTGTCTTCTGCTAGACTTCTTAGTTCCTCAAGTGTTGCCTGAACCTCTCTAACCATGGCAACAATCTCTCCCTCTTCTTTTTGATTCCCTTTCTTAGTCTTCTTCAGTCGTGGATTGTGATCCATGAATGTTGACATTCTTTTTCTTATAGCTGCTTTGCTAATTACATCACGTTGTGCTCCATATCGCCCCGAGAAAAAAAATATAATTTTCAATATGTGCCCCGTAAAGCACAATCTTCACCAAAAAGGCTGTCATGCTTGACAAAACACCAAAATTTTTCCAATAAACACAATTTTGGAAAAGCCCAAATACTTAGTTTTAATCAAAAGTATTTTCTTTATAATAAACCTTTTAAAAAAAACTCCTTTATATTGTATATCCCATTTCTTTTATATAAAAAGAGATTTTATATAAAAATTCTCCTTTTATATATCAGTCACAGTCATATAAACCTTCATATTCAAAAAACACTTCTCTTTAATAATAAATCACACCTTATATAACATTACATAAAAAGCTTTACGAACCCCTTTTAAAACCTTTGAATCTTTTTAACAAAATCTCATGAGTCAACTCTCACTTCAACATGGCGTGGACTGATTGATTGAGGCCTGCGTGCTAACTCCGTTCAAGGCAACGATAACTTTGACCCGGGTGCATGTAAAGTAGGGTAAGTCCAAGAATTGTACGCCTACCAGCGTTATAACGTCTCTGTATCACAATAGATCAAACACGATGAAAAAATGTTTCTCTCGTGTCTTTCACGGATTGCTGATGTAGAGAAGGAGGCTTTATATTTCCTTTCAGCCTGATCTTGCCCTTGAATACTTTCATAACGTCTGTGTCTTTTCCGTAATCCATAATAGGTCATTTATTTTGCCGAGAATGGCTGAGACATAATTGTCACGCACCAACATACACTTATTGGTTCGCAGGAATCCCAATCCGCCATTCCAATACCGTTCCAACCAACAGAATTTCTGTGTATGGTATGCTTAAACC
Organism: Pinus tabuliformis; assembly: GCA_031772625.1. Taxonomy (NCBI): domain Eukaryota; kingdom Viridiplantae; phylum Streptophyta; class Pinopsida; order Pinales; family Pinaceae; genus Pinus; species Pinus tabuliformis. Next base: position 958,937,211 of record CM062811.1, read on the forward strand.
CGTATCGAGCAGTCATTGAAGATTGGGGAGGTGAGTTTGCAGCTATGTCAATGGAAATGAAGTTGCGACTCTTGTGATTCCTAGTCGAATCTTCATGGATTCAATCTAGTGTTGACCAACCAAGTGAGCGAAGAAGTAGAGTTTGGACCAAATGGTTTTCGTTTCGCTATTAAATATTCGTTAATTGTTTTGTAATGTGCAAGAGGAGAGTGGCCGACAAAAGCATAGCTTTGGAATGGTTTTTAAGACGAAGAATATTGTGATCAAATCTTCTACGTTAATTTAAAAAAGAATAAAAGAAAAATTGTAATTTCACATTCGCACAGAGAAGAAATATATATATTTATATATGGCTTATATATATATATATATATATAAATAGAAAGTGATATTATATATCATGTTTTTTTATAAATTTAATTTTTATACCATTAATATTAAAGTTTTATTAATAAGAAGATATTATTTTTATTTTTTTTTTAAAAAAACTAATTTTATTAGTGAAAACAAAATTACATGTTACATTTGCTCATAACCATATCATTATCAAGTCCATGACTCATGATAAGCATAAACATACAAAATTCAAACAAATATACAATGAGGAGAAAGTTAGGCTTTTCTCCCTTTCTTTTTTTACACCTTGTGTCATTCCGCTTGAGATGGCGAAGAAGAGTCAAGTTCATGCTAATTTCCAATATCAGGTCTTGTATTATTCTTGTTTGAATCTCGATATGTTTCAGCCCACTTGTTTCCATTGATTTTGGTATGTTTGTTGGTTGTATCTCATTGTTTTGTGGTTGATTAGGATCCTCAGAGTGTTCTCCCTGAGTTTTTGGTACCTTTGATGTCTCGTTGATCCCAATTTGTGTGGTTTCTTCCTCTACTTCGTCCTCCTCCTCATTCGACTTGGGTGGAGGGAAATTCCACCCATGGGTTGTTTCCCATTCTTCTTCTTCTTGTCGGTGTCTTTCTTAGCATCAAGACACATATTTTGAAGATGTTTTGTTTGCCTGCAAATTATACATCTGAAGGTTGTGTTCTCATAATTTAGATGTTGATTCCAATTCCTTTGTTTATGGATTAGTTGTATGCAATTCGGTAATCCTTTGCTGAGGTCTGCGTCCACACATATCCAAGCATATTGTAGATCCTTTCTTCCAATCTTTGGGTCTCTGCCCTGAAATATTTCCCAATGATGTTCTCGGTACCTGTAAGTACTTTCTCATTGCATAAATGAAGTGGGAGATTGTGTAGTCGGACCCACATCGACATTCTGATCAAAACCATGGTGTTTGTATCAAATTCAGGGAATGAAGGTGTGATGAAAAGGCTCGTTGATCCCCAGAACCATGGGCGTGCTTGTATAATACAGTCTCTTTCTCCCGATGATGGGAATTTTATAATGAAGAACCCTTTAGAGCATAGGTGTATTTCACAATCTAGTGGTGAGTTGGTCAAAATCCAATGAAATAGCTCCATAGGTTTTTGCAGAAACAGTTAAAACAACAAATAATTTCTTGTGATTCAAATGAAGCACAGTGCTCATCTATTTCTGTGTTGTCTATATTAAGTTCTAGAATGGAATTTAGTTGCTCCACAATGTACGGGCTAGGGGGGTACCAACCTATTTTGTTGGATCTGAGACTGCTCTTTTTCCTTGTAGAATGTTATTCAAGGAAACTCCTCCATTCATTTTCTTTAGTTTGGCTTCTATGCTTTTCAAGGTACTACTCCCTGATGAGCACCAACATTGCAGTAAGAATGTTGCAACCATTGGGGTTACCAAATTTACTTTATCAACCCAAGGTTCGTACAAATTTGGAGGTGATAGTGTTGTACACACAAACAGATGTTATGGGTCTGCTCTTTATCACTACTAACCTCGCAATAAACCACTATGGTTTCTCAAACCAACCTTCTATTGATTCAAAAGAAGCTTGATTACAAATTAGGAAAAGGGAAATTTACACTAACTTAAATCTTGTCTACTGTAGTAAGGAAAAGCAGAGATTAAATGATTAAACACACCATTCATCTAACTATTGCTAAGACAATTTTCTTCAAAAGAATGCTAAGTTAACATGTGTGTAATCCTATTGTCCTAGACATACAATCTAAAATAACCAAACATTCTACTGTTGTGCATGTAAATGAACACAATAATTCTTTTTTTCCTTTTTGTAATTTTTGTGTGAAAATTTGAATGCTAAATCCTTTTGGTGATGTGACAGGTGGATTAGGGATGATGGTGAATAGTTAGATGGCTTGGGAGGAAAGCAGGGATCTTCTCTTATCTTCCTAGGTGCTTTTTCCACAATTCTACAGGATGTCCTAATGCTCCTATAGGATCCCCTGTATTCCTACAAGATCTGACTGAGACGAAGAGGAGGGATTTGGAAGGTGGTGTAGGGCTTAGGGAAGGTGAATGGTGGGAGAAATGAGGAAAGGGAGTGGCTAGGACTCCTTCAGAGCTCAAAACATAGTTTGTGAGATGGTTGGATTTTCTCAACAAGTTTGGAGGAATGTTCTTAAGGAATGATGAAATTGGTGGGGGACTTAGTGGGAAAAGTGCTAACCATGGATGGATGAGGTTAGGATGGGGTTTATAATCATGAAATATCTTTGCACTCCTGAAACTCCTGCACTTCATCAATCATTAACATTTATCCATGAATCATGTCAAACAAGAAATATTTTCAATCAACTAAAGAAAACATAATTTATTTATCTAGCTGCCTCTTTCATGTGTGGGAAAAATTACATAATAATGTGAAACCATTATGAGATCTAATGCAAGGCTGAAGATATCGGAAATGACAATGAAATTCTATTCTTGAAAACCAGTGAAATGTTGACCTAAGTAGCAATTCCATGAGAAATCATAATTCTATCTTTTTGGTGCTACATAGTAGTGCTTTCCTCAAACAATGGTCTGTGAAGGGAGGAGTGAGGTCAAATCCACCTACTAACAACTTTTTGGTATCCCTTTTTCCATATAAGCTATTGCTAAAGCAATGCAGAAATGAAAGAAAATTGATCAAATACACAACTGCTTGCAATGGAATAATACTAAAACCAATTCAACCATTAATCTATGAAATCAACTAACCATATAAATGCAAGAAAAGGAGCCTTTACTCATAGGGTTTGGCCCTAACCCAAGAGCTTCAAGCCTCTGATTCAACTCAGTCTTGGATCAAGGAAATGCTCATTCTCATTATCGTATCAGAAAATTACATAATAATGTCTTCCGCAAGTCTTGAACTTTGAAATTTCCTAGTGGTTTTACATCAAAAATCTGAATCCTAATGATGCTCCAAGCCTCTTTATTTATACAACTAAAGTATCCAATGACTTCCTTAAATATAGGGAGGCTCGGCTCCCAAACTGAAGATGAGATGCCTTTTCAATTGTCACTAGCTCGAATACCTTTTGATCTTCATTTCTTGGCTGCTTGCAACTCCGAGCTAGTGTGATTTGATGGAGGAATATTCAAATGAGTGAGGATTAAATTAGGAGGTTCTATCTCCTACAATCTCTCCTCCTTGTCTCATTCGAGTTTTTCGCCTTAATTAGCCAAAATTTCCATTATTCTCTAAAAAACCTGCAATCAATGCACATTATTCCACTAGACATGACATCTCACTTTTAGTCATCTCATTAAGCGAAATATAATCAGAATATGTAAGGAATTATCAGAAGAGTGGATTTAAATAAGCTTGGAGGTGTATCAAGGTCCATAAATTTACCAAATGATGAGGCACATCATCACCCCCGACTAAAAGTGTTTCTCATCCTCTGAGAAACTCAATCTATATCCATGTCCTTCATTTCTCTAGTGGCCTCCCTGACATCCCTTGCTTTTGCCGTAGTTTTTTCCTCCTATGAATAGAACCCTATCTTCCTCTCTATCTCTTCCCACTACTTTCTTTATTCATATTCCTTCCTTTCTTCCAACATTCCTAAGAGCAGTGGTGGACTAAGTCTCAAGCCAATCCAATTGACTTTGAGTCTTTGTAGAGCTTGCTTATACATGGGTGTTCTATTTAGTGCCTCTCTCATTCTATGGGGAGAATGGTATTCTCTTATTTCTAGGCTATAGGGAAAAGTATTCCATCTCTTTTCGAAAGCTTTCATGCTATCATCCCCTAACAACCTCAACATGTCTTCAAAGTGTGTGTCTTCTTGCTCTTGGGTAGAAAGGTACCTAGGTGCAAGCTTAGGGTCATTTGCAATCAGGTTCTGGGTGCTGATGACACCCATTGGATTTGATTACTCAGCGCTTATCATGAGCGGTTATGTCTCTTCTCTTGCAATTACTTTATTCATCTCTGCAGATGTTTCCTCGTCATGATTCATTGAGGATGGCAAGGCCATCAATTACAAGTCCCCTAGTTTTGAATTTGGGTCCCAAACATTCAGACCTATCAAGGAAAATTTGTGTAGGTAAAACTCAAACATTTTAACTCTATCCTCCAAGGTGCTTTGATCAAAGAGATCAATGAATTAGTTGTAGTCTTGGAAGGGAATAGTGCCTTTCTGTGCTAAAGTCTTAACTTGGAACTGTAGCCACTTTTCCTTAAGATACAATGAATAAGACTTCGTTGGCATCCTGCACTGGATTTCCTTTAGAATAAACTGGCCATGGATGCCAATCGAATTTCTCTCTGTTGTAAACATCCCCTTAGCTATGAGTTCTCTAGTTCCAACTGAGCTTTCATCATTGCCTCTTTTTCCCTTTTGTTGCTCGGTTCTCTACCCATCTCCTTTACCTTCTCCTTCATGTGGCCTATATCCTCCACTCCTTTGGATTGGTAATTTTCATCCACCTATGTGTTCTTTCCCTCTCTTTTTCAAGCTCAAAGAATAAGGGGATGGAAAATTTATGTGGAATGACCCTACCCCCTTCAATGAACCTGTACTAAGAGTCAAGGTTGGGTTGAGGACTAGGTTCCCTTAGTTTTTCATCTTCCTTTTTTTTTTCCTGCTGAGTGATGCCTTCTTGGTCTGTTTTCTAAGTTTCCTATAGGTTTAGCAAAGTTTCTTGTAGGATGGTCTCTGCTTCTTGTAGGGGACCTTTTCCCTTTGATGAGGTAGACCTGGTGATAGGCCTCATAACATTTAAGTGATGGGAGATTTGGGAGAGGCTTATCCTGATGATCCTTCTCCTTGATTTTTCACAAGAGGAGCTATATTTTCATGTTTCTTTGGTGAGTCTTCAATGACAATAGGAATTTTGGTGTCTGTTTGAGGTCTTCCTTTCCTGATCCTTATACTTTTTCTTGTCCTAAAGTATAATGGGGTCTGTCTATGTCTCTTCCCTTTTTTCTTGATAGGTGTACTTAGCACAATAAGAGCAGTTGTTGGCTTTTTCTCAGTGGGTTTTGGAGATACCCTTAGGGATGATTCCCCCATCTTTCCTTGAACTGTAGACATTTGTTCTTCCTTTCCCTTCATTTCCTCTGTTCCATTCATCTTCTCATCCTTTCCTTTCTCTTCCTCTTCTTCCTTCAGTTCCTCACTCTACTCATTGGTTTCTTGTTTTCCATCTTCTTTTGTCTCTTCTTCACTTTCCTCCTCTTTTTCTTCCTCTTCTTCCTCCTTTGTTTCCTCTTCATCACTCTCACTAGCAGTGGGGATTTTGTCTTATTCAAGCCTGGGTTTTATTTTTTCCCTCTGTTTGCATGTCTCTGAATTTTTTCCATGTAATAGGGAGTCTTAGGTTTTGGAGGGCATCTTCTAGGATAATTTTGACTAACCCATGATGGGTTAATTGCTGATTTTTTCCTTCCTGCACTTTGATGCTCATATCTATCATTGATTGAAGAAGAAAGTAGGGTATGCTTAGTATGTTTTGAGGATGTGTGTCTGCTCCAAATCTCAATTCTTGGAGAAGCCTGAAATCATATCCATATACCACACTGTATCTCCCTTCACATGATATATATTTAATGAGGTGGTAGCTAATTTCATTCCAAGGGTATGGCATGCTTTCTCTTCTGACCCCATTTTTTTCCTCCATTGTCTCCTCTCCTTCCAAAAAGAATTTCTTCTTTGCAATTTTGTTGTTACCCTTATCTTCGTTTCTCCAAGGCAACACTAAAGGAAGTGTGTTGATTCTTCCTATGACTTCAGGGGTGATTTCTGCTAAGAGGCCTTTCACCACAATAGTGGCATGGGTCCTAGTTAGTGGTATGAGTGAGAGAGAAAAGTCTCTCGCCACCTCATCATCGTATCCCCTCATTTTTTAAAGGAAGCCTTACGAAGATTTCTACTACAGGAGGGTGTTGATGAATTTTCACTTTGTTTGTGCATTCCCTCTTGTTAAATCCCCTTGTCATTTTTCTCTGATAATTGTGAAGGCTTGTATGGGTCTAATTCCATATTCCAATGGGTGAGGATTTTAAATGACAACTATGTATATAATTACCCTATACTACAATTTCCTTAACGAAATGGAGGTTTTCTTCTATATTTTTTAACTAGGAAAATGTGGGAAGGTATAGCTCCTACCTCCTGGTTACTACCTGATGAAGACAACCTTTGATTTTTCCTCTCTAAATGGCCACTACCAATTTCGTAGATGATTTCTCAGTGTCTTGTAGGTTTTCATGTAAGATCCTGTAGGCACTCCTGTGCTGAAAATGGCTCATTGTCCTTCCTGTAGACATTGCTTCACCAAGGGGAACCTTTCATTGATGAATCATCGAGATTGTGAATGCCTCCTTTGCATGGGAATCAGTGTTTTATTTCCTCATATGGGTGATGTGTGGGATGGTGTGCTAGCTACTAAAGTACGAGCACCCACTTTTGGACCATTCGTCCCACTACCACTTCATCATTCCTCCTTACCTCGTAATCATCTCCCACTTCGATCATCTGTAACTTAACCATTTTTGGCCTCATATCCTTTTTCTTCTGATTTGACTATTGCCACATGTGTAGTGATCTAATCGTCTTCTCCTCATTGAATGGCCGAAGGTGTCCAAGTTACTTGGCCACCTTTCTTATAAAACCAACTCTGACACAATCCTACATTTTTTATCATGTTATGCTAACAAGAGAGCTTAAGTGAGATGACATACCTTTGGGTAAGATGCCTTGATGATGCTACTTGTTGGAGAATGATGTCCCTATGCTGTGTATTTGTTGCATATGTTTTTTATTTATTCGCCTTTGTTGATGCTTGTTTCCTTTGATGCGTAGGTATTGGAGGGTGATGTTGATGATCCTTCTATTGCTACTAAGCTCTAGAGGAGATTCCTTGACAATAGGATCTCTATGCTGAAGATGAATGCAACCTGCGAAGTTTGTTTTTGTGGGATAGGCTGCTATAGGAATTCCTACGGGAAACCTATAGGATGTCCTGTAGCTGCCTCTCCCCTAAAATTTTATTCTTTTCTTCACATCTGGAGCATGAGGATTGTGGTAATGGGTAGAAAAGTGGTCTAGTGATTGGTAGGTGAGAGGTATAGCCTTCATGTATTGTCCCCTTGTCCTCTGTTCTCACCTTTTTCTATTTTTATCTTTTTTTTTTATTTTTTATTTTTTTATTTTTATTTTATTTTTTTTTTTGTTTTTTTATTTTTTATTTTATTTTTCTTTTTTATTTATTTTATTATTTATTTATTAAATTTTCTACTTTTATTTTTATTTATTTATGTATTTATAAATTATTTATTTTTATTTTTATTTTCTGAAAACTGTAATCCTTTTGGAAATGACTTATTGGACGAATGCAGGGGTAATCATGGTGGTGAGAGGCATGGTGATGAGGTTGTAGAGTATTTTTTTTTTTTAACACTGGCTGGTCATCCCCTTGCTCTAGTCTCATTTTCCTTGGGATTCCCAAGCCACTGTAATTCCTACAGGATCATCCTGTAGGTTTTTAGCGAAACATGTAGGTTTACAGGGAATCCTGTAGAAAACACAGAGCCTGTGTAACCTGAGCTAGATGAGTTGATAAATGGAGGGAATGATGGGACGATAAAGAATATGGGATGGAAGAATGAAAACATGAATTGTATAGGTCCTTCTGCTCTTCTCTTATTGCTCTGATCCCCCTCCTGCTAACTTGCAAACAACATTTTCAATTTTTTTTCTTTTCCCTCTCTTTTTTTTATTTTTTTATTTTTTTCAAAACAACTAGTCTACCTCCAAGAGGTTTTCATCCTAGCTGCTTGCTCAGGGTGGCTCAAAAGAGGTTTTCACCTAGAGATCTATTTATTTTTTCCTTTTTTTAATTTTTCTTGACACCATTGGGCAGCCTCAAGAGGTTTTCAACCCAACAGTGGGGCACAAGCGCCTCATGGAGCTTTTCACCTGAGTCTCTTCATTTTTATATTTTTTTCTTTTTCTCTTGTTAGGGTCTTAATGGGGTAGAACATGAGACTTGATCGACCACCATCACTCTCTTGTTGATGCCATTGATGAATTCTATCTTTCATAAGGGCTTCTTGTAGACCTTCAATCTATGCCCAATGACAAGTAAAGGAATGGCATCTACATTAATGGTTCTTACCTTCACTGAACCATTATTATGACATTTTTCTATGGCATAAGGCCCTAACCATCTAATCATTAACTTGCCTTTAGAATCCTTCTATCTAGAATCATACAACAAAGCCCAATCACCTTCTTGAAATTGTTTGTCCTTTATGTTCTTGTCATGCCAGATCATCCTTTAAAATTTAGTCACCTCTCTGTGTAGAAGGGCCTACATTCTAAACTCATCTAACCCATTCAGCTGGAGAAATCTCTCTTGTTGCACCCTGGTGAGATCTAGATCTAGTTGTTCTTCACATTCTTAAGGTGTTGTATTCAAATACAATGGATGATAGGGCCTTCTTCCCATAGACCAACTCATAAGGAGTGAATCCAGTGGTGTTCTTCCAGGTGGTATTATAGGCCCAAGTGGCGTCAACTAATCTATCTACCCAGTCCTTTTTACTCCTGCTAATCACTTTCGCCAGAATTCCCTCCATCACTCTGTTGGTCACCTCCACTTTCCCATTAGCTTGAGGGTGGTAAGGAGTGGATGTGCTATGCTTGATCTTGTGTTGGCTTAGCAAATTGTCAATCATGTGAGATGTAAAATAGCTGCCTTGATTAGTGACCAGTTCTCTAGGGTACCCAAACTTATAAAATACATTTTCCCTTAAGAACTTAGCCAATTTCTCCTCTGTTGCTGCTTTGATGGGCTTGGCTTCAACCCACTTGGTTAAATAGTCAATGCACACAATGATGTACTATTTTTTCTTGGATGGATGGTCAATGGGTCCGAAGAAATCCATGCCCCACTTGTCAAATGACCCAAAAGTGACTTGAGGTTGAAGAGGCATTTCATCCCTTGGGGTAGGTGTTCCCATCCTTTGGCACCGATCGCACTGACTAGTATACCTCCTCACATCCTGGTGAAGACTGGGCTAGTAATAACCATCTTGTATAACCTGTAATGTTGTCCTTTTGGTTGAAAAGTGACCTCCATAAGGCCCATCATGACAATCCAGAAGGATGTCAAAGAATTCCTCCTCCTTGACACATCTTCTTAGAATTTGATCCGGGCCTAGTTTTAAGAGGATGCCCTAATCCAAGTGAATGGGGTGCTCTTCCTCACATACTTGATTTTCTCTTTGGAGGAAAAATTTGGTGGAAATTGTGCAGACACCAAGTAATTTTCTATGTCAACAAACTACGGTGAGAGAACTGAAATTGTGAATAAGTGTTCATCCGATAACTGATCATCAACCTTTCCTTCCTCCTTTGCAGGAAAATTTAATCTGGATAAGAAACCTACAACAATATTCTTCTTACCACGCTTATCAATAATGGTTAGATCAAGTTGTTGCAATAAAAGTAACCATCTAATAATCTGGGCATTTACATCGGGTTTGTTCATTAAGTATTTAATTGCAGCATGGTCAGTATGCATAAAGGTTTGGTAACCTATAATGTAATGCCTAAATTTGTTCAACAAATGCACAATAGCTAGGAGATCCTTTTCAATCACTGTGTAGTTTAGTTCATCTTTTGACAGATTCTTACTGATGAAGTAAATGGAATAAGGTAACTTGTCATCTATCTGGCCTGGAGCTACTCCTATGGCTTTGCGAGAGGCATCAACATGTATATGGAAAGGAAGGGCCCAATTTGGGCCTCCGAGAATAGGTGCAGTGGTCAACTTAACCTTCAAGGTGTCCAAGGCCTCTTGACAGCTTTGTGACCATAAAAATTTAGAGTCTTTGGCCAATAAATCAAATAAAGGAGAATATAACTTGCTGAAGTCTTTTATAAATCTCTGATAGTATCTAGCTAAACCTAGAAAACTTCTAACATCCCTCTATTTTTTGCGGAGGTGGGACCCTTTGGATGATGTCTATCTTATTTGGGTCCACGTGCAGTCCTTTCTGGGATATTGAATGACCGAGAACAGTCCTTGCAGTCATCAAGAACTCACATTTTTTGGGATTAAGGGATAGGTTCATTTCAATGCATTTGTTTAACAAGTTACCCAAGTTAGATAGAGCCTCCTAGAAATCACACCCATAGGGTGTAAAATCATCCATATAAATTTCTACTGGATCATGGTCTAGCTTGGCAAAGATACTCAGGACTGCCCTCTGGAAAGTCACAGGGATTTGCATAGGCTAGAAAGAAGGACCCTATAAGAGAAAGTACCCCAAGGACAGGTAAAGGTGGTTTTATCCTGGTCCTCTTGGCTAATATGGATTTCATTGAATCTACTGAACCAATTTAGCAAAGAGAAAAACTTTTTCCCAGGAAGGTCTTCTAGCACTTGGTCAATGAAAGGTAGAGGGAAATGGTCTGTTTTTGTTTCATTGTTTAACTCTATGTAATCAACATAGATCCTCCACTTCCCATTTTTCTTTGGAATCAAAACCAAAGGAGAAACGCACTCATTTTCCAAGATAGGGTAAATGAATCTTGCATCCAGCAGCTTTTGCAGTTCTTCTTTGACTATATCCTTGGGAGATGGATTCATTCTCCTTTGGGGTTGTTAGACTGGCTTGAAACATTATTTGGTATAAATGTGGTGAGTGCACACTAAGGGGTGCACTCCATTCATTTCCTTGTAACTCGAAGAAAAGGAATCCATGTGTTCCCTTAGCATTTTGCACAACTTTGCTTCTTGGTGTATAGAAAGAGAGGGATTGATTTTCAAAGTTATTTCAGGGTCGAATTCTATTGTTTTTACACATGTAGGGTTTGAATCAACTAAGCATAGATCAATTTGATGGTTTCTCTTGGTTTCCTTCACTACTTCCTCTAAGGACAATGTGCAGGGAGTTGGACTTTGTAGTATTTCTTCAACCAAATCATCCTCATCTAATTGTTCTCCTCCCATAGTTGTTTCTAACATATAGAGTTGGGCTGAATATATTTCATCTTCATCCTCTTCTTCTAGCCATAAATATAAGTCATGTTCTAGAGATGGCTAAGCAAGAGGGTACATGACTAACTTCTTGGATAGAGGCTCATTTCTTATAGTCATATTTCTAGCCCTGCAGCTCATGTAGGCATCGACAGAGGCTAACCAAGTCCTCCCAAGTATGAGAGGATAACCAGTAAGCTTGGCCTTAGGCTGGAGACCTAGGAAATATGTAGGCTACTCCCAATGGTCAACGGAGACCAACAGATCCTAATTAATCCCCTCAGGGGTTACTGTGGAATGGTTCGCAACTTGAAAAATTGTTGTGGTCTTTCTTAATGAACCCTGGAGATTGAGCTTGAGGATGGTGTCCTTAGTCATTACATTAATGGCAGCCCCAAGATCGATCAAAGTGTGTGGAACAATGGTGCCATTGATGTGTGCATCTACTACTGGGCTTTCAGGGTCCAAATAATTTGGATAAATTACCTACCCCGACATTAAGTTGGATAGTTTTCCAATGACATTAATGGTAGGGGTTTCTATTTTTTGCCTCCCTAGATGTTTTAAAAAATTCTCTTTAATCAACTTGTTTTAAATAGGTCTATCCTTGATGGCTCGGAGAAGTGGAATTTTAACACATAGATTTTTGAATTCACCCAGAAGTTCATTCTCTTATGGGGTAGGCTGGACTAGATGACTTAATCTTTCAGCAGAGGGTGGTGGAATCACTCTAGGCATGCTTTCCCTCTTTCCTCCTGACTCTTCCTAGGTGCAGGTGGAGATTGTTTGTCTGGGATTACTCTCCTAGATCTCGGTTGATTTCTTGAATCTACACAACATAAGAAGGATAGGATGTCTCTCCATTGTATACTTGTTGTTTCTATCTTTTGTTCGGGTTCGTATTTGGCTGGACAAGAATATGAGGTTATTTAGGTGGAGCAGGGTGTAAATGTTATCATTGAGTAGGTGGTGAAGGGAATAAAGCTCGAGCATTTTTGTATGGGGACCTCGACCCCTCGGGTGGTGCATTCCACTGAGGTTTTGGTAGAGTATATGGTTGAAATGACTGGCTAGTCGGTTGGGAATGGTACTGGCATACAAAATACCGAGGAGGAGGTGTAGACGAGGAGGGATGAGCAGTGGGTCCACAAGATGAAATGGATGTCTTCTGGTTAGGGTTGTAATATGCATGTGATCACTATTGCATACCCTATTGGTATGCCGGAGGCCCATGAGGTCTCCTTTGATTTATGTAGCAAAGTTTTTCAGTCACCCCTTCAGTTCCTTGATACATATCTTCAAGTCTAGTTAGAGAAGGGTTCTTGTCTGTGGAGTGGTTTTCTTCATAGATTGATCATATTTTGATCATGTTTAATTGACATTCATTCCTAGGGTGCCTCCTTGTGCATCTATGGTAGAAGATGGCTAATGCTTTCTCTGCTTCCTCCTGCTTCCTCTTGATGTGCATAGTGTCCATCTATAGGGAAGGGGTTTGCAACATTTCACTATTGAAATCTTCCAGCATGTTTCCAATTTCACCTTTTATGGATGTGTTGGAAGAGGATGGGCTGGCCATTGGTTGAATACCCCTACACTTTTTCCTAGATGCCGTAGAATGATTCCTAAAGGCAATCTTGATATATTCATAGGGTAGCTGGTATAAGTCCCCTCATGGTAGCAAGTTTAGGGTATCCAGAAGATCTTCCCTTACCCCTCGGAGTAGGACTAGCTTCAGCGACTCAGGATCAACTGTGCACCTAGCCATTTTGTAGCTATGCTAGAATCTTTCTTCATAATCCTTTAGGGATTCATCATGCCCTAAGGTCATCGTAAAAATTTCCTCTTTAGTGTCATTGGACCTGTACTAGTCTTGATACTTGTTTTTGAAGGCTTGTTGCACCTAATTCCAAGTTATCATGTTATCCCCAGGTAAACCCATGACCCAACACAGACCTGCATCCTTGAGAGTGGATGGGAATAGTTTCAAATTTTGCTCATTAGTGGTGTAATCATAAGTTTTGCATATGACAACAAACTTAAACAAGAAAGTATCTGGATCTTCTAAGGTCAGACCATGGAAATGAGGAGAGTAGAAGGGCTTATGTTTTTCATCTTGATATCCTAATTATTTTATTTGATGGGGAAGGAAACCTCAATTATGTCTCTATCTCCTCTGTCATTTCTATTTTCAGCCATTAGGTTAGTTGGAAAGGGTTCTCCTTCTTCTTCTCCCCCTATGAGCTCTTCAAATATCTCTGGTTGTTCGCCTTAGGGGTCCTCCAATTCACATCCATTGAAGAAGAGGTAAGGTTGGTTGTTTGAAGTGGTGGGTGAATTTGGTATAAATTTTCCTAGGTTATCCTTATTCCTATGAGGCATGAAAGACCTTTTTTTGTTTTGTTTTGTGCCTTTTCAAGCTTTGAGACTAATTGCAAAATTGAAACCACAAACTAAATGGAAACTAACTTCTTGAATGGAATCTTGCTTGCAAAATGGAAAAGAAAGCAAACTAACTTACAATTACTTTTGCAGAAATGAAGCTAATAGAAGAATGTTAGAGATAAGAAATGGAAAAAAGAAAACAAATCACATCTTACTCAGACACCTCCCTGAAAACAACACTAAAAAGTGATGAGCACCAGTATTACAACAAGAGTGTTGCAACTCCTGGGGCTACCAACTTTACATTATCAACCCGGGGTTCATACAAACTTGGAGGTGACAGTGCTGTATACAAAAGCAGATGCGATAGGTCTGCTCCTTTTGACTACTAAGCTGGCAATAAACCACTATGGTTTCTCAAACTAGCCTTCGTTTGATTCAAAAGAAGCTTGACTACCAATGAGGAAAAGGGAAATTTACACTAACTGAAATCCTATCTACTGTAGAAAGAAAAAGCTGATATTAAATGCTTAAACACACCATTCATCTAACTACTGCTAAGAGCTTTTGCTTCAAAAGAATGCTAAGTTAACATGTGTGTAATCATATTGTCCTAGGAATGCAATCTAAAATAACCAAACATTCTACTAGTGTGCATGTAAATGAAAAAAATAACTCTTTTATTCCTTTTTATATTTTTTGTGTGAATAGGAGGGAGAAATGAGGTAAGGCAGTGGCTAGGACTCCTTCAGAGCTCAAAACAGAGTTTGTGAGAGGGTTGGATTTTCTCAACAAGCTTCGAGGAATGATCTTAAGGAATGATGAAATTGGTGGGGGACTTAGTTAAAAAAGTGATAACCATGGATTGATGAGGTTAGGATGGGTTTATTGGTCATGAAATCTCTCTACACTGTTGAAACTCCTGCACTGCACCAATCACTAACATTTATCCATGAATCATGTCAAACAAGAAATATTTTCAATCAAATAAAGAAAACATAATTTCATTATCTAGCTTCCTATTTCATCTGTGGGAAAACTTGAAGAATAATGTGAAACCTTTATGACATCTAATGCAAGGCTGAAGATATCAGAAATGACAATTTCCTATTCTTGAAAACTGGTAAAATGATGGCCTAAGTAGCAAAAAACCCTAAATTCCATGAGAAAACAAATTTGTGTCTTTTTGGGGCTGAATAGGAGTTCTTTCCTCAAACCAGGTTCTGTGAAGGGAGGATTGATGCCAATCCACCTACTAACAGCCTCTTGGTATCCCTTTATTCTTATAATCTAATGCTAAAACAATGCACAAATGGAAGCAAACTAATCAAATCCACAACTACTTGCAATGAAATAATACTAAAACCAACTCAACCATTAATCTATGAAATCAACTAAGCATATAAATACAACAAAAGGAACCTTTGCTGCTAGGGTTTGGCCCTAAACCAATACCTTCAACCCTCTAAGTCAACTCAGTCTTGGATCAAGAAAATGCTCATTCTCATTATCATATCAGAAAATTGCATAACAATGTCTTCCAAAAGTCTTCAACTCGAAATTTCCTAGTGGTTTTACATCAAAAATATGAATCCTAATGAGGCTCTAGGCCTCTTTATTTATACAACTGAAGTGTCCAACGACTTCCTTAAATCTAGGGAGGCAATGCTCATAAATTCAAGATGAACTGGCTCTTTAGCTGTCACTTGCTCAGTTGCCTTTTGATCTTCATGACTTGGCTACTTGCAACTCTGAGCTAGTGTGATTTTATGGAGGAATATTCCAATGAGTGAGGATTAAATGAGGAGGATCTATCTCCTACAATCTCTCCTTCTTGTCTCATTCTAGTTTTTTCCCTTAATTAGCCAAAATTTCCATGATTTTATCTAAAAGGCCTGCAATCAATGCACATTATTACACTAGACATAACATCTCACCTTTACTCATCTCATTAAGCAAAATATAATAAAAATATATAAGGAATTATGAGAAGATTTGATTTAAACAAGCTTGGTGGTGTATCAAGGTCCATAAAGTTACCCAATGATGAGGCTCATCACTCCCATAACCATTTCGCACATTATTTGTTTTATTGGTTGTTTCACCACCACCTCGAAGTCTGAGGTTGAGGGTTATGGAGGATGTTGATAGGATATGGTAATCCTACAAATACAGGTTATCATGTAATGCTCTGCCCCCATATATCAGATTTTGCATTTGTGAAGGCTATCCAACCTTTAGTGAGATGATGTGCTTTAGGTTTTCCACTCTGTTTGTTTTATTTACCCATATTAATAACGAAATCCTAGTAGGGGTTTAATAAAAAAATTGAAAATGGTGAGGATTTACCAGGTACCGGGAGGGATAATCCCACTTATTTCCCATTGTTTGATTTTCCATGGGAAGCCCATATGGCACAACAGACCAGATGTAGCGATTGATGGAAAATATTGGAACCAATACCATCGTAACAACGCCTAAATGCAGCATGTTAGTGCTTGAATCTGCCTTAGGCTGAAGGAAAGCAGGATTCAAGGTAACATCAAACCAAGCTCAGCCTCGTAGCTATCCCTGTGAGGACAGGAGAGGGCTCTCTCCGGGTCTATCTTGGGAAAAGATATCCAATAGGGCCTAAGATGACCCAATGCAAAACTGATAATGATTTTAGGCTAGCGAACATATATGAAAAAGATAATTTAATAAATGTCTGAGTTTCTGGGCTGTATGGGACAAGGACAACATGAGCAGGAACTTAACCAAAGGCACAAGATATTTCATAAGGCGAGATAGGCATGAGGTTTTAGCAATCGAATTGAATTTAAATGAGGTGAAAAGACTGTTTAAGAAAGCTGAAAAGGGCATTAATGTATGAATCCTTTCCAAGCAGAAGAAAACACAAAAAGTCTGAACAATTCCTTAAGGCAGAGCACTGAATGAATTCTACCTTTCTCACTTAAAAGTGTTCAGCTGGAAACGATCATGAATGAACTGCAAAACATCACATGATACATATGAAACAGAGAGAAAAACACATGCCAAAACTCATACCACAAAAATCTTATAAATCAGAGCTGCACCATTTAATTATTTCTCTGTCAACACTGTACAGTGATAGTGTTGGGTTTTTTGCTCCCACAATTTTTCTCAGAACTCTCTCGTTTTACAAAATGGTTTTCCATACAATAAATATGATCAATTTGTCAGAATATAGATCGATAGAAAGGGGTCGGGGCTGTTACAACCACTCAAGAACTCAAAACTGAAGATGGATATCAAAAGCCAAATAATCTTTGAAAGGCAGAGCTGCATTACATTTGGAATTTGTTTGATAAACCACGAGGAAGCAACACCTGTAGCGTAGATCCCATAGCTGAAGATAAACATAAGCAATCGAATCATATTTTTTTTTTTTCCTGCCATGGTGGATATCAACGTTTACATTCAGGCGTTCGGTGCTTTGACCGTTTCAGCTCCCTTTTCTTTCTGTTTGCCAAAAATACACCTGGTTGAGTAAAAACCGTCATGAGGGATTCGAATCCCTATTTCCATATATTCTCTCCATTTATCCACCTGGCGATCAACAAATCGGGCACATCGGATAACTGTTGTGTATGATCAGGTGTGAAAATAGTTTATGAATCTGGTGGACTTGTTTCAAACGCCACATATATCACATGTAATCTTCATTGGCGGTCTGATTTCTGATGATTTCACCACGAATGCCACCAGAACCTCGCCTGTCTCCTTGTGTTGTTGAAAATTGCAAAAATAGAAGCAGTTTCGATAACAATTTTTGGAAATGTCATTCTGTTTTTTGAATGCCTGGATTTGTACATAAAAATTGCCATTCGGAGCTATATGGTGCACCCTAAAATTCTCGTCCCAATCCTCTCAGGATTTGGCAATCTGCGGATTCCCTTTTTGCTGGGATTCGGTGACCATGCAAAGCAGCTACACATTCATTGCTAACACAGTTTGGAAGCATTTCTTCCAAATAACCATTCCGTTTTCTCTCAAGATGGGTCATTGAAGAAGCTTGCAAGGCTTTTTCTAAGCGACGTTGTGCTATTCTTTCACGCATCTCAGCTTCAGTGGCCTGCTTCTCTGCCAACTCCCTGAACTGTCCTGTGTCGTCGGCGGTTTTTCCTGAGCTCTAACGAGCTTGAAGATCTTCTTTCTTTGCAGTGTTATCTTGCAAGACCATCTGACAGACATGTGAGAGGGTGCCTTCAATATCAGCCACATTTAGTTTCCAGAGTGAGTTAATCATCAACTCTTTGTTGGACTGTAGATATGCTTCCAAATCACCTTCAGAATAATTCCCCTCTGTACTGAGTTGTTGTTTCATATCTTCTTGTAATTGTAGTAGTGCAAAAGCACCTGTTGCTGCGGTGACCTGAGATTTTATAAAATTCCCTTTGTTTCTGAACCATTCAGCTATAAATGGTACACCCAAATATATGGCTTTCTTTCCAAGTTCCTTTGCCGCTTGTCTTGCATATATGTAACCAATTGTCTGTAGCATATCGCTTCCATAAGCTGCATTGTCGTTTTGATAGGAACTCGCTCTCTGTAACATAGTATTATTCAACATATGGCACCATTTAAGTGAAGAGGAAGAAATTAGGCACATGTTAACTTTCAAGCTCAAATCCAAAGGTACTCTATCTCCAGCTATTGGCAAATCATGTTCAAAACTGTTAGCCTGCAAGGATGATCCTAAATTTCTCAATAAACCTGGAGAGTCATGAGGTTGAGTGACAACAGTTGAGGCATTATTATTTGCCAATCCCTTAAATGCCTTGGCCATATCAATAGTCGTTGTTGAAGACAAAGCAAGAGAAATCGAAGAGAGCTCAACAACATTACGAAAGTTGTTATATTCTTGACTCTCAGCCTTTAGTTCAACATTCTTATTTGTATATGCACTATTTATGGAGGTATCTGGATTACCAGATGAAGTGTGATTTCCATTCCTTCTCCAAATAAATTTTGATGAAAGCTTCACATCAGATGGTGTGGAACATTGGTTGGTCTCTTTTATCTGTTTCTGAAACAAAGGAGCATCCTTAAACTTGTCTTTAGAGCTAAGTATTTTAAGCCTATCACTAGGCTTTGTAACAGGATAAATATCAGCAACACGAGTATCGATGTATCTGGGCAGCTTGGGCAACTCAACTTTATTAGGCCCAGAAACCATTGCATCATTGGACTTCTCTCTAGCAAGTAGAGAACCAGATGCTTCGTTCGACATCATACGCAAACGTTTAAACTGTTCTCCAATCTACTATTTTATCATGGACCACATCTGCATAGGCAACTCGGCGTTTGAATGCCCGCAAAGCAGACATGAAACGAAGATCGCCTCAGTCATTCACCATTTGAAGGTGGCTCATATAGTCTCCCAATCGTGTAACTTGCTACTAAGCCACCAAGTGAGTGAGCAATGAATGAAATCTTTTTAACTCCAGGGTTACGAGTTATTGCTTCCAGTACCGAATGGTCCGTGCGTTTCAATGGCCTTATCAGCTCTTTTCCTTTGCTTCCAATCATAAAAACATATTCCTACAATCCCAACAGTTGATACGGCTATTGTGATGGCTATGCCGGCGATGGCACCTATGTGCACCGCGCGCACACCCAGTGTGCCACACGGGCCATGTGCGTCGTGCCCATTAGAAAATAACACTGAGGTAGGAGGCCTAGTGTGCCACGCTTTCTCCCAATGCGTCGTGCAGCCTAACTCACCAACAGTCCGGTTCCAAAACTTCGTGTTCACCCTTCACAATTTTCCTCTTGGCTTAACTGATGATTCTTGCGTGCAAATGGATTGTAAAAATAATGAATATTATGACCTGAACTTTAATTTTTGTTTTAGGATAGCACACTTTCCATTGTTGCAGACTTTGACCCTTTGCATAACTCTTGGTATGGGAAAGATATATGAAGACACGAGGAATATCTTTATGACATGGGTTTTTTTTTATTTTGTTTTCATTTGACAAATTCTCTTTCCAATCATGTAGAACTTTGGCTCTCCGAACTTTTCAAATGAGAACTTTGTTTTTCATCTCCATCTAATTTTCTGAGCTGGAATGATAGCCTCTTGGTTGATTTGTGCAGGGATGATGGCGTTGATGTTTGGCAAAGGAAAACCAGAGCCTGCTTTGAAAACTCCATGGCAGAAAAAATACATGATTATTACAAAAATGAATTCGACAATTTCTTATTCAAAACAGAGTTTTGAACAAGAAATGTCCTCAAATGTGTTTGATGATGAACTTTTGAACTAAGAACCTCTTCGAAAACCATCCTCATGGCCTGCGGGCATTATTCGACATGTTTGAAGACCAACCACTAGACCTAGACTCTGAAAATAACTTCTTTTTGACCAAAATAGCATAATGACTATGAATGATTGAAATGAACTTTGATGAACATAGAGAAATTTTGACTAGCCCAGGCAGGTACAAGCATGAGGGAAACAAAAACACCAAACCCTCCCGTCAAACAATGGCATGCTCCCTAGCGAAATGCAATTGAGTGAAACGAGCGAGACACATAAAGATGAAATGCAACAAAGAGTTTTGATCTCTGACGGAGGGCTGAACAGACCGACTCTAACACACCACATGGGCCTACTGTGTCTTGGGAGAGCTTATGTTGATGAGGCATAATAGGAAGTGTTAACACCCAGGTTCTTCCCTTTGACTCCCAAGGGAATACGGCCAGGGTAACCACTAACCAAGCTTTGGATTACAGATCCTAGCCAAACTGTAATCAGAGAGGGCTCTCTCTTTAAGATTTATCTCTGTTTTGTGAGGATTTTAGGCTAGTTATGAGTTCGGTTTTTGTTTGAGGTTTTGGTTGTGAACTGTTGACTGAGAAGGGCATGAAATGTTTGAGGGATTTCTAGTCCATTGGGCATATGGAGTCAGAAATTGAGTAGGTCCTGGTGTCTGTGATGGAGAAGGATTTACTGTAGAGCTAGACAGCTATTCATGATACAAATTTTGGTTTATAAATGAAACAGAGTGAAATGGAAACTTATATATAGTATGACTGTAAGTTGAGAAAGGGCAGAATCTGTTCAGTAGCATCTAAGAATTACTGCACAGAAACTGTCAAAGATTTATAGTAATTTGGAGCATTTAAGAATTCCAACTTAACAGATAAACCTGAAGAAAACATTTATAACAACGAAAGATTGAATTCAGGGTGTCTCCATGGACAAATCCTGAGTTATTCTTCTTCTTTCATGTTGAGATTAGACCACATATGTGAGAAATGAAATACACAAAAATAAAACATAGACATAGATAGAGAAACTTATTGTATCAAGCTATAGCACTAGAATTCTGCAGCATTCAATGGTTCCAACACAGTATACATCAGAAAAGACAATCTCTGAAATTCAGAAAGCTCCTTTGTATTATCTCTCCAAAATACAGCCAAGTTCTCTTTTTTGAACAAGTAACAACAACCCCTGCAAGCTTATGCGAGGGGGAATATATACAATCGGTTCTACAAATATCTGAACCGCTGAGTCATTTTGATAATTAAATACGCTCCCCAACTTTACAAAATAGCAGATAAGGAAGTTATTGATGCTCTAAATACAAATTGAATGCTTTTTAATTCTGTCAGAAGAATTTTTGACCTTTGGAGGCCACTGAGTCGGTTGAGCGTTCTGAATAAATGTTGAATGATGTGTCTTTATGCTCTGTTATGCTGTAGCTTTCTCGGCCCTGCCATCTGTAACTGTCAGTGCTACTCTGGTGGCCGAATTGGTTTGCTGAGTTGGCTCGGTCCTTTCTTCGCCATTCATACTGAATGCATCAAATTTTCCTGAACATGATGACTTCTGTTTTCGATGGAAGAACTTGATGAAAGCCTTTTGTTTACAGTAACAACTGTATCATTTTGGTCCACCATTCCTGTGTGGGAAATTGATGCCTCAAAATTGCATCTAGGGTCTCATCTGCCTCTGTATATTTGTAGAAGTTTGGAGGCACTTCAAATAAATGTCTAATCTCATTCATAATGAAAAATAAGTTCTCTACTCTGTCGTAGAGACTTTGCCCTGTTGCTGGCCCTGTTACCTCTCAGGTACCTGATCCTTGAGTGATCTTATTGGTGGCAAATGTGTTCACCCTTTTTGCATAGTTCTCATGTGATAGTAGTCTCCCTGCGCTGTTCAGCAAGACAAGAAGACCTTTGTTTTGTAGTGTTGCAAACTTGTCCATGAACCTGTTTACTTCTGTCTGCATGTCCTGGCTTCTTCTTTCCAGTGTTTGTACCAGGCTTCTCAATGTGAGGACCCTCTTTATCAGCTGGATGGTTTCAGTTCTATTCGAGATTCCCATTGCTGCTAGCTGAGGACCTGTGCGGTTATTGAGCACATTGATCATTCTGTTGGCTATCTCAGGCATATTGCTTAGAGATGCCCTTGATCTTTGGACTTCCTTGTGTGCTTTGGCTATGAGTTCTGTTTGCTCATGAATAGTTTCAATGTACTGCCACCGATCTGTAATTGATTGGCCAATGTTGGCCCATAAGACTGTTTTGAGCTGAGCCACCACTTTGTCAAGGGTGAGCTCTTTCTCCAGCTCCTTTATCTTCTCTTTGAGAGCCTTGACTTCTCTTCCCTTTTCAGCTATGCTTTGCTTTGACTTGTCATATTTTTCATTGAGCTTAGCCAAATTCTCCCTGGCTTCATTTAGCTCTGCCAATTGGGCTTCTAAGGCCTGAATTTCATTCTTTAGCTACTGCATGTCAAGGCTTGGAGCCTGCTCTGTTGTTGGTGCTGGTGCTGATGTAGATGGTGCCGTTTGAGCTGTCTGTTCTGTAGGAGGAGCACTAGTTTGAGGGGGTTCCTCAAGGTTGATTATTTGTGGAGGGGGCTGTGATGTTTGGCCTACTTCCCTCTGTTGTAGGGCTGCCTGCAGTGCTGCCTCTGATTCTCCCAATTTCTCCTGTGTCTAGATCAGCTGTTTGTATAACGATACCAGCATAGCTGCTGCATCTTGGTCATGTCTCAGCTGAGCAACTTCTTCCGTTTGTGGGTGAATAGTTGCTGGGACCTTAACCATTTTTCTTAGTGCTGCCATATCTGCATCTCTTAGCTTCAGCAGCGCTTGTACAGCCTTGATGTCCTTGGGATCATGCCCAAGTTCTATGATTATATCCTCTAAAGCTTTGATTCGGTTGTCCTTTGCTTGAGAGGATGCTTTCTCCAACTCAAGTTGGGCAGTTGTATTGTTTAGGTTATTTTCCAGCCTAAGATTTACCAATGTTTTGTCTGCAAGAGTGGCATACACCATCTCACCCGTTTGCTTATGCAATTCAATCTGATCCATAGGGTGGATGTCTTTTGCAAGGACCTCAAGGTTGGTCCTTATGTAGTCTGCAGCTGACTGTGGCTGCAGCATGGTTGGCATGAAATGACTCATTACCATTTTGCCCTCATGTACATCGTATGCAGACATCAACCTCTGTTGGTTTGTAGGGGCCATTTTCAACAAGTGATTATAGAGCTGTATCTTGAGTGGCTCATTCCTCTTTTCGATATCAATAAATTGTTGTTTGATGCCTGCTTCAGCTCCCCTTTGGTGACTTGAGGAGCTGACTTCTCCTCCAACTGTCCTTTCATGTTCCTGCTGAAAGGAACTTGCAGATGCTTCCATGCTTGGTGGACCCATGCCCAAAGATTGTCCAATAGGCATTTCTTCCTCAGAGAGGGGATTCATTCTGTGCCTTTTCTCCCCATAACTTATAGATGTGGTGAGGGGAGCCTCCTGCTCTCTATCCCTCTTCTTTCCCTTTTCTTCTTTTTGTGGAGTCTGTAGTACTGTGGCCTCCACTGTCTTTTCTTGCCTAGGGGGCACATTCTCTTGAGCCTGTTGCTCAGTGGATTTTGGGGCTTCAGGTGTTTGTTCTTGCTGCTGTACTTGCTGCCCCTCTTTTCGCCCTCCTCCTTGCTGTTCTACCTGTTTTTCTGCTTGCTTTTCTGCCATAGGAGGTGGCTGTTCTTGCTGATGTGCCGTTGAAGATGATGCAGCTGCTCCAAGCTGCCTTTGGTATGAAGAGCAAACCTGCCCACAAGTTTCCAAGTCAGCCTCTTTCTCAATATTTTTTGCTTCTCTTTGTAGCATTTTCTCTCTAGTGATTGGCTCTTCTAGAGTGCCCTCTTCCCAACTTAGTAGATTGGCATATTTCTCAATATGAGGCAATTTAATGTGAGCATAGCCACCCAATTTATGTTTTATCCTCCTGAGAGAAATGAAATGATTAGGGTCATAAGGTACCCATTTGAAGCTAGTTTCTAATCGGAGGCCCTCTAGGATCATATCTGCTTCCTTCCATCCCTCCTCCCTTATGTTGTAAAGGAAAGGGCCTAGCTGGTTCCTAACTTTTAGCTGCACTTTCTTGTTTTTACTATGGAAATGGATTTGGTCTGCATTTCCAAACTGTCTGAAATATTCCAAGGCAAATAGTCTCATAGGGACATATCTTGGCATCCTATAAGGGTTCAGCTCACAACCATATACTCTGATCACTGTATGGTTTTGGTAAAAATACCAATCACCAATGTTGTAGGACTTAGAGAGATGGAGAATTCTTTGCATTTCCTCGGTTAATCTCGGAGGAGGAACACCATATAACAAAGTCATTGCTGGATGAATGAAAAGGTCTATGAATTCACAGTATGTGTATGGTGAACGGGAGGTGCAATGAAAAACTGAGGTCCAAAATACTACATACCTTGGATTCCCCTGGGCATCAAGTTTCTTGAGGGGAATGGGGAAACTGTCTGGTTGATAAAATAGGAACAGATGATAGATGTATGAGGTGTATCTGAACAACTTTTCCCTTTCTAGATTCATCAGATGCTCATGAATCTTGTTTGCAATATATTCAGCATAGTCATAGTGCACAGTAGGAGGCTTCCCAGGAGAAAATATGGACAGCATAGCCATTATGGTATCATCAACATCTTCAACTCCATTGTAGCCCAGGACATAGCTAATCAAATCCACCAGCATCCTTCCCAAGTCATTGAGATATGGATGTTCAATAGGAGGTGTTCTCAGAGCTTCAGAGCTTGGCTAAATAAATAACTGATTAATTTTGATGATTTGGGCACTAGAGAGGTTCCCCCCCTTCTTTAGTAAATCTAACATGGAGAGAGGAGTCAATGGTCTTGCAGAATGAAAGTTGAGCATTTGATTTATGGCCTCACGGGTGATATGGAACAAGACTGCACCTGAGGGATTGAGAATAGCTCTCTGACATGGATCATAGCATTCACAGCATCTATGGATCAAGTCTGGAAGGGAATTGACTTGAAGGAGGTTGTAAATGGGCAAGTTGGAGTCCCAAATCCCTAAAATATCAGCTCCACTGAGGTGTTGAGCTTTCAATTCATTTAGCATATGAATATTATACTTAGAATTTATTGGGAACTAGTCTAACATTTGATAATCAATATCTCCTAGGGCCTTCCATTCTAACTCTCTTTGTGGGGCATTCAGAGGTTGAATATTTAGCGCTACTGGTGTTTCCATGGTTAAGTAGTACTATGACTTGTATTAGAACTGGTGTTACTAGCAGCGCAACACAGAGGAGTATCTCTGGAATAGATAGGTGAATTGCAGAGGAACAGAGGGAAAATGGCAGTGACAACAATTGAAATACTGCACAGAGGACTGATAGAGCAAATGCAAGGCCTGAAAAAACACTCTTCACGGTGAATTAGAGCACCTCGGGTCTTTAGTTCACGAATGCGCGAACTAGCTGTAAATTAAGGTAAATTTCGCTAAATCTAGGTTCTGCAACGGAATTGTGACCCAACAGTTGAAAATAGGTACTGATTGCTGGAGTTTGCTGGTAAATACAGTGTTTTCTCAGTCCTTTTAACTAGCTTTGGAGAATTATGGAGAAAGCTAGGCGCAGAGGGAATAATATGGATAAATACCTTATGAATTGCTGGCAACAGTTACAAATGCAGGTGTAATGGACGCGCCCACGGTCTCTGTAGCGATTTTTGCAGGTTGGCGCTTGTTTGGTCGTAAAATGCATGCAGGGGAGCAATAGTTGTTTTTGCAAAAAGTGAGAAAAAAACAGTTTTTTGGCGAAAATATGGATTTTTGGAACCTTGGCACTTTTTTTGGATGACGTCATGCTGACGTCATCAGGTGGGGTTCGGGTCGGGTGACGTCAGCATGACGTCATCAGGTGAGGTGGCAAGCTGTGAGTGGTCCACAGGGATGAGTAGCTGGCGGACATGTCGGAGTGCTGGCGGGCAGGGGCGCTGATGCGGCAGTGAGTTGGCCTGACGTGGGCATGACGCAGCAATGACGTGGGCGCAGCGGGACTAGCGGTAAACCAGAAACGGTAAATGGTATTTCTCGGACCGCTATCGATACGGTCGTGGATTTGTCAGAGGGTGACCCGAGATAATATGGGGGTGACGCGTGGCTCAGGCCTGACGTCACCCTCTAACAGTGTCTCGGGCGATAAAGGCAGTACATCGGGACTGACCCAATATGGATCTGGGCCGTCGGATGGGAAAGCCCAGATCCGACGGTCGACGGGTTGATGAGATGTAAGGACAATACGGAATGCGGGGCCAATAAAATATTATTATTCTCTGAACTGTGTGCCCGTCGGAACTTTGTAAAAAGTGGGTTTTTATGGCTTTTTTGCAGTGTTACGTGTTAAATGGGTTTATACACAGATTTATTTACAAAGCGCGTTTAGGTTATTAATCCAGGCGAATCCCGGATTAATCCCACAATTAATTTTCCAGCGCTCTTTGGGTCACGCTCAATGGTTTTAGCGCTTAAAAACATTTGAAACCAAACATAGAGCTATAATGCTCGGGGAAGGGGATACATAGGTATTTTGGGGTTTTTTGCATAATTTACATAGTCATAGGGGGAAAAGGGGGTATAGGGAGTTAAATAGTAGAAGTTAGGGGTTAATATGAGTAGAAGAGGTGGATGAGGAGGGGAAACACTAAGTTTTGTATGGAATCAACTTGGTTTAGGGAGTAGATCAAAATGAAAAGAATTTTACACAAGAAATGTGGCTTTTAAAGAAACAAGAACCACCATAAGACCTTGGTTACTTTCATGAACATGGCTGGCAATGGGATGTTAGCAATGAATGTGAAGGGGGAGACTAGGAAGTTAGACATGCTCCATTGTGTTTCTGCAAATGATAGGGAAGAGGAGCTTCTCTTATCCATTGATGCTTCCTTTATGTTAGACCAGCAAAATTCAGTTGAAAGGAATGACATTTCTGCAACCCCATCTACCTACCCGTCTACTTGGCTAGCATTTTTTGTTTCTTCATGGAGGGTGCACTTAGACTTGCAAACCCTCATGGGCCTTTTCTTTTCCTTTGGCTTTTTCTTTTGATTTTCTATCTAGAACTACCCTTATTGCTTCCAAGGCCCCAGATTAAGCAGTTGGGAACCTTAATTCTCTACCTAACTAGTGGTCTGCCAAGATTGAACAGTTTGGACAGACTTCTTTCTCTATTCTACAACAAGAAATTGAAACATGGCATGATCCAGATTAAGCTGTTGGATCACCCATCCAAATTTTAAGTCAATATCAAGCTTATGTACACACATTGTCTTCTCTTGGAAATATGGGATCTTTGCATCACCAAAGCAGAGCATATTTGGAACTTTTATTTGCCCATCATGAAATATGAAACCTATTGGTATAGGTATCTAACAGTGGCTCCACATGGGGATGGTTTTTCTTCTTGAAAGACCAAGAACAGCAGGTCAGAATGCCTTGGCCCTTTGACTTCTCTTGACCAAAACTTGGAGTTTTTCTTCCTTGAAATCTCAAAATTGGAATCTGTCATACTTGTCGACCTTGCTGAACTAAAGCCTTTTCCTGATTCTGCAAGACCTTTCAAACTGAGCTATTCACATGCTGAAAGAAAACATTATATTATATACAACAAATTATGTACAGGGTAACAACCATGCTATATACATGGAGAGTAGTCAAAATAGTGCTTCAACATCCTGCCATTCACAGGACCTTCATCCAAATCAGTTC
Source organism: Pinus tabuliformis (assembly GCA_031772625.1). Classification (NCBI taxonomy): domain Eukaryota; kingdom Viridiplantae; phylum Streptophyta; class Pinopsida; order Pinales; family Pinaceae; genus Pinus; species Pinus tabuliformis. The sequence continues at coordinate 958,965,072 of CM062811.1, forward strand.
CATCAAGACTTTTAAGAAAGTAAGTATTGTTTCCTTGCACTGCTTGGATAAAAAATGGTCCTCTCCAAAGGGAATCAAACTTTCCATGTTTTCCTTTATCTTCCCTTCTTGAATCCCACTTGAGGACTTTGTCCCCAATGTTAAAGTCTTCAGCCTTAGTCCTTCTTTCAAAAGCTTTCTTTAACTTTTCTTGTAAAACTTGAACTCTGTTATAGACTTGGTCTCTAGTTTGCTACAAGCATACCATTTGATTGATCCTTCTTTGTATGTCATTGGGCTCAGCTTGACTTTCTTGAAGTAGTTTCATAACAGGGATCCCTAGTGATGAAGGAAATGTGGCTTCTAATCCATAGACTAACTCATATGGGCTGACCCCAATAGATCTCTTGGTTGTTAGTCTGTCTGCCCATAAGGCATTGACAAGCTTCTTATGCCAGTTCTTCTTATTTTCTTCCAACATCTTCTTTATGATGTTTATAAGGCTTTTATTTGATGATTCAGCTAGGCCATTTCCTTGAGGGTAGTATGCAGTAGAATGGCCCAAAGTAATGTGGAATTTGTGACAAAAATTGACCATCTTCTTGGATCTAAAGGCAGCAGCATTGTCTGTTATGATCTTATCAGGACAACCAAACCTAGACAATATGTTATTCTCCAAAAACTGAATGATTGTTGAATCATTTGCCTATCTACATGGGATAGCATCAATCCATTTGGTGAAGTAGTCTGTGGCTGTGAGGATCCATCTATGTTGGCCTGAGGATGAGGGATGAATTTCCCCAATGAAATCCAAGCCCCATTGTTTGAAAAGGTCTTTCTGTTGCAATAGGCCTCAAAGGAAGTGGCAGTAACTTTCTCTTTCCCTCAAACACTTGGCATTTATGACATGAAGTGGTAAATTTTTTGACATCAGAGAAAACAGTGGGCCAATAATAACCTGCCCTCAATATCTTATCCACAGTGGACTTCCAGTAAAAATGTCCACCACAATCACCTGCATGAAATTCTTTCATGATATTGTTAGTCTCGTTCTCAATTAAGCAGTTTAACAATATACCCTCATGGTTTTTCCAAAGCAAACTACCATCCATGACACAAAATCTTGAAGCTTTCATTTTTAGGAACCTACATTTAGTTCTGGACAATCCTGGGGGAGCACATAGGTTTTGCAGTATATAACATATATCAGAATACCAAGAAGATTGTTCAAAGGCTACATTGATCTTTGGAGTCGCCAGCTCCGGTTCATTGTCCAGTTGGTTAATGTCTAAAGCTTGAAAGTTTGCTTCTGTCATTAGTTTGGCCAAACCTTGCCCTTTTATCAGTTTTTTAGGTTTTATTTCAATATCAAAATCCAAGATGTTGGCAATCCATTTGCCTCTTCTGCCCTCTAGGTTTTCTTGGGTGAGTATGTCTTTCACAATGGGACTTGGCACATAAGCTATAACATGGGAGTATAGGATGTAAATCCTAAAGTCTTTAATGGCCTTGACCAAAGCATAAGCTTGCTTCTCCATGATCTGATATTTCAGGGGTGCATCTCTAAGAGCTCTACTAAAGAAAGCAATGGGTTTTTCATTTCCTTGGTCATCTTTCTGTAATAAGACAGCAGCAATGGTATGCTGGGAGGCAAAGGAGAAAATGATAAATTCTCTGTCAAATTGAGGATTTGTTAAGACTGGTGTTTGGGTAAGGGCCAACTTTATGCCTTCAAAAGCTTGATTTGCTTCTACTGTCCATTTCACTTTTGAACCCTTCTTAAGAATGTTATTTAGTAATCTGATCAATTCTGCTAGGTTTGGGATAAACCTCCTTAGGAAGTTGATTTTTCCCAAGAAAGCTTGTAATTCTTTGATGTTTCTTGGGTGGGGCATTTGCAAGATGGCCTGTATTCTGTCTGGGTCAATCCTAATGCCATCCTTTGAAATAATGTGACCTAACAGCTTACCTTCTTCTAAACCAAACAGAGATTTCTTAGGATTTAAGGAAATTCCGTATTTCGTACATGTTAAGAATATCTGTCTCAAATGCTTCAAATGTTCTTGGTCAGACTTTGAGAAAGGTGTGAGGTCATCTAAGTAAATAACAAGGAAGTCACGAATCTCTTTGGCAAAAGCAATATCCATTGCTCTTTGAAATGTAGCCCCTGCATTCTTCAATCCAAAAGGCATTTTTACATATTTGAAGGTTCCCCATGGGGTTGTGAATGCGGTTTTGTCTTGATCATCAGGGTGTACTAGGATCTGATTAAAACCTAAGAATCCATCAAGTAGTGAAATCCTTGAAGCCCCTACCACTCTTTGGAGAATGTGATCCATCTTGGGTAAGGGATAATTGTCCTTGAGGGATACTTGGTTTAAGTTCCTTAGATCAACACAAAGTCTTATCTCACCAGCTTTATTTCTTGTGGGCACCAAATTTGAAATCCAGTCTAAAAACCTGATAGGTGCTATGATACCCGCTTTAGACATTTTTTGTACCTCTTTCTCAATTGAAGGGAGAAGCATAGGATTTATCCTTCTCAATTTTTGCTTGAATGGCTTTTGATTAGGCTTGAGAGGGATGGTGTGTTGGATAACAGAGGTGTCATAGGATTTTAAATCCTCATAACTCCATGCAAAGACATCTTGAAACTCTTTGAAGAGGTCAATGTATTTAGGCTTCTGATCAGGAGGTAAGGATGCAGACAATTTTATTATCTTGGGCTTTTCAACAGTTCCAATGTTGTATTCTTCAATGGCAGCATTAAGGGGCTGCATTTTTGGTTTTCTAGGGACATCATTTGAGTCAAAAATATCCTCCAATGGAGTTAGGCCTGTTGGAAGAAAATTGTCTTTCAATTGTATCACTTCAGCTTCAGCATCAGCCACTTCTTCACAACTGATTTGTTGAATTTCTTGTATGTTGTCTTTGTTAAAAATGGTTGGATGTAGCATTTGGTTAGTTGTTTTGGGTGATACCGCTATTTGGTCTTGTTCACATATAGTTTGTGACTCACTTACAGCCTTTGCATCAATGTTTAGTCCTGAAAATTCTTGCTGTAAAGTCAAGAAATTGTTTATTTGTGTGTCATCCTCAAATACTTGCCAATCCTTGATATTGTTTGGGACGGAGGGTCTGTGTTTAATCTCAGCTGTAAAGCAGTTCTTGGGTTCAAAAGGTAGTTTGCATGTGCTTGCAAACGTGGCCAAACTATGAGCATGGAGATTATGGGTTCTAGAAATTTTGGTAATTTGAAATTCAGTGAAGGAACTTAGTAATTCAACAGCAACAGACCTATAAGATCTCAGTCTTTTGTCATTAGTAACAAAATTTCCCTTCACTTGTTGGATAATTAGGTTTGAATCCCCCATGACTGAAAGTTTTGTGGATTGTAAGGATTTTACTAGTTTGAGGCCTAGCAAAAGAGCTTCATATTCTGCCATATTGTTGGTGCATCTGAAATTTAGTCTATAGGCTCGACCTTCTGCATGATTGTTTTGTTTGTTATGTATCCAAACTCCTGCTCCTACCCCTAATTTGTTGACTGACCCATCAAATTCAATGAACCATAGGATTTCTTGGTCAAGGGAGGAATTGTTAACCACCATGGGTCTAGGCATCAACAACTTGAGATCTTGGCTTACACTTGGTTTTTCTTCTTGAACACTTTCATTTGTTGACCTTTCAACCATTATTTCCTGAGTAACAGCTTGTTCATTTATATCCTGATCTTGTTTGAATGTCTTAGTTTCATCATCATTTGTAGAACCTGTATTATCATTGAAGAGAATATAGGAGTCAATGTCAGAATGGACAACATATATGGGGAAGTTTTGAGGTTTTTCTTCACTGCTTACCATGTATTTCATCAGTGTTTCTCTGTATAGTCTTTTTGGTTGCCCAAAGACAGATATGGTGGCATAGGACATGTCTAATTGAAGAGAACCTTGAAGTTTAGCCCCCCTTGATCTTGATAACAACTTTCCATATTTAGGTGGAATATCAGCAACTACAACATCCATCAAGATTGTCTTATTGGGGTATTGAACAAGTGAGACACAAAGATCCTTTATCAGGCCTAAACACTTGACTTGGCTTGAGTCAAATGAAAATAGGTCCTTATATGGTCTTGTAATATCTAGATTTAATCTTTCCATGACTGATTTGGGCATCAGGTTGTGGGAAGCACCTGAGTCAAACATTGCATTGTGTAATACCTTATCATGAACATGCAAGCTGACATAAAAAGGTAAGATCCCTGTAACTGCTGTCTTTCCATCAACCTCTGGGCCGAAAAGTAGTTCTGGAGTGTCATCCAACACATTAACATCATCTTTGTTATGAGTAAGCTGAAGGGATCTCTTAATTTGTTGTTTATAGATGTCATGTTTGGCCAACTCTGAGAGAGGAATGGCTATTTTCAGTTTTCCAATTTCAGCTTCTAGGTCAAAAGGTTTTTCAGATTGGGTTTTGGTGTTCTGGTTGACAACCTTTTCCCTTTCTATGGATTCCTTAGAGCTTTCTCCTTGATTCTCATTTTGATCTTGGGGTTTATCCTTTTTACTCATCTTTTGAGAAATATTGCTGGGTTTATGCTGCAAGGATGATGTCACCACTAGTTGTTGATTTGAGGGAGATGCTTCAGTTATTTCTTCCACTGTCACTTCTTTTGTGATTGGATCAGTTTTATCAATTGGCTGTGTGACAACAACCTTTTCAAGTTGTGGGGTTCCCTTTGTTTTGTCAAGTTGTGTCACATTTATTGTTCTACTTCTCAATTTATATTGCTTATGAACCTCATAAACAGCTGTATCATAGCCTTGTTTGAAATCAAATGACTCACCTGATTTGGTTTGGAACTGCTTGATATCATCATCCTTATGATCTTCTTGTGTTAAAAAGACTTGATTTCCACTGTCCAATCCCATTAGGTTGATGTGAGGGTCCTCATTAGGCTCACTAGATGTGGAAGCCTCAGCATAATTCTCTTGAAAAGGGGGTCTGACATGTTGGTCAGGATCAGTTCTTCCCACATTGGGATTTTGATTCTTTCTAAAGTTTTGGTTTCTTACGTTGCTTGCTCGCCCTTCCCATGATGCCTTTCTTTCTATGGTTTCCACTCTGTCCACAAGTCTATCCATACCTTTGATGATTTCATCTAGCTTCTGCTCAAATGCTGAAGGTTCTTCCTTAAAGGTAGTTCTTCTTTCAGTTCTGGCTCTATTTCTCTTGGCAATGAGATTTGCCTGTACACTTACTGCTATGTCTTGCATGTCTGCCAAAGTTGCAGGGTCTATTTCTCTCAATTGATATGCCATATCAGCATCAAACCCATCAGGGAACTTTATTAATGCTAAATCAGGTGGAGGTCTAAGGTTTTGAAGAATAGCACGATAGATAGAATTGAATCTAGTGCAATAGTCCGAGACAGTTTTTTGTGGACCTCTCTTTATGGTGTCATATTCAGATAAAATATGTAGAGGGTCCTTTTTCTTTTCCCATCTGTTTAGAAAGGACTGGTAAAGGGCAGCCAAATTAGCTATAGAGTTTGCAGCCAGTGCCCTGAACCAAGTTCTTACTTCACTTGTCAGTCTTTGTACAAAGATTTTCATTCTCACATCATCATCATCTATCTCATAGTTTTCGAAGTAATCTTGCATTTTATTGGTATGTTGTAAGGCAGTGTATGTGCTGGTTCCATCAAAATAAGTGTTTTTGCCTTGGTAATCCTGAGGCATAGCCCCAGGATTGTTTGGCAGCTGGAGGGGTGCATAACGATTAGCCATATTTGGTGGGGTAAGTGGGACAGCTGGAACAACAGGAACAACAATAGCAGTTTGTGTGTTAGGTGTTGACAATATGTTTTGTGAAGTGGATGATGAAGAGGGGGAGGAATGGGTTGTATGGAGGTGAAATGTTGGCTTAGAAGGGGTGGGAATAAACGTATGCTGAACTGCCTCAGGGCTAGATTCAGGAGATTGCTCTGGTTCCTTTTGGCTCTTTTGAGTTTTATGGATCAAATTTGGATTCTCGAAAACAGGAGGAGGATTTGGGTCAGGATTTAACCTGGTGTGCCTAGTCTTCCTTGTGGGAGCCAGCATCTGAACTTCTTTTTGGTATTTTAGGATTTTTTAGAACTATTTCAAGGGACTGCTCAAGTTGTTTCTAGAACCACTGTCTAAAGACAGACAACCGTTTGAAAAAATATGCTCAGTCCCCAGTGGAGTCGCCAATTATGTTAACACCCATGTTGTTCCCTTTGACTCCCAAGGGAATACGGCCAGGGTAACCACTAACCAAGCTTTGGATTACAGATCCTAGCCAAACTGTAATCAGAGAGGGCTCTCTCTTTAAGATTTATCTCTGTTTTGTGAGGATTTTAGGCTAGTTATGAGTTCGGTTTTTGTTTGAGGTTTTGGTTGTGAATTGTTGATTGAGAAGGGCATGAAATGTTTGAGGGATTTCTAGTCCATTGGGCATATGGAGTCAGAAATTGAGTAGGTCCTGGTGTCTGTGATGGAGAAGGATTTACTATAGAGCTAGACAGCTATTCATGATACAAATTTTGGTTTATAAATGAAACAGAGTGAAATGGAAACTTATATAAAGTGTGACTGTAAGTTGAGAAAGGGCAGAATCTGTTCAGTAGCATCTAAGAATTACTGCACAGAAACTGTCAAAGATTTATAGTAATTTGGAGCATTTAAGAATTCCAACTTAACAGATAAACCTGAAGAAAACATTTATAACAACGAAAGATTGAATTCAGGGTGTCTCCATGGACAAATCCTGAGTTATTCTTCTTCTTTATTGTTGAGATTAGACCACATATGTGAGAAATGAAATACACAAAAATAAAACATAGACAGAGATAGAGAAACTTATTGTATCAAGCTATAGCACTAGAATTCTGCAGCATTCAATGGTTCCAACACAGTATACATCAGAAAAGACAATCTCTGAAATTCCGAAAGCTCCTTTGTATTGTCTCTCCAAAATACAGCCGAGTTCTCTTTTTTGAACAAGTAACAACAACCTCCGCAAGCTTATGCGAGGGGGAATATATACAATCGGTTCTACAAATATCTGAACCGCTGAGTCATTTTGATAATTAAATACGCTCACCAACTTTACAAAATAGCAGATAAGGAAGTTATTGATGCTCTAAATACAAATTGAATGCTTTTTAATTCTGTCAGAAGACTTTTTGACCTTTGGAGGCCACTGAGACGGTTGAGCGTTCTGAATAAATGCTGAATGATGCGTCTTTATGCTCTGTTATGTTGTAGCTTTCTCGGCCCTGCCATCTGTAACTGTCAGTGCTGCTCTGGTGGCCGAATTGGTTTGCTGAGTTGGCTCAGTCCTTTCTTCGCCATTCATACTGAATGCATCAAATTTTCCTGAACATGATGACTTCTGTTTTCGATGGAAGAACTTGATGAAAGCCTTTTGTTTACAGTAACAACTGTATCATTTTGGTCCACCATTCCTGCGTGGGCAATTGATGCCTCAAAATTGCATCTAGGGTCTGATCTGCCTCTGTATATTTGTAGAAGTTTGGAGGCACTTCAAATAAATGTCTAATCTCATTCATAATGAAAAATAAGTTCTCTACTCTGTCGTAGAGACTTTCCCCAGTTGCTGCCCCTGTTACCTCTGAGGTACTTGATCCTTGAGTGATCTGATTGGTGGCAAATGTGTTCACCCTTTTTGCATAGTTCTCATGTGATAGTAGTCTCCCTGCACTGTTCAGCAAGCCAGGAAGACCTCTGTTTTGTAGTGCTGCAAACTTGTCCATGAACCTGTTTACTTCTGTCTGCATGTCCTGGCTTCTTCTTTCCAGTGTTTGTACCAGGCTTCTCAATGTGAGGACCCTCTTTATCAGCTGGATGGTTTCAGTTCTATTGGAGATTCCCATTGCTGCCAGCTGAGGACCTGTGCGGTTATTGATCACATTGATCATTCTGTTGGCTATCTCAGGCATATTGCCTAGAGATGCCCTTGATCTTTGGACTTCCTTGTGTGCTTTGGTTATGAGTTCTGGTTGCTCATGAATAGTTTCAATGTACTACCACTGATCTGTAATTGATTGGCCAATGTTGGCCCATAAGACTGTCTTGAGCTGAGCCACCACTTTGTCAAGGGTGAGCTCTTTCTCCAGCTCCTTTATCTTCTCTTTGAGAGCCTTGACTTCTCTTCCCTTTTCAGCTATGCTTTGCTTTGACTTGTCATATTTCTCATTGAGCTTAGCCAAATTCTCCCTGGCTTCATTTAGCTCTGCCATTTGGGCTTCTAAGGCCTGAATTTCATTCTTTAGCTTCTGCATGTCAAGGCTTTGGAGCTTGCTCTGTTGTTGGTGCTGGTGCTGATGTAGATGGTTCCATTTGAGCTGTCTGTTCTGTAGGAGGAGCACTAGTTTGAGGGGGTTCCTCAAGGTTGATTATTTGTGGAGGGGGCTGTGATGTTTGGCCTACTTCCCTCTGTTGTAGGGCTGCCTGCAGTTCTGCCTCTGATTCTCCCAATTTCTCATGTGTCTGGATCAGCTGTTTGTATAACGATACCAGCATAGCTGCTGCATCTTGGTCATGTCTCAGCTGAGCAACTTCTTCCGTTTGTGGGTGAATAGTTGTTGGGACCTTAACCATTTTTCTTAGTGCTGCCATATCTACATCTCTTAGCTTCAGCAGCGCCTGTACAGCCTTGATGTCCTTGGGATCATGCCCAAGTTCTATGATTATATCCTCTAAAGCTTTGATTCGGTTGTCCTTTGCTTCAGAGGATGCTTTCTCCAACTCAATTTGGGCAGCTGTATTGTTTAGGCTATTTTCTAGCCTAAGATTTACCAATGTTTTGTCTGCAAGAGTGGCATACACCATCTCACCCGTTTGCTTATGCAATTCAATCTGATCCATAGGGTGGATGTCTTTTGCAAGGACCTCAAGGTTGGTCCTTATGTAGTCTGCAGCTGACTGTGGCTGCAGCATGGTTGGCATGAAATGACTCATTACCATTTTGCCCTCATGTACATCGTATGCAGACATCAACCTCTGTTGGTTTGTAGGGGCCATTTTCAACAAGTGATTATAGAGTTGTATCTTGAGTGGCTCATTCCTCTTTTTGATATCAATAAATTGTTGTTTGATGCCTGCTTCAGCTCCCCTTTGGTGGCTTGAGGAGCTGACTTCTCCTCCAACTGTCCTTTCATGTTCCTGCTGAAAGGAACTTGCAGATGCTTCCATGCTTGGTGGGCCCATGCCCAAAGATTGCCCAATAGGCATTTCTTCCTCAGAGAGGGGATTCATTCTGTGCCTTTTCTCCCCATGACTTATAGATGTGGTGAGGGGAGTCTCCTGCTCTCTATCCCTCTTCTTTCCCTTTTCTTCTTTTTGTGGAGTCTGTAGTACTGAGGCCTCCACTGTCTTTTCTTGCCTAGGGGGCACATTCTCTTGAGCCTGTTGCTCAGTGGATATTGGGGCTTCAGGTGTTTGTTCTTGCTGCTGTACTTGTTGCCCCTCTTTTCGCCCTCCTTCTTGCTGTTCTACCTGTTTTTCTGCTTGCTTTTCTGCCATAGGAGGTGGCTGTTCTTGCTGATGTGCTGTTGAAGATGATGCAGCTGCTCCAAGCTGCCTTTGGTATGAAGAGGAAACCTGCCCACAAGTTTCCAAGTCAGCCTCTTTCTCAATATTTTTTGCTTCTCTTTGTAGCATTTTCTCTCTAGTGATTGGCTCTTCTAGAGTGCCCTCTTCCCAACTTAGTAGATTGGCATATTTCTCAATATGAGGCAATTTAATGTGAGCATAGCCACCCAATTTATGTTTTATCCTCCTGAGAGAAATGAAATGATTAGGGTCATAAGGTACCCATTTGAAGCTAGTTTCTAATCGGAGGCCCTCTAGGATCATATCTGCTTCCTTCCATCCCTCCTCCCTTATGTTGTAAAGGAAAGGGCCTAGCTGGTTCCTGACTTTTAGCTGCACTTTCTTGTTTTTACTATGGAAATGGATTTGGTCTGCATTTCCAAACTGTCTGAAATATTCCAAGGCAAATAGTCTCATAGGGACATATCTTGGCAGCCTATAAGGGTTCAGCTCACAGCCATATACTCTGATCACTGTATGGTGTTGGTAAAAATACCAATCACCAATGCTGTAGGACTTAGAGAGATGGAGAATTCTTTGCATTTCCTCGGTTAATCTTGGAGGAGGAACACCGTATAAAAAAGTCATTGCTGGATGAAGGAAAAGGTCTATGAATTCACAGTATGTGTATGGTGAACGAGAGATGCAATGAAAAACTGAGGTCCAAAATACTACAGACCTTGGATTCCCCTGGGCATCAAGTTTCTTGAGGGGAATGGGGAAACTGTCTGGTTGATAAAATAGGAACAGATGATAGATGTATGAGGTGTATCTGAACACCTTTTCCCTTTCTAGATTCATCAGTTGCTCATGAATCTTGTTTGCAATATATTTAGCATAGTCATAGTGCACAACAGGAGGCTTCCCAGGAGAAAATATGGACAGCATAGCCATTATGGTATCATCAACATCTTCAACTCCCTTGTAGCCCAGGACATAGCTAATCAAATCCACCAGCATCCTTCCCAAGTCATTGAGATATGGATGTCCAATAGGAGGTGTTCTTAGAGCTTCAGAGCTTGGCTGAATAAATAACTGATTAATTTTGATGATTTGGGCACTAGACAGGTTCCCCCCCTTCTTTAGTAAATTTAACATGGAGAGAGGAGTCAATGGTCTTGCAGAATGAAAGTTGAGCATTTGATTTATGGCCTCACGGGTGATATGGAACAAGACTGCACCTGAGGGATTGAGAACAGCTCTCTGACATGGATCATAGCATTCACAGCATCTATGGATCAAGTCTGGAAGGGCATTGACTTGAGGGAGGTTGTAAATGGGCAAGCTGGAGTCCCAAATCCATAAAATATCAGCTCCACTGAGGTGTTGAGATTTCAATTCATTTAGCATATGAATATTATACTTAGAATTTACTGGGAACCAGTCTAACATCTGATAATCAATATCTCCTAGGGCCTTCCATTCTAACTCTCTTTGTGGGGCATTCAGAGGTTGGATATTCAGGACTACTGGTGTTTCCATGGTTAAGTAGTGCTATGACTTGTATTAGAACTGGTGTTACTAGCAGCGTAACACAGAGGAGTATCTCTGGAATAGATAGGTGAATTGCAGAGGAACAGAGGGAAAATGGCAGTGACAACAATTGAAATACTGCACAGAGGACTGATAGAGCAAATGGCAGGCCTGAAAAAACTCTCTTGACGGTGAATTAGAGCACCTCGGGTCTTTAGTTCACGAATGCGCAAACCAGCTGTAAATTAAGGTAAATTTCGCTAAATGCAGGTTCTGCAACAGAATTGTGACCCAACAGTTGAAAATAGGTACTGATTGCTGGAGTTTGTTGGTAAATACAGTGTTTTCTCAGTCCTTTTAACTAGATTTGGAGAATTATGGAGAAAACCAGGTGCAGAGGGAATAATATGGATAAATACCTTATGAATTGCCGGCAATAGTTACAAATGCAGGTGTAATGGACGTGCACACGGTCTCTGTAGCGATTTTTGCAGGTTGGTGCTTGTTTGGTCGTAAAATGCATGCAGGGGAGCAATAGTTGTTTTTGCAAAAAGTGAGAAAAACACGGTTTTTTGGCGAAAATATGGATTTTTGGAACCTTGGCGCTTTTTTTGGATGACGTCAGCATGACGTCATTAGGTGGGGTCCCGGTCGGGTGATGTTAGCATGACGTCATCGGGTGAGGTGGCAAGCTGTGAGTGATCCACAGGGATGAGTAGCTGGCGGACATGTCGGAGTGCTGGCGGGCGGGGGAGCTGATGCGGCGGTGAGTTGGCCTGACGTGGGCATGACGCAGCAATGACGTGGGCGCAGCGGGACGAGCGGTAAACCAGAAATGGTAAATGGTATTTCTCAGACCGCTATTGATATGGTCATGGATTTGTCAGAGGGCGACTCGAGAGAATATGGGGGTGACGCGTGGCGCAGGCCTGACGTCACCCTCTGACAGTTTCTGGGGCGATAAAGGCAGTACATGGGGACCGACCCGATATGGATCTGGACCGTCGGATGGGAAAGCCCAGATCCGATGGTCGATGCGTTGATGAGATGTAAGGACAATACGGAATGCGGGGCCAATAAAATATTATTATTCTCTGAACTGTGTGCCCGGCGGAACTTTGTAAAAAGTGGGTTTTTATGGTTTTCTTGAAGTGTTACGTGTTAAATGGGTTTATACATAGATTTATTTACAAAGCGCGTTTAGGTTATTAATCCAGGTGAATCCCGGATTAATCCCACAATTAATTTTCCAGCGCTCTTTGGGTCGCGCTCAATGGTTTTAGCGCTTAAAAACATTTGAAACCAAACTTAGAGCTATAATGCTCGGGGAAGGGGATACATAGGTATTTTGGGGTTTTTTGCATAATTTACATAGTAATAGGGGGAAAAGGGGGTATAGGGAGTTAAATAGTAGAAGTTAGGGGTTAATATGAGTAGAAGAGGTGGATGAGGAGGGGAAACACTAAGTTTTGTATGGAATCAACTTAGTTTAGGGAGTAGATCAAAATGAAAAGAATTTTACACAAGAAATGTGGCTTTTAAAGAAACAAGAACCACCATAAGACGTTGGTTACTTTCATGAACATGGCTGGCAATGGGATGTTAGCAATGAATGTGAAGGGGGATACTAGGAAGTTAGACATGCTCCATTGTGTTGCTGCAAATGATAGGGAAGAGGAGCTTCTCTTATCCATTGATGCTTCCTTTATGTTAGACCAGCAAAATTCAGTTGAAAGGAATGACATTTCTGCAACCCCATCTACCTACCCGTCTACTTGCCTAGCATTTTTTGTTTCTTCATGGAGGGTGCACTTAGACTTGCAGACCCTCATGGGCCTTTTCTTTTCCTTTGGCTTTTTCTTTTGATTTTCTATCTATAACTACCCTTATTGCTTCCAAGGCCCCAGATTAAGCAGTTGGGAACCTTAATTCTCTACCTAACTAGTGGTCTGCCAAGATTGAACAGTTTGGACAGACTTCTTTCTCTATTCTACAACAAGAAATTGAAACATGGCATGATCCAGATTAAGCTGTTGGATCAGCCATCCAAAGTTTAAGTCAATATCAAGCTTATGTACACATATTGTCTTCTCTTGGAAATATGGGATCTTTGCATCACCAAAGCAGAGCATATTTGGAAATTTTATTTGCCCATCATGAAATATGAAACCTATTGGTATAGGTATCTAACAGGAAGAAAGGGAAAGTAATTAGAGTGTCCATTGCTCTGAAATGTTCGGGTGTCGGAGTACCCAAAAATGTTTTTTTTCTTTTTGTCCACAGTGACAAGGGGCTGTTGAGAATAAACCAGAAGTCCTGCCCCAACCTTTGCACCAATATTCCTACATCGCCTCTGCAGTCTACCACTTGAAGCTGTGCCTCATGCGATTTCAGAGCCATAAGCTAAACAAAGCTTGTCACTAGGATCTGAGTCACATATTCTACATAATTCATGTGGTCTATTCTCTGGAAAAAAATGCATTCACCTCCTGTTGTAGGGACGCAAAAATCAGTCGATCCAATTGAAACTAGGGAGCCCTATGTGACCATCCCATCATGTGTGAGCCAACACGAATCAACCCATGAAGAAAGTGGAACCAGGGATGAAAAAGTGTTGTTGTTTTTGTTGCCTTGAGATCATGTTCCTCCATGGTACATTGTTCTTCTTTTTTCTATAAATTCTAGGTCCCTAGCAATCCAATATCAAAGGCACATACCCCTCCAGTGACTAATTTCTCCTTGGTAGCCATGCGAGCCACCCTGAGTATAGATCATGGTTACTGCTCCCAAACCCTTATTTTCACACAGTGTAACCCTAATTCTGCTTAGCTCCATTTTTCTTTGTTTTTTCACCCAATAAAAATAAAATATCATCATTATTAAAAAAATATTTATTTTTTTACTTAATTTAATAATATTAGTATAAATATATTTTAACTTTGAATTTATTAAGTGTCTAAATGGATTAAATATATTTTTATTTTTTATAGAATTATTATTAAATTATTATTAATAATAAGAAGAAAATATCATCATTAGGAAAAACACTAAATTTAATAATATTAGTATAGATATATTTTAACTTTGAATTTATTAAGTGTCTAAAGGGATCAAATATCTTTTTGCAACATGAAAATTTTGATTTTTCTACACACTTGTTACATCGAAAGCTCACATCAATCAATGTTTATTCATTTTTTAATTTTCTCAAAACCATGATATATACAGTCTTATTTTTGTAAATAAACTTATTTATATTAAATTGATATCATATACATAATATGAAAATATTTTTTCCATGGTTTGTTAGATTTGAAATAGGAACAATCACAAAAGTTAATGTCTTTTATCACATATGTCCATAAATACTAACTCGATACATGCAAAAATATTTACTGACGCAGACTTTATTATCCAATATTTGTAAATTCCAAAGTGAAGTAGAAAAACTATAAGCTAACTAAAAAAACATTTATTGACTAAGAGTTTATTATCCAATACTTGTAAATTATAGAGTGAAGTAGAAAAACAATAAGTAATTAAAAACATCAGAGGCCATAGGAATATCAATGATTCCTAGAATGATACATCAACGGTGCTTGGAATGGTCTGATTGAGTGAAGTTGTATAATTTGGTTTGTTGTAGAGCTTTGCCTCGATGCAAGTGGGTTCTTCAATACTTTTCACCTCCCCAGGGTAACCCTAATACACAAAATTACATATATATCCATTTAGCATCACATGTTTTATAATTTTTATAATTTAGCATTGATAAAAAAGGAGTTCATTGGAAGTATTGTTAAAATAAGCTTATTAGTTAAATTTAAATATGAAGTTATAAAAGATAATGGTTACTTATATGAATCATTATCTCAATTTATACTGTAATTTATAACCACTATTTATATTTGATTTTGAGGCCCATTCTATATCCCATTATGAGGGAGATGTGTAATTCTTTTATGTTCACCCTTCAAGCAGGCTTCTTTTAACATAAAAAAAATATCATATAAATAAAAATAAAAATGTCAAGTATAATAAAACACAAAAATTGATATACATATTGAATTAGTTTTATTGTTTTGTGTGGGGTAAGTATTACATTTCCTTCTAAACCACAATGTACATAGAAGTGCTAGATATCTTATGTAGGTCTTTCACTAGGAATACCAAACCACAACGAAGAGTGCACTGTTTGCAAAGAGGCATATGATATCAAAATGTTAAAATAGACTAAAAGGATGATATGTGAACAAAAAAATAGGCTAGATAGGCCATTAGGAAAAATTGTAAGATGAAAATGTAAAATAATATGGAGCATGGCACAAGCTAAGCATATGATCAAAGTCTATGGAAACAACCTTAATAGGATCTTCATTGTTGTTAGGGTTGTTCCCTATCAAAGGAAGAACACCCAAGTGATACTCAATGTGATTCAACTAATACTGTAGGTCTCTCAAGTGATGATGTAAATTCTCTAAAGAGTTTATGATGTATGCTCTATACTTGAATTGAGCCATAAGAATTTGGTTAAGGAGAAAATTTAGGTGCATGTATCAGTCGATGATGTACATGTACTAGTTGAAGTATTCACACATGTGTCCAACATTAGGAACCCAATTAGCCAATTTGAAGAGAACCTAAATGTCTAAAAACTACTAATGAGTGGAGGCTCTCTCGCCTTCCATATGGCCTATCTCTTGCTAGATGGGGCCCAATGTGAGATCCTAAATCCTAACACTTGTTTCCTCCTACCGATGGTGGTTAAGTGAGTGACCTTGAGAAGCACGCTCCTGATAATAATATGCCTCTTGGTGGATACATGAACATTGACGATGCATGGTGGATGATGAGATCTGGTATTGCAGCAAGGATGGTGTAACTCATAGGGCTACCAAATTTACTTCATCAACCCGGGGTTTGTACAAACTTGGAGGTGAAAATCCTGTATACATAGTAGATGTAATGGTCTACTCTTCTCACCTTTCAAGAAGGGCGATAGACCACTAGGATTTTTTAAACATGTCTCCCATTGACTAGAAGGAGTCTGACTTATAAACAAAAATGGAAAACTATCTATAATGTAGAAAGAAAATGCTGCCTATCTTAGGAAATGAAAATGTTTAATGGGAAAGTGCTATGAAGTGACATGAAATTATCTAGTTGAGAATTTACACATTACTTGAAAAGGAGACCTAATTTAATCATGCATTCTAACATCTACTTAGTTATACTAATTAAACATGGAAATTAACCTCTAACTACTCTGACTTTTGTATGCATGTACTAACTAGAAATTGCAGAAAAGAGTCTTTTTTTTTCGAATTTTATAAATGTAAGTGCTAAGTGAACCAATTTAATCTTTTGCATGGGAGAAAGGCATGGGGAGATAGGTCCAGAATGGTGTCGAGGGTATCAAAGCCAAGTGGAGACCTAAACTAAGCTTAGATGATCATTTCTGCTTAATTCGTGCTTAAAACAGGTTGCTACAGGGTTTCCTGTAGGACTACAGGATGTCCTAGTTTACTATAGGAAACATGCTAAAAGTTATAGGAGGTTAGGAGAGGTGGAATAAAGTGTGGGAAAGGTTTTTGATGGTGGGATAAGGCATAGGTGAGGTGTGTACTTCCCAAGGCTCAACACAACTCTTGAAGATGTTTGGATTTTCTCAAGGGAGATGTCCACCTTCCTACAAAATAGAAATTTGGATTAGGGGTTGGCAGACTTGGGTAGTATGGGTGAATAGAACTTGGTTGAGGCTGGTGAAATGAGTTCTCCATGCAAATTAGAAAATCCTACAACAACATACATTATTTCCTTCATTTATACATAACTTTATTTACATATGGGAAAGATGAGTTGAATTTAGGAAAAATAGAATTATTGATGGCTAATGGCAAAATCTGTGAAATGTGATGTTCTTTAAACTACAACAACTTCAAAGAAGAAAACAAAAATTATAGGTGCCTCTAAGGAATTATAAAAATTAATGTACTTAATTAACAACCCTAGCCATGTAATGTTATAAATAGACGAATATGTGTTTGGGGCTATGAGAGTGGGGTCCTCAAACCATGATCCCATGAGGGAGATGAGGAAGAGGCAACTACCAGAAGACTTTCCAAAGTATTCACTTTCACTATTGTACCACTGATCTACATTTTCAACTTATGGGAGAAAAACTAAATAGTCACTTAAGTACTTGCAAATGGGATAAAACATAAATAACTTCAGCAACTAACTATGAATGTAATTTAAGCATACATATACAAAAATATGAGGAACCTATGCTTCTAGTGTTGGGCCCTAACCCAATATTTTTAGCCCTCTAAGTTAACTTAGTACTGAATCAAATTAACCCTTTCCATTATCAACAAAATGTCAAAAATAGCATGAAAATAATAGTCGCAATGTCTTATGCTCAAAATTTCGTCTTGGCTATAATAAAAAGTCAAATCCAAATGAGGACCTAGGCCTTCTTATTCATGAAACTGAAGCTGTCAAAAACTTCCTTAAAATTATGGAGGCTTGGCTCCCAAACTCAATATTAGATTATCTTCAACTATCATTGGCTCGGTTGTCAATGATCTTCGTGGGCTTGGCTGCTTGTAACTCCAAGAAGATGAGATATGGTGGAGGAATATTCGAGTGATTGAGGATTTAAGGAGGGAGATTCAATCTCCTAAAATCCCTCTCACTTGTCTACTTCGAGTTCATGCACTTAAATTCTCCAAAGCTTGCTCCAAATCCTGCAATTAGTGCACATTAGGCCACATGACATAACATCTCACATTTAACCATGTCACTAAGAAAAATATAATAAAATATGTAAATAAATTTAAGAAAAAGTTTATTTTAATAAGTTGGAGAGTGGAATTAAGGTCCATATAATTTACGTATTGATAAGCCTCATCAGTGGAGGCCACAACAAGAAGAAAACTCCAAGACACTAGAAAAAGAGGAGAACATAGGGTGGACCAAGTGAGAGGAGCCACGTGAGGAAGGAAAGGGGTTAGGTCGGAGGAGTTCAAATGAACATGTGGTTTGAAAGAGGAAAACGTAGATTACATACAATGGAGAGGAAGAGTAAGGTCAGAAGGAGGTAGAAGGAAAAACATGATGCATGCCAAATATACTAGCCATAGAAATCACACCTTTATAGGAGATCTACCAAACAAGAAATGAAATACCCTAAGGTCTAGGAGAGAGATGGAAGAGGAGTTCCAAACCAAGATGATGGCCAAAGGAAAACTAGTAACATGAACAAAATCATGAATAAAGAGCAAGTAGTGAGTGTGATGTAAATCGTAGCTGACCAAGGCTCTCACGGAGGAGTTCCAATTCGGATAAATATTCTATGTTATCATGCACAGGGAACTTGAATTAGAATCCATTGCATGCATGAAAATTCAACAAAGAGAAATAAAAACAATGTTGCACCAGTGTGCCATAGTATGAAATGGAGGGCAGCCCCGCGTCTTCGTCTAAGGGGAGAAGACCTGTTAATTATGGAACTATGATTGAGGATCGATACAAAATAAATAATCCTAGCCAAGGCTCACAAAAATGAGCCAGCTAGTCCCCGTCGATTATATTGACAACATGCACACATGAAGCTACAAACAAGGAATATTGATGGAAAAATTCTCTAGATGAGAATATTGACATGGAGGGGATAAGCATCTGATATAGGAGGAGAATAAACACCACACAAGCCAACTTTTGATAGACCTATCATTTCAACAGAAATTCAATGCTTTTAGCATAATCAAGCATAATATCGGGTGACCATCCACCAATTCCCATGAGCCATACCTTTGATGTATGTAGAGTCATAGGATTCCATCACTCCACATCCCCAAGCTCTTTGGCGAGGTGGGGAAATTAAAACCCACGACCACATTTGAAATATATGCACCCCATCTGAGACCAATGCATATCTCTTAATGAGCTACTAACATTTGTATTTGAGACAAGAATCTTGCTGAAGGTTCCTAGTGGAGGAGATAGCTAACAAAGAGTCCAAATATCCACGGTTATCTAACAAATCCATGACTTTGTTGATAATCCACTCGACGTAGGAGGGGAAGAGGAGTGGGATTTCATTCAAGAGGGATCATGGTTTACCAATGAGTACTTCTAGACAAATTTTGGAGACTTTATGTATGGAGGTTCCATTTTTATGCTTACATAATATTTTGATTATAATCTATCAATTACCTTGAACAAATATTTTAGAGTAGCCTTGTTCCTATTCAATTTCTAGCTAAATAATTAGGCTAGAGATTTCCACTACATTTTTATTGTTTATACCCATTGAGCATGAGTGCATGTGGAGTGGGAGGTGATTATGGCCTTAGGAACTACGTCCAAATATATTTAGACATGGATTCCCCCTTGAAGCATCATCAGAAATAAGTTTGAGGAAATTATTGGGGAGGGGACCATATAGATGGAATGGTGAACGAAGGAAGAGGATTGGCGGATTGAGAAAGGTATAGGGGACTAGATGGCATCAAAGAAGGAGTCATACTTCTTGTATATAAGGTTTGCGGCTAGATGGGGACTAGGGGGAGGAAAGAATAAATTATTTTATTTTGGCAAGAGTTCTATTCCAAAAAGAGTTAGTAGAAGTGAATGATCCTTAAAAATTTCTCTTGTTTGACTCTTTTTAGATCCCCAAAGAAATAAACCCAGTGACAACACCTAGTTAAGGTTAAAACCATATTAGAGAAGGCACAATATTTCTAGTTAGAAATAGTTTTGCCAGTGATGAATGGGTCTCTAGAAATATGAGCCTAGAGGGAGGTGGAGAAGGTGAAAATTTTCAAGAGACACTCTATAAATTCTAAATGACGAAGGAACAATAGGCATATGGAAGGATCTTGATAATTCCACTCTAGAATGTTCTCCCACGTTAAACTTTTTTTTGAGGAACAAGTTAGAGAAAAAAGGATATTTCTGGCTAGGTGTTTCATTTCCATATTTTATCCCATAGCTCCTTTTTGTGTAGGTCATGAGGAGCTACTTCCAAATGGTAAGCCTCATCAATGGTAAAATTTCCTTTTGTAGAGTATCCTGACTAAATTTTGTTTAGCTAAGCTAAAGTGGGGATCAACCTTTGATGAAGTTTTACCTAGAATTTCTGTCATTGGTTGTCCATTAGTTAAGGATTCCAGAATGATGTCATTCTCCATTATCACCACAGTCAATTAGGGTCAATCCTATGCTAGTATTTTACAAGTTTTGGAAATCCTTGGGAAATCATGTCTTCCTTCATATGAGTCAGTTGTTGGTTTTCACAAAAATTTGTGAACTACTTCAAAGAGTCCTCTTCAAATAGTTCCATCTATACATCCTCAGTTTCCTAGAGCCTTTAATATTATTAAGTGAATACCATTTAAAATGCACCCCTTCCTAATCCCAATGCAACACAATCGTTAGAAGTAGGTGGTTACTACATTGACCCACGATCTAAGGTAGTATTATGGAAATTGGCTATAAATTTCTCACTTTTTGCTACCCTTTAAAAACTCAAATCAAACAATGTCATTGCATTTGTCATGTACGATATAAAATTTTTCCCAATCAAACTCTAGAATTTCAATTTATGACATTTAAAATCCTATTAGCTTAAAAATGTCATCTGTCTTTTCCTACCAGGTGGCACCCACTTGGTGTCCACGTGGCATGCCTCAAAGTATATATATATATATATATAGATATAGATATATATATATATATATATATATATATATATATATATATATATATATATATATATATATATATATATATATATATATATATATATCTATATATATATATATATATATATATATATATATATATATATATATATATATATATATATATATATATATATATATATATATATATATATATATATATATATATATATATATATATATATACGCCCAATAGATTTTAAGTCAGAACCTCAAATATCCCATAAAACCACCGCAAACAAGACCTGGAACAATGTTCCAAATGAGCTACTCCCAAACTATTTTGCAAAGGTATCATATACACATATAATCATAGGAGGATGACTTACATTAATATAGCCAAATTTTTTAGCCTTTAGTAATAGGAACTCAAGCCTTTATGCTTATGTGTGTGTGTGTGTCTATATATATATATATATATATATATATATATATATATATATATATATATATATATATATATCGATGTGTCCCCACTTGATTAACCCCATATCCTAGGTTCTCTTCTCACGAAATGCAACCATCCTCAAGACTTGGCTTCTCATCCTTTAATTTCTTGCACCATCTGATATCTGATTGGGACACATCAATTTTTCTAGAGGAATCATTAACCAAACACTCCATCCCATGAAGTCACCCTTAACATGACAACCCGAGGGTGAGTCATCCTAATAATCCATAATAGTTGTGCAAAGGGATTCCTCTAGGTAATGGAATCCAGGAAGGGAAATTTCTTATTAATTTTTGCAATAACCCTCTATCTCTGTGGACCCCACCACATAAATTTTAGCAATTATCACCACTTCCCACTTGATCGCTCCATCCTCTTGTCGTCGAAGGTGTAGGTTCCAACTCACTGTGACATCTTGCATATCACTAGTCATGTCACATCATCCTAGTCCTTGCCATTGTTAATTCCCCATCTAGTGTACCTTCCTTGAACTTTTGAGGATGAGACCTCAAGGACATGAGACCTCGGGCACCTTCCGTACCGCACACTTAAATCACTATGGATTCTATCCTTTGATGTATTCGTCTCAAAGGAATATGATTATGCTCCCCAAACTCCATTAGAGTGTAAAAAAAAATTAGGCATCACTCCACCAATGTATTCTGACCTAAACTACGCCAAATATTTCAATATAGGAGGTTTACAACGACCATTTATGAGCATAGTGCACTTGGCTCTGCTTATGGGGACTAAACAAGACGCCATGACACAATGTTCCTAGAACACTCCAATATATATCTATATATCTATATATATATATATATATATATATATATATATATATATATTTATATCTATATCTATATCTATCTATCTATATATATATATATATATATATATATATATAGATATATATAGATATATATATATATATATATATATATATATAGATATATATATATATATATATATATATATATATATATATATATATATATATATATATATATATATATAATGTTTTCACGAATGGAGCAAGGTGATTACAGAACGATTGGTTTCATCAAACATGAACTCAACTACACCACATTCCATACTACCTATGATTGCTCATGGACATATACACACACATACACTTATAAATTTATATGTTCTATATTCGTGTGAGTGTTGTTCTTCCCAATATTTGCATCATAAAGAAAGCCTGATAGCTAGACTTTTAAGTACATAAAAGAAACTAGAAAAATATGTTTCCATTCATTCACACTTAATCCCATTGGACTATTTTAAAACTAATAATAGTTCATAGATATGAAGGTCTTTTGGGCTAAATTTAAATGTATAAAAACATCATGAAAGAAAATAGGAAAACATACAATGCCCAAAAATGCCAACTGGGAATATCATTCCATTGGTAAATAAGAATTATCATTCCAAACTTGATTCGCAAGCATAAACCACACCTTTGAGGATTAAATTATCATCATTACAATTTTAGAGCTTACACATTATTTATGTAACTCATGTATGGAAGAACCAACCACCCTCAACATTACCATGGCATTTTCTTGATGAAAATAATAGAGACAACATAGTAATCATAAGAAAAAACATAATATTATACTTATATCATAATGTTTTGGGAACTGAGAGCGGGGCTTTGACTTACCACCCAACCATAGACAATATGCATCCAATTATTTCTTATAGCTATCATCCCCGATCTGAATTACAAAGCTTAAGATGAAGTTCTTATGAGGGATTTTAATGAATAACCTAACTGAAATAGGATGCCACATGTCACATTTCCTTCACCCCCTAGAGTAAAGCCTTTGCTCTCTCTATCATGCTTATGCTGAAATTTTTTTTAAGAGGTTCTTCTGTTGGTTCTAACTTTCTTAAATGCTTTATAACACAACTCAAGTTGCTACCTTCTCTACCTTTTCCATGGCTTATGTGTCTCTATATATCTCATCCTCTCTCTATATGCCCTCCATGTACATGTCAAAGAGCTTGTGTATGAAAGAACTCCTTGTGTGAAGTTTATCCTTTATATTTTCAACCAACTAACTACCCCCTTACTCCCATGATTGCATGCCAAACATCTTGCTAGGACAACACATCCCTTGTTGCCTTTATGTTTTGTCCTCTTCTTTTTTGTTGTTGGAGCTAAGGATACCTAGTGATCTAGGTGGATATTGGCGGCCACCCAACTATTTCACTTGGACCCTTAGTATTGTTTGCTTTCAATTTCCTACTTTCCAACATATTTTCTATTTTTAACAGTTATTTGGATCTTGGACCTGCACATCTGTTTTGAGTCCCTAAATGATATTTTTCAGGGAAATAGGAAAATGATGGTCAAAAATTGTTTCCCTTGAATAGATATTTATAACGAGGTACCATGCATGCCAAATGGAGATCGTATGCCAAATTTATGAACCCAAGAAGTTGACGCTCCGACTAATCCCATCAGGGCCCACATACTTTTGGCATTTCATCTCCTCGGGTTAGGTTTTCGACTGTTTAGGGTTTCTTAAAATTTCTTCATGATAAATAGGCCTTAGAGACTCATTGTAACTCAGTTCACAAGGAATGTAGCCATCACATCACTTATCGAAGTTAAGCTACCATTCCCAAGCTAGTTCATTTATTTTCTACATGTAAATGGTTTTTGGTAGTTGCTATTTATTAATTGAAGTTATGTTTTGTTGTATCTCTGTGTTTTTGTTTAAATTGGTATTTCATTTCATTCCATCATAAGTCGAGAATAGTGGTATTAGAGTGTTCTTCTCTTTCTCGATTTTTATGTGCATGTTCTGAACGAGGTGGGGGTATAAGGAGTTGGGTCTTGAACTAGTTGAACGATTGCAAGACTGGCCTCACCAACCCCGATGACCTCCCATGGCAAAAGAAAATAAAGAAGAGGGAGTAGGATATGCTTCCAAAGTTTTACCCGAAGGGTCCCTTGACTATTAAAGGAATGAGATGATGGACACATTTACGTAGATCCTTCAACCGATATCAACATGCAAGCCATCTTAATCCAACAGTCACTTTAGATATGTTGTCCCCTTTAAGGTACAAGTTAACTTTGAAATTCCTGTATCTGAAGACCAGATACATGAAAATACCTTAAATAAATTGTGAAATCTACTAAAAGGATGTCTTTCTATCCATAATTTTCTGATAGGGAAAAGATTACATTTTCACTTCTCAAGGTTGGCTGCCATGTCAAGGACTGGTGGAAAACTTATCGTGAGTAGAGAGACAAGGATGAACCCTAACTATTTTTAGTTTCACCCTCTTGGAATTATTTCTGAGATTCCATCAAGGAACAATACTAACCTATTGGGAGCTATGGAGATAAGTGAAAAAAGTGAACCACAATATGGTAGAAAAGCGACCAAGATGTGTTGCAGTTCATGAACATTTTCCGTACACTATGCATGAAGTTGGGTATCAAGGATTCTGAGTAGCATCTGACACTCAAGTACCATGGTTCTCTACAAAAATACTTCTAGGAAGAAATGGAGAACCTGGAAATTCCTTGCTTAGTGAAACATACTGATATGATGTGAGGATCAAAGCATAAATTTAAATAAAAGAGGCAAGACTTTGGACCTACAAATCTGAAGGAGGGAAAAAGAAAACCTCCAAAATACAGAACAAGGGATAGATCCAAGGTGGAGTAACCTAGGATAACCAATAAAATCCATAATCAAAGAATATGATGCAGGTGGCTTTAGAGAGGCCTAGAAATAAGAAGTGGCCTTGAAAAGGTTCAAACATAAAAGTCTTTAGATTGTAGTAAAACTAGGATCCGATGAAAGATCTCATCACAATCTTCCCAATGGAGCAAATGAAACCTCAATCCAAGTTTATATAAAAAATTTATGGCCACTCAAAGTTTTGTTCAACTTGGCCCCATTAGCTAAATTTGGGAGAGAGCTAACTAAATATGGAGACTATCTAAATTTGGAGGACCTGCTAAATTTTGTAGTTGTTAACTAGGCGACAAAATGACACTTCATGGTGGATGTTTCCAGGGGTCACAAAGGGTGAAATTGTCACCTCTTTAATTTCTGATGACCTTTAAATTTCAAATCACTAATTTAATCCATATTATTATAATCAAAATTTAAAAAAATGGGGCGAGGTTGGGCTAGGTGGGCCCACTTGAACCACAAAACCACATTACATATATAATAAAAATTTCAAACTTCCCAATGGGACATGACTATTACGATGACCGTATTAATATTAATAGGGATGATATGTATTGACCCCATGTTAGTCGTCTACCATCGTCCCTCCTAAACAAAATGTTGACTAATTATTAAATGGCCACGTCTAAGTTTCACAAACAACATCTGAGGGTTATCGAACCCCAAGCCTTCCCAAACCATCAAGAAATTGCAAAGAGAGCAAACCATTAGACCATACCTTCAATTTGTAAATATCACTCAACTTAACCTTGTAAAAGAATAGCAGGTGAGTCGGACGAGGAGGAACAAAGGCTGAGTGGAGGAGTGGAAGCAGTGCAGAACCCTGACACCCATGACTCAGGTAGAACCCTAACAACATGAATTTGAAGACAGAGGGAATCTTTGTAGGAATATACATTTTTGCAGAATGTTGAGGAATATTTAGATTCCCTTGCAGTTTATTTTTGACAGTGGTGGAATCATCCCAACTTTATACTCAAAGTACATAGAATTTCGTCAGGAGTTTGATGGTGTAGATAGTTTTTTGATCTGAGTAGTGGATTTTCTAGAGAAATATTATTGAGGGTAGAACCATTTAGGTGAAACCTTGATACAAGAATCCACATGGAATTTAAAATATTCCCTATAGGCCCGAAAATGATAGTTTCAAATCTAGGCCGAATTTATCCTCATTTTTCTCAGTTATTTGCAAGGAATGTGATGTGTGATTAGTTTCTCCATCTGGGTAGTCGAACTTTAGTCAACCCACAAAAGAGAATATTTTTAGAGTCTTTGAGATTCTTGGGGAGCTCAGATTTCACCATATCATAAAGGGTTTAAGTTTATAGTAATATTTCATGATATTTTGCTCACCATAGTTATGTAATTTTAGGCCATTCCCAGAAGTGGAGGTATAAGATGCACTAATTCCATGTCTTCCATTGATTTTTGTTGAGATGATTATTTGATGTTGATATCCTTGTTTGTCATTTTGTTGGAGGATCCTTGTATGCCACTTCATGTGAGAGTTTGATATTTTGTAATGTTGAAGAAAGCTTATATGAGTAATATTCTTTAGAGATAAATGTCTCGCAGAGAGACATGCCACTCTAGTTAACGGATTTCTTCCTCATATTGATAAGGAACATTCCATGTACTTATCATCACCTTCTAGTAGCTAATGAAGTGAAATCCCCACTCTTGACATTAGGCTTCAAGTTGTAGTCCACATTGGATGAACTCCATTATCAACTTGTGTCTACTCTTTGATTTGGTGGGTTTTGTTATGTTTCCTATTCTTCAAAGTATGCACATTTGTTTTTTAATATTCTTTGACATGAAATTTTATTAAGATTAGAGAAGTAAAAGCTCTTGGTTGATTCTGGTAGTTCAGAGAATCCAGATCAAGTTTGGTATCATAATAGTCTTCTTACTGATGCGAATTATGAGTGTCAATGATAACCAGATATTGAACGCACAACAAGAAAATAAATGGAGGATCACAGAGATCTCTATGAGACCGTATACAGGATGGAAAGCATGGTAGATATAGTCTATGTAGGTTATGAGCAGAAAATGGAAAAAGAGGAATAGGAGAAAGAGAGAGAAGACAATGAAGCTCCATCTCCATATTCATGTGAATATACTTCTCTTCACCATCTTCTCATCATTCAAATGGAATATACTTTTCTTGATCTTCTTCTCATCATTCAAATCAAGAGATCAATGAAATCCTTCAAGCATAAAATTCTAAATTGATGAGACTTCTACAAGAAGCAAAAGAGAAGAAGTAAATATTACAACTTCAGTTATGAGCCACAAAAGAGGCTTTGAAAAATATGAAATCCAACAAAGAATTAGCAAGACCATCATCACATACTTCTGAATCGATAGATAAGGTAAACAATGTTTATAATTCTTCAAAAAAAAATTCGCATGATGATGATGATTTAGGTATTTTTGAGAAGAAAACTACATGCATTGGTTCAAGATTAATGAAGAAGATAGGATAAAAATTCAAGGGCCTAGGAGCAAATGGGAAAGGCATTGTGAATCAAATCCAAGTGGTGGAATTACCACAACATATAAGATTGGGCCATGTTACAGATGAAGATATAGGAGAATATTCAGGAGAAATGTCTGAGATAATCAAAGATGTGAGTGCAACACAATCCTATTGTGATCGTGATTGCAGGTCATTTCCAATCTAGCTGAGCATTCTGAAGGGAGTGCTAAAGAAAGGTATGAAATGTCTCAGTGTTTTAAAATCCATTTTGATTATAAGAAGATTGTTAATGATGAGCATAAGTCATGGCATAGAAAACCTTGTAGTTTTTGTGTCTTACATAACCATATTATTTTTGATTGCTGAAAGAGAATGAAAGAAAGGAAGAGAACAAGACATATAAATCATTGTCCATATTAGGGAAGGATGAAGGTTAAGTAGTTCTGGAGGAAAAATATTTTTTTCAAGTTAGAGAAAGATTCTTCAGCAAAAATCACATGGAATCTCATTTGTCGACGCGTTTTGAACCAACTAGTGTGGTTCATCGTCAGGACAAGTTGAAGAAATAAATCTAGCTCATCATGCTAAATAGTCTGAGCGGAGCCTCCAACAGCTATCATTTCTAACGGCTAGTTTGACTCAAGGACAGGGGTCTAAATTATTATAATAGTTTAATTCGTAAAAATAAATAAATTATTATTAAGGAAATGGTATGAGACCTAATAATTAAAAATT
Source organism: Pinus tabuliformis (assembly GCA_031772625.1). Lineage (NCBI taxonomy): Eukaryota > Viridiplantae > Streptophyta > Pinopsida > Pinales > Pinaceae > Pinus > Pinus tabuliformis. The sequence continues at coordinate 958,993,313 of CM062811.1, forward strand.
ATAAGTTAATTAATAATAAGTCAAATAAATGACCTTGAAATGCCTAAAAAATATAAATAATTTTATTTAAAAGTATTAAAAATAAAAGGAAATAAAGAAAAACAAAGTTAATAATTAAAAATTATAATTTAATTAATAATTTAAAAGGAAAACTGGCTAATTAAATGACCTAATGGATGAATAAAAAATTATATTTGGCATGAGACCTAATAAATAAAATTTTTTATAAGATAAATAATAATTTAAAAAGGAAAATTGGTTAAATGAAGAATAAAAATATAATCTTATTTAAAAGTATTATTAAAATTGTGCGTTAATTAAAATAATAAAAATAATAAAAGGTAATAAAAAGAATCAAGGTTAATAAAAATTAAAAGTTAGTTAATAATTTAAAGGAAAATTAGTAAATTAAATGACATTGGAATAAAGGATAGACTAATATATAAATTAATTTTATATAAAAGTATTATTAAAAATGTATGTTAAATAATAACATACATTATTAGTAATAAAGGTAATAAAGAAAAGCAGCAGTAATAAAGAAAAACAAAGTTAATAATTAAAAATTATAAATTAATTAATAATTTAAAAGGAAAATTAGTTAATTAAATGACCTAATGTATGAATAAAAATTATATTTGGCATTAGACCTAATAAATAAAATTTTTTATAAGTTAAATAATAATTTAAAAAGGAAATTGGTTAAATGAAGAATAAAAATATAATCTTATTAAAATTGTATGATAATTAAAATAATAAAAATAATAAAAGGTAATAAAGAGAGTCAAGGTTAATAAAAATTAAAAGTTAGTTAATAATTTAACAGGAAAATTAGTAAATTAAATGACCTTGTAATAAGGATAGAGTAATATATAAATTAATTTTATATGAAAGTATTATTAAAAATGTATGTTAAATAATAAAATGTAATTAAGCTGTAAAAAGCACCTTAAATGGAAAATTAGTTAAATAAATGACCTTATAATAAAGGATAAGTTAGATGCCTAGATGTATAGAGTAATGTATAAATTAATTTTATTTAAAATATTATAAAAATTGTATGTTAATAAAAGGTAATAAAGAAAATCAAAGGATGATAAGATAGATCGGAAATTAGTTAAAAATATACAAAGGAAAATTAGTTATATGGAGGCCCTTAAATAAAAATAATCCATATATAAAAATAATAGGAATTAAAATGGAAAAAAAGCATAAAGGACCTTGAAATATCAGAAGAAATAGGATGCTATACACACGAATAAAAACTCATAAATAAATAACCAAAAATTAAAAGAAATAAATAAATAAAAAAATAAAAAAATAAAAAAATAAACAATAATAATAATAATAATAAAATAAATAAATAAGTAAAAATAAAGATAAGAGACACAAAAAACCAAAGAGGATGGAAAAACGACTAGGAAGAGAGGGTTGGGACCCAACACCTACTGACTTTCCAACCATCCTCTCTATTGAGATTGCTTGGTCTCTTTTCGATCTCAAGCGCTTCCCTGAGTTTTCGATGATGGAAATGCGAGACATTAGCAATAACACTGGCTTCTTCAATACAAACATGATGATTGGTTTTCTCAGCATGTTCAGCCAAAGCGGAAGACTTAGATCTCCTATGCTTCAGATCCGCTGCGTGCTCGCTAATCCTCTGATTAATGGAACGACCAGTCTCCCCAATATAGGGGGTCCCACAGGAACAAGGGATCATATAAACACCCTTCATATCTTTAGGGTCGATGGGATCCTTCGCCGATCTGAGGGACGAATGAATGGTGTTCAGGGGCCTAAAGGACACAGGGATACTATGTCTCCTGAGAATCCTACCAATTCTATCAGTGGTCCGTTGAACATAAGGAAGATGGACACCAGGAACACGATCTTTTGGTTCTCTTTTTGCCAGAAAATTGTTGGAAGCTTTAAGGAAAGCCCTATAACCCATGTATCTACTGTAACCATTCTCCACAAAGACATCCAGCAGATGGGATTTTTCCTTCTCAAAGCTCTTCTTATCCGAGATCCTCAGGGCCCGAGTAGCAAGGGTACTAAGAACACCCATCTTTTGAGCCAGGAAATGGTGAGAATTGGCATGAAGATACTGCTCCGTATGAGTTTTATTTAGAAAACCTTGATGGGCGAGGGAACCATCATCATTCCTAGAAATAAGAATATCAAGGAAAGGAAGGCATCCCTCAACTTCCTGCTCCTTAGTGAACTTAATGGCTGAGGATTTCCTGTTAAGATGATCAAAGAAGAGATCAAGCTCATCCTGGCCATGAGACTAGATGACATTGGTGTCATCCACATACCTCTTCCATAGTTTAGGAAGGAGTCGGGAAGAGTTCAGAGCCTTGGACTCAAAATCTTCCATAAACAGATTAGCAACAATAGGGGAAAGGGGGGATCCCATTGCAACACCACATGTTTGCTCGAAGAACTCCCCTTCAAAACTGAAGAAGGTGGAAGTGAGACAGATCTCGACCAACCTAGCCGTGTCAGGATCTATTAGGCGGTTGATCACATCCATGGCCTCATTAATAGGGATGCAAGTGAATAAGGAGACAACATCAAAACTAACAAGAATGTCCCCAGGATCAAGCTTAATGTCCTTGAGCTCCTCAATAAAGGAAGCAGAGTATTTTACAAAGGACTTCGTCCGACCAACAAGGGGCTTAAGCTTTAAATCCAGGAACTTCGCAAGAAGATAGGTAGGACCTCCAATGGTGTTGACGATGGGCCTTAAGGGGGCCCCTTCCTTGTGAATCTTTGGGAGGCCATAGATTCTAGGGGTAATAGGGTTGCTTTCAATGAGCTTATGGTGCAAGGAACTCAACGAGCCAATGGATTTAATGGCCAAAGCCACATTTTTAAACAAGCATAGACATCAGAGAGCCACATATTGGGAGCTCCAACCAAAGCAGCGACTGAAGGACTAGAAATGACTTGAAAAGGAACCTGTTCATGAAGCAAATCAAGAGAAGTGCCTATAGAAAGATCAATCATTCACATTGTTGAGTAAGATATGGGTTTTTTTTTAAGTTGTTGAGCATGGCCACATTTTGTTTATTGCATGTTGCAAAATGATTGTAGAAGTGATGAAGTGTTTTCCATCACTTACGAAAGAAACATGGCAATATTTTTGGCCCTTTTTGTTTAAATTTTGGGTATTGGTTTGTATTATATTTCTAATTTAAAATTGAAGAAAGAGTGTGTTATAAACTCTTGGCAAGTATGGGGTTTCTTGGGTCATGATAGGTCTTGTAATTAAATGTCTTTGGCAAAGGTTGTATTACATGTTCACATAGGATACAAGTGTCAGTTCATCACTTATGACTTTAAAGTACACAAGTGAATGAGAAGGAAGTGTAGCTTGTTAGGGAACTTATGGTGCAGATGAGGGAGTACCATAGATTACAGATTGCGTTCATTCGTTTAGAGGACCAAAAAACCCTTAGTGGGGTGGAATGATCTAGGTGGTTCTAGAAAATCCTAGAAATCAAAAGTGGCTTTGAACTTGCTTAAAAGTAAAAGCCCTAAGGTTATAGAGAAACTAATATCATATTGAAGAGCTCATCATAAAATTTCCAACGGTGCAAACAACACGTCAATCCAAGTTCATATGTGAAAGTTATTCTTAGCCAAAGTTTTGGTAGACTTGGTGCCATTAGCTAAATTGGGAAAAACGCCAACTGATTTTGGATCCAAGCTTAATCTAATGCTCCTATTAAATTTAGTGACTTTTAACTAGGAGACAAAATGGAACTTCACGATGATGGTTTCAAGTGGTCAAAAAGGGAGAAATTATCACCTATTTAATTTTTTCGTTGACCCCTAAAATTAAAATGACAGATTTTGTCCATATTATTATAATCAAAATTTAAAAAAAAAGAAATGGTACGGGCTTGGGCTCGATGGACCAACCCGCACCCACAACAACATTACAAATATAATAAAAATTTCAAACAACCCAATGGGTCACAATCATTACAACAATAGTATTAATATTAATAAGTTCGACGGGTATTAACCGTGTGTTGGACACCAGCCAACCCTCCAATCAGTGACCCTCCCAAGAGAAACCAAAACCAATTATTAAACAACCATGTCTAAGTTTCACAAATGATAGTTGAGTAGTCTCAAACCCCCATCCTTCCAAAACCATAGGAAAATTGTAAAGGGCACGGGTCGTTAGACCAAATTGTCAATTTGTTAAACATCACCTAACTTAACCTTATAAAAAGATGTCATGTGATTCAGATGAGGGGGAATGAAGGCTGAGCAGGAGAATGGAGTTAGTGTGGAACTATGATACATGTGACATGGTTAGAACCCCAACAACATGAACTTCTAGATAGAGGGAATCTTTGCAAGAATATTTCATTTTGCAGAATGTTGAGGAATCTTTAGATTCCCTTGGAGCTGATTTCTGATAGTGGCAGAATCACACCAAATTTATACACAAACTTAGAATTTTACCAAGAGTCTAATAGTGCAGATGGTTTTCTAATCTGAGCAACGGAATTTTTAGATACATACTGTTGAGAATAAAACCATGAAGGTGGAACCCTGAAGTAGGAATTTGCATGGAATCTGAAAGATTCCTTGGAGGCCTCAAAATGATAGTTTCAAAATGAGGCTGACTTGACACTCATTCTTCTCAATTTTTTGTAAGGAACGTGATGGTGTGATTAGTTTGTCTGAGCAACCATATTTTAGTCATCTTGTAGAAAATAATATTTGGGTAATCTTTGAGATTCTCGAGGAGCCCAGATTTGACTGAGTCAGAAAGGGGTCAAGTTTACAATGATATTTCATATTTTTTCTCCAAGAATTCAACTATGTTGTCTATTTCTTCAATAGAGTTGTGCACTTTTAGGCCATCCCCAAAAGTGGAGGTATAAGATGCATTGATTCCATGTCTTATTTTGATTTTTGTTGAGATGATGATTTGATGTTGAGATCCTTGTTTTCCATTTTGTTGGAGGATCCTTGTATGCCACTTCATGTAAGAGTTTGATATTTATTCATGCTAAATGAGAGCTTATATGATTGAGAATTCTTATAGAAGAATATCTCAGGGATAGACATGCCACTCTAGTTAAGGGAGTTATTCCTCGTATTGAAAAAGAATACATCATGTACTCATCATCATATTGCAACAACTAATGGAGCAACCTCCCCGCTCTTGACATCACTCCCTGAGACATAGTCCACATTGGATGATCTCCATTATCAACTTGCATTTGTTATTTGATTTTATGGTTTTCGTTATGTTTCCTCTTCTTTAAAGTATGCACATGTTGTTTTTCATACTCTTTCACATGCAATTTTGCTAACATCACAAAAGTAAAAGATCTTGGTTAATTATGGTAGTTGAGAGAATTTATATCAGAATAACACCATGAAGATGAATAAGGACACCAACAAGTGGTACAAGTTCCACAAGAGCCCCATCCAAAACATAAATGAGTGTCGCACCAAGTAGTCACTAGTGGCCGAGCTAAAATCTTCAAAGTCACATGCTTGTTTTGACTATAAGCTAGAACCTGATAAGGGGAATGACAAGGGGAAGAAAATTATTGATGCAAAACATACTATTAGTGTTGCCACCACCAAGGTCCAAAATGTTGATCTCAAAGATCAAGAGGATGGGGAGCTTCTCTTCCACTCAAATATGTGGGTGAAGGGATCTCCACTCTAGCTCATTATCTATAGTGGGAGACAAAAGAACCTAATATTAGTAAAGGACATTAAGTATTTGGGCATGCCAAACACAAAAAATCTGCATCCATACACCATCGGGTGGGTCAAACAAGGATGAGATCTTTGTGTCAGCTAATAGTGTCTCCTCCCCTACAACACCAATCCCTTCATGGATGAGGTACAATATAATGTTTCTCCTCTTGAGGCTTGTGATGTTTTATTAGGAAAACAATACTTGTGGAAGCACCATGCTATGTATGAGTCAATACCTTGCATTGTTATTATTCATTCAGGAAGAAAACTATACAATATGATGGAGGTAGCACTGCTTACTGCTATTTCTTTGATCTCTCCTAAGAAATGCAGTAAGATCATCTCCTATATTGGGGAATTAGTTTTCCTTTTTATTCTTTCCAAAATTAAGGGGAAGATCATGGCCATGTCGATGGCCCCCATAAAGCACTCCTCTATGTAGCGGAATCAATTTCATAAGGTTACGGAGGAGTACATGGAAATCTTTTCCTCACCCATAGGGGTACGCTTGCACTGTTAGGTCAAGAATTTGATCAACATGATTCCTGTATCACCTCTACCAAATGGGCTAGTATTTTTCCACTCTCTTATGGAAAACAAGGAAATCAACTGGTATATTTTGGAGTTTATATGAAAAGGTCACATTCGATAAAGTTCCTCACCTTGTGGGACTCTAATTTTACTCGTACAAAAGAAGGATGGGAACAGGATACTATGTATCGATTATCAAGTACTAAATAATATTAATTTTAGGAATAAATACTTGATTCCATGGATTAATGACTCCCTAGACCAATTAAAATAGGCCAGATACTTCAGCAAGATTGATCTGAAGTTTTGATATCAACAATTTCCAATAGATCCTACAAATGTTTGGAAGACTTCCTTCAAATCTAAGGAGGGCTCCTTCAAGTTGTTGGTCATGCCCTTCGGGTTGAAACATTCCCTTGTAGCTTTAATGAAGATGATGGATAACATCTTACAACCTTTCACGAACTCGTTCATGGTTGTATATATGGATGACATTCTCATCTTTAGCAAGAGTTGGGTATAACACTTGTAACAAATTCAACATCTCCTTCAAACTTTGGGCAACACAAACTATGTAAAAACTTAGAGAAATGATCCTTTGGCATGAACTATGTCTAATATCTAGGTTGCGTAATTGATGAGCATGGTGGGCATGTCGATCTAGCTAAGATTCAAGTCATTCAGGATTAGCTAGCCTCGATATTTTTGGGCCTTGCCAATTTATATTGAAGGTTTGTTTTGGGATTCTATCATATCACTTGGCCTTAGGGTGGATTAAAAGTAAGGTGTTTTTGGTTCGAGGCTCAACAAAAGGAATTTGTGGAGTTGAAACATTTCATTTTCTCTGTATCAATACTCATATTGTAAGGCCCATAAAAATCATTTGAAATTGAGACAGATGCCTTCAACTTTGTTATTGGTACAGTTCTTACCTAATAAGGGAATTTGGTTTCCTAAAATAGTGAGAAACTCTCTAATACTATTTAGAAATACCCCACTGATGATAAGGAGATGTACTCTATCGTTCAAGCTTGCTACTAGTGGAAACATTATATTTTGGGGAAGGGGACAATCATTCACATATATCGCTGACCTCTTTAGTTTATGCAGACACAAAAGAAGTTGCATAATGATCACCATAAAACATGGTCCACATATCTGCAACAATCCCATTTAAACATTAAATACAAGGGAAGCACCACCAACATTACATATTACCTCGGTTGGCCCTTGGTTGTGGCAATGAATTATTTTTTGAACTATTGTGGACATGAGACTACTAGAATTTGGAATCACATATGAAATGTTGATTGATGGCAAGAAAGTACCAAACTTCCACCTTTACGATACATTTTTATGCTACCTAGCGCACCTTTGTCTTACTTCAAGTAAGCATGCCAATCTGATTTAAAAGGTACACTAGAATCATGTCATAGGACACTTTGGTTTGGAGAAAAACGTGTTATTACTATTGAAGTATTTATGTTGGGCAGAACTATGATAGGATGGTAGGGAATGTATTAGATCTTTCACTTCCTGTGCCATCAACGAGGCAAGGCTTTTACACTCCTCTTTCTACTCCTAGCCAACCTTAGGGTTTCATATCCATGGACTATATGTCCAGCCTTCCTTCTACCAAGCATGGCAATGACTATGTATTTTTTGTTGTTGATCGATTTTATAATATGGATATATTGACTACTTGTAAAAAGAGTATAAAAATAGAAGACACTACTAAACTCTTCTTCGAATGAGTGCAATTAAATTTTGGGATTCCATAAATAATTATATCAAATCAGAATAACGGGTTCCTAATTGCATTCTATTTGAGCCTTCAGTAATTATTGGATAGTAAATGCACCACAATGACTGCATTCCATTGTCAGACATATGACCAGATAGATGTTGTCAATAGGATGATAGTGCACATGCTACACATGTACAACTCCAAGCCTCCATGAACATGGGATGAGAGTGTTCCCTATTTGCAACACAACTATAAAAAATCTCTCCATAGCTTGATGGACCACAACCCATTTCAAGTGGGCTTGGGATTTATACAATTGTGTCCCATTGATGTTGCAATGCCTCTTTCGATTAGACAAGCAAATTTCAAATGTTTATTCTAAATGTAATAAATACACTAGGTTTATTGAACAAATCTAGCACATCCACTAGTAGGTTCATGATCATATCCTAGATAAACCTAATTCAAAGTACACGAAATATCATGATAAGCATTAGGTCCCATATACGTTTCAAGTTGGTGACAAAGTTTTGTTGCATTTTCACAAGGAACACCTTGCCAGAGCCCATCAATAGCTTCAACCACTCTAATATGGGTCTTACACCATCACCAAGGTTATGTATGACAATGCTTTTGAGCTAATTATTCCCCCATTCCTTGTCCTACACCCAGTATTCAATGTGGACTACCTTCACCCATACTTTCCACCATTATTGGACACGCCAAACATTGTTGAGAAGATGACACCAACATAGCTCAACCCAGATTACATTGAATAGGACACAAATGATCAGATGATGGACACACAAATTAATAACACTTGCCAAAATAGGACCCATTTGTATTAGGTTGTCAAAGTCAACCAATGTCTGCATCAGGGCAAGAGGCTCACCAAAGACCAAGTTCAGTAGAAGTTTCCCCATCTCATGGAGGTACCCAACACAATGGCTAACACTTATTTCTAAGTGGGGAGGAATGATCCAGGTAGATATTGGTGGCCACCCAACTATTCTGTTGGGTCAATTTACTAGGTAAACTAACACATGTATTGAATTATCAATCCGAGCTTGTAAGCTTGGAAGCATGTCCAAAATATATGGATTTCAGTTGTACTCAATTTTAGAAGATGAGATATAAATATTGAAAGAAATTCATATTACAAATATAAAATCTAATTAACTAATTTATGTTTCACTTATGTAATATGTGAGGGATGAGGCTCCTAACCTAGGAGAACCAGGTTTTCCTTCCCTAGAATACTACTTTCATGAAGAGAAATCCAAATCACTAATTAACAATAGCTCAAGATGCATAAAAGAATAATGGAAGAGGCTCCTATCTAAGGATTTCCTTGATGTTCTTCATTATAAATTCATTCATCATTAATTCCATTGTTAGAAAACTGTAAATTCATAAAATCACATAAAAGCAAGAAAGATGAATTCTAGTTTTAATCTCTGATCAGATAGAAGGAGAGTTCAACTTAAACACTGGTTTGACCCTTCATATACAAATTAGAGTTAATATTAGGATTCACTGGAAACAATAACATATCATCATATATCTAATTAACTAGTTAAACATGAAACAATAGTAGTTTAGGAAATTGCAACTAAATTAATGAGAAAGTTCACTTAGCTTGGTATGGGGGCCCTCCACCCTTGACTTACACATTGAAAGTACTTCTTAGGTACTAAAACTTAATAAAGAATTCACCATATAGAACAGAAGAAAAGAACAGGGAACTGTTCTCCTTGATTAACTCACAAAGTTCAAAAATCTCAAAATGAAGTAATACAAATTCTACATGTTCATGCCTTCAATAGAGAAATACGAAACAAGCTTAAATAAAATGTCTCTAACAGCTATTTTTATCCTTATCCTATCTATCGAGGTCTAGCTCATCCATCCAATCACTGAAAATCAAGAGAATCCCATAAAATCCTAAATTTGGCCTCTTTCCCAAGGATTTCCTGTGTGACTGGTCCTGTTTGACTAGCTTTGATTGGGCATGTTTAAGCTCGGTTTGACCAAAACAATAGGTACACATCCATTCTTAGTTCCCAAGATTGCTAGAAATGTGCTCAATTCATGCCCAGGTGTCCTACAAGTATGACATCAATGGAGCTATTACGTGAATTTTTAGTTTTGTCCAAAAATGCACTTAAAACCCAATTTTGACTAAAATTTCTAAAAATTGAAAAACTTAATCTAAGTACCTGATTATGAAAAATAAGGGTAAAATGAGGCATACGTAAGTGGAATAAGGTGGAAAATGATGGTAAATAAGTGGGTTTATGATAAATAAAAATGACCGAAATTGAGGGTCAACATCTCTCCCTTGCAAATGTTCAAGCATGTCCTCATGTTTGCCTTTGTCTCTTTGATTTTCTATCCATGTATGATGACTGGCCCGCTGATCTACCTATGGCTCTAATTCTTGAATATGAAGCTTCCAGTTGAGCTACCTATAAAAGGATCTCTGTGCCTTCATGTACTTTTTCTCCTTCCTTGTAGATGGCATTCTTTACTTTTTCTCCTTCCTTTTCTCTGTTTTTCTGAAAATAAATTCCATACTTTCTCTTTTAAGTGCTTCACTTTGTACTATTCTTCACCTATCAGTGGTAAATTTTTTAGCTTGAGTAATGTATTCTGGAGTGATGGGAAAAAATATTTGAACTGGAATGCTGATTTGGACCATCGTTGTATACCCATAAAAACAAAGAGAGATACTAAACTGAAATGTCAAATTTCCGGACTGATATGTCAATTTTAATCACTAAGTTTTAGCTCTAGCACTAGAATTCATTTCTAAAAATAATTATCCACCCTGCATTCATAGATCCTCAAATTCTTAAATGAACAATCAATTTTGGAAAATATACTGCTCTCTATCCTTGAAATCATTTCTTTGTTTTTAAGCAAACTTTTCTCTAAGAAAAACATTCTCAGATCAATTCTTTAATTTAAGGACACTGATCAAACTCCTAGGAAGAAATAATAAAAACATTTATTCGAAATTTTAACCAAAGGATAGAAAAAAATTCTTGACTCTAACCTCCTGAAACAATGAATAAAAGGACTTCCAAAAATCACTACGGTTCATCAAAGAGAGAAGTTGTTGCTTAATTACTAGAGTCCTCCTTTTCACGGAATGTCATATATTGATCTACATCCAATAATGAGTCCACATCTACAACATTATTCATGTGTACTTTTTCAATCCATCCACCATCATATGGTCTTCCACTAACCAAACCAGGAGAGCCATTACACTCAAAGTTGACTTCAACAACTTTCCCATGAAATCTACAAAATAAGGGTTGAAAGAACCATGAAAATATTGCAAATAGAAATGAATTTGAGAAAACTGCCCACATAGATCCTAACTGGGTTCATTTTTAAGAAACCACATGTTTTAATTTTTCAAATTTCATTTTCATTTGCTCAGAAAGAGAAACGAAAAATAGTGTCTTCTTAAAAATTTCAAATTTGATTGTGAATTAAACACTCCTCTCTATCCCTCAAAGATCGAATTTGATTTCTGAAAGTGAATATTGTAGATTCTTTTTCTTCCATTTTTCTACTTTTTAGCTCACCTCATTCTGGAATTTCAAAGTCTAAATTTTGTTCAAAACTAACCCCATGTACACAATTGCTCTTGTAATTCTAAGGTTTTCTTCCATTAGACAAATTTCTATGATGCATATTGGTAAGGAAGAAAAAACTCACTTCAATGCCAGAAATGATAAATATCTAAATAGTTTTGAAGATATAGACGAACAAAATTTTCTTCATCGGCAAAATTTCTCTATCAAAACATGCTCTGAAAAGTTCCATTTTGTTCAAACCATATTCCTTTGTTGCGAGAGATGCTAGGTGAAATTTCTTTCTATTGTATGGAACTCATAACTCTGCATTTAATTATGGATAGCAAAGACAAGATGTTGATCTTTGAAAGGCTAATACTTGGCAAGGGAGCACCAATAAAACAAAATCTAAAGAAAATTCCAAAAATTGCAGTAAGAATAAACCTCAGTGTCTCATTTGGCTTCATAACAACTCCATTGCAATTGATGGATGCCATTATGGCTGTCATTTTCGAAAAACTAAAAAAGTATGCTGATGATACAAAACAATTCATCCATTTTAAATTTATTGCAGTTAGCATGGTTGCTTTTGCAACTATAGATCACTTCATAATCTGGTTGCATGTCGACATTTGTATTCCCCAGAGTGTTATCAATATCTTTCCTTTTGCAATGATGCCCCTCAAACATATTGCATAAATATGCATCCATGCTTCTAGAAGTATGAAACTTGGAAATTATTAAAAAAAATAGTTGACATTGAAGTTTTCATAAAATCAATTTTAGGCGATGCCTCAATCAAACAGCTCCCTTCTTCAAACACATGTAGCTTGAACACAATCTTTGATGCCACTACGCAGTTGAAACTCAGACTACCAAAAATGTCTACCTGGCTCAAAGTATATGACATTGCCAGCTGAGGTTTTACACTACTATTTATTTAAATACAAATCTCAAACTTTGGATATCATAAAAAAATTGAATTGATTGCATTTCATTCCTATTCAAACTCGACTTGTTGTCTCTACGAATTTCACGGGATTTGAATGGAGATTTCAATGTTGGCAGGTTTATCATTAATCAAACACAATTTTATCTTCTGGCTCTTTATCAAGATTTTTGGCATTAAAACCTACGCATTCCCAAAAGAAATCATTCTCTATTTTTTTCATTTTAAAATCCACTTCTTTTTTTTCTAGGTTGTGTTTCCTACCTGAGCCAAGGTGCAATACTCTTGTTGCATTCCTCATTTTCCTACATGAAGGTGCCCTTTATTTTCTCTCTGTGTTTGCATGAACTTTTCTCTTTGGTCTGCGTAGATGTTTGACTAGGCAATGTTTTTAATTTTCTCCACCACGGAAAACACTTGTCCTTTTTTTCGTTTTGTATTACCATTCCTTTCCATCATTCATATGCATCAAATCAATATGTGACCACCATTGCATATTTCACCATTGATATATTTCTATTTCAGCATTGCATATATTTCATTTATGTTCATGCTCTTTCATTGCATATTCCTTGCATTTCATGCACCTTACATTGCATTTCATTTAGTAATTACTTTGATTCTTGCGCTTTGCACTGCATTCGATTTAGTAATTACTTCAATTTTTTCAAAGTCTTTTTTGTCCCTTTCCATGCATATAATTTATTCTTCCTCCTTGTCCTTTAGGGTCATTTTTTCTCATGTATTTGATTTTAAAAATGACCATAGATTTTTAGGTCATTTTTAAATCAAAAAAATTTCAATAATACTAACCCCTTTTTATCTTTGATTTTGTAGATGCATAACCCAATCTTGCCTGATGGTCAACAAATCAATAAAGGAAGGAGATATGGCCAACAAATTTGATCAAAATTTGTAAAAAATAAATAAAAATAGGGTTGTAAATGATAATGAATATGGTCTAATAGGTGAATATATGGTGGATGAATGAATAAATGTATAGGGTGATGAATGAATAAATGTATAGGGATTTTCATATTCAAGTATTTAAACTAAATTATCAATCCTAGAAAAAAATTCAAAATCAAAGGCTTTAAAAATAATTTTAACTTACAGTACTTCCCTTTGATCTCATAGCTCATTACTCTTTTTGTCATCAATTTGAATTCTTATCAATGTTGGACTGTAGGTAGATGTTTGTAGTAGATTTTTAGGTCCCTTTTATATTGTTCTTGTTCAGGTCCCTTACTGATAAATGTGGATGCAGGTTCTTTATTCAGGTCCCTTATTGATAAATGTTGATGATGGTGTTTTAGGTCCCTTCTATAAATTGTTGCTTGATATGAAGCCATTGCATGTTTTGATTTATTATGAATCTTACCCCCTTGCTGAACTTGAGACTTGTCCTAAAGTCTTTATGGTTTTGGAGGATCATCCTGAAAAAATTAGAAACATAACAGAGAGAATTCATATTGGCCAAACAAATTGGTTTTCCGATATGAATTCGAGTTTGTATTGTGCCAGTATCCTGGATTTTCACAAACTAACTCCTTTATTATTTTTTATTTATTTTTCCTTTTCTTTCTTTTCTAGATGGATGTGGGGTGTAATGGAGTAGGGAAGTATGAAAAGCTTACGAAAATAGGTTGGGTTTAACTCATGATCTAGTAGTAAATGGACAGATAGATAGATAGATAAGTCTGGACTTCAACATGCATGATCGCAGAGCTTAACATACAATATTGATGATGCATGAAATCATAAACAATATTGCTTATGAAATTCCTCTTAGGCAATTGATGTGACTTTTCATGGTACAAAAACTTGACTTCTTCTTCTAATGACTAGCTTCATGTCTTTTTCCTCGATCTTGATTCATGTTGTAGGGTTGTTGGTGTTGTTGGTCATCAACTGAGAGTAAGCTTGAAATATGATTTTTTTTTTTAAATTGACTTTAAAAAGTCCATCCATGGAGTTCACTCTTTAATTTTTCTTATGACCTGCAGAAATGTAGCATTTGTTTGCAATACAATATTAGATAATGGAGGAAGAGAGGTGTATAGTATCTCTTTTTCTAAGCAATATGTAAAATAATTACAAGAATTTCTTAGAAAACAAGTCCAAAGACGATATGCAAAGAAAATGAATTCGTTTACCCCTTGAGAAATGGTGGCCAACCTAGACCTCCTAGCGGTATTGTGTTCACAAAATATTTGTTTTATTTCCAATTACAGTGATTACAAAGCCAAGTTGAAGTGAATGCATAAGGATACTTACAGTACAAACATGTTTTCAAAATTATTTGAAAGGATATGCTAAAAATGATGAAGAGTAACCTGTTTGATAGAGTTGCTTATGAATTTTGTACTAGACCGACAGTCACTATTTAGAGTGTAACGTTTTCATTAAAGATTGGATAGATGTGATTTCACTTGGATATTAAAGTATATTAATTTTTTTTATATCATTAGAAACAGGTTTTTAAAATCCTTAGGTTTGATATGACAAAATTGCTAATGAACAGACCTAGGAAGAAGAGCTTTGCAATGTTGATTTGAAGACATGCAGTCACTACATGTGGCATAATGTTTTCATTTGACCTCAAAATGGGATGATTAAAATTGTGTATTGATATAGACTTGAATATATATGTCCAATATAAAAGAGTTTTGAAAATAAGATTATTTGGTATGTTAAAGATTCCAATGAACAGTGAAGACTTAGATTTGTCACCATGCAGATGCTTTTGACAAGTAGTTAGTATTTTGACTTTTTTAGATTTGTCACCATGCAGATGTTTTTGACAAGTAGTTAGTATTTTGACTTTAACTTTTTCATGTAATATCGGATTGAGGTCATTCAAATTTATTTGGAAACTAGATTCCAAGGGATATATTAACTATAAATATCATATTAAAATGTTTCCATTAGACCCCTCAAATCAAGGTTGGACTAACTCTGTCCTCAAAATTTTCACTTGAGACTTAGTTTTTATTTCGATCGTTTTTTTATTTATTTGTGATCCAAATTGAAAATTTCAAAATGGATTTAAAAGCTACATTTCAAGAGATACCTTGTTTAAAAACATGGTTTGAAAATGATCCTGCATTTTGCAATGAAATCCTTCCAATTGAGTATTGAATAATGATGTGAAATTTATTCATGAGAAAAATGTCTTATTGTCAAATCATTCTACCTATTTACTTATTTATGTTATTCGATCCTACTCTATTGTAGAAAAGTTAGTCATTTTCTCAAGTATAAGAGAATTTACAATGCATCCATTTGTGTAGCAATATCATAAGTAGACTTAGATCCAAGTTTGAAAAATATGTCTTATTGAATGCTTGGACATGGAAAATTAGTTGATTATAAAGATTTGATGTTAAATAATGTTGAAAAATGGAGTGGCGTTGTGACCCAATGAATAGTTGAAACCAAGTTTGAATGTGATTTTTATTTTTTTGATTTTTCTCAACTATCATAGCACAAAGTTATTCTTGTGGAACTTGTTCAAAATCATAAAGGCACAAGGGATCTTCTATAAATTTTTCAATTTCTAGTTCTATTATTTGAACTTCATTGCACGTGATCCATAACTCATTTATCTCCTTACAAAGCTAACTAGAAGAAGCTTCTAGTTTCTCTTCTTGTGGATCCTCTTGATACTTTGTTTCTCTTCTATCTTTTGAAATGAAGATTCATCTCTGGTGATTATTCTAAATTGTGGATAAGAGTTTAAGAAGATCCTTCTGTTGCCATACCCTCCTTCTCTAAATGACTTCTTTAACGTCATGTTTTGTAGATCTTTGTTTTGCAAATGGATTTTGTAGTTAGTGAGTTTGTATTAGTGGTTGGGGGTTTTGTTTTGGGGATCTACCTTTCTAATTTCTATGTCTAAGCATGAATAACCGTAATGAAAAGTGTTTTTTTTATGTTTTTTTTTTTTTAAACAATCTTCCTAATTGACTATATTGAAGTATGCTTCCCCAGAAATGGTGCCAAAATGTTGGTTCAATTTACTAGGGAACTTAACACAAGTATTTAATTATCAATCCGGGCTTGTAAGCTTGGAAGCATGTCCAAAATATATGGATTTCAGTTGTAGTAAATTTTAGAAGATGAAATATAAAGATTGAAAGAAATTCATATTACAAATATAAAATCTAATTAAGTAATTTTTTATTCACTTATGTAATATGTGAGGGATGAGACTCCTAACTTAGGAGAACCAGGTTATTTTCCCTACAATACTACTTTCATGAAGAGAAATCCAAATCACTAATTAACAATAACTCAAGATGCATAAAATAATAAGAGAAGAGGCTCCTAAATAAGAAGGTCCTTGTTGTTATTCATTATAAATTCATTCATCATTAATGTCATTGTTAGAAAACATAAAATTCATAAAATCACTTAAAAGCAAGAAAGATGAATTCTAGTTTCTAATTTCTCATAAGATAGAATGAGAGTTTAACTTAAACACTGGTTCAACCCTTAATATGCAGATTAGTGTTAAGATCAAGATTCATCAACAATCATAACACATCTTCATGCATCTAATTGACTGATTAAACATGAAACAAAACTAGTTCACGAAATTTCAACTAAATTAACCAGAAAGTGCACTTAGCTAGGTATAGGGGCCCTCCACCCTTGCCTCGCACACTGAAAGTACTTCTTAGCTATTAGAATTCAATCAAGCATTCAACATATAGAACCTTAGAAGAGAAGATGGAATTGGTCTCTTTGAATAACTCACAAAGCTCAAAAATTGCAAAATGAAGTTATACAAATTCTACATGTACATGCCTTCAATATTCTTCGCTTAAATAGAGAAATATGAAGAAAACTTAACTAAAATGTCTCTAACAACTATGTTTATCCTTATCCTATTTATCTAGGTTGATCTCATCCATCAATCACTCAAAATCTGGAAAATCCCATAAAATCCTAAATTTGGCCTATTTTCTAGGGATTTCCTCAATGACTGGTCCCATTTGACCAACTTTGACCTGGCCTGTTTAAGCTTGGTTAGACCAAACCAATAGGTACACATCCATTCTTAATTCCCAATATTTCTATAAATGTGCTTAGTTCACACCAAGGTTTGTTGTAGGTATGACATCAATGAAGCCATTATGGAAATTTTTAGTTCTGTCCAAAAATGCACTTAAAACTCAATTTTTACTAAAATTTCTAAAAATTGAAAAACTTAATATAAGTGCCTGATTATGCAAAATAAGGGTAAAATGAGGCATAAATAATTTGAATGAGGTGTAAAATTATGGTAAATAAGTGGGTTTATGATGAAGAAAAATTACCAAAATTGAGGGCCACCAATAAGCATCATGTCCCATATACGTTTCAAGTGGGTGACAAAATTTCGTTGGATCTACACAAGGAACACCTTACCAGATCCATCAAAAGCTTTAACCACTCTAATATCATTCTTACACCAGCACCAAGGTTATGTATGCCATTGCTTTGGAGCTAATTATTCCCCCATTCCTTGTCCTACACCAGTATTCAATGTGGACTGCATTCATCCATACTTTCAACCATTATTGGACACGTCAAACATTGCTGAGTAGATGACACCAGGATAACTCAACCCAAATTGTATTGAATAGGCTACAAATTATCAGATGATGGACATACATATTAAGAACACTTGCCAAAATAATATCCATCTGTATCAGGTTGTCAAAGTCAACCAATGCCTGCATCAAGGGAAGAGGCTCACCAAGGACCAAGTTCAATAGAAGTTTCCCCTTCTCATGGAGGTACTCAACACAATGGGTACACTTGATTCCTAAGTTGGTAGAAATGATCCAGGTAGATATTGGTGGCCAACCATGTAGAAATTTCCCACCTGTAGATCAACCTAGTAATGGAATGTACTAAAGCAAAACACTTGATCTACTTCTACAACCAATTTAGCAGAAGCTTAATCGAACATGAGAAACATCAATAAGAACACATATAACTGATATGGAGAAATCAAACACACATAACACAAAATATATAACTATGAGAAAGCACCAGCCTAAAACCCTATCTCTGTATTATCATACAAGTGGAAATATAACCAGTATTACAAAATGAATCATCTCAAAAGCTATCTTGCTCTCTCCGCAATACCTCTGTTGCTCATAGACAGTCAAAGGCTTCTTGCAAAAATTGTCCTCTATGCTCCAAGCCTCCTA
Organism: Pinus tabuliformis; assembly: GCA_031772625.1. Classification (NCBI taxonomy): domain Eukaryota; kingdom Viridiplantae; phylum Streptophyta; class Pinopsida; order Pinales; family Pinaceae; genus Pinus; species Pinus tabuliformis. The sequence goes on from CM062811.1 coordinate 959,012,084, forward strand.
TTTTCTTATGTAGTTTCTCCTGGGTCTTCCAGTTGCAACTTGTGTGATTCTCACCTCACACACAGCACTGACCTCTAAAATAACTACACAAACCTGAAGGAGATAAATCCTTATCATGGATGAGCTTCCTTTATAGGAAAAATATTCATCCAACTAATAGTACACTATCCCAGATTTGACCTAAATTGGGTCTCTGACAGAACTGACATGCATCAGTTATCCATGAGTGCATACATAGTTATCTGAAAATAATAGTTGTCACATGCATGCAAGCATCAACAAACTACATCTCATTAATTTAACAACTTGTTAAATTAATCTAACTAAACTTGACTAGGTTAAACTAAGTAAACTGATGCTCTCAATATAGAACTCATCCTTAATTCCTCAATCAGTAGAGCAAATCAAGGACACATTCACCAATTAGTGGAGAAATAATTGCATGTTCTCACAAAGACTTCAAGTTTGCTTTTCCTTAACTAATTAACTAATGGAGAATTAATTAATTAATATTCCAAACTGCTGGTATGACCAAATGCAAATTTACCTCCTATAGATACATCAAGGACTGCTATAAATAGGAAGGGATCTGCTGGAAATAATACTAAGAGGGGGGGGTGAATTAGTATTATTAAGTCAAATATTTTTATTTCACACCCATATCATATACACTACTTCAAATAAGAAAACCAGCGTATACCATGCAGACTTATAATTTAATGTATTCTACAGATGTTGATCATTAATCTGTGCATCAGAGTCATATAAACAGTAACCAGGAACAGTAAAAACAGAATAGAAGACAATCACACACAAGAACACAAGATATAAGGCGGAAACCCAATGTGGGTGAAAACCACCTGTTGCAATTCATCTCTATCTTCTTTTAATTAGAAACTTCTTTTTACAATGATTCTGTATTGGTGCGGACTTATACGAGTAAGCAGGCTGCAACCTGAAGAGAGCTACAACCCTCTCTCATTCTCCAGCTTCTCCTGGAAGGGAGCTACAACCCCCTTAGCTCTTGTACTAGTTGAGATACTAGTACGTAGGTGCTGACCTATAGAAGGCTACAACCTTATCTTCTCTTCCAGGGACCACGTTTCATCAATTTTCAGACTAGATCCATGAATATCAATCAAACATCAAGTATATGTGCATCAACTAATCTGCTTTCCACAAACAACTACTGAATCAACCAATAACTTCTCAGAATGCTATAACTAGAAAACAATACTAGTAACCAGACACCAATGTTGAACCCAGAACACTGTAGTAATCCACAGAAGCAGCTAGAACATATTTCAAGAGATGTACGCTACTTCACTATGTATAAACCTACATACATACGCAGCTGAATCAAGGTCAACCAGCGTATATGCTTTCTTCTCTTGTTGAACCTGCGTGTATACGCGCCTTTGCAGAGCTGAACTTGCGTATATATCTATAAAAGACAATTCACCCTTTACACTGAAACAGACTTCAGTTATACTCAGATTATCAGATTTATAGATCTAATTATGCACCGATTATAACAGATCAAATCACAAAAGGATATTACTATTCAAGCCTTGAGATCTCGACCCATCAATAGAACTTATCTATATTGTAATGCTCAGATTCCTCCTTGATTTAGATCTAGCCACACAAACCAATCACTTGCACGTCTTCAGATATTCAACACATCAGGTGATCCTTGCCTAATGACCTCCTTCCTCTTTTATAGTCTTAGGCCTTTCACAATACCATGGTCCAAATCCATAACAAACCAATACCATGGACCCAATAATTGGGATCAACACATCTGATGAGATACTATGGTCCAAAACCATAGGTTCAAATACCAAGGACTAAAGACCACAGACCAAAAATAAGTTCTCCCATATGTACGTGCTTTTCTTTGCGTGAAAGTGCGTCTATACACATACGCATCTTTGGAACGTCTAACCCGCGTGTATACGCGTCTTGGTCAAGGTGAACCTACGTATATATCTTTTTCCTTCATTCTGAGAACCTGAACTAAGGTCTATCATCAGAGTGAGTTTCTATCGAGGACAACACCTGTGCCACAGTGCCAACAATCTCCCCCTTTGGACTTGATGGCAACCCCAAGATCCTCAAAGTCATTCTACCCCTTTGTCATCAAGGGCAAAGGGTTATGCTCCCCCTGAGTACGTGCTGAAATCTCTGCTCTGTTGTGCTGACCATGCTCCCCCTGATTGTAGGCAAGATCTGCAAAAAGATGTTCTTCAAGAATAACCATGACTTATACATCATAAAAGACCTTCCTATCACCAAAAGACTCTATACAAACATCCTTCGCCCAACCAAGTGGGGATACATCAGAAGTTTACATATGACAACCAAGTACATTACATCATTCATCCTAGGCATAGTGGGGAAACCAAAAATAGGCCGTTACATGACCTTGATAATAAAAGATATACATGACATAGAGACGAAAAATTTAGAGCAAGACTATGAAGGTCACCAATAACTAATATTAGTGGCACTATTCAGATCAACAACCATGTTCTCCTTTTGCAGCTGATCCACCTGAACCCAAAACAGCTGGTGTAGTTGAACTAAGAGCTTCTAATGTAATTCCAAAAATGAATTATTAGAATATTATCTGCTCCCCCTGAACCTGTACCAGATGGTCTCTCGTCAGACCCATATCAGACTCTCTTCAACTGGAGTTTGTCCCCACTGATTTCCTTCAAACCACCATATACGCGACTATATCTACATAAATCGGCATATGTACATGGATCCTCATGCAACTCATGTACAACCACATTTCTTTGAAACAGACAGGTTTCAACAGCAGGATGATGCATCAACTACCCCCAGCTTCTGTCTGAGGTATTCAAATGTCTCCCTGGGCAGTGGTTTGGTGAGAATATCAACAACTTGTTCCTTAGAGGGAATGTACTCCAACTTGACCTTTTGTTCAAGCACTTGTTCCCGAAGAAAATGGTATCTAATAGGTATGTGCTTGGTCTTTGAATTCATGACAGGATTATTTGAAATGTTGATTGCACTTGTATTATCACAAAAAATGGAAATAGGTGGAGTACAAGTGATTTGAAGATCTTGCAATGTTTGCATCATCCAAAGGAGTTGTGTGCAGCAAGATGCAGCGGCTACATACTCTACTTTAGCTGTAGATAATGCAATGGAACTTTGTTTCTTGCTGAACCATGATACTAATATAGGACCCATGAAGAATGCACCACCAGGAGTTTTTTTCCTATCATCCATGCTACCTGCCCAATCTGCATATGTATATGCACGAAGTGTGATATTTGTATCTCTAGGATACCATAAACCATAGTTTTGAGTCCCTTGAAGGTATTTGAAAATTCTCTTGACTTCCTAAAGATGAGTTCCCTTTGGATTTTCCTAAAACCTTCCAACTGTCCCTACTGCATGCATAATGTCTGGTCAGGTACCTATTATATAGAGTAGACTAAAAGCCATGGATCTATAGCTAGGTTGATGTACAGCTGCTGATTCATCATTTGTGCTGAGACTGCATCCTGTAACCATAGGAGTACATACTGGTTTCAAATCCTCCATCCCATATTTCTGCAAGATCTGCTTGAGATACTTGGTTTGTGATAAAAAAATGTCGTCTTTGTTTTGTTGGACTTGTAAACCAAGAAAATATGTGAGCTCACCAGACATGGACATTTCAAACTCCTTTTGCATTACCAAGGCAAAATTTTGACTCATGTCTTCTTCATTGCTGCCAAAGATGATATCATCAACATACACAACAAGTATTAGCAACTTTTCATTGTCAACCTTTATACATAGATTGTTGTCTATTGATCCTTTTTCAAAACCTTGTTGATGGAGGTACTCATCCAACTGAAAATACCAAGCCCTTGGACCTTGTTTAAGACCATAGAGAGCCTTTTTGAGTCTGCATACAAGATTTGGATCATTTCCAAGGATGAACCCATCTAGTTTTTCAATGTACACTTCTTCATTCAAGTCTCCATTTAGAAAGGCAGATTTTACGTCCATCTGAAATACTTTGAACTTTTGAAAGCTAGAGAGAGCAAGGAACATTCTTATAGCCTCAAGTCTAGCCACTAGTGCAAAGGTTTCTTCAAATTCTATGCCTTCTTGTTGCACATATCCTTTACAAACAAGTCTTGCCTTGTTTCTAACCACATCTCCATTTTCATTCAGCTTATTTTTGAAAATCCACTTTGTCCCTATAACATTCTTATCTTTTGGTCTAGAAACCAACTCCAAAGTGTTATTCCTTTCGATCTGCTCCAATTCTTCATTCATTTCCTTGACCCAGCATTCATCTTTTCATGCTTCTCTTACATTTTGTGGTTCGGTGGAGGAGAGCAATGCTAGATAGCTTGAAGCTTCTAAAATGGTTGTCCTTGTTTGTACACTTGCCTCTTTCTGCCCCAAAATTTGAGATTATGGATGATTCTTCTGCATGTATCTGGATGGAGTCTTTTCTTCTATTCTCATTGTTCTTCTAGTGCCTCATGAGTTTCTTCATTATGAATCTGATTTGACGTTGAGGGATATTCCTCATCATCTTTGAAAACTTCAGATCTTTCCTGCCTAGAGGTATTTCCTTCTTCATCAATCACTACACCAATACTTTCAACATTTTTTCCAAGTATTTTAGTGTAACACTTATATGCTTTGCTATGGGGAGAGTAACCAAGGAGAATTCCTTCATCTGCTCTAGGTTCAAACTTGACAAGATTTTCATCAGTCCTTTTAATGTAGCATTTGCTTCCAAAAATTTTGAAGTATTTCACCGTGGGAGTCTTACCATACCAAAGTTCATGAGGAGTCTAAGTGCCATTTACCCGAACATTTGTCTTGTTAAGAATAGTTACTGAAGCAAATGTGGCTTCACCCCAGAAGATTGCGGGAGTTATAGTTTCATCGAGCATAGCACGAGCCATTTGTTGAACCGTTCTGTTCATCCTTTCCACTACTCCATTTTGTTGAGGTGTCCTTGCAGCAGAAAATGGCCTTCTTATGCCATGTTCTTCACAAAAATCGAAGAATTCATCTAAGGTAAATTCTCCTCCTCGATCAAATCTGAGACATTTGATTCGTCGACTGGATTCGTTTTCAACTAAGGCTTTGAATGATTTGAAGTTTTTGAAAGCTTTATCTTTATACTTCATGAGTCCTAACCAACACATCCTTGAAAAGTCGTCAATAAACAATATGAAGTACTCTTCACCTCGATGTGACTTCTTCCTAGTTGGACCACATATATCAGTATGGACAAGTTCAAGTGGCTTGGTAGCTGATCCTTCCTTCTCAGGGAAATTATTTCTGGTTTTCTTACCAAACTGACAAGATTTTCATATTGTATTGTCTGGAATTCTGATGTCAGGAAGATCACGAACCGCCTAATATTTGCATGATTTCCTTATCTGAGAGAAGCTAAGATGCCCCAACCTTCTGTGCCATAGCCAGTGTTCATCATTCTTGCTTAGATAGCATTGATGTTGTCCTTCTTTGAATATGAATAGATTATTTGGAGTTCTTATGCCTTTGATCACTGTTTTTCCTGTATCAAGATCACGAACACTACATCCATTTGATCGAAATATTACCTCAGTTCCTGGATCGCACATCTGACTGACACTCAATAGATTATGCTTTAAGCCATCAACATATATAACATTTCCAACTTTGACCTTTTGTTTCAACTGAACAGAACCTTTACCTTTTATGAATGCAGGGGTGTCATTTCCAAATGAGACCTTCTTTGCCTTTCTAAGGCACTATATGATTGAAGTTTTTCTTTATCACCTGTCATATGTTTCGAACATCCACTTTTGATATACCATTGATTTTCCTATCCTTCTTCATATAAGTCTATCCCACATCTTTTTGGTTGCACTTCTTTCATTCTCCATGTTTTGGCACTTGAGAATTGTTCCTTCTGAGTTGTCTGCCGAAACCTACTCCTGCATTCAGAATCTTCATGATTGAAGTTGTTACAAATAGAACATTCTATTTCATTTTCAAGAGCTGAAACGTTATTGTAGGTCCTTTTCATGATCCCAGTCATACTTCTTTGTTTTTGAGCTTCTCTAGTCATGATTGTCTTATAGGCAACACATTGAGTTGCTTTGTGACCAAAGTTATGACAAGAGAAACACTAGCCATTGAAGAAACTCCTGCAATTATCAAATCTACTAACCGAATGATTGTAGTTTCTATTGACATCCATTCTTGAGGCAAATTGAGGATGTTTTACCTGTGGCTGGTTGTAGCTTCTATTCATCCTTAAAGTAGATTGCCCCCGATTTACCTAGTAGTCTCTGTTCATTCTTGAGGTAAATTGTCCCTGATTTACCTGGTGATCTCCATTGTGCCTTTGTTGTTGATTGTCAATTTGTTCACTCCTCCTTGCTGCATCAAGATAACTTTTGGAGGTGGATGGCTCCTGTGCTTGAGATGCTTCTTCATTATATCCTAGACCTACCTTGATTAGTGGAGAACGTTGCACTTTGATAATCTCATCTAAAGTTTTAGATCCTTTAGCAAATCCGAGATTAAGGGCTTTTGTTTACTTAATTTCTTTTCTAAGTCCCACAATTTCACATTCTAACTTTTCATTGTATTTATCTTTTTCGGAAAGTTGGAATGTTAGAGTATCTATAGTCATATTCTTTTCCTCTAAAAAAACTTTAAGTCTACAAATTTCTTCATAAAGACCACCTTCATTTATAGCATCCAAGAAATCATCATCTTCAAAATCCATCAAAAGTCTATCATCATTACCTCATTCATCTTCATCACTATTTGACAATCCATCACTGTCTTCATGCGTGTAATAGCTCTTCTTATTCTGCTTTCTGTTCCATCTGACAGGTTCCTTACCTTTGTCTAGTTTATCTTTATGAGGACATTTTGCAGCATAATGACTGACTCTTCCACAAGCAAAGCATTTGAAAGGTAGCTTACCTCTGAATCTTCCAGTTCCCTGTTGGAGGTTCTTGACAAAATTTGATTCTTCCTCTTCTTCTAACATGTGTCCTGACTCATAGTAATCTCCTTTGCCTAAGCCTTGAATGCAGCTTCTCTCCTATCTGATGGTCCTCCTTTTCTCATTTCGTAAACAGTTAGAATTCCGTGCATCTGTGACATGGTAAGGCTCTGTAGATTCTGCTTTTCTTCTATGGCAGAAACTTTTGATTCAAGCTTAGAAGATAAAGATCCTAGAACCTTTTCAACCAAAACAACCTCTTTTATTTCTTCACCCAAGTTTTTCATACAATTAACAATCTCATCTATACGAAGGAAATAGTTAGCCACACTTTCATCATTGTGCATTCTAAGATTTTCATACTAAATTTTGAGGGTTTGAAGTTTTTCTCGTTTTACCTGTTCATCTCCTTCATATCTCAAAACGATCTTGTCCCATATTTATTTTGCAGTTTTGAGCTGCATAACCTTGACGAATTCTGTTTGAGATAGACTCCCTAATAGAGTATTGATAGCCTTTGCATTTGTTTCATACTGCTTCTTCACAGCCGGATCTATAGGAGTTGCTGATGGAAATTTGTACCCTGTATCTATGATATCCCAGACTTCTGTACCAAGAGATTGGAGATAGGCTGTAATTCTTACCTTCCAATAGATGAAGTTGGTCCCATCAAAAATTGGTGGCCTGATCGAGGCTTCTCTCTCGTAGTTGCTCATGATGATAGATCTTCCTTCAAGTGATCAAGCTTCTTCTGAAGGACCTGCTCTGATGCCAATTGTTGGAAATAATACTACGGGGGGGGGTGAATCAATATTATTAAGTCAAATATTTTTTATTTCACACCCAGATCATATACACTACTTCAGGTAAGAAAACCAGTGTATACCATGCAGACTTATAATTTAATGTATTCTACAGATGTTGATCATTAATTTGTGCATCAGAGTCATATAAATAATAGCCAGGAACAATAAAAACAGAGTAGAAGACAATCACACACAAGAACACAAGATATAAGGTGGAAACCCAATGTGGGTGAAAACCACCTGTTGCAATTTGTCTCTATCTTCTTTTAATTAGAAACATATTTTTGCAATGATTTTGTACTGGTGCAGACTTATACCATTATGCAGGCTGCAACCTGCAGAGAGCTACAACCCTCTCTCTTTCTCCAACTTCTCCTGGAAGGGAGCTACAACCCCCTTAGCTCTTGTACTAGCTGAGATACTAGTACGTAGGTGCTGACCTACAAAAGGCTACAACCTTCTCTTCTCTTCTAGGAACCACGTTTCATCAATTTTCAGACTGGATCCATGAATATCAAACAAACATCAAGTATATGTGCATCAACTAATATCCTTTCCACAAAAAACTACTGAATCAACCAATAACTTCTCAGAATGCTGTAACCGGAAAATAATACTAGTAACCAGACACCAATGCTGAACCGAGAACACTGCAGTAATCCACAGAAGCAGCTAGAACATATTTCAAGAGACGTACGCTACTTCACTATGTATAAACCTACATGCATACGTAGTTGAATCAAGGTGAACCAGCGTATACGCTTTCTTCTCTTGCTAAACCTGTGTGTATACGCGCCTTTGTAGAGACAAACCTGCGTATAGATCTATAAAAGACAATTCACCCTTTACACTTAAACAGACTTTAGTTATACTCAGATTATTAGATTTATAGATCTAATTATGCACCGATTATAACATATCAAATCACAAAACGATATTACTATTCAGGCTTTGAGATCTCGACCCATCAATAGAACTTATCTATCTTGTAATGCTGAGGTTCCTCCTTGATTCAGATCTAGCCACACAAACCAATCACTTGCATGTCTTCAGATATTCAATACATCAGGTGATCCTTGCCTAATGATCTCCTTCCTCTTTTATAGTCTTAGGCCTTTCACAATACCACGGTCCAAATCCATAACAAACCAATACCATGGACCCAATACTTGGGATCAACACATCTGACGAGATACTATGGTCCAAAACCATAGGTTCAAATACCAAGGACTAAATACCACAGACCAAAAATAAGTTCTCCCATATGTACGTGCTTTTCTTTGCATGAAAGTGCGTGTATACGCATACGTGTCTTTGGAACGTCTAACCCGCATGTATACGCGTCTTGGTCAAGGTCAACCTATGTATATATCTTTTTCCTTCATTCTAAGAACCTGAATTGAGATCTGTCATCAGAGTGAGTTGCCATCAAGGACAACACCTGTGCCATAGTGCCAATAGGATCTAGAAATTCTATTTTTATAAGATGTTATGTTTAGTAGTTTCACCTCTCACCTAAGGTGGCCAAAATTCTTATTGGCCAAACTGCTATTTTTAGAAGTGATATTTTTAGTAGTTCTATTTTTAGCACTTCCTAAATTTAGCATTTCTTGTTGCACACTTTTCAACACTCCCTTTCAACAAGAAAGGATTCCTCTTGAACTCGATCCTGTAACTCTAGAATGCTCTGCATGCAACACATCTATAAAATCTGGTTGCCCCAGCAACACTTAGAACAAAAAAACTCCCAACTGACCTCTCCGTTGGGCTAGAAACATACTCTGATGTTGAAGCTCTACCTGCTACTGACAAGTGCTACCTCTCTAACCTTTGTACTACTACAACATCTCCATGCATATCATAGTGTTGCACCCTTCTTTGTGCTACCCTTCACTGTGAAACACACCTGTGCCTCTCTCATTGTTGTAGCCCACATGCTCTGCGCTATCCTAGGATTCCCTACACTGTAGCTCTCTATGCCACTCCATCTGCATATGTATCTACCCAATCAGTTAGTTCCTGCTACTCCACATCGGGGCTCCCGTAGCAAGGTCTCATCCAAGAGGTTGGGTATCTTAAGGATCCTGCCCCTCCTCCTTGGGACAATCACTCCACATTGCCCCACCTCCTACCTAGAGGTATGCCTGCATGTGATCCCTTTGCTCACCTCGCTTGAAGTTTCCCCCTACTAGAGGTCTCTGCATGAGTAGATGTCTCTACTCGATCTCCTCTCAGCTTCCCCTGTTGTGGCTACTCCACAACCTCCTGAAGTTGCCACACCAATCATGGCTCCTCCACAATTGTCTGAGAATTCTTCTGTCTCTACATGTTGAGAGGTAATTTAATCTCCCTCTCAACCACCAAGTATATAAACTTTGCCTTGCTCTTCAAGGCTTTGCATGCATCTTGTAACTCATGTGCATACAGGTTCTTGGCTAGCACACCAATATATTTCCACCTTTCCACCGCAACGAAATTTTCTAGAAAAAGAGCTGATTTTAAATCAGCAATATCTCCCTCATCCGAACTCCAATTCAGCTAATTCTCTTTTTTATTTTGGATATTTTTCCACAATGAAAATAGCTAGCTCTGATACCATGTAGAAATTTTTCTACAAATCAGCTAGCTCCTATATCATGTAGAAATTCTCACCCGTAGATCACTTGGTAATGCAATATACTAAAGCAAAACAATTGATCTACTTCAACAAACAATTTAGCGGGAGTTTATCGAACAAGAGCAACATAAATAAGAACACATATAACTTATATGGAGAAATCAAACACACATAACACAAAAGATATAACCAGGGGAAAGAACCAGCCTAAAACCCCATCTCTGTATTAGATAGAAGTGGAAATATGTCCGGATTACACAAAGCATTAGCTCTGAAGCTATCCAGCTCTCAGTACAATCCCTCTGCTACTTATAGATAGTCAATGGCTTCTCACAAACCTTCTCCTCTTCCCTCCAAGCCTCTTATTTCTATGCACAGTTTTTCCTGGGTCCTCCAGTTGGAACCTGTGTGATTCTCACCTCACACACAACACTGACCTCTGAAATAAATGCACAAACCTGAAGGAGATAAATCCTCATCATGGATGAGCTTCCTTTATAGGAAAAATATTCATCCAACTAATAGTACACTATCTGTTGTCTAATCTCAGTTATTCATGAGAGAGTACTCAATTATCTGAAAATAATAGTTGTCACATGCATGCAAGCATTAACAAACTATATCTCATTATTTTAACAACTTGTTAAAATAATCTAACTAGACTTGACTAAGTTAAACTAAGTCAATTAATCCTCTCAATATAGAACTAAACCTTATCTCCTTTAATCAAGGGATAAATTCCTAAATCAAGAGAGAAAATAATTGCATTATCTCAAAAAGACTTCAAGTTTAATTTTCCATAACTAATTAAATCATGGAGATTAACTAATTAATATTTTAAACTGCTGGTAAGACCAAATTCATTTTTACTTCCTATAGAGACCAGGGACTACTATAAATAGGAAGGGACCCAGAAATGTTATTTCTAGAAGTTTCTATTTTTAGCAATTTCACCTCTCACCCAAGGTGGCCAAAATGCTCATTGGCCAAACTGCTATTTTTACAAGTGCTATTTTTAGCACTTTCTAAATTTATCATTTCTTGTTGCAAACTTTTCAGCACTCCCTCTCAACAACAAAGGCTTGCTCTTGAACCTGATCCTGTAACTCTGGAATGTTCTGTATGCAACACATCTACCAAGTGCGGTTTCTCCAACAACACTTGGAACGAAAAAAACTCCCAACTGACCACTTTGTTGAGCTAGAAACATACTCTGATGTTGAAGCTCTGCCTTGTGCTGACAAGTGCTCCCTCTCTAACCTCTGCGCTACTGCAACATCTCCATGAATCTCACATCGTTGCAGCCTTCTTTGTGCTACCCTGCACCGTGGAACACAATTGTGCTTGTCGCATTGCTATACCCTACATGCTCTATGGTGTCCTGGGATTCCCTGCATTGTAGCTCTCTCTGCCGCTCCATCCGCATCTGTCTCTACCCAATCAATCAGTTCCTGCTAGTCAACATCGGGGCTCCCATAGCAAGGTATCATCCAAGAGGTTGGGTACCTCAAGGATCTTGCCCCTCCTCCTTGGGACGATCACTCGACATCGCTCCACCTCCTAACTGGAGGTATGGGTGCATGTGATCCCTCAGCCCACCTAGATTGAAGTTTGCCGCTACTGGAGGTCTCTGCATGAGTGGATGCCTCCACTATATCTCCTCTCATCTTTCCCAGTTGTGGCTGCTCCACAACCTCCTGAAGCTGCTTCACCAATCATGGCTCTTCCATAATCGTCTGAGGCTTCTTCTGGTGCTACATGTTGAGGGGTAATTTACTCTCCCTCTCAACCACCAAGTATCTAGCATTTTCCTTGCTCCTCAAGGCTTTGCATGCATCTTTTACCTCAAGAGCATACAGGTTCTTGGCTAGCACACCAATCTATTTCCACTTTCCCACTGTTACGAAATTTTCTAGAAAAAGAGCTAATTTTAAAACAACGATATTTCAGTCATCTGAACTCTGATTAAACCGATTTTTTTTTTTGGGTATTTTTCCGCAAGGAATCCAAATTTTCTATTTATTTCAGAAAATTTTTTACATAAATTTTCAAACTTTCTCTGCAAACTCTCGGCCCAAAACTCAAAACTTTGAAATCTCCTCTCAGTATACTGTTCTCCCTTGATCATTTGTGCTCTGATACCATGTATAAATTTCCCACCTGTAGATCAACCTTTTAATGCAATGTACTAAAGCAAAACACTTGAGCTACTTTTGCAACCAATGTAGCAGAATCTTAGTCAAACATGAGCAACATCAATAAGCACACATATAACTGATATGGAGAAATCAAACACACATAACATAGAAGATATAACCAGGGGAAAGAACCAGCCTAAAACCCCATCTCTGTATTATCATACAAGTGGAAATATAACTAGTATTATAAAAAGAATCAGCTCAAAAGCTATCATGCTCTCTCTGCAATACCTCTGCTGCTCACAGACAGTCAAAGGCTTCTCACAAACCTTCTCCTCTATCCTCCAAGCCTTCTATTTCCTTGTGAAGTTTCTCCTGGGTGCTCCAGTTGCAACCTGTATGATTCTCACCTCACACACAACATTGGCCTCCGAAATAACCGCACAAACCTGAAGGAGATAAATCCTCATCATGGATGAGCTTTCTTTATAGGAAAAATGTTCATCCAACTGATAGTACACTGTCCCTCATCTGATCTCAACTGCGTCTTTGACAGAATTGACATGCATCAGTTATCCATGAGTGAATACATAGTTATCTGAAAATAATAGTTGTCACATGCATGCAAGCATCAACAAACTATATCTCATTAATTTAACAACTTGTTAAATTAATCTAACTAAACTTGAGTAAGTTAAAATAAGTCAATTGATTCTCTCAATAGAGAACTCACCCTTAATTCCTCAATTAGTGGAGTAAATCAAGGACACATTCCCCAATTAGTGGAGAAATAATTGTATGTTCTCACAAAGACTTCAAGTCTGCTTTTCCTTAACTAATTAAGTCATGGAGAATTAATTAATTAATATTCCAAACTGTTGGTAAGACCAAATTCAAATTTACTTCGTATAGATATATGAGGGAGTGCTACAAATAGGAAGGGACCCAGAAATGCTATTTTTAGAAGATGCTATTTTTAGCAGTTTCACCTCTCACCTAAGTTGGCCAAAATGCTGATTGGCCAAACTGCTATTCTTAGAAGTGTTATTTTTAGCACTTCCTAAACTTAGAATTTCTTGTTGCACACTTTTCAACAAACTACGTATTCTACTTGGATCCCTACCACTATTTCCTTTCAATTACCTATTTTTGAGCATACTTTCTATTTTTAAAAGCTTTTTGGGTCCTGAACATATGGAGTAATTTTGAGGTCCTAAATGACATTTTTTGGGAAACAGGAAAATTATGGCTAATGGTTGGCTATTTGTGATAATTTTTTTTTTTCCTTAAATAGGTATTTAGAACGAGGTTTCATGCATTCCAAGCAAAGATCGTATGCCAAAGCTATGAGCCCAGGAAGTTGACGTTCCCACTAGCCCCATCAGGGCCCACAAATGTTTTCCACTTCATCTCCTAAAACTAAGTTTTTGGATGTTTAGGGTTCCTCATTGTTTCTTCATGATAAAAATTTCTTAGAGCCTCATTGTAAATTAGTTTAGAAGGCATATAGTTCTCAAATCTCTTTTCAAAGATAAGTTACCATCACCTGTTCTACTTTGTTTCTTTTATGAATAAACAATTTTCAACAATTTCTATTTATTAGTTGAAGTTTTGTTTCGTTGTATCTTTTTTTTGTTTAAATTGGTATTTGATTTCATTCCTTCATAAATCTAGAACAACTAGGCCTGCCTTTTTCTTTCAGTTTAATTTATGGCACAATGAGCCCCATTTAATAGTACTCATACAACGAAGGGCTGATATTTAAAACAACCTTTACCTTAAGCAATATCCTTCCTCAAGAAATGAAATCCATGTCCCTCTCTCATCAATTTAAGGTAATGACAATTATTTATAAGAGGGAATATTAATGAAGGGATTTCATACTCCTGCCCCCCTTAAGGGGAATGTTATCATCAATGTTTAGTAACCATATACAACAAAATTCTTGTTAGACCAATGTGAGACCAAGAATTTTTTATTATATAGCTTTATATATATTAATCGTTTAATCCTTTATAATACATTTTATATGCACAGTGGCTTACCGGTCACACGACAATAATTAATTTATAAATTCTTTCATTTTCTAATGATCCCTTTTGATGTCTTTTGATGCTTTAGATGTGTTCAGTCCAACATGGATTATTTTTTTTCTTTGGAGTGATACCTGCCTCCAATATGTAGGGATGTTTTATTTAACTCTTTGTTCCCTTCGCGAAAAATTCTAAGCTCATTGCTTTTTGAAGCTCACCACTCAATGTGCTTCTGATTCCAATCAACCATGCTTATGACCAAAAACCAATTTATTTTCTTGCATTCCCTTCTCTACTTCCCAATCCATTAGTCAATCCAATCACCCTCTTTCATGCATTCTCTCACATTCAAAGTTTAGGCATTACCTTCTCTACTTCTTAGTCCCTAGGGCGATCCACCCCTTGGCAAGGATTCCTCACATTGGAAGGAGATCAAATGAATATCATTGCCTCAACACTATAAAAATGGTCATAATGTGATTCATGGTAATCAATGGGCACCATTGAGTGCTAGTGTGCCACAATTTACTTGCTCCTGAAATATTTCACTTCATCATACTGTTGCTTTTCCAGCTTGCAACTAATTTCACTCAATGAAGTTGGGCAATCCCATATCTATTCCTATATCATAACCACACATATTTCATGAGTCTCATCATAAAGATTGTCTAACAATTTTAAATCATACCTCATTAACAATTTATTCATGAGATGAACTTGGAATTTTTACTTTGACTCCTATCAAAACACAATTAGGTTAGCTCAGAATCCAAACCGTCATAAATCAAAACATTGGATTAGATTCAGAATATAAAATTTCCCAAATCAATGCAATATTAATAATTATTAGGATTTTCTCTTTGCTACTTTCTTTACACATAGTGGATTTGTTACCAAACCTAGTAAGAATCTAATGGCCTTCTCTCTTCTCGTACACGCACTCGAGCAGTTGCCAAACCTCACAAGCACCCAGTTCCTTCTCTTCTCTTTTACCATGTAAACACACTAAATTTGTTTCCAAACCAGGGAAACACCTAGTGCCTTCTCTTTTATTTGTTCACATACACACACTGGATTGATTTCCAAACCTGATAGGTACCCAATACCTTCTCCTCTCTTCTCTTCGATTTTAAATTTACTACGTGGTTCATCAGCCCCAAGGCAAGAACTTAGTAATATATAAATATAAATAAGCCCTATATCAACCCTTCAAATGTGATAACTACCAAACCAGGTGGTTACTACCAACAAGTAGTCTTCTATCGAAAAAAATATAGGTGCATTCTACAGCTTCATAGGCTCAGGAAACCCCCATTCCTTGCATTCTACCTGTCCTAAAGCAACACAAGCCCAGATAGTCCCATACCTCCCTGTCCAAACGCATTACACAACAAAAGGGCCCAACAGTCCCATACCTACCTGTCCCAAAACATAACATAACACATACACACATGTGGATAGTACAACGCAACAAATACACATCGTACAACACAACACATACACAATACACATGAAATAGTACAATACATACACAAAATTGTTGAAAATCTAGAGAGCATGTTGTCTCTATCCACAGACAGTAGGAAACACTACCTCTAGTGTATTTCCCATGATTTACCATGTGCATTCTCAATCCAAATCTAGGTTTGTGGTTTATTCAATTATCCTTAAATTTCTCACATGTCTTTTATTACACAAATTTCATTCTACTGTTACATGTTGAAACATTCACTAGTCATAATATAACAAGGATAACATATAAGGATCATTATTGTGGGATACTGAAATAGTGAATCAACAAAAATTCCCTCCTACTAAAGAGATCCCTTATTAAACTAGGAATCTTTTTATTCCATTCACATCTGCATTAGATAAGTTTAAAAAATCTCTCTTCAACAAGAAGGGCCCTTGACAAAACCATGTCAAGAAAGATGGCATTTTTCATATTTCTATATAATAACATACTTCATGTATACAATATATAAGAACATATGCAGCATGTTCAGGGCTAAGAGAGCCCCCTTCCACTTTATTTTCCATTATTTCCTTGGACTAACCAACCATTTGGCCATCAATTTTTTATTCACTCAGTTCTAGGCATAACATACACTGACTTATGTCAAATAAATTCAAGGTTTAGATCACTCCATATATGTATTTATAGCACACATAAGTTAATGGAATTCTCTTCCACATTTCCTTATTTTTACCTTTGCTTTTCACATTATTGTTATGTGGTAATTTCTAGCCACTTACATTTTCACCTATGCCTACTCTAGTGTCTAGGAGAAACTCTCTAATAAGTTTCAACATACTTTTATTTAGTGGATCTTCACATCTTGAAGTTCCTCGTTACCTGGAACTCAATCAACTAGTTGTTATTCATGTCAACTGCATACAACCATCTTCAAATCTCTCACGAGAAGTTCATGGCATCACTTCCACCTCCATTCAATTTTTCTCCAAGCCCTAAGCCTCAAGTATGTAGCTCAAGGGCCCATTATAACATCAATAAGAAAAGTAAGAGGTAACACCATCGAAGAGAAGAAAATTCATGGTTTCAATCATAGAGGAAAACTACACTCAAAACCGTATAATCATGCAAAAATAAAAATGATGTCAATCATGAAAGTGACAAATTAAAGGCACCATATATAGGTGTTAAAATAAATAGTCCCTAAAATTGAATTTTACCCCCACGAGTCCAGCCTTCATGGCACTTCTAGCCATCATACAATTTCACATATGTATACATGTACATATGTATATCGACACATAAAAGTTAGTTCAAGACTTCCTTACATGCCTCACAACAACCTTTTAGTCTTACGTTACCCAAAATTTCACAAGGGATCACTTCAACACATGTATGTATGTGTCAAGGAGCTTGAGAGAAGGCCCCTTCATCCTTCTCGATATCCTACACGATTTGTTCATGTCCCTATGGGTCATAGGACCTATTTTCCTTCTTCTTTTACTTGCGAGAAAAACCATTTTCAGATGCTTTTATCCATAGTACCAATAAGGAAATATCACCTTCTCCTTTTTAGCCTCGTGAGGTCTCTTCCTGCCAATGCCATCTCCCCTTTTTAAGGATCCAATTTGATATGTTATTTATCAAAACTATTATTGTAGTTCAACGTTACACGTAGCCAGTTCTTGTTGCTTCCTAATGAGCTTTCTATGTTTTTCCCTTCAAATATTTAGATCGTCATGCAACTCCTTAAGCTCAACCTTTGAATTATTGGAGCTTCTTTCACTTTGGAGGGATGTCCCTCTTTCTCACTCTTCATGGACTTAGTCCATATCCTACTGCACCATGCCATGATACATGTTTGCTTTCACTTTCACTGAATCTTTCCATGTGATGCCGCATACATTTAGTTGTTAATGCATTAATAAATATAAACACATATGCCAATTTCCTTCCCCTATTGTACCAATCACGCTTCCCTAAAACTTCACATATGTCTCAATTTATGTAGTAGTAACATGCATCAAAATCCAGGACATAAATATCTCAACACAATTTTTCAAAAAATAGAATTTATAAATGCACATGCACATATCAGCTTGTTTATAACCATGATTTCAGAAGATCCCATTTTCCTTGTCAAGTTTCTACTTATGCCAAAATCAACATCAATGATTTCATTCAGTCTCTGTACCAAGACCAAAGCAATAATTTAAGTTTATCCTTTACACTAAAGCTAACAAAAATAGGCATCTCATAAAATTGATTTTCATATGCACGAATATCATTGACATCTTCAACTATGTCATCATTATCTGAGCCACATTCTTTGATTACTTGGTCCACTATGCTAGAATAATGCCCTATATGAACAAAACAAGCATTGATAGTAAAGGATGATGTAACATAAGGGACTCTTGATAATTCAAGATAAATTATAATAATGCAGTTTCCTTATTTAACAGAGCTACAAATCCTTTATGTATAAGGTATACACAAGGCCCTTTCCTTTGAACTCATCTAACTTAGGTATTGAACATGGATGTTCTATATCGTAGTGAGACAACAACCTTTACAGGCCTTAAGAATCCAATTTTTACTGTCACACCCCATTCCTTAAACATGAAGGAATTTACCACAAACACAATCATTCACAAGGAAAGCAGAATAATTGTAATCATCATAAATAATATTCGACCTCGAGCAAGGTTCTTTTCCATTCTAAAAATAGGCAATGTGACTCCCCCATCCCAATAAATATGTTCATATACATATACTTAAATTAAATTAGTAACAATCCATTCTATCTAGGCTACCACAACAGAAGGATTTCTCCCACGTCCCTCATATCATAGGGACACTCACATACATGACCATTCCAAGTTGCAAGATCACATCACTCAACCAATAGTGATGGTATACTATAAATGACCATACCTATTGCCATCAGACAGTTCTGTAAAATGAAAGAAAATGACATATACCTAAGGTTACAACCACCAATTGCAAAAAGCTTCAAGGTGAAATCTAGTTGGCTCATACATTTCCAATGCATTTATCAAAATAACATGTAAAACATCATTGCAGTTAATGTGCAATACACATCAAATGCTATGAGTAAAATACTATCATGCTCACATTTAATTATTACACTCAAATTGATCTCCTCGCTAGATCCAATTGTCCATGCATGAATACCATGCTACATAACTAAATCATGAGGTAAGAATGTAAATGATTCATACAATTAGTTAGTCACAGAATGACTTTTAACTTGTAAACTTGTTTTATCAATTTTCTAAAAGAATAGTATAAACCACTTGTCAGCAACCCTTCTACCACTTGTCCATGATAGAGCATATCTAGTCTAGGTGTTGAACCTAGATACTTTGATACCATTCTATAACATACCCCCTCCAAATCCCTTCCCTATACACTGGTTATAAGGAGGTGGATATTACGCTTACCCGAGATCCAAGGTAGCATTATGGAAATGGGGTCTAAATTTTTCGCTTTTTGCTACCATGTTGAAACTTAAATCAATTGCTGCCATTAAATTCCTCTCATCAAGATGATTCCAATGATATAAAATTTGTACCCAATTAGACTCCTCAATTTCAATTTATGACCTTTAAAATCCTTATTAACTTAAAAATTTCATCTCTCTTTTCTACAATGTGGCACCCACATGGTGTTCACGTGGCATGCCTCACAGTCTTTTCCCTATCTTTACACACACACACACATTCACATACAGATGTATATATACACACACACACACACACACACATACACACACCGAGTCAATTTTAAGCAAAACCCCCAGAAATCCCACAACAACCACAACAACCAAGACCTGGAACCAGGTTTGAAATGGACCAGTCCCAAGATATGTGATAGGGGTATCATATACACATATAATCAAAGGAGGATGACTTAATTTAATTAGGCAAAAAATTCAAGCCTTTCCTAATATCCATTGAGTCCTACTCACTTATGTGTGTGTGTATAGTGGTGCGACCCCACCTGATTATCCCTGGATCTTATGTTCTCTGCTCATACAATGCGACCATCCTCAAGACTTTCCTCTCGGTCCTTTAAGTCATTGCCACATCCAATATCTGTCTAGGACATGTCAATTTGTCTAGTGGCCCCATCAACCAAACAACCTAGAACATGGCGTTGTCCTGAACATGTCACCTTGGAGCTAAGTCATCCCAACTATCCATAATAATTGTGAAAAGGGTTACCTCCATGTAAAAAACATTTCTAATGGAAATTTCCTACTAACTGTTGTAATGAGCCACCCTCTATGTCAGCCCTGCCACAGACCTTTGAACAATGCTTAGCTCTTCCCACATGGTGACATTTCCTCTTGTCATCCAAGGCACAAGCTTCAAATCACTCTGATCTCTCCCATATCACTAGTACTACCATTTCACCCCTGTCCTTGTCATCCCATAGCTCCTTGTCGCATGCACCTTCCTTCAACTTCTAGGGATGAGACCTACAGGACACATCACCCCATGCACCTGCTTTACGACACATGTAGACTAGAGGTGAGTTTGTCCTTTGATGGATTCATCCAATGAGAGTTTTTTTCTTCTTCCCTAGATCACATTACGTGATAGAATTCTGTATAGGATAAACAAAAATCATGCATAACTCCACCAACGTACTCTGACCTTGGCTTCGTTAAAGATTTCAATGCAAGAGCTTTATGATGGCCATTTATAAACATAGTGCCTTTGACTCTCGTTATGGGTATTAAACAATACATCATGACACAACGCTCATGCAACACTGTAATATAAATACACACAAACACACACATAGATATACACACACATAGATATATACACACTGACACACATAGATATATGCTTTCATGAATGGAGCAAGATGATTATAAAAGGACTAGTTAGGTCATAAGTTAACTCAACTACACACCATTACATAATGCATATTCTTTCTCATAGGAATGTGTATATCTGTGCGTGTGTGTGTGTGTGTGTGTGTGTGTGTGTGCATGTGCACACGCACCTGTCTAGAATTTATGTGCTCATTCTCCCTCTTGCACACAACCATTAGTATAATAATTCCTTCTATTCTAGAATTGTGCAAACATTGTCCTTCCTGATCTTGACACAATAAAACAAAGCCTAATTGCCAACCTTTTAACTACATAAAATAAACTTGACATATATGTGTCCATTCATTCACACTTGAGCCCATTGGGCCAATTTCAAACTAATAATAGTTCATATATCTAGAGGCCTCTTGGGCTAAATATAAATGTATAACAAGCTCATGAAAGAAAACATGATAACATACAATGCCCAAAATTCGTACATGTAATCATCAGTGCACAGGCAAACATGAAGTCTCATTCCAAACTTGATTCACAAGCATAAACCACACCTTTGAGCAATAAATTATCATCATTACAAGTCTACAACTAACACAATATTTATGTAACTAATATATGTAAGAACCAACACCCCTCAACATTGGTGTAACATTATCCTAATTCAAATAACAAATAAAATATAGTAATCATAAGCAGAAACATGAGGTTATACTTACCTTATAAGTTTCTAGAAAATGGGAGTGGGACTCTAACTCTCCACCCAACCAAGAAAAGTTGCAGCTAAGTATTTGTATCTATCATCCCCGAGCCATATTCCAAAGCTTGAGGTGAAGTGCTTTTGAGGGATTTTAACCAAAAACATAGTTGAAATAGGATGCCATTGGTCACACTTCCTTCACCCACTAGAGGAAATCCTCTGACCTCTATGTGATGATTATTCCCAATAAACATTTAAGAGGGTTGTTCAATGAGTTGTAACCCTCTCTAGCACTTTGTAACACCACTTAAGTTGCTACCTTATTTGCCTTTTCCATGACTTTGTGTGCCTAGAAAGCTCCTCCTCTTTGTGTATGTCCTCTGCATACATGAACCTTAAATTGTGTATGAATGGATTCTCTATGGGAAGGTCCTTATTTCTATTTTCAACCAACTTACTTACCCCTTCCTCCCATGATTGCACACCAATCAACCTGCTAGGATATCCGAACCCATGTTGTGTTTAAGTTTTCTCCTGTTCTTTCTTGTTCTTCAAGCTAAAGGACACGTGGGGCCATATTTTTCTTTTAATCTAATTTATAACACAGTTTGCCCCATTTAAAACCACTCATCCAACCAAGGAAGTATATTTAAAACAACATTTCCCTTTAGCAATCTCCTTCCTCTAGTAATGGAATTTGTGTCCCTCTCTTAGCCATTTAAAATAGTTACAATCATTTATAATAAAGAATATTAGCTAGGGGTTGTCACACCTCTATTGGCTAAACATTTTATGGATGAGACTCAATCCATGTAGTGTAGGAGTATCAATTGTCGTGATGGTGTGTGAGAAGTACATTTTTGGTTAAAATACCTTTCCAAGTGTGAAGGCAACCCTCCGTCCATTTTCACAAATTTGTTGCTCCAAGGATCATCAACATGGCGATGGGGTCCTAAAAGTGATGTCCTTTATTGAGTTTTGGTTTACAAATATTTTTCCAAGCTCACAAGGAAAATTTGTGTTTCATATTGGTGCCTCCCCAAAGGAATTTTCATTGAATTCATCGAAGTTTCTAGAGGATCAAGGTAGGTTTCATTAATGTTGAACATAGGTATATTGGGAGGGATTGAAGCATGGATTCATAAGGACTAGTCTACTAGCAATACTCAGTGAGAAAATTGTGTACCCTACCATCTTACTATTAATCAAAGATAGGAGGTCCTCCCATATACTCCATTTCTAATAACTTTCAATGAGAGGGGCGCCTAAATATTTTGAGGGATGTTTGAATTTTTTGGAAGCCAAAAATGTTACCTACACAATATTAAATATTGGGAGGGTGTTAAATAAGAATACCTGTGATTTGAATTTGTTGAATTCCATGCTAGAGGAAACATATAATGTTTCTAATATTTGATGAAATGAGGATATTCAAGGACAAAGTGGATGCACATTCCCTTGGTATCATCAACAAATTGTTGGTGAGTGAGGGGGAGATGCTCACCAAATAAACAAGAACCTTGGAGAAATTTCTTGGATAAAATGAATTTATTATATATCCCTAGCCCTTCCATAGCCACAATGAAGGTAAATGGTATAAATAATATATTTCTAGACCACTCGATGCAATTTGGGGGGAAACCAAAGACTTGGAGGACTTGAAGCATGTACTGCTAGTTAAGCTTGTCAAAATATTTTCATAGGTCAAGCTTAAACATCATTCTAGGTTTACAAGGGATATTGAAAGGGTGGACCAATTCATGAGAAACCATAATGCCATAAAGGAGTTTTCAACCCTAAATAAAGGAATTTTTTATTGCAAAGATTAGCTTTGGGAGGAGGGGGATTTAGAATTTGGTTATGATGTTAGTGAATATTTTGTATATAACATTATAGAGAGAAATTGGTTTAAGCTCATTTGGATCATCCACTTTATTCTGTTGTGGAACCAATGTAAGGAAAGTAGCATTTAGCACTTTAAGGATGAAATGAGATTTCTAGGATTCTGCCACCATCTTCCAGATCTCTTAGCCTAGAATGGGACAACAAGCATGGAAAACTGATATTGCAAAAACATCTAGGCTAGGATACTTTTTTCACAATATCCATTTAACAATCATTTCAACTTTCTCAAGCATCATTTCATGGAGTAGGGCTTCCTTTTTCTTAGTGGGAACTAGATATAAAATATGCCCAATGACATGCTTTGAGAAGGTTCAACTAAGATGGATTTGTAGAAGATAATAAGCTCCTGAGTGTTTTGTTGGTAATCTAGGAGCTTGTCTCGCATAATGGAAGGTAAATTATTATGATGCCACTGATGGAGAATGGAATTATGGAAGAATGTAGGCCTACTTTACCCTTATTTAAGCTAGCAAACTCCATAGAAGTTATTATCGTTTTATGTGTTCTTAAAGATTGGTGAGGCTAATAAATTTTTCTAATATGTGGTTAATTTCACTTAAGAACATTACAAAACATCATTACTCCTACTCTTCCCATGCTATCTTGGTTCATTGTTAACAATCCTAGCCTAACTATGCTAGCTTGTTTCACTTTTTATATTAAAATTAAATATGAAGAAAATTTGGTATATTTCACTCTCACTCATAACCATAAAAAATTATTTATATTAGGGTGGTTTGGGTAAACTTGTTTGAGTAAATTTATCAACATTTTTCGTGCTCCAAGTTAATGAGGACCCATGGTTTTTCCCATGGTATTCATCTCTAATGTAGCCAGTTTAAAGGTTGAAATTCTCAATGTTAATTTTTCCTCATGGCTAGTGGGATCCTAGCAACGATGTCTTTAGACACCATCACTTTTTTCAATGTTTTGTGATCCCAACAACTAGTATCAATGTTGTGGTCATATTTATTGAGTGTTTATCATAGCCACAATAAGGAGTAACCTGAGTAGCAAAACAAAACATGGTGAATATTCCACTAAGGAAATCCCTACAGTAGAGTCTAAAGGGAAGAAGAAAGAGGAGTAAGACACACAATGATAATAACGATGTAGATGAATAACATGAGTTGGAGATATAAGGAGAGAGAGGTAAAGTAGTGAGGAAGGCCAAATCAAGGTATGAATTAGGGAAGCTATAGATGTAGTGAGAGAGTGGTAGTATGGATGCGAAAATAAAGATGGAGTCAATGGTTTGAGGATAGTGAAGGATCCAATGTGTAATGAGAGTAGTAGTAGTGTGATAAGATTAGTGGTGTGTGAACACCTTAAGGGTTTTCATCAAAGGTAGGTGTATGAGTCCCTAGGAAGTTGCAAGAATTATTTTTAGGAATACATGTTATGCAGGATTATAGATTGTTGTAAGGCCTTAATACTTTATTAGGCATACACGTAGTGTGGTGTTACATAGAGTCTTTAAGTTGTCGAATGGACCACCTAGATAGGTGCGATGGTGGTAGGTGTACTTGTATCGTACCTTGAGGGGGGAATTGTGAGATCTTAGGTGAGATGGTTGATGATTGGTACCACTTTAATTTCCTTGAATCGTGTTTAAGGGGGCGACTATTACAGTTGTTTGGGTAAACATGACTTGGTTAGGTTACCAATAGTATTCAAGATACAAGCTTATGACAAACCATTGTTTTTCTCATGGTATTATTCTCAAACATAACCTATTTAAATGGAAAAAACTCCATGTAAATTGGTCCTTGTGACTAGTAAAATCCGACAATGATGGCTTTAGATACCACCACTTTTGCCAGTGTTTCATGATCCTAACAATTTAAATATTTACATATTAAGTAACATAATGTTATACCAAATTTAAAAATATATAATGTCATCAAATGTTTTAAAACAAATCTTAAATATTCATTTTTTGAATATGAGGGAGATGTGTAATTCCTATATTTTAAAAGATATTTTAATATAGATTTTTTTTAGTGTCCATGCTAACTAGCCCATAAGGTGTGCAATACATGGTGATAGGTTTTCTATTAAGTAACTCCATGGTGAAAAGGTCACCAGTTTGAAACATCATGGGAAAAGAACCAACCATGGTAAGGGCCAATGTGGCCATGGCTATATGCGATCCCTTAATTATTTTGATAGTTTAAATGTCGTTGGGTCACAATCACTCAAGCCATATGTTGGACATGCTAGTCATCTCAAGACTCATATAACCTAGAAAACCCAAAAACAAATTCCATGTTAACTAATATATTTGAATATTGGTTTTATATATATATATATATATATATATATATATATATAGAGAGAGAGAGAGAGAGAGAGAGAGAGAGAGAGAGAGAGAGAGAGAGAGAGAGAGAGAGAGAGAGAGAGAGAGAGAGAGAGAGAGAGAAATTATATATATTTATATATAGAGAATGAATGTTTAAAGAGGTAATTTACTTTCAACCATAATAAAATATTTCAACTTCCAAAGAGAAGAAGTTATAGAAAGTTAAAGTTTTTAGCTATTTTATGGTAATATGGGTATGTGTAATTCACTTAATTATTAATATAATATTGATATCTTGTACTTAAAAATATTAATGTGCATTCAAATGGTTTTGCGACTTGTGCACACATAAGTGCATCAAATCTAGCTCCAAGTTTTCCTTTTTAGAGGTCAAGGGATCTTAACCACACTGTTTTGGTTATCAATTTGTTTCCCCAACTGCAAAAAAAATAAAAAATAAAAAATAAAAAAGATTCCCCACGTATTATATCAATTTTATTTTTTGAATTAAATTTAGTGAAATTCTAATCAATCTAAAATCATCTTAAATAATAGTATAGATTTTAAATGATTCCTTTTGTAACTTTATAAATTTGGAGTTAATATAAATTAATGCTAATTGAAAATAGATTAAAAAAATTTACTTTATTATAGGAGTAGGTTTCGATTCAGAGAAATTGAGTGTTTTACTAAGACATTATGTGAGAGAAGGTCACAAATTCAAATCTCTTGAATGTTTCTATCCCCAAAAAATTATATATTAAGTTCAAAAAATAAATTATTAAATTTTATATAGATCGCTACCTACTCTATCCGAGGTGATAGAATGAAGTTTTTCTACAAGTGTATGGAAATGCCTTCACTTAGACTGCTAGTGACATGCAGTCCTAACAACAAAGATGGTTGTTAAGTATTCTTCAAAACTGTAATAAAAAGTTCTAAATCCTGCAAAAATAAACTTGCAAATATGAAGGAACATATAAGAATAAGAAATAAGATTTAAAAACTAATGAGATTAATACAATTTTATTAATAATAATCAAAATTATAACACCTAGTGTGGAGAGATTATAGACTTGGGTCTATAGATCCCCTTTCGTGGGGCCGGTCCTTCTTGACCTTGCACTTCAATGGTGTTCAATTCTCTCTCAATGTATGTGTGCAATTGGGAAAATATAACGATGGGTGCTTAAACTCAAGTGAGAGCTCAAATGTCATAGGATGATAATGGGAGGATGAGAATGGTCATGGTAATGAATGCTGAGAAAACCATCCTATTTAGAACAAAATATTTTGATAGCTTAAGAATTAGAAAATAACAAAATATTATTGACTAAATAAAAAATCTAGTTATTGTGATATTTTATTATTCTTTTGAGAGGGAAAAGATATTTGAAATGGTTAAATAC
This sequence comes from Pinus tabuliformis, assembly GCA_031772625.1. NCBI lineage: Eukaryota > Viridiplantae > Streptophyta > Pinopsida > Pinales > Pinaceae > Pinus > Pinus tabuliformis. Next base: position 959,039,335 of record CM062811.1, read on the forward strand.
CTTTATTGAGAAAATGGTTAGATTAGTTAACAAATAAAAAATGATTTATTAATTACTTTATGTTGATTAAGTCAAATATAAATTATAAATAATTATTAAATAATGATTCAACAATATTTACATGAGGTAACTAAGGGAATATTAAATAAATAATGGTTTATTTAATTATTCTCGTCGTGTTTTTGGATTTTAATGATCTAATGAAATTGGGCATGTAGGGGGCTACATGAAGGGCCACCCCCTCATGAGGTCTATAATGTCTCACACACCTATGAATTCTTGGATCATTGGGCCATCAATTGTATGGTTCTAGATCATGCAATAATGCGCTAGAGTTGAGCACACTAGAAGCAATCAATTCAAATGGAAATGTGATTCCCTTTGCTTGATATGAGGCACCAAACAATGATGAAGGTTGGAACTAAGGTACACCATCCTCTAGACTGCTCTATTAGAAATGATGTGTTGAGTTCGAGAGAAGAGGGCCCAGTAGAATTGTGGCAGTGAAGATTCTTCAACAAAGGAATGATGATCATACTATTGTGACTAACATAGATTGACACTAGGAAGGATGATGTAGGAATGAGAATACTAGTGGGCTTATGAATTCCCTTGTCAAAGCATAATATGAAAGGTTGACCTGGCAGGGATTGACATAATTTTAGAGGAGATGGTTAATTACTTAGACATAGGCTTTTCAAAGACAGGTCACGATAGTTGGAGGTCGAATGTGAGAAACACTATATAAATGCGATGAAAGGGGGGATAGTATAATATAACAGGAATCAACGGGATTTTGAGCCGACTCGGTGGAAGTGGGGGTAGCTCATCTCTAATGATTTGAAAAAGAGTGACTCTATGATGTTTCCACATGGGAAAGCCCAAAAATAAAGCATAAAAACATGAGTAAATAGTGGTTACTCATGACGAAACTCAACACATAAGTTGACAAGTGAAAAGGAAAAGTGGTACCAAAATATAGGAAACTCATATGAGGAAATTTTGTTTTTGTAGGCAACAAAGTGAGAACTCATGGAAAAATGGTTTTGCAGTGAAGTTCCAAATTAGTAGAAACAAAGAGAGACCCATTATATAGCTCAGAGAGAGATTTGTAATAGTGATGACAATTTGTCAAAATCGAGCTACAATTTTCTTGTAATGGCCAATAGAAAAACTAGGGTTTTTCCTAGAAAAGGGCTTCTTTCCCCCAGTTCCAATTTATTTGAAAATTGAGTTGTTCAAGAATTTGGAGACGATGAGGAGGTCCTAAATCTTGGTGAACTCATAGTAGACAAACCAGCCATCAAATTTTGATCTACAACTTTCAGGTTGGTTGCCTTGTCTAAAAATGGCCTTAGGGCTTCTTGGAAGGAAGGTTCCTTGTGAATAATTAAGGAAATAATGTGGGAATGAAGTACTATAAAAGGCTTAGAATCATCCCCATTGACCAAGTCGGACACAAGAACTAGGAAATAAGTGTGGAAACACATAGAGTAGAGTGTTTGAATATATGATGTCAATCATCTATGATATGTGATGTGTATATGGCTCCCTGGATAGGTTGGTAGGATAAACTATCTAATGAATGAGAGGATAGTTAACCATACCTAGTTCATTGGGCTCTAAACCAATACTAACGTTAATTAAATGGGATGGTGGCTAGGGAGGAACCATAATGCCCCAAAGTATGAGATACTTACGCCCAACATATGATGATGGAGGGTACTTATTAGGTAGGAAAGTATGGGAATAATTCCCCTAGCTAGATGAGTTTGTGGAGCGCCATTGTGTTCGAAGCACTCTAAGAAGGGATATTATTCCCCATTGGCATGAGATCCTTGAAAGGATAGTGACATATAGTAACATAGGTGACCCCAGTGTTGTATGGATGGATGTAGAATGCTATGGACATGTGAGATGTGTTTAGAATAGTAGATTCCAAAAAATTATATTAATGTACATAAAGTGGTTATGTCATCATTTGTTGTTTATGGTTGTCTTCTTATGGGAAGAATGGATGGCTGGAGTGGGAGAAAGAAAATGGTGGATTATCGATGTCATGTGGTACTACATAAATGAGTCAAATGGATTGACTTGCAGTGTTCACATATATGGTGTCACCGTACCAGAGACTGGCTTCAGATATCATGTATTTATTCTTGTGTAGACAACATAGGGGTTGGAAAACAATAATTTCTAAGGGATTGGGTTGTTGAGATAAGATGTAGTAATGATTATGTGGATTATCCCAATGGTGATCTAGAGTGATATGGGACTCTGGAAGTTCTTTGGGATGGGGAAGAATAGTGCTACTAGAGTTGACACTCTGACATGTGGCATGAGATTTGGGGAGAATTTATTATCATAGCTCTCAAAAACAGATGTCCCCTTACCCAAACATTGTGTGGTAATGTAATGGACACATGGTGCTTGTGGGTTAAGTTCATGATCCTGAATCCATTGTTGTTGAGACCTAAGTGTCTTCATAGGATGGTTCTAAAGAAGAATAGTAAGAAACTCCTAAAGAGTTCGAAGAGATCGATCCCATGTGTTGGAAATAATACTGAGAGGGGGGGTGAATCAGTATTATCAGATTAATAAAACCTTTTCAATTTCCTACTCAGAAACATATACGCGACTTCTGTTAAGTGAACCAGCGTGTACACGCGACTGTGTCTAAAGAAACTAGCGTATATGAAGATATCTTATGATTCAGTTAATCTTATCTTCAGTAAATGCATCAGAACATTATTAAGCAATTTAGGAGTAAACAGGTGCAGTATAACAGAACAGAATCATCACACAAGAGCCACACACATGAACACCATGATATAAGGTGGAAACCCAATGTGGGTGAAAACCACCTGCTGCAATTCGTCTCTTTCTTTCTTTAATGAGAAACTTCTTTTACAATATACTGGTGCAGTCCTTTACCAGTATGCAGGCTACAACCTGCAGAGGGCTACAACCCTCTCTCTCTCGTTTTCCAACTACTTTTGGAAGGGAGCTACAACCCCCTCAGCTCTTGTACTAGCTGATCCATTTACTAGTACGTAGGTGCTGACCCTACAACCTTCAGGGACCACGTTTCATCAATTTTCAGACTGGATCCAAGAGTACAAAGCAAACATTACCGCAATACAATCATCAATTTATACTTGCATCATAATTCATTAAACAACCCAATACCGAATCACTGAAACCCTGTCATCAAGAACACAGAACCCAAACCAGAATCTAGAACTCTGCAACAACCACCAGAATCAGCAACAACCTGAAATATCAACCCTTATCATGCATACGCTACTTCACGGTACCAAAACCGCGTGTATACGCGCTTTCTCCAAAGGCAACCCGCGTGCAGATCTAGAAATGATTACTTCTGCCTTTGCTGTCAGATCCGACCCTTACCAAGCGTCCCGAACAGATAACCAATAATACCAGATCCTCTCACTGCGTCAGCCACACACAATCCATGCTCCTTTGCCTAGTGATCTTCTCCTTATATAGCTTTAGGCCTTGTTCAATACCAAGAGCCAAAACCATAGAAACACAATACCATCAACTTCAATACTAGGGATCGACACGCCCGTCGAGACACAATGGTCCGAAATCATAGGCACAACTTCCAAGGACTAACCACCATGGACCAAAGGTACGTTTCCACATACACGCGCTTTTTATGAAGCCAACCTGCGTGTACACGCGACTTGGGCTTAACAAACCTGCGTGTATGAACTTCCTTGGCAAGCTGTACTAGGATCTGTCTTCTGAGTAAGTTGCCATCACCTGAACCAACTTCTGAGTATCTGTACCAACCTCTGAGTGAGTTGCCATCAAGGACAACACTTGAATCATAATGCCAACAATCTCCCCCTTTGGACTTGATGGCAACCACTACACCAAGTCACTCTCCCCCTTTGACATCAAGGGCAAAGGGCGGACCAAGATATTCTCTTCTTTGGTATACCTTCTGCTGTCCATACTCCCCCTGAGTACTTGCTGAAATCTCCAACTATGCTCCCCCTTTGTGTATGCCAAAGTGTACCAATCTATCCATCCTGCTCTTGCTGAATTATGCTGTTCATGCTCCCCTTGACTGTAGGCAAGATCTGCAAAAGATGTTCTTCAAGAAGAACAAGGACTTATACATTATAGAAGACCTTCCTATCACCAAAAGACTCAACATACATTCATCATTCATCCCAGGCATAGTGGGGAAACCAACATAGGCCGTTACATGACCTTGACACCATAAAAGAGATATCACAAGAGATACATGACATAGAGACGAAATATCTAGACCAAGACTTATGAAAGCCACCAACAGCATCATGATATAAGCATCAGCCTGCAATACCATTCCTAAACAGTAAGATGTATCATTTATCTTCATAGACTTTATCAACAACTTCTAACCATAATGCCAACAATGCATTATTTGAAGAATATTCTCCCCCTGAGTGTAAGCCAACCATGTCTGAACCATTTCCTGAGTCTGTTCTGCTCCCCCTGAGCCTGAGCCAACCATGACTGAACCTGGGTCTGTTCTGCTGCCCTTTCTTCATATACGCGACTTTGCAGCCTGTAACTCGCGTATATACGCGACTTGTCTTCAGTCTATCAGCGTATGCAGGATGGAATACTGAATTTCATCACTTTCAGATTCCCCTGTGTCTGTTATGTCAGCTGTCTGAGTTATCCCACACCTTTCTGTCTCTGTCTTTTTCAATTCCTGCAACTGTGATGATGTATGGTCCCCTTGTCTTGAATTTTGAAATCTGCTTCTGCATTCCCTTGCTTTATGCCCATAGTTGTTGCATGTATAGCACCTTATATTTTTCATGTTCCTTCTATCACACTCAAATGCTTTGTGTCCATATGCATTACAGGCAAAGCAATACCCTCTGAAATACCTGGTATGAGATGATCTTTCTTGAACCATTCTACTTCTGCATCTGGCTGCAACATGTCCAAGATTATGACATACATAACATTCAACTTTATTCAGCGGAGGAAATAATCGTCTATCACGTTCATAGTTAGGAGTAAAGGATCTTCCTTGAGGAATTTCTTTTCTTGGTTGTTCCTTGAGCATTTCAGATTTCTCATTAGAGTTTCTTGTCTCACCTTGTGAACTAGATTCACCTTCAACATATTCATGAAAACCAAGACCAGTCTTGATAGCAGGAGATCTTTGACTATTAAGAATATCATCCAAGACTTTAGAACTATCTTGAAATCGTAAAAGCTTATCCTTTTCTTCTAGTTTACCTTTCAAGATATTTACCTCAACTTGATGTTGTTCTTCCTTTTTCAGATACTGCTTCCTTAGGTCTTCTTCAACTTTTCTCCCTTCTTCTACTTGTCGCTTTAGTTTGATCACTTCATGTTCTTGATCTTCAAGATCTTCTTTTAGAGAGAGGATCTTTGATTCAAGTCTTTGAATAGTTGTGCTCTGATCTTTTGCTATATCCTGCAATTTCTCCCTTACCCTGGTTTCTGTTTCCAATAGTTCTTTTAATTTGGCAGCTTCTTCAGTTTCTGCATTCTTCTCTTCATGTGCCATGAGACTTTTAATATCTTCACTATCATTAAATGAACTTTTAATATGGGAATAATAGCTTCTACCATCTTCTTCATATATCCTTTCTTTGTTATGAGGACATCTAGCAGCATAGTGACCAACTCTACCACATAGAAAACATTTGAAAGGCAGCTTATCTTTGAACCGTCCAGTTCCCCGTTCAAGATTCTTGACAAAATTTACCTCATCTTCTTCCTCTGACACTTCGAATGCGGCCTCTGGTGGTACTTCTAGTCGCATTTCAAAAGCAGTTAGGATCCCGTGAAGCTGTGACATGGTAAGTTTTCGCACATTCTCCTTTTCTTCTACGGCAGATACTTTAGAATCAAATTTAGTAGACAGAGATCTCAAAACCTTTTGAACTAAGACAACTTCCTCAAATTCTTCACCCAGATCCCTCATACAATTCACAATCTCATCCATACGCAGGAAATAATTAGCTACGCTTTCATTACTTCGCATCTTAAGAGTTTCATACCGGATTCTGAGAGTTTGAAGTTTTGCTATTTTTACCAGATCATCTCCTTCGTAGCTTGTAACGATTTTGTCCCATATTTCCTTAGCTGATTTGAGATGCATGATCTTCATAAATTCTGATTGAGTCAAAGTACCCAATAGGACATTAACTACTTTGGCATTGAGCTCATATTGCTTTTTCTCTGCTGGATCTGTAGGAGTTGCTGATGGGAATTTGTATCCTCCTTCTATGAGTCCCCAAACTTCTGCTCCAAGAGACTGTAGATATGCAGTGGTTCTTATCTTCCAGTGAGTAAAATTGTTCCCGTCAAAGACTGGTGGCCTGATGTGTGCCTCTCTTTCTGGATTAGCCATTTTGATGGATCTTTTCCTTCAAGCGATCAAGCTTCCTCTGAAGGACCTGCTCTGATACCAATTGTTGGAAATAATACTGAGAGGGGGGGTGAATCAGTATTATCAGATTAATAAAACCTTTTCAATTTCCTACTCAGAAACATATACGCGACTTCTGTTAAGTGAACCAGCGTGTACACGCGACTGTGTCTAAAGAAACTAGCGTATATGAAGATATCTTATGATTCAGTTAATCTTATCTTCAGTAAATGCATCAGAACATTATTAAGCAATTTAGGAGTAAACAGGTGCAGTATAACAGAACAGAATCATCACACAAGAGCCACACACATGAACACCATGATATAAGGTGGAAACCCAATGTGGGTGAAAACCACCTGCTGCAATTCGTCTCTTTCTTTCTTTAATGAGAAACTTCTTTTACAATATACTGGTGCAGTCCTTTACCAGTATGCAGGCTACAACCTGCAGAGGGCTACAACCCTCTCTCTCTCGTTTTCCAACTACTTTTGGAAGGGAGCTACAACCCCCTCAGCTCTTGTACTAGCTGATCCATTTACTAGTACGTAGGTGCTGACCCTACAACCTTCAGGGACCACGTTTCATCAATTTTCAGACTGGATCCAAGAGTACAAAGCAAACATTACCGCAATACAATCATCAATTTATACTTGCATCATAATTCATTAAACAACCCAATACCGAATCACTGAAACCCTGTCATCAAGAACACAGAACCCAAACCAGAATCTAGAACTCTGCAACAACCACCAGAATCAGCAACAACCTGAAATATCAACCCTTATCATGCATACGCTACTTCACGGTACCAAAACCGCGTGTATACGCGCTTTCTCCAAAGGCAACCCGCGTGCAGATCTAGAAATGATTACTTCTGCCTTTGCTGTCAGATCCGACCCTTACCAAGCGTCCCGAACAGATAACCAATAATACCAGATCCTCTCACTGCGTCAGCCACACACAATCCATGCTCCTTTGCCTAGTGATCTTCTCCTTATATAGCTTTAGGCCTTGTTCAATACCAAGAGCCAAAACCATAGAAACACAATACCATCAACTTCAATACTAGGGATCGACACGCCCGTCGAGACACAATGGTCCGAAATCATAGGCACAACTTCCAAGGACTAACCACCATGGACCAAAGGTACGTTTCCACATACACGCGCTTTTTATGAAGCCAACCTGCGTGTACACGCGACTTGGGCTTAACAAACCTGCGTGTATGAACTTCCTTGGCAAGCTGTACTAGGATCTGTCTTCTGAGTAAGTTGCCATCACCTGAACCAACTTCTGAGTATCTGTACCAACCTCTGAGTGAGTTGCCATCAAGGACAACACTTGAATCATAATGCCAACAATCTCCCCCTTTGGACTTGATGGCAACCACTACACCAAGTCACTCTCCCCCTTTGACATCAAGGGCAAAGGGCGGACCAAGATATTCTCTTCTTTGGTATACCTTCTGCTGTCCATACTCCCCCTGAGTACTTGCTGAAATCTCCAACTATGCTCCCCCTTTGTGTATGCCAAAGTGTACCAATCTATCCATCCTGCTCTTGCTGAATTATGCTGTTCATGCTCCCCTTGACTGTAGGCAAGATCTGCAAAAGATGTTCTTCAAGAAGAACAAGGACTTATACATTATAGAAGACCTTCCTATCACCAAAAGACTCAACATACATTCATCATTCATCCCAGGCATAGTGGGGAAACCAACATAGGCCGTTACATGACCTTGACACCATAAAAGAGATATCACAAGAGATACATGACATAGAGACGAAATATCTAGACCAAGACTTATGAAAGCCACCAACAGCATCATGATATAAGCATCAGCCTGCAATACCATTCCTAAACAGTAAGATGTATCATTTATCTTCATAGACTTTATCAACAACTTCTAACCATAATGCCAACAATGCATTATTTGAAGAATATTCTCCCCCTGAGTGTAAGCCAACCATGTCTGAACCATTTCCTGAGTCTGTTCTGCTCCCCCTGAGCCTGAGCCAACCATGACTGAACCTGGGTCTGTTCTGCTGCCCTTTCTTCATATACGCGACTTTGCAGCCTGTAACTCGCGTATATACGCGACTTGTCTTCAGTCTATCAGCGTATGCAGGATGGAATACTGAATTTCATCACTTTCAGATTCCCCTGTGTCTGTTATGTCAGCTGTCTGAGTTATCCCACACCTTTCTGTCTCTGTCTTTTTCAATTCCTGCAACTGTGATGATGTATGGTCCCCTTGTCTTGAATTTTGAAATCTGCTTCTGCATTCCCTTGCTTTATGCCCATAGTTGTTGCATGTATAGCACCTTATATTTTTCATGTTCCTTCTATCACACTCAAATGCTTTGTGTCCATATGCATTACAGGCAAAGCAATACCCTCTGAAATACCTGGTATGAGATGATCTTTCTTGAACCATTCTACTTCTGCATCTGGCTGCAACATGTCCAAGATTATGACATACATAACATTCAACTTTATTCAGCGGAGGAAATAATCGTCTATCACGTTCATAGTTAGGAGTAAAGGATCTTCCTTGAGGAATTTCTTTTCTTGGTTGTTCCTTGAGCATTTCAGATTTCTCATTAGAGTTTCTTGTCTCACCTTGTGAACTAGATTCACCTTCAACATATTCATGAAAACCAAGACCAGTCTTGATAGCAGGAGATCTTTGACTATTAAGAATATCATCCAAGACTTTAGAACTATCTTGAAATCGTAAAAGCTTATCCTTTTCTTCTAGTTTACCTTTCAAGATATTTACCTCAACTTGATGTTGTTCTTCCTTTTTCAGATACTGCTTCCTTAGGTCTTCTTCAACTTTTCTCCCTTCTTCTACTTGTCGCTTTAGTTTGATCACTTCATGTTCTTGATCTTCAAGATCTTCTTTTAGAGAGAGGATCTTTGATTCAAGTCTTTGAATAGTTGTGCTCTGATCTTTTGCTATATCCTGCAATTTCTCCCTTACCCTGGTTTCTGTTTCCAATAGTTCTTTTAATTTGGCAGCTTCTTCAGTTTCTGCATTCTTCTCTTCATGTGCCATGAGACTTTTAATATCTTCACTATCATTAAATGAACTTTTAATATGGGAATAATAGCTTCTACCATCTTCTTCATATATCCTTTCTTTGTTATGAGGACATCTAGCAGCATAGTGACCAACTCTACCACATAGAAAACATTTGAAAGGCAGCTTATCTTTGAACCGTCCAGTTCCCCGTTCAAGATTCTTGACAAAATTTACCTCATCTTCTTCCTCTGACACTTCGAATGCGGCCTCTGGTGGTACTTCTAGTCGCATTTCAAAAGCAGTTAGGATCCCGTGAAGCTGTGACATGGTAAGTTTTCGCACATTCTCCTTTTCTTCTACGGCAGATACTTTAGAATCAAATTTAGTAGACAGAGATCTCAAAACCTTTTGAACTAAGACAACTTCCTCAAATTCTTCACCCAGATCCCTCATACAATTCACAATCTCATCCATACGCAGGAAATAATTAGCTACGCTTTCATTACTTCGCATCTTAAGAGTTTCATACCGGATTCTGAGAGTTTGAAGTTTTGCTATTTTTACCAGATCATCTCCTTCGTAGCTTGTAACGATTTTGTCCCATATTTCCTTAGCTGATTTGAGATGCATGATCTTCATAAATTCTGATTGAGTCAAAGTACCCAATAGGACATTAACTACTTTGGCATTGAGCTCATATTGCTTTTTCTCTGCTGGATCTGTAGGAGTTGCTGATGGGAATTTGTATCCTCCTTCTATGAGTCCCCAAACTTCTGCTCCAAGAGACTGTAGATATGCAGTGGTTCTTATCTTCCAGTGAGTAAAATTGTTCCCGTCAAAGACTGGTGGCCTGATGTGTGCCTCTCTTTCTGGATTAGCCATTTTGATGGATCTTTTCCTTCAAGCGATCAAGCTTCCTCTGAAGGACCTGCTCTGATACCAATTGTTGGAAATAATACTGAGAGGGGGGGTGAATCAGTATTATCAGATTAATAAAACCTTTTCAATTTCCTACTCAGAAACATATACGCGACTTCTGTTAAGTGAACCAGCGTGTACACGCGACTGTGTCTAAAGAAACTAGCGTATATGAAGATATCTTATGATTCAGTTAATCTTATCTTCAGTAAATGCATCAGAACATTATTAAGCAATTTAGGAGTAAACAGGTGCAGTATAACAGAACAGAATCATCACACAAGAGCCACACACATGAACACCATGATATAAGGTGGAAACCCAATGTGGGTGAAAACCACCTGCTGCAATTCGTCTCTTTCTTTCTTTAATGAGAAACTTCTTTTACAATATACTGGTGCAGTCCTTTACCAGTATGCAGGCTACAACCTGCAGAGGGCTACAACCCTCTCTCTCTCGTTTTCCAACTACTTTTGGAAGGGAGCTACAACCCCCTCAGCTCTTGTACTAGCTGATCCATTTACTAGTACGTAGGTGCTGACCCTACAACCTTCAGGGACCACGTTTCATCAATTTTCAGACTGGATCCAAGAGTACAAAGCAAACATTACCGCAATACAATCATCAATTTATACTTGCATCATAATTCATTAAACAACCCAATACCGAATCACTGAAACCCTGTCATCAAGAACACAGAACCCAAACCAGAATCTAGAACTCTGCAACAACCACCAGAATCAGCAACAACCTGAAATATCAACCCTTATCATGCATACGCTACTTCACGGTACCAAAACCGCGTGTATACGCGCTTTCTCCAAAGGCAACCCGCGTGCAGATCTAGAAATGATTACTTCTGCCTTTGCTGTCAGATCCGACCCTTACCAAGCGTCCCGAACAGATAACCAATAATACCAGATCCTCTCACTGCGTCAGCCACACACAATCCATGCTCCTTTGCCTAGTGATCTTCTCCTTATATAGCTTTAGGCCTTGTTCAATACCAAGAGCCAAAACCATAGAAACACAATACCATCAACTTCAATACTAGGGATCGACACGCCCGTCGAGACACAATGGTCCGAAATCATAGGCACAACTTCCAAGGACTAACCACCATGGACCAAAGGTACGTTTCCACATACACGCGCTTTTTATGAAGCCAACCTGCGTGTACACGCGACTTGGGCTTAACAAACCTGCGTGTATGAACTTCCTTGGCAAGCTGTACTAGGATCTGTCTTCTGAGTAAGTTGCCATCACCTGAACCAACTTCTGAGTATCTGTACCAACCTCTGAGTGAGTTGCCATCAAGGACAACACTTGAATCATAATGCCAACACCATGGATGACGGCAGGTAGAGAATGGTTGTTGAATTATTTGTCATTTTGACATCAGGAGGAGGAAACACAATTGTGGGTTGAGAAACCTCCTCTCTTGGTGAAGAGATGGGGCCATAACCCATAGGTAGAGAAGAAGGAGAGTCACTACAAGTGACAATTAACTCGTAAAGAACATGAAGTGTATCATGAAAATATTAAAGAAGAGGACAATGATGTCAATAATGTTTGTACGTATAACACAAAGCACAAGGGTGGTTCATCTGTAGTGATTTATTCTTCTTGGTGGAATTTGGTAAGGTAACATGGCCCTTAGGAATGTTAGGATCATGTAAAGTATTGGAATGCTCAGGAACATCACATAAAGAACATGGACGAGAAGGCGTCAATGGTTTTGGAGGAGTGGTAGTCACTTTGGTTTCCTTGTATTTTACCCCATTTTTCTAGACATTTCCCCAATCACTAGATGATTTCGTAAGATTAGTTTCCTACTATGGTTTCTACGGAATTGAGGCGAAGGATGGGGAGGTAGCAACAAGTTGAACTAAGGTCAATATCGTGTAAAGTTTGAGTTGGTTAGGAGGAGTGTTTGCAAGATGATTGATGTACCGAATTAGGATCCCCAAAGTCAAGTTAAAAAGACTCAACATGGCTATTATAGGAGTTGAAAATACTCCTGGTGGAAGAAATAAGAAAGGTATATAACCAAAGGGATACTGACTTGGAGGAACTACTCCTAAGGGAGGAGGGCCAGAGGGAAAACCACTTGAAAGGAAATGGCTTGGAGGAATTGTTCCTAAGGGATGAGTTGATTCTTGGGCAACTAGTGAACACCAGTATTGTAGCAATAATGCTGCAACTCATGGGCTACCTACTTTACTCTTATCAACCTGGTAGGTCATAACAAACATCGAAGCGTCAGTGTTGTATGCACAAGTACTAGTTCTCACTGCACGTTGTCACTTGGTTAGGCAGTGCAAGATCACTAGGATCTCAAGCCAACTTCTATGGATTCCAGAAGAAGCTCTATATGTGATGAAAGGAAAGAAAGATTACTCTACAGATGCTATTCTAACTACATAAAGGAGAAATAATGAACTGTAAAGCAAACCTAGTAAACCCTAATTAACCAACTAATTCTACTTTTGCATAAAGCACTATGAAAACCATGAAAGGAATGCCATTACCTAATCAAGGAAGTAAACAACATCTAAGTATGCTATTCCTAGAAGTAAAGAAAAAACATGTTTTTTGATTTTTATGTATTTTTATCTGAAATTTACATGCATGTAATTTATTGTGTGTGAGTGTGGCAGCAAATAGGTGGCATTGAATGGTGGTTTTGGGACTTGAGAGGATGTAGAATTGTATGGATGGGTCCTAGGAGGTCTTAGGTGGCCTTCTAGAGGCTTTTCACATAGTTTTCCTTCAAAGGAAAGCCTACATGAAAATCTACAGTAGGACACAAGAAATCTACAGGAGGAAAACATGGAACTACAAAAGGCCTACAAGAGGAGGCCAAGAGAAATTTTCACTGTTTTGAGGGTGTGAGAGTGGGTGAAAAAGGTGGATGAAGGTTGGAATGAGGTTTTAAGGCACCTATGGTCTATTATGAACCACTAGGAGAGAGAAATATGATTGGATTTGCTCAAGGAGAGAGGAAGAAGTTCTATGGAAAAATGCAGGAAGCTAGGGTAGAATTGAGGTGAGATTTGGGAGACCTATAGGGCATGGATAAGATGGAGGGTGTGATTGTGATAAGTTGGCCTACTACTGGAAGGGATATGTCGCATAGAAACTGACAGTAAACCAATGAAATCAAGCAACAAGTGAAATGAATGCATTTAGGAAAAATAGAGTTTTGCATAAAACTGATCTAAACTATGATCTATGAAAGGAAATGCTGAGAAATGTTGTAGGAAAGGAAAGAATGAAAGATGAATATTGCAAATCAGGAAGTGACCATGATGAAGAAGATCTAAAGAAAAGCAAATTTGGACTATTAGCCTACTAAAAAGCTACAATCGCTAGAAGTTCTATGAATGAGGAAAATATGTGCTTTTGGGGTAGCAAGAGAATCTTTGCCTCAAATCATGGTCCCAGAGCGAGGAAGAGAGGCAAAGGAACTATTGATAGCCTTTTGAATCATTTCTTGTCACTACCTAACCTGCTACAGAAAGCAAAAAAGGAAGCAAACTACTAAACCATAAAAAACAACCTATTCGTAACCATAAGAGAAACACATCTACCAACAAGTAATCTACAAACTGAAACAAAGCAAACAAATACAAGTAAAGAGAAGCTTGGTTGTTTGTAATGGGCTATAACCCAAGAGCTTCAACCCTCTGAGATAACTTAGGGCTAGGTCAAAAAGGATTCCATCTTTATTTTCAAAACAATAGCAGTATTACATGAAACTGTCATAAAAATAATAAGGTTGAAATTTGAGCAGAGTTTACATAAGCAAAAATTTGACCCTAGTGAGGCCCTAGGAGTATATACTTATACAAGTGAAGCTACCAATAGCTTCCTTAAAATTAGGAAGGCTTGGCTCCCAAAACATGAGATAATCATCAGTCATCCTCCACTTGCTTGGCTTCCTTCTAGTGCATGGTTTGGCTGCTTGTACTCCGAGCTGAATGAAGGGGAATTCGAAGTGAGTAGTAATAAATTAGTGCATGGTTCAGTTGCTTGTACTCCGAGCTGAATGAAGGGGAATTCGAAGTGAGTAGTAATAAATGAGGGGGATTCCCTCTTATAAGTCCTCTCCTTTGTCCACTTCAAGTTATTGTTGCTATTTGTCCACTAGAGCCTTGACTTTGACTTCGAAATGCATCAATAATCTGCATTAAATACATGTTAGACCACATGGCACAATAACTAAGTCAACTCACTCTATAAGCATAAATATAATAAAAAAATCATGTAATAAGCTAAGAGAATGGTTGATTTGACTAAGTTAGGAGGTAGAATGAGCCCATATAATTACCCATTTATGAGGCTCATCATCACCCACTAGTGAAGGTGTTGCTCATCCTCTGAGCATCCTAGTCAATCTCCTCATATTTTATGGCCCTGGTGGCCTCCCTAGCATCCCAGGCTTCTAATGTGGTCTAATGTTCTTTGTCATAGAATCCTACCTTCCTTCCAATGTCCTTCCACTTCTCCTCCTCTTCTTCTTCTCTTCTACCTTCCAGCATGCCTAATAGCAGTGGGTGACTCAGTTTGAGGCCAATCCAGTTGACCTTCAGCCTCTGCATGGAGCGCTTGTACATTGGCACTCTTTTCAATGCCTCCTTTAGCCTCATGGGGGAATGATATTCCCTAATCTATAAATTGTGTGGTAAGGCATTCCATCTCCTCATGCATGCATGCACATAGTCATCCCCATGTAGCCTTTGCATATCCTTAAATTGTGAAATGGCTTGTTCCTGATTAGTGAGATATCTAGGGGCAATCTGAGGGTCATTGGAAAGTAGGTTGTGTGTGTTGATGAGTGCCATAGGATCTGATGGGTCAGTTATTATCATTAATGGCTCATTCTGCTCCTTTATCATAAATCTTTTTATTTCTGCTACCTTCATTTCTTCATGGTTCATCCATGAGGCCATGGCCATTAATTGCAGGTTCTGTAGCTTGTCATTGAGATCCCACACATTCATGTCTATGAGGGCCATGATGTGTAAGTAGAATTCTGCCATCTTTTCCTTATCCTCTAAGGTGCTTTGGTCACACAGGTCCATGAACTTCCTGTAGTCTTAGAAAGGTATTGTGCCTCTTTGTGTCAACGTCTTTATTTGGAATTGTAACCATCGGTCCTTTAGATAGAGGCCATAGGATTTGGTTGGTGTTTTGCATTACAATGCCTCCATGGATAAGCTGGCCATGCATGCCAATTGGGTCTCTTTCTCTTGCACCTGCCTCCTTAGCAATTCATTTTCAGTTTCAAGGTGGCTTCTTGTAATCGCTTCCCTATCTCTGATAGCACTCAACTCTCTACCCATTTCCCTAAGTTTGTTTTCCATATGGCCAACATCCTCAACTCCTTTGGATTTGGCTATCTGCATCCACCTATGTGTTCTCACTCTTTCTTTCTCCAATTCAAAAAATAGTGGAATTGCAAATTTCTGTGGGATTATCCTTCCTCCCTCAAGTAGATTGTAATAGGAGGCAAGACTAGGCTGGGGATCAAGTTCTTGTATCTCTTTTGCTTCCTCCTTGACTTGTGGTTGTCCTTCTATCCTTTTCTCAAGCTTTTGGGTCTCCTGTAGTTTTGACAGTGTCTCTTATAGAACTGTTTGAGCCTCTTGTAGGACTGTTTTTGGGTCCTGTAGTACTGCCTTTTCCTTCCATGTGGAATATCTAAGAGTCCCATATGTTACAGGTGTCTTGGAAGGAGATTCTTTCCCCTTGGCAGAGGGTGAATCTTCAATGGTAATTGTCACTTTTGAAGAGGGATGAGGTTTGCCTATTTTAATTCTTGTGCTCTTCCTAGCCCTAAAATACATGGAGGTCTGTCTTTTCCTCTTTTTCTTTGGCTTGATTAGTTTACTGAGGGTAGTGAGGGTAGCTGTGTCCTTCCTTTACAAAGTCTCAGGGGACCCTTCTCCTTGTTCTACCTTCTCTACCTCTTTTTCTCCTTCTTCTATCCCTTTTTATGTCTCATTGTGCTCTGTTTCTTCAGCTCTCTCCTCCTCTATTTAATTTCCTTCCTCCTTCCTTTCTTGCTCTGCGATGTCACCCCTGGCTCCACCTTCACCCCCTTGTTGTTCTTCCTCCTTACTGCCAGTAGGGTTGACATCATAGGTTAAGGCCTTTATGTCATCCTCAACTGTCATGTTGCGGAAAACTTCCCATGCTATAGGGAGTGTAAATGTATGGAGGGAATCCTCCACTAGGATATTGATTAAGCCATGGTAAGCTAGCTATTTTGAATTTCTTACTTGTACCTTAGTGCTAGAGTCAATGAGGGACTGCAGGAGGAATTAAGGTATACTGAGCTTCTGAGGTGCTGGAGTGTCCATGCCATACCTTAATTCCTGGAGGATTCTGAAGTGATAACCATAAACAATGTTGTACCTCCCCCCCTCATAGGAAATGTATTTGATTATTTGATAGCTAACCTCATCCCAGGGATATGGTATGGTAGACCTTCTAATGCCATTTTTTTCTTTAACAGGGGTTTCATTATTTTGGAAAAAGTTCTTCTTGGTAGCCTAGACAATTGGTTTCTCATCTTTACTCCAAGGCAGCCCAAGAGGAAGGGTAGTGACCCAACTGATGAATTTAGGGGTTATCTCCATGGAAAGACCTCTAATGGTGATAGTGGCATGGGTTCTTGTGTGATAGACCAGAGAGAGAGAGAAAACTCTGGGGAAAATTTCCTCATTAAACCCTTGAAATTTCTCAAAGAAACCCATCCAGTTTTCCCTTGTGAAGATTTCCACTACTTGACGATGTGTGTGGAGCCTAGTGGAGTTAATGGGCTCCTTCCTCATAAACCGTCCTATCATATTTTCTATACTCTTTTGGGAAACTAAATATGGAGGTGTAGACAAAGAATTTTTGAGAAAAATAGAGAAACAGAGGAGACTGTGTTTTTTTTTAAATAAGAAGATTTTTTATTATGTATTTTCTCTTCTCCTAAAGACTTATTTCCTCCTAAAATTGAGAACACTTCTTTCATAGATTGATATTCAACAAGGGGCATGCATGAATCCTACCTCTTCAGACTAAAAGTCATGCTACAAATAATGTTTTCTCCCTTCAAAACGACTCACTGCCCCTCTTGTAGAAGCCTGTTGTCCCTCTTGTAGTTTTCATGTAGGTGCACCAGTAAAAAAAACCATGAGCAAGAATATAGGAGAGATTGATGGAGGACGTTGGTTACGAGGCTATGGGGGCACAAGGAGATTGTTGTAGCTAAGTTACAAGGAGGGAATGAAGGAAAAGGTGGTGAGAATGCTTGGGGAGGAGTACTTATTACCCTTTATGGATATTTTCAGTGATGAGTGCTGAGCTGGCAAGGTATACGTTGGCCATATTCAGACCGTAGGTCCCCACCTGACTTGTCACCATGGACCCTCCTCATAATCATCCCTCATTATTACAGCAGAGTTCACACTTCCTCCACTACTTGTATTTGGCATCTTCTGTTGGAGTTGAATGTGCGCACGTGTGGGTGACATCTCGGATGAGTGGAGTCAACTAGATGAAGGTGGCCAAGTTAGCTAGCCACCTTTCCCTCGTTTAACCTGGACCATCTCGTTGCTTTTGCATGACTTCTAATTACACAAATGCAAACAGAGGAGTGACTTAGTTACTTACCTGTGATCTGAATGTATTCGTTGTGAGGTGCTCTGGCTTTCTTTGTTGCATGCTTTTATTTCCCTCTTTGCATGCTCTCTTTGCTTGCTAATATGTGATTGTGTGCCTGTGCGGGTTCTTGTCTGGCTGGATCTGAGCGTCAGGTGCTTGTTCAACCTTCATTTTTGCACTCTCTTACTGCTGGTGCTAGATTTCTACGGGATCAACTGCTACAGCAATTCCTACAGGAGCTCATGTAGCTGCTTCTCCCCTTCAGGATTCAGCTTCATTCTATGCTTGGAGCTCAAGGATGATGCCAGAGGTGTAGATACATATGGAGAGGTAGTAGGTATGCTTCAGGTGAGGTTGATGGTGCTTTTTCCTCTCATTTTTTTTTTGTTTTTTTCCAAAAAAATGAAAAACTATTTTTCTCTGTTTTTATTGTATATGAAGAAAAATGATGCTTGGGGTGTGATGCAGGTTTGAGAATGATGGCAAGGAGGTTTGAAGATTTTAGGAGGGCTTATAGGTTCTTGATGAAGCTTATTTGACCCTCAAACTACCTTCTGTAGCCACTTCAGGCTCTCTGTAATTCCTACAGGAGCCTCCTGTAGAAAACACTGTTTTTGAAAAAGAGGTACAGTGGAGTGAAAGAAATGCCAAAAATGATGGAGGAAGGTATGGAGAAGATGATATGGGTGTTGGTATGAATGTCAGGGTCCCCTTGGTACCTTCTTCTACTCCCTGTAGTCCTCCTCGAAACCTGCAATGCAACAAAAAAATTCATTTTCTTGCTTCTATTTTTTTTTTTGAAAAATAACTAGGGTGCCTCAAAGAGGTTTTCATCCTAATTGCCTACCCTGGGTGCCTCCAAGGGAGGTTTTCACCCAGGGATCTTATTATTTTTTCTCTTTTTTTTTTAACATCACTGGGCTACCTTAGAAGAGGTTTTCAACCCAATGATGGGACTCAAGCACCTCATGGATGTTTTCACTTCATTCCTTATTATTTTCTTTATTTTTTTGCTTTTCTTCAGTGAGTGGGTGAAGTGGAAGCCAAGACATACTCCACTACCATCACTGTTTTATTCAGATCTTCAATAAACTCTCTCTTGGAGTGGGGTTTCTTGTCGACTTTCAACCGATGTCCATTGACAAGCATGGGGTTGGCTTTATCATCAATGGTTCTGATCAGAACTAAACCATTGTCATTGCATTTCTCCATAGTGTAGGGTCCCAGCCATCTTGTCCTCAGCTTGCCTTTGAAATCCTTGTATCTTGAATCACAGAGTAGTGCCCAATCTCCCTCCTGGAATTTCTTCTCCTTGATATTTTTTTCATGCCATATATTTCTCTGAAGCTGAACTACCTCTGTATGGAAAAGGGCTCACAATCTATATTCATCCAATCCATTGAGTTGAAGTAATCTCTCCTTCTATGCATGGCTGACGTCTAGGTCCACCTATGCTACCATGCTTAGTGTATTGAACTCAAATTCTATTAACAACAAAGAATTCTTCCCATAGACTAGTTCATAGGGTTTGAACCCGGTGGTGGTCTTCCATGTTGTGTTGTAGGCCCAAGTGGCCTCAACTAATCTATCTGCCCAGTCCTTTCTATTGCTGCTCACTGCCTCGGTTAGGATCCCTTCCAATGCTCTATTGGTGACCTCCACTTGTCCATTGGCTTATGAATGGTAAGGGGTGGAAGTCCTGTGCTTGGTCTTATGATGTGTGAGCAAGTCTTCAATCAAGTTGGGAGTGAACTGACTGTCTTGATCTTTGACCAACTCTCTTGGATATCTGAACTTGCAGAATATGTTTTCTCTCAAAAACTTAGCAACTTTTTCCTTTGTCACTACTTTGATTTCTTTTTTCTCTGCCCACTTTGTCAGGTATTCGGTGCACACAATGATGTATTGCTTCTGCTTTGAAGGAGGGCTAATAGGCCCCACAAAGTCCATGCCCCACTTCTTAAATGGCTCAAAGGTCACTTCAGGTTCCATGGGCATCTCATCCTTCGGAGTAGGTTTCCCCATCCTCTGACACTGATGACACTAGCTTATATATCTCCGCACATCCTAATGAAGAGTGAGCCAGTAGTAGCCTGCTTGCAATATCTTGAAGGCAGTTCTTTTTGCTGCAAAATGACCTCCACAAGGCCCATCATGACAGGTTAGGAGGATGTCAAAGACTTCCTCCTCCTTGACACATCTTCTGAAGATCTAATATAGACCAATTTTGAAGAGATTTCACCCAATCCAGGTGAAAGGGGTGCTTTTCCTTATGATCATGCTCTTCTCTTTTGAGGATAGGTGAGGCGGGAACTATGCTAAAACCAAGTAGTTTTCTATATCAGCAAACCATGGAGAGAGTACTGATATAGAAAATAGGTGTTCATCTGGCATTTGGTTATCCACCATTCCTTCTTCACCTATAGGAAAATTCACTCTAGACAAAAAGTCAGCAACAGCATTCTCTTTACTAGGCTTATCAATAATTGTCAAATCAAATTGTTGTAGTAAAATAAACCATCTAATAATGTGAGCATTTACATCTGGTTTGTTCATTAAATATCTAATTGTGCCATGATCAATGTGCATAAAGGTTTTGTTATGAAACCAGCTCAAGAAAAGATAGATCAACGCCTTAGAATTCAGCCTCTTCGAGGGGTCAACCTCCTTTACATTACATAAATGAACAATTCTTCAATGATACAAATGAAAAGACCTCCTTTCTATATATAGGAGTCTAAGGGGTCATAACATAATGAGAGCCGACATAACAATAATAATGTAAGGGCACAATAATAAAAATAGTGGGCTTCTATGGGGCACAATAGTAACAATATGGGCACTACATGGGTAATTCAATATAATAAGTGGGCTATACTAATAACAGTAAGGGGTTACACTAGTAGTATAGGGGCCTAACATGCCCCTCTCCTTCAAAAAGCATTGTCCTCAACGCTTGAGTAGTTCTTGATGCTTCTGTATAAAATTCTTGTCCTCCCATGTGGAATATTCAATGGGTAAGTTCTTCCACTTGATGAGACACTCTAAAATTGATTGATTTGGTAGCTGTCGGGTTCTTGTTTCTGTGACTGCTCCAGGTTCCAATATGATTTTTCCTTCCTCTTTAATTTCTGGCAATATTGTTTGAATTGGGATCTTTTGCAACTTTTGAATAAGTGGCCATACTTCTTCGTCCTTCTTCCATTCATCCCTTGCTTCGTTTATCCAATCTGGTTGGATAATATAAATAGCACAAAACAATGCTTCCACATCCTCATCCTTGAAGAGCCTTCCCATTCGGTAAGGCCGCCATTTTTAAGTGCCTATTGTTTCGTTTGATTTTGCGCCAAAGTGGCGTTATCTTTTAAAAGTTGGAGAAATTGTTGTTGATGCTCGATGTGATCTTTCACTGCTTGAACCCTTTTCTTCTTGATATGTCCTTCTATCTTGAGAGTTTGAGGAGTGGTAATTCTTGCCAATGTTTTACAAGATATGGTCTGACTCATTTCTTCTTTCTCTGGGGTGGGGTACTGGCGTATATCTTCTTCTTTTGTTGTTTCTTGATCCTTTTCTTCCTCCTCTTCATATTCTATGTAAAATAATTTTTTCTTAGCACACTTATGACCTTTAGTGCATTTTATATCACAATTGTAACAAAGCCCTTTTTCTCTTTTTTCTTCCAATTGTTGTGGTGTAACCCTTGTAGGTTGTGGAAGACTAGGAGAAACAACACTTCCATCTTTATAGTTGTGAGGGGTACACTTCCTGGTTTCCATAATTTTGCTTTCCACTATGTCGCAAAGTCCTTTTACTCTTTCCAATTGTTGTGGTGTTGCTCTAAAGAAGGTGTTGCTCTTTGTATCCTCATAATGTGCTATCATTTCCTCCGTGAAAATTGACCACGTAACAAGTTTTTTACGATAACAAAGCCCTTTGTACCATAAAAATTGATCTGGTTCTAAATATGAAGATGCAATACATACCTTTTGTAGCAGTTGTACACCATGTATATCAAAATATTTCTCCATCTGAAGTATCCAATTTACTGGATCCTTGCCATCAAACTTCCTCATCTTGCTTTTTCTTGATTTTAGGAGCTCTACCTTGAAACGACTGTAACTCTGTACTTTCAGATCTTTAAGTTCTGAAATTGTGACCTGTAGTAGCCCTCTGTGTACTCTTTCCAATGCCACTAGTCTGATCCAAACTGGATTCTCCAAGAAAGAGTTATGCACAATCTCCCAAGATGACCTGATTATAGACTAGTTCAGTAGAGCGAACTTGTACGACGTGTCACGAGTCACTGTTTCAACCTTTGGATCTGAAATATGCACACAAGAAAGTACAGTCTGTCCTCTTTCTGTACCTTCTTATGAAATTTCAATCCGATCCCCAGAGAGAAAGTTATGATGATTTTCCCCAGGTCACCTGTTTTGAATGTAATTCAGGAGTCCGGAAAAAGACCAACTTCCTTAGATTATATCTCCGCAAATATCGTGCGAAAAGCTCTGTAATTCAGACCCAAGGTTCAGCACGATTTCTTCTCAAATGGGTTTTTTTGCGACTTTTGAAACATCACAGAAAAAAGTTATAGCGAAAATTCCACGATGACCTGTTTGGAGCAGCGAAACCCTAGAATCCAAAGCTCTGATACCGAATGTTATGAAACCAGCTCAAGAAAAGATAGAAAAGATAGATCAACGCCTTAGAATTCAGCCCCTTCGAGGGGGCAACCTCCTTTACATTACATAAATGAACAATTCTTCTATGATACAAATGAAAATACCTCCTTTCTATATATAGGAGTCTAACGGGTCATAACATAATCAGAGCCGACATAACAATAATAATGTAAGGGCACAATAATAACAATACTGGGCTTCTATGGGGCACAATAGTAACAATATGGTCACTACATGGGTACATCAATATAATAAGTGGGTTATACTAATAACAATAAGGGGTTACACTAGTAGTATAGGGGCCTAACAGGTTTGATAGCCTGTGATATAATGTCTGAATTTGTTTAGGGAATGCACGATAGCTAGGATTTCCTTCTTGGTGATTGTATAGTTTAGCTCTGCCTTTGACAAGTTTTTGATTATAAGGTATATGGCATAAGGTAAATTTTCATCAATTTTTCCTAAGGGTGCTCCTATTGCTTTGTTCGAGGCATCTGTGTGAATGTGGAAAGGTAGGGCCTAGTTTGGGTCTCTGAGAATTGGAGCAGTTACTAGCTTGCTCTTCAAGGTATCTAAGGCTTCTTGACAGTTTTTCGACCATATGAACTCAACATCTTTGCCTAGGAAGCCAAACAAAGGAGAGGCTAGCTTGCTGAAATCTTTAATGAATCTTTTGTAATATCTGGCTAAGCTTAGGAAACTTCTGACATCTCTCACCTTTTGAGGAGGTGGGACCCTTTGGATGATGGTGATTTTGTTGGGGTCCATCTGCAGTTGTTGCCGATATATTGTATGACCTAACACAGTCCCCTCAATCATTAAAAATTCACATTTTTCTAGACTAAGGGATAGGTTCATCTCAATACACTTGTCTAGAACTTTTCCTAGGTCAGATAAAACTTCCTCAAAGATAGAGCCATAAGGAGTAAAATCATCCATGTATATTTCTACTGCATCATGAATGAGTTCAGAAAATATACTCAATACCACTCTTTGGAATGTCGCTGGAGTGTTGCACAAACCAAAAGGAAGGACCCAGTCTGTAAAGGTACCCCAAGGACAACTGAAGGTGGCATTATGTTGATCTTCCAGGCTGATTTGAATCTAATTGTACCTGTTAAACCCATCTAGGAAGGAGAAAAACATTTCCCTGGCCAAGCCGTCTGACACTTAATCTATGAAAGGTAAAGGAAAATGGTTCTTTTTAGTGGCTTTGTTCAATTCCTGATAGTCGACACAAGTTCTCCACTTAGCATTTTTCTTTGGCACTAACACCAAAGGAGAGACCCATTCCCTGTTAGAGATGGGATAGATGAATCCCGCATCAAGCAATTTCTTTAGTTCTTCCTTAACAATATCTTTAAGTGCTATATGTTGGCATTATGTTTCTGGTATGGCTATATGTTACAAATGTTGTACTTGATGGCAACTCCCGTGGCAAGGCTCTCAATATGTTGAAAATTAAGAAGTACGCAGGAAATCAGTTCATAAGGTGCGTACCCGCAGGTACACCATGCAGGGACCGCATCCAGATACGCAGGCCAGCCGGTCAGGAGGTGCGTACCCTCAGTGCACACATTTCAAGGCAGAGAAAAGCACACGTGGGGTTTCTTATGTTTTACTCTTGGTATTTAGCCGATGGTATCTGTGTTATTACGGTTTTGGCTCGTGGTATTGTTCCATGATTTTAGGAGGAGCTTGCCTATATAAAGCAAAGGAGATTACTTGGCTAAGTATCTTTTGCAATTGAATATCCTTAGATCTGAAATATTGGGTTATGGTCTTAAAAGCTTGATCTATATGAAAGGGAAGTTGAAGGCGAATCTGTGAGGGTGATCTCTCGAGCGCATGATCAGATCTGAGCAACTGTGCCACTCTGGTGGACTGCCTATTCGGCCCTAATCAGAAGGCCGCAGGTGTTTAACAGAAGAGTTGCGTGGGTACGCCGTGCAGAAACAGGAGATCTGCGTCGGTACGCAGAGCAGAAACACGAGATCTGCGTCGGTACGCAGAGCAAAAACAGGAGACCTGCGTGGGTACGCAGAGCAGAAGAAGGAGAGCTGCGTGGGTATGCAGAGCGACTAAGGTTCAGGTGCGTACGCATAGTAAAAGTACGCGGCGCGATAGTATTTTTGGGTGCATACCTGCAGTAACAGTACGCGGCGCGATAATGTCTCTGGGTGCGTACCTGCAGTAATAATACGCAGCGCGGTTC
Source organism: Pinus tabuliformis (assembly GCA_031772625.1). NCBI lineage: Eukaryota > Viridiplantae > Streptophyta > Pinopsida > Pinales > Pinaceae > Pinus > Pinus tabuliformis. The sequence continues at coordinate 959,064,279 of CM062811.1, forward strand.
AAGGAACAGTGCGTGGGCATGCAGTGCGACAGAAGGATCTCTGCGGGTATACGCAGGAAAGCAGAAGGTGAACTGCGTAGCGACGCAGGCCACAGAAGGGAAAACTACGTATCTGTCTTAAAATGTTCTGTTGATTGAATTTTTCTGTTGATAAGGTGTTCTGGGTTAGTTCTGTTATTGCTGATCTGATAACTGTAGTGGACTGTAACTTTTATGTACTTGATGCTTTATGAAAAGAAGTAGGGGGTTGTAGCTCCCTTCCAGGAGAGACTGGAAAACGAGAGAGAGAGTTGTAGCTCTCTGCAGGTTGCAGCCTGTGTACTGGTAAAGGACTGCACCAGTACAAAACCATTGTAAGAGGAGTTTCTAATTTGAAAGAAGATAGAGACATATTGCAGCAGGTGGTTTTCACCCACATTGGGTTTCCACCTTACATCTTGTGTTCTTTGGTGTGACTATTTGTTTTCCTTGTGCATGTTCATTATTTTATGGTACTGACATGCAAAAATAATTCAAAGAACAAATAAGGAAGATTTATTAAAAGAATTTGATAATACTGATTCACCCCCCCCCCCTCTCAGTATTATTTCCAACAATTGGTATCAGAGCAGGTCCTTCAGAGAAGCTTGATCGCTTGAAGGTAGATCGTTCATCATGAGCAACTACGAGAGAGAAGCATCAATCAGGGCACCAGTTTTTGATGGGACAAACTTCAATTATTGGAAGGTAAGAGTTACTGCCTATCTTCAATCTCTTGGTATAGAAGTTTGGGACATCGTAGAGACAGGCTATGCTTTTCCTTCAGCTACTCCTACAGATGCAGCCGAGAAAAAGAAGTATGAAACAAATGCGAAAGCAGTCAGTACTCTATTAGGATGTATATCTCAATCAGAATTCATGAAGGTAATGCACTATAAATCCGCAAAGGAGATATGGGACAAAATTGTCACAAGCTATGAAGGAGATGAACAGGTAAAGCGTGCTAAACTTCAAACTCTCAGAATTCAGTATGAGACTCTCAAAATGTATAATGATGAAAGTGTGGCTAACTATTTTCTTCGGGTAGATGAGGTTTTTAATTGTATGAAAAATTTGGGTGAAGAAATAAAAGAGGTTATTGTGGTTGAAAAGGTCCTAAGATCATTGTCCCCCAAGTTTGAATCTAAAGTATCTGCAATAGAAGAAAAGGAAAATCTACGAATTCTTACTATGTCTCAGCTACATGGAATTCTAACTGCTTATGAAATGAGAAAGGGAGGTCCATCAGACAGAAGAGAAGCTGCTTTCAAGGCATCAGGCAAAGGAGATTATTATGAAGCAAGCCACGTCCCAGAAGAAGAGGAAGAAGAATCAAATTTTGTCAGAAATCTTCAAAGAGGTTCTGGAAGGTTCAGAGGTAAGTTACCCTTTAAACGTTTTGCTTGTGGAAGAGTAGGTCATTATGCTGCAAAATGTCCTTATAAGGATAAAGGAAAGGAACCTGCTAGGTGGAACAAGAAACAGAATGCAAATAAGAAAAGCTACTACACTCGTGAAGATAGTGATGGTCTATCAAACAGTGATGAAGATGGACAAGGTAATGAATATAAGTTGTTAATGGCATTTGAAGATGATGATTATATGGATGCTATAGATGTGGATAACCTTTATGATGAAATTACTAGACTCAAGAGATGTATAGAAGAAAAGAACATGATCATTGATACTCTACAATTTCAAATTGATGAAAAGGAAAATCATCTTGAAAAATTAGAAGGTGAAATTGTTGGTCTTAGAAAAGAGATTGAGAAAACAAAAGCTATTAATCTCAAGTTTGTCAAGGGATCTGAAACTTTGGATGAGATTATTAATGTGCAGCGGTCTCCACTAAACAAGACAGGTCTGGGCTATAATGGAGAAACTTCTCAAGCATCCACCTCAAAAATTTATCTTGATGCAGCAAGAAGAAATGAGCAAAAGCACAATGAAGATCATCAGGTAAAGCAGGGACGAATTACAAACAGAAACTATCAGGGGCAATCCATCTTAAAGGTGAACAAAAGCTACAACCAGCCACAGGTAAAATCTTCTCAATTTGGTTCAAGAATAGATGACAATAGAAATTACAATCAATTGGCTGGTAGATTCGATAACCGCAGAAGTTTCTTCAATGGACAATGCTTTTCTTGCCATAACTTTGGTCACAAAGCAGCTCAATGTGTTGCATATAAAACGATCATGACTAGGGAAGCTCAAAAACAAAGAAGTATGACCGGGATTACAAAAATGACCTATAACAACTTTTCGGTTCTTGAAAATGAAGTTGAATGTTCTTTTTGCAATAACTTTGGTCATGAAGACTCTGAATGCAGGAGCAGGTTTCAGCAGAAAAAGGAACAAGCCTCAAGCACCAAAACATGGAGAATAAAGGAACCACAAACAGAAAGATGTGGGATAGCATTTTATGCAGAGGGACAGGAAAATCTATGGTACATTGACAGTGGATGTTCGAAGCATATGACAGGTGATAAAGAAAAACTTGAGTCATATTCTGCTCTAGAAAAAGGAAAGAAAGTCTCTTTTGGAAATGATACTCCTGCAACTATAAAAGGAAAAGGCATTGCTCAGTTAAAAGAAAAGGTCAAGGCTGGAAATGTTTTGTATGTTGATGGATTGAAGCATAATCTTCTAAGTGTCAGCCAGATGTGTGATCAAAGAACCGAGGTTATATTCAGATCAAATGGATGTCTTGTTCGTGATCTTGATACAGGTAAAATAGTGATGAAAGGCAAAAGAACTCCAAATAACCTGTACATATTTGAAGAAGGACAACAACAATGCTATCTGACCAAGGATGATGAGCACTGGTTATGGCACCGGAGGTTGGGACATCTAAGCTTTTCACAAATAAGGAAAGCATACAAATATCAGGCAGTTCGCGATCTTCCAGATATCAAAATTCCTCACAACACCATATGCAAATCATGTTAGTTTGGAAAACAAACCAGAACTAACTTTCCAGAGAAGGAAGGATCAGCTAGCATGCCTCTTGAGCTAGTACATACAGATACATGCGGTCCATTCAGGAAAAGAACACCTAGAGGAGAAGAATACTTGATATTATTCATTGACGATTTCTCCAGGTTTGTCTGGCTAGGACTTATGAAGCACAAAGATGAAGCATTCGAAAAATTCAAATCCTTCAAAGCTTTGGTTGAAAATGAATCAGGTCACAAAATTAAGTGCCTCAGATCCGACAGAGGTGGGGAGTTTACCTCAAATGAATTTTTCGATTTCTGTGAAGAACATGGGATAAGAAGAGAATTCTCTACAGCTAGAACTCCTCAGCAAAATGGAGTTGTGGAAAGAATGAACAGAACAGTCCAACAAATGGCTCGTGCTATGCTTGATGAGTCAGGAACTCCCGCAACTTTCTGGGGTGAAGCTGCACATGCTGCGGTTGTTATTCTTAACAAAACAAATGTCCGGGTGAACAGCACTCAAACTCCTCATGAGCTCTGGAGTGGTAGGACTCCTTCGGTAAAGCACTTCAAAATCTTTGGGAGCAAATGCTATATCAAGAATACTGATGAGCAGCTTGGCAAACTTGAACCTAGAGCAGATGAAGGCATTCTTCTTGGTTACTCTCCACATAGCAAAGCATACAAATGCTACAATAAAAGACTTGGCAGAATTGTTGACAGCATTGATGTAGTGGTTGATGAGAAGGGATACATTCCTAGGCAAGTACATCATGAAGACATCGAAGAAGATGAAGGCTACCCCCAACGATAGAATGATGAATAAGAAGAACCTCAAGAAGAACCTCAAGAAGAACCAGAGGAGAAAACAAGAATAGAAGAAAAGACTCCATCCAGATATGTTCAGAAGAATCATCCAGAATCTCAGATTATGGGGCAAAAAGAAGCAGGTGTACAAACAAGAAGAACAGTTGCAGAAGCTTCAAGCTATTTGGCATTACTCTCCTCTACTGAACCACAAAATGTGAAAGAGGCATGCAAAGATGAATGTTGGGTGAAAGCAATGGATGAAGAACTTGAGCAAATCGAAAAGAACAACACTTGGGAGCTGGTTCCTAGACCAAAGGATAAGAATGTTATCGGAACAAAATGGGTCTTCAAAAACAAATTGAATGAAAATGGAGAAGTAATTAGAAACAAGGCCAGACTTGTTTGTAAAGGGTATGCGCAGCAAGAAGGAATAGACTTTGAAGAAACCTTTGCTCCTGTTGCAAGACTTGAGGCCATCCGAATGTTCCTTGCTCTCTCAAGTTTTCAAAACTTCAAAGTATTTCAAATGGACGTGAAATCAGCTTTTCTAAATGGAGAGTTGGAAGAAGAAGTATACATTGAACAGCCAGATGGGTTCATTCTTGGAAATGATCCAAATCTTGTATGCAGATTGAAAAAGGCTCTCTATGGTCTCAAACAAGCTCCAAGGGCTTGGTACTACCGTTTGGACAAATATCTTCATCAACAAGGTTTTTCAAAAGGATCAGCAGATAGCAATCTTTATATAAAAGTTGAAAATGACAAATTGCTAATACTTGTTGTGTATGTAGATGACATTATTTTTGGGAGCAATGAAGAAGCTATGAGTCAAAGCTTTTCCTTGGTCATGCAGAAAGAATTTGAAATGTCCTTGCTAGGAGAACTGACATATTTCCTTGGTTTGCAAATCCAACAAAAAGAAGGAGGAATCTTTTTATCTCAAACCAAGTATCTCAAACATATTTTGAAGAAATATGGTATGGAAGATGCAAAACCAGTATGTACACCCATGGTCACAGGATGTAGCCTTAGTGCAAATGATGAATCTGCAGCAGTACATCAACCAACCTACAGATCTATGATTGGAAGTTTACTTTATTTGACAGGTACCCGACCGGACATCATGCATGCAGTTGGAATAGTTGGAAGATTTCAGGCAAATCCGAAGGAGACTCATCTTCAGGCAGTAAAGATAATTTTCAAATATCTTCAAGGGACTCAAAATTATGGCTTATGGTATCCTAGAGATACAGATCTTACACTTCATGCTTATACAGATGCAGATTGGGCCGGAAGCATGGATGACAGGAAAAGCACAAGTGGTGGTGCGTTCTTTATGGGTTCCAGACTGGTATCTTGGTTCAGCAAGAAACAGAGTTCAATTGCCTTGTCTACAGCTGAAGCAGAATATGTTGTTGCTGCATCTTGTTGCACCCAACTCCTTTGGATGATGCAGACTTTGCAGGATTTTCAAATCACTTGTACACCACCAATTCCCATCTTATGTGATAACACAAGTGCAATCAGCATCTCAAAGAATCCTGTTATGCATTCGAAAACCAAGCACATACCAATCAAGTACCATTTTCTCCGGGAACAAGTACTTGAACAGAAGGTCAAGTTGGAGTATGTTCCTTCTAAGGAACAAGTTGCTGATATTCTCACCAAACCATTGCCCAGGGACACTTTTGAATACCTCAGGCAAAAGCTGGGGGTTGTTGATGCATCATCTTATTTTTGAACCTTTTCTGATTGATGGTACATGTTCAGGGGGAGCATATAATGCATTGTTGGCATTATGGAGGATGGTCAGAAGGAGGTCTTGGAAATAGCTGCAATATGTCTCTATCTCTTTCATGGTGGATTATGGTTCTTTGTTACAGATCTGGTTCATATTCAGGGGGAGCATGTTCTTAGGGGGAGCATACCCCTTTGCCCTTGATGTCAAAGGGGGAGAATGAAGCTGAAGATTGTGAGGTTGCCATCAAGTCCAAAGGGGGAGATTGTTGGCATTATGTTTCTGGTATGGCTATATGTTACAGATGTTGTACTTGATGGCAACTCCCGTGGCAAGGCTCTCAATATGTTGAAAATTAAGAAGTACGTAGGAAATCAGTTCAGAAGGTGCGTACCCGCAGGTACACCATGCAGGGACCGCGTCCAGATACGCAGGCCAGCCGGTCAGGAGGTGCGTACCCCCAGTGCACACATTTCAAGGCAGAGAAAAGCACACGTGGGGTTTCTTATGTTTTACTCTTGGTATTTAGCTGACGGTATCTGTGTTATTACGGTTTTGGCTCGTGGTATTGTTCCATGATTTTAGGAGGAGCTTGCCTATATAAAGCAAAGGAGATCACTTGGCTAAGTATCTTTTGCAATTGAATATCTTTAGATCTGAAATATTGGGTTATGGTCTTAAAAGCTTGATCTATATGAAAGGGAAGTTGAAGGCGAATCTGTGAAGGGTGATCTCTCGAGCGCATGATCAGATCTGAGCAACTATGCCACTCTGGTGGACTGCCTATTCGGCCCTAATCAGAAGGCCGCAGGTGTTTAACAGAAGAGCTACATGGGTACGCAGTGCAGAAACAGGAGATCTGCGTCGGTACGCAGAGCAGAAACACGAGATCTGTGTCGGTACGCAGAGCAGAAACAAGAGACCTGCGTGGGTACGCAGAGCAGAAGAAGGAGAGCTGCGTGGGTACGCAGAGCGACTAAGGTTCAGGTGCGTACGCATAGTAAAAGTACGCGGCGCGATAGTATTTTTGGGTGCATACCTGCAGTAACAGTACGCGGCACGATAATGTCTCTGGGTGCGTACCTGCAGTAATAATACGCAGCGCGGTTCAAGGAATAGTGCGTGGGCACGCAGTGCGGCAGAAGGATCTCTGCGAGTATACGCAGGAAAGCAGAAGGTGAACTGCGTAGCAACGCAGGCCACAGAAGGGAAAACTGCGTATCTGTCTTAAAATGTTCTGTTGATTGAATTTTTCTGTTGATAAGGTGTTCTGGGTTAGTTCTGTTATTGCTGATCTGATAACTGTAGTGGACTGTAACTTTTATGTACTTGATGCTTTATGAAAAGAAGTAGGGGGTTGTAGCTCCCTTCCAGGAGAGACTGGAAAACGATAGAGAGAGTTGTAGCTCTCTGCAGGTTGCAGCCTGTGTACTGGTAAAGGACTGCACTAGTACAAAACCATTGTAAGAGGAGTTTCTAATTTGAAAGAAGATAGAGACATATTGCAGCAGGTGGTTTTCACCCACATTGGGTTTCCACCTTACATCTTGTGTTCTTTGGTATGACTATCTATTTTCCTTGTTCATGTTCATTATTGTATGGTACTGACATGCAAAGATAATTCAAAGAAAAAATAAGGAAGATTTATTAAAAGAATTTGATAATACTGATTCACCCCCCCCTCTCAGTATTATTTCCAACACTATATTCATCCTCCTTTGTGGTTGCTTGACCAGTTTGCAATCTTCCTTGATGTATATATGATGAGTACATACTGAAGGGTGCACTCCCTTTATCTCCTTATAACTCCAGGTGAAGGCATCTAGATGTTTTCTTAGTAGGTTGCACAATTCCTTCTCCTGGGAAGTAGATAGGGATGGATTGATTTTCAATATTCTTTCTGGGCCAAACTCTATATTTTTGACACGGGAAGAAGTAGGATCAGCAATACAGAGATAGGTTGAGGGTTTTTTTGAGTTTCTCTTACTGTGTCTTCTAATGATGATACACTGGGAGGTCAATTCTGAATCAAATTTTCAATCATATCGTCCTCATCTTACTATTTCTTCCCCATGGAAATTTCTAATGCACAAAGCGGTGCAGAATAAACTTCATCCTAATCTTCATCCTCCAACCAGATAGGTAGATCATGTTCTAGCAAGGGTTGGGAAAGAGGATATAGGATTAACTGCTTGGAAATGTGACCATTCTTTATGGTCATGTTCCCAGCTCGACAACTGATGTAGGCATCAGCTGTAGCCAACCAGGGTCTTCCCAGAATGATAAGAAACCTAGTGAGCTTTGCCTTTGGCTGGAGAACTAGGAAATTAGCAGGGTACTCTCAAGAATCAATGGAGATCATCACATCTTCCACATTCCCCTTAGGGGTCACGGTGGAGAGGTCTGCTAGCTATAGCATTGTTGTGGTCTTCCTCAAGGAGTCCTCGAGGTTAAGTTTGAGCATTGTGTCCTTTGTCATCACATTAATGGCACCTCCTACACCAATCAAGGTATGTAGGATCATTGTGCCATTGATGTGGAAATCAACTACTGGACTTCTAGTGTCCAAATATTTTGGACAGATTACCTGCCCCAACATCAGGTCAGACAGTTGTCCTATGAAATTGATGGTTGTGGAATATCTCTTGCACCTTCCTGGATGCCTAAAACACTTCTCTTTGATCAACCTATTGTAGATAGGCACATCTTTTATGGCTTCGAGAAGTGGTATCTTCACACATAAATGTTTCAATTATCTCAGGAGTTCAGTCTCTTCAGGGGTAGGTTGGAATGTCGCGGATAGTCTCTCAGGAAAGGGTGGATTTGCTTTAGGTTCGATTTCCTCTTTATCTTCATCAAACTCCTTGGGTGGAGGTTGGCTATCTAGGAGGATTTCCCAAATCTTAACTCGGTTTCTTGAATCTCCATAGTATAAGTTGGGCATGATGGTTCCCCACTATACACTTGGTAAGATCTTTTGTTGTTCGGGTTTGGATTTGGCTGGGCAGACATTTGGGGTTGCCTTGGGGGAGCAAAAGGTAATGGTTGTGGTTGGGTAGGTGGTGGAGGTGTAAGAGCAGGAAGAGAGTTGTATTGGGGCCTCCACCCGTGATGAGATGCATTCCACTGAGGCTGTGGTTAAGCATAGGATTGAAATGAATGGAAGGCTAGTTGGGCATGATATTGAGATTTGAAGGACCAAGAAGGATGAGGAGGGGGACCCCAAGAAGGTATGGAGGGAACTTGGTTGGGGTTGTAGTATGCCTGAGATGTCCCTTGCATTCCCTGCTGGTATGGTCTAGGTCCATGTGGCCTTCTTTGGTTTATGTAATAGAGTTGTTTAGTGATTCCCTCGGCCCCTTCATATACAACTTTAAGTCTAAGCAAGGAAGGGCACTTATCTGTAGAATGATTTTCTTCACAGACTGAAAAAACCTCTATAGATTTCAATGGTCATTCATTCCTAGGATGCCTCTTGGTGCATCTAGGGAAAAAATGGCCAAAGCCCTCTTTTCTTCCTCTTGCTTTATTTTGATATGCAAGGTATCCATTTGCATTGCAAGAGTCTACAACATCTCACTATTGAAGTCAACCAGCATGTTTCTAATTTCTCCTTTAATGGATGAGTTGGAGGGAGAGATACTGGCTATGTGTTGGCTCCCCCTACCTTTCTTTCTAGCTACTCTAGAAAGGTTTCTAAAAATAGTCTTTATGTCCTCATAGGATAGTTGGTAGATATCTCCCTCAGCCAGTAGATGGAGGGTCTCTAAAAGGTATTCCAGAATTCCCCTGAGAAGGGCGAACTTCAGAGACTCAGGTTAAGTGTACACCCAACCATTTTGTAATTGAGCTGGAACCTCTCTCCAAAGTCTTCCAAGGACTCATCACTTCCTATGGTCATTCGAAAGATTTCTTCTTTAGTATATTTTGACCTATAATAGTCTCAATACTTGTTGTTAAAGGATTATTTCATATGATACCAAGTTGTGATGCTATTGCCAGGTAATCCTATGAACTAGCATAGTGCTGCATCCTTGAAAGTAGAAGGGAATTGTTTCAACTCTTGCTCATCTTCTGCATAGTCATAACTCTGATAGATTCCAACAAACTCAAACAAGAATATATCACGATCATCTGTAGTCAGACCATGGAAATGAGGTAGGGTGAAAGGGCTTATATTCTTCATTTCAGTGTCCCCATTGCTCTCCCAAATGGGAAAGGTACCCTCTATTCTCTGTCCATTCCCGTAGCATTTCTGTTTTCAGCCATTGGCTCCAATGGAATGTTTCCTTCTTCTTCTTCCTCTATATCTTCTTCAAATATGTCTAGCTATTCACCTAAGGCTTATTCCTAATCATAGCCACTGAAGAAGAGAGAAGGTTAGCTGTGTGAAATAGTGGGGGTGTTGGGCAAAAATTTTCCTGAGTTATCTCTATTCCTATGAGGCATGAAAGGAAATATTTTTGGTTCGTTTTTATTTCTTTTTCCCCACACTGATAGTACCTACAAAACTGAAATTGATTGAACAAAAAAAATTGCAACTAACTGAAATGAACTTCCTGAAATGGAAATTTGTAGAATTGGAAAGGAAAGCAAGGAAATGCAAAACTTGAAAGGAAAAGAAATGACTAGTCTACTTTTGTTGAAATGAACTATTAGCAGAATGTTGCAATAGGAAATAGAAGAAAGCAGTAATCACAGAATACTCTAACACTTCCCCGGAAATGGTGCCAAAAAGTGGTGAGCACCAGTATTGCAACAATAATGCTGCAACTCCTGGGCTACCTACTTTACTCTTATCAACCCGATAGTTTGTAACAAACTTGGAAGCGTCAGTGTTGTATGCACAAGTACTAGTTCTCACAAGGTTTTCACTTGGTCAGCCAGTGCAAGATCCCTAGGAGCTCAAGTCAACTTCTATGGATTCCAGAAGAAGCTCTATATGTGATGAAAGGAAAGAAATATTACTCTACAGATGCTATTCTAATTGCAGAAAGGAGAAACACTAAAATGTAAAGCAAACCTAGTAAACCCTAATTAACCAACTAATTATACTTTTGCAAAAAGCACTATGAAAACCATGAAAGGAATGCCATTACTTACTCAAGGAAGTAAACAACATCTAACTATGCTATTCCTAGAAGTAAAGAACCAAAAAACATGTTTTTGGATTTTTATATGTTTTTATGTGAATTTGACATGCATGTAATTTATTGTGTGAGAGTGTGGCAGTGAATAGGTGGTGTTGAAGGGTGGTTTTTGGACTTGAGAGGATGTAGGATGGTGTCGATAGGTCTTAGGAGGTCTCACGTGGCCTTCTAGAGGCTTTTCCCACACTCGTCCTTCAAAAGAGAGCCTAGAGGAAAATCTACAAGAGGACACACGAAATCTACAAGAGAAAAATAGGGAACTGCAGGAGGCCTACAGGAGGAGGCCGAGAGAAGTTTTCACTATTTTGAGGGTGTGAGAGTGGGTGAAAAATGTGGATGAAGGTTGGAAGGAGGTGTTAGGGTGCCTATGGTCTACCATGAATCACTAGGAGAGAGAAGGATGATTGGATTTGCTCAAGGAGAGAGGAAGAAGTTCTATGGAAAAATGTAGGAAGCTAGGGTAGAATTGAGGTGAGATTTGGGAGACCTATAGGGCATGGATTAGATGGAGGGTGTGATTGTTGATAAGCTAGCCTACTATTGGAATAGATCTGCTACATAGAAGCTAACAGTTACCGAAAGAAATCAAGCAAGTGAAATGAATGAATTTAGGAAAAATAGAGTTTTACATAAAAATGATCTAAACTATGATCTATGAAAGGAAATGTTGAGAGATGTTGTAGGAAAGTAAAGCATGAAAGAAGACTATTGCAAATCAGGAAGTGAGCATGGAATATTAACCTACTAAAAAGCTACAAACAGTAGAAGTCCTATGAATGAGGAAAATCCATGTTTTTGGGGTAGCAAGAGAGTCTTTGCCTCAAATCATGGTCCAGAGGGAGGAAGAGAGGCCATGGCACTATTTCTAGCCCTTTGAATCTTTTCTAGTCACTGCTTAACTTGCTACAAAAAGCAAAAATTGAAGCAAACTACTAAACCATAAAAAACAACCTATTCTTAACCATAAGAGAAACACATCTACCGACAACTAATCTAAAAACTAAATCAAACCATACAAATAAAAGTAAAGAGGAGATTGGCTACTTGGATTGGGCCCTAACCCAAGAGCTTCAGCCCTCTGAGGTAACTCAGTGCTAGCTAAAATAGAATTCCATCTTTATTTTCAAAACAATAGCTAGATTACGTGAAACTGTCACAAAAATGATAAGCTCAAAAATTGAGCAAAGTTTACATAAGAAAAAATCTGACCGTAGTGAGACCCTAGGCCTCTCTACTTATACAAGTGAAGCTACCAATAGCTTCCTTAAAATTAGGGAGGCTTGGCTCCAAAAACTTGAGATAATCATTAGTCATCCTGCACTTGCTCGTACCTTCTAGTGCATGATTCAGCTGTTTGTTCTCCGAGCTGAATGAAGGGGAATTCAAAGTCAGTAGTAATAAATGAGGGGGATTCCCTTCTATAATTCCTCTCGTATATCCACTTCGAGTTATTGCTACCATTTTTCCACTGGATCCTTGACTTTGACTTCGAAATCCATCAATAATCTACATTAAATACATGTTAAACCACATTGCACAATAACTAATTCAATTCACTCTATAAGCATAAATATAATCAGAAAATCATGTAATAAGCTAATAGAATGCTTGATTTGACCAGGTTAGGAGTAAAATGAACCCATATTATTACCCATTTATGAGGCTCATGAGCAACTGATTTCTAAGGAGGTGGATATCAGGAAGACACATGGGACTGCTTGTTGGTGGCCCATGATGCTTGAAGCATGAAAAAACTTGCAGAGCTAGGCTCAGATAAAATAGAAGGTGGGCCATAATAAGCTGAAACTAGTGTGGAATTGTTATAGACTCCATGGGAAACATTGGTAAAGGTAAGTGTGGCCTTATTTCCTAACATCAATGAAATGGTGGTCCGAGGAGAGCTCTAAGACTAAGGGTCATAGTAAGTCAATTTAGTGATAGAGATGATCTTTCCATTATGAGGAAATCACATCTCACGAAATAAAAAGGATGCGACTGCTGACATGGAATACATGTAACTACGACCAAGCAAGATATTATAATCTAAAGGGGCGTTGAGGATGTGGATATAAATCAAGATTGTCTTTCTAACAACGGTGATAAGGAAATTCTGATATAAACCATGGGGATCTGAGGGGTGACAATCCTAAGCACATAGAGTGATAGTGTATGGTGACAAGTTAGGGGAACCAACTTTCTTCCAAACAATAGAGGCCATCACACAAGTGGGGGCCCCTTCGTCGATTGCACACCATTGAACACTGGCATTTTTTATTGAGACTGGTATATGAAAGGAAACATATGAAGGGATGGGGGATGTTCAACTTGATCAACATCCAATATTATCAAACGATCATAAGAGGTATCCACATTTCCTAGAGCATATAGTAGAGATTTATGATCGGATGGGAACATCTAGAGGACTTCCAACATTGATATGGCAGTAAGAGACTGTGCCAAGTCATCTACTATGATATATGTGTTGGCAGATTTAGAAGAAGTAACATTTCAACATAATGGTCCTTTGGTGATATTAGGGTGAACCTCTACGTTAGGCTGAGGGATATGTAAGGTACCATTTGGTGATGAAATGGGCTTAGTTGAACTCTTGGGTTGATAGTCGGTCACTGACATATCATGAGGATTGTCATACCTACGTGACTAAGTTTGGAGGTTGATGTGTTCAAAATTCATCATGAAAATTTGATAATTTCCATTCCCAGGTTGTGAAGGTTGGGAGGCTGGAAGATTCTCAGCAACGTGGGCAACCACATATCATTGATGAGGGAATGGATTGGTAAGCACTGTTGGTTGCGAACAAAAAGGAGAGGGTTGAGAAATGGGATGTCGCCTTCTAAATGCAGTTGTTTGAGATTCCCATGCCTAACACATCTGAGGGAGAAGGGGACATTCATGATTATAATGGCCATAAGTCTCAAAACAAGCGCAAGGTTTATTAGTTCTAAGAGTTGTGTTCTACTTGGGTTATTCGCCATGTTGATGGGTTATGGGATTAGACTGGTCACCCTTATTAATATTAGGTTTTCTACCTTGGTTGCCTTGATTACCCTACGATGGTTGGTTCCCATTACCTTTTGCCTTGTTCCTTATCTTGGGGTTGTGGGGATGATAACACTTTTTTGAGCATACACTTGAATCTATGGAGGTGGTTATTGTTGCGAAATAGGTAGTGGAGGCATGGAAGGTTGAGGTGTTGGTGTTATTGGGGTTGGAGTGCTCGATGGTGCAAAGGGATAATAAGGGTTCACAATAACATTTTGGAAACTAGGATGATAAACAACTAATCCTAGCATAGGTTGATCTGAACAGGAATATGCATAGGATGTGCTAGTACCTTGGTAAGAGTTGAAACCTGAAGGATCAAAAGGGGAATATGTATAATAAGAATTGTCCCCCCTATGGGGTTGACCATAACTCATAGCAGGTTGAGAATATGGTAATAAATTGGGGGGAAAGGGATCCAATGATACCATCGGCAACATGAGATTCCCTTGGCGTAGAAGAGGCACCAAGACGAGATAGATCAGGATGGACACTATCATCATAACTTGTTTGTGCATAAATTAGATCATATTTCAATTCTATCTGCAAAGTTTCTTCCTATGTCTGGGGGGAGAGTGAGGCAAAACCTTTACCTGTGGGGGCCAAAAGATTTTTTAAAACTGATCCATAAAAACATGATCCTCAAAATCAAGGTATTTACAGAGGCTCCTCATTTTTCACCATTCTCGTACATGGTTAGAAAGGTGAATGGTACTTGTACATGGTTAGAAAGGTGAATAGTAGAAGTTTGATAAAAATAAATAAATAGTTTGGTGTCAGTGTCATATCGAAGAGGTAACTGGAAATATGAAATAAATGAGTTGGAAAGAGTAGAAAATGTGGAATGAGACACATGTGCGTGATCAACATACCACTTGGCAACAACTCCAATTAGAGTGTGTTGGAAACAATGAAGATGAATGGAGTCCTTGATGATGGAATTTTATCAACACCACATGTGGAAAGAGTGAACATGATTGGTAGGGTCTTCTTCAGGATTACCTTCAAATTTCAGAATGTATGAGGGATGTTTGGTGGGCATGGGAGGATAATTATGGTCATGGAGAAGGGAATCATTGATGAGCTAGGTTAAGTTAAGAAAGGTCAAACTAGCCATATAGGGAAGAAGAGGTTGATTAGTGGCCATTCCTGAAAAGGTTCTGATATTAACTCCCCGAGGATTACCTTTGGTAGGACCAGTGGTACCACCCTGGTTTCCACCACCCACATTAACTCTTGACATGGTAGTGGTGTGGGGTTGGGAGGATGAAAAATTAGAGGAAGAGCTAGTAGAATTAGAATACGTAGAGTCTGTATGTAGACTCAATGGAGGACTAGGAGGATGGATCCTAACTAAATGAGAATGAGTAAGAGGATGTCTAAAAGAAAACTTGGGGAAAGTACCACAAAGTCTCCATGAAAAATGCTTAGGGGGCGCAATGGTGTCACGACAAAATGATGACACTAAAGGCTAGAAGGTGATGATGAAGGAAGAGAGTAATAAAAAACAAGAAAAAACCTAGTGCAGTGGTGCTAAGTGTAAACTAACTATAATGCTATGCCACTCTAATCCAAGAAAAAATGTCCTATCAAAATAAAATTACCTCTATTCTAAAGGTAGTCTAAATCCTTAAACAATTCTAAGCTCTACTATTTTAGATGTCATTTTGAAAGACTTCTTACTTTACAGGTTCTAACCCCTTCGAGAGAAAGGTAGGGTAGAGGAGCAACTACTTTTCCCATAGCCACCCCTACAAGGTGTTTTCATACGATTGGCCACTAAGGTTACCTTTATCCCAGAGGTGGTGTTCGAGTCTTGGGATTCTTGGTAGTTTATCAGAAATGTGGAACCCTAGACCAACATGTGAGGCTAGCCTCATGGAGAGTTGCGCACACTGAGACCTAAGCCTAACTCCCTCTCAAATCGGTCTCTAGCATGCACCGAGTTTGGACCGTGGGATTTTAAGGATTTTAAGCTCCCTAGAATGTCAAATCTCAATGTCTTAGAGTAAGTGATTAACGGGTGGTTTTGGAATCATATCCCACTTATCCTAAACTTAAATACAAATATTATTTGACACTATTTCCCAAGTTGGCTTAATCTATGTGATGTAAGTTATTATTAACTTGGAGCCTCTCAAGTCTTGGCTTGGTGGCTGGAAGCAAGCTCATGTTTAGTTTAGGTGTGCATGTGTGAAAAATGTGTTAGTGGATAAGCTAATTGAGCCTGTTTTATGATTCCATGTTGAAAATAAAGTGTATAAATTGTAAATAATAGTAAAAATGAATAGTAAAATAACAACAAACTCAAGCACAAAATTCCCCACCTTAAAAGAATCTAAATTATAAGGAAACATTATATAAAACAATGAAATAAAACACACACAATTACTAAAATATATAATCTCTAAAGGGACTATGATCTTAAGGCAAAAATCTATTGAAATGATGCAAAAAGATCAACAAAAAATGGAAAACAAAGTGATGGAAGAATTGCAGAAAGCAAGTTGCGAAAAGAAGGATGCTCATGGGGATCCTAAAGAAGATACACAACAAAATCCTCAAAAGAAAACAAATTTCTATAAAAATGGCATAGAAAGGGCTAGAAATGATGGACTAAATGATGGAAAACAATGGGTGAAATTTCTCCAAACTAGACTCTTCAACTTTGTAAAATTTCTCCTATACTATCAAAGGTTTACTCACGTTAGAGGCTTTCTTCCTTCCTCAAAAATGAGAAAAAAATATAAGAGAGTTTAGGGCTAGGGGTGACTAAGAAAATTTAGAAAAACCCTTCCCCGCACACTAGCAAAACTCTTGGTAAATTCTGAAAATTTTGAAAAATTATGGAAAAGAAGATAAGGCATAGGTTTTGACCTATTAGGTGCATCTGTATGCATAAAAAGGCTTAAAAATTGCATTGGGGAGTGCAATTTTTGGGCCAAAAAAAGGATTAAGTTCCTGACTATTTAACTCAGTAGATTTATTGCAGATTTTGTCATCTCCTGCACGACTGGTACCTGTGAACTGCAAAAAAGAAATGGAAACCCAATAGAAGCAAGAATTTTCTAGTAAATGGTAGACATCTAAAAATAGAAATGAAAAATTGGAGAAAGTAGAAATCATGAAAAATCACTGAAAATCACTAAAATAATAATCACCAAGGTTTTGAATCACTACACCTGTGGAGTTAGCATTTGCTGATGAATAAAGTGCTAAAGGCTCAAGGGAGTCATCATTTGTTAGTTTGAAGTTTTTCTACAAGTGTACGGAAATACCTTCACTTATACTGCTGGTGACATGCAGTCCTAACAAAATATATGGTTTTTGTATTCAAGCTTATGTGATCCATAATGAATTAAACAAAGTCTTTCAGTAGAAATCACATGAGAGAATTTTTTGGCTGACACGTTTCGAACCAACAACTGTGGTTCATCATCATGAACCAATTTGTTGGCCGACGCATTTTGAACCAACAAGTGTGGTTCATCATCGAGACCTTTTTTGGCTGATGCATTTCGAACCAATAAGTGTGGTCCTAATGATGAACCACACTTGTTGGTTCGAAACGTGTCGGCTAAAAAATTCTCTCATGTGATTTCTACCGAAAGACTTTGTTTAAAATATATGGTTGTTAATAATTATTCATATCTGCAATAAAAAGTTCTATAACCTGCAAAAATAAACATGCGAATATGAAGGAACATATAAGAACAAGCAATAATATTTAAAACCCAATGAAATGAAGAGAATTTTATTATGAATAATCATAATTAGAATTCCTACGATGTGTAGAATAGATAGTGACGAGGTGTTTTGTTAAGTCAATCAATGAGGTGAAGGTCACTAGTTCAAAACTCCATGGCAAAAAATCCAGTCATGTTAAGGGCTGGTATGATCTAGGCCATGTGTGATCCCTAGGTGATTTTGATGGCCTAAATGTCCTTGGGTCACGGTTTATCAAGCCCCAGGTCAAGCCTGATGTAATCTCTGACGCACTCAGATCACCTAAAAAAAAAAAAAAAATCATAATTATAACACTTGGTGAGGAGATATTATAGACTTTGGTCTATAGATTCACCTCTGTGGGATGAGTCCTTCTTGACCTTGCACTTCAGCGATATTCAATTCTCTCTCAATGTATGTGTGTAAAGGGAAAAATACATCAATGGGTGCATTAAATCAAGTGAGAGCTCAAACATCATAAGACAATACTCGGGATGATGAGAAAGGTCATAGTGAAGAATGAGGAGAAAATCATCCTATTTGACAACAAAACATTGAGATATATTGATAATCACAAAATAATTAAATATTATTGACTAAATCAAAATATCGTTGTTGTGAATAATTGATTGAGTCCTTTGCTAGGGATTATCGGTTTGTGTTGTTCTGATCACCACCATGAAAATGTGGGGTGGCAGGGGCATGCTTGAAAGTCCTCTCCTATTGGGATGTAGTTTCAAGCAAAGGAAAGGAACTCGAATCTTCATTCTTCATGAAATTTAAGACCTACAATGCTTTGAATTCCTCCAGGAAAACAAGTTTCACCCACTTAGGGGATAGACGTGTGGAGAAAGGTTCAAGCATGCTTACCACCTCAAAGATGAATGATGCAGGGGGCTCTAGACAACCAGGCATATAATAAAATTATTGACATTAGACACTGAAAAGTAACAAGTGAAAACTAAAAGAAAAAAAAATACAAGATCTAGAGGTTCAAGACCCTATTTTTGCTACATAGAGAGACTTCATGTAGGAACATTCCATCATCTACAAAATCATGGGCATCTTGACTTCAAAAGAAGTGCTAAAATGGTGGATTCAGACAAAGTGGCACCCAAAATGAGAAGTACAATTACATCTAGGCTCTAAGGGTTTTCTCACAGTTATTTTTTATCTCATGGAGGACCATGACCACATATTTGAAGGTGACCCATACCTCTTGAACTCGGGAGGGTTATATATGTGGTACTGGACGTAAAAATTCACATAATAAAAGGAGCACTTCACTAGGGTCCCCATATGGGTGAAATTTTATTCACTCCACATAGATTACTGGTCTCCCTCTATGCTGAAAGGAATAGATGACGAATTAGGAGAATATATCAAAATCTCAAAGGGTAAAAAAGAATGGCTACTACGTCTCATATGCCAGAATATGTGTCGATATCGATGTCTTAGGGGCACTCCCAAAAGCCATGAAATTGGCCTTCAGGGACTAGGTATCGATCCAAAATATAGACTATAAGAAAATACCTTTCATATATAAGAAATGTCATGAACACTAGAATATCTCGATAGAATGTCTACAAAATGTCCCTCAACAAACCAATACCCAAGTGAAAAAGAGGATGGATGAAAAAGGCTTCACCAAGGCAACCCCTAGAAGTAGGAATAACAAGAGAAATAAAGGGAAATAGTGTCAGCAACCTCCATCCAACAAAAATAAATTCAAATTCCAGCAAGAGGAATAAGAAGAACAAACTTCAGAAGGAAATGTCAAGGAGGAAGGTGAAATGCTAAATCAAATACCAACACTACAAGATCAAAATTGAGGGGACACACCTAGACAGAGTCACACTGAGAATGGCCAGATCTTAGAAGATGTAGATATGGATATTGGTCCCAAAGAAGACTCGGAAGATGACAAAGTCATAGAGGAAGCTCTCAGAGGAGTTGATATCAGCTCAATATCATAAGTATGGGAAAATAATGGTCTGCTTGTAATAACCAAGGACTACCTCCAGAAAACCAAAGGAGAATACATAATACAAGCAGAACTAAAACAAACCATAGCAAGGAAACACCTGTAGGATGACGCCTACAAATGTATTCTATCAAACCTTACTCTTGATCAGTACAACCCGAAAGGTGCAAGCCTAAAATTAGGACATAAAACCATAAGCCAACTCCTTCGGGAACTAGGTGCAAGATTAATAAATGAGTGTAAGGTAAGATCTCTCACCCTAAGTCATCATCTTTCTCAATTAATTGCATATAATGGAACATTAGAGGCTTAAATGGCCCTGGAGGGAAGAGACTCTTAAAATAATTAGTATTGACTAGAAAGCTAGACTTAGTGCTCCTCGAGGAGAAAAAGATCGCTAAGGAAAACCTACCACCCCTATAAAAGGAATGTTACGAAATCTATAGTTACTTACCCAATGCATCATGTCTGATAATTGGGGGAAAAACATTATGGGGAAGTGCTTGACATATGAACTGACATCCTCAATAGCGACTAGAAGCTCTATCATTACTGTCCTAAAAATAAAAGGAACCACTTAAATTATTTGTGTAACCAATATCTATGGACCTCATAGGGTGGAATAAAGCATCCAAATTTTATCTTGAGTGATGAGAATCCTTGAAAACATATGCCATCTATTCAAAATCATAATAGTGTACTCTAACATGATCCTAAACTTTGCGGAAAATAAAGGAGATCTTGGGAAAATCTATAGGGACATCAAAGCCTTCCAAAAAATCATAGACAAAATGGAACTAGTGGACATGTAGGCTAACAATGCTAGCTAAAACTGGAATAATAGATGAGGAGGAGATAGGCATATCACCTCTAGGCTCAAGATATTCCTCATCTTAGAAGGAATATTCCTGAACTCCTAGGAAACTGAATGAAAAATACTCCCACAAACAAGATCTGATCACTGGTGGGTAGCTCCGAAAATTCACATTTCAATAGCCCCAAAAAACCATCCCTTCAACTTTAAGGATTTTTGGCTAGACCACCCAAATTCTTGAGCAACATGAAAACCTGGTGGGCCAACTCTCCACCTCAGAACATTACCCAAATGTACAAATTCCAACAAGAGCTAAATCATATAGAAAACAAAATCAAAGAATGGAACAAGGATGTCTTGGATAATATTGTTGGCTTAGGGGGTCCTGACCCAGGTTCAGAGTTAGTTGCGCCAACCAAAAAAACCCTACACTACAGACCCTTTTGGAAAAAACCCACGTTAGCACAAGCTGCAGTCTCACTTGAAACAGTATTAGGGGATGCAAGAACCAAGTTTCTACATCCAGAGACTAGTGTGATGCCTTGCAGCGCCTTATAACTGCCTCCATGTAGATCGATAGAATTCTAGGGCTTGTTACTGTAACTATGTTAAATCTCCCTTCAGACCTTTGTGAAGGTCAATGGTGAGTCCTTGCAGATGTTATACAACTGATTTACCTGCTTTCATGCATCAACAAACAACCCTAGATCAAAGTTCATGTAGATCTACTTAATTCATTAGAAAACATAAGAAAAAAGGCCTATAAGTTCACAGAAGTGGCTAAGCATTATTTTCATGCATTAGTAGGACAGATTCAGTAAATTTTTATAACATTCAATCATTATTTCATAAAACATATCATTAATCGGTAGCACATAACATAAACATATGTAATGGAAACACTCAACAATTTTACAAAAAGTTTTCTTTAATGATCTTCAATTCATTGATTATAGACCCTTCTTACCCTTTGCACACAGTTTCATAAGTCTGCACACTCAACTACAAGAGCCTCCCTTTCTCTACCTAAGCATAGGAAGTAGGGCCTTCCGGCCTTAGCCCTTGCTTAGGACAACGAAAACTCTTCAACGTACTCCAAGTTTATAGCTTTTCAAGTACAATACCATGGCCCCCGGCTCATGGGTGAGTCTTCAATACTACCCTAAAACAAGGGACTAAAGCCCCTTTCACTCTATTTATCTACGTGCTCCACATCCACATTTTGCAGAGACTTTATAGATCTTAAGAAATTATTTACAAAAATTGACTAGTTTATTGAATTCTACCCCTATGAATGCCATCCGAAAAGGTTTCCAACACAAAGATCATGACTCACCCCTGAGTCATTCCATTGGTTGTTCAAATTTCTAGTAGAGTTTCTTGAATGCCTTGGTTAATGGCTAAAGCTCCATAGTACTTTTTTTTGTCACTTTGATGACAAATCTTCAAATATTTTCGCCTTAATTGTCGCCTCCCTGCTCCTCTTAACCACTTTCTCTCCATCAAATCATGAATAGTAATGCCAATAGTCATTTTCCTGTTGGGATGCATGACACCCTCCTCCATGATGTAGTGTCCTAAGCACAACTTCAACTGGTGCACCCTCATCAATTTTCACACAACCTGCTTGCAACCTTGTCCTCCACATCAGGTAGTGTAGTTTATAGTCCCACGCGCCATTGCAACTTGCTGGAGCACTAAGACTATCCTATTGCCATGCAGTCATTGCGCAGGATTCCCCATATATAGTTTTAGCCTTCTCCCATTCACTTTTCCTAGAAATGGATCTCCATTCAACTTCGTGAGCTAAACTATGCCACCATTTATAATTTCCTTGACAATATATGGTCCTTATGAATCCATCTGGAATTTACCCGAAAATTTAGTGAACTTACTATCATATAACAACACAAGATCATTTACCTTGAACGTGTGAAGCTTTATATGGTGATCATGCCATGTCTTTCCACGTTCGTTCTTCACTTTTTGGTGGAATCCTGGTAGAAAACGATCTTATTCTAACTCCACTAGGTACGCGAATCATTTGTCCAAGGCCTCGTGATCTGCCATATCCATTAAAGCTGCTATGCATAGACTAGGTACAAAGTATTCCATAGGCATTACTGCTTCAACCCTATAGACTAATCTGAATGGTGTTTGTCTTGTCAGCTTCTTACAAGTTGTCATATAGGCCTATAATACTACATGTATGAACATTTCCTAGTCATTCCACTATGCATTACATACCTTTTTCAACGGGTTCTCCAATATTTGGTTAAAAGCTTCGACTGTCCCATTCACCTTTAGGTGATATGGTGTACTATTATGATGGTAAGCCTAGAATTCATCTGTCAACGTGCTAATTGTTGCATTATGAAAATGTGTTCCCCTATCACTCATTAATACTTTCGGGCATTTGAATCATGTTAAGACATGTTCAAACAAGAATTTTTTTGTCATATCCCCTGTACAATATTTTATTGCCTGTGCTTCCACCCATATGGTTAAATATTTGGTCGCAGTGAAAATGTAGTGTGCAGCCATTTTATATCTAGGTGGTTGAATTGGCCCAATAAAGTCGATCACCAATTTCTCAAATTCTTGTAGAGAGTCCTAAGGATGTAGTGGTAGTTCCTCCCTTCACGATGGTCTGTCAGTCCTTTGACAGGAATCACACACTTTACAATATTCTTTGGAATCCTTGTGCAATGTTGGCCACCATAGTCCTGCGCGCAAATGTTTTTGAGTAGTTTCTTTGCCTACATAATGGTCACCCGTATCTTCCCTATGAGACTCAATAAGAATACTATCATGCTCAAAATTTGGCACATATCTTTATAGGATTTCATCCACCCATATTTTGTACAAATGTCCCACAATAACTGAAAAATTGGCTATGCGAACCACTAATTCTTTCTTCTGCTGATTTGTATATCCTTCATGCACCATTTCTATAGTTATGAAGTGAATAATTTTAGAAAAATGGTCATCAGATACACATACTGCAAAGAGCTGTGGGTCGGGCAACCCTTCCTCCAAATTACTAGGTTCTTCGCTTGTTTCAATTCTCAATAGATGTTCAAGTCCAACATTCAACTTCCCCAGCTTCACAATTACTTCAAAATTGTACTCTTGAAATAATAACAACCACTTGCAAATGTTTACCCCCAACACAAGCTTTTTGATCAGGTATTTTAAGGAAAAATGATCTATACACCTCTTCAAATGTCCACCTAATAAATAGTGCCTGATTTTTTTTAGCGCGTAGACCATGGCCAACCCTTCGAGCTTTGTTGTTGAATAATTTTTCTCAACCTTGGATAATTTCCTACTTGCAAAGGCTATGGGATGGTCTAGTTCTCCTTCACTTGCCTGTGTCAGTAGTGCACCCAGCGCAATGCAAGAAGCATCCACATGCACATGAAACTCCTTTTTCCAAATGGGAAATCCCAAGATTGGTGCAATTACTATCTTTACCTTTAACACGTCTAAGTTGCGCTGACACTCTTCATCCCAGTAGAATGTTGCATCCTTCATTAGCAGTCTTTCCATGGGCACAGTAATTTGAGCATAAGCTTTAAGAATTTTCTATAGTATCCCATGTGTCCCAACATTGTGCACAGCTTCTTAACATTCCTAGGGGCTTCCAAGTTCAAAATCACATAAATCATTGCAGGGTCCACCATCAACCCTTGCTTACAAACTACATGATCCATCAAGATCCCAAAAGGAACAGAAAATATACACTTTTTCAAATTCAACACAATTTGGTGTCTTAGACATGTATCCAACATCAGGCATAGACTTGCTACATGGTGCTTGACCAAGCCAAACACAGTCCAGCCATTGAAGTATACTTCCAAAAGCTTCTGGATGAATTATTTGAATGCTTCTATGACAACACGAGAAAATATTGTGGGTGCATTATTTAAACGAAAAGGCATAACATGTTAATCAAGGTTGTAATTGATGTCAATATGGAATTCTTGGGATGGAAAATATTATTGTGATGCATATTATGATGACGTCCTTACTCATGATCACAAGTCCCTCTTATTTGATAAGGATACCATTAATGAATATGTCAAGCTATACACGATGCCATTATGATGTCAATTCAGTAAGAAGATGTCTTATCCTAGATGCTTGAACTACGCATGAATACACCATAACCTCATGTATCCTTGTTCTTGATGAATAAGCCCTAGAAATCATGATGATGTTCTTACTCTTTATGAAGAAGCCTAGAACCTGAATGATGATATTACCCTTGATATTGAAGGACTATACATGAATGATCATGCTTGATGATTTCATATGTGATGGCACTTAATGAAGGTCTTGATGACATGGACAATGATTGGACACATGACACGAAGGACTTGGAAATCACTTAATGACAAGACATGACATGAAGGAATTGGAAATCTCCTAATGGAAAATTAATAAATACTACACTATGGTTGGTGACATACCACTGCACTATTATTGGATACATGATGCTACACTATCATGATGTCAGTACACTATCATGGTGACTTGGATGAATTACATGATGAAAAATCACTTTGGGACACACTAATAAGCTCTTGTTGTCCTAATCATCAAGCCCTAATGACCTATTGATGTCCTAATCATTTTATGCACTAAAAATTCCAAACATTCATAAAGAAAATTAATTTTTGACATCTTGAAGACATCATTTCTTTATGACTCCTTAACTATCTTTTAGAGGAATCTTTCCTCTTTCTAATGAGCCCTTACTTGCCTCCTAACTCCTAGTAGTCTAAGATAAATTAATTTTCTAAGTTAATATATCTTATTTTTTAAAGCAAGCCAACCTGAACTCAATCTGTCATGTCAGCCTCCCTTGATAAGACATGTCCATTCATCTTAATGTCAAACTCATATAAAAATTAGGTGCAAAATACTCATTTGACCAAGCAATTCCGGTGAAACTTTTAGAGATAAAACGCAGAGGAAGACAGAACAACAAAGAGGCCAAGAAGGATTGTTTTTAGAGCATTATTTGGGATTTTTTAACTAAACATTATCTATTGGAATTGTTGTAAGCTTGAACAACAAACAGTAGAAGACATAACACACCTATGGAGGCTTGTAAGCTCAGAATGTGGTCACTGTTGTAGCTGATTTCAGACTGTAGTTTGTCACTGCTGTAACTGAGCTCAGACTGTGGTCACTGTCGTAGCTGATTTTGGATTGTGGTAAGTGTTGAAGCTTTTTCGGCCTGTGGTGATGTTGTAACAGTCCAGGACAATCTCCTATTCTCATTGGTGCAAACTGCAGGTGTTATTATGTTGAATTGTGGGTGCCCATATTCATCGAACTATACAATGTTATCTTCGTAATAGTATGAATGTTGTGGTGGACCTGTAGAGGCACATTTATCCCTG
Source organism: Pinus tabuliformis (assembly GCA_031772625.1). NCBI lineage: Eukaryota > Viridiplantae > Streptophyta > Pinopsida > Pinales > Pinaceae > Pinus > Pinus tabuliformis. The sequence continues at coordinate 959,089,938 of CM062811.1, forward strand.
AAAGGCTTAGATGACCACCTGTGGAGAGGCTCATATTCTTATGTGTGTGGAAAATTATCTGTGCATAGTATTCTGTGATTGAATGCTTAGATAATCCTATTCATTCTCAGAGTTAACATCTGGAGGACTTTGCATCTTTGGTGAAAATTTGAGGGCAAAATTGTTTGACATAGCTAGAGAAGATTTCAAGTAAACCATTGGGCATCTGTTGAAATATACAGTGCCAAACTTGTGAAGTAGAGACCTAAAGAATACAAATCTTGGGAACTCTCTATGGTTTAATATTGGTGTTTGAAAGATCCTTGAGGCTACCTCCTTAGACCTGAAACATTTGAAGTATGCAGAACTTTCGAAGACATGTGAAGACATGTTGACCTATGAAGACTAGTAAAGGCTTCTTCACTTGTGAAGTGTTCTTGAAGATTTGGATTATACCTTGGAGAATCCTTCATTGTCTTAGAGAATCCTTGGGAAAAGTTATTGAAGGCATCTTATTGAGAAGCTTTCGCTGATTGGAGACCATAATGCATCATTGAAGCCATAATGAGGTAACCTTGGAGATTTTGATTGGGTACCATGAAGGAAAGTGGAGACACCTTCATGTGAAGAGATTAAGGTTGTCATTGATGACATAATGTGGAGACTACTTTGAATATGAAGATTGATAAGGCCTTTTGAAGAAGACATTGGGAGTCGTGAAGTACAACCAAACATACCTTGACAAAGTGAAGCTATAGGGTTGGAGGCCTTGGGGTTTGTGCCTCAGAATTGATGAGGTTGGTGCCTTGAGAAGTCCAAGTTGGTGCTTGACCAATATATGATTGGTGTCCTTGGAGTTGGTGCTCCTAAACTCAAGGTTGGTGCCTTGGATAAGATAGTGTTGGAGCCCTAGAGTATCGAAGTCCTCATGAAACTAGATCAGAGTCTATACCAGAGAAGGGTTGGTTCCCTAGAGGTTGAAGCCTCTAAATGCAAGGTTGGTGCTTTGAGAAGATAGGTATTAGGACCCTACATTATACCTTTTTGCTCACATATTTTGTTATCATTCCACCCTTTGTCAATCCATATTTAAAGTCCATGTCATTAATTTAATCCATTTTCCAAAGGTATATAACATTTCTTCTCGTTATTATATGTTTAATTTGTTTTACATGTAATTTTACATTACTTTCATAATTAACCATTGATCAGAAATATATAGTTACTGAAACAGTCTGAGACCGCAGATTTATCATTGTGGTCTATGTTGCTGAAACATTTAGAACAGTGTGAAAATCGTATTGCTGAAACAGCCCGTGATTTGCATTTTAGATTCAGCAGTAACAAGAAGAGATCACTGAAGGAGCTGTTACACTGGACGCAACAACTACATTCCAAAGTCGGCATTGTCACAACCATTGTAACAACATTTTGTTAATGGAAGAACAATTATCCTATTTTAGCATATCGAGTTAAGAATAGGATTTGTAATGTAATCAAATGTATAATAGATGTCTCCTCTTTAAAAAGAGGAGACATCAGCATTAGAGGGGCTATGGACAGACTAAGGGAAGGTCTAGCTGGAAGTAAAGGAACTTGAATCTTTTGTAATATGATACATTGACAGATGAATAAAATATTGTTCTAAGCATTCCTTCTTAGTTCCTTTTTTTGGGGAATCTTGTGAGAAGGAAAGGGCCCACCTTCATCACAAGATTCACCCATTAATTCTTGTAGTGTGTTAAGTTTTATTTTTCATTCATACCTTGTTAAACTCTGTTTGCTAAAATTACTTATGCATTATTGGAACTCTGTATTTATTGCTGAAGCTCTGTTTTTATTTTATTATCGCATTGTTTTCATAAATTCATTCATAGCTAATCAGTGATTATTTTAATTGGTAATCGGGTTCACAGAGTGACTTTGTGAAGCATAGTAATCAGAAACAAGTGCTAAATATTCCTGCTTGGGGAATAGGGTCCTATTCTCCGTTATAGCACAACTAGTCATTTCCTCTGCAGATTGATTTTTTTTTCCTAGATTGTTCTTTTTATTGTAGTCCAGGATTCTTTTCATAATTGTCTACAATAGAGAGATTGTTCCTGCTGTAACTCAGAGTAGAACTTCAGTTTGTTTAAAGCAAGGTGTGATTATTGTAATTATTACTACAACTTTTCATTTCTTTTGGGTTTGAGAATATACAGTGTGTGATTGCCTTGGAAACAAACAGACTTCACTGGGTTGACAATTCATGTAGCACTTGGTTGTTTAAATTAATAAGCAATTAAAGTGACCAAAATTTTGGCACCATTTCCAGGGAAGGAAATTGTAGATTTCAAAAGCATTGATGTTTTTCTTTCAGGTATGCAGAATGCATGAAAGGACACAGAGCCCCCAAGAAAACTAACCATACAGGTGGCAAGGGCAAAGGAAAAGGAGGGAGAAAGACCTTTATTGATGAGATTATATCAAAAGCTGAAACTTCTCAGAGACTAAGCTCCTGAAAGTCACAACCTCAGCACTCCCTTCAAACAAACTACGAAATAGAGGAAGTTACGAGCCCTGAAATATTTAAGTAGCCAGCAGAAGACATTGAGGAACCAATAGAAGACATTGAGGAACCTGTCGAAGACATTTAGTAACCGGTTGAAGACATTGAGGAGCCAACAAAAAACATAGAAGATAGAGCAAGTGCAGTAGGAGAACAAGAAATGGAAGGGAACAATGAATGATTCTTTGGTGGAGGACAGGTAGGAGAAGGAAAAGATGAGAATTCTCTCTCTACCATGGGATTTCCTATTAGTGATCTTTCTAGAGGAGAAAATCCCATGAAGAATATCCCACTTTCGACCTTACCTAACTTCCATGGTTTATCTTCTGAAGATCCTGATGAATTTCTTTTTGAGTTTGATATATAATGCAGAAGCTATGATTATGTTACTAACACTCAAAAAATGAAGCTATTTCTAGCAACACTAAAAGGAAATGCACTAAGATGGTTCATGAGTCTGAGAGGCCATGTAATCACAACATGGGAACAGATGAAAAAGAAGTTTCTGCTCAAATATCAAGACTACTGCCAGATGAGAGAAAAAAGAGAGGAACTATTTAAGATGGTACAAAAGGAGGATGAAAATTTGGAGGACTTTGTGGAAAGGCTACAATATAATTTGCAGAGATCCAATCATCCCGATGTAAGTAAAGATATTCTTAAAACAATATTATTGAAAGGGGTGAGGGATGATTGTCTAGACATGTTAAATATGCTTGGTAAAGGGGACATATCTAAAGAATCATATGATGAAATTGTTAACCTCTGTAAAAGATGTTCAAGAGGAGCTGTAAGGAATAGATCAAACAAGAGGGATAATACATATTCAAGAGTTCAAAAATCAGCTAGTGGAGGAGCAACAAGAGCTGAAATAGGTAATTTACTTGAGGAATTTAAAACTGAAATGTTAAGTTCTTTTGCTTCACAAATTGATACCTTGCAGGTTAAGAAGAAACAAATAAAAGCAGAAGTTGCTTTGGCTGTCTTTTGTCCCAAATGCAGAGATAAACACCCACTAAGGGAATGCCCTTTGGACAAAGTGCCAATTTGCACCCTTTGTGAGAAGGATCATGAAACACAACAATTCCCTTCTTTACCAAGAATAAAAGCAACATTGCAACCAACTAAAGAAGAATCTGAACCAGTCTATCTATTGACACAGAGAAGGCAATGGCAACGTCAAGGACAAGGTATGAACTCTAATATGCCATTTACGTCTTCTAATCATTGGAACAATTATCCTTATTTTAATCAAGAAAATTACCCTCCCTTCAACTAGATGCAATACCCGCCCTTCAATCAAATGAATTACCCACCGATGCAACAAACAAACCATGCATTTGTGGACCCAGCAATGTGGACTTCTTGGCCTCCACAACAACAATCTTACTTGAACCAATGGAATCCAAACTAGAGGGGTCAACAAATCCCATTTCCTAACCAATTTCCTCAGTTTCAGCAACCACTCCCTCTACCATCAGGTGCTCCACCAAATAATCAAATGATGAGACCCCAGCTACCTATAAAACCAAACCCGAACCCCAATAATAAAGCTGTGCAAGTTATTGATATTCAAAACCATCCTGTTTTCCCTGCGCGGTGTAATGATATTCATTTATGATATGGGAAAATAGTCAAAGCCATTATTGATGATGTTATCTCTTCTGATTCTGATAAAGAATAGATAGAGAAAAATGATTTACGTAAGGAGGTATAGCCACCCTCTAACAAGGGTGCTGAAATAGCAGAGCCACCATTCCCTAAGCTTTTAGCTTTGACTAAAATGCCTGAGCTACCTACTTTCAATATTTTAGGGGAATTACATAATCTTTATGTTAACATTCCACTTTTACAAGCACTAAGAGATGTACCAATTTATGCGAGAACTATGAGAGATATTTGCATTAAGAAACTCGGTAGGAAAGCTAAAGATCCCCTTACAGTTCGTCTTATGGGTGATCTATCTGCCTTAATGTCCAGTAAAGCCCCTCCTGTTAAATATGGTGATCCTAGCCATCCTACTGTTACATTACAAATTGGAAAAACTATCATTCCACGAGTTCTAGTAGATTTAGCTGCTGATATAAATATTATGACTCTTGAAACTTCACAACTGTTACAGCTAAATAATGTAATCAGAGAGACACCAACAATTCTAGAGTGACCGTTATACAATCAAACGAGAAGGAGTTATTGAAGACCTAATCATCTCAGTTGAATCCTGGAATTACCCAGCTGACTTTGTGGTATTATAGACTAAAACAAAGTTGGGGGGACATCCTCTAATTCTGGGAAGGCCCTGGTTGGCCACAGCCGATCCCTTTATCAACTATAGATCTAGTTCAATGACAATTTCTAATGGATGTGAAACCAAGTAGCTTACTTTCTACCCTCATGCCACACCCATGATTAATAATGATAATTCTGTATGGTTGGACTATGATAATGATGCTACTCAACCTATCTTGACTATCGGACAAACTCTAAGCCTTAAAGATACCACTGAGGATGAAGTAATTAATAATTTTATTTGTGAACCCTCCTTGGTCACATCTAAAAAACATAATCAGTTGGCTGCAATTTTGAAATCTGATACCCAGGAAAAGCTTAAATATGAAGATCTACCTCAAACATGAAGTACCATCTCCTCTAAAAGCATAACAATAGAAATCGAACTTGGCAAGACATTGAACATAAACCCCAACTTGATAGATGCTAAAACACAACAACTAATGAAGTTACTTCATGAAAATAAGGAAGCATTCACATGGGACTATAAAGATATGAAGGGAATCTCTCCTGAATTATGTACTCATCGCATCTATATAAAGGAGGGTTGTTGACCAATCTGTCAACCCCAGCAACAAATGAATCCCAATTTGAGGGAAATTGTTAAAGAGGAACTTCAAAAATTGCTTAATGCAGGGTTTATATATCCTATATCTGACAGTGAATGGGTTTCTCCGTTGGTAATAGTCCCTAAGAAAAATGGGAAATGGAGGGTGTGTGCAGATTATAGAGCCTTAAATAAAGCCACTCAAAAGGATCACTTTCCCTTTCCATTCATTGATTAAGTGTTAGATAGTTTGTCAGGGAAGAAACTCTTCTCCTTATTAGATGGTTTTAGTGGGTATAATCAAATCAGAATTGCACCCCAAGACCACGAGAAGACCACTATTACTAGTCGCTGGGAAACTTTTTCCTATAGAGTTCTCCCATTTTCACTATGTAATGCACCATCAATCTTTCAAAGAGCAGTTATAGGAATCTTTTCTGATATGCCTAATGACTCTATGGAGATATTTATGGATGACTTTACCCCTTATGGTGTGTCTTTTGAGGATGCATTACAAAACCTTGAGAAAGTACTTAAACGTTGTGTACAAGCTCACATTTCCTTAAGTACTGAAAAAATGTCATATGATGCTGAATGAAGGAATTGTAATTGTACACTTTATTTCATTTCAAGGAATTCAGGTAGATCCATCCAAAATACAGGTGATTCAGAACCTTCCTATTCCTAGAAAACAAACTGATGTGAGAATTTTTTTAGGACATGTAGGATACTACAGAAGATTTATCAATTTTTTTTCCAAAATAGCTTCTCCCTTGTTTGTGTTACTTATGGAAAATTCTAAATTGAAGTGGACTAATCTTTGACAGGAAGAATTTAATGAACCCAACCATCAATTATCTACAGCTCCTATTTTAAGGGGTCTTGATTGGGCATTTCCCTTCCATATATCCTTTCATGGTTCGGATACTACAATTTGAGTTGTCTTGGGACAAGAGGAAAATGATCTTCCTTATGCTTTCTAATTCATTAGTAAGAATATGGCTCCTGCTGAGCTTAATTACATAGTTACTGAAAAGGAATTTTTAGCAGTCATTTATGCCATTAATAAATTTCGACATTACATTACTGTTTACTCTACTTTTGTCCATACTGACCGCTCGGTCATTAAGTATTTAATAAACGAATTTGTCACAAATGCTCGAGTCACCAGGTGGTTATTGTTATTACAAGAGTTTGATATTACAATTGTAGATCAACCAGGTAAAGAAAATGTAGTTGCTGATTTCCTTTCTTGGTTAAAAGCTGATGATAATGCTCCAGTAGATGATTCCTTTCCTGATGAATATTTATTTGCAGTATCTGCTCACTCACCGTGATATGCAGACATTGCCAATTATGTGGTTGCACGGAAGTTACCATCACACCTATCACATCAAGAGAAAAGAAAGATCATTCAACAAAGTGCTCAGTATAGCTGGATAAGTGGGTGTCTTTTCTACACAGGACTTGATCATGAAATCTGAAGATGCATTAGAGAAGATGAGGTTTATGATATACTGAAAGCTTGTCATGATGGCCCTTATGGAGGGCATTTTGTTGATAAGAGAACGACACATAAAATTCTCAAGATGGGTTATTATTGGCCCTCACTCTTCAAGGATGCAAAGAAATATGTTCGGGCCTGTGACAGCTGTCAAAGAATGGGTCAACCTAATCATAGAGATGAAATTCCATTGAATCCCTAGGTAATAATTGAACCATTTGAAAGATGGGCCTTAGACTTTATAAGGCCAAATAATCCTCCATCGAATCAAAGAGTTTACATATTGGTTTGCACAGATTATATGACTAAATGGGTGGAGGCTAAAGCACTCATTAGAGCTAATGAAGAAGCTGTTTTAGCTTTTCTATTTGAAGAAATCTTTGTTATATTTGGAGTGCCTAGGGAGTTAGTTACAGATGGAGGACCTTCTTTCAATTCTTGTGGTTTTAAAACCACCCTGCAAAAGTATCATATTCATCATAGGGTGACTACGCCATACCACCCCGAAGTCAATGGATAGGTGGAGAGTGCAAACAAAGTTATAGAATCCATCTAACAAAAACAGTGAAGGAAAACAGGAAGAATTGTTCTCAAATTCTCCCTGAAGCACTATGGGCTTACAGAACTACCTGGAGGAAGACTACAAGATTTTCTCCCTATGAATTGGTTTATGGTAAAAGTGTTGTTTTTCCTATGGAATTTGAAACTAAAACCTTAAGAACTGCTTTAGCTATTAACCTTGATTTGACTGATGCACAGACAGCCAGGTTGTAGTAGCTTTAGGAATTAGATGAAAAGAGGTTAGATGCCATTCATCAAACAACTATGATCCAAAAAGAAAGGAAAAAATGGCATGATAAAATCATCAAGCATAAGCAGTTCCAAAAAGGTAATTGGGCTTTATTATATGATTCTCAGTTTGAAAATTTTCAAGGGAAACTACGTACAAGATGGCTGGGACCTTACGAAATAGATATTGTTTTTCCCAATGAAACAGTAAGGCTCCTAACAATTGATGACTCTAGAACACCATTATTAGTCAATGGTCATCAGCTCCATCTGTACTAGCGAGCCATTTCCCAAGAGAATTTTAAGGCCACTTGTATGGAAGATTCACATTATCTCTTTTTGGGGGGAGCCTTCTCCCCTCATTGCATTTAATTTTTAAGATTAGATTAGATTTCTTAACTAATAATCCCTGTCAAGGGCTGGCATGTTACAATTGATTGTTTTGTAGATTCCAAATTTAGGAAAGGCTTATTGGAAAGGAAAATCCCACTACAAGTAGATCTAAGCTTCATCTTGTGAAGCATTGTTCACCTCATTTCATTCCATAGTTCATTTCCCCATCGTCCAGTAAAATTTCCATCATTAATTCCCCTCATTTCTTTTCCCTATCTTTCCCATCACTTTTCAGCAACATTTTTCCCTATTTTTCTCATTGCTAAAATAACACTCTTCAGCAACATTTTTCCCTATTTTTCCCATTCCTGGAATAGTACTCTTCAGCAAAATTTTCCCTATCTTTCCCATTGCTAAAACACCACCACTTACCCATTTTCCCATTGCTGAAACACCACCCTTTACCCATTTTCCCATTGTTGAAACACCATTTCTTTTCAAAAGACATCACCATACAACACTTTCTGTCATGAAAATCATTTCATCCATTATTCTTATGCTAATTCTGTCCTTTCTCTACCTTCTCTTATGATTATACAGACCTTTAATATAATCTCCCTCATGTTTCAAAAGCTTCTTCCGTGACTATTGATGATCTATTATCAATGAGCACTATATTTTTTGAAATATGAATTAAAGGTAAACATGAGGTATGTAAATATTATGTGTAAGTACAATTAAACTATGGTTAAATGAGAAGATTATGTTCATCATTACCATAATCCCCGTACATTTAAAGTCATTATTTCAGCCATAGTTGGGGGGAATATCGAAACTATATGCCATCATTTTACAGCAAGCCACTTACCGTCACTTTTCTTACCCATTACCTCGTCTTATCACCTTGCCTCTTCGCTGTTAATCCATGTTCTCATTCGTACAATTTACTCTGTTCAAAGTGCGGTAACATGGTTTTTGATTGTGAATTTTACCAAAGGTAGTTAACTATGGGAGGACCTGTTGTTTGACACGAGCTCAGCTCGATAGCTTTGCTTGAATTATGTCTAAAGGCGTATCAAATTTTTCAACAAGCAGGATGGATAGGATATTTTCAGAGGTTTCAGGATTCGATTGATCAGGTCCTTGAATTTGCACGAAACCTACAGGAAGATCATTCTACTATCTAGGGAGTTCTAATTCCATTATTAGAGGGTGACACAGCACAGGTTTCAAGTTTGCTGGTCACTGGCACTCGATGGTTTAGTCGCAAGAATATTATTCTGAATGCACAACAAGATTTTCTTCTGCCAGGAGAATAAGTCGAGCCCAAAGGCTGAGGTGTCCAACTTCACTCATTATCGCCTCCGTGGTTGAAGGTTGCTAAATTCATCAAACATTACCTTACTTGTGAGGTCGCTACCAGGTAGTCTATCAACATGATTTTGTCTTATTGAATCATTTGAGACACGGTCGACTGTTAAATATTCCATACTGTTTACTTGGGTGTCTAAAGAATATGTCACATTACTTAGACAGGTAAAATTCCCACTCCTTTCCCTCACCCATCACCGTCTTGTTCAGCTACTGATTCAGAGGGGTTCTTCTTAGCAAAAACCTCATCTAAACAATCCACCCCTAGACCCTAAGCAAGCTACTAAAATTCCTCAAGAAGTTGCTGAAATCCCTCAGCAAGTTGCTCAAAATCCTCAAGAAATCCTTGAAAATCCCCACGAGCAACAACTAGAGAATATCCCTGACCCTCCAGAAATTCCACCAATTGATCCAATTAACCCTCCCACCATATCAACTCCATCCCACAATTTACCAGAAACATCTAATCCTACTGTTCATATCCCTAGTGATGATTCTGAAGATAACCTTTCCCTCCCTATTGTAAAAAGAAAAAGGCAAACTAAGACCGTCTTCCTATCAAAAATACGAACAAGGGCCTCAACCAAAGCAGCTACCATTTCTGATAGCCTTCCCCCTCAGAAGAAAACCCACTAATAAAAGGAAAATTACCACTTTCCCTACCTTTTTACCCCAAAGATGAATGAAGGCATCAACTGAAGTGGCAACTGTTGCCACTATCTTAAATTCTCAACCTATTCATTTAGAACCCCATACCCCACCACAGTCCCAAGTCTCGGAATCTTTACCTGTCCCACCCTCGGGCACTGAAACATAAGAACTAGATGCCCAGGATTTTACAACATCATTTCTTTCAGAACAAGTAGTTGTCACACAAGAACCAGCTACTCATTCAGTAGTTGCTACACAAGAACCAGCTATAGCTGCCACACAAGAACCAGCTATGGCTGTAACACAAGAACCAGCTGCTGATATACAAAATCTAGATGCCTAGGATGTTGCACATCATGTAGCTATTACACAAGAACCAACTACTCATTTAGTAGTTGCCACACAAGAATCATCTACTCACTTAGTAGTCTCCACAGAAGAACTAGCTACTGAGAATGTGAATGTTACACAAAGCCCAGTTAACCTGGCTTCCCTTTTATAGGAAAATGAGTTTCTAAAATCAGAAGTCAAAGCTTATATGCGGGAATTAGTAATGGCAAGGGAATCCTATGACAAAGAGCTTAATTTGTACACTTTAGCCCATGCAGCATCCACGGACGAGAAAAATACAGAGAAAGATTAGTATAAGGAATATATGTGCAGCCAATGCGGTAACATTTATCATCAAGCAGGGTATAAAATAGTTGAAATTCCACTGCCTGGAGCCTCCCCTGCATCCACATCTTCTGCAATCAAAGAGGAATGCCCTACTGTCACACAAGAACCAATAGGGCCTTCAAAAACTTCTGAAGAAGAAGCTAAACCGCAAGTACCTCGGCCTCTTGTAACTGTTAAAGCTGAAGATCCTGCTTTTATTTCTACTCATACCGTACCTCAGCCTACTGTAATTGTTTCTACTCAGACTGAACCTTGGCCTACTGTAACTATTTTTACTTAGACTATACCTCAGCCTACCACTTGGAGTACTGAAAAAGAAATTGAATCTCGGGATAGGCACCAAATAATGGGCAAGTGGGAGAAAGAATATGTTATTTCGTAGGGTAAGATCTTGTAGGGGCATAAGTTACTTTGGCAAAATCATATATATTCAAACTGGGAAGCCTTGGAGCAAGTACTCCAACATTCTTACACCTAGAAGAAAGAGAATAAAGAGCTAAAAAGTAAACTTCTCCTTATGTTTGATTTGGTTTAGAAATTATTAGCTGCCAGGAAACCATCTTCCAATTATTCTCTTTTTCTTGCAGAACACTTAGCATTCTTTCAAATAAAGGCAATTAAAAATGGGATACCTCATGAAGTATTTACACCTGAGTAGTTTGTGGAAACTTTCACAGAATCTTCCACTAGTGATCAGCATTTGCTCTGTGAGTTGTATCTCCACAATGAAGCTATCCCTGAGAATAGGAAGATCAATCTTAACCCTTTGGTTGGTGACGTTTAGATTAGGGTATTTGCCTTCTTCCTTGCTAATCAGATCACATGGCAAATTGTGTTTCTTGCAGCAAAGCATAATGAGAACAACCATCTCCTGTGGATTCATCCAGAGCCACAAAATCCTTCCATTTTTATTTGGGAGTATCGTCAGTTTTTGAAGGAACCAGGGATGGTTGAACACATAAAGAAACTGCAAGCAACAATGCTACAGGACTGCCAACATTTTTTTAAGACTAAGGAAGTTGCTACCTTAAAAGTAAACAACTTATTCTGGCAACAGTCCTCTAAGGAGAGGCAGGAGTATAACCCCTTCAGTCCCCCTAATTTTGAAGCAACAATGTCAAGGGTACCCGCTTATATCAGATGTGTTCAGCAATGTACTGAAAAATGGATAGGATATCATTTTCATTTTCCTCTTCTATGGATGCTAGCACAAGAATAAAAGGCTCATTACAGATTGACTAAAAAGAAAGAAGCAACAACATGGCAGAGGCTACAAAATGTGCACGGGTTGAGAGATCTAACTGACAATACCTTCTATAGTTACTGCTTAAGTAATTTGCACTCTAAGGCCTAGTACCTGAACTCGAATTCAGAGTGAAGTTGCATAAGAACATGCAACCCTTTCAGTTGGGGGGGATGTTAGGACCCTACATTGTACCTTTTTTCTCACATATTTTGCTATCATTCCACCATTTTTGAATCCATATTTAAAGTCCATGTTATTACTTTAATCCATTTTCCAAATGTATATAACATTTCATCTCGTTACTATATGTTTAATTTATTTTACATGTAATTTTACATTACTTTCATAATTAACCATTGATCGGAAATATATAGTTGCTGAAACAGTCTGAGGACTGTAGATTTATCATTGCGGTCTATGTTGCTGAAATAGTTAGAACAGTGCGAAAAGCCCGTTGCTGAAATAGCTCGTGATTTGCATTTCAGATTCGGTAGAACAAGAAGATATCATCGAAGGAGCTATTACACTGGCCTTAACAACTACATTCCAAAGTCGGCATTGTCACAACCATTGTAACAACATTTTGTTAATGGAAGAAGCAATTATCCTATTTTAGCATATCGAGTTAAGAATAGGATTTATAATGTGATAAAATGTATAATATATCTCTCCTCTTTAAAAAGAGGAGACATCAACTTTAGAGGGGCTACGGATAGACTACGGGAAGGTCGAGCTGGAAGTAAAGGAACTTCAAACTTTTGTAATATGATACATTGACAAATGAATAAAATATTGTTCTGAGTATTCCTTCTTAGTTCCTTTTTCTAGGGAATCTTGTGAAAAGGAAAGGGCCCACCTTTATCACAAGATTCACCCATTAATTCCTGTAGTGTGTTAAGTGTTATTTTTAATACATACGTTGTTAAACTCTGTTTGCTGAAATTACTTATGTGTTATTGGAACTCTGTTTTTATTTGATTATCACATTGTTTTCGTAAATTCATTCATAGCTAATCAGTGATCATTTTAATTGGTAATCGGGTTCAAAAAGTGATTTTGTGAAGCATAGTAATCAAAAATAGGTGCTAAATATTTCTGCTAGGGGAATAGGGTCCTATTCTCTATTATAGCACAACTAGCCTTTTCCTCTGCAGATTGATTTCTTTTCCTAGATTGTTCTTTTTAATGTAATCCAATATTCTTTTGATAATTGTCTGAAATAGAGAGATTGTTCCTACTGTAACTCAGAGTAGAACTTCAGATTGTTTAAAGAAAGGTGTGATTAGTGTAATTATTACTACAACGTTTCATTGCCTTTGGGATTGAGCATATATAGTGTACGATTGCCTTTGAAACAAACAGACTTCCTTGGTTTGAAAATTCATGTAGCACTTGGTTGTTTAAATTAATAAGCAATTAAAGTGACCAAAAATAGGGTTAATGCCCTAGAGGTTAGAGCCTCACAAAATTTCAAGTGGTTACTTGGAAACAGGTTGGATCTTGGGAGATTGAAGATTGGTGTCTTCATCTAGGGTTGAAGCCCTATATACATTGTACTTGATTTATTGTGAAAAAGAAATTATTAAAATCATTTATTCTTATTGTTCACTTTGATTTCTAAATATAAATGATCTAATTGGTAAAAATAACAATTGAAAAGAAATATTGATTCATCGCCATCTCAGTATTTATGACATAACATTGTACTGAAAGAAACCCCTCTCCATTGTGAAGGTTGTTTTGCTTCTATCCTCCGGTGCGATCTTGATTTGATGATACCTTGAAAGCCTGTCATTAAATGAATAGGCCTCCTATCCTCCGACATTATCTAATACTTCATCTATAAACAACGTTGGAAATGGATCATGAACATAGGTATCATTAAGCTTCCACAGATCTACACATGTCCTTATTCTGCCCTTTTGTTTCTTCTCTTGGACTACCATCAGGCTCACCTAATAACACTCTTCCACATGTTCTATAATTCCTACCTCGAACATTTTTTCCAACTCATGGAGAACTTTTTCCTTGTACTTTGGATTAAGTTAATAACGCCTTTGTTTCACGGGCTCCACGTCTGGCTTCAATGTGATCCTTATAATGCCCAAATCACCAAGTATGCCCTTTAAATCTGAAAAGTTAGTGGTAAAGAGATCCTAGTATTTGTGAAGTAATTCAACAACATGGTCAACTATAGCGTCATCCCAATAGTCCCCAATCTTTGTGAAATTTTGTTCTTCTTCAGTGCCAATGTTTATTTGTCTTGTTTTTAAAGGTGTGGAGATGTCCTAGTACTCTACTTGTGGTCCTTTTACCTTGTGATTTCCTTCTGTTTCCGAAATATTGATATTTCGCAGGTCTTCTTCCTCCTCTTCAGTGGTCACATTATAACATTCCAATGAGTCATGCAGTTGGGTGCTCCAATCCGGTTGTGTCCATTCCATAGGTTCCTTCACGTTTTTGAAGATAACTGCTTTAACTTCTTCAAGCACTTCAACAATGTTTGAAAATTTATGCTTGAAGCTAAAAGTTAACAAGAATCTCTCCTTTAATACATCCCATTCCGCCGTGTCATGGCAGAGCTCTATTTCAAGGTACTAGTTCATGGGGATTGTATCCAAGGTATGACAAAATATATGTACCCACTCTAGCTAGACTACAATTGTCCTAGACTACAATATCCCTCATTTGCTAGACTACAATTGTCCCAGCAATGGAACCATTTGTTGGCTTAAGGGGTCCTAACCCCAGTTCAAAGTTATCTACGCCAATGAACAAAGCATTACGCTATTGACTCTTTCGGCACCAACCCATATTAGTGCAGGCTAAAATCTCACCCAAAGTAGTAATGGGGGATGCAAGAACCAAGTTTTTGCATCCAGAGACTAGTGTGATGCCTTCTAGCACCTTAGAGCTACCTCCGTGCAAATCGATATACTTCTAGGGCTCGTTACTATACCTAAGTTAAAGGTGCTTTTAGACCTTCATGAAGGTCCATGTTCACTCCTTGCGGACATTAGACAGTCGATTTACCTACTTTCGTGCATCAACAAGCAAACCTAGATTGTAGTTCATGTAGATCTAGTTAATTCATTCGAAAACATAAGATAAATGGTCTGTAACTTCACGGAAGTGGCTAAGAATTCTTTTCATACATTATTAGGACAAATCAAATAAATTTATGTAGCATTCAATCATTCTTTCATAAAACATATCATTGTTTTGCAACATATAAGATAAATAGATACAATGGAAACACTCAGCAATTCTTCAAAATGTTGTCTTTATTGATCTTCAATTCACTAATTACATACCCATCTTACCCTGCACACACATCTCCAGGGTTCTATGTACTCAACTGCAGACTGTACACAGGCCTCCTGCACACTCATCTGTAGGATCTGCCTCCCTTTCACTACCTAAGCGCAAGAAGGAGAGCCTTCTTACCTTAGCCCTTGCTCAAGACAACAAAAGCTCTTCAATATACTCTAATCTCTAGTTAAATTTATCTCTAATACTCACTAAGAATCATTATTTATAGATTTTCTAATACAATACCATGAACCTCGGCTCATGGGTGATTCTTCCAAACTAATTGAAAACAAGGGGCTAAAGCCCTTTTGACTCTATCTATCTGCACGCTCTGCATCCATATTTTGTGGAGACTTTACAATTCTTACAAAATTCTTTACAGAAATTGACTACTTTATTCAATTCTACACCTGGGGACCTCATCCCAACAGAAATATATATAAAAAAGGAACTGGAACAACACATGGAGGATCTCCCACAAAGTATCATCCAATAGGTTATCACAAATCAAATGAAGGAGGAGGAAATATATCTTCAAAAAATGTTGGAGGAAAGAGCCTAGGAGTAAAAACATTTGGTATCAAAAATAAAGGTTTCAATGGCTCAAATGTGGTGAACAGAATTCCACTTTACTCTACCACTCTATTATCCAACATAACAGAACTAACATAATTCTAATCCTAAGAACTATGTATATTATGACAGTTAATGCCCATAAGGATATATCAGAGGAACTGAACAACTTCTACGAGAAGCTCATAGAGGATCCCAACATGGACATGACCTATGCCATCAAAGAAATTACCAGTAGTAACATAGAAACACGATGCTCCTCAGAGAGGTATCCATGCAAGAAGTGGAGGAAGCAGTGATGGCCATGCTCTCGGGTAAAGATCTCGAACCTCATTCTTTTATCATTTAATTCTTTAAAAGTTGTTGGTCCTTTATCAAATAATAAGTTCATGCCATGATGGAGGACTATCGAATCCATAAAATAATCCTTGGGGCTTTGAATTCCATGTTCTTGAATTTAATTCCCAGGGAGGAAGGGGATAATTCTCCAGAGTGATTCTGACCAATAGCCATTTGTAATGTAAGCTACAAGATCATCTTAAATGTGTTAGCACACAGGCTTAAATATTTTTTACCCTTTATAATCTTGACCAAGCAAGTGGGGTATGTGGAAGGAAGATAGATTCTCGACAATATTATCCTCTCTCATGAAACTATTGACTTGCTCCTAACCCTCAAAAGGCCCAGAATGATGATGCAATTGGATATGTGAAATGCCTTCGACAAGATTAGATGGGAATATATGTGTGATGTCCTCAAAACCTTTGGATTCCACCAAGATTGCATTGAGTGGATAATCAGTTTGGTCTTTGGCTCTTTCTTCTCTATATTTGTCAATGGATAGCCCACCAAGCCCCTTACCCCCTCAAGGCGCATCAGGCAGGGAGACCCTTTGTCACCCTTCCACTCTTTCATCATGTCCAAGGGATTAGGGAGATCTATCCAAGCTTAGAGCACTAATAACAACCTCACTAGTCTTAAGATTCATGACTCTACCCTAGCTTCCACTCATCATTAATTCATCAATTACACGTTATTGATGGGTATACCAACAACTGATCAATTATTTGCCTTCCAATGTATACTTAACGTTTTGTCTAAAGCATATGGAACCTCAATTAACCTCGAAAAATAAAAAAGCTTCTTCTTCAACACCCCCTTGACCATTCAAATAAATATCACTAGAATCTTTATATTTCAGATATTATCATTCCATTAAGATACCTGGGGTTTCCCCTCTGGTAAATCCTATAGAAAATGAAATTGAAAGGACCTACTCAACATATTGGGCAAGAAAATTTCTATCTAGACCTCTCAATCCCTCAACTAAGCTAGAAGGCTTGTCCTAGTCAAATTTTTCCTTCAAGACATGCCTCTCTATCTATTCTTAGCTTTAGTTATGCAAAAATTAGTCACAAATTCGATTTGAAACATCCAAAGAAGCTTCCTCTAGAGAGGCTCAAACATGAAGCAGAATTGGGCCCTAGTGGGGTGGGATCAACTATGAAAACCAAAGAACATAGGTTGGATCAACCTCAAAGATGCAAAAATTTCAAGAAATGCCCTGGCCGCCAAATACTAGTGGAAGTGGTTGGAAAACCCATGCATTCCTTGGGTCTAGCTCTAGCAAGTGAAATATGCTCCTAATCACTCCAACAAGGATGTCATCATGCTCTCAAATCAGACCCATGGCTCGGCAATATGGAAAAAAAATATTATTCAGGAACACAACTTTTGAGAGATTGGTAATCAAGAAAATTCCATCTTCTTGGAAGATGCTTGGAAACAACAACCAATCCTTGGCATTGAACAACATGGATCCCTTCTAAGAACCATGCAAGGAAAGTTGAAAATTCATGTTTCCCATTATTGGAATCCTATCACTACTACAGCTCAATGGAGAGAATGGTTGGGTATATAGTAGTGGTCTCCCTTACTGCGACATCTAGATTAGAATTTCTTTTATCAACTTCTATAGGAGTGGTGAATTTAGTTAGAACAAGGGGAAGACAAGTTGCGATGGGGAAAAACTTCGTTGGGCTCTTCAATCTCAAGGAGGTTTATGGAACTCGATGTGATGGAGCATGGTTCATCTATTGCAAAAGAACAGTGCTTCAGTTCTCTGATTGTCAAGGGAGATGCAATGCTAACAACTTTGGCTACCTATAAACTCCAACAGGGCCCCATGGTCAGCAAGGTAATGGACTACTAGGGATTGAACAAAACTATTCATCATATTGAACAACAAATCAGGGACCTTAGTGGGATCCACTTTTAGGTGGAAAAAAGGAAGATGAATCAAGCAACAGATAAGCCTGGCATTGAAGGCACAACTCATGATGAAAGGTTGTAATCCCTTGCATGGAGGGAGTTGGTGGAAGGCACCCTCAATTGTGAGTGTTAGGCAATAATTGCTAAGGACAATGAAGGAAACAACAATAATTGTTTTGTCAGAGGACAACATATCTTTGAGGCTCTAATGGTACATTCTCCCTAGCTTGCTACCATAAACCTCGCCTCTTGCCTCAAATCCAATTATTCATCCATGGGACTGGGGATCTTGATCATTTTTTTGGTTGGAGACTGCAACCCTCCCCACTCGAGCACTAGTAAAATCTCTTGTACTGCTACAGATGCTAAGTACACAACTCTATCTAGAATTAATGGTTTAATTATCACCACCTTCCTCGTTGACCTCCTCATCTCTCAACTCCTCGATGAACAATCCAAGCTTGTTGATCTCACTCATCATTCCCATCGCCCTAGGGACCCCTTTGACAATCCATTTTTTCCTCTAGTTTGTGTCCACTGCCTAGCTCCACCTACAAGACCACTCTCACCTTGCTCACCAGTATGACACCTCTCCTAAGCAATTCTCCCTCCACCATCCATCGCAAGGGTAGGAATAGGGAAAGTTTGAATCAAGCCATCATGCAACTGAGAACAAGAGCTAAGGTAGAAGCCATACATGTTTCCCTTAATTAAAATGGCATTGTCCCCGAAGAGGCTCAAGGCCGCATCTCATAGATGGAGAATCAAGCTAGAGTTATTTGACGTAGAACTAACATTGAGGATATAGATGCTTAATTTGAATGGATTCTCGACCTGGGGTTCACTAGGGTAAGGGAAAATATATACAGTCACACCATCGAGCTCTCTTTGAAATTAAAAACAATTATGGGCTTGGTGCTATAGGAAAACTATCAGTCAAACAAAAACCTAGAGGATAAGTTGGACATGCTTAATGAAAATTTTACAGTGTACATGGACATGGTATACCACAGGTGCTTCATCACCAAGGACTTCACATACTGCACCCTTCTTAAAATAACGATGACGATGATGCAGGATGGAGGTAAAAGCACCAATAAGCGAAGCAACATCAATTTACTCCTCCTCAGGGTCAGTCGCAACCCTTAAATAACATCTCACATAATCCATTTTTATGTCAGGGCATGGTCCAACAACAAGATGCACCATCTATATCTAAATATATGAATCCATATTATCAAAATTTTTTTATGTAATTGAAGAAGGTTTCACTAGAAATCTAAAATTGGAATTATGGACCATCTCCCCCTCCTTCGAAAAATGAGCCTCCAGTCCCACAAACAAATGTCTCACTGCAAATCCCACACTTGGATCCCATAGTGTGAATTCCTAGAATTCTCATTTATAAAACTATGCATAACCCTTGTGTTAGGGCTACTTAGCAATATAGCATCGTCAATGACTTGGCACTGTCACCTGTAGCCATGTCTTCTCTTAAGGTTCTCCAGTCATGCCATACTTCAAGCAAAGAATTATTAAACACTTGAGGTATTATTGACCTCAAAAATTCATGCTTGATGACATTCAATATGGATAATTTTTTACCATGACTACCATCAATCCTTGCTTTCTAGATTTCGGTTACCATCTACAACCTTATCATCCATTGTTGCATTATAGATGAATGTGCTTCTACATGTACCATGTCAATGCATGTTTGGAAGAAGTTAGGTTCTCCTGAAATTAACTCCTTCAATATTCCATTACGAGCATATGATGGAAGACCATTTAAAGCAAATGAGCTATACTAGAGTGTGCTCGTTGAACTACCTCTAAGGAAGAAAGTCCTAGTATACATCGAGGTAATTGATGCC
Organism: Pinus tabuliformis; assembly: GCA_031772625.1. Lineage (NCBI taxonomy): Eukaryota > Viridiplantae > Streptophyta > Pinopsida > Pinales > Pinaceae > Pinus > Pinus tabuliformis. The sequence continues at coordinate 959,109,906 of CM062811.1, forward strand.
CCTTTAGGTTATAATATATTACTAGGAAAACATTTAATGTACACTATGAATGCGGTTTCTTTTTTAGTATTTCACGTCATGATCATTCCCCTAGATGAATATGTTGTCACTATTGCCAACTCACTTACTATGAGCATCGTTCCTATATCAGTGCCGATAATACTCTTCCCATATCTAGGAAACTCTCGACTACTTTTCCTAAACAATATGGTGGACGTAAAATTTTAAAATAGTTTTCTTTACTTGAGTCTATTAGGATGATCCTCATTGTATATCATCAAACCCTCATCAATATATATGTATGATATTGACATCAAATCATCCCAGAAACACCAAAGAGAATTCCCCCATTTCATAATCCTTTTTTATTATTCCCACTTCTATAGGAAGTCCTTTCTCACACACAATAGAGTTTCATTAAAACAATGAAGTGACTCCCTTAGCCATAAAATATCCTATGATGTTACCCACTTACATGAGTTGTCCTTCTCACATTGATGAGGTTCCCTCGACCTCAAAGCCTTCTCCAACCATTTTACCCCCCATAACATTTCATTAAAGCAAGACTAGTGGTCCTCCTATCCTTCAAGTTCCCTTTCTACATCCCATATGAGGTAGAGAAGAACACCCTATAATGGGATACTCTTACACTGCTAAATTTTTATCTTAGAATTGCAGTATGGTATGTGTCATCACCATAAAGCCCTCCAAAACCATACATACATATGGTTCTTATTCTTAACTATACCAAACCGCCACCATCAACTTTGTAACCTTCGAGCACTTCACCTCTTGAACGTCCTTCCCCAACTCCCATGACCACTAGATGAAGGAATTGATGGAAGGCTTCCTAAAACTAGGAACCACTTCCAAATAATAGAAGTATACAAAATCATTTTGACCATCTATCAATAGTTCTCGTTCGTGTGTCATTTTTGGTGTTAAGGAACACAACACAAATATCTATCTTGAGATACCTGTAATACACAAGACTATTAACTTACCTCCTATTCCATCTATTCCTTGCCCACAAGGATATCCACAAATTCCTAGGTTGCATACAACTCATCCATGTTCCATCTGTGTTGTGTATGGTCACTACACTCATCATTGTCTAGATTTATTGAGGTATCTTAACACTTTCCTTTCTCTCACTCAACCAAAAACATCCCTTCCATGATGCTATAATCATTATACAAGAAATTAATCGTTTTAACCAAATTTCTTATATTTCTTTCATCTTAGAAGATCAGATTTCGTGGAGTGAAGGCCATTCCTCCTCCAATGTCCCTCCTTTAACTACTCCACTTCTTCCATCACCATCACTACCTTAATCCTCAACATCGACCTAGTTCCCCTCTCATACTATAGGAACCATGGTTGTGTCTTGTAGTAGTGGACCATCATGATCTTATATCAACCAAAAGCAGCCAACCATAGGTTCTCCCTAGGTACAAACACTATGTCCTCCTTTGTGTTTTCTCCCACCTTGTTCTAGATGCCATCAGAATGGGCATACATAAGAACAATGTCTTCCAGAACACACCATAACCTTTTTCCCCACTCATATTATTCACAGGTTCCACAAGGAAGACCTCCACTTTCATGCCCCCCATGATGAAAACAATGTACTTCATGTCCCCCACAAGGTCATATAGCTATAGTACGTAATCAAAGAAACCACCAAAAATCGCCTTCACCAACTATAAACCCTTGCAAAAAAAAATTCCATATCTATGAACTCCTACACCATCCCATGTTTCTTGATGAACCTCCATGCCAACTGATTCATGAACTCCTAGTTCATACCTATTTTCATCTTGGAAGAATGCAAAAGCTTCACTTCTATATCAATGAGCTTGACGAAGATGAAGCCCCCACCCCCCATGATCCTTTTTTTGTCTCTTTCAATGGATCATAAGAGATATACTACTTTGAGCACCTTACTCTCTTGGCTAAGGATGACTCTCCCCCTCATTTAGCAGACCATGTTGGGGGAAAAGAAAGTACTTCCTAGTCATCTCTACTAAATCAAATCTCAAGAACCTTCTAAACTTGACTATGGAAAGGTTACCATGGAAAATTTTTATTCGTTATATTAAAGTTATGATTATGATCACTCTATATTTTTATTATCAAGTGTTGATTTTTCATCATTGTTATTAGGGGAATGGTCGTCCCTAAACCCACTTTTGAAATACCTCCACCCTCAATCATCTTCGGATATGATGAAGATATTTCAGATGACCTCATTGCACCTAAATATCCTTGGGATGACATGCATCATTGTTCCATATTTTTACCCAACCTATAAATCACCCCCACTAACACATCCATAGGTCAATTTTTAGTGGAAAATAAGGATTTTCTTCCACATGGCCATGTGGACTACATTAAAATTATGATGCCTACTCTTGACACCTTTGAAGAGGGAAATTTGATTCACATATCCCCTACTACTCAATTCAATATTTCACAAACATGTTGTGTCATGAAAAACATTATCCTTGGAGCATGTTTCTCCCTCTAAGGGGTGAGCACTTACAAAGAACTCTTCCAAGGATTTGTTGACATTTTTTCTTCGAAGAATTCATACATGTCAAGACTTGACCCCTCCATGGCCGAGCATCACATTGATATTTTTCCAAATGATAAACCCCTACACCAAAATCAATGAGCCATTGACCACAGAAAAGAATCAACCTCTAAATTTAAGTTCAAGAATCTACATTTATCCTCTTTTCTTTACCCTATTGAGTAAACTTCATGGGTTTCTAACCCTATACCCATCAATAGAAAACAAGGTACTATACACGTATTCGTTTCCTTTTGGGATATCAATGCATATTTCCCCTAAGATAATCACTCCACACCATTCATCATCCAAATCATTGATATGTGTGCAAGTCATGATGTCCTCTCCCTCATAGATTGCTTCTTTGAATACAATTAAATTCATATATGTCCCGAGCAAAAAAATAAAACAACCTTTACCATGCATTGCAACACCTTTTCCTATTGTGTTATTCCATCTAGCCTCAAAAATGTTAACACTACTTTTCAACGTGATTTGTCTTATATATTTCACAATTTGGCCCATATCATCATTGCATTCCTTAAAGATCTTAACACTTTCTACAAGAATCACTAGACCCATATCAAAGATCTTTCGACTATCATATTCTGGTGCGACCAAGATAATACCCATTTCAATCCCCATAATGCATATTTTGTGCTCCTATTTATGCTTTCCTAGGATTTAGTGTTTCTTAAAATGATACTCAGGTGGACCCCTTGAAATTTCAAGCCATTCTTGAATACTTTCGCGTCAAACACGGATGTAGTTACAAAGCCTCCAAGGTAAAGACAATTTCATTTAACAATTAATCCCATATTATGTAATTCAAACCCATTTATTTATTTGTCCCTTGCACCAAAACATCCCCTTATGTTGGGATGATACTACCCAACAATATTTTGATTCACTAAAGCAAGCCCTTGCTATCTCCCCCTTAATATCTCGTACTGATTTTCACCACGATTTAATTTTTATGTGTTTCCTTCTAATTGGGCCATCATGAGTGTTTTAATTCATGAGAATGATGCCAAAATGGAGCATTTTATCTACTATATTAGTAGAACCTTATCCATACTAGAACTATGATATTTCCATGATGAAAACATTTCCATGTCTATTGAATATCTATCCAAAATTCACCAATATATCCTTTTAAACACCACAAAAGTAGTTTCTAATTCGAATCCTATGCAATACCTCTTAGGATGAGGAATCCTTAATGGCATGTTCAACCAATGGATTTTTATCCTCAAAGAATATGATTTATAGTTTACAACCCCCAAGAGTAAGAAGGGTCTAACTATTGCTAAGCTTATCACTACATTGTCTACTAGCAGTATGCTACCTCCATTGAATGACCACTTTCCTCGTCAATAGCCTTTTCATATATTATCCAACGTTCCATGATACGGGGATATTTCAAAATACCTGTTGGGCGCGGGATCGCCTAAGGGAATTTTTGGGGCTTAGAGCCCAAATTTTGGTCATTTTTGTAATTCCAATGTAAAGACTCTACATTATGTGGGCGTAGAGCACGTAGTTTGTAAAAGAGTCATAGGTTGTCTGCCCCTAATTTTGTTATCGTAATGTTGGGTATAGAGATCTACCCATGGTCTGCGGACCATGGAATTGTATAAATAGAGCCAGGCTCTAAGTAGTTAAGAGATCACATAATATCTAAGGAAGAATGATGTATGCAAGATAGATCTGAAGTGTAAAGTCTAGTTTGGGTCCTAGAGTAGGAAGAGGCTCTACAATTGAGTGCGCAGAGGCCTAGTAGTCTACAGCTAAGTGTGCAGGACGAGTCGAGTATGTAAAAATTGGAAGTATTAATAAAGAGAAGATTCATATCATTTCTACATATTTATTTCTTGTTTTATGCATATGTTATATTGGGTATAAATTTCACTTCTAATGCTTATATGATGCACGAATGTATATAACTATGATGATTAAGTAAACAAAAGATATAATATCCATTTATGAAAAGTTAACTAAGATCTGTTAAGAAGATAAGTAAGACACATAGCATAGTTCAGGAAATAGAACAGATCTCTGCCCTAGAAACACGAAAGGACTTTAGCCCCTGGTTAGGGTTGCGCGAAGGATGATTGTGACACTTCATGAGGGTACTAAAGGTTGGAATAGTGCATGAAACAACCTGCGTGAAGGCAGGTCTAGTTGGACAAAATTGAGATCACAGACATCTCAAGGGTGCGAAAACTTGGTTACAACATCCTACCATACTACTTCGGGTGAGACTTTAGTCCGCACTCTGTGGGCTTATGCCAAAAGGGCCAGTAGTGTAGGGATTTGCTCGGCTAAATAAATTTGAACTCAGGTCAGGCCCCTATAAGCCAACAAATGGTTCCATTGCCGGGACCGAAATCTTCATAGAGATTTCTAATGTCGTATCATTAGAATCCAAATAAGAAAGAAATTGAAGGCTGGCTGGACAGGAAAATTCACGAGTTCGCGGTGCAGGAGAACAAAAACCTACGACTATCAAAACAAGAGTGGCTAGATAGCTACCTATACACAAATATCGGTGAAATATTTTTTGCGTCCTTCCCTATTGAGCTATACGAGTGGATCACGAAACTAGCAGATAGCCAAGGGAGGAGGAAACTTGACGGTCCTATTGTGTGGACCCCAAAACTAGTGTGAAGGTTGGAAGAATTGGAGGATAAGATTGCACGCACCATCGACCATGGGCTCGATCGGATTATAGGAGGATTTATTACTGAGTTTGCGGTTGACACATCAGTTAGCTATAATGGGGCAGACGACGTTTTCTCAAAGGGTTGCAAGCTAAGTACGTTAAGTCTTTTAATACTTAGATTAAAATGATACTGTGTGAAAATAAGGTTATGTAGTTACCTTGATGTTCGGGGCTACGCGAAGTAAAAAACCTTATAGAAATGAAGGAAATAAGGGACCAGAAAGTAGCCCCTTGATTTCACCTCCACGAGGGGACGAGGAAGAGCACGTGAAGGTCTCACCGTGAGGTACCATCAATTTGATAATTAATAGAATTCCGTGAATACCACCTCCACCTACATCACCGCTGGCTTCATCTCCATCACCTCCAAATTCACCCATACTAACTCCACCACTACCGCAATTCAATATGGTAAACACAGTGAAGTTTCCTATGTTCAAAGGTTTTGGAAATGAGGATCCGGAGCAATTCTAGTTCATTGTAAAGGTAGTATGGGAAGCACATGGAGTTATAGATGACCATACAAATAAGGCAACACTGGTTAGCACCCTGCAGGATTACACGCTGACCTAATATATTAAGTACTCCAACGATAATCCAAATGCAGGAGTTGCGGATATCCAAACCACGCTACATAATGAATTTAGCAGGCTGAAATCTAAAGTGCCATCAATCATGGGATTTAAAGAGATCATGATGCTACCAGGTGAGACTTCTTAGGAGCTAAATCAGAGGCTAAAATGTACGATTCGTGAAGCTAATATGAATCTGACAGATGGACCACATCTTGAGTGGTTTGTAGCTTCGCTACATCCACATTTAAGGAGTGCGTTATCGCAACAGAAGATAACAACTCAGGCAGAGGCCTTGGAGATTGCAATGAAGCTTAATGAGGCCTCAATGCAAGATCCTAACATAGGAGTTCAGCAAATCCACATGAAGCTGAAGAATCTATTCCTTGAGCTGTAGAGTATGAAACAAGAGAGGATATCTCAACCAAAAGTGTGCGAAAGAGGTATCGTGTGTGAAATGGAAGGGTCAGAGTCATGACAAGGACCACTGCCTAGTTTTTACAAATTTCCTCATAGGAGGAGGAGTAATGCCTTTAAGGTCGGAAGCTCAAGCAGGGCCTAGCACAACGCCTACTTTGTGGTACATGATCTGTCAAATAGTAGGAAGACATGACATGGACAATTTTCACTTGTTACTGAAGTATACATAAAATTCGCAATAGTTGTTCTGCAACTTTTGTAGCTTAGTGGGACAAGATGAGTGCACTTGTAGAAGTTATGAGTTGATGATGGATAGAACTCCCACCTACAGAGTTCAGACTGAAAAGCATCCCCTTGACCATAATGCAGTAATGGCACAAACAGGATTTTAGGGGTGCAGATGAGGCTGAGGCAGAGGAGGACTTGGAAGAGGTCACAGACATTTGATTTTCTACAATTGCGGAGGGCTAGGACATTATGCATGTGACTACACGAATCCAATCTGCCCATCACGTTTGTATTGCATGATGTTTGATCATGAGATGGAAGATTGTCTTACGCTAATAGCTAGGATACGTGACAAAGGAGTGTTATTGCCTCCCCCGACTCAAAACCATTAGATGATGAGTTTTGACCCACGTGAGGAAGATCCAATTGTGAACGTTGTGCTCCAAAGTGGAACCACGATGGGAGATGACAAAGGAAAACAACTAGAATATGGTACTTGGGTTCACAAAGCTCTAGCGAAAGAAGTATAGTTTCATTTGTAGCACACTTGGGAAACCTTCATGGAAGTTAAGAAGATCTTCGCTGATGCCTCCACCTCAAGAAGCAAAGATAGACTAGAGTTGGAAATGGACCCGTCTATGCTTACAATGTTCCTGGAAACCTGTATGAAGTTACTATATGAGAGTAAGGCTATGAAATGGTTACAATAACTCATCAATAGTTACGCTGGGATCACGTCAGGAGAATCACGCGTAGTCCACAAGATTGGAAACCATAAGACAAGAACGGGTTGAGAAATGAGGGTAACTATACAGATTAGAGAATATGAGATGGATCAAGTCATTCTAGATTTGGGATTAGATGCAAATGTTTTGCCAAAATAAACAGAGGAGTGAATGGGGAGACCTATGCTATAGTGGTCTCCAATTTAGCTAAGGATGGTGAACGAGAAAAAAATAATACCCATCGGGCAGTTGCGGGGAATAACTGTGGATATTGAGCGAGCGACTGTGGTAGAGGATTTCGAAGTGATAGAGATTGTTGATGATAGAAGTCCCTATCCTACTCTCTTAGTAATTGATTGGGTCATTGATATGAATGGGGTAATTAATGTGATGAAGCACAAAATGGTCTTTGAGAATAAATCACTGCACGTATTTGTACCCCTCGACCCTATTGAAGGATCATGCTATACGGAGTTGGTTCGTGACTATGAAAGTGATTATGATTTGGACTACGTCTACAAGATAACAACGTGAGACCAAGACTAGGTGAATCTCATCGTAGATGGGTGGATTGCATGGGAGCGAAAGAGCTCCTATACTTCAGATTTTGATGAAGAAATAGAGCGATGGAAGAATAGCTTACATGAGGTAACTACACAGAATTTCAGTATGATGACCAGGTCGCTGCACTACATGTCGACCAAAATAAGAGATGTACCTAATTATGATGGAGTAAATGAGGTAGATACTTTCTTGGATGCATTTGAAAGGGAGGTGCTGGAAAAGAAATGCTTCCAGGCCTTGGACTGGGTACTGCGATATGCCCGTGAGATGGTGGGGTACACACAAAGGAAGCTCTAACGACTAGCATGAATGTAGGAGAATGATGCACACATGATTTGGGGAGCCTAAGGTGTGACTGACAGACAAGTACAATGGACGGGATGATCTGCACTTGCATTTCGCTAAGTGGGTGCAAGAATATGGAGAAAAGCAACAACCTGAATGGGTGCACCTGTTCTGTCATAACTTAGATGTTATACTGATGAACTGGTATATAGAAACAGACCTTCACCATGGGACCGATGAATGGGATATCCTATGCAAAGGGTTCATGATGACCTTCAGTTTTGAGGACAGGTTTGATTATATTGAAGAAGCGCTACAAGAAGTAAAAGCCACCATATTCAAGATTAAGCAAGATCCTGTAGACCCGACGCAACCTGAATGGGCTACTCAGCTAAGCTGCAGCCTGGAATGTTATAATGTTGCTACTAAAGAAGAGGATGAAGATCCATGGAAGATTAACATTCTAGACACAGAAGGCCACTGCAAGGTTGAAGGACCATAGATTGAGAACCTTGACATAACGACGAAGGTAAATACTAAGCAGGTGAATATTGGTACGGGGGCGGAGCCAAAATTCGTGAAGATTGGAGACTACTAGGATGAAATGATGGTGGATAAGGTCGTTCAATTAGTACACAAATATTAGGACTTATTCCTGAGCAAGTTTATGGATTTGAAAGGAATAATCAGAGATCTATGGGTAATGAAGATCACGTTAAAGCCCAACGCAAAGCCAGTTAAGCAGAGGTCATACTGCTTAAATTTGAAATACAGGGAGAAGGTCCACCTAGAACTAGACAAAATTCTCACAGTAGACATCATTGAGCCTGTGGAAGAATTCAATTAGGTAAGCCAAATGGTGGTACAGGAGAAGAAGCAGAAGGATGAGATAAGAATATGCATGGATCTCAGAAATTTGTATGAGGCTTGTGTGCATGATCCATTCCCAACTCCATTGATAGATGACGTGTTGGATAATGTAGGTGGCCGGGAAGCATACACTTTCATTGACTGGTTCTTAGGGAACCACCAGATCAAAATCGCGCCAGGGGATAGGAGTTGTTAGTGCCAGTCTTCACAGCCTGTCACCAAGGATCAACATGAGCTCTTACTAGGTTTGGTTTGGTTAGATGTTTTTCACATTATATTCAATACAAAACATGTCACAGATGTATCCATCAGAAGAATCTTATAAAAATCTTTCCAATGGTATATCATACTCCTATAACTGGTTTCTGGATCATAAGATATGATCGAAATGAATGATTGATTATTGGTTATGCATGTTTTGAGGTCAATTGCTGCACACAGGGACAAGCTTACTACAAAATCAGTTTGGATAGTAATTTTACAAAAGTGAAAGAGGTTTTTGTCCATCACATACCAGATAACAAAAAAATCCTTCATTTTATGCAAAAGTGCTACTATGTGGGAGATATGAAGTGATATTTGGAGCCTCCATTAAAACAAAGCAAAATTTTCATTTATTTTACTGTTTTAGTCATTTTAGAGCGGTGCCATTTTACAACATATGGAAAGTAATTTTGAAAAACCAATGTTTTTGTTAACCATGAGCCATATAACAAAAACCTCTTTCATTTTATTCACAGGTGTCATGAATTTGGATATGTGACTAGTTCTTTACAACTCATTTTCACAAATTTAAATTTGTAATGATTTTCTGTTTTAGAGATGATTTTGTGGCACAGATTATGAGCCACTGGAAACGAATTTCCAAACTTTGAAAGAGGTTTTTCTCCAACATGACCTTATCTACAAAAACCTTTTTCAGTTTTGTAACAGGTGCTATGGGTGGAGATATGAGTTCATCTTCAACACCTATTTTTAGAAATTCTATCCAAGTTTAATGTAACTGATTCTATTTTGAAGAAAATGGTTGAGATCAATTCCCTTAGTACAAGGATGAGAAAATGTATATATTTTATGAATTTCATAATGTAGAGGTTGGAATTTGGTAGAAGTTTTGGACTCTTTTGGATGATTTGAGCTTCATTGTAAATCATTTCTGCAGTTTGGCAGGGAAATGAACCAGGGTTTTGCAGCATTTTGTGGGATTCTTGTGGTAATGTGTCTTGGAATTGTTTCTTCCTTTGTTATTTAGTTTATCTTATGTGTTATATGTGCTAGCATCTATTTCTTTCTTCATAACGAAATGAATCAAGATATATAGGTGGAATCCATTGATATTCAGTGCTCTACCTTGGGAAATACATTTAGTTTTTAATGTTCTCTATTGTTTGGAGAGGACTCGTGAAATTTGCTTGCCCTCCCCAACTCCTCATCTTAGACTTACCATCACACTCAATTCAAAGTGCCAAAACACCTACCTACCTCGCCCCATAGAACATCCTGCAAATCTGAGTTGATTTCCCAGACCCAAAGCTGCCTTCTTCATTTGATCCAGCAACCAACCATCAAAATAAAACAAAATCCTATGACCTAATATACCTACCCTAAAATTAGCATTCATTTCAGTCATCTCAAGCTCTAATTGCCAATATCCTAATTGAGATTGACAAGGAGAGAGCCCTCTCCCGACTTGGTATGGCTAGCTACTAGGTTAATCGTGGTTTGATATTACCCTAGACCTACCTTCCTTAAGCCTGAGGTAGATCCAGGCTCGAACATAGTGGCAACTCCACTGGGGAATAGGTGACAGATTTTCTTTGGGAAAGACCATTTAAGTTGCAAATCTGATTGCTGATGGTGGACAATAGTCAGACACATATGAAGGTTGAAATCATCTACCTGATGACTCCAACGTTCAAGATCTTGAGCTCTGACTTCACTGCCAAAGAATGCAGTTTTCAGAACATTTATGGTAATCACCGATGATAAGGTATGTGGAAAATCCATTATCTAGTGAAATGTTATTGATCGGAAGGGATAATATAGCAAATTTTCAGATTGATCAGAGTTTTTTAACATCATTGTTTCTTAGCTTGAAATCCAGCCAACTCACACCTGAGAATAAATATTGTTTTCTTGGCTTAGTGGTTCAAAGATTGGAAAATGAAATTGAACTATTGGATGTCCAAATTAAATCACTTGAATTCCAAGACCCGAAACAGTTCTTGGAAACTCTCCCTCCTCCCAAAGAAGAAAAGATAAGGTTGCCCTTGGATGGTTGGATTGAAGGATGTTATGATTTACAGTGAGGATGTGACAATCTCTAGCCAAAAGCATATGTTAATGAGCTAGGGCAACAGATAGAATCTAGTTTCTATGATCCCATAGTAGCATATATGGAATATATTTTTAAGTTTAAAGAAAAACCAGGTTGCCTTTTACAGAGCCAGAGTTACTATGGGTATATATTGCTGGAAGAATTTCCAGTTGTGTTCTGGTTCAAGCATTTCCAAGCAGCATCTTTGTCATAGCTACTTGAATGGTTGATATGGCATTACAAAATCACTTGATCCATTGATTTTGCAACAAAGTAGGGTAGTTTTGTGTAAATAAATAAGCTTCCAAAGGCAACATTTTAGTTTCTGGTATTTGTTATGTACAGGTTGCAGTATGTGTATGTTTAGATTGGTATGAGTTGTTTTGAGTTTGCAGATGTTTGACTGTATTGCCCAATGGATGAGGCACTTGGTCTATAGTGTTCTTCAGACTTCCAGGGAGCTGCCATCCCCAATAAGGCTGATGTTAGTGCCAGTCTTCGCAGCCTGTCACCAAGGGTCAACATGAGCTCTTACTAGGTTTGGTTTGGTTAGATGTTTTGCACATGATATTCAGCACAAAACATGTCACAAATGTTTCCATCAAAAGAAGCTCGGAAAAAGCTTTCCAACGGTATATCACACTCCTATAACCGGTTTTTGGATCATAAGATATGATCGAAATGAATGATTGATTCTTGGTTATCCATGTTTTGAGGTCAGTTGCTACACACAGGGACAAGTTTAGTACAAAATCAGTTTGGACAGGAATTTTACAACATCAGTTTATCTACAAAAACGTTTTTCAGTTTCGTGACAAGTGCTATGGTTTAGGAGATACGAGTTCATGTTCAACACCTATTTTTAGAAATTCTGTCCAAGTTTAATGTAACTGATTCTCTTTTGAAGAAAATGCTTGAGCTCAATTCCATTAGTACAACGATGAGAAAATGTATATATTTTATGAATTTCACAGTGTAGAGATTGGACTTTGGTAGAAGTGTTAGACTCTTGTGGATGCTTTGAGCTTCATTGTAAATCACTTCTGCAGTTTGGCAAGGAAATGAACCAAGGTTTTACATCATTTTGTAGGATTCTTATGGTAATGTGTCTTGGCATTTTTTCTTCCTTTGTTATTTAGTTTCTCTTATGCGTTATATGTGCCAACATCTATTTCTTTCTTCATAACTAAATTAATCAAGATAGATAGGTGGAATCGATTGATATTCAGTGCTCTGCCTTGGGAATACATTTAGTTTTTAATGTTTTCTACTGTTTGAACAGGACTCATGAAATTTGCATGCCCTCCCCAGCTCGTTGCTAGTCTTAGACATACCATCACACTCAATTTGAAGTGCTAAAACACCTACCTACCTCGCCCCATAGAACATCCTGCAAATCTAAGTTGATTTCCCAGACCCAAAGCTGCCTTCTTCATTTGATCCAGTAACCAACCATCAAAATCCTCTGACCTAATATACCTATCCTAAAATCAACATTCATTTCAATCATCTCAAGCCCTTATTGCCAACATCCTAATTGAGATTGACAAGGAGAGAGCCCTCTCCCGACCTGGTAGGGCTAGCGACTAGGTTAAGCGTGGTTTGAGGTTACCCTAGACTTGCCTTCCTTCAGCCTGAGGTAGATCCAAACTCTAACAAGAGCAAGGCAACCTTTGCAACTGAGTGGGGATGCTTTATATATACTGTCATGTCATTTGGATTGAAGAATGCATCAACCATATTTTCACGCATAGTTGTTGTAGCATTCAAGGAATATATTCATAAATTCTTGGAGATCTATTTTGATGACTGAACTGTATTTAGGCTAGTTAAGCACCATGTAGTGAGCTTACGCTTGATGATGGATACGTTTCGAAGATACCAAATCGTGCTCAACCTCAAGAAGTGTGTGTTTCTTGTTCCTTTTGGGAACCTATTGGGGCACGTGGTTTGTAGATAAGGGCTGATGGTAGATCCTGCAAAGATTGTGATGATTCTGAATTTGGAAGCACCACGAAGTGTGAAATAGCTGCATGCTACTCTAGGACATAAGGGGTACTACAGAAATTTTATCAAAGGTTATGCCTAGATCACCGCGCCGATGGAAACATTGTTGAAGAAGGATGTCACGTTTTGCTGGAATGACGACTATAAGAAAAGCCTGCATGTATTAAAAGAAAAGATGGTTACTGCATCGGTTCTTGTCTTCCCAAACTGAAAGAAAGAGTTTCATGTCCATGTTGATGTGTCGTATATATCATTGGGGACAGTAATAACATGGGATGGTGGAGATGGCTTGGATCACCCTATTGCATTCGCAAGTCACAGATTATTTAAAGCGGAGAAGAACTATTCTGCCACTGAACACGAGGGACAGGTTATGGTATATGCGCTCCAGAACTATCGACACTACTTGCTAGGAGGTCACTTTAGGATGTGTACAAATCATTTTGCGCTAAAGTATTTGGTCAATAAGCCTATGTTGGGAGGGCGACTATGTAGATGGATTTTATTGTTCCAAGATTATGATTTTGAAGTTGTTGTGGATCGTAGACAATTGAACATAGGACCAGATCACCTGTCACGCATTTATATAGGGGAGGAACCTACAAGTTTGGAGGAAGTATTATCCAACATGCAACATTTTGCTGTTCGCGTAGAAGATGGACATTTTGAAGATATAATTTACTTCTTAACAACTAGAACTACGTCGAAAGGATACTTTGTCAAGAAGAAGAAGGAATTAGTGGTGTGCACGACATATTTCTCTATCATTGCGGGGCATCTATACAAGATGGAGAATGATGAGATACTGTGTAGGTATGTACCTAAGTTTGAACAAAGCAACACCCTTGCAGACGCTCATGGGGGCACTATGGAAGGAAATTACACAAGGAGAGCAACTACGCAGAAGATTTTACATGCAAGGTTGTTGTGGCCAACCCTTCATCAGGATTAAAAAGCACATTGCAAGGCATGTGATATATGTCAAGGAATAGGTAAGCCATCGCAGAGGGATGAGATGCCTTTTAATCCACAAATGACATTGCAACCTTTCAAAAATTGGGCAATAGACTTTGTAGGACCTATCAAACCTCAAGGAAAGATAGGCGTCAGATATATTATCATTGCGGTAGAGTACATGACTCGTTGGGTAGAAGCATAGCTAGTGAAGGATTGCACGGCTGCGACTGCTGCAAAGTTTCTATTTGAACACGTACTAACGTGATTAAGATGTCCAAAGATCTTGATGAGTGATCGTGGTACACATTTATTGAATGAAACGATCAACAAGCTGATGCAAGAGTTTCAGGTATATCATTGGAAGAGAAGACCGTATCACCCACTGGCTAACTGGACAATAGAAGCATTTAACAAAGTAGTGGTAGCTATGCTGACTAAGGTATGCAATGTGCAGCGAAGTGATTGGGATCTACGCATACCTGCAGTGTTATGGGCTTATCGGACGACATGCAAGAAACTGATAGGACAAACACCTTTTAAAGTTGTCTATGGGGTGGAAGGTATAATTCCTATGGAATACATCATGCCTAGTCTACACATAGTAGTGCTCCCAGGTATGATGGATTACAGAGCCTTCGAGGAGCTTGAAGAAGAACTATTTTTGGATGGATTTCACCAGTAGGTCCAAAGTCAGTGTGAAAAGGCATGGCATCATCGACATATTAAGTTGCACACCTTTAAGGTGAATGATTTGGTGCTATTGTATGATAGTAAGTTTGATAAATTCATAGGGAAACTCAAAATGCATTGGCTAGGACCTTATGTTATTAGGGAGATCACAGATTGTGGCATGGTGCAGTTGGTAAAGTTAAATGGAGAACCCTTCCCAGGAAATGTGAATGGTAGTCATTTGAAGCCATACATAGGTGGCTCGGCCATCTAACTAGGCAACAGAAGCAAAGTGCTAATGCTCCAGGTAGCTAAAAGGAGGCGCGGGACTATAAACTACTATGCCTGGGAACTACACGATGTCAGGACTATGCATAGTAGTGAAGTGTCACAGGGTTCGCGGTAATGTGAGGGTAGCTTCGCTGGTGCATAGGTTCATTGGAAGGTGACCGTTAAAGTCACTATTCATGATGTGATGCTTGGTTTGATACCAAATGGAGCAGGCATAAGGCATTTAAGGTGAACTTTATGGGCTAGATTCGTGAAAATCTGCTGCCAATCGAGCATTAATGGACTGAATGTGGGGGGAGCAATCGAATTCAAATTCAAAAGGCACTAAAAATTACAAATGGCTGTCAAACAAACAACACTTGCCAATTTGAGAACTGAGTTGTTACGCGCTCATATATTCATGAACCGAGATTTGTTTGATCTTTTGAAAGCGAATTCGTTGCTTGAGCAATTGACAGAGACACTGAGAGAACTATGGAATTGCACTACGGCAACACTCGATGAAGCCATGGATACTAGAGCAATGACCGTTGAGGAAGCTGTGTAGGAAATTATGGAAGTGGAAGCCTGAGAAAGCGTCAAGATAGTCCTTGAAATCCATAAATCACCGCACACACCAAGACCCAATAAAGACAAGCAGGTTACGGTACCAGTGCGTGTCTCACCTAGAAATGCATTGAGGATTAAGATCACCATGGAAGAAAAGGGGAAGGCTATCATTTTAGAAGCCGATGAGGAAGAAGGGTTCAAAGAAATCCTAGTTGAGGAGGAGGATGTAGAGATGGAGGTCAAAACCCACAGTGTAGACCCTCTCGCTAGGCTACCTACGTATGTTCCTCTGCAGAAGGGTAAAGCAAAGGTGCCCAAGTATATAGATGAGAGCAAGAGCTCTCTGTAAACTCCACTACTCCTTGATGAAATTGTTTTTGGAGGAGCGCACTTGGGATGGTTGCCCATGGTGAAATTTGAGGATTGGGACCTCATGGACCACAAGAAGTTCTTGCATCCCGTGACTACGTAGCTAATGCACCAAAAGAAAGATGTGCTAGTTGGAATAATAGAGTTGGAGCTGTGCAAATGGCTGAGAGGTATAGAAAAGGTAGGATTACTAAACCTGCTTTGGGTGTAACATTACCAGCACATCCCAGTAACCATTTTGTCATCAGGTAGTTGCTTTGTTTGGTGCATGATGGGTGATTGTGGCTAGAGGAGCCCATACACATCATAGACCATTTGATTCATAGGATTACCTGGCTCCCTTGCACAGGGGAGGACCCGTCGAA
Organism: Pinus tabuliformis; assembly: GCA_031772625.1. Taxonomy (NCBI): domain Eukaryota; kingdom Viridiplantae; phylum Streptophyta; class Pinopsida; order Pinales; family Pinaceae; genus Pinus; species Pinus tabuliformis. The sequence goes on from CM062811.1 coordinate 959,126,394, forward strand.
CATTTCAGAAGAAAAGAGTGATGATTTGGCCATCGCGGAGGCCATGAAAAAGAAATTTAAACTAGAGAAGAAGAGGCGAGGGTACACCATTTCCATCATCAAAAAACCTACAGTCAAGGTCACCACACACATATTGGCAGGGAAGGTGATGTGTAAGTGTCGTGCAGATGAGGTGCCCACGTAGGTGGTTTCACTAGCAGCGCAATGCGCAAAAGGGGTCAGTTCAACTAGGTAAACTATCTCTATGGAGAGTTCCTTGAGAACTGCAGTGAGGCACAGGAGAAGGGTAAAACATTCTGTTATGCATTGCTCTTGTTGTCAATAGTACTGCTGGCATGGGAATTGCCCAAAGATAGCTAGTTCCCAACAATTTCATAGGACCTTGCAGAGGTAGCAAGGTACGCTTTGCTGTGGGAAACTAGGAATGCACAAAGGATAAGGGAAAGAAAAATATTCTGGTTGTTCATGCAAATGAACATCAGGATGGGGATTAATCACAAGTCGCAGTTATCGCCGATGGTCTACAATAGTCTGCAGAGCTTCGCAAACTTCAAAGTAGACTTCCACCATGTCTTAATCAAGATGCAGAAGGACCCCATGAAGACGTGGCACGATTTACCCTAGTTGGCGATCATTGATGTCATCTTCATGATCCTTGAGTATTGGCCACCTGAGTGGCACACTCCAACTAGCTGCACAGTGGAAGCGGAGAATTATGCCATGCAATGAAAGAAGGAAGATGCAAAACTACAGATGGCACAACTGGCGGAAAAGCGCAAGAAGAAAGAAGAAGTGGCTAAGGCTTGGGTGGTGCGAGACCCTGTGAACTTGGCAGAGGAGCAATAGAAGCCAGCGGAAGAAGAGCGTGAAGGATAGAGGTTTCCTTTGCTTGAGCCAAATATTGAGATAGAACAAGGTGGCGTGGACCCATAGACAATGTCCACCTAGCTAAACCGCCACACCCAAGAGAGGAGGTAGGGCCACAAAAGAAGATGAAGGCCTTAAAGACTTCATTCGACCTGATCACCCTCATTGAGGGGGATCTACACGATATTGGCAAGATGTTGAGGGACGTCACTATGGAGGCCCTCCAATAGTTTGAGGAGAAACATCAGATGGTCTTGGGGGCTCTCCGGATGAAGATACAGGAGTTGCAGGTGCACACTCCACAGGTTAGCACAATGTCAACCTGCCTCACAGTTGGCACATCGATGGCTGAGGTAATATTGCATGCCTGGATGACTAACACAATAGTGCTACTAGATGGTGCATTACTTACAAAAAATGAGACCAACAGGCCTATGGTCAGTAGGTTGAAAGAGATCGGGTTAAACATGGTTGCGCTCCCTTGGGGGACACCTTATATTCTGTAGGATGAAGTTAGTGCAGAGCTTTGAGCCAGGGAGAGCCACGCGATAGAAGTAATGAGCAAGTAGCACATCAACATTGAGCAGTTGATCCTACAGTGCAACAAGGAAGTGGCACAGAATAGATAGATAGTGTAGGTGGAGGAGGAGGCCTTCCATATGGTCCCAGAGTTGGCCATCCTAGCAGAAGAATTAGTGGAAGCGCATGTACGTAAGCTAGCAGCAATGGTGTACGACACAAGAGAAGAAATGGCCAGGGTTCAGTTGGAGCTGAACATTCAGATAATAGTATTATAGTTGAAGGTGCAACCTTCAACTCCATCAGAGGTTAATGAACAGTGTGCCACCACGATCATAATAGCAATGGGAGCGTTTAAGTGCACTGATAGCCTGCACGAAGTTGTTTGAGGTCCTTACCACCCTACAAGAGAACCCGAACATAGAGCACCTGGAGACAGAGGAGTGTGAGATGCAACAAAGATACAATGAAGTAAAAGGGACCACGTAGATGGTTTCCCTCACAGAGAGGCTCACTAGGATGCAGCAGGCAAAGGTGCTCAAGGAGTAGGTGGATGCTGCTCGGGATAAAGAAGTAGTTTTGAAGGCATGCCTGCAGCCATGGAATGAGGAGCATTATACCATTATAGCCTCCATTGAGGTAAAGCTCATGCAACTGAAACCAACATAGGAGAGGATTCAGGGTAGCAGTTCATCCACAATGGTCACTGAACAATGCGTAGAGGAAGTCTAGCAGGCAGCCGCTCAGTGCACTAACGAACTTGCAGCGATCCAATCAAAGTTGGGAGGTCTTTGCACAAATATCTCCACACCAACAGAGTGACTCGAGGGTGAGTCAAGATGTTTGTGTCACGACCTTGTTGGGTGAGGGATCCCCCAAGGGAAGTTTTGGGGCTTAGAGTCTAGATTTTGGTCAATTTTTTAATTCTGATGTAAAGAATCCACATTTTGTGGGCACTGAGCACGTAGTTTGTAGAGGAGTCATAGGGTTCTTCGCCCTTAATTTTGTTGTTGTAATGTCGGCTGTAGAGATCTACCCATACTCTGCAGACCATGGAATTATATAAATAGAGTGAGGCTCTAAGTAGTTAAGAGATCACATAATATCTAAGGAAGAATGATGTATACGAGATAGATCTGAAGTGTAAAGTCTAGCTTGGGTCGTAGAGTAGGAACGAGCTCTACAACTGAGTGCGCAGAGGCCTAGTAGTGCGTAGCTGAGGTGCAGACCCCTGTAGCTGAGAGCGTAGGGTGAGTTGAGTCTGTAACAATTGGAAGTATTAATAAAGAGAAGTTTCATATCATTTTTGTGTCTTTATTTCTTGTTTTATGCATCTATTATATTAGGTATAAATTTCACTTCTATTGCTTATATGATGCGCGAATGTATATAATTGTGTTGATTAAGTAAATGAAAGAAAGAATATCTGTTTATGGAAAGTTAACTAAAATTTGTTAAGAATATAAGTAAGACACCTAGCGTAGTTCAAGAACTAGCGCAGATCACTGCCCTAGCAGCACGAAAGGACTTCAGCCCCTGGTTAGGACTACACGAAAGATGATTGTGACACTTCGTGAGGGTACTGAAGGTTTGAATAGTGCACGAAGTGACCTACATGAAGGCAGGTCTAGTTGGACTAAACCGACATCACGGACATCTCAAGGGTGTGGAAACTTGGTTCCAACATCCCCCCATACTGCTTCGGGTGAGACTTTAGTCCTCGCTCCACGGGCTGATGCCAAAAGGGCCAGTATTGTAGGGATTTGTTTAGCTAAATCACTCTGAAGCTGGGTCAGGCCACTATAAGCCAGAAATACTCATGAAATCAAAAGTTTGCACCCCATATTATGAGTGATGATTGTCATTGTGTTCGAAATCACACCCCTAACTTTGTCCTCATTTTTGATACCTTATATTGTCGAGCAACGAATAAAATATAATGATGTTGCATCTCCCATTAAGAGGAAGAGAGGGTTCATAACAATTGTCATAGTGATGCTTGTGTTGGCCACATATATGTCATGGTCACCACCTCGAAATTTATTCACATAGGCTACTTATGGTTGACCTTATTCAAATATTGCATTGAAGTAGTCAAGGATTGAACAAGTTGTCAGATTTTTTCACACAAAATGCATGCACCATTGGCACCACTCCACCCTATCATCATCGTTGGACCATTTTGTAAATGGAAGATTGATTTTGTGGAGTGAAGCGATAAATCTACAGGCGGTCATAGGTATATCAATATTTCTATCTATTACTTTACCAAATAGGTTGAAGCCATGCCAACACTCAATTTTTCCAGTGGCATGGCAGCTTATTTTTTCTTTAACTATTTTATTGCATGCTACAGTGTCCTCAAGGAAAATGTTTCTAACAATGGAAAGTACTTTGAGAACAATTTATTTGAGAAACTTCTAGAGTTACTCGACTTCAAACATGAGTTTTCTACTCCATTTTACCCACAATCAAATGGGCAGGTTGATGAAAATAACAAAATTCTAAAAACAATGCCAGAACATAATATTAGTACACATTGGTCTAATTGGCATCCTAAGCTTTTCTCCATTCTATGGACGTACAAACCACCATTACAATATCCACATGTTTCACCCCTTTTCAATTGGTTCATAGTGTTGAAGTTACCTTGTCCATTAAATGTGAAATATCAACAATGTGGCTTGTTGTTAAGCTTCTTCTAGACACATCCCCCATTAAGTAAATATTACTTATCTTTGAAGATTTGGTTGAAAATTGGCACGATTTGCTACAAAAATAATAAGCTATGAAACATTGTTCCAAGGCAAAATATGACCAATAGGTTCAACCCCACATCTTTTATGAAGGAAACTATGTGTAGACTATCACAAACCAAATTTGAAAGTTTGTATCAGTAAGTTATAACCTCTATGGTGAGGTCAATATTTTTTTCATAAGTGTCTCCCCAAGTGGGCATAGATCTTGGCTAATCATGATGGAACGTTTCTTCCCTAACCATTGAAAGGATTGTATTTGAAATCTTCTTCCAATGAAACTCACAGGCTCTAATCTCCACTTGCATATAGTTTCTGTCATTGAACTTTTATGTTTCAATTTTTTTTACTAGTGTTTTCTCTACACTTATCCTGTTTCACTTTATTCCTACAAGTGACGTCCTTTTATTTCGGATTTGATAATGACATCCGCCAATGAATTTTTATTATAGTTTCGGTTTCCATGGCTAGAATGTTATATTTTACAAAATGGTAGTATGTGTTTAATATCGACATCAAATAACTACGATGAATATGCCACTATCATTGGTTTGTTATCCGATAATATACAATTCTGTATTCATCCCCTACTTGTACATTTTTATTCCCAACTTCTAGTCAGCTAGCTTAATAGTGTTTATTGTGTTTCTGATCAACATATCTTTCATTTGTACCTTTTTGTGTGACTCCTCTGCTGCCACTTTGGCACAGTTACTTTTGTGCACATCTATCGAAGTAATAATCAATATGTCAATTACCTGGATAACATTGTAATAGACTTGCATCTCTCTTTTATTGTACAAGAGACATCATAAAACTATAATATATATAGGTGTGTCTACTGTATATACATATGTGTGTTCATCTATTCTATCACTATACATCGAGACATTGCATGTACAAAGTAAATAAAAATGGCTATGAAACTGGTAAAGAATCATAGATAAAGACAATGATTCAAGTATCATTCAACCAACAGATGTGTAACCAAAATATCATGTATATATATATATATATATATATCTATATATATATATATATATATATATATATATATATATATATATATATATATATATATATATATATATATCTATATATATATATATATATATATATATATATATATATATATATATATGAATGTTAATACAAAATGGTACATATTATAGTGATAGAAAATCCCAGGATGGAGACTCGATGCAATTGAAGCACCATTATTGGTATAAAAAAATATAGAGGACTATCACCCTATAATACATAGATCTAGCCTATCTTTCATTCATTTGGAGAAGGAGGAGGAGGCTCTATCCTAAACATTGGTTGATGCTTTGCCCATACATTGCATCCTCCTACTAGCCACCTCTCCTGCTTTAACCTATCCCCATGACTCTCTACAATCCTCCATGCCTCCATCGCTACTGCCACCTGACAAAGAATGTCCTACCACATTGCGAGCACCCCTAATAACACAAAAGCAATATACTCCAACTTTCGATCACCTACTATGTGCCATACTTTTGGGGTCAAATCCTTTACAAGACCTCCATGTCTCTACTTCAACTCAACAAACCAATCCTATTCTAGTATACTTGGAGGAGGAGGTTGGTATGGTGGATGGGGACCTATATCAGCACAAGCACAAAAAAAAGAGTTAGTCCACAATTACGTACATCAATATGTGTAACATAAATAGAATTCATAAAACTTATTGAGGGAAACAAAAGTATACCTTGCCCTTGCCATGGCATCGCTAGAATGAAAGGTTGCTCCAAATCAAACTATAAACCAATACTGACATAGGGATAGAAGTGAATCAATTCAATTCATGTGTTCCAAACCATATGAATCAAACATTGTAGATCCAATGAACTAGTCCTACCCCTACGCGTAGCATCAACTTTTCACATCGTTGTAGTCTAGGGATTTTTCACCCTAGATCTAACACTACCACACTTGACCACACGAATGGAATATGCTCGAGGAAGAAAGAGTCTAATATCAATCCAAAGTAACTATCAGATTGATCCTTGGCCCTTGACTCCCCAACATTGCTCTTGATGCTCTGGAGCACAATTTCCACACAACTATGGTCGACACCATTATATGCCACCTGTTGTACGAACAACTATCCTTCATTGATCTGATGTGGTGATGTTGAACCATAGATAGGAGTAAACATCACCACTACTACTCATAATGTAAGCCACTAAATGGCCTTTATGTGGATCTAACCATCATGGATTAGATTAGAATGGTCCCCATAAAACTCTCCACCTATCTCCACCAAAGGCCCTTGTAGACTAGGCCTTAGGTTTATGACAAAGCCTTTCATAAAATTCCCTGTGAGGAAAGAAATTTCAGTACCAGTAAGCTCTAGGACCTCTCTCCCGATTAATAATACCCATGATCTAGACCAATTGAACCACTATCTCTTCTAGAAGCATAGGAGTCGCTCACAAAAGTCTATAATAAAAAAATTTGATCAGCTCCATCCATGCTAGACTACATCATATGTGCCCCTGCTGCTTTGAATCCTTTGACAAGAAAATGTTTCTCTCATTACCCCAATACTTCTCTCACTACCCAATAACCATGATGAATATCTACAACAAAAAATATTATTATCTGTTGAAACCCCCACAAACATAGAATCTACAGGAAAAATTAAATGCCCCCATCATGCGAGTTTTCTCAGAAAGTCACCCACCATGCATTTTCGTTTTCTTTTGCTATGTGTCACTATATGAGAAAGATTTGAATGAATACACAACTCAGATTGTTCTAGCTGATGAGCCCCAAAAATGGACAAATATTTGGGCTCTTTCAACCTCCTAATTTGGCTTAGTCCACCATTCTCATTTGTTTATTGCATGTTTTTGATTATTTTTATGTTAATAGAGTGAATTTGGTTAGTCATTATGCCAACAAGTCTAATGGGTGCTTTGTGTAGCCTTTTTGGTCAACTTGGAGACAAAAATGAAGGTCTTAATGAGCACTTGGCAGCCAAATTCGTGGGAGAAAAAGCTAGAGGATTTGTATGAAGGTGTCCCCCTCATTTATGGGCCCTTACCTCGAATTCTCCACCATCAGCTCGGAGTTCAAAGGCCACCAAATCAATGAGCACAAGGGCAGCCAAGCAAGTCAAGCAGGACTACTGTTAACTACAAGTCTTGGGCAGCCAAGTCCCTAACTTTTAGGAGGACTGTTGGGTCCTCAAATTGTATAAATAAGAAGGCTTGGGGCCTCATTTTGGTTAGCTAGTTGGTAGTCATTTTTGTAGCTAGTTGATAGTCATTTTTGTAGCTAGTGGTTAGTAATTTTTGTAGCCAATAGTTAGTCATTTCATAATCTTGTTGTAGTCATTTTGTAGTTCGATTTGTAGGCCATAGATTAGTTTTGCTGTCAGCTCATTTTCAAGTTCTCCTTGTGGACAGTTTTGATGTAACTCTTCATTCTTGTTTAATAAAGATCAATCCAGCTTTGCACCAGCTCTAAATCTCTCTTGGGAGGCTGTAGCTCTTGGGGTTGGGCCCATCTCAAGCGCCCAGTACCTCCCTTGTTTATCTTTATGTGTTTTGCTGCGTTCTTGAAATAAGATCTGCTATCTAGATTTAGATCTTTCTTTGTTATTTAGATTTCTTTTGATGGTTAAAGTAGCTTTTTTATGGTTGGAATAGAGTGGTAGGATTTAGTCATGCATTCAGATCTTTTGGACTGTTCTTGCTCACGTGTTGTACATAGTTTCCTTGCAAATAAAGCTGCTGTTTATTCATTTCATTAACCGTTGGATTAAGTTAGCTAGGACTTGGTTTGTTTGCAAGGATTCATTGATTCGTTTGAATGAGCATTGTGCAGGGCATCTCTATCACCTTCATCACCTCCTCGTTCATCTGAGCCTCGTCCAGATCAGCTCCTCCATCACCAAGTCTGTTTCCTCATCTCCCATCTGCTCTTTTGCCACATAATCCTACCTTCTTGCTTTTCCATTGCCTAAACCTTCGTTGATGCAAGTCAGCCTTCCACATCATCTCACCACTCCATCCATCAGTTCCTGGGTCACTTCAGACCCCCATCCTACCTTCATAACCACCCATGCATCTCCCATCAACCATCCATCCTCAAACATCCCATTTCGAAACATCCTGTAGAAGAATTGCAGACTTCCTGTAGAATCCCTGAGTTTCCTATAGGATCCCCTGCAGACTTCCTGTAGAAGCCTGCAAACTCGGTTGCTGAGCATCTGAACGTGGTAGACTTCTATGGACTGATGCTAAAGACCCTCTGGGACCTCCCCTAGCCATCCTGACCTTGCCCACGCTTTCCTTCCATTCAAACCGCTCCTGCACAACCAAACCCGAATCAAAAGAATCACCACAATAAATCCAACCACTTAATGAAAAAATACAAAAACATGTCTTTTCATATGCAAGTAGCTTAGATGCATGTATTTCAACTCACTGCAAGTAATGGCATTAGTGGTAGTAGCTTCATTCACAGTTTTGCATTGTAAGGGCATAGCTAGTCAAATTAGGGTTTACTAGGGTTTTCATGCTTTGTTGGCTTTCAGTTTCTTTTTGCAAATAGACTAGTCTCCTTTGAGTTAGCTTTCGTCCATCATTCATAAAGCTTCTTCTGTGAGCATATAGAAGTTGGCTTGAGCCCCTAGCGGACTTGTGCCAGCTGACCAAGTGACAGCTGCGACAAGAGCTAGTACTTGTGCATACAGCACTGCTGCTTCCAAGTTTGTACGAACTACCGGGTTGATAAAATTAGAGATAGGAAGCTCCAGGAGTTGTAGCATTATTGCTACAATACTGGAGCCCACCATCTTTTTGGCACCGTTGCCGGGGAAGCGGCAGAGTATTGGTGATTGTTGCTATTCTTCTATTTTCTACTACAACCTTCTGCTAAGTAGTTTATTTCATTTCCATTCTGCAAAAGTAGCATAGACATTTCCTGCTTTCATAGATTAGCATTTCCTGCTTTCATAGATTAACATTTCCTGCTTTCATAGATTAGCATTTCCTGCTTTCATAGATTAGCATTTCCTGCTTTCATAGATTAGCATTTCAATTCCGCAATTTCATTTCTGCAAGCGTAGATTAGCATTTCATTCCTGCAATTTCATTTGAGCAAAATAGATTAGTCCTTTCCTGCTTTCATTTCAATTCCGCATTTTCATTTTAGCAAGATAGTTAGTTGCAGTTCAATCTATTTCAGTTTTGCAAGTAGAAGTAGAAAAAAACAAAAATCAACCAAAAAGATTTCATTTCATGCCTTGTAGGAGTAGAGATAAGTTAGAAAAATGATTGCACAACACCCCCACTGCTTCACACAGCCAAGATTCTCTCTTCTTCGATGGCTGTGATTGAAGAACCCCTGGGTGGACATCAAGACATATTTGAAGAACCTCTAGGGGAGAAGAAGAAGAAGAACATTCCTCAAAGCGAATGGCTACAAGCAGAAATGTTGGGAGCAACATCTTGTCCAAATATGAATTTGAAAATCAGCTGGAAAATTTCAAGAGTGATATGAGGCAGTTTCTTGCCATGCAACTGGATACCTTGCGGATCCAAAAGAAGCAAGAAGAAGCCAAGAGGGCTTTGGTCATTTTTTGTCCTAGGTGCACTAGAAAGCATCCTAGGAACGAATGTCCAATGCACTCCCTAGAAGTGTGTTTCATCTGTGAAGAATACCATCCTACAGATCAGTGCCCTTCCTTACCCAGATTCAAAGCTGCATATTAGAGAGCCAAAGGAGCCACTGAATCCCTCTATTACATGAACCAAAGTTGGCCGCATGGACCTAGATCTTACCAATAGGAACTGCAAGGGACACCCGAGACCTATTATGACCCTTATCAAGCCACTTTCATGCCTTCTTGGGGTCCCCCTGCTCATCCTTCCTGGTTCACACCTCCTCCTTGTTCCTTCACAGATCCATATTATGCCCAACCAGCTGCTCATTCGTTTCACTCTTATGCTCAGCCACAGCCTCAGTGGAATGCACCTTATCAGGAGTGGAGGCCCCAGTACAACTCTCATCCCGCTCATTTTCCTCCACCACCTGCTCATCCACAACCATCGCCTCCTCCTCCACCAAGGCAACCCCAAATGCCTACCCAACCACAATGCCATCCATCTCCATCTCAATTTCACACCCCCACTCAGCTACCCGTACCTCCATTTCCAAAACCCTGCAATGGAGCAGCTCAACCCAATTGCAAAGCTGAGGCACAACATGTGCAAATGACTCCTTTTGAGCTCAATGATGTTCACCAAAGCTCAGGAAGAGTGTTGCAAAAGAGAGAATCTATTAACAACATTGAAGGACCAAAAGCAAAAGAAGATTCAGAAGAGGAAATCAAAGAACCATGGGCTGCACTTGATCAAGTGAAGAGATCAGAATCAGAGATCAAGAAAGCTTCCTCATGGTTACCATCAAACCCTCCATGTAGTCAAGAGAAAGATCAGCAAAAAGAGGAAGAAGAGAAAGTCATGTTAGAAGGTGACATGAAACATGATTCAGATCAGAAAAAGGACCAAGGATATCAAAGCTATATTGAGACATGGTTCCAGACAGTCACTAAGTTGCAGCAGTACTCTCTTCCTCAGCTATGTTTTGTACTTTCAAAGTCAGATCATTTTGTCTCTGAAATTTGGATAGTTGTCAAAGCATGCATTCTGAGCCTTCATATCATTTTGTCTCTAATCTTGATGTGCACATGGCTCCATTGGAAGTATTCTTATACTTGAAAATGATTTTGTTTTTTCAAGTAGGGTAGGGTAGAAGAAAAAACAAAAAGAAAAAAAAAGAAAAAATGAAAATAAGAGAAAAATAAAAATCTAAGGTGAAAACCTCCTCGGAGGCGTCTTAGATTGGATCATTGATTGAAAACCTCCATGAGGCGGTCAATGGGTTGAAAAAAAGAGAAAAGAGAATAAGATCTCTGGGTGAAAACCTCCCTTGGAGGCGCCCAGGGCAGGCAATTAGGGTGAAAACCTTCATGAGGCGCCCTAGTTGTTTTTCAAAAAAAAAAAAAAAAAGAAAAGAAAAATAAAGCTAATCTCCATTGAATAATTTCATGTTGCAGCAGTGACATTGCAGGTTGCAAGAAGGACGTTTCATGACAGGAGGAGCACTCAAATCAAGGTCAAAGGAATTTCTTGTGCCTTCTACAGGAAGCTCTGTATTTCTATAGGAAACATCCTGTAGAACTTTTGGACGAGCCAAATCCAATTTCAAAAGTGAATCTAATGGTGGGAATCTGTTGATTAGGCCTACAAGCACTTGTGTGTCCATCCCTTGCCTTCATCCATCATTTTTTCCACCTCCTTGTGCTTCTCATTATGCTTCTACAGGAACTTCCTATAGAAATTGTGGGAAACTAGGCATGCACTTCAAAAAATGGTTTGGCGAACGTGGTAGCTTCCTCAAGGGTTCAGAAGTCCTCATGCAATCTTCCAACTCCTTCTCCATCATCTCCATACCTGCATCAAAGCCAAAATTCATTTTGTCATACCATGCAAACACATGCAAAGTGCCTTGAAGCAAAAATCCATAGAGCAAAATTTGTTTTTGCCATAACTTGAAAACCATGCATCCATTTCACAAACCGTTTGTGGGGAATTGTACAAGGTTGATGACAACATGCCTGAGCAGTTTCATGCAATTTCGGTGCACGGTTTCCAAGAAATCAGCCTCCATCACCATCAGCCATTTTTGCATTTTCTCCATAACCGTGCATCCGTTTCAAAACCTGTTTCATGGGGAGATGCACATGGGCGATAGTAACCTACCCAAGAAGTTTCAACCGATTCCGATGCACGGTTTTCGAGAAATCGACCTCTGAAATCTTCAGCCATTTTCCATTTTTCTCGAAATCCGTGCATCCATTGATCACGAATTTTCTATGGGAGATGCATAATGGTGGTAGGAACATGCTCACCAAGTTTTAGATCAATCCGATCTACCGTTTGGGAGAAATGGCAAAAAGAAGTTCTGGTTTTGTGACCATGCAGCAGCAGCAGCTTGAACGGGCAGAGTTGAACATGGAAACGATTGCATGCAGCTCAGATCTAGCCAGAGGACACCTACACAAGGAAAAGCAATAAAAAATCATTAGCCAAGCCTCATGCAATCAAAGGATCCAAGCATGCAACAGCAGAATCAAAGCATGCAGCAGCAAGAAGCTTCACAAGCAGCCGTTTGATTTCAGGTACGTGACTAAACCTTGTTCATCTATTTGCATAGATCTAATCTAAAGAAATGCATGAATGAATGAGATGAGTGGATTCAGCCAAGAAGAGAGCCACGTTCAATTGCACTTAGCAAGGCAAAAATCACGCAGCATGATCAGTCATTCACGTGAAAAAAAACAGTTAGTGGTATATCTGTTGAACTCCAGTGCACAGGACATCAGTTGATTCATAGATAGATGAAGACATGCAGTTCATAACATTACTGCAGTTCTAAAAAGCTAGCGCACATGTTTTGCCACCTCACTCCACCAAAAATCACGCAGAATTAATGAGCGCTCAGCTGGAAATCATGAACTGTTAGTCAACTTGCACTTGCATCATGTTAAACTGAAGTATCCATCCTCTGCGCCCACAATCGGCTTAACCTATCGTCCTCCGCTGAGTTTCCTACCTGCTCTCAAATCTCACTCATGCATCGGGCTCACTCCAAGGCAAAATCACACTCTATAGGAAACGGGTGGGGTCTTCTACAGGAAAGTGCAGCAGAGACTTCCAGAGCAGAGAAGCCTAAGGTTCTTCATCAAGTTTGGAGCTTGAAGAAAGATGGACAATTACCATATGGCCAAGGGTGAAAACCTTGTCCCTCCTTATGCTCGACGGGGTATAATTCCTCTTGCAATACCACTGTCAGAAGACCAATCAGGTGCTTCCACAGCTCTTCCAAAATGGCCAACCAGTCCAGAAAGCATGGAGATGCCCGTTGTACGAGTTCAGAAGTATGGTGTGTCACGTCTAGCTAAGACTGTAAGCCACTGATTTCAAATTGAAAATGAAGCTCTTCAAGTCTTGCATGTGGATCAATATATTCATAGGATTCGGGTAGAAGAAGATTCGAATGGCCATGAGGACGCACCAAACAGCCTCTATGCTGCTTCAGGAGATGTTGGTAAGAAATTGTATAAACCCCAATGCTGCATAGACTATATTGGGTTCTCGGTGTTATATATCTGCTATGATAAATGCACGCCTCTTGATCTTTAGCACAATCCAAGTCCATCCAGATTCCTTGTTCACCCATTGTAATTCCTCATATTTCTTACCTTTGTTACATAAGTCTACTTGCCAGCTGCAGCATAAATGTTTTATAGCAGCACATAAGTTGTTGGATACAACGAGTCCAAATAAAAACGCATTCTGCTGCATGTTTCCCTAGCTCCATATTCCCATGGGTTCTTTAGGCATCCATGAAAGCTGCCACATTATGGCAGGTGATTCATATAGCATTTTGCTGATCTTCTGCTTTGGAAACATTCCTAGCTTGGCCATGGAGGTCAACCAGGCATATTGCTCCAATTTTATGTTGTGCTATGATCCTAATTAATGGAATCAAATCATCAAATCACACTAGCTTAGAGTTACAAGCAGCAGGCAGTGAGAAAGAAGAGCAGGAAGGACGAGAAGATGAAGGCTGCCACAGCAAAGCTGAAAGGAGAAGGCACCCTCAGCCAAGCAGGCCAAAACAATGAAGACTGTTTCTACAGGAAGACAGAGGACTGTTTCTACAGGAAGCCAGCGAACTGTTTCTACAGGGAGTTTGAAAAGAGGGAAGCCAAAGGAGAAAACAACTGAGATGTTAGCCAAAGAAGCCACCAGAGCCATCAAAGATGAGGAGAGAGTTTTGGTTGCTCAGACGATGAGCAACACTTTCAGTAGGGGGGTGATGATGAGCCCCAAAAATGGACAAATATTTGGGCTCATTCAACCTCCTAATTTGGCTTAGTCCACCATTCTCATTTGTTTATTGCATGTTTTTGATTATTTTTATGTTAATAGAGTGAATTTGGTTAGTCATTATGCCAACAAGTCTAATGGGTGCTTTGTGTAGCCTTTTTGGTCAACTTGGAGACAAAAATGAAGGTCTTAATGAGCACTTGGCAGCCAAATTCGTGGGAGAACAAGCTAGAGGATTTGTAGGAAGGTGTCCCCCTCATTTATGGGCCCTTACCTCGAATTCTCCACCATCAGCTCGGAGTTCAAAGGCCACCAAATCAATGAGCACAAGGGCAGCCAAGCAAGCCAAGTAGGACTGCTGTTAACTACAAGTCTTGGGCAGCCAAGTCCCTAACTTTTAGGAGGACTGTTGGGTCCTCAAATTGTATAAATATGAAGGCTTGGGGCCTCATTTTGGTTAGCTAGCTGGTAGTCATTTTTGTAGCTAGTTGGTAGTCATTTTTGTATTTAGTGGTTAGTAATTTTTGTAGCCAATAGTTAGTCATTTCATAGTCTTGTTGTAGTCATTTTGTAGTTCGATTTGTAGGCCATAGATTAGTTTTGCTGTCAGCTCATTTTCAAGTTCTCCTTGTGGACAGTTTTGATGTAACTCTTCATTCTTGTTTAATAAAGATGAATCCAGCTTTGCACCAGCTCTAAATCTCTCTTGGGAGGCTGTAGCTCTTGGGTTTGGGCCCATCTCAAGCACCCAGTACCTCCCTTGTTTATCTTTATGTGTTTTGCTGCGTTCTTGAAATAAAATCTGCTATCTAGATTTAGATCTTTCTTTGTTATTTAGATTTCTTTTGATGGTTAAAGTAGCTTTTTTATGGTTGGAATAGAGTGGTAGGATTTAGTCATGCATTCAGATCTTTTGGACTATTCTTGCTCACGTGTTGTACATGGTTTCCTTGCAAATAAAGCTGCTGTTTATTCATTTCATTAACTGTTGGATTAAGTTAGCTAGGACTTGGTTTGTTCGCAAGGATTCATTGATTCGTTTGAATGAGCATTGTGCAGGGCATCTCTATCACCTTAATCACCTCCTCGTTCATCTGAGCCTCGTCCAGATCAGCTCCTCCATCACCAAGTCTATTTCCTCATCTCCCATCTGCTCTTTTGCCACATAATCCTACCTTCTTGCTTTTCCATTGCCTAAACCTTCGTTGATGCAAGTCAGCCTTCCACATCATCTCACCACTCCATCCATCAGTTCCTGGGTCACTTCAGACCCCCATCCTACCTACATAACCACCCATGCATCTCCCATCAACCATCCATCCTCAAACATCCCATTTCGAAACATCCTGTAGAAGAATTGCAGACTTCCTGTAGAATCCCTGAGTTTCCTGTAGGATCCCCTGCAGACTTCCTGTAGAAGCCTGCAAACTCGGTTGCTGAGCATATGAACGTGGTAGGCTTCTGTGGACTGATGCTAGAGACCCTCTGGGACC
Source organism: Pinus tabuliformis (assembly GCA_031772625.1). Taxonomy (NCBI): domain Eukaryota; kingdom Viridiplantae; phylum Streptophyta; class Pinopsida; order Pinales; family Pinaceae; genus Pinus; species Pinus tabuliformis. The sequence continues at coordinate 959,141,964 of CM062811.1, forward strand.
TCCCCTAGCCATCCTGACCTTGCCCACGCTTTCCTTCCATTCAAACCGCTCCTGCACAACCAAACCCTAATCAAAAGCATCATCACAATAAATCCAACCACTTAATGAAAAAATACAAAAACATGTCTTTTCAGATGCAAGTAGCTTAGATGCATGTATTTCAGCTCACTACAAGTAATGACATTAGTGTAGTAGCTTCATTCATAGTTTTGCATTGTAAGGGCATAGCTAGTCAAATTAGGGTTTACTAGGGTTTTCATGCTTTGTTGGCTTTCAGTTTCTTTTTGCAAATAGACTAGTCTCCTTTGAGTTAGCTTTCGTCCATCATTCATAAAGCTTCTTCTGTGAGAATATAGAAGTTGGCTTGAGCCCCTAGCGGACTTGTGCCAGCTGACCAAGTGACAGCTGCGACAAGAGCTAGTACTTGTGCATACAACACCGTCGCTTCCAAGTTTGTACGAACTACCGGGTTGATAAAATTAGAGATAGGAAGCTCCAGGAGTTGTAGCATTATTTCTACGATACTGGAGCCCACCACTAGCCACTTGACTACTCACTATATAGTCACGAGACACCACGTGCCTCTTCGACTCATGTGTGTGTACCACCACACACATGTTTTTAAATTAACTATGTGGCCCACATGCACTGTGCAACTTTTTATAGGTTTAGTTAAGAAATACCATGTAGATAATAGTAAATTCCACATCTGGTCGAGTTAAATTCAAGATCTCGGGCTTTTCAAGTCCCAAATCCACATAAAAGTAAAAAAATACCTAGATAAATATAGAAATTTCAAGTTTGGAGCTTACTTGAAAGAATCATAATATGAATCAAGTTTTTGAAGATCCCACAATAAAAAAAAGTAGTCATAAAATAACTACAGTCGAATAGTAAAAATGAAGAGTAAGAACAAAGTCAACCCCCTGTTTATAGCCATTTGAACCAAATTTTAACTATGCCATTTGAGTGAACTGTAGCACAAATTCTAACAGTTGAAAGTACTAGATTCCTTGCAACAAACTCTTCCCCATGGTATCTTCCATTCCATGTCTCAGAAACATTCATCTAGGAGCTACTTTCAGCATGTTGCCATATGTGTGCATGCATTTTTTCATACCTCTCACATCTACCTTTTCAAGTTTTATTATGATAGAGGACCATCATTTGTGTTAGTCTTAGCTGCCTGTACACAGATTTGGTGCATAAGAATGCATCTGACTTTTCACACCATTAATGAGGCTTCAGAAGTGTCATTAAGTCTAATGAATCAAAATCGCATATAGAACCTTTTTGTCCCTCCTCATATGCATTGCCTTATTTCCCTTTATCCTGTCAAAATCAAATGCGCATGTCTACCCCATTTCACTATGATTCCTCCTCTAGCATGTTGTCTAATCACATGGACTAGTTTTGCAATTACCTACCCAACATGGTTGTTTGAGTAGAACCCTTTAATTGTTTGGTAGCCATGCTAACTTTTTACCTAGGTTCAGGAATCTATATCGTCTTTCTTGCAACTACCTATTCTCTTTTAGCTACTCCTTTGCTCACCTACCTCACACTCCCCTTCACTTGGTTTCATCAAGATTTGAATATGAAGTTTCACACAACCTTTTGTTCCCTCTCAAGACCTTGAGCCCTTAATTTTTAATTTTTTTATTCATCAACATTCCTCCCACAAAACATCCATGCGAGCCCATTCCTTCCACATTTTTGATCACCAACATACACATGGTCACATCTAGAGCACCTGTCTTTTGGTTGTATTAATAAAAACACAAAAAATAACATTGTCTTCAGCTTATGAAACTTTGAATACTTGATACCACAATTCTACGTTGGTGGCATTGTCATGTCCACTTTATTTGGAACATTTGCATCAAGTCACTTGTGTAGGTTCAACTATAGCCTTTTGTTAATACTAGTCATCACTAACTAAATTTTATTATCCTCACCTTGCTTGTACCCCTTGTCACTCTACTATTTGTGTCATCTATCATAGGTTCGACTATAAACCATCATTAATATTGGTCTTCATTTATTTGATTGTTATTTTCCTTGGCACACCAATACCCCCATTACACCATTTTTACCATTTCATTATGACAGTATCCTCAGTTTCACCCGAACAACCATTCCCCTTTTCATCTCCCAAATATTTATTGTCACTACCTTTAGTTTTAATCCTCATTATAAATGATATATTTAAAAGAAATCATCCCAATCGATAAAATTACTTAGTCCATAGTCTCTCAAAGTCCCTATGTCAATACAAGTCATGGTTACTTTAGTACTTTCTATACATCCCTCATGAGGTGTTCACTTTCGTCAACACCAACATTCATTATCTCGAAGTTCTGATATGTTGAAGTTCATTTGTGCCCTATTCAGCCATTCAATTATGATGTTTCTCCTTGGGTTGGACTAGGATAGTCATCACTGCTCCTAGATCTATCCAGATTAACCCATGTTCAAATTTAACTCAATTTATTCACATGTAAACAAGTCGCACTCATGCTTGGTTTGTTTTGGTTGCCTACAACATCAATGTGTAGGACACGTTGGGTCATCCTGGAAGAGAAACCAGTGCTCCTTGATCCAATGAAATCCACCAATGATTGACTGTAACTACACTTGTTCACATGTCCATGAGTTGTTCTAACCCCATAACGACTTAAATACCTCAGTATACCAACTACATTTCTATCCCCCATCAATGTGACTATTCATTTTAATTACTAAGCATGGTCACCACCAATGGAATTATTTCCTTGCTCTCTTAGATCAATAGCTACAACGTCATCCATTTCAGCAGATTCAAATATTTGTTACTGTATATGGTATTCTACCACCACCATTGTAATTTCTATTTTAGTTTGAGATTTATCACGAGCATGCGACATGCCCTCATCCTTTGTATCAAGAAATTTATATATAAATATATGTCACTTATATGTATTGGATCACATAAGTGATTGCTCACCAAATCCCTTGGGTTTGTTTGACATCTCTCACTTTTTCTCTCTCACACATCGATAGGTTCAGTAGTTCATAGTTCATTAGTACAGAAAGCTTTGATACACTTTTGGTGTATGTTTCCATGCTCACCCTCCCGCACAACCTGGAAAACTATTATCCATTTTGCTTTTACAGATGATAGTAGGATAGTAGCATGTCATGAAGAGGTTCAGAGATTAGTGAAAATAGTCCTAGGTGAAATCACTTCCGAAAATATAAAAATGAATAGGAATAAATTGAAACTTTATTCAACATGCAACTTTATGACTAATCACGTGGGACCATGTGTATGTTATTGAGTAATATCACATGATCATATGGATGTTAATATCAAAGTTGTGCAACAATTGTTTTGCATTTTTAACTCTCTAGATAATGAATTTGATGGCACCCTATCGAACAAATCGGGATTCCCACCTTCGGTCTAGGGAAAAATTGGCCCCAAGATACACTTTTTCCATAAAAATTATATATAGTTGTTATGGAAGGTTTCTAGAAAATGTTGCCCACTATTGTCTATAAAAGAAGAGCTAGGATAATGAATTTAGAGAGACATACAGAGTAAGCTTATGTTGATAGTATTCCACAGAAGTAAGGAAAATTGAGAGAGAGAGGACTCAAAATCTCGTCCCTATGGAGAGACTGAGTTTCTCCTCTTGTATCCTATTGCATAATGAGGTGAATTTATTGAACCAATTAGTTGTTCCTAAAGGACCAACTAGATACCACACATTAGATTGTCAACCTGAGGTCTCATATTTCTATTTCAAGGTTATTCACATAGTTTATGTAATAGAAATGAGGATATGACTATTCACTATTATCCTAACAGAAAGAGAAACTTCAATGATAAAGGAACCAACCATAACACAATTAAGAACTTTTTCTTCTTATTAGGGTCCTATAATTTATAGGATCTCAAGGTAATTGAGTATTCTATCTCAGGAATCTTATTTTATAAATACTTGTCAATCTTTCAGTGATTTACAAATAAAAATAAAAGGAATTAAACAATGAAAACATGGACCAGGGTATAATAAAGAATAAAAATGAAGAGAAAAAGAAGAATATTGAGCAAAAAGAAAAGATTGAACCCCACCAAAAGAAAAATAAATAAAAAGGAATAATTTTAAAAGTGTTGCAAGTCTATTGCCACTACTCATAGATAGTTTTTCTTCATTACTGAAAATAAAAGTTGTGCGTAGCTTTTTCAAAATGCCACAATCACTAGTTTTTAGCTTAATCATGTAGTGTCATCATGATTAAACTCGTTTAAATTTTTGTAAATTGAGATAGAGAATAAAGTGTTACCAAACAATTTAATCTAGGTAAATCATTAGTTAGGTAGAAAATGACATTGATCCAACTATTTAATCTGGATCAATAGGAGAAATAAGTAATATGCTACTTTAGCTAAGGGTAGGCAGATTAGATTAATGATAAATATTTGTATATATAAATTTTATCCTAAGTTAAGGATATAATGAAAAGGGAAATATGTGCGTTGGGAACAAAGTACTTCATATGTTTCATTTTTCCCTTATCCTAAGTTTGAAAAGAAAATATTAAAGGTGCAAGTAGAGAAATCTTGTTTGTTGTTTATTGATAAAGTTCAACTCTTTGAAGGCATCAGGATTCCATCCCACAATTTATCAATGGACCTCATCCGTTTTCACGCCCTCTTTCCGTTTTGTCTTTACTGTCGGGGTGGTCCGAAAAGTAGTTTCTCCTACCAGGACCCATCCCTTATGTGTCTCCCTTTGGTGATTTCACGCCCCCCCACTAAAACCATTAACCGCCCACTACCCCCTCTGGAAACCATTTTTCCCTCATCCACTCTAACACACCCCACCACTTTCCCTCCACCACTCTTTGCCTGCCACATGGCATGACTGCTAAACCAATTAAATGTGTTCCCAGCCAAAATGATTATTCTCCATTCAAATCAATTTCTCCTAGTAACCATTTAGCCTAATGATCCCATGCCATTCTTAACCAGGACTATTTTCAACATTTAAAAGCTCCTGAGCTTGTCATTCTCACCCCTTTTCACTCCTACTTTTTTTGTTATTCATAGTTTCCCACATTGATCTCTATCAGAGGAATTCTACAGCCAAATTATGACATAAACTATCATTTCCTTCTGTTTTCACTTGATAGCCAGTTATTATGCTCTATTCGGTAAGCTCCTCTGTAAATTCATCCTGTACTTAGACTTTTACAGTAATTCCTCCAAAAACTAAGACACGAGATAAGCCTATCAATCCTTTAATTCCCCCCTCTATAGATTTAGATCATATGCCTGTAGCTGATAGGGATTACAGGATAAATGAAAATTAGTGTGACTGTGATTTTCTGGAATTGTCTTGCTCGTTAGATGATAAAGACAAACAAAACCGATGAAATTGGGTACTGGGAGTGAAACCTCCACCATTATATTTTCCCCTTTAACATTCCAAGCCCCAGAATTTACCAGAAGGTGTCAATCTTGTTATGTCCCTAGCCAAAGAGCCATCATTTCCCCTACAAGTGATATTCCTTTCACCATCACAACCCAATCCATTGACCAAATGATCTTGGCCCCAACTATGGAAAATGTTACCCCTTTCTCCCTAGAAGGCCTAACCCAGCTTTATCCAAAGCTAGAATTTGCCACCAGAGCTAGAATTTTTGAGATTTTCTTGCCAGATAATGCCCAATTACCCAATAAGGATCCTCCATATCCTTGTTCTATTTTCCATGATTAGGCCAAGCATATTATTTCGATGATTTCTTACCTTTTAGGCTATCATTCTGATCAATGGGTAGATGAGCCCATTTTAGGATTGCTTTCCATATTTTCAATGGACAGAAAGCCATCCTTGGTGTCCAAATTTAGTCAATTCTTGGTTGATAATATCCATGAACATTTGGTAAAATTTCCTACAGAACAGGTGTTTAATTACACCTCAATTTTAATTTATATGTTCCTCTATTATCAGGCAAAGAAATTCAATATTGCATTGTAGAAGCCTAATGATGCAGGGAACCAATAGCCAGTAATATTTTAGACCTCATTGGTCATGAGATAATAGCAAGAATTCATGTACAAGAAGTTTATTGAAGATTTTGTTCATCCATCCATGAACATTCTAAATAGTGCAGTACAACCCAGAACTAGTGAGGAAATAATGAGAATTTTAAATTTTCGATACCAAGCAAAGGTAGGGATTGGTATTTATACCAAAATTACACAGAAATCAAGGTATATTGTTGTCAATTGGCCCCCTATAAACTCCCCAAATACCTCCCAGTGAGAATTTTTTCCCTAGAGTATATGATGTAGATACTGAATTCGGATGACATCCACGTTGTAGCGGCCAAGAAGAAGGCATGATTCAAAATAAAGACACAAGTGGGCCCACTTATGTGTAACAAAAGGATAGTAGGTGAAGAGGTAGATAGAATGCTTAAAGAAATGAAGTTTAGAATGAGGTTTACATGGTCTTGTGACCCATGTGGCATCATCTCAAAGCTCAGAGTGGAGAAAAAGAACACTCATTCATTCATACTTCAATGCCAGACCTAGAAAAATATGCTAATCAGCTGGAGAGGCCAGAAAATACCTTGCAGGAAGCTGAACAACAACTTGCTTCTACTACTAGTTGGCAGACTCCTATTCCTCGGGAAAAATCAAGCAAAATATAGAGGGAGGAAGGATCATCATCTACAAGTGAGCGTGAAGCTAAAGAATTGAGAATCAACTATAGGAAGAGAGCAAAGGTAACTCCCAGTGTAGAATTGGATAAAGAAACCGAAGATCAGGCAACCATCATCATCATAGATTCACCACCTGCAACTACCAAATTCACAACATCTCCTTCTAAAAGTTCATCTTCACAATGTCACAAGGAAACTGAGCTGGAATCAAAAAATGTCCAAATAGAAAAAGAGAAAACTATTTTTGATAGGTATAGGGAGATAAATCTTAGAAACAAAATTCTAAAGAATAGAACTTATAACCAATTTTGGAAGCAGACCTCCAGCTCACAAATTATGTTGCTATTAGTCTTTGATACATAGCATGGAAAAATGCAGATGGATTTTCTTGAGGCCCATGTTCCATAGTGGAGATGCACAAGTAATCCGGTGAAATGATATCCTGCACTTTAACTAACACTGCAATGTAAATTTCTAAGTTGTAGGTTTATTTTGCAAATGTCCAGTCATAGTTGAACATGGAAAGAGTCTCCTCTTTGGAAAAGGATAACAAGATGAAGTCTTTGGCAGACTTGGTTATTAAGATAGGGCATGACCCTAAAGATGTCAATGTTGCTGAGGAGATTGACAAAAAGAAGAACCTCGACATTGCATCCTTAAGAAAGTAGCTCAAGTTGCCAGCCATAGAGGATACAGTGACAAAAGATATTGAATAAATTAAAACAAAAAAAGGAGATATGATGAAATTGATCATAGAATAGAATATATAGATTAGGCAGATGGGGGCAGAATTGGAGAAAATTATAAAGGGGAAGGAAGACAGCCGAAAGATGGCCATTGTCCCCCTAGATGCCATAGCTATTTCTCACCTTCCATCAACAGGGGCACCTATTGTAGCCACTTCTTCCACTCAAATTTTGAGTGTTGACCAAGTAACAAAGACATTACATAACATGTCATTGTAGTAAAAAGAGATTGAGAGTTTGCAAGGACAAATCAAATCTTTAAAAGTGAAAAAGACCAAAGCTAAAGTTGCTCGGATTACTGAAATGGAGAAATCCCAGAGACTGATTGAAAAGTTTCACAAGGTAGAGAGAGACACTTCAATTGGTCAAACCTTGGCCCAAGCCAAGGAAACTATTTGGTTGAATATATTAGACTCTATGAATGAGATTTGGCTTTCTATCCAAATCATATTTGAGTAGAAAGAACTGATAGAGAAGCATATAAAGACTATTATGGAAGGAAGAGAAAAGATGGGAGAGATGCTCATAGAAGCCTCTAATATAATCAAGTTCTTAAACTCAAAATCCAAGTATGAGTACTTGGAGGAGGTAGGAATCAATGACAAAACTTCCACCATTATGGAAGTCAAGAAAGTCTTGACAAATCAAAATCTCATTGATTAGTTGGAAGAAATGTGTGAAACGTTAGAGTTGTAGGTAAACAAATTCAAAAACAGAGTTGAAGCCTTAATCCAAAAGGGACTGCCCAATATCTATGTTATAAATGACAAATTGATCACTCAGGAAGACTATATCCTAAAGATGAAAGATGTGGCCAAAATCAACATCAATTACAGTGGAAATAAAAGCACATGACAACAAAGGAATTTTTGGAAACTATGTCAAACTATTTCCATGTACAGAATGAGGTAAAACATATTCTTATCGTGAAGCCAACGTTAGCCAAATACACAGGGGTAGATGAAATTTACCATAGGGTAATAAAATTGACAGTTCCAGATGAAAAAAGATGGGAATAATTGGTTGATTTACTGGATTGAACGATAATTGAGGAGCAGTAAAACAAATTTTTGGCCCAACAACCAGCATGACGGTTAGCTCAGAATCACAACACTGTTTTGGGTTAACTCAACAACTGAAACCATCAAAACAGGGCCACCTTTCTTTTCATCAGCTTACATGACCCATTTTTTTGCCAGGATTGGATGATATAGTTTATAATTAGGCTAATAATACACTGCCAGTTTAACAACGGTTTCGTAAAGTATTCTGCTACTTTTATTATAAATACTTCACTGTTTGAAGTATCAAGGCTTAATTTTTGGACGTAATTTCCTTCTACATATTTTAATTTCTAAGGCACTGTAGCGTCAGTAATACAAGGATCTTTCACAAGATTCATGTGGTGTAATAAATGGTGATGTGTCTCTTCTGTCTATATGTTTAAACATTGTTTTTCCTTTCTCTATTATTTCAAATAAATGAATTAATCAACACAAACTATGATAAATAGGATTCGTTATTTAGAGCACCCTATTTTCAATGTTGTTAATTTTATGTTTTCCAGCGAAGTCAGATCAAGGAATTCTTAATTTCTTCTTGGTATCTACTAAACATTACACTTCTACTTTTCCACAATTCACTTAATTTTTAAAAACATCCAGTTATTGCAACCTAGCTTTCCCTATGATAACTCCTCTAAAAATTGATGCAAAACTCCAGTTTAATTTGTAGACTCCACAACCCAATGGAATTATAACAGTAAAATCAACCAAAGCAATCAATCAAAACATACAAGTGCAATCATAGCTAGCCTAAAATTTACATAAAAACAAAGCTAAATTAAACAGAGAGACCCCTTTCTGAATTTAGCAGGGCTAGATACCAACTTCCAAAGTGGTTTTGATGTTGTACAATGTGTTTATTCCCTTGAAATAAAAAATATAGAATGAAAACAATTCTAACTAAACCAAACCATTCAAATTATCAATCCTAAATACTTTATTTAGGAAACAAAAAAGAAAAACCATCAAACACTGAGTTGCTACCAAAGGAGAAAAAATTATAAAATGGGAGAACAAAAAGAAAATTTCTTAATCAATTGGGAATTGTAAATTAAAAGTTACTAAGCAAGAAAATAACTGAAGCAGCACAATGGAATAGTGATTTAATGATACAAATGAAGACAAAGTTGCTTTCCATATTAGGCCAAAATCACTGAAATTGCGTTGTCTTGTAAGGAAATCAACACAAAAAATTAACTCTAGACAATAAAATATTTCATTGAATTACAGAGGATCGATTACAATCAATGTCTTCTTAGGTTCACGACTTATGTCAAAAATATTATAGTTGAAAAACCTCTCTCGAGGCTCAGTTCATAGTCTTTATACTATGATTGTAGAATATAAGAAAAATAAATCTATTTTTGATAAAGAGAAATCATGAGAATATGAAGATTCTGAAGATTCTCAGTTACAAGAAATCTTAATATTTCTAGATGACCAAGTTAGAAGCCTTTTCATAGCTAATTTTTTCGAAACAAGGATCAACAACATCAAGTGCTAGCTCATCGATAAATTTTTGTTCAAAATAAGGATCCAACTGTGAGTAAATAAAGATTTTGTGAGATTCAATTGATACAAGAAATAGAATAATAAAGATACATTAAATGCTTATAAAATCCATATTACATAGATTATCATGTCTTAAATGCAAGAAATACTTATGAAAATAATATAATAACTAATAATTAAGTCAAGGAAATAATAAAAAATATGATGCCCAACATCACCCCGCAACTGACCTTATTGCGTGACCTCATGCAAACAAATGATTAACATGCAAGGTAGTTAAGGAGTAAGCTCCATATGAATCTTATCCTCTACGTATGAATCCATTCCTAATTTTGAGTTCCTAAAAGTCCACACACTTACTTGCCTATGATAAATCATAGTTATATTTATAATAAGATTGAAAGAACCAGATCATGTGACATCTATACCTCCACCGTATCCAATTGATACCTTTTTCCAATACCAAGTGAACATAGTCATGTACTCTACTCATCGCATATTGAAAAATATGAAATCCAAAGTGTTCTCTATTTTTTATTTCGTTAGATGATGTCTACCATCTCACTTTGTCTCCACAGAGATCCTCATCTCTGATATCACGCAGGTATTCCAAACCTGAATGTAAGACATCATTACGACTATGTACAAGTGTAGAACTAACACCAAGTTTTTCTATGAATATACCATGATGAAGAAGTGTACAAAAAGGGTTATGAGGCTCTCCTCTAACCCAAATATCAATTCCATGCTCTCTCCTCTAGAAGGTGTGGTACGATTCTTCCCATTTCACCTTGTTTCAGGAAAATTGTATGAAGGAATGGAACTAAATGTCTCTAATAAATAGAATCGTATTCTCATCCACATGTTCCTCCAAAAATAAATTGTCCACATATAGTTCACACAAAAGGTACTTTGTATGCTTATCTTGTTTATGGAAAGTAGTGATAAAATCTAGGACATCTTTGAACTCATATGGTTGCCCAGAGTGTACAACTTTGATTTTGATCAACAAGTATCACTCAAGTAAAAACAAATCATAATTCCAGGATGGGGACCTACATACCAAGGCATTTGAGTAAATGGAGTAGGTTTCCTTTCTTTACTCTATAGCCTTATTAAGGCGATCCTTTAAATATTGTATTTTCTTCTCAGATGCTCTTAGTTTTGCATAAGTTTCATCTTCTATTGTTGTCAGTGACCTAAATTGTTGAAGAAATTCTTGATGTTCCTTCTAAGGAACCACTTCTCTAATGGTAGCCTATATAATTAATGGAGTATAAAGAGGTGCAAGCTATGTTTGTAACCCTATTTTAGTAAGGGAAAATGGTGGACCTAATTGAGTTTTTTCTTCAACAAGAATAGAAGAAACATCAATGATTTGTATTTTAGAATTGGTTTGAGTTCCTACATCATTCTCAACAATGAAAGGATCTGTCTGGACACTTACGTCAATGGAGACATATCTGAGGCCAATCTAGGTTTTAGTCTCCTGGTTTTCTGTCTTCCTTTCAACCTTCTTCACATGACCCTTATGAGGTTTCTTACTACCCTATAGCCATTTTTTCAATTGTTGTACCCTCCTTTGCAATCTCTTATTTTATTTTCTTAATATATAAACTTATTTATGGAGCTTACCTTTTTCTTTCTCTCATTACTTTGGTGCTTCTAGTATTTTGAACAAACATTTTAGCCAAAGCTAATAGGGAAAAAGGAGAGGAAAAACAATTATCACTGCGGGATTTCTAGCAGTAATGTATTAAGTAAATTCAATTATAAAAGGGCCAATAAATGATTTTTTGAGTTCCATTGGTATTGTGTCAACTATAGATTTCAATAAGTCATCGACAGGAGGATTGGTCAGAAGTCCACTAGAAAATCGGTATTTCCATATCATTCTTAACCAATCAGATCTTCAAGGGGAACAATGGAGCCATCTCTTCTCAAGAGGAGGGCTCCAATAAAATAGCAAAAAATTCTTCAAAATTCTCTTTCAAGTAACTACCTTTAGGGGCACTAGATGATTCAAGAATGACAATAGATGAAGTATTGGCAGGGGAGATTGGAACTGGAAAATTATGTGAAGTCTTCTAGTCAAAAGGGTTTTCTAGAGGGCTACTGATTGTTCTATTGGCATACTCATTTCTTCTCCTAAATTCACAATTTATAATAATTTCTCAAACCCTTCTAATTCTTAAGCTACTTCCATTTCCTTTTCTATCTATTCCGGGGCTAGTGAGTCTTGAGACAAATTTTCTCCAAGGGTTTCCTGTTATGTCCCCTTTGCATCGGAGAATTATTGAGTCAAATTTTATTTTGGTAACTACTCAAGGGGATCTAAAGAACTATGACCTTGCTATAACTTGCTCAACCTAGTTGACCTTCTCATTTTCCTAGGTATCAAGGATAAGAAAAATGTCATTCTTTTCTCTGCTTTATTAATTTTTTGAGGATTTTAAGTTTGTGCAATTTCTTGTGGGATATCTTCTGTCATCAAAGTTTCATTTGGAAAAGGAATGCTTTGGCCATGGTCAAGGTTTCCTAGAAATCCTTCCCATCTTTGTTGTTCTTGACTCAAACTTCTTACAACTAATCATTTGATAAGCCTGTGATGACTAATGACTAAGACTTGGTATTTGCATCTTCTTAGCCTAGCAATAGTTTAATGCAACAACAAATTGAGAAAATAAGCAACGTTTAGGGTTGTGTTTCCCCATAGAGATTCCATTAATTTAAGATGATGTCCCCTCAACGCATCATACCATCCATCACAGGTAATATATCATTGAACGATACCTTCTACTTCTTCCCATGGCTCTAGTAATAAATTACAGTTATACCCATTTAACACATATTTCATTAACTTTTGAAAAACACTATTACAAGGACTTCACTAGAATTGAGTTTTTTGGTTATTCTAAAATTCTAGATCCACTAATTAATTCCAAATTTAATGAAATATGTGATATTTCCTTTCTTGACGAACTCTTAAAAAGGGTTTAGAAACAAGAGAGTTTCATTCTGGAGGGAAGTATGCATTTCATACCATTTTTCTCCTTTTGTTGCAAGACCTATGACTTCTATTATTGTACCTTTTCTCACTTGTACATGTATTTTTTTTACCATTTCTATACACCATATCCAAATCCTTTTTGAAATCCCATTGTATTTCGTTATCAAAGCCCCATAATCATCTAAAGTATTATAGCCATCCTTCTTCATCCAAAATATTGCACGTCTATTCATTGACCTCTAATTGAATGGATTCATAGCGTACTGAATGGACACCCATTGTAAGTTGTTCAACAAGAAAAAAAATTGTAGTTGGAAAAAACAAAATTCAAAATACAGTAATATTGCACAAAATGTAGGGACTCTACAAACATAACATGAAATTATATTTTTGGAAATTCGGGTAAAAAATAATGTATCAGTGCCTCCTTGCCCACCCAATAGACTTAATGTTAAGAAACCATCTCACAAAAAGATAGAAAAGATAGATCAACACCTTAGAAATAAGCCTCTTGGAGGGGGCAACCTCCTTTACATTACACAAATGAACAATTCTTTGATGGTACAAATGACAAGACCTCCTTTCTATATATAGGAGTCTAAGGGTTCATAATATAATCACTGTCGAAATAACAATAGTAATGTAAGGGCACAATAATAACAATAGTGGGTTTCTATGGGGCACAATAATAACAATATCGGGACTACATGAGCACAACAATATAAAAAGGGGGTTGCACTAATAATAGTAACAGGTTACAGTAGTAGTATAGGGACCTAACATGCCCCTCTCCTTCAAAAAGTGTTGTCCTCAATGCTTGAATAGTTCTAGATGCTTCTGTGTTAAATTCTCATCCTCCCATATGGAATTTTCAGTGGGTAAGTTCTTCCACTTGATCAGATACTCTGAAATAGATCAATTTCATAGCTGTCGATTTCTTGGTGTTGTGACTGCTTCAGGTTTCAATATGATTTTTCCTTTCTCGTCAAGTTTTGGCAATATTATTTGAATTGGTATCTTCTGCAAATTTTGAATGAGTGGCCACATTTCTTCATCATTCTTTGATTCATTCCTTTCTTTGTTTATCCAATCTAGTTGGATAGAAATAGCACAAAAAAATGGTTCCACATCATCATCCTTGCTTGAGAGTGCATTTGCAACAACATTTTACTTCCCTTTTTTGTAGATGATTTCAAAGTCATAACCCAACATATTTGCGACCCATTTTTTATGTTCTTCTAAAGATAACCTTTGTTCTCAAAGGTGTTTAAAACTATCATGATCCATTTTTACCTTCAAGTGTCTTCCCATTAGGTAAGGTCACCATTTCTTATGTGCATGTAGTACTGCCAACATTTCCTTCTCATAAATATCTTTGTGTAAATACTTTCCTTTTATTGGACAACTTCTTAAAGAAGTGGGTCTTTCTTCCTGCATTAAAACATCACCAATTCCATTTCCCGATGCATCATATTCCACAATAAAGGTTTTGATGAAGTCTGGAATAGCTAAGACTGGTGCTTTGCACATTGCCTCTTTAAGATCTTCAAAGGCCTTCATTGCTTCTGGAGTCCATGAAGATGCATCTTTATTCAATACTGTTGTTTTCATAATGTCTTCATTCTTCATTCTTATTTTATGATATCCTAAACAAAAATCCAAATTGGTGAGGTAAATTAATCCATGCAATTCATCCAATAATTCATCAATGACAGGAATGTGAAATTTATCTTTAATACTGAGTTTATTGAGCTCTATATAATCTAGACACATGCACCATGACCCATCCTTCTTGTGCCTCAATACTACTGGAGTAGATAAAGAACTTTGACTAGGTTGAATTATACCAGCCTCTAGCATTTTTGCAACCATACATTCAATTTATCTCTTTTGGGCATAGGGATATCTATAAGCCCTGATGTTTGGAGGAACACCTCCTGGAATGAGACGAATATAATTATCATGATTACGAATAGGTGGGAGGCCTTTAGGAGTCTCAAATAGTTTGAAATGATTGTTCAAGATCTTTTGGAGATATGGAGAAATAGATGATTTCGATGTGGGAACCTCTAGCGAACATAATTGTGCAATTACATCTAATTTTTCTTTCTTTATAAGATTTTTCATTCTGTTAGAGCTAATTATATTTCACATTTTCCCTTTGATACTGCTTAATTAAAGTTCCTTTCCTTCCGAAGAAAATATCATGAAAATTTCTTGAAAATTAAAAGCTATTGTACCCAAGGATTGTACCCATTGGACTCATAGTACAACATCAACACCACACATTGGAATGGAAAGCATTGGGCTATTCAATACATATTCTCCCATGGATAACTTGATATTATGGCACCTTCCAAAGAAATTTATTGTTCCTCCACTTGCAACCATCACTTGACTCTTTGGTGTTGGGTATAGGAAGAAATTCAATTCCTTGGCTATCTTAGAATGAATAAAATTATGGGTAGTGCCCGAATCAATCAACATTATTACCTACTTCTTCTTCATATGTCCTTCTATCTTGATAGTTTGAGGACTAGTGATTCCAGCCAATGCATTACAAGATATGGTTGGATTCATTTCTTCTTTCTTGATGTGATCTTTCACTTCTTGAACCTTTTTCTTCTTGACATGTCCTTCTATCTTGAGAGTTTGAGGAGTGGTAATTCTTGCCAATGCTTTGCAAGATATAATCAGATTCATTTCTTCTTTCTTTGGGGTTCATTCCTAGTGCATATCCTCTTCTTTTGATGTTTCTTGATCCTTTTCTTCCTCCTCTTCACAATCTATGTAAAATAATTTCTTCTCAGCGCACTTATGACCTTTAGTGTATTTTCTATCACAAATGTAACAAAGCCATTTTTCTCCATTTTCTTCAATTTTTTGTTGTGTAAAACTTGTAGGTTGTGGAATGCTAGGAGCAAAAACAATTCCATATTTATAGTTGTGAGTGGTGGGAATCCTTGTTTCCATAACTCCACTTTCAATTTTTCTTGCCAACCTAAATGCCTTCTCCAATGAATCAGGGTCCCAAAGATGAACCTCATGTTGAATGTTATCCTTTAAAGTCCCTATGAAGACATGAATCCTTTGCTTCTATGGAATCATTTACCCTTATATTCAACTTTTGAAAGTCCTCAGTGTGTTCTGCTATTGAACCCTTTTGTTTGAGATTTAGCAATTGGCTAAAGAGGGCGTTTCTCTTCGTGTTGTCATAATGTGCTATCATTTCCTCTATGAAAAGTGACCACATGGCAAGTTATTTACGAGAACAAAGACCTTCATATCGTAAAAATTGATTCGGTTCTAAATATAAAGACGTGATACATACCTTTTGTAACAGTTGCACCTCACGTGGATCAAAATATTGCTCCATCTATGGTATCCAACTTACCAGATCCTTGCCATCAAACTTCCTCATATTGCCTTTTATTGATTTAGGAGCTCGATCTTGAAATGACTGTAACTTTGTAATTTCAGATCTTCCAGTTCTAAAACTACTAGCTACAACAACCCCCTGTGTCCTCTTTCCACTACCACCAGTTTGATTGAAGTTGGATTCTTCAAGAAAGATTTATGAAAAATATCCCAAGATGGCCTCATTATATACCATTTCAGAAGAGAAAACTTTTACGAACTGCCATGTGTCAGTGTTTCAACTTTAGGCTCTGAAAATTATACCTAAACAAAATGCAGTATGTCCTCTTTCTGTAACTTCTTACGAAATTTCAATTTGATGCTCATAGAGAAAGTTATGATGATTTTCCCAAGGTCTCTTGTTTAGGATGTAATTTTCGAGTCTACAAAAACCCTAAATTCCTGAAATCTTATATCTGTTGATATAGCAAGACAAGATCTGGAATTCATGGCTATGCTTCCCCACAATTTCTTCTGAAATGGGTTTTAATTTTAGGGTCTAAAACATCATAGAAAACAAATTATAGCGACAAGTTCACGGTGACCTATTTGGAGCAGCGAAACCCTAGAATCCAAAGCTCTGATACCAAATGTTATGAAACCAGCTCACAAAAAGATAGAAAAGATATATCAACACCTTAGAAATAAGCATCTTCGAGGGGGCAACCTCCTTTACATTACACAAATGAAAAATTCTTTGATGATACAAATGACAAGGCCTCATTTCTATATATAGGAGTCTAAGGGCTCATAATATAATGAGAGCCGACATAACAATAATAATGTAAGGGAACAATAATAACAATAGTGGGATTCTATGGGGCACGATATAACAATATGGGGACTGCATGGACAAAACAATATAATCATGGGGTTGCACTAACAACAATAAGGGGTTACACTAGTAGTATAGGGAGCTAACAGTTGAAGGCTGACCAAGGATGTCAGTCAATATTTTAATAGTTTGAAATAATTAGAATGCTTAAGAGATAAGGTGATATTAATTAGGTGTGGTAGGATAACCGTCATAAATGAAAATGGAGGACGAGGAATATTTGTGGCATGCGAGATAATCATTAAGAAATTTATTGATCCCGAAGTGTAATAATGAGGTTGATTATTATAATACATGGAGTACGAGAGAGAGGTAAAGGCATGCAGAGAATTTTAGGAACAATATATGGGTGGAAACAATATTTTCCTAAGTTGTATGAATAGAGATAAAAAAAAATTGATTAGAGCACTGAATTTTCAAAAAATTTGTATCCTTGATATGCATAATTATAATTAGTTTCTCATGATCAACCAAGATCACCAGTTTCTATGTGCTTTGTAAAAATTTCGATAATAAATTTAATGATCTTCCTTCATTAATTTTGAGTAAAAAAATAGTCAACTTAAATTGTAATATTTAAATTTAATTTAATAGCACAGGCATGTGCTCTACTGCCAGCAGGCATCCCTAGCCTCAACAGTGTTTCCTTTTAACTGATTGAGATTCTAGTATCACATTTACTAGGAAACATTCATAACTCTTTTTTTTTATGAAGCACCTACATAAGGATAGTGTTCTGGAGTGGTAACCAGGTAATAACAATGCCATTCACTAGAGCTCATGAGGTGAACAAACCAGCTCATGATGAGACCTCTTGTCCTTTAACTCAAATACCAAAGGACATTACTGAGGTTTGATGATCAAAAGTGGTAATGTCACTCCACCAAATCCTATGATCATGGTAGCTAGCTCGTGATGAGACCTCTTATCCTCTATTGATTTTCACTGTGAATGGGGTGGAATACAAACTCCGTAAGAGTTAGGGATGGTGTGAAAAGTATTATTATAATTATTTTTTAGCTCACTAACTTTGTCTCCAAAAATAGTTTTTTCAGAAATATCATGGAATACTTAAAAATTGGAGTGAAAGAAAGCTCCTTAAGTGGTGATAGAAGGAATTCATGATGAGTAATCTTATATATTTGTTACAAAATCAAGGGAGTTAAAAAAAATTAGGAATTTCAGAATCATTATAATGATTTCTTATAAAATAGTTGCCTATGATAATCGTTTAGGAAATTATTTGTCCAACCATCATATCAAAAGAGGGCTTAAAATATTCCTTGCCCTAAAAAAATAGAAATATTAACAAACTAGGGAAATAGTAATCACATCTAAGGGAACAACAAATCCTGTTAAGGAAATGTGACTCTGGAAACGACAAATGTGACTAAGGAAACAACAACTATGATTAAGTGAACAACAACTGTGACTAAGGAAACAACAATCGTGACTAAAGAAATGACAAATGTGATTAAGGAAACCAAAACTGTGACTAAACAACAACTCTGATTAAGGAAACAAGAACTATGACTAAGGAAACAACCACTCTTACTAAGGAAACAACAACTGTGACTAAGGAAGCAACAATTATGATTAAGGAAACAATGATGTTTTCATTAAAGTATTCGCGATGTTTTCCTAAAGTGAAAAATCTTACATCCCAAAAAAAATATAAAAATTATCTACATTATGTATAGAATGAAAGAGATTTCAAGAAAAAAGATTACTTGGTTGTGACTGAGGGGAAATTTCCTAGATCAGCGACAACTTGAAAATTTTCATCATTATTAATTTCGTGAAGAAAATATTCTCATGTAAGTAGGTGGTGATAAAGACGAAGTCGATCCCCATTGGAAAGGAAATAAATGCCAGAATTATCAATTGTATTGAGGAACTTCTTTCCATTTTCATAGACGCCAGTAACTTTGTAAGGAACCAACCATCTTATTTGGAGTTTACTTGGAAAGTCTTGGAATTTAGAGTCAATTAACAACTCAAAATTCCATTTCTAAAAGGTTTTCTTTTTTATTAGTCAAACATGTTGTTTAGCTCTCTATCGTTGGACTATGGTAGTGCATTGTAAATAAAGAAGGCTCAATAGTTGTCCTGATGATGGATCCCTATTGGGATTTGAAACGTTGACAGAAATAATGGTTTTCACGGTGGGTTCTCTGGTTTCTAAAGAAGATATTAGCCATAGAAGTCTTAAATCCAGAATCATTTCCCTATGTGGAGGGGATAGATGGAGTGAAATCATTTTACTTGAAAAATTTAGGGTGAAGATAGCAAGAAGAGCTACAAAATATCTCACTATCAAGCTCTTCTTCTAACAACACTCAATAGTTGTCCTGATGATGGATCCCTGTTGGGATTTGAAATGTTGAGAGAAATAATGGTTTTTACTGTGGGTTATTCGGTTTCTAAAGAAGATATTAACCACAGAAAATCATTTCCATATGTGGAGGGGATACATGGAGTGAAATCATTTTACTTGAAAAATTTAGGGTGAAGATAGCAAGAAGACCTGCAGAATATCTCGCTATAAATATCTTCTTCTATCAACACTCAATAGTTGTCCTGATGATGGATCCATGTTGGGATTTGAGATGTTGACATAAATAATGGTTTTTACTATGGGTTCTCTAGTTTCTAAAGAAGATATTAACCACAGAAAATCATTTCCCTATGCGGAGGGGATACATGGAGTGAAATCATTTTACTCGAAAAAATTAGGGTGAAGATAGCAAGAAGAGCTGTAGAATATCTCACTATCAAGATCTTCTTCTATCAACACTCAATAGTTGCCCTGATGATGGATCCCTGTTGGGATTTGAAACATTGACAGAAATAATGGTTTTTACTCTGGGTTCTCCGGTTTCTAAAGAAGATATTAACCACAGAAAATCATTTCCATATGCGGAGGGGATACATGGAGTGAAATCATTTTACTCCAAAAATTTAGGGTGAAGATAGCGGGAAGAGCTGCAGAATATCTCGCTATCAAGCTCTTCCTCTATAAACACTCAATAGTTGTCCTGATGATGGATCCCTATTGGGATTTGAAACGTTGACAAAAATAATTGTTTTTACTGTGGTTTCTCCAGTTTCTAAAGAAGATATTAACCACAAATGTCTTAAATCCAGAATCAATTCCCTATGTAGAGGGGATACATGGAGTGAAACAATTTTACTCGAAAAATTTATGTTGAAGATAGCAAGAAGAGCTGCAGAATATCTTGCTATCAAGCTCTTCTTCTATCAACACTCAATAGTTGTCCTGATGATGGATCCCTGTTGGGATTTGAAACATAGACAAAAATAACGGTTTTTACTGTGGGTTCTCTGGTTTTTAAAGAAGAGAAGGCTCAATTCAACCATTTCGTTGAGTTGTTTTAGGTGTTGTTTTTGTGCCTCTATAAGCTCTAGACTGACTTCCTTATCATTTCTGAGAGTCCTAACTTCAAACTCAATCGGAAAGATAGGTTCCTTACTAAAAAGGAGATGATAAGGTGAATATCCAGTAGTGTTCTGCCAAGTTTTTTGATGAGCCTATAATGCTTCAGGAAGCTTAGGGACCCAGTCTCGATGATTTACATATACTGTCTTAGTTAAAATCATCTCTAAGACTTTGTTTTCTCTTTTCACCTAGCCATTTTCTTCTAGGTGGTAAGGAGAGGTAACTTTGTGCTTGATGTGTTACTTTTGTAGTGTGGAAGAAAGTTTATGAGTAGTAAACAATGATCCCCCATCATTTACAAGCTCTGGAGGTAGCCCATATCAAACAAACAGTTTGAATAGAAAATTGATAGCTTCTTCTTCTATAGCCCTTAAAAGTGCTACGACCTCCACCCATTTGGTTACATAGTCTATACAGACTAAAATAGATGTATTTTGATTTGAAGGTGGATTAAAGGGACCTACAAATTCCATTTCACATCTTTCAAATGGTTCCAATATAATCTATAGCTAAAGGGGAATTTCATTAGCATGAATGGGATAGCCCATTCTTTGACAACTCTTGCAGCTCTAGACATATTTTTTTGCATATTTAAATATAGTGCGACATAAATAGCCCATATTTAATACCTTATGTCGTTTCCATTGATCATGCAAATGACCTCCATAGGTTTCATCATGAAAAACCATGAGGATGTCATAAATTTCATCTTCTTTGATACATATGTGGATTTGAAGATCAACCCCTGTGTGGAAGAGGTAACTATTCATCCGTGAAAATTTTTCACTGTGTTGGATGATAAGCTTCTTTTTCTGGGATGACAAGTGCAATGGAAGTTTTCGAGTTGTCGGCTAATTTTCAACAGCAACACGCCACAACGTTTTGATGGTCACGACAAATAGTTGTTCATCTGGGAATTGGTCTTTCACTAGTAGAGGTTTAGCCACAGATTGGATTCTTGATAACAAATATGTCAGGAGGTTCTTTCTTCGTGGATGGTCTTTTATAGTAATGCTAAACTCCTATAATAATAGTAACCAATGAGTTACTCTACCATTGGGAACAAGTTTGTTAGCTAACTACTGAATAACAAAATGATCATTGTACATAAAAACTAGTTATCATGTTTAATAATGACAAAATTTATTTACAGCGTCAACAATGACCATAAACTCTTTTTCTAGATGTGAAGCTTTTGCTAATGTAATAAATTGTGTATTGTTTCTTATCCTCTTCTTGTCCGATAACTTCTCCTATTGTTGTATCTGATGCATCTAATGATATATGGAATAGTATACTCCAATTTGGTCCCTGCAACATAGGAGTTGTTGAAATCAACTTTTCTAGATCTACAAAAGAAATATCATATTTATCCATCCACTCAAATTCCACATGTCCAGTTAACACATTCAATGGTGATGCAATTTTTTAAAAATGTGCTATGAAATGAGAAGAGTAACCAACATAAACAAGGAAAATACGTACCTCTGTTGGCATTTGAGGGGTAGGGAGTTTGAGAATTACCTCGATCTTAACTGGGTCTACTTGAAAAACTATAGCAAAGATAAAATGTTCCACGAATACACATTTTTTCAACATCATGTGGAATTTTTCATTACTAGGGCACAACCCAGTAGCTATACATCGTGCAAGAACATTTTCAATATTATGTAAAGATTAATCAAAATCATTATCATAAGTGGTGAAATAATCCATATATAGTTCAAGTCCTTCATTAATTAAATAAAAAAAATCCTCAGAATTTTTGTTTGAAAAGTGGTTGGTGCATTGCACAAACCAAATGGTAAGACTCTATATGCAAACGTTCCCCATGGAAAGGTGATTGTTGTTTTATCTTGGTCTTCAAGAGAAATCTAGATTTGATTATATCGATTAAATCCATCTATGAAAGAAAAATATCTCTTTCTAGTAAGAGTATCAAGGACATGGTTTACAAATGGAATAGGAAAATTATGCTTCTTCGTGGCTTTATGTAGTTCTCTATAATCAACAAAAATTTTCCACTTTATATTATTTTTAGGGAATACCATTCGTGGTGAAACCCACTGACTATTAACTTCGAGAATTTTTTGAAGGTCCTATTTCACTATGTCCCTAAGGTGTGGATTTAATCTTCTTCAAGGTTGGCGAGTGGCTCGGGCATCTTTCTCAATATAGATATGGTGTGCACATAACTGTGGATTAATGTCTTTCATATTAGGATATTCCCAAGCAAAGGATTTTTTATATCTCTAAGGAGCCCAGATTAGCTTTTCACACTGAAGGCCATGAAGACTAATGTTCATATTCAAGGTCTTGCGAATTTGAATTTCAATGGGCATGTTATTATGAACTGCGATCATAGGTATATGCTCACTACAGATCCTCCAGTGGATATCCTTGGGCTTCACTACAAAGTACAAATTTTAACACCTGACATGTTGGGTTTCATATGGTGGAAGGTTGGTTAATAAATACATTAATTATGTTTCCCTCAATATGTATTTTAAACATAAGAGCTTTATCGATAGTGAGGAGAGAACATAAATAACCTACCTGATATTTAGGCGGGAACCATCTAGAGTTGTTAGTTCGCATGTTGGGTCTAGTGAGTGGATATAGAACACATATAGAATGCCATTCTTGATAGCAGGCCCCTTGGCGATGGTCATGCTTTGACTTAAACACCTAGTGTATGCAGCTACAATGGTAAGCCATGGTCTTCATAATATTAGATGATGTCCCTCAAACTTAATTTTAGGATTGAGGACTAGAAAATCCACTAGGTATTCTGAGGAGTCTACAGAAACAATTATATAATGTAAGGTTCCTTCTGGTTTCATGACATATATGTTTGCTAGTTCCAGCATGGTCAGAGATGGTATAAATTTGGTTTTTCCAAGGATTCCATGAGTTTTACTTGTTATAATATCTAGACTAGCTCCAAATTCCACTAAGGTGTTTGGGAATTTACCCCCCTAAATCTAGAGGGTGACTACAAGGTTTCTAGGACTGTCATATTTGATAGGCATCTATTTTCCTAAGATAAGATCAAAGAGTTTTCAAGAACATGAACTATAGGAGAATATTTTGGTTTCCTTAAAGGATTCTTGAAACACAACTCTTTAATGGTTTTGGCATAGATAGGTATTTCTCTTATAACCTGTAGGAGAGGAATCTTGATACATAAATTTTGTAGTTCCCTTATGTGATCAAAGTTAGGACATGCATGTGATTTTACTATGGATAATATCTAAGGGAACGGGGGATATTTGTTGACAATCTTAATAGATTACTATTGTTTAATAAATTTACAGGATGATTCTATTTTAGTAATAATTACGGTAGTAAGAGAGTGTTCTGTCAAAGGTTGCTCCTTGGCATGATTTTCATTTTCTAGTTTCTCTTGTTTCCTTACATGATCTTCTAGAAATATAGTCCTCACATATATTAGACATAATTAATTACATTCCAAATAGAGAGGATAATTTTATGGGGTTTCCAAAATTTCTAAAATTTGGATAGTGTTGTTATTCAGGTTTGGATTTGGTTGTGCAGGTAACTAAGCACGTAATGGAGTTGGAGTGTTTGGAGGTAGAAAAAGTGGGGGTTGTAATGGTGGTTGTAATTGAGGTAATGTTCCCATCGATTGATTGATAAATTTAGTGGGGCACTGGAAACTCTAAGACCACATTGCCGCTTGGGTAGGTTGATTTTTCCATTGTGGAGGGTATAGGTTATTTGGTAAATTCTACCATGACGATGCAAGATACTATTGATTTAGCCAAAAAGGATGAAAAAATGACTGGTTTTTCTAGGGTGATAAAGTATATGGTTTAGGCTTCCAGGAAGTACTATAATACTATTGACCCTGCCAAGTTAATCCAAGAAATTGTTCTTGAGAAAATTGTCGAGAAGAAAACAAAGAAAGGTCATGCATCATAACTGGTGGGCAGTTCTTCCATTGGCATCATTATACCAAAAAATATGTTCCCTCTTGTTCTTTATCATCTTCCTTGAACACAAATTTCAATACGGAAGGTGGGGGGAAATGATCAAATGAGTGATGTTTGGTACTTATAGTGCATATCTCGACTGTGTCCAATGAACATTCTTTACGACTGTGCTTTTTCCGACAATGAGGACAAAAAATGGCTAATTCCTGCTCTGCTTCATCCTGCTTATGTTTTACCTATAAAAAATCCAATTATGTTGTGAGTGTAATTAGAATATAGGTTTTAAAATATTCTAAAAGATTACCAAACTTTGCTCGTGTAACACCTCCTGCAACTCTGTTGTATTCATTGAGGGGATTGCGGTTTCCAAGCTTATTCTATGTGCTCACACATGAATATCTGATACGGTTTTACAATATCATCATATTATTCTTTACAAATATCACCCTGCCCCATTCAATTGATTTTTTCTATCCATTCATATTTCATACCTCTAATTAAGGCAGTTTTCAATGCATCCCTTGGTAAAGTGGTATACGGTGATCTTTGTAAATTGTATTGAAATCTTTCAATAAATTATTTTAAGGTTTCATTTTCTTTTGGTTTTATCCTAAATATTTCCTCCCTTAAATATTTGGATGAACAATAATCCATGCATTTAGTAAGGAAATATGTTTTCATTTGATCCCATGAATTGATGGTATTGCCCCCCACTCCCATAAACCATTGTAATGTTTCTCCATTTAAAGTAGAGGAAAAAAAAAATAAATTTTTGTGGGTTAGTATTAAAATAATATCGTCTACACAAAACATCAAATTCAAATAAAAGTGCATCAAGATCTGAAGAGGTTTTGAAGCAATATAGCCTTCATTGGTGCATTAACATGCAGATCAACGATGTCATATTCTATATTAAAGGTTTATGTCCATGTTACTTGGTTTTCCATTTTATAAAATATATACCTATAACTTTCATTAATCTGTAGGCAAGAGGTAGTAATTGAAAAATATTGGTATACTGACAAGGTTCAAGGCCTTGACAGGGTGTTATAGCACTGCTCAAGTTAGGAATTTCAGTTTCTCTTCCCCCAGTGGGTATTGTAGGAGATTCCTACTCATAAGGTTGAGGATATGGTTCACTTGTATCACCTCTCCCCTCCCTTAGGATGAAATAGTGTCCCTCACCCTTTGCTAAAAGGACTGTGATGCTTATTAGGTATATATTGGAAGCTCTGCTTAGATCCTAAAGTTTTATCACGAATGTCAGCATTAGCTATAGTTGATCCACACTTATGCAGGAATGAAAAAATATAGATATAAGAATAAAATAGAGATGTAGAAAAAATAAAACTTCATTTCATTAATACCAAAGAACTAAAATATGCTTACAAGTAGAATGGAAATAAAATATCTCAGGCGATGGTAGCTTATTGGTAAGAAGATATGCGGTAGCTATATACCTATGAACCGTGTTATAATGATTTTCAAGTACCTTTTTATTATTGAACAACAAGGGGAAACTACTAAAGGACCAAAAACCTAACCATAGGAGATGGAACACCAAGTGTTTGTGGGCACCATTGGGGTTAAATGGGCAACCAACTTCCTAGGGTCATAACTGGGTCATATGATCTCTGTTTGGCGCATACGATACCTCATTGAAAATATCTCTATGATTACTACATGTTTCTCCATAGACCCTTTATTATTACTATGGTGTTGTTGTGGACCTCGGAAAAAATGTCGTTTACATGGTTAAAATGGCTCTAGAAGTTCACGACCCAAAAACAAATGCTAAAAATAGTAAATGATACTATAATGAAGGAAACAAATGAAAGTGACTAAAAGTATACTTAGAATAGGTAGGTGGACACGAATACCCACCTAGATCAATCCTCACCCCTTAGGAAGCAATGTTGCCTGTTGCATGTAGAGTCTTCATGAGGTGAGGAAATTTCTGTTGAACCTAGTCCTTAGTGAACCACTTACCTTGGGGAAGGAGTTAGCCTACTTTGAAAAATTGATATAGCTAGATCCTATGCTAGTGAGTTTCCTTGATCTGTATTTCCATGATCCTGTTAGTTGCAACCTATTCGATTCAACTTGGCTTGACATTTGTTGGTTTCAGTTGCTCAACAACGTCAGATGTGTCCAATGATGGGGAAAAGTATGGTCGCAACCAGTCCACATTGAATATTGGGTGTAGGTAAAGGAACAGTGAAATTCTAAGCATGAATGAATTGTCCCCTACAACCTTGGTGATGGTTGAAAATCCATATCGAAGAGGGAAATTTTTCCTGTGGGGGCCAACGAGTCACTCCTTCTGGAGATGTAACCAAACTTTATCACCCACCTGGAACCTGTGTGGCACTCAATGTTGATCATGACACCGCTTGTACTTAGCGTTGGATCTATCTAATATATCATGGGCATGTTGGTTGATTTGCTCAATTCACTCAATGAAGTTGTTACCTTTATCATGTTCAACCTGGGCATTATCCAAATCTATGTAAGTAGCTCCAAATGGTATGGCCACATAAATGGAACATAGTGACTGGAATCCCATTGCCACGTATGGCCAGTTGAGCGAAGAGCTCTGTTGTAAATATGCTTGAAATAAAGGAGGCTCTCATCCCATGTGCATGGATGCTTCGAGTTGTACATGCATAGAATGTAAATGATCATCCTATTGAAAACCTATTTTTGGTCATCAGTTTGCAAGTGGAAGGTCATGGACTTAGTGAGCCAGGTATTTAGCATCAACCAGAGGCTTGACCAAAATTTACTTAGGAACCCGTTGTCCCAATATGAGATAATGGACTGTGATATCCCAAAGTGTACCTACACTCATTCAAAGAATAGCTTAGTAGTGGCTTCTACTGTGATACCCTTCTTGTAGGTTGTTAGAATGACCATCCTAGAGAATCTATTGATGACCACAAAAATGTAGTGATTTCCATGGTTAGTATAAGAAAGGACTGACATGTAATCCATGGAGATGGATTCCCAAGGCCAACTAGGATTAGGCAAAGGAGTATATAGTCCATGCTTCTTGATTGTTGGTTTGGAAATGGCATAGGAAGTGAAGGATATGATGTACTTCCAAACATCTTTTTGAAGGTTTAGCCAATAAAAATACATTTGCAGCACTGCCACTATTTTCTCTACTCCTAAATCTAGAGAGACTCGATTGTTGTACACCTCCCAGATAATCTTGGCACACTCGATTGAAGGAACACATAGTTGTCCCAATTGGCATAATAGTGCATCCTAGAGGTGAAAATTAAAATCTTACCTGCTTTCCAGGAGCATTTGGTCTATGTTTCCAAATTCTTGATCATTATTGTAAAGATGTGGACACCCTGAAGTCTCGTGTCGACAGGAGTCTAGCAAAGTGATTAGTTCCATGACCGGTGGTCAACTGAGGTAGTCTGCAACATTATTGGTGCTTGCCTTGTTATACTCAATGGTCAAATGGAACTGTTACAGTTATGTGGACCCTTTTTTATGGTGATTGTTTTTCAACTTTCCTTATGTTTGTATGAACTACAAGGGTCAGTGATATGTGAGGATGACTATTTTCTTCCCAAAATGTAATGCTTCCATTTTCGGTAGGATTTCACAATGGAATTCATCTCTTTGTAATAGGTGGAATACTTTCAGACTGTGTCTAAAAGTTTCTAACTATAAAATGCCACTGGATACCCCCGTTGAGTAAGAAATGCACGAATAGCATTGTCAAAGTAATTTTCCTCAATCTCAAATGGTTGTTGTAGGTATGGTAATGTGAGCATTGGTGCTGAGCAAAGGTGATACTTCAACTCAAAAAATTCCTTCTATTGGGATTCATACTAAAAAAAATTTCTTTGACTCCACCCCTGGCGACTTGACTCAAAGGCCAAGTGATATGAGAGAACCCCATCACAAACCTGCGATAGAAATTTGTAATACTCTGAAAGTTGTGGAGCTCTATTAGAGTGGTTGGGGCTGGCCAATCCCAAATAATTTTATCTTGGCTGGGTCCACATGCACACCTCGCTCATCAATGATGTTCCGAAAATATTAAACCTGGGTCATACCAAAAGTTCATTCCTCCAAATTGGCAAACCATTTTTGTTGTTGTATAGTTTGGAGGACCTATTGAATATTGTGGAGGTGCTCTTCCCAAATTGGGTTGAATACCAATATTTCGTCTAAATACACTAGCATGAATGAGTTGGCGAAGTGCAGAAAGATGTCATCCATTAACCTCGTGAAGGTTGCGGGGGCATTCATCAACCTGAAAGGCATGACCAAGCATTTGAAAAGGCCCTCCTTGGATTTGAAGTCAGTCTTCCACACATCAGAGAGTTTGATTGGTACTTGCTAATAACTGGACTTGAAGTCATTATTGTTGAAATATTCGGACCCCTTAAGCTAGTCGAGAAGGTCATCAATCCTTGCGATTAGATACCTATTCTAGACAGTGATCTTATTTAGTGACCGATAGTCAATACAGATTCTCCAGGTCCCATCCTTCTTCTCTACCAGCATGATCTTGCTCCCACAGGGTGATGAAAGTAGCCTGATGTGCCCTTTCTACAACAACTCCCAAATATTCCTCTTGATTTCATCATTCTCCAGAATAGAGCATCGATAGATCGACCCGTCGAGTAGCAACGTGACTAGGGTCATATTGATGGAGTGCTTGACCTGGTAGTGTAGGGGTACCCATGTGGCTAATGTGAATGTCCCCTATACTCCTCCACGACCTTATCCACATGTTGCTTCCATGTAGAGGAGCCCTATCTTGAGGTCGTGGATGTGGCCAAAATACTCTTATTTCCCTGAGGGTGAATAATAAGGAAGACAAATTCCCCGTTCTGGGAAATGATCTTATTGCATTTCTTCGCATAGATCAAAGAGATGGTGGTAGGTGATGCTACCTACGATATCCAATATAAACTATAACCCAAAGAAATAATAATTGTGTGAGTCCTAGACTCATACACAACATGATGCTTCCACAGGTATGGGTGTCCTAATAATACATCACAAACTTCAAGAGGAGAAACATCACACAGTACCTCATCTATGAAGGGCTTGATGATGTATGGAAGATGACACTATTGGCTGATGTGGAGATCTCATCCTTGGTGAAGGCACCTAATGGTCTATGGTTTTGGGTGTGGTGTGGTTGGTCGGCCAGACTTCTTCATGACCTCTACTGAAATGAGGTTTTTTGGCTTTCACTATCGATAATTAATTACAGTGGAGAACCCTTCACCCACATTTGTGAGTGGAAGAGTCTCTACCCCTCCTCTGGATCTTCGGGATAAATCTTATGGATATTGGTGGTGGAAATGGTGGCACTAGGTTCGACATCAATAATGTACCTCCCTTTGTCATTCCACAACTTGTCAGTTTATGAATCATAGTCAGAACATGCATTTGATTCAGAAGCATTTAGCTCAATGACTGCTAACTACTTGTCTCGACACTCACTTGTGTTGTGAGTGGGGCTCTTATGGAACTCAAACCATTTCCCTATGTCCTTCTTTATCTTCATGATGTTATTATTTTCTTGCAGCTTCAGAAAGTTGTCCTAGGTCACCCTGCCTCAGCTTTGTCCTTTCTTTTGTGGTTTGGGGGTGCCTTTTAATTGCTTCAAATTCATAGATCCAAAGTCTTAGTTCTTCTGTTTAAATTTATGCTTGATCTTAAGAGTGCATTGATAGGTGGCACCAAGTGAGGAGATATCCAAGAACTCCATCTTGTCCTGGATGTACTTGTGTAGATAGCCACATACTTGGGTACCAAATGTCACTCATAATCCTTGAACATGTGAAGTGTATGAAAAATATGTGTGAACTCTGGGACATCTTGGTCCCTTCCATACCAGAACATGGTTCAGTTTATGTATTTATCTTCATATCTTCTAACAAGGAAATATTTTTCCTTTATGGCATCTTGAAAAGAATTCCAAGTCGGTGCGACTGAAAATAATGAGCGTTCCCTCTTGTTCTTATATTCATAGTAAGTTTCCCACCAGTCCTTGACATGGGGGGAAGCTTTAAGGAGTTAAAAAGTAATATTTTATTGGTTAGAAAATTCATGAACCAAAAAATATGCTTCCAATAGAATTAACCATTTATTTATGGCATCTACATCTATTTGGCCTTCAAATATGGGAATGTCGAAGTTGACGTGTACCTTAAAGGAGGTGGCACCTCTAGAGTGGCTCCTGGATGAAGATGTGTCACATGTCGGTAGATGATAGAAGATCTGGGAAAGTATATCCACCATCGCATTCCTCTATCACTTGAGGGCTACCTTGAGCAATATTTTGAAAGGATCTCCTTATCCCTCATCTTTCTTTTTCCTACCATGGGAGGTTGTTGGTGTTTGTGAGGAAGTCTTGCAAAGGTTCAACCCGTTTGAGCCCTAAGTCGTTATACTATAACCTCATTGGGGACATGCAAAGCAAAATATGGAAAGAGAAGCCCACTTGGATATTACTGATTTGGTCTTATGAAGGAACACAACTTAATACATATATAAGAATAAACATAGATATGTAGTAGAAATACAACTTCATTTCATTAATATCAAAGAACTTAAAGATTCTTACAAGTGGAATGGAAATAAACTAGCTCGGGCGATGGCAGGTTATCTCTAGGAAGAGATGTGGTGCTTACATCCCTCTGAGTTGTGTTACATTGAGGTACAAGGGCCTTTTCATTATGGAATAGTAAGGGGAAAAACCCTAAATAAGCAAAACCCAAAACCCAGGAGATAGAACACCAAGTTTTTGTGGGCACCATTGGAGTTAGTTGGCCAACCAATTTCCCTAGGTTGTAACTTGGTCATATGATCTCTGTTTTGTAGTATGATACCTTGTTGGAAATATCTGTATGAGCATTGATTTTTCGCAGCTCCATACCTAATAAAACAGGCACATTGCAGACCTAAAAAAAGGGTCGTTTAGGGGGTTAAAATGACTCAAGAAGTTCAGGATTTGAAATTTTGATAAAATAGTAAATGCTACTATAATTAAGGAAACAAATGAAACCAACTAGAGGTCTAGGTGGAATGGGTAGGTTTCCACCAATATACACTTGGATCAACATCAGACAACTCTTCTACTAGAGGGGAAACAATAGTAGAATCCTTCTCAAATACTATTTAGGGATCTATCGATGCTTGAGACTCTGCCTTCCGAATGATTTCATCTATTAAGGTCATTCTTCCAAGGCCATTTTGAACTTATATTTTGGGTTTTTTCTATTATATTTATGATCTATCTATACATAATTCCTAGTCCTAGCCTTATCTCTAGTCGCACACATTAAACAACCTAAACGTACTAGCCGAGGGTAGGCACCACCACAAGCCTTAACTTTCATTAGGGTGTGGGCATAGTTTCTTACCTTCCTTCTTTAATACCTAACCCTCAAAGGTACAACCAATGCTCTGTTTGAAAACATCCCCAACAACGACACCAAAATGTTGAGCCAATTAATTGTTCCTAAAGGACCAACTAGCTACTGCACATTAGATTGTCAACCCAAGGTCTCATATTTCCATTTCAATGTTATCGACATAGTTTATGCAATAGAAATTTTCGTATGGATAATCACTACTAGCCTAATAGAAAGTGAAACTTCAATGTTAAATGAACCAACCCATAACACAATTAAGACCTTTTTCTTCTAACTAAAACAAATCATTTGAAGAATCAAATCATAAATACTTTCTCTAGGTTACAGAAAATAAGAACTATCAAACATTGAGTTGTTACCTAAGGAGCATAAGCTATAAAATGAGAGAAAAACACTACAGAAAGGTATTTAAGCAATGCAAATAATGATACTATGATGATCTATAAGAAATATAAATAAGTAACAACAATCTCAAATGTATTAGCTAAAGTGAATCCACTTTGTAAAAACCAAATATAATTTCTATTTAAAAAAAAACATGTGATATGAAAATTTCTTAACCAACTGACACTTCTAAATTGAAAACGACTAAGAAAACAAATAACTAAAGCAAAAGAAAAGGATTTAATGATACAAATTAAGACAACATTGCTTCGAGGATTGGGCCGAAATCACCAAAATGGCACTGTCTTCTAAATGAAATCATCACAACAAATTAACTCTTGATAATAAAATCTTTTATTGAATTATAGAGGATCGATTACAATCAATGCCTTCTCAAGTTCACAACTTATGTCAAAAATATTATAGCTAAACAACCTCTCCCGGGTCTCAATTCCTAGTTTTTATATTATGACTATAGAAGATAAGAATAGTAAATATTTTTTTAATAAAGAGCAATTATGAGAATCTGAAGATTCTCAAGATGCTCACTTTAAGTTACAATAAATTTTAATATTTCTTGATTACCAAGTCAGAATCTTATCCTTAACCAATTTTCTTTAGACAAGGATCAATAGTATGAAGTGCCATCTCACTGATAGATTCCTACTCAAAATAAGGTTCCAACCATGAGTAAATAATACTTTTTTGATCGAGTCAATTCATAGAGTAAATATAATAATATAGATATATTAAATGATTCTATAATCCATATTACCTAGATTATCATGTTTTAAATGCAAGAAATACTTAGGAAAATAATATAAAAACTAAGAAATAATTTAATGAAATTATAATAATTATGGGGCCCAAAAAAAGTTATGGTAAACTCAGTGATTACTGAATCTTCATGTCCTTTTATTGTGTTACATTTATGACATAATATTTTTGTCTATTTACTTTACATAAAGTGTTTGTATGTATTTACTATTTTATGGATTATGGATCTTACCTAGTTTTTTACTAGAAACCAACCTGTTGTATGTTATCATTTAATAATGTGATTATATCTTCTCATATGTGCTTGAGGGAAATAACCACCAAAAAAAGATAAACTAGATTTGAATAGATAGGAGCCATAGAAATGTATAGTAGGAGAGGTAGATCCATCAATG
The DNA here is from genome assembly GCA_031772625.1 of Pinus tabuliformis. Lineage (NCBI taxonomy): Eukaryota > Viridiplantae > Streptophyta > Pinopsida > Pinales > Pinaceae > Pinus > Pinus tabuliformis. The sequence goes on from CM062811.1 coordinate 959,175,661, forward strand.
ATAAGTCTCTAGTAGAAAAGACAATTTGGAAACCCTTCTCGAGAGCCTCTCACAGATAAATTAGAAAAAAAAAGATACAAATTATTTTTTCCCTACAAAAATAATTCTTTACCTTCTATTCATATGAATCAAATTATACATATATAGGCTAAACAATAAACGTATGGATGAAAAAGATAAAACACATGGCTTGTATTCGAGTCAGCTAGCCAGGGGCTAATATACATGAAGTGCTTCACTATTGTAGTGCATGCGTAGAAAACAACTTTAGTGTATCTAGCCATAAATGATGAAGGCCAAAAATATGCCCCCAAGTTTAGAAAAAATAAAATTTCTTCTCAACAATGCCTAATGGGGTGGATTTTAGGACCTCAAATTTCCAATTTTCCAGGTCAAAGAAATTTATAGCTAACTAATCATATAGGAAGTTGTGTTTTCAGCGAATATGGAAAAAACTATGTTCCTAAAAAAATGTGCAAATCCCTAATCGTCTATTACCATTGTGATAAAATTAAGGTATTTAACAAACTAATACCATTTATCCAATCAATGGAAACTCAGGAGTCACCAATTAATACCTGCAATCTTTTCATTTCTTTCTGTGGAAAGAAGCAATGTGAACTGCAACTCCACAAGATTATGTTTTTATTTTTTTTCATTCTGAATCCTAAACTAAATGGAAATAAGTGATTGAAATTTAGATAAAATAGGATTTTGAATCCACATTTCTCGATCGATCTCTTCTTAGCCATATAAAAGAAGGCCTAGGGAAGCTATATATTAATTAGTGGGGAAATAGGCACCTGTCAATGTTTAATGCACTTCTCCTCTTTGAGATCAATGTTTTTTTTCCAGATTTCAAAGAAAACCCTAGGATTATTGGTTGCGTACTCCTTGAAGATGATCCTATTCTAGGAATTCCAAATATGAACATAATAATACAAGGTAGAAAAGTAAAGTTAGAAAGTAAAGGCAATGTCAACTAATTGGAAATGCAATAAAAAAAAATATGACTGTTTCATACTTCACGAAATTCCAAGTCAAATTAAGAAGTGTGCCAAATAGAGAGGGTAACTTCATAGGTTGGAAAAATATGATACATGGTCTTTTATTCCTTTTGGCCTATTGTGCACCATATTAGGCCTACCCAACCTAATTTATTTAGGTCGTCTTGTGTTAAAATATTATTATACAGCGCCAAAAAAACAAGAAAATAAATTTTGTTAGAGAATTTCCACTTCCATATTATAGTGAACCATTGAAAATGGCTTATCCTGTACTCATATTCCTCTACTCCATCATAATCTAGTTTGTTCAGAAATGCTTCATTCACTTTATTTCGGGCCCATAGAGACAAGTCTAAACCTCACCTTAGGAAAATTCCATTTTTTACTAAGGAACTAATGAAGGAAGGCCATTCATCTTCTTGGTCAACTCATAGACCCAACACGTGTCTTGTATACCAATTTTGTGAAGGATAAATGTCATCTAGATATGTTACTTTTGCAAGCATGTTAATGTGTCTAAAATTTGGGTCCATAACAAGGTTTAATGATAACCTATTGACTCCACCCCAAATGATCTAAACATAAATTAATAAATCAATACACCCCCCATTACCCACATTCTACGCTAAATTATTATAATGATTGGATAAGATGTTACAAGGCCCTGCCAAACATTTGACCCACCTTGTCCTAATTTTGAATTTGAAATTATCCATTTAGTTATATACTTTTTCCTCCAGTATTTTCCCCTCATAATTCTACCCCATAGACCTATATTTGACATACATATCTAGAGGTGTTTTTGGTTATAAATTTAGCAAAAAAATAACTATTCCTTTTTCCCTAGCCTCCCACCTTCTTCAACTTAGCTAATGATCTCTAGCCTTATAAAGGGTAACTAGTTTTCCTTCTACCTTGCCATAGGAAAGAGAAGCACAACCTTTAGAGTTTCTCCATAACAACTTTGGCTAATCTAGCCAACGCCAACCAATAAATTAGTAATGCTTCCAAGACAAATTTAACCATGATAATTCAACTACTTAAAGTGAGCCAACAATTGCAACAATGAAAAATATTTCTTTTAACCCTATTGACTAACCATAACTAATCTTTGATCACGTAATTGCTTGTTTTCAATTAATAATTTATGTATTTCAAACCAACTTCAAAATGAGAAAAATGAAAAGGAAGTAAATATTTAAGATCCATCAAAAGGTGGTCCAAAATTCCATTATAAAATAAAACATATTTTGTATTACTTATTTCCATTCCAACTCTTCACAATAGAGATTTAAGAAATGCTAAATGGTCCTCCACTCCCCTATGGAACCATGTTTGAAAATAAGGACATTATCCACAAATGAAAGTTATCGTAATTTGATTAGAGAAGAGCCTTCAATACCTTCTAGGTTACCATATATTATAGCTTCATTTAACTAGACACTCAAACCCTCTACTACTAGTTGATACAGAAAAGGATACAAAAAACATCATTGCCTAAGTCCCCTAATTTCCATGAACAAATGTTTCAAGTAACAATTCAAAGGAACAGTGAAGTTGTCTATGGTAAAAAAATATCTAATTGAATTAGCCACTTTAAATCAAAGGTTGATCTATGAAATGATCAACCTTCTAATTATTTGATTTACCTTTTAATCCAATTTCAAGACCAAACCTAGTATATTCTTTCCTTTCAAATTGTGAAGTCCATCATATGAAATTCTTATTGAATCAAGGATATTTCGATTGAACAAGAACCTCATTTTTTCTTGTGATATACCTTATGACAAGAATTAGGCATAATTTTTCCACGGTCAGTTTAGAATTAATTCTTTAGAGGAAGTTACATAATAAGATGGGTTGGAATTGCTGTAAAATTCCCTAGAATTCACTTTCTACGAACTATTGTGATGAGCATTGTGTTTAGATTTCTTGGTACTATTACCATTATTCTAATCTCCTCCATGAAATTTACTATATCATTACCCAAGATTTTGGAGAAGGCCAAATAAAACTCACTTGTTCAACTGTTTAGGTCTAGGATTTTATCTCTCTTTTCCTTCCTAGGTGACCCAGGGAAAATCTTTGTCAGTGATTGGCCCATCTAATTCTAAATTCTCCCCATCATCGAGCATTCATGGGTAGTTTCTTATAACTTTAATTTGATATTTGAGTCACTAAAGATATGATTATTGAAATAGAGCCTAAAAGAACTAATAGCCATATTTACTCAGCTCATCTCGTGGAGCTGCTTTGACACCATTTGGGCCAACTAGTTCCTAAATCATGTTCATCACTTTCTAATGTTCCGCAAACTTGTGAAAATCCTTATGTTTCTATCTCTTTGTTCAAACAATATGACTCTTATATGGGTCTCCAGACCACTTCCTCTACATCTAAAACAATTTCCTTTAGAGTCTCCAATTCCTTATGTTTCCAAGTCTCTTCAGTTGTAAAATTTTTTGACTAACAGGACCGAAAATGGGCTACTATCTCTGCTTCTTCTATCATTACTTATACTTTTGTTCTTCTTTATTTTGAAAATCCCATTTAATATCTCATTATTTTAGTCTTCATAGGGAGAAGAGGAAATGATTCACTGCTAAAACAGGATTGGTAGAATCGAAAGCACTCCACAGGGAATAATGAGTCATTCTTCCTCAAAAAGGTGAGTAAACTAATATTTTGGTAAGTGAGACAAAGAGGAGTAATGCTACCTTCCTCTATCAGAAAAAATAATATTTACGTTATCCACCACTATGCACATGTGTTCTTGCAGTAGGCCCAAATATTGAACCTAGTCACAAGACAACCATCAATTGTCATATGGTCCATAACAATTAATCTATTTGAATTCACACGAATCATGTTCAGGAAAAAAAAATCCATAACTAAGACTACTTCCAAACACTATGAGCGATGTTCATGTATCCCTTTACCCACCCTAATATGAGGCCACCAGATTGTCCATGTGAATCTATAGAATTGAAACTCCACTGAACAAGAAATGAGGAAGTAAAAACTAATAAACTATCACTAAAACACCTTTTTTCATGAAAAAGAACTATATTTGGCCTTGATGACTAGATCAAGTTATTAAGGGCCCCTTTTTAGGGTGCCCTCTCATCCCTATGTTTTTTAGGTAGAGGAGAAGCATAATCAAACCTTGCCACCTGGATTGCATCCTCTATGATGCCAAAAATAAATGTTATTAAATTATCTGACTAAACTTGTAGTCACACTATTACCTCCATGATATTGCATTCTAAATGAGGTCCCCAAGCCTCCTAGGTCCCCTTCCACCAAGGAGTTAGGCTTACTCAAGATCAAGTTGAACATCCTAGGACTTGGAGTAATGACTTCATGATATTACTTGGATCCAAAACTAGTCCTTTGAACTCCTAAGAGTCCATTCTCCAGAAAATTTTCTAGATCATCAACATTTCCTAGAAAATGTTAATAGTTATGGCCTTTTCTTAACGACTTTAAAATCTTGTCCAAAATCAGATAGGATAACCCTATGTATTCCTCACATACAGTGAGTATTGATGAAATTATCTGAGGGATTTCTAAAAGGATCAAACTATACACCTCCCCACTACTTAGAGACCACTAGAATACCCAAACACATCCTTCACCTTCATGTTTGTCTTGATTCCTTGCTACTTGTCATGCAATTGAACAATGTTTATAATATGCATAATCCTGTCCTATTTAGAACATATCTACGAGTTAATATTTTGACACGTGAATTTGAATCCATTACATTCAGTCATGTTCCTAGAGTCCAAAATCACTATGTAGATACCAATGCAAATAATATTTTAGATTGGCATTTATCACATGCATATACAAGAAGACGTCCATAGCATAAACAAATGGTGAACCGAAATTGTATCAAAAAGATGCATAACCATAAACAATTTAAACTTTGAAATGGGAGCTATAAACTCAAAATGAGAACTCTAGCCAGAAAACCCCAAAAAAGCTTGAAAAAATAACTCGAAAATATTAAATGTTGATGATGGAATAATTTTTTTTTTTTACTTTCGTAAATTTATTACATTTTTTAAAAATCCTAGTGAAAACCAATTTTCCTTGTGCAAAACACACCCAAATGAAAGGTGTTGATGTTGAAATAATGTCTTTTTTTAAGAATAAATTTTCAACATTTTTAAATAATAGTGTAAAAAATAAAATATCATGACTAAAAAAAACCTTAAAATAAAAATAAAATAAAAAATTAAAGCAAAAATTAAAACAAAGAAAAAAATATAAAAAACAAAAATTTATAAAATTAATAACAATTAAATAAAAATATATATTACAGAAAAAAATAAATTCGAAAACAAGGAGAGAAAAAAAAAAAAAATATATATATATATATATATATATATATATATATATAAAAAAAAAAATTATAATAGAAAAGTAACTTTAAAAAATCAAAACTTCATAATTAAAGAAAACAAATTAACAAAATAACAAAAACAATTAAACAATTAATAAAACAAAATTAAGAAGCTTTAAAATAAGTAAATAAATAATACATTTAAAAAACTTTAAAAAAAATCATTAAAATAAAAAATTTTAAAAACCAAGGAAATTTTAAAAATTAATTAAAAAATCAAAATAATAAAATAAAGAAACATTCAAATACTAAAAATAAAACAATTATAAAAAAAAATAATAAAATAAAAAAACATTCAAATACTAAAAATAAAACAACTATAAAAACCGTTTAAAAAAATAAGAAAATAATAAAAAACAATTAAAAAACATAAATTTAAAAATGTTAGGGAATAAATAAAAAGAAATAAAAATACGTATTAAAAATAAACAAACAAAGAAAAATAATTACAAAGAATATATAGATAAAATTTTAAATGTATTTTTAAATTTTTTATAATGTTTATTTTTTTTATTAAAATTTTAATTATTACTTTATGGTTTTAAATTTATATTGTTTTGATTTTTTGAAAGTTTTTTTGTAAATTTTTTTAATATATATATATAGATAAATATATATATTTATTTATTTTTTCTTAAACATTAATTTTTTTTTAAATATCTTTTAGAATTGTTTTTTTAAATATTTATTTTAAAAAAAATTGAATGTGTTTTTTCTTACTTTTGTGTTTTTTAATTTCTTTTGGCTATTTTTTTAGTTTTTAATTTTTATGTTTCTTATTTTTAATGGTTTTTTTAAATAATTTAATTGTAATTTTTTTTTAATTTTATTCTTTTTATTTTTGCTTAAATTTTTATGTGAATCATTTTTTTGGAATTTTATTTTTAAAATGTAATCAGTTTTTATATAAAATTCATGAGATTTTTTATTTTTTCAATTTTGTTTATTTAATTTTTCCATAAAAGTATTATATTGAACAAGTCATTTTTAGCGAATATACATATTTTTTTAATTATATCTATATCAAAAGTGTGCATTTTTTGTCGAGTTTTCAAAATTACTATTTTTTTAGTGACAATTATTTTATATCTATGAAAATATCACTTAATGATATATAAATATTAAAAAAAAATAGTAACACATGAAAACAAAAAACAATAATTTTTAAAACCCTTAAAAAACAAATAACTTAGACAAAATACATGAAGATGAATTAGACAACTTGAATTTTTTTTAGATAAGCAGCATTTAGAAAACAATTATGTTTACTTAGGAGATAACAAAATTTGAAGTGTCAAAAATATGCCTTAAAAAAATTGTTGATGTTTTTCAAAATTTGCATGAAAATCACCAACATTTTAAAAAAAATTATTCACACGTAATACATTAGAAAACTAAAAGTGTCAAAAACAAGATCTCTAAATAAAGGGTTGATGTTGCATTAACATTTTCAAAACTAGGATGAAAATCACTAACATTTTAAAATAAATGTACTTAATACACAAGAAAATTTAAAGTGTCAAAAATATGATAAAAAGAAAGGTGTATTCTGAATCAACACTTTTCAAAATTAGATGATTTTTTCCTACCCCCTAAAAAATGGGTACTCGATACAGTTCTCATTTCAAATTTTACATTGTTCATAATTATGTATCATAATATCCAACATATAATGTTTTGAATCCACTACTCTAAACACATCCGACATGCTCATTCGCATGTCATCACAAAACAAAAATGGGAAGAAACATGTACCTATGCCTAATAACTATCATGTGGAGGCTCCCAAGCCAATGAATCCATCCCACCAACTTGTAGGGCTCGTTCTGCCTGACCATCTGTAGTAATGGGCCGCGTGATTCCTCACTAATCTGTATATCGAACATCCAACTCATTCCACTTGCACTCTCATACCCTAGTCAAAAACACGTTGAATGTACGCCAAAGATCCTCCAGTAGTACATCACTACCAGATATCTATTGTGATGTGGGCCCACCTTGATCTACAGCCCCAGGGATCACGTCTCATCCCGTGTGTCTTTTCAAACTCACCGGTGTGATATCCACATCCCTAAATGTTTAGAAATCAGTACCACATACACATATTTCTTAATCTATAAATGCATCAAATATATATCAACTTTCACTTACCATTTGGACCCCATGCTTGTCCTTGCAGATGTGGTAAGTTAGGATCCCCTTGATAGTTCATTCCACTATACAGATAATCATCTATGTATAATGGCATCTAATCCCGATGAGAAAAAAACTCATGTAGGAACACTAGTCTAACTCCCCCTCCTGCACCTCGTTACCATAGCTGCCCCAAGAGGTGTACCCTAGGCTCTTGTGAGCCCCCATCATAGATCTATACATCAGGATGGATAGTTGGGATCTTCTTAAATAATAATGGGCATAGTGCGAACTATCATTTCAACGATGACAACATGATCTAGGCCCACCCATAGTAGGTCCCTACCAACACACTCTCCACTAGAATCATCTACCCCCGAGTGATGTTATGGAAGGCATGACTACGCAAGATTCATAACACTATTAGGGTTGTAGCTCGTGTCTCAAGCCTCTCTGGGTCGCTGATCTAAATGTTCGTGCCCTTTTCATGAACCCCTCATACACAATGATGATAAAAAAACTTTCCTATATGCCTCCCATGAGGAATCACTAGATGTATCTTTACTACCATGCCCAAAGGGTTAAATCCTATAAGAAAATATATGTCCTAGATCGTGATCTTGATCACATGTGCTTGTACTACAAATACCTCCTGATCTAGGTGACATTAGCTGACAACGCTCAATAGCAAGGGCTCACCATCCCTCCTCAATTTGTTCTCCAAGAACTTTAGCAAGCCATATGGTGCCAAAACACCTCTCACTACTTGATTCTCTTAAATCTCAGCACGAAGGGTCTCCAAATCTCTTTCTCGACATGATACCTTTAACTCTACCATACTTGTATCATACCACTATGTTTTGTCAGTTCAGAGTTAAAAGCACACATCATGGGTACAAAGCTGCAACTCAATAAAGACCCCGCATCCTGCTCTTCCTCATAGTCCAAAACATAGTTTATTCCTTCAACACTCCACCAGATGCACTTCTTAGGCTAGTTTCAGCATTCCGAAACATAGATTAGGGCCCAATAAGTGCACTCCAATTGAAAAGAAGAGAAACGGTTTCCCCGAAGAGGCAGGGCCCTAGTCTGAAAATCTAATCCACCAAAAATGATGAGTAAGGTTGGACAACCTACCTCCAAATTGAAGGTCTTGATTCTAATGATCAGTTTGGTAGCTATGATCTCCACAAGATTTTGGGCCTTCTCGTCCTCTCCAAATTCTCCAACATCTCACTATGAAAATGAATTGGATTTGTCGACAAAAACCCCCTTTTATTAGAAAAACCCTACTCTTTTCATTGCCCATTGCGACCAAATCGTAGATGTATTTGATGAACCATTAGCATCATTGGAAAGCTCTCAATGAGTTCTATAATGGACCTCCATTCCTTTTTGGTAATTTGATACTTCACTAGGAAGCCATTTTTTCCACGAGGTCTCACTTTTCCCCCTATTAAATTCAAATTTCATCATTTGAGCCACCCATACTATGGTACTGCTTTACCTTTGCACTAGTTGACTCAAATGTTAATTTTCGTCAGGAGTAACCATCATTTAATCATGTTTTTATGGTATGCTCTGGGCCTCCCACATGTGGTAGCATCATCAAGTCACCCTTCTCAGAGCATCTGAGATGAGTCACCCTTGTATCTATGGTATTTGTTTTGCATCCAGTTGAATCCAGTTATAGTGTTCCATACATCTTTGTGTCACATCCATCCCATTGTGTTCCTATTTAGCCTCCAACTATATTACTCTATCATTGAAAAGCCCTTGTTTAAGTTATTGACCATCCGCTCTATAATCGAGTCAGTCACTAGCAAGTCAACCATACATATTATGCTCTGATAAAGGAATTCAACAGTCCAACACTAATTTTTTTTCCTTCCATCATCATCCATGGTGTCAGTCCATCATTCACTCTACTATGATACCTCGTGCATTTGTTAAGGATTCCTTAACTTTGGCAGGCCCTCTTTTGTCGACTTCAACACATTTATTCTAGAAGTGTTGTCTAGATGGTAGTGTAACTTGGTTCCAACCTTCATATTTCTTTGGTGCCTTAGCTCAAGAAAAGGGAATCATCATTTCCCTTTGAATTGGTTATCTCTCATGTGCTCGACACCAGCTCATTATTGCAAGATTTAGAATCGTACACTTGATGGTTAAGTGATCCTAACGATTGTCCTAGTCATTCCTGAGTGTGTGTGAGATGTTCCAGATGTCATGAGAGGGTGTCTCTTCAAGTAGCCCCCACATGCCCGAATGTCTGCTGATGTTGATGTCACCTCAGATGTAGTTCCGTAAATGTCATGGATTTGTTTTCAGCCACTTGCAATGCCCATAACATGCATGCGTCCTTTAGATGATCCATTCAAATCTTCAAAGTCCTTTCCTATTCAGCAGGGCTTCTTTGTTTGTGATCCCCCCTCACCATGTGAGCTTGAGGGGAACTATGTCTCATGAACTAAGATATTATTGTATTTAGATTTAGCCTATGTATTTTGAGGCACATATGTAAATGGGATTCATTGTATTATTTTTTGGCCCATTGATGCCAATATATCTGTATCATATACTTTGTAGCTCAGCCCCATAGTTTTGGTCTCACCATTTTTCTTTGTAATAATTTATCTCATTGGGTATGCCTATGCATCCCCCGCCTCATTTGAGATCATGTAATCCCACATAGAAGGAGACTTCTATCAATTTATTAAGTCTTTCCCCCTCCATTCCTGTCCTTCCTTACATTGCTTCAGTTCTCTCCCCCCCTCTCTCTCTCTCTTGACTCCCCTTTGGTGTCTCATGGAATTATAACTTATAACATATTTCGCTCATACAATTTTTTGCTAACATTCATATGTTGGGAGGAAATCTGTTATCACCAAAAAATGATCACCTAGCCATTTCTAACTAGGTCGTTCGAAATAAGCCATCTAGGATAAATTTTACCATAGTAAAATCACTTTCTCCATGGGAAATAATTTAGTAAACTATTTTTATTAAAAAAAATTCTGATTAAAATTAAAAAGTCCTATGAGAATAATTAAATAAATCATTATTTATTTTTTATTCCTTAATTCTATTATTGCAATAATTGTTGAATTACTATTTAATACTTATTTCAATTTCACACCATTCTTATTCCTCATGAAATAATTAATAAATCAATTTATTTGTTAATTTTTTCTAAATAAAGATATTTTACCATTTTGAATATCTTATCCCTCTCCAAAAAATATAATAAAGTATTCATGACGGTTAGATTTTGGTTTGGTAAATATTATTTTATTATTCTCCATTTTAGAGATTAGCTCAATACTTTGTTATGAATACGAGGGCTTTCTATTCATTATTCACTATGATCATTATCATCATCACCAATATCATCTTCTTGCACTTGACCTCCCACTTGAGTTGTACACATTGTTTTAGGTTTCTCACACATTGGGAGAGAGAATCGATTACTAAAGCATCAAGGAAATAAAAGGACTCGTCCCACAGAGGGGGATTTGCAGACCCTTTTGTAGATATCCTTCATGAGGTGTTATCAATAAATATTTATTATTCATTTTAAAGTCTTTCCATTTAGGTTATTACATTCGACATATATATTTGTTTGTTATTTTTGATTGCATATGTTTTTTTGTTGTAGTTTTTCTAGTTTTATTATTGCATATCTAAAGCATAAGAAGCCACAATTGTTGTTACGATCATGTGTCACCAGTGAATTAAGTTGAATGTTTTTTGTACACCTTCTACGGAATTTCATACTAACATGTTGAGGTGTGCAAAATAACTCCCTCCATTGAAAATAGCTAAAGAACCCCATAAGCCTTTACAAAATCCAATACATCCTTTCTGGATGATAGGGAACCCTCCAAAGAAAACATGAGATGAAATGTAACGGGGACTAGTACTTCATTTGTGGGGCTAGGAGGTGGAGACTTTTTCCAAGTCAAAGAAGGCCTCAATGTGGGTTCTAAAGAATAGGCCCCCAGGGGAATGAGAGGATTTAGTGTACTATGTGGTTTCACTAATAGTATAAGAAAAGGGGTAGAGGGTAACGAGATGGTCTATTGACCTAGGGTTCTAGAGGCAAACCAGGGTGGAGTTCTATAGGAGTCTTTTGATAATAATTGAAGGCTACCAAAGCTTTGGGGTCTTCACTCAAATGAACCTCTGACATAGAACATGTGTTCGTGGCATACTAAATATTCCGCTTAACTTCACTACATATTGGAAGATACCTGTAAAAATAACTTTATTTAACCCCCTACAAATATGAACCCAATACACCTTCCCAATTTCAATAACCCCCACTTTCACTAGATATCGTAGATATTGATGCAGCCCAGGCCTCTCCCAGGCCACTCCTACCAGGATCCTTCAATCACCAAGCATATAAAAGCTTGTTTCATCAAAAGGATAGCGATAATCATAAGACACAACCAGAATACAGCATAACAATACAGCGGCATTAAATCTAATTCACACCTCAAATTCTGGCTATCCAGCCCAATTCCAAGGCAACAAAGCTTTCAATTGGAATAAAATACCAGTGCTCTTCAAGAAATTCTGAAAATAATTATTCAATGGAGACTTACGCAACTTTCAGCCCTTTTACGCAACCGTAGTTCCATATGCCATCCCTCCAATCTGTTCTCCGCTTCAGTGTAATATGGCCGACAGTTATAACCCGGTGCTACCATACATAAAACTCGTTATATATACAACTGTTGACGGTTGCATGCGCAGGCTTTTGCCATAGCAAAGTCTCTTATGCTATGACCGACAGTTATATCCCTTCTTTTTCTGCGATTTAGGTCGATGCATATATATGTCCGTCGGCTATATCTTCCTCCGCCCTTTTCGTTGTTACCTCCGACGCATATGTGCAAGCCTCGACTGTTCAAACAAAGACTTTTATTAACGGACCCGATGCTTATACCACTCGGCCGTCATTCAAACAGTGGACTCCTCAATGAATTTATACAATTATATGTGACCTTTGGTAACTCTTTGCTGTAGTCGATTCAATGGACAGCTTCCCACCTTCGATATGCATCGTTAAACAGTCATAAATCACATTGTTTGAGGAACAAACACTCACAATCGCCGAAGGGAATCCGCGCCTCTGAGTCGTCCTTAAAACACTTATCTCTTAAATAGCCTCGGTCTTTGGTACGCTCCCAACTTATTATTCACCAAATGGATAACCAACTCATGGTAATAACATGCTGTAAATGACTTGGTATACCAGCGTGTCAACAGTTTCTTGCGGCATGTATATATGTGCGCCAAATAAAACAGAGCACGTAAAACTGAGCCACCATTCAAATGCTTTGTATAATCAACGAATTGAAACTAAGAAACACCAATCTTCATCAGGCAACAGTGACGGATTCTTCGCCAATATCGCAGAATCCATATGCCGGCGCACTCAAAGTAAAATAATCTTTAAATAGGTCGAAGTCAATTCAGTTAACACACCCAGTAATTACGTGTGGAAGAAACACGATATCCGCCATATAAAGAATTAAACATCTGAACAATTCACATAGAGCAAATATTCACAAGAGCTTTACATTCATGGCCAGATATACAATCTATGGCCCTTTTACCAACTGCCAGAAGGCTCCGAAGGAGAAACCTTGCTCACTCTTCCTCACTCTCACACTTCTTCCCCTCAATGCCTACGAGGCTCCATAATTTATTAAACTTAGCATGATAAAAAAAATCCCAAAATCACTCAACTAAAAGCTCTAACTCTACATGCAATGCATACACATGGCAAAAGCATCTTTTTAGCTTTATGCTGTCTTTTTCCTATTCTAAAATAGAAAAGCTATCATTATCTCTTAAAGATCCACATCCATCGCTTTTATGCCTAAAAACTCTCCTAATCTTATTTATTTTGAAAATATCTAATTAAAAGCCTAAATGCATGACCCCTATTATTTACAATAATTCCCTTTGAGTTGGATGCTCCTGCATCAGATATCCATTTTTTCATTAACATTTTTTATACCCCTTTATATTTATATCACTAGTATAGTGACATGATTCCTCTATTATAAGCCCAATGCATTCGACAATGCACCTTTATTATTTTGGTGTACATTGTAGAAGATGAAGGATTTAAACGTTCAGGGAGAAGATGAACGAGATGTACAAGATAAATTGATATAAGGGCCCTTAGATTAGCCTGGTTTCCAAATGTAATTGGGAAACCCAATATGTATTGCGTCTTCTTCTATTTCTACTCATCTTACAACATTTCTAAATGAAGAGACCCCTTCCCTAGTAGATACATCGCAAAATTATTACGATTAGATTGAAGAGAGAAGTTACAAGTTTACATGTAGCATGGAAACTCAACTAATAGCACAAACAACCTCAACCTATCAAAGGAGGTTTCTTTCTTCTATGGACATAGAAAGGAATCAATTGAAATTGTCTCTTGTGCATCCTGCTATTCAATCCATTCTTGAGGACATGATTTCAAGACATTATATTTATCTATAAATGTAGTTGACATCCCATTTTATGACAACAAAAATCTACATAGACAAGTAGGGGAAATGCTCTATACTAATGGATGAAAGAGCTCTTAAAAGCATCAACATTTTTTCATAAACACATTTTCGACACTTTAAATTTTCTTATGTCCTAAGTGTGCACAAATTTTCTTTCAAATGTTGATTATTTAACATCTTTTCAAGTTGTCTTATTTCTCGTCTTGTTTTTTCCTCCTAAGATGTTAGTTTTTTAAAGGTTTTCCAAACATGTGTTTTCTTATTTTTCTTTGCAATATTTTTTTGTAATGGAATTTTTAATTGTTTTTGAAAAATAAAAAATATAAAAAAAAAATCGAATAAAAAACTATATATAAAAAGACGAAGAAAATAAAAATATAAAAAAAAAATACAAAATTATCTTGTAAAAGATTAAAAAATTAGAAAACTAAAAAAAAAATACAAAAACAAATGGAAACAAACAAAACAAAAAGAGTAATTGAAAGGTTAAACCAGAAAAAACAAAAAACCGGAAACACATTTAAATGATTTAAAAAAATAAAATGAAAAACAAAAAAAAAATTAAAAATCGTTAAAATTAAATTAAAAACACAAAAAAAAAAACGAAAACATTATAATACAAGATAAGAAACATAATAAAATAAAATAAAATAAACATAAACATAATTAAATAAAAATTTTAAAAACATTAAAAAAAATAATTAAGAAAGAAACATTTATTAAAAAAAATGAAAATTGGAGGCCCTACATGCCTAGGGCTTCCCAAGCTTACTCTTTTACTCTTGAAAATTGGAGGCCCTGCCCACCTAGGGCTTCACAAGTACATTCTCGGAATATGCTTGTTAAGCCCAAGGCAGGTGGGGCATCCAATTTCTTTATTTTTTGTTTCTTTATTTTGATTTTTAAAAAATGTTTTTTTTTTTAATTACGTTTTTTTCAAAAAAAAAAATTAAATAACTTTTTTTTCTATCATATTTTTTGTGTTTTTTTTTATGTTTTTTATTTAACTTTAATGTTTTCTTGTTTCTCTTTGCTTTTTATTTTATTTTATTTTTAAATTACTTCAAAGTGTTACGATTATTTTGCATTTTTGTGTTAATATTCTATTTATGTTTTTTTATTAATTATGTTTGTTTCTAAATATTTTTTTGTATTTTTTCTTAGTTTTCTTAACTTTTTCTTATTATTATTATTATTTATATTTATTTATTTATTTATGTTAATTTGTTTTTTTTACATTTTTTTGTCTTTTTTTATATAAGTTTTTATATTTGTAATTTTTTTCTATGATTTTATATTTGTTTGTTTTGCATTTTTTTTTTTTGGTCTCTTCAAATATATATTATTATTTACTTCTTATTATTTTTTTCAATTTTTTATGTTTTTTATTTTGTTTCTATTTTTCTCTATGTTTTTTGTTGTAGCTGTTGTTTTTTTCATGTTTTTTAATTTTTTTATGTTCGAATACATATTTTTATTTACTTATTATTATATTTTAAACTTTTTTGGTTTCTTCTTTCTTAATTTTTTTCAATGTTTTAATTTTTGTTTTCTTTTGTATTTTTCATTTTTATTCATTCATATATTTATTTATTATTTTGTTTTATTTTATTTTTCCTATAGGGTCCATGTCTACTCAAATATCAACTCGATCTTATTATGTGTCAATTGGATTGTAGATTTTAAATTTTTTGTTATAAAAGATCAAGTCCACCCTCAATGTGTCTATTTCATGGTTGATATTTAAGTTTTAATCACAATGGTTCGAGTTTTCCTACATTGTGTGTCAATTTCATGATTAAATTTAAATCCTTGTTGCAATGTGTCAAGTTGTGTTAGGCTAAGTTTTTAAAGTCATCATATTTCTAACATTTAAAAAATAAGTTACTCTTGGTATATTGACTCTTTCATTCAGGTGTTCATTTTTAAAGTTTCCTTATTGATAATTTTTTTCGAAATGTCATGGTTGGAAATTTGTCAAAATTGTAAAGTTTTCTACCATTCTAGTATTCCACCATGAACATTTTTCTTTTTTAGGTTGTTTTTTTATGTTTTTTGGTGATTTTTTGGCTAGAGTTCTCGTTTTGAGTTTACAATTCCCGTTTCAAAGATTATATTGTTTGAACTCAGAGCATTAGACATTAAAGACAAAGCTTCAGTAATCATGGAACTTAACAAAATGAATTAGAAGAATATACTTCATATTCAGGCTACTAATGGATTGAAGGAAGTCTAGAAGCTAGTCACTTTATTTGATGATAAATTTGATCAAATAACACCACTTGGTTTACCTAGTTTATGGGACCAAGAAGGAAAATTACTTTCTTGGGAATCATATGAGAAGAAATTAGTGGTTGATAATGGTCAGGAAGATAAAGCTCATGAAAAGACTAAAATTTGAAAAGGAAGAAATACGGTAAATTATTTAGAAATATATTTTCAGCTTCTTTGGTTAATGAAGACATTGTTTGTTGTAAAGCCAAATTACACAAAACTCTCAAATTTGAATATTGCATTCCAGAAAATGATCCAATGTCAAACCTGAGAGCTAGCACACTCAAAGAAATGAGTAAGGATGATTACTCCTATTGAAGTTCATGTTGTGTAACCATGCACTAATCCTCATGCTCAATGTTTCACTAGTCACGCTAGTTCTAAAGAATGAGAAATTTTATTTTTGTAATTTTAAAGGAATTTTAGGTTAAATACAATTAGATAGTTATTGAAATATTTCATAGCTACTTTGTAATTTACTTTTATGTTATATTTAAAAGATAGGTGAACCACTAAGAGAGGGTTTAGAGTTTTTGGCAGTTTTGGGCACCTGTGTAATGATTTTCTTCCTTGGAGAGAATAATAAAGTTTCAATATTGATTCCAACTATTCGTATATTGTAGTATCTGTCATTTTTCTTATGTGTTTTTAATATTTATTTTCTTCCTATGAAACACGTGTATGATGGTAGCAGGTTTATCTGGGCAAGTTACAAATTTATTTATGTATCTTTACCAGTTAGAGAAAAAACCTCTACACTTTATTTAAGGACAACCTAACAGGCTCTCTTCTATTTCTTCACCTTCATTCTTAGTCTAAATCACCCACATTTTCATCTTATCGTTTCAAATTTGGACCTTTTTAAAAATCGCAAGCTGTAAGCCCTAGACTTCTTTCAATTCTTCTTTTTTTTCCTCGTTATCATTGTTGTCCTTTGTTGACAATTCCTGGATAGAGAAATGTGTCAAAGAATCTATGTGAAGGAAGTTCTTTCAAAAATGGTTGGTTCAAGGATAAAAACCTTGTATGACTTTACTTTGTTTTAGTTTTCCTTGTTAGATTATGTTAGGATTAAAAGTATTAAAGTTAGATTTATTTTTGTTTATTTTCTTTTTCTTCTAACAATCGAAGTAGAAGAATAATAAAGAAGTGAATATCTTAATTCTTCTTAGAAGATAATGTTTCAAACATGTCCAAATAAAATATTCTTGTCAGCATGCTCATGAAAATTGGCACATATTTATTAGAATCTTTAAAAAATAGATTGTACAAATGCTATATTTTCTTCGCTTTGCACATTTTAATGATAACGTATTTTTTCTTTCGATGTAGTAAGATATAGCCTTTTCTCACTAAATGTCATGTCCAACAATAAAGATTTAATGGAAATACAAGTTGTATGGTTCATGTTGACTCAAACATCTTTACCACAATGCTCATCCCATGCTTTTTCCTTTAAGTTGTGCTCTTCTCTATAAATCCGGGGCTAACTTAGAACCCACACGACCATCAAGTCTGCATGCAACATACATTCGAGATATCTTGAGGTAAAAAATCGGCCTAAAAATAAAAATCAACTTTATAAGAACCAATAGGATTCAATATTATGATGTCATTCATGGGGGATAATTCACCATTTTTGGAGTAAAAACGTAAAAACGTAACAAAAAAATAAAAAAAATAAACAAACTACTTTTTAAACTCTTATTTTCAAGTTATAGCCCTATGATTTAACTCAAATTTTGAGTGGGAGCACTCCTTGGATGCCACATTTAATTTTACATTCAAGGGCTATCCATGTTGCATACTTTCGATGGACGCTACTCCATGGAAAATGTGAAAAACATGAATAAATGTGATTGGAATCATATTTTTTCTTGTATTTCACATTTTTCATGTAGTAGGGTCCATTGAAAGTATGTAATGTGGGTACTACTTAGTTCAAAAAATAAATTTTGCATCCAATGAGTTCTCCTGATCAAAATTTCAGTAAAATCATAGGCAAATAAGTTTAAAATATAAGATGAAACTTCACTTTTTCCTTATATCCCTCTGAAACTTGAAGAGGAAATATAATCCTATTTTATTATGTCCACTATTATTTTATAATATTCCATAGGAGGCCCACTTTATACCTCAATATTTCTCTAGTGCACATGGGTTCCTTTTGGCTTACACTCTTTGCATTTCTATTTGAGATGTCTTTCTCTCCTTCGATGTAATCCTAGAGCCATGGCATCCCAACTATCATTTAGAATACACATATTTTTCTTTCCTAACTTTATTTCTTAGGTTGGTGTAAGTAACACATGCTTGCATGTAGGCCCCACTGATATTTATATCATCGAGTTTCAAGAATCCCTCTTCTATGTCACCCTACAATTATTCATCCTGAAGCTCTAGGTGTGCATACCTTTCATTTCATCCTTTCGCGCTAGCATGGATAGAAAGACCTTTTTTTCTTTTATTTTGTGCATATTACACTTAGCCTGCCCACAACTATAATCATTTCTTCTCTTTTTCTTGTTTCCTAGAGTTTCCACCCCAAAGATTTCATAGGTTTCTCTTCTCTATCCTCCCGGGAATCACCTTCCAAGATGAGGAAAACATTCATCACAACATAATATTTCGAGCTCCCTTCTGCCATTTGATTTCTTTGATTCACCCTTTGTGCCACCTCTTTTCCATGTCATTCCATCCTTCTTACCACAAATATTACCTTCACTTATTCATTGAAAGAGCCGGGATGATTTAGTTGGGACAACACTTCATCATACCTAGTCTATGGGCCCCTATCACATTTCTATTATGGTACCTTATTGGGTGATTATGGTCCCCACTTTCCATGCAATTCTGGTTATATTCCCTTAGAACTCTTACTGCACATTCTTCCTACTCCATCCAGTATCTTTCTTTCAGGATGATTCAATTCACACATGCAACATTTCCATACCCTCACATTACTTTACCATTAGACACACATCCTTTTCCCTCCACCTCATCCTAGATACTTTCATCCCAGACATCATCTTAATGGTCATCCTTTATTCTTTCTTGACTTGAGCTCCCAAGATGATGTAACCATTCATGATTTCCAATATACTGGTAGTTTCAATCAAATTGAACACTTATCAGGCCCGATCAACAATCGTATTAACGCAAAAAATTGGTAAGCATGTTTGGAATATGGAAAGGTAAATTGGATTGTGGTTAATTTATATTTGATTTGATTTTCTAATGATTTCATTATATTTATACTATTACATTGTGATGTACACTATGGAAATTCCCAAGTCCTCTCTTTTTCTATATATACATATACATACCACTACATAGGTTGGGACTTTCACTTGATTCGATGACATTTTAAGAAAATTTTGTTGATGATATGAAACCATAATTCCTTCACCTAGCCTACACATACAAAGAACATGGTTGAAATCATAACTTGGAAATGAGGATAATCGCAGTTGCAACACAAAGAGAAGTAATGGTTTAGCGGATTTTCATTATTTTTGTTCTTTTTTCTGATGATTTTTATGCTTGATTCCTTGAAAATGAACCATTATTTTCCAGTTTAATGCTTACTCTAGTTTAGATGTAATAAATAGACAATCTTGGGAACATGTGTACTTTGTTAGAGATATTCTTCATCATGTTTTTAACTTTGGTCATAAGAAGAGGATTACTCCTTTATTCTGAAGAAAATATAAATCCCTAAGGTAAATCATTATGAGTTTCTTCAAGGTAACTCTTATATGCTCACTTTCATCTGTTACAATTTTCTTTATGATTTTTGTTTCAGCCTTGTTTTTAGTATTTTCTTATCTAAAGCTTTGGTTTTGAAAGTCTTCAAGAATTCCTTTGAAAATATAGCACCACTACTTTATGAGAATCATAATTTATTCTCCACATTTTGCTTGTTTTTCCATTAAGGAAAAGTAGTTATGATGTTGAGTAATATGAAAATAAGCTAAATTTGGGAGTCGCTTAACCTCCATTTTGCTTTCATTTAATATATCTTTCAGGCTCATATTTGTTAAATAATCATTAATATGTTTCCATGCATGATTAATTTTGAGACAAGAACAATTTACAAGTGGAGATACATCTTATCTTATTTCATTTTCTCTAATAACTACTATCTAGTCTTTGTATTAAAAGCATAATAACCTATAACTCTTTGAGAAATAATTCGTGAGAAAAAATTCATCAAAATATCAACTTAAGAAAAGCATATATTTTTCCCTCATACTTGTTCTTTTGTTGAGAGATTTCTATAAATAGACTTGTTGGGATTTCTTTTAAATATGACTTTTCTTTTAACTTTCCTTTTTTGGTTTTTATTTTCTTTTTTGTTTGTGATTTTTGGAGTGTGTTGATTTCACTCTCGTTTTAGATTAGTTTTAGTGATATCGCCAAATATTTATATGGGATAATTTTTCTTACCAAACATTGGTTGGAATGCACGGGGAAATTTTTACTCTCTCTTTACAATAGGATTCTATTTACTCAAAGATCATCCATATCAAGATTCCACTTTTCTCGTGTGTTAACCATCAACCATGGCAACAATAAGATTTTATTCATATTGTATAAGTTTCTATTTATAAACCAATGAGTTGTCTCCATTATTTGCTTTGAATCCCTCCCACACCTCTCCACATATAAAATCCTCTACTTGGGTAAATGAAGAGAAAACTAGTGGAGTCAATCTCAACTAGTATTGCATGTATTTCCTTAAGAAAAAAACATCTTGTACCACCCCGCTCTCCTCACCCAATTACTAAAAGAAATTTTCGAAATATGTTAATCAAAAGGGTGGAAAGAGAGAGTTAAAAAAACATATGTGTGGGAAGTGTGTGCAAACCTACCAAAGTACTAAATAAGCTCACTAGCAATGGGTTCACGTGATCCAGGTGGATATTGGTGGCCACTTGCCAAGTCCACCTGGACCCCCACCATTGTTTCTCTCAGCATTTTCAGTTTCCTTAATTGTAGCACAACTTACTATTTTTAGTAGTTTTTCGGGTCCTGAACTTCTGAAGCCGTTTTGAGGCCCTAAACGACGTTTTTTGGGAAATCTGGGGGCAACATGGGTCCATGGACCGATGTTGCCCTTCCTAAAGTGGTAGTGCTCACATAGATATTTCTAACGAGCTATTGTACGCGTCAAACGAAGATCGTATGCCAAAGTTACGACCCCGGGAAGTTGATGTACCAATTTACCCAAACGAGACCCACAGTTTGGCGTTTCATATCCTAGGGTTAGGTTTTGGAATGTTAAGGGTTTTCCATTGTTTCTCAACAATAAATAGGCCTTCGAGCCTCACTGTAACACAGTTTAGAGGCATGTAGCCACCACATCTCTTCTTAGAGATAAGCTACCATCGCCCTAGCTGGTTTATTTCCATTTCTGGTTGTAAGCATATTTCAGTATTTTCCATTAATGAAATGAAGTATTATTTCTGCTGCATCTTTGTGTATATGGTTATCTCTGTAATTTGTTGCGTTCCTGTTTACATCCGGATCAGTGGTATCAGAGTGGTCTGCTTTTTCTCTGTGTTT
This sequence comes from Pinus tabuliformis, assembly GCA_031772625.1. Lineage (NCBI taxonomy): Eukaryota > Viridiplantae > Streptophyta > Pinopsida > Pinales > Pinaceae > Pinus > Pinus tabuliformis. Next base: position 959,197,596 of record CM062811.1, read on the forward strand.
CTTTGCATGTCCCCAACAAGGTTGGGATATAAGGAGTTAGGGCTTGAACTGGTTGAACCTTTGCAAGACCGGCCTTGCAAATCCTGACGGCCTCCCACGGCGGATGAGAAGAAATACGAGGGAGTAGGAGATCCCATCAAAATCTTGCTCGAAGAAGCCCTCAAGCGACAACGGAATTCGATGATGGACAGCTTTGCCCAGATCCTTCAGCGGCTATCCAGAAGCGACGCATCGGCTTCTAGCAGCTACTATGGAAAAGCCACGCCCTTTAAGGTACAAGTTAATTTTGAAATCCCCATATTCGAGGGTCAGATAGACGCAGATGCCGTAGATAAATGGTTAAAGCTATTAGAGGGTTATTTTTCTGTTAATGAATTTTTGAGTCGGGAAAAGATTGTTTTCGCTCTTCTCAAAGCAGTCCCCCACGTCAAGGACAGGTGGGAAACCTACTACGAGCAGAAGGATGAAAGTACTGGCTCATTATTTTCAGTCGCACCCACCTGGAATTCATTCCGGGATGCCATCAAGGAGCAGTACTACCCTGTTGGAAGCTATGAGGATGAATACATAAAGTGGACCATGATGCGGCAGGGAAGGGACCAAGACGTGTCGGAGTTCACCAATCTTTTCCATACCCTTTGCACAAAGTTGGGTATCAAGGATCCAGAGCAACATTTGATACTCAAATATCGTGGCTGCCTGCACAAGTACATCCAGGAAGAAATACAATTTTTTAACATCTCCTCGCTCGGTGTAGCATACCGATATGCCGTCAAGGTCAAGCAAAAGTTTAAACAAAAGAAGCGAGACTTTGGATCTGTGAATCCAAAGCAAGGGAAAGGTGCCCCTAAAACACAGAACAAAGGACAAAGCCAAGGCGGGACAGCCCAAGACAACCCGCTGAAGCTGCAAGCAAAGAACAGTGCCGCGAAGCCGAAAAATGACACTGGAAAATGGTGTGAGTTCCATAAGAGCTCCACTCACAACACAAGTGAGTGTCGTGCCAAGCAGTCACTGGTCGCTGAGCTAAAGGTTTTAGAATCAGATGCATGTTTCGACTCTGAGTCAGAACCCAATAAGAGGAATGAAAAAGGGAAGCAGATCATTAATGCAGATCCCAACGCCACTGTTGCTACGGAAAAGATCCAGAAAAATGAACCCGAAGATCCAGAGGAGGAGGAGCGTCTCTTCCACTCCCAGATGTGGGTAAAGGGTGCCCCGATATAGTTCATTGTTGATAGCGGGAGTCAAAAGAACATCATTTCGGCAGAGGTCATGAAGCGGTTGGGCTTATCGACCACAGCACATCCACAACCATACACCATTGGGTGGCTTCACCAAGGACGAGATCTTTGCCTGAGCCAGCAGTGTTGCCTTCCATACAACATCAAGCCCTTCACGGATGAGGTATTATGTGACATTGCTCCCCTTGAAGTTTGTGATGTATTATTAGGACAGCCATACTTGTGGAAGCGACATGTTGTGTATGAATCAAGACCCCGTGCTGTTATTATTACATTGGGAAATAAGTTGTACAGGATACCAAAGGTAGCACCACCTACCGCCATCTCTTTGATTACTGCAAAACAATGCAGTAAGATCATTTCCAAAACCAGGAAATTTGTTTTCCTGATGATACGCCCTCAAGAAAAGAAGAAGACAGTGGCCGTAGCCTCCGGACGGGGTCCCTCTGCACGACAACTACAGATGGACAAGGTTGTGGAGGAGTACAAGGACATCTTCACCTCCCCTGCAGGGGTTCCTCTGCACTGTCAGGTCAAGCACTCCATCGATCTGACCCCAGGTGCGCTGCTACCCAATGGACCAATTTATCGGCTCTCTGTTCTAGAGAACAATGAAATCAAGAGGTAGATTCAAGAGCTCCTGTAGAAAGGTCACATCCATCCGAGTTAATCACCTTGTGGGAGCCCGATCGTGTTGGTACAGAAGAAGGATGGGACGTGGAGACTCTGTATTGACTATCGGGCACTGAACAAGATCACTGTCCGTAATAGGTAGCCGATCCCGCAGATTGATGACCTCTTGGACCAACTAAAGGGGGTAAAATATTTTAGCAAGATCGATCTGAAGTTAGGATATCACCAGGTACCAATCGAACCCTTTGATGTGTGGAAGACTGCCTTCAAATCCAAGGAGGGCCTTTTCGAATGGTTGGTTATGCCTTTCGAATTAACGAATGCTGCTGCAACCTTCATGAGGCTAATGGATGACATCTTGCGGCCATTCACCAACTCCTTTGTAGTAGTATACTTGGATGACATCCTGATCTTCAGCCAGAGTTGGGAAGAGCACCTCCACCACATCCGACGGGTTCCCCAAACACTGCGGCAACATAAGCTATGTGCCAATTTGGAGAAATGCACTTTTGGCATGACCCAGGTTTAGTATCTGGGATACATCATTGATGAACAGGGGGTGCACGTCGATCCAGCCAAGATCCAAGTCATTCAGGATTGGCCATCTCCAACCACTATAACAGAGCTCCACAGCTTTCTAGGTCTTGCCAACTTCTACCGCGGGTTCATGTTGGGGTTTTCTCATATTACTTGGCCCTTGAGTCAAGTCACCAAGGGAGGGGCGAAAGAAAAATTCTTTTGGTCTGAATCTCAACAGAAGGCATTCATGGAGTTGAAGGATCGCCTCTACGTAGCACCAGTGCTCGCGTTACCAGATTTACAACAACCATTTGAGGTCGAGACAGATGCCTCTAACTATGCTATTGGGGCAGTACTTACTCAACATGCACATCCAGTGGCATATCACAGTGAAACACTTTCAGACATAGTCTGGAAGTACCCCACTTATGATAAAGAGATGTATTCCATTGTACAGGCCTGCCGACAATGGAAGCATTACATTTTGGGGAAGGAAACGGTCATCCACACAGACCACCGACCCTTGCAATTCATACAGACCCAAGGGAAATTGCAGAATGATTGCCATCAGAAGTGGTCTACATACCTGCAACAGTTCCACTTGAATATCAAGTATAAGAAGGGCAGCACCAATAATGTTGCAGATTGGCTCAGTCGACCACCGATCATGGCGTTAACCACCGTGCTCAACTCTTGTGGGCACGAGACTTCTGATTGGCCACTTCTCTACAAAAGCGACCCAGAATTCGGCCCCACATACCAGACACTCTTGGAGGGTCGGCATGTTCCAGATTTTCACCTCCAGGATGCCCTGCTATGCCACCTGGGTCACCTTTGTGTTCCTTCAAGCGAGTGTGCCAAGATGATTTGGGAAGCACACTACAGTCGGGCTGCTGGGCATTTCGGGGTCGAGAAAACAGTGGCAGTGCTGCAAAATTATTTCTATTGGCCGAATCTTTGACAGGATGTTGGGAAGTACATCAGATCATGTACTGCCTGTGCCATTGCCAAACCCACCATTAAGAAGCATGGCCTCTATACCCCGTTGCCTACCCCTAGTCGACCTTGGGAATCCATCTCCATGGATTACATGTCAGGCCTTCGTTCCACTAAGCATGGAAATGACAGTGTTTTTATGGTCGTCGACAGGTTCTCGAAGATGGCCATTATCGCAGCCTGCAAGAGGAATATCACAACAGAAGCCACTGCTAAACTCTTCTTTGAACGAGTGTGGGTGCACTTCGGATCCCACAGTCTATCATCTTAGATCGCGACAGTTGATTTCTTAGCACATTTTGGTCCAGTCTCTGGTCAATGTTGGACACCAAACTCACGAAGTCCACAGCCTTCCATCCTCAAACTGATGGCCAGACAGAGGTTGTCAATAGGATGATTGTGCACATTCTGCACATGTATAACTCAAAGAATCCACGCACATGGGATGAGAGCCTCCCCTATGTTCAGCACAGCTACAACCGAGCTCTTCACAACTCCACTGGCCATAGCCCTTTTCAGCTGGGTTTGGGATTCTAGCCACTATGCCCCATAGATGTGGCCATGCCACTTGCAGCTACTCACATAAATTCAGCTCATGTCCAGTCCGAAATAGATAAGGCCACCAGCTTCATTGAGCGCATCCAACATATTCGCCAGCAGGTCCATGACATTCTTGAGAAATCAAATGCCAAGTACAAGCAGCGACATGATCAACATTGGGTGCCACACAAGTTTCAGGTGGGTGACAAAGTCTGGTTGCGTTTGCAAAAGGAACGCCTTACTGGAGCCTATCGGAAATTGAGACCACTCCGATATGGTCCTTACACCATTACTAAGGCTATGGGAGATAATGAATTTGAGCTCAGCATTCCCCCATTCCTTGGCCTGCACCCAATGTTCAATGTGGACCGCCTTCGGCCATACTTTCCACCATTGCTAGATACATCCAACATTGCAGAACAGCTCAAACCCATAGAATTAAATCCATATTGTATGGAACAAGCTGCAACTGATCAGATCATGGACACATAGATCAAGAAAACTCGCCAACAGAATATCCAACTGTATCGAGTTGTCAAAGTAGGCCAACTCCTTCAATAGGTGTTGTGGGGAAAAGTATCCGATGCGGATGACCCTATCCCTACTCTAAAGGTGACAGTCTTTAGCAACAACTGAAAGTAAAGCTTTGATGTTTTCCTTTATGAAAGTACAGAGAGGGGGAAGAAATGATCAACCAACCTGGTATCCTTCGCTTAGTCGATCTTGATCCTCTCTCTTTGTCTCTTGTTCCCAGTTCCTTGTTCTCTTTTCCGGTCCAGCTACACACAAGCCCTGCACAAAACGAGAGAGGAAACTACAAGATACAAGTACTCATAACTGATGCATGGATTATAGTGAATCAAATATACATGTAAATACAATACATCAATGCAATACAAGTATATAGGAGAACATGCAAAACTTTATTGATAGAAGTAACAGGGTTCTGAGAAGGTTACAACCAATGATGGCTCCAATCCAGCAGCACCTCCCCAGCAGCAAGAACTCTCCTCTTCACCTCTAGTAAAACAATCACCCAATAGCTCTAACTGTAATCCAACAGCACCTCCTTGCTTTACACAAAATTCCAGCCTCCTTAGACCTCATAGAAGAGCTCTATATATAGGAGAGAAGAAGAGAGGATGAGTCAGCTTGAGGCTGGCATAGAGCTGACTAGTGTCCTCTCCCTCTTCAGTTAATCTTCAGTTCTTGAGTCCACTTGGAGATCCTTGCTTACACATGGTGATCAAGTACCTCTTACTCATCACAGGGCGAATCTCATGAACCAAGTGTCAGTTTGGAAGCTTCCTGGGCAGTTGACACCTTGCAGGATGACTGTGCCACTTGGCCAATCTCGCCCAGCGCAGGTAGCCTTCATTAGATTTGACTTCCAGCGCAGGTACAGAGTGGGACAGTTGCATTACAGCGCAGAAGCTCAGTTAAGCAGCTGACATGATCCAAAATAAGCCTGTTTTGAAGTGTTTTCAGGTGGAGAACTGATTGGAAGTGCTGTTGTTTGATGACCTTGTTCTTTTAGGGGTAAGAACAACATGTTTAGGGACTGAGGATCCCTGTAATTATTGACATTCCATGCTCCATGATGCGAGGCACAAAAATGTCTATAACAGTTGCCCCCTAAAGTATGAGGCCGTTTATCGGGTGAAATGCTTTATCTAGAGGATCCGAAGTTCGTTCCAGTGCTGAGGAGAGTGCCCTGTAATACAATACAATACAATACATTATTTTTTCATTCATCATTATTCTCATGATCTAGCTGAGGCGGGCATTCCCATGCTCTGCTTTTTATAAATACGTTTTGGTACATATGACAGACGATCGTCTGAAGATAGACTGATAATTTTCTGCTGAAATTATCATCCTTTGAGTAGGATGATCATCTGCTGCAATGATGTACATGGCAAATGCTTTTTATATTTCCTGAATATATATCGCAGCCCGAATGGATGAAACTAGATCCGGGGTCTTCAAACTCGTTCGATCTTCACTCTAAGTACAAGTCGATCCATGTGAGAATTGCGCTGAAGTCGAACATGGAAAGACATCGCTTGATTACCGGTCAATAATGTAAACCGTTAACAGGCGCGAGAGGAATCACCAATAATGACGATGACCCTCAAGGTACTGCAGTACAATTCACGTGGCGTGAATAAAGGACTTGGCGTCGAACGCCACGCAAAATCTTCTGGTCGAAGGTCATTGATGTATACCTGTCGCCGGAAGTGAGAAACTTGCCATCGAGGCATGCAAGCTTCAAAGTACTGATGTTCCTAGATCAACTTCTTGGATAATGAGCTGAAGTCGACAAGAAGCGATCCGTCAAAGGAGGGCCTTAATGAATCCCACATCAATGACACAGAACAGAGCTAATGACTTTAGTGGAGGTGAAAACAAATTGTGACATATGATTCAGGGTGGCGATCATGAATGGATGAAGGATAATGTATGGCAGTGGATGGGACACGGTTGACACTTTCAGAATGACCCCTCTTGAACATATAACGACACTGATGCGATGGATCAGTAGCATTACCCCAAACATGGATGGTGTGGCAAGGACCATGGTGATAAGACCGGTGAATGAAACAACCCAACCCGATGTGATACGGAGGAAAAGTGTCATGTTCAAGAGTGACTTGCTACCATTAAACTTTGAATGTTCTCCCAATTTTTCCCCAGTCATTTCTGACCAGTACCTCTTTATTTTTGTCAAGCTTGAGGAGGATAACATATGCTTGTTCTATAACCTGCCCTTCGGGCAAGCCCATCGCTATGATTTAACGAGCCTAGCGATAGGGAAACTCGTTCTCGTCTAAAGACAAGTTTGTCGCTATTTAATCATTTTAACGAGTCTAACGACAAGGAAAACTCGGCCCTTTTCATTTTTAGAGAGTCTGAAAAGGTACAGAAAGTCAACTCCATAATTCCTTTTTCGTCATCTAATCCCTTAAGTCCGAAAAAGTATAAAACAATACAGAAGGGATGGCTATTCGGTACTTTTACGAGCCGATCAAGACAAGCGCTCGATCTTTTTGTGCAATAATCCCTCAGGTCCAAAAAGATTAAAATCTAGAGGAGGGATAGCTTTCGGTCGTTTAACGAGCTAGAAGGCCAAAAACTCGGCAAACTTTTCATATTTCACGAGTCAGTGAAAAGAGCTCAAAGAAGACTCGTCTTTCGAGGAACGAGTGATAAACAGGGATAGCAACTGATTCCAGGTACAAATTGGAATTTTCCAATCACGGTAGTGTCATAAGGATGGCTAGGTGAAATCACTCTTCGCAGTTGTTCCTCAAAATAGGTAAACACATATATGGGGGTGAACGATCGGCCAAATGAAATGGAGGTTGATGGATGAAAACACGACCAAGGCTTTTAAGGCTTATAAATTTGCGATCGCAATGGCTATTTACCGAGATAGGTTCATTTTTTAATGAGCTTGAACTTTGGCGGAAAAACTCTGCTCACACTTTTCTATTTTTTAACGAGCATAAATTCCGTGGTAAAACTGCTCGATTCATGGTCAAATTTGATTTTTTACTTTTACTAGCTTTTCTCTTTTCAAATGTAGTACTCCACATTCAATTGCTGCAACAAAACTTTGTTAGAAATGGACAATATTCGCATGAAAAGGAGATTATAACCCTAATTTTAACTTTAAACTGTGTAAAAAGTCATAAAAAGGTGTCTTTACCTCTCATTTACCATTTCATTTGCATTTTGCTTGTTGGAGCTCTGGAGGTGCCTCTTCTTCCTTGATTTTCACCAGCTGATTCCGGGAGATTCTGTGGACGATTTTCGGCGCCGTTTGGACCAGGTAGGAGCTAAACCTTAGCCCTTTACTTTCATGGTTTCCTTTTTCAGTTTCATGCACATTTTTCAGGGTTTCTGGGCCCCAGGGGTTTCATTAGAGCGCCCTGGCATCAGCGCAGGTTTCCCTTTCGAAACTTGCGCTGTATTTCAGGTGGTCTTAAAGCAGACTGCCTCTCAGCGCAAGGGGAAGCTTCTCTGCCTGCGTTGGGCCTAGAAAGACTGATCCTGCATGTGTTTTTTGATGATTTTTTCGCCAGTTTTTCATCAAAATTAGGAACTTACTCCTTCTCTTGTTTGCTTGCAGGGAACTTTGAACAAAATGTTCCTTACATGGCGAGAACGAGAACATGAAGCAGAGGACATGGTTGCACTCCATGACCCGGTTACGGTGAGCGTGCTTCGGAACTGTGGCCTACTGAAGTTCTTCCGTATCTCTAGCATGAGAGCACAGATTTCTTTACTACAGTATATGCTTGATGCTTGGGATCCTGTTAACCAAGTATTCCAGATTAGGTGGAAGACCATCTCCTTGACCATAGAGGACATGTACTTCTTGACTGGGCTGTCAAGGCGGGGTGCCCCCGTTTCTTTGTCAGGTACGGCTCGAGGGACTACTTCCACCAGAGACTATATCCGTCAGTATTGCCGGGAAGGTTCACAGCCGAGCAAAGACGACAAGATCAATATCCGTGACATCACTGACAGGTCTCTTAGGTCCATTCTGTTTACTATTGGTAGGATAGCCGGTAGCGCAGCTTTACATGTTGCCAACAGATCTTACATGCAGCACGCTTTGGAGTGTCTCCAACCGAAAGTGTTTAACTGGTGTGATGCAGTACTTGTTCAGATGAAAAGTCAATTGACCAAGGTAAAGGACGGGAGGCTCAAGAACTTTGGTTTTGGTTCTATCCTGACTGCCTTTGCCTTGGAGAAAATCCCATTGATGCAACCTCAGTACATCATACTTGACTTGCCTTCTCCGATCGAGCCACGCATGCAGAGGTGGGTTGACCATATGTCCCGACATGCTGGTCAACCTCAAATTACTTTCACTGAGTCCTTCTTTAGGTGGTTCGAGCGTCAGGAGATGGCATTTTCTGAGTATCCATACGTGGGTATGGACTACCAAGGTGATCCGGACTTGGTGCTTCCGGATGGCGAGCAATGGGGCGCTATTGGTAAAAACTTTGACCATATCACTGTTTATTTTTTTTTTTTTTATTCATGATGTTACTGTTCAAAACTGATCAAACTCTTGGGTGCATGCAGATGTTGGTCCTGTTCGTCCAGTAGCTCGTCCACGATCGCCAGTTGCTGCCCCAGCAGCAGAGCCTGCTAGGAGAGTTGTTATTCGCGACCTTGGTGATACTGAGATACTTGCAGCTGTGCAGGAGCAGGTTGAGAGCCTTACTCGTGGTCTTCTGGATGTACAGATTGACGAGTTACCTTTACAGTTGCAGCGGCACACTATTGGCGTGCCTAGACGATGGACTCGTCTCTTGCGCATGATCGCACAGACCGTGACGTACTTTCATGAGCACCACTAGGCTAGGGTGCCCCCTAGCATCTTTTTGAGTTCTAGGTCATATGACCGATTTTGTTTTGATTACAGCACATTATGTACAAACTATAAACAGTTTTATATATTTTGATTTTCGGAGTTTATTTCAGTTTATTTGTGATCCACTTACATAGCACCGATGCATCTCTTTTTGTATATGTTGTAAATGTCTATCTAATACATAGTTTGCTAAGGAATCTGTTAATGTGTTCAAGTTTCTGGAAATATGCTGGTATTGAATTGAATCAAACTCTCTTTCCAAAATCTTAACTCTTAGAAACATACGACAAATAGCTGGATTGCGGACTGAATATATACCAGTGAGTTGTAGTATCACAAGTTGTGAGTCTAGCCTGACAATTAGTCAGCGTATACCATGAGCGATGGTATCAGAGAGGAGTTCAATCAACGCACTATACTCAGCGATATAGTTTGTTGATCGTCCAATACACGCACCTCTGAAACTCACTAACTCGCCGCTTGGATCAAAAATGGCCCAGGCAGTGGAGGACAAATTCCGCGTACTACGACTCGCTCCGTCGGCATATCCCACATATGTATCAGAATAATTTGACATCTGCAACAAACGAGAAGGGTGGATTACTACCGAAACAAACATTTTAGCGAAAACAAAATACAACAAAAGCACTCAGGTTACTATTTAGGCATAGTAACGCTTGAGGTACAACCCGTTACGGGGTTGCGCCAGTGGTATTCCGTCATAATCCATTAACTCGTAGGCTCCTTTTGCTAACACCCTTTTAACAATATAGGGACCCATCCATAAGGACTGAAATTTTCCTGCTCCTAATTTATCGGATTCTTGGTCGTAAAGCAAAACCAAGTCACCTTCAGAGAAGTTGCGCGGTTTGACATTCTTGTCAAACTGTGCTTTGACTCGTTTCTTATGAGCCTCGTTCGCCAAAGCGGCATCACGACGGTTTTCATCCAACTGGATCAATTCCAGGAAACGAGCCTCTTCTTCTGAGGTTCCGGGGAGGAGGTCAATTGCGAGTTTAGGAGACGAAATTTCGCACTGGATCGGTAAGACTGCCTCTAGGCCATACACCAATTGGAATGGTGTGAACCCAGTGGCGTTCTTTACCGAGGTTCGGTAAGCCCATAATGCTGAGTACAGGATTAGATGCCATCTTCTTTTGTGAACCCCTATCATCGTTTGCAACATTCGCTTCAGGACCTTGTTGATTGCCTCAACTTGTCCGTTGGCTTGTGGATAATATGGGGTAGAGCTGTCGTGAGATAGCCCTAGTTTGGCAGCTAATTCAATCATCATGTGATTGCGAAAATGCGATCCATGATCTGTCACTATAGCTTGTGGAACGCCGAACCTGGCGACTACATGATTGAAAAAGAAAAGGGCAGCTCTTTCACCAGTGTTATCCAATGTAGGCATCGCCTCGGCCCATTTGGTAAAATAGTCAACAGCGACTATAATATACCCATGCCCCCCGGTCGAGGTGGGGTTACATTGCATGAAATCGATGCCCCACTTGGCGAAGGGCCCAACAACAACTATTGGCTGTAAGGGTGCGGGCGGTCTTCTGGTTTTGCTATCAAAGATCTGACATGCATGGCAACTTCTGATAGCTATTATGCAATCTTTAAACATAGTTGGCCAGAAGTATCCTGCTCGTAAGATTCTTTGTGCTGTTGCATATCCAGATTGATGCCCCCCGCACGCGCCTGAGTGACAATCATTCAGGGCTTTTTCGGCCTCCTCCTGGGTAAGGCACCTCCTCAGAACCGTATCGACGCCACGATGGTAAAGTGTATCACCGACGATCATGTAGTCTTTTGATTGGTATCGTATACGTTTCCGTTCCGAGTGTGAGGTATTAGGCCTGAATTTCTGGGTTTGGAGATAAACAATGATATCTCCATACCACTCATCGCTTACTGATATCAGAAACAAATTTTCATCCACGATTGACTCTTCTGATGTTTCATCGTTGGACGACGATGGGAGATCGCACAATAATTCCGCGAAAACTAGAGCTTTCTTCGATTTGGATTTTACAAAATCTAAATCAAACTCTTGAAGGATGGCTATCCATTTTGAATATTTGCCCCCAAGCAACTGTCGCGACAGTATATATGTCATGGGATTGCAATCTGACAAAACGGTAGTTTTCCTAAAGAGGACATAATGTCGAAACCTTTGAATTACTTGAACAGCAGCAAGCGCTAGTTTTTCAACATAGGAATATTTACTTTCTGTATCATTTAAGTTTTTACTTAAATAATATATAGGATGTTCAATTCCATCGACTTCTTGCACTAAGACCATCGCAATGGTCGTATCTGCTGCAGCTAAATACAGGTTAAAATCTCTTTGATAGTCCGGGGCGTACATTAATGATGCTCTTACTAGACAATCTTTCAGAGCGTCAAAGGAAGCTTGCGCAACCTGGTCCTAGACAAAAGGTACATCCTTTTTCAAAAGACGAGTATAACCTTTGGCAAGTTCTGCGTAATTCGGAATGAACCTCCTCAGAAAGTTTGCTTTCCCTTGGAGTTTCTGAATCTGAAGCAAATTTGAAGGTGGAGGAAAATTAATGATTGCCTGAACCTTACAGGGGTCGAGACGAATCCCATCCTTATAGACAACAAAGCCAAGTAAACGACCAGAACCGACGCAAAACACACACTTGTGCGGATTGAGTCTTATCTTATAATGTCGGCAACGTAGAAATATTGCTCTCAAATGCCGCGGATGATCAGTCCGCTTTCGCGAATGAGTCGGAAGATCGTCGAGATAAGGTTGAACAATGTTCTTGATGTCATGGAAGGCATAATTCATTGCCCTCTGAAACGTCGCCCCTGCGTTCTTTAAACCAAAGGGTAATTTTCGATAAGCGGATGTGCCCCACGGACAGATGAATGCAGTCTTAGACTGGTCCTGTGGGCGGATATTTATTTGATTATACCCGGAAAATCCATCCATAAAGGAAAAGATTTCACATCCGGCGCATTCATCAATTATCTGGTCGATGAAGGGTGTAGGGTAGTTGTCCTTTGGACAAGCTTTATTCACATCCCTATAGTCGACGCACACTCTTATCGTCCCTTGTTTTTTCATAACAGGGACAATATTCGATACCCAATCGGTTAGAGGAACCGGGTAGATGAATCCAGCATGGAGGAGTTTTTCAACTTCTGCCTTAATGGCAGCGGCTTTCTTCGGATGTACCTGCCGAAGCCGTTGTCTTACTGGTTTGACATCAGGATACATTTTAATCTCTTGTTCAACTATGCTCGAGTCAATGCCTGGCATTTCATCATATGACCATGCAAAGACATCTCTAAATTCGTGAAAGAGAGCACTATATATTTCCAGTTCTGAAGGGGAACAACTTTTGCCGACATGAATATTCTCAACAACATCAGATTTTGTCGAGATGTTTATGGCTATGGTCTCTTCAATATTAGATAGGTTTCTCTCTGAATCCACCGTATTTACAGTATTTGTTAGGAATTCAAACACTGAAGGGTGGTATAGGTCGTGATGAGTTTCTTCTTCACACTCTGGAAGAAGGGAACGATGGTGGTGATCATTCCATGGTGCCCCCTCAATCATCATTGATTGTAAGATTCCTTCGTCAGTCCCATGAACTTTTGACCATGGATCTAATGGGGTACCATATTCTTCAGACCTATCTACCCAAACGCTTGACGAGCGTTCATTTGGGTTCGCCTCCCATGCCTGAAACATTGATTGCTACAATATTTCAATGGGGCTAGGAGGCAATACCACTTGATGATCCATGACGACTTTGTCTTCTGTGACCTTCGATGAAGATACCATGTTGCATGTTGCTACAAACGGTATATCCACTATATGGGAAGGAGGTGGCAACGCGAAAGTTCCCATCATTGTGGGATCTTTTAGCAAGCCTACTCCGATATCTCTTATCGAATGGTTGCTCCCATGGATCAGGGGAATGCTTCCTATAACTTGTGAACCATTAGGGAGGAAATTCTGTTGGTCGACGATCGTAATCCCTCCTTCAAACGGGAATGCAATCTTCCTAAAATATGTCGACACTACAGCTGCCATGGCATATATCCATGGTCTTCCCAGTAGGATGTTATAGTCCAGATTGCCATCAATGACTTCAACATCAATTTCTACTGTTTTTCCTCCTAGTTCAACCTTAAAGTTATTTAGGATACCGTACGGAGTGTACGACCTACCGTCAAATGCTTTCAATGTCGTCGAAGATCGCGACAACGTTGGAGATCCAAGAGTTTTCCAGCAACTCATCGACATGATACATGTCGATGCTCCCTCATCAATAATCGTTCTATGAACAGTTTTGTTGAGTGCTTTCACTTGAATAAGGAAAGCTAATTGCGCTGGTAACTGAGGATCATATCCTTTGTGATCAAAGGATACAAGACTGGAATCTTTAGGATCCACTCCACCAATTGCAGATAACAATGCCTGTCTTTGGGATGGGCAATTTTGTAGTACCTCAAGAGTCGACATAGCAGATGGCGATTGTGCCAAATCCTCCACTATATTATAGTGTTGCGCCGCTCTGGCGCGAGGGTTGAATGTCAATTTGTGGACTACTCCCTTAGGCGGCTTTATTGTTAATTCATGCGTGAGGGGGGGTACAACTTCTGCCGAAGTCGTTGTCGAACTACTGGGTTGATCTTTCCCTTTGTCGTTCGACACCGGCGGATTCCCATAATCTTTATTCCTAGTCGAGATCAAAGCATCACTTTGCTTAGAAACCGACAGCATAAGCACTTGAGACGGGGAAGCATTTCCACTATCAACCATATCCTGACCTGGGGTGGGAAACGGATCAGTCAACACAGCTGAAGTTTGGGAACTTTTTAGGAACCTCTTTAACTCAGCTTTGAACGGACAGTTCTTTGTTGAATGATTTTCATCACATATTTGACATGGAGGAAATTGTTTCTTTTGCCCAGGAGGGTTTGAAGAAGTTTTTTGAGGGGATGATCCACCTTGTTTCTTCTTCTTCCCTTTGTTTTGTTTCTTCTTGCTTCCTGGTTGATTGGAGTTTTTGTCTTTATCCGTAGATACAGCATTTACCTCCGAAGCAAGAATATCGTGATTTGCTTTTTGATTCGAAGTCTTACGGGCTTTCTTATTCAAATCCCTTGTCGACTTAGCGTTTGCAGTTCCAATCACGCCATCACCGGCATGAGAGTCACTATTCGATCCGGGAGGAGGAGGGATTGAAAATTCCGGTCTGGGGGCGTCAGGTATCTTATCATAGAGCGTGCCCGACTGAGTATACACTAAGTCCAAATATTGAGCACGAGCAATAACTTGCTCCTCTGTTACGACGCCTCCCTTGGCCACATCTTCTGTTATTGCCGGCAGAAGCGACTTTATAAACCACTCAGCTAATAGCTGATCTGGAACATAGGTCTTTACCATTCTGCGACGACGACGCCACTCATGTATATGATCAGATATATGTGTGGTTGTTGTCTGCTTGAAATTGGTCAAAATCTCCGTCCCAGTTTCGTACCTTATAGGTAACTGAAAGTGTGTTAAGAAAGTCGTGGCTAGGGAACTAAAATTGTCGAAAGAGGTTCTAGGTAATTCAATATACCATTTGGCCGCCAGACCAGTCAATGTCCTCTGGAAAAGACGAAGCCTTATCGAATCATCATTCAAGGTATTCGACGAACACCACAGATGGAATGTCATCACATGATTCGACGGGTCTTCGCCAGGATTTCCATTGAATTTAGGAATGTCCGAAGGAAGTTTGTGAGGAATCACTGGCCACCAATGGGCATAGGCGATTGGATCGTTCGTCAATCGATGTAAATCTGGTAATTCTAAGGTCGCCACGAATGGCAACTGCTGATTCAGGTTTGGCGAGGCGTACCCAGGATATGATGGAATCGCCTGAGCAGTAGGTCTTTGCACACCAGCATAATGCAACTGATGTTGATATGACTGATATGGCTGGTGGGCTTGGCCACTGTAAAGTGGTTGGTTTAACCCGTTCTGAATATAGGGTTGCCCACTATTCGCAAAGATCTGTTGCTCAGATCCTTGGTACACCTGTTGAAACTGAGGTTGTTGGTATTGCACCATCCATGGTTGTGAAGCCATGTTTTGCTGTGCAACACTAACCGACGGACCAAGATGCGGGGTTATGGTTCCCGCTTGTATTTGTGTCGTCCCGACAGTTGGCGATTGTGGTTGTGTTGCAGGGTCAATAGGCTGTTGCATTACAACTTGGGGTTGACATACAACAGGCATCGATTGAACTTGCGACACGGTTACAATTGCTGGCGTTGTCGGGATACTAGACATAGGTACACATTGTTGCATGGAATATACAACTCTTGGTTGTTGGGGTAACATAGGTACCCAACCACTCGTCGTTACTTCAGTCAAACCTGAATGTGGTTGAAAACTGCCGTATGGGTATCCCCCCGAAAGGGGAAGTGAAAGGGCATATTGCCCCCCATACGGTAACAATCCGGAGCTCAAGGGTATAGATGGCCTTTGAGGACTGGATGGCCCAAAATGATTCCCAAAGGGATCAATTTGTCTAGTTTCAACATAAGAATTACCGGGTATTATACCGGAAGAACAAACTGGAACAGACCAAGTTGTCATAATAGTCCCTGGGTGGACTCCTTCTAGCTGATGAGAGCTAGTCGGGACGGATGGTATGCCGGCAAACATCGTTGGATTGGCAGCAGGAACTTCTGCTGTCGCTGTGTCGTTTGGCACAGTTCTAGATGTCGACGGTTGTTCAGACATTTTAAGTCTATCCAATAAACTTCCTAACGATTCTTCAGGAACTTCTGGTGGTGATAGACAAACTTCTGATGCAGAAGGAAAAAGAGGGGTACCTACTCCAAAATGAATTGGAGTATTTGCTTGCTGGTCCTCTACGATTTCCTCTATTGCAATCAGACCAGGAGGAAGAGGCAGACCGTCAGGTCCGTAAAAGATTTCTGGTGCCGAAGAAGGGGTTGCCTCGACAGCGACAGTCGTTTGAAAAACAAGACTCTGTGGACCGATTTCAGATGGAACTGGTTCAGTTATGCAAGTACTTGTCTTCAGACTAGGATCAGTACCACTGTCCTTCTGTTGCTGTTGAACTTCTTCAATAGAGGCAGGGATTCCAGAAATATTGGGAGTGACCAGAATCTCAGATGTTGTTGGAACTTCCGTTCTAACTTTAAAAGGAGATTTTGACCTGGTCAAGCGAGTTCGCTTCGTCCGTACTACTCTCGGTTCCGGAGACAAAGGCGGTTGACTCGCAAGCCTCCCTGAACGACGGGGTTTTAATTGACTTTCCTCCACGGTTGCGGATTACTTGATCAACTAAAATACAAAAAGGGGAATTATGTTTCCGTATTGAATGAATTTTATTAGACGCTTTTAGACACAACTTTGCTTTTTCATGTTTTAAGAGTCGAGAAAAAGCTAAAGATGACTCTAGTCGCCTTCGATGTATTAACGAGCCCGAAGTGACAAATGCTCGGTTGGACTTTTTCAGTTATAGAGTTTGAAAAAGGCCAAAAGAAACTGCTCTGGAGATCTAGGCAGAGGGTGTGCCAAACCTTTCGCGAAACCACAGAATACGTTTTACGGTACGGGTGGTCGATCTTCGTGAATGCTGTGTTCACTGCATCGCGATCAGTAGGGCGGTCGACACGGCTTCCTAAGGATAAAGGATAAAAGCCTATAGGGGTCTCCCAATATACGCGACGGTACGCGGGAGCACAAGTCCGTATTAGTGCTATCGTCCCTCAGGAGGAATCACCCACCTTCGTAGAGATCGACAGTCACTACGTTTAACGACGCCGGAACACGTCTCTACCTAGACCTCTATTGTGAGCGTTATGTTACAATGCGTTTTTAGATTCATTCAATATATTTTAAGTTGATCTTGTTTATCAGTTTGTCTTTCAGGATCACCACGAGATGTATTGGTACAAATTCCTAAATGCAGCTAAAATGATAAGCAAGCTTTCACAATCTTTTTAGCTTTGAAAATCCTAACTGCTGAGGGGAGAGAAAAAACAATATCTTTCCACACAGAGCACCAAGCACAAACTAATGCACTTTCTCCTAGATCAGACACCCAAACTTATTAAAATGCAAATGCAAGATGCATGTATTTCTTTTCTTTTCCTTTAATGTTGATGTAGACAAAAGGAAAACTGTTGTATGATTTTTCGAATTCAATTTGAAGCGTAAACAAACCAGTTTTTCTAAAATGAAAAGACGCTTTACAGGTACTTGTTTCAACACTAAAAATATATGAATTCAAACCATAAAGTGAAAAACAAACAAACTTAAACAGCCATGAACAGTAATAAAACTAGCTCATAAGATCACAAAGACACTTTTACAGTTCAGGATCTAAGAGGTCACAGCTATACTGGTTTGCTTTTCACAATGGGAAACTGTAACTGCAACAAGAAATACTGAAAGAACATTCATAGTTTCATCACACAACTGAGGCGGAATAATGTCAAGGAGAAGTGGCTTACAGCAAGTACAATAACCAGCAAGCAATCAGCCAAAAAACAAGTGCAAATAGGGCCAAGACACAAAGGGAAAGCTAAGCAAGACAATGGCTAACTAGACCAACGCAGGTTCTAGTCTGCCAATTTCACTCTCAGCGCAGTTCCCGAAGGGAGTACCTGCGCTGTAATGCAGACTGCCTGTGTACAGCCTGCACTGACTCACGAGAGTTTCGTCTACAAAGAATTCCGGGTCATAAAAAGCTCAAAAATGCACTGTTTTTGATGAAATAAAAAGCTATAGGTCAAGTACAGGCTAAGGGATGATCAAGAGGATGAAGATCTATCACAAAGAGTAAAGAGTCTTTTGTAGATAAGCTCTTCAAATATTGAATCTGCTCAGCAAATGAGCAAGAGTAGCAGTCCCTCTACTTCGCTTTTGATATAGTCAAAAGCTTTTCGATTTGGTACTCTTTTCTTCAAGAAATGAATAGCAAAATACTACAAACACCAACAAGATACTAGGCTCCCCAGTGGAGTCGCCAGTTTGTTGTGGGGAAAAGTATCCGATGCGGATGACCCTATCCCTACTCTAAAGGTGACAGTCTTTAGCAACAACTGAAAGTAAAGCTTTGATGTTTTCCTTTATGAAAGTACGGAGAGGGGGAAGAAATGATCAACCAACCTGGTATCCTTCGCTTAGTCGATCTTGATCCTCTCTCTTTGTCTCTTGTTCCCAGTTCCTTGTTCTCTTTGCCGGTCCAGCTACACACAAGCCCTGCACAAAACGAGAGAGGAAACTACAAGATACAAGTACTCATAACTGATGCATGGATTAGAGTGAATCAAATATACATGTAAATACAATACATCAATGCAATACAAGTATATAGGAGAACATGCAAAACTTTATTGATAGAAGTAACAGGGTTCTGAGAAGGTTACAACCAATGATGGCTCCAATCCAGCAGCACCTCCCCAGCAACAAGAACTCTCCTCTTCACCTCTAGTAAAACAATCACCCAATAGCTCTAACTGTAATCCAACAGCACCTCCTTGCTTTACACAAAATTCCAGCCTCCTTAGACCTCATAGAAGAGCTCTATATATAGGAGAGAAGAAGAGAGGATGAGTCAGCTTGAGGCTGGCATAGAGCTGACTAGTGTCCTCTCCCTCTTCAGTTAATCTTCAGTTCTTGAGTCCACTTGGAGATCCTTGCTTACACATGGTGATCAAGTACCTCTTACTCATCACAGGGCGAATCTCATGAACCAAGTGTCAGTTTGGAAGCTTCCTGGGCAGTTGACACCTTGCAGGATGACTGTGCCACTTGGCCAATCTCGCCCAGCGCAGGTAGCCTTCATTAGATTTGACTTCCAGCGCAGGTACAGAGTGGGACAGTTGCATTACAGCGCAGAAGCTCAGTTAAGCAGCTGACATGATCCAAAATAAGCCTGTTTTGAAGTGTTTTCAGGTGGAGAACTGATTGGAAGTGTTGTTGTTTGATGACCTTGTTCTTTTAGGGGTAAGAACAACATGTTTAGGGACTGAGGATCCCTGTAATTATTGACATTCCATGCTCCATGATGCGAGGCACAAAAATGTCTATAACAGTAGGGCAAGTGGCTCACCAGGGAACAAGTTCAGCAAAACTTTCCTCATCTCATGGAGGAACTCAACGCAATGCGGACCATTGCTTCCTAAGGGGGGAGGAATGATCTGGGTGGATATTGGTGGCCACCTGCCAAGTCCACCTGGACCCACACCATTGTTTCTCTCAGCATTTTCAGTTTCCTTAATTGTAGCACAACTTACTATTTTTAGCAGTTTTTCAGGTCCTGAACTTCTGGAGCCATTTTGAGGCCCTAAACGACCTTTTTTGGGAAATAAAGTGGTAGTTCTCGAACAGATCTTTCTAACGAGCTATTGTACACATCAAACGGAGATCGTATGCCAAAGTTACAACCTCGGGAAGTTGATGTACCAATTTACCCAAATGGGGCCCACAGTTTGGCGTTTCATCTCCTAGGGTTATGTTTTGGAATGTTAAGGGTTTTCCATTTTTTATCAACAATAAATAGGTCTTCGAGCCTCATTGTAACACAGTTCAAAGGCATGTAGCCACCACATCTCTTCTCAGAGATAAGCTACCATCGCCCTAGCTGGTTTATTTCCATTTCTGGTTGTAAGCATATTTCAGTATTTTCCATTAATGAAATGAAGTATTATTTCCGCTGCATCTTTGTGTATATGGTTATCTCTGTAATTTGTTGTGTTCCTGTTTAAATATGGATCATCACGCTTTCATGGTAATGAGATACTTTCGTTGGGGTACTAAACAAGCTTGCTAGTAATGAATCTATGTCGATAGAAAATAGATAATTTCATAGGTGCATGATAATATTTAACACCCCCTAGCTATTTTCACTATTCATTAATAAATATGTAATTAAAATAATGAATATGCCTTATATTTGGATTCGTTGTCTCTGAATTGAACATTCACGTACTTGTACCTTTAGGAGCTTATTTTTATTTATTTCTACCCTATGTGGTGCCCTTAGGGAATGGTGCTATGTGTGAGAAAATTTTGGAAAGACTTCTCTTCAATATTTTGATAAAATTTGTCTTATTATTTTAACTAGAGATAACTACTTCTTCTCCATGTGTTGCCATTGTTGTGGCCACAACCCCCCATAGAGGTTTTACAAAAGATATTGGCATCCTCTATGTAAATTTTTCGTCATATCACTTATTTCTTGTTGTCATTTTGTTAATTCTGAAGGATTTTTATTTGTCTCAATTTTCTGTGTTGACTACTTCAGTGTTTGTGATTTCCCGTCATCTTCCTAACCACTCAAATTATGTTGAATTTGGACTTACAGTTTGAAAATGGCACTTGTTCAAAGTTTGATTGATTTTCATTACCTAAACTTAAATATGTAAAGATTGTATTTTACGTTATTTTTATAAATTAAACTAATTTACATATATAAATATTATTATTCAATTAATTTGCTTAATTAATTATATTAATTAAATTAATTATAGTTTATTTAATTACCCGGATGCGGGTGACTACTCTGGTAATTAATATGATTAGATGGTCGGCTGGCAGACAAGAGGCCATATGGCTGCCAGCGTTGTCCCCAACGCCAACCTCGAGTGAATTAATACCACCTTGCAGAGGGCATTAAATGACTCCGAAGGCTGAGACACCTCCACCACCCTCACATACATGGCTCCTATAGAGCAATATGCAATTCCTCCCTTGCTCCATTGTGTCTGCCCTCCGCAGGTAGCATAAACCTATACTCGCACTGTGACAGGCAGCTAATGTTGGTTGCTTCCTTGCCTTGATCTCAGCAACGGATTTCATTTCCCTCACTCCACCCTTTGTATCTTAGACCAGGCCCAGACCTCCCCTGCTCATTCTCTGCATCGAAACTCAATCAATCCCCTTTCTATCAACCTAACTCTTAATCCTGTTATGGCACGCGTCAGGCATCGTATGTGCAACAGGCGTGGCGAAACTCGCGGAGGCATCATACACACACTGACTTCGACTAGCTCTACCACCGTTTCCCCTAAATCCTCCACTGATATGCTCAATCCTCTCAGCTCTCCCTATTGCCGCTACCCAAACACTAGAAGTGGAATGGGTCATGCCAAGCTCCAAGGCACAGAAGGGAGGGACGTAGCCATTCACTCAGTGGATTTCCCCCTTCCACTGTATCCTGCTCCCCATAGCACTCAATTCCATTTATGTAGCACCTTAAACCAGACTGTAATCACTACTACTGTGACCATTTCTTCTCGGAAGAGACTGAGCCACAAGCTCCTCCCTCTGGGCACAAGGACAAGCAGAGCAGAGCGACTCCAAGTAGCCACGGTATTAACATTCCTAGCAATCAGTAGCATGATGAAGGCAAAGCAGCTCTGCATGGTAAAGCTGTAGCTGGCAATCAACCAGCTGAGGATAGCAAACATGATGACACAAAGGCATCGGGAAATATACAAACGACACATCTGAAATTCAGATAGGCATAGGTGGCACTGAGGAGGCTTGTCCAGCTCAGGGTAGTGGCGTGCCTGATGCAGATGATGACTGGTACCAATTCGCATGTCTGATCAAAGAAGAACTAGCCCCAGAGAATCTCTAGTCTTAATGCGTGGCAACCAGTTATTCCCTTTTTGCTAGGTGGATGTGTCTAAGTTTGAATAATCTTTTTCAGTTAACTATTTTTGGTTCTAGACATGCAATATCTCTCTCTGTCTTTTTGGATAAACACTGCTTACCCATGTGTGGGTTCTTTCTATTTTAATGGACTGGTTTCCCTTATGTTGGGGCAGTAAAAAACAGACAGATTCATTTTTTGGTAATGATTGATGCTCAACAATTTTGAGGTCAAGCTTTTCTGTAACTTCCTTTTTGTATCGTATTAATAGAACAATATTACTTAGAAAAAAAAAATATAGTTTATTTAATATGTAAATAATATTATTTTATTATTAATTTTTTATCTATTATTAAAATAATTTAATATAAATTTAAAAACCACCCCAACCGAGAACTTGTATTTACAAGGAAAGTATACAATAAATAAATAAATAGCTTATAAATATTAAAAAACATATTATAAAAGACAAAAACTAAAATATTTAAAAATAAAACATAAATTGATGGCAACCCGGAGGCTCAATATTGTTCATCATCCATTCCTCCGTGGATCCCATTCTCGAGAGAGTAAAGTGGAAGGAGCACAAAGGGACATTACATTAAGTGTAGTGGGAGGTTTTATTGAATAGGTGAAGTGGAAAGATTTGGAGTGGACCAGGGCCCACATTCCACTATGGGCATCCAGCCACTCCTCTCCTACACGTTTACTCACCTTTACGTACATCCTCTCATAAATTCTCCCATTTGAAGCCATGCCTTGGGTTTCGAAAGGCCTTGTATATTATTTTTTGCTATTTTTTATTTCTAAAGTTTTGTCATTAAATGTCTTGTGTATTATTTAATTTGAGTTTATTTTAATTCCTTTAAATTTTAGATTGTATTAAATTATATTTTATATTTTCCTCTTTTCTTCTAATATTTATAAAAGAATTTAAATTAATAAAAATAGAGTTTTGTAATAAACAATTCAATATTAATAATTTCCATAAAATTAATAATTTTGACCCTTAATTTTTGAAGAACCATATTTTCAGTTTTATTCGGTCAAATGAGGCCTAGGATGGGTCGTTAGAAATCTAAAATCATGGAGAGAAATCTTGAAGCATTAACTAAACAAGTCTGAATAATTTTTATGCCAAAAAAATAGTGAAATTTGGAGCTATGAATTTGCAACTAAAAATGAATTTGAAAATTTGATTTGTAGAATATTTAGTTTTCCCAAAATGGCTTTGATTGTTGAAAATTCATTTGATTCTATCCTCTTGAGCCAAAGAATCTTTACAGAGATCAATGAGAATCACAAATTTCATTTATTTTATTTATTTAATTAGATTTTAATTTGAGACTTTGTTTTCTCAATTTTGTATTTCTAATTTTGATGTGCAGTTTCTATTGGTTTTCAATTTCAATTTTAATGATTGTTGGCATAGAGTTGTTGCAAGGGGATGAAGCCAAGGATTCATGAGAGTGGGAGAGAAATGAAAAGAAAGAAAAGGGAATTTTATAACCTTCAAATATGGATCTAGAATTGTGTTGTAACAATTCTCTCCTTGGAATTTTATTTTGTAATTATTAGTAATTGCTTGGAGAATGAGTAAAGGATTCCATTTTCTGTATTTTTCAGACTCTTAGAACTTTCTTTAGGAGGATTTTAGTTGTAGGGAGAGAAGAATAATCAGATCTAAGTGTATTGGAGATTTACTTTTCCATATCTCTTCTTTTTCCTTAGATCATAGCTTGCACTATTGCAACTCTTTACTTCAGCAACAAAGCTTACGGTTTTGCGAAATATTGGAGCAAAGGTTTCATGTTTAATTTCTATTTAAGTACTATTATTTGTTAATGCAAATAATGTCATTTTCAATGACATATTTGCGTGAATTGTTGGATATGAGAATGATTATTCATTTAACCAATTATGTAATCTTATTGTTGTAATGATTTGTTGTTCACTTCTAAATTTGATTTTGTGCTTTAATCAAATTTCAAGGTAACTATTTACTGAGAAATGTTTCATTAAAATAGCTTTAATTACCATTGGAACCACGTGAACTATTTCCTACTTTTAATGGCTAATCATTCTTTATTTTAAATATTTGAACGAATCATGGTTTGTAATAATAATATTAGTTGTTAGAACTTCTTTAAAGACTTGGCATTCATCGTAAAACAAACATGATAAATCCCCATTCTTGTAAATTACTTTACTCTTGATTTGGATGATATATATATCATGTCCTAATCAAGATAAGATAGATAAGATTTCCTTTCTGTTTGTTAGATATTAGAATAAAATTTCATTTAGAATTTTATATTAATTTATGGCATTTGTTGAAGTCTCCTTACGCAGGAGCAATTACATTTGTGGCTCGGTTGAGGCTTTTGTCAGCTTAAGGATTTATTTCTTGCAAGATATCTACAAGAGGGTAAATATGATGTCTCTCTCTCATTGATAACTAATAGAAATAACACAAATTAGCAAGGAGAGTCAGGGGGTAACTAGACCCCATAGAACTAGTTTGAACCGCCAAATCAAAAGGATAAGAGAATAGTTGGGGCTTTAACCAGGTTGTCTTCCAAAATGTTGATGAGGTCATTTTTTTCCATCAACGTTTTAAGTGAGTGTGGTGGTAGCCCAAGCCACATGTCGGGATAGCACGTGAAATCTCCTCCAAGTGGCATCCGTCTGAGATGGTGTTGTATCAATAGTTTTTAAAAGAAAATAATAATACATCGAGTTTATCATTCAAACAAATCAACATAGGGATGAATATTAACTGAACTAAGGCCATTTCAAACCATTATAGGACTCTCTCTTTGTTTATGTGTGTGTGTGTGTTTGGTTCTGAAAATCCGTAGGACTAGAGCATCAAATTGTGGGATTAGGGAGCATGAACATGAAGGTAAAAAGGTGGTCTTTCATAGTGATATGAATTTTACAATATATCTAAATTCTAATGAATATAAAGGTTAATACACACACACACACACATAAGAGTGCATATGTAAGAGGTGAGAGTAAGTGGATCAATAGAAAAGAAAGAGCATAAAGTTAAGGGATAATTTTGGAAAATAATAATAATGCTCTAGAACTTCACCATGAATCTAACTTAAATAATGATTCCCAAACCATTGTATATATGTATACATGTTGAAAATTATAAGAAAATATCCATAACTATATAATAGAATCATTAGGTATTAAATACCTTGTTCAGTTTATATCAAGTGACCAAGTGCATCAAGTATCATATATCAATAAGAATGAATTGTGGATTGTGACATGGCATACCTTATTTCTCTTTAATATATAATTACTATGCCATCTCAAGGTAAATTAAGAGTTTTTTTGTGTCAAAAGAGGGAGATGTTGGAAAGGTTATTTGTACACTATTTTTACATGATTAGTGATCCATTCCTTCCCGTGAGGAAGAGATTAATCCCATTTTCCATCAAATATACACAAACCTTATTATTAGTAAAGGTTTATTAAATATATCTACAATTTGTTCCTTTGTTGGAATGTATTCCAATTTTGTAGTTTGATTAACAACTTTTTCTCGAAGAAAATGATACATGATAGGAGTGTACTTCATCTTAGAGTGCATCATAGGATGTTTTTATATATCAGTAGCTTTGGTATTCTCACACAAAAAGGAATTAGGTTGATCACTAACCCCTTAAGGATCCCTGATATTATATTTCATTCATAAAATTTGAGTACAACAAAAGCTTTCTATAATATATTTTTCTTTAGAAGTGAATAAAGAAATTGAAGTTTTTTTTCATTGATCTAGAAAACTAGACATTTGCATAAAAGGAAGGCTCCTCAAATAGTACCCTTTTTTCATCAGTTCTTCCAACCCAATATGCATCTATATAAGTTTTGAGTGTAAAGTATGTTACAATTGGATACCATAAGCCATCATCCTTAGTGTCTTGCAAATATCTTAGTATTCTTTTAACTAAATTCACATGGGACTCCTTTGGAAATCATTGAATTTTTCCCACCAGTCGCGTTGCATACATGGTGTCCGGTCTAGATGTTATTAAGTAAAGAAAAAAATTGATAATGAATCTATACTTGCTTTAGTCTACTACTGGAGATTCATCATCCTTGTTGAATATGCAAATAATAACAAAAGGAGTTCTCATGGAAGCATGATTTACCATACCAAACGTTTTCAAGATTTCCTTAAGATACTTGGTTTGAGATATGAAATACCTTTCCTTGACTGATTAAACTCCAAGCGAATAATGGAGGACAATTCCCATAACATAGACAACTAGAATTCCTTTTGCATGCTCACTAGAAAATTCCTTCTCATAGAATCATCATCACTTCCAAATATTATTTCATCCACATAGACAATAATAATCAACATGTGTTTTTCAATCTTATTATAAATATTGTTATATACAGTACCATTTTTGAAACCCTATTGTTGAAGATATTTATCCAAACTACCACTAGTACAAAATGGCTAATTAGTTACTCAAAAATTGACTAAAAGTTTCATATAAACGACCATTTTCAGTCAATGACCAATAGTAGCTAATTTATAGTATCTTATAATGAGACTAACTTTCAGTCAATTTTGCCTTAACCATTAATTCATTGTCTCAATTTTATTGTCTAGTGGTATATTTAGTCATAAATTGTCATTAATTTAGTCATTGATTTAGTCATTAATTTCCACAATTAATGACCAAGTTCACAACAAATATATTACTACATGATCATCCAAGAAAATCAATTAATGTCCAAAATGTTAGTCGTGTAATAAAATAGTATAAATTAGCTACTAATAGTCATATATATGCAAATTTTAGTCTTCCTTTCAAACCAATTAATGACCAAAGAAATATAACTAAATTTCAGTCATGTTATAAGCAACTGCAAACTAGTTACTAATAGTCGTATATATGAAAAATTTAGTCATCATTTGTAATCACAAATTTACCATTTACAGTAGTCACTTATATTTTTTTGGTTGTTTCATATTCATTATATAAAAAATTGATTCAATAGTTTATTCATTTCATTTACTTTCATTAATAACCATTATAAGTGACTAATTTAGTCATTGTATATTCATTTTATTTGTGTTCATTAATTAATCAATATAAACTATTAATTTATTATTTTTAGATCGATTTTATGTTTCATTGTTAATGAACATAAATTAATTAACATGATTTTGCGACTAAATTAAAAAAAAATGTCATACAATGTGCATGTTGATCTAAAATGAAAAAGAAAAAATAACATATGTTTATTACAATACTAAATAATATAAAGTAAAACTATAAATATTTTCAACCACATATATTATATTATATAGAATGTCAAGTATTACAATATGGGTTTCCAACTTAAGATTGGTTGGACTGCAATTTACACATGAAATATTGTTTTATTGCTTCAAAACATTATCACTGTGTTTCCAAGTCATTGCAGGTGAATTCACCAACTCTAAAGACTTGAACATCAATGTGTATGTGTGTGTCTAATGTAGGATATCAAATTTAAGGGTATCAGTAGACTAATTATCTTTTCTCTCTCTCTTTCTACATTTGTTGCTACAATGTTATTGTCCTCCGTTTTCTTCAATTCCTGCTTCTTACCATGAACACTGAGTTCCTCTTCTGAAAATGAAAGAGTAAAAAATGGAAAGTATAAGACATGAAAGACGATGAACACTAGAATATGAACTAAAGTATACTATAAAGGATTAATATGCCATATACCTCAACATCAAAGGAAAATCTAAAATTATTAGGAAAATAGGATCTATCATTAATGAAACATAGCATGACCTTCAAAACTACTAGATTGGCATAGTGGAGAAAAAAATAAATGAAGCTTAAAAACAAGCTCTAATCTTCAATTTAAATTTTGAAGGGTAGCATAAATGTGGAAAATAAATAAAATAAAAGGGGTCTATGTTATCTTCAGCTTCAATTTTCAAGGTTATATTAAATGTGGGAATTAAGAAAAATATAAAAAGGGCTCTAATTGATCATTCAAGAAATTCCTTGAACTAAAAGTGAAAGAGGAAAAACTGTTGTTTGAAAGTTTTAATAAGTTTGAATCCTTGATGTCAAGGAAAAAAAACAAAAAACTAACATATAGATTCACAAAATAACAACTACATAGGCTCGCAATCTAGGAAGGTTATGTGCTTATACATCATACAAATGAAGCATGATATCTCGAGCCTCAATTTTTAGGCTCATTTTTTCTCTTTTAGTTTATTGTCTGATGTATCATTGATGTGTCATTAAACAAGTGAATGAGATTGTGTTACGATAGAAGGCAGAAAAAAAATCAAATATCATTCATGGTTATGAGCTTTAAATCCTTACATCCAATAGATTTATGATAAAGAGGTAGATTATAATTGTTTGGTCTCGAGGAGTTTTTTACCACTATGGTCTAGCAACAAAGTTATAGGGGGGAACCTTGAAGTACAATTTGATATGTCTTGAAAGGATTTGGCATATTTTAGGGGACGATTATGAACCAATAGATACTAAATATGATGTGTGTAGGGGTTACAATCATGAAAAAAATGTCTCGGCTGATCAGTATATGGATCCCACTTTTATTTTTAATTCAACAATTTTCATAATAATCAAATTTCAAAAAACCTTGGTAAACTCCTTATAAATTTAGTGTTTCATGAAGAGGGAAAGTTGTATCATTTTATGTTGGCTTTGAAACAAGACCAAGACAATAATAAGAGAACATACAATTTTCAAGTTATTGTCAAAACATGTCCATACTCAGTGTTCGGTTGAAGAATAATTATGATGTTTTTGAAAGTTAAAAATAATAATATGAACAGTTATAGGGATTATTGACCATTTTGGAGGTTGATATCAAAGTGAAGGGCATGGGGAATTGTTCAAAGGGTCTACTGGAAGAAAAAAGAGAATGCAATGATTATGCAATAAATCTATACTAGTGTATTTTTACAACAAAATCCATAACAATAGGCTGTAAGCATACTTCATAAGTAGATTTTTTATGTCAACTAGATTCTAATTCCCCTAGAGGGTTTCTCTAGTTAAAAAGCCTTGTGTTGTGATTAAAATGTACATATGTTTCTGGTGTTATTCATATCAATATTTTTCTTGAATTATCAAGATACGATTGTACACATTTACAAAGACAGTTGCAAAAAAATACATGTTTGAAGAATTGTGTAGTTAATAACAATGGGAGATATGTTTACTCCCCCATTCCAACCTGACCAAGAGGAAAGGTTAAGGGCAAAGCAGTGTGAAAATTAAATAACAAGACAAGGACAAGGACAAGGAGATATCAAAAAGTCTAGGAGATGAGACCTCAACCTAAAGAATATTAGGAAATAACAAGATCACAATGATGTTTCTAGAGCTTCAGGTCGAGCAACTCCAAACGTAGAATATAGTAGCTAAGGACATGGAAATGAATTATCTCAACTTAAAGGAAGAAGGAGAAGAGATGGAAGCCTACTTCTCAAAATGGAAGAATGTTTACAATGCTTCTTTTCATTAACATGAACTTGGAAATCCAAAACTCTTCATTTATTTGGGGTTTGATAGAAATTCATTCATTGAATATTTAAGAGAAAAACCATAAAAATATGAAATATGTAATTCATAGAATAATAAACTGAAAAATATCGAAAGATGAAAATCTTAATTGAAGAATGGTCTTGTCGTAGATGGGAAAATGACATTAACAAATAGATGTTGCACCAACATGCACAAGAAGCAAAAAGGAAAATACCAAGACTCCACAAAACTTTGTTAGAGCTATGATCCCATCTATTAAGTTACACTCAAGGGTGATCAAGAATGGGAAGGAGGGTCAACTTGAGAAGAAACTATAAACTTTGAAGTGGAGAAAGCTAGGAATGATATGTCATCAAAGACTAGAATGGTTCTTACTAAAGGTATTAAACAAGTAAGAAGCAAGGAAGGCTAAGTGGTCCATCCCTTTAGTTATTTCTTGAGTTGACTCTCATTTTATGTAAATAACCTTATTGGCTCAATTTGTGTTAAGAGTGTTTAACTACGTTGTTCCCACTTCTTATGTTCATTTAGGGGAGTAGTCTTGGGTAATGGAAAAGAAAAATTCCATCATTTTTCCCCCATATCTGTGTATATGTGGTTGTAAAGTAATATAATTACTCTCAACAAATGGAAATGAATCCAAAGAACATCAACCACAAATTTAATTCATTTTGTAGAAGGAAAATAAAACATAAAAAGCTTTCTAGTTATTCATCGTCCAACAATTGCAACTCTATTCCTTTATAACTAGTTATACAATCAAACACTCATCTACCAATAAAATCCATAACTAATACCATACATAAGTATATCATACATATTTCCTTTTCTGGTATGGAAACACAACACTCATAACAATATATGGATGCATGGACCCAAGACAACAAATTCCATGATAACATATTATCAATATTATCTTATACTACATAGTTTTCTTGGCATATCATTTTACATTTATTTTGTCTCTTCAAACTTGTTTTTTTTAGTTTTCTTGTCATTTCATTTTATATTGATTTTTTTTCTTCAAAAATAGTATTTTTAAAACGAAGTGTTTGTAGTTATGAATTCCAATGTCCTAACATATAAGCTAAATGAGTTACCCAATTTTCATAAGAATTTTTTCTTTTGGGGATAAAGCTTAAGCTAGATATAATTTTCAAAAGTTGGCTCCCAATCAAGAGTGCATAAATCAAGCTCAAGCATACAAAAATAATCAAGCACACTAGGAGGTTGTCACATTAACAAGAGGAGTTTCCAACATTAGAGAGAGAGATGCATGTATCCATACACCAACCATTTGCCTACCCATATGGGTAACCCAAGCCATGCCTCTTAAAAGTGCCACCCTATATACTCCAAGCATTCTTCTTGAGCAAGTAATATTGATTTCATTTGAACACAAGATCCCCACTTGAATGTGCTTCACAAGTAACTCTGACATGAAATCACATTCCCTTACAAAATTCCTATAGTTTCTGACAACATTCACACAATTTAGAAAATATGAATGATTTATTAAATCATAGATAATATATTGGAAGTTGAAAATTTAAGGTAAAATGTATTTTATCATAAATAGCTAGCTATCATTCTCAATTATTATCACATTTAAAATTATTGCATTTCCTTTATTAATCACAAGAAAAGGATATTGAAAAATTTTCAACATTGATTTATAGATTTTTCTGATACCTAATTCATACTCATCACATTTCGTCGCAATTTTTCATGGCTTCCAAGTTCCCTAGCATAGATACAAATAAGGAAAAATAGAAAATCCATGTTTGAAATGTTGGCAATGTGTGGGTGATCCATGATATAACAACAAAGAAGAAATCATACACATGGTGTTCTTCTCTGTAAAATCATTGTTGGTGTCCTAGAATTTATCTACAACATGATCTTCATCTACTATCATCATAATAAATATAATGTTGTTGTATTCCAATTATCCTACTAATTTACGAGTGATTAGATAAAAATAAATATCCTACTACTGTACTTATGACGAATACTAGTTAACCATAACTCTAGTTACTAAATGAAATTAAATCATTTAAGGGCATACACACCCATTCTATATTTCATAGAATCTTATGAAATGACCAACATATTCGTTATCCATATTCCCACCCTTTCATTTGTAATGATTTCCTCTCCTACTGGTTTTAATCCATACAAATTGAAACAATTTGATGATTGGTGAAGAACTTGAGAAAAAATGAAATGAAAGATACATAAAAACTAAAACAACATTATATATGTTGCAATTTAAATCTTGTAAATAAAATGGTCCCTTGAAAAGTAAGGACACATAACTCCAAATACATATACATGAAAGCAATGAAAGTAGCTTCTTACTAAATCCCTACCTTGGTTTTGTTCCATAAATCTCACACTACCACACATCCTACCTCATGCTTGTCAGTATCAACTTGTTACAAAAGAAGGATAAAGAAGGATAAAAAGTCTTGATGAAAGAGTATAGCTAATAATGCCTAATCAAATGTCCATATTCTAGTAAAGGTAATTTTACACTATAATCATAGATTTATGCAAAGAAAACTACCATACAAGTTCCAAGAAAATGTAAAAGAGACAACACAAATTAAAAAAGGAAACACACCATTGCCACTTGAGGAAAAACCCCGATTGTGTGACGCCCAACATTTCCCTTCTAAGATAGACACCATCTCTTCTTTTCATTAGGAACAAATAACTTGACTACAAATTTTCTCCAATAACGAATATTATTATCATCTAGCACCAACGGAAAGTGAACATAGACTTTTAACGCTTGTGTGCATTCCCTTACCTGGGAAGGTAAACAAATATTTCAAAATAACATATTGGCATGTATGGATTATTGCATTTTATGCCTAGGTCCAAACCCATAAAAATGGTTGAATAAGTGCATGCAATTGTGGAGAAGAATGTCTTTACATGGAATCTTGTCTTTGAAGGTGGGCAACTAATGAAATTTTAGGCTTGTACAGAAATTGTTGAACAACTTGTTGTTGTAAAGCATATTCTAGTTTTAAATCCATCCTAAGCTTCATCATTTTAGGCTGTTGCAGAAATTGATAATTCTTTTCATGTTTTTGAGATATAAGACCATAGTAGGATTCCACTTTTGCGGTGACAAGACCCAAACTAGTTTCAAGCTTTAGAGAGATATTACCCGGACTAGTTTCAAGTTTCATAGAGATATGGTAGTCTGGTAGATCATTGATGAAGATTAAGAATTGGTGTTGAAGTGAAGACAAAACTATATCCATTCATACCATCTTAGATAAGATAAGATAAGATAATTTTACTCATATGCAACCAATGACCACAGACGTAGTTCAATAGGACTAGCGAATATATCTAGTAATTAAGAGTACAATGTGGAAGTCCAAGAATTGTGATTGGTTCCCAAGTGCCTCAACAAATGATGATAGATGATCCATATGTAGTCTTCAAAGTTTGTAGTCATCTCGTATTATTTTTTTTTTAATTCTTGAGCCTTAAATTTTTTGAATTTTTGTATTTTGAATTTTTGTACTTAGGGTGGTAGAGTAAAATATGAGAAATGTTATTTTTGTTTTAAGGTCATTGCTTGAGTATTAACACCAATAATATTTAGAAGACAAATATTTGCACAATGTCCAATTTAATGTTAATA
Source organism: Pinus tabuliformis (assembly GCA_031772625.1). Classification (NCBI taxonomy): domain Eukaryota; kingdom Viridiplantae; phylum Streptophyta; class Pinopsida; order Pinales; family Pinaceae; genus Pinus; species Pinus tabuliformis. Next base: position 959,230,838 of record CM062811.1, read on the forward strand.
GTTACATTTGACCAATGTAACATTCATAATTTTTAGTTAGGGCATAATTTTGCCTATGCTATGAAAAGAAAGATTCAGCGATGCCAAGTGTATGTATAATTGCTTCATGAGCACCAAAAAGATGCCAAAACAATGGAGAATTGTAATACTCTCCATGGAAAGGTATTTCTTGGGTATGTTGTCCATGTTTCTCCTATACCATAATCCAATAGTTAACCCTTAATGTAATCAACAGATCATATGAACTACGTGAATGGTTGACTATATACATGGGTAAAGAATGAATTTGGGAGGGGTAATTTTATTTCCATTTCTAATTTATATCTACTTGTAAATGTGATTTTACATTGTTGATCTAAATTTTAAATTTGGCCTTGTAAATGTTGAATTGAAAGAAACAAATCTCGATGATAGTGTTGGATGGCCAAGGCATCCAGGGACATCAAAATACCATGCAACTAAATCAATTTATAGTTATATCACCTTCCATCAGGTAAATTGTGGTGAATTGTAAAAGGAATATTCCTCTCTCTAAGTTCTTTCATTGTAATATTTAATCACCAAAAAAAAGGAAAACTACTCTAAACTCTTTTAAAATAACTACTACATTGGAAAATTGACAAATGATAAAGAAAAATTATCATTTCAAATCCTACCAAAAGCTCCTAAGTCAATGTGCAGATAAAAAATGATATCCAATGCATAATAACTGGAAATTCATTTAAAATGTAAAAATAAAAGGAATAAAAAAATGTTTGTCAAAACCAAATATACCTCCAATGGATCAGTCTTGCCTTTAAGTTCAACAATGACAGGTGCATTCATACTTCCACAGAAAAATGTCACAGAAAAATGTCAAGTTGATGACCAACATTTATTATTCTTGAGCTAAGATGTAACTTGGGCTTTCAGGAAATAAAACACTCTAAATTAATTATTAATACTAACTTCCATTGATCCTATAGTTCCATGCTTTACCAACCAAAAACAAGAAACAGAGAAAAAGAACACAATTTTTATGGCAATAAGGAACATCAAATCATGTCCCTCTCCAAAAATATATATTATACATAATAAACTCATTCTTAATATACTAGTGTGAGTTAGGAAGAAATTAAATGTCCTAAAAAGCCTATTGACACATGCTTTATTTGCAATGCTCGAGTGCCTAGTATTCTAGCACACACATATTTCGTCATGAAATTTTAGGTTTTTCAAGGTGTATTGCTTCCTTGTACCTATTATACAAGTTCTTTATCAGCTCCTCCAAGCGTATCAATAGGAAGTTCATCGTGTTCCTCTTCTCCTTCCCTGCCATTTCCTACAAAAAAATGAAATTATGAAAGCTAGAGAACCCATGATATTTTGGGTACACATTTAAATCTAATGGAGAAGGGCTTCCATTGATTTTCATTTTGACCATATATCATAAAAATTCAAAAGGAAAATGGATAAAATCATACCTCAACATCAGGTTTGGGAGGCTTCTCCTCATATTAGCAGGCATTTCAAAACAACAAATTTATCAAAACAAGGGGTGAATCATTCTCACAATGTTAGTTGCATAAAATTCTCAAGAAACTCACATTTTTATGTCAGAAACCCTATAAATTAGCACACACCAAGAAACAACGAAAAAAATTTGAAACCTAGAGAACATATTAAGGCATGAGAAAACCACAGATCCCATTAAAACCCTCTATTGCAAAAGATTTAAAAAATCCATTAAACCCTCTCTTATAGATGTCTAAGAAATCCTCATTGACCTCAGTGAATTGTTTGTTAAAAACCCTCATATTAAGAAAGAAATATATTCCCTGAAACCCTTGGGCATGCAGTGGCGTCTTACTCAACATCTCCTCTTTCGAAATCATTGTAGTCCTCATCCACCATGCATTCCAAAGCAATGATCATAACAGAATACAAACCAGAAAAATCGCTTTGTAGTGAGTATTGTACTAGCTTTGATTTTAATTATATTAGATGCATAACTTAAGGTTTCACTGAAAAATAAGGTCATCGTGGTCAGAAAATGACTTTTTTCCCTCTCCCATTAGAGAGAGCACTGCTTTGCACACCTCGTGAGCTGGGTCGTATAAAGTTAATTTTTGATGTTCAAATAGGGTCAAACTTGCTTTTACTTATATATGACTGCCCCCTACCTAATGGCTTCTAGATTTTATATTTGTGTACCCAGGTCTTTGATCTCCTAGCTTTCAATCATGTGGTAAACCCATTCTCATTTGATAGTTTACCTGTTCAAAAACCAAAGTAAAATCAAGGTTTTCGTAGGTCGTTAGGGTAAGATAAGAGTTGTGGAATAATTTATTTGATATGCATGACTTAAAAGGAGAACAAGCTCATAGTTTAGAGAGATGTCAATTTTACTTTGAAAGTGGAACAAGGTCATAGTTAGGAGTGATCTAAAAAAGGGTTGAGATATGGGGTTCTCTAACTAATTGATTTTCTAGTTTATTATTTTAAGTATTAAATGAGGGGTAACTTTAGTTGGTTTGGAGCTAAATATTTAAAGAAGTTGGTCAGTTTTTTAATTCAATTAACTTAAATAATGTGATGGATAATATTCAAAATTAGGGAATGATTGCTATTTTCTCCACTGAGGTTTAGTTTCCTCAAGTGACATTTTGAACTCATATTAAATATATTATTGTGATGATTGTTGTAATAGTTTTGATACTTGTTGTTATATGGTACCCTTAAACATGGACTATAGGGTAGGGTGCCTGGTTACATGGATAAAGAAATAAAACATTTGAAACTAGGGTCTAAGGGATGTTCAAATCATAGTCTTATCCTAATAAAAATTGAAAGATACAATGAAAAACTTACTAGTATTTTCAAATTTAATCTGCAATAGGATTTTCAATATTTAAATAAAAAGGAGTGGATATATTGTGAGGTTGATTCTAAGAGGCCTAGAAGCTATCAATTTAATTCTTTTAGGAAGATAAAAAAAACACTTAGTTCATGGGCTACTAGTAAAAGGAAAAAGAAGGATCAAGATCTAAAGTGGTATGGAGGAGAGATTCGTGAGTTGTTTAGCTAGAATTAGATGGTGTATTTAATGAGGAAGAGATGTTTTGATATAAGTATTTCAAAATAAGGAAAAAAAATATTGGAGAGAAGAGTGAAGTGTAAAGTTGCATGGATTCAAAAAGGTAATGAAACCACAAAGTATTTTTGAAACTTTAAAAATCATGCGAAAATTATTAACTCGATTTGGGAACCTTATGATCAAGATGGGTAGTTAATTAAAATTTCTCTAGGTTTATCTACTTTGGGGGTGGCTCACTTCTAATTTTTCTATAAGAAACCAACCATGGTGAGTATTATTGAAGCTCTAAAGGTTACATATGATATCCCTAGTTTCGTAACTAAAGAAGGGAATAATTTAATAATGGGAAAAAAATGCAACGAAGTTATGGAAGTTGTTATGGCTTCATTCAAGAAAGATAAAAGTCTTAGCCCAAACAAATGGACAATAAAATTATTCCTTGGCTTTACGATATGATGGAAGAGGACATGTTCTTTGTAGTAAGGAAGTTTGAACTTCTATAAAAGTTTCAAGTGCAATAAACTTGGAATTCCTTAATTTGATCCCTAAGAAAGATAAGCCACCTTCATTTGATGAATTCAAGCGTAGCTTATTATGTAAATGCATGTACAAAATAATAGTTAAGATTATTGTTGTTATTCTTAAAAGTATTTAATATGATGCTATATTTCAAGATAAATTTAGGTTCAATTTGCAAGAGCAAGCCCAAGAGGGGTTGCATTCCATTAAAACCAAAAAAACTTCTTGATATGGTATTAAAGTTGGAAGTTTCTAAACTTTATTATAAGGTGAGTGATTGTATTCGAAAATAATTCTAATGCATGTGGGTTTCAGTTTGTCGAGTGTTTCATGGATTATTGGTATTATCACTTCAAGTTAATATGTTGTGCTTATAAATAGCTTTGCATCTACCTTTTTAAAACCTTCATGGGGATAGAGATAAGGATGCCCCCTATCTCCTTTACTCTTCTTATTAGCACTAGAGGGATGGAGGATATTTATAATGGATTCCAGGCAATGAGGTATTATTTCAAATATCAATATGTGGTGGCGTGTTTAGCTAATGCATCTACATTTCCTTAATAGTGTGTTTTAGGTATGTCGTGACACCCTTTCTTATCTATTTATGTCTTTTGGTGCTTCACCTTCCATGTACCTTTTTGAATTCTGGCCCTTGACCCTCAATCTACCCATTACTTCTTTATATATTTTAACTTTGTTTAAATTGTACCTTTCTCTTCCCCTTTTTCCATCCTTTGTTCTCTCTTCATGTTTTTCTTCCATACTTAACCATTTCTTTCACTCATCATCTTTCCTAGCCTCGTTATAGTGCAAAATTGTATGTATCCATGCACTACATTCCATATAGATAATTTTTAACATCACCTGAGGACTTAAAGACCCCCTTAAAGGGATTTTTGAATCCATTTGCATTATTAAAATTTAGTGAAATGTAACATTTCAGTATCAAAATTAAAATTTTCCATCTTTGGAGTGAGACAATTTAAAATGACTAGCATAAATGACTAATTCATATAATTGTTGTACTTGTTAGTTGGTCAAATTTTTATTCTTGGACTATAAAGTCTTTTATATTAATCATTTGTAATTTTTCCACTTATTTTCTAGTCATATATTTTAGTCCTAAACGACATTACTCATTCAAGTTAGTCACTTTTAGTCAATTCACTTATTATCTAGTTGTATGTTTTATCCCCAGACTAAATTAGTCATTTAAGTTAGTTGTTTTTAGTTGGTTCACTTAAAATTTCTCAAATTTAGTAGTAATTCACTTGAAATAATTGTGGTGACTAACATTTTTAGTCGCTTAGTCACTAGTCTCTGATTTTGTACTAGTGTATATACAATACTAGATCCTGGGTGCTTGTTTCAAAGCATACAAGGATTTATTTAGTATTCATGCATAATCCTTATCACTTGACAGTTGGAAACGTTCCATATGGTATAATAGCCCTTGTAAAAATTCTGTCTAATAAAAGTTATTAAATGAAAATATAATAACCACGGCTGATGGGACAGTTATTACAAGTTGAATGTTGGGAAAGACATCCTAGGGGGTGTTCATTTGGTTTATTATGGCTAAGGAAATTGGAAAAGGAAATGGCTAAGGATTTGGAAAGGAAAAATGGAAGTTTTTCCACCTTTATTTATGAAAATAAAGTAAATTAGGAGAAAAAAGAGGTCAAAGGTCACAGGTTTAATGTGAGGAGGAAATTGAAGGAAAATAATGGAAAATGAAGAAAATACAGGCCTCATTCATAAAAAGGCTTCTAAGGATCATTTGGTAAACTTTTGTCAATTCAGTTTTGGAGCTCTCTCATTATTTTCTCTCTCTCTCTCTCTCTTGGACACTTAGAGTTTTCTTGGAGCAACTTTTGGCACTGGATCAAGAAAGGAAAAAGAAGGCAGGAGGAAGAAAATATCAAGCATGGAAAGGTAGGATCAAGCAACTGGAGTGAGATTCATTGCAGGTATTGATTTTCATGGGTATTTTCCTTGATAGATTTGGCATGCACGGTATTGCATGTGGTTCTTTTCAAGTTGTCGCATGGGTTTTTCTAAGTATAATAGTGTTTTTAGCCTAGCCTTTCAATTTATGGATAGCCATGGTGTGATGGGGATCTCATGCTTTAGCTAAGCTGGATTGCAGAATGGATTTAAAGCTGGGTGAGTGGATCTCAGAAATGATAAAACACATGGCCTCGTAACCTTGAGCCAGACTATGGGTGGTGGTAAAGTCAGATTTTTTGTTCCCTCAGATGGCCTAGAAATCGTTGTTGATGAATGGGAGGATATATGGTAAAGCCAAGACGTGGTTTTCTCTCCACTGGGCCTAGTAATCCCGTTTTTGGGATATGCGGTAAATGTTGGATAATGGGTCTCGGTTTTGGGGCCTAATGATATGGGCTTTGATTGCGGTAAATCCTGAGAAACTAGGATGCAGGAAAATTCCTCACGGTGTAGGTGGAGAAATTTAGTGGCATCCATAATTTTTTGGCATAGTGATCGGGTGGAGATCACGGTAAATCTTGTTATGGTGCGTTCATTTTGTTGGCCTAGTGATCTGGGGAGGATTATGGTAAAGCCTAGTTTCTATTGATGAGAGTGAGTTGGTTTAGCCTTAGTATGCCCTGGTTTGATTTTTTGGTTTTAGTCCCACATTCAAGCTTGGAATATGACACGGGGGTGAATGGATGAAGAGAGATTTGGATTAGCCATTTTATGGTCAGGTGGAATGTGGAAGTTCCATCCTGGTTTTCCTTTTGCATCATTAATGAAAGGTTATTTCTCTTTGTATTTCTATGAGAATTTTGATGGATTATATGTGGTATATATGGATGTACATTCATGAGTATTTTTGTTGTTATTATGCTGCTTATATGTGTGTTTTATGACAGTAGTTATACATGGTTCTCAACATGTTTTTACTTGTAAATTAATGGATAATGTATCTATGGTCTAATAGATGGTAATGCAAAAAATGGCATGAGGGGACAATGGTTCTTATCAATTCTCAGATAAGTAGAAGATCCATATGCTTAATTATGTTTTTTACACCTATAGATTGCATGCTTGCAGCATGTTTGATGAAATTCCTGCTATGGCTAGTAGGGGTTTGATTAAGGTCTTGTTTAACTTATTACTTTTACATCATTGTCTCCCTAGTCATTTACTACTCCTAAGTTATCATTCAGTTCTTGGTAGTGACTTGGGCTCTGGGCCTGAAAATGTGGCTCAAATCCAGGGGATGCTCACATAGAACTAGAAAAATCAGTGCCTTGACATTGGTAGGCAAGCCTGTGAGAGCGACTCTGGGTTTGTAGATCTTGTAATTGATATACCATGAGAGAGATTGAGTATTAAGTTGGTAAAAACTTCACTAGGACCCAAGGGAAAGTTGTTTGGAGTGTTGGATTAGTTCATGAGGGTCCTAAACTTGATGTTGAATATCATTGTGTTATGTTTATGTTGATTCTACTTCCTTAAGGACACATAGGAGGTTGAATCCAATCATAGTAGCCTCTTGTGACATGTTTATGCCAAATAGCATGGTCACTTAAGTAGATGTGGGAGAAGAGTTTTACAGAGTGGTATCAATGCGTGGTCCATCCCTCAGACTCGATGGGCTATGTGTTGGTCAAGCATGCATGTTAGTTGCATGTGTGTCTCTTACACTTGTATTCTTCTTGAATTTGCATAATGTTGATCATGGTTGTAGTGATGTTGTCATGTGTAATTTTTAGTTGATTTTGCATAATACCTCGCCATGAGTGTACACTGGTTACATATTTTTATATGTCACTTACCTACTACTATATGTTGATTGATTACCTTCTTGTATGTTTGATTACATGTACCAATCTTGTAGGTTTGGTTACAAGAATTGATCACTTATGCTCGACTACCTTCATTTATGTGTATGTGTAGTTAATTAGGAATTGCTTATGCATATTCACTGTTTCATGTGGAAATGTGTACAATGGAGTAACGGTTGTTGTTATGCATGAGGTCATAACATGCATCATCGATATGGCCTTGCATTGATGGATGCGCCCTAATTAGAATGATGTTTATGTCTTGATGCATTTATTTATGTATGTCTATGTGACGTTATGTTTATGTTATACATGTATCATGATGATTTGTTGATATTGCAAACAATATATCCTCCCTGAGATATACTAAAGTACATTGATTTATTGTGATTTTCTTTAGCTAACATAGTATGCCCTACAGGAAAGGGATCAAATGGCTAGCAAGATGATAGACCATAAAGACTTTCCATATGAATCAGATGATCAACATGGTGTGGGACACTCTTCTCATTTGGTAGACACATTGAGAAGCATGAAGGAAGAAACAAGGAGTTGTAAGGCTAACAATGACAGGATCGTATAGGCACAAGAGAAAAAAGCAGAGGTTAATGCTATACTTATTAAGAGTTTGTCAGAATTGTAGTGACACGAGCCACTTTGGATCAGCCAGAGACAGGAGGTCAGAACTAATGGGGCATATGGTAGTAGGTATCCTGGTAGATACATGTCAGATAAATATGATACGGTGAGAGATGGAAGGTTGTTGGACACTCTAGATAGGAGAGGTGATGAGTACATGCACTATTCTAGCTCTGGTCCTACTAGACATCATGACCGTCATTGTTATAACCCTTATAAGAGGAGCGATAAGGGATACTTTCTAGATGATTTTAAGAAAGTGAGGCCACCTACTTTTGCTGGAGATATGAAGAAGTTAGAAGATGCAGAGGCTTGGATACTTGGGATGAAAAATTTATTTGAGTTGCATGAGTACATAGATAACATGAAGATCAAAATTGTTAACTTCAGATTGAAAGGTAAAGAAAACATTGGGTGGGAAGATGTTAAGCAGTTCAGAGACATTAGGAAATATTATTTGAGTTGGAATGAGTTCAAGAGGATTTTCAGGAAGAAATACTTGTCAGAAAGGTACTATGATAGTAAGATGAAAAAATTCTATGAGCTAAAGATGGTATCAATGACAGATGAAGAGTACATGACCAAGTTTCTAGAGCTCTTGAGGTATGCATCATATCTTACTGATGATAAGGCTAAAGCTAATCAGATTCTTAGTGGTTTTACATTAGCATTTAGAGATTGAATTGAGTATGATGAGCCTTGGTCACTTGAGAAGGTTATTGGGAAACTAAAGCATTGCTATGAACATTCAAAGTGTAAGAATGAATCTCAGTAAGGATGGAAGGGAAAGAAAAAGGTAAAGGTAAATGGAAGCCTAAGAGGGCAAGGCCTTAGAGTGCAGATGAGAAAGAAAACGTGGCACCACAAAAGAGGTTTAATGTAGCTAGACAGGGACATGAGTCACAACAACAACATAGAGGTGTCGGTATTGATTGCTTGCAGTGCTAGACATGTGGAAAGGAGAACCTTAAGAGAGATTATCCATAGAAGAATGGTGGTAGGCTTCAGATATATAGTGTGTAGGAAGCACAAACTATTGGGGATGTAGAAAAAATAATTCCTTGTATTTATGCAAACGTCAACAATAGGAAAGTAGAACACCAAGAATCCATCATTGAGATGGACAGTAATATTTGTGATAAAGTTATTTCTATTTCGATTGACCTTAGATCTAATTATAGATATATTAGTCTTGAGTTTGTGGATAAGTGTGGTTTGAGCAAGGAATTTCATGCAGAGTCTTGGTTAGTGTAGTTGGGTACAGTGCAAAGAAGCAATTTCATCATTGAGTAAGATCTTGTGAATTTGATTTGAATGGTATGGCTACAATAGCACACTTGAATGTATTACCATTGGGATGATACAATAAGATGTTGTGCATGGATTGGTTGTATCTTTATAGAACCAAGGTAGACTATTAGGACAAAGTTATTGAGTGTGTTGATGACAATGGCGAACTTGGAGTCTTGCAAGGTAAGAAGACACCCACATCAGTTAGGACGATGATAGATATGAAAGAAAGTCATAGCCACTGGAAAGGGTGCATGATATTCGTAGTGCACATTTCTCATGACAAGGGTAAGGAGGTTGAGGATGTAGATGTGTTGAGAAAGTACCCAATTTTGCAGTAGTTCTAGGATGTATTCCCTGAGGACATTACAGAGTTTCCACCACATATGGAGGTAGAATTTTCTATTGAGTTAGTGTCAGGGACAACTCCAACATCAAAAGCACATTACAGGATGAGCACACCTGAGTTGGTTGTGTTAAATCTATAGTTGAAGGAAATTTTGTACAAGCGATACATTAGGCCAAGTGTATCACCTTGGGGTGCACTGGTATTGTTTGTCAAGAAGAAATGTTGTACTCTTATATTTTGCATTGACTACAAGAAATTGAACAAAGTGACTGTGAAGAACAGGTACCCTTTACTTAGGATTGATTCTCCAAGATAAACTTGAGATCTAGAAGCCATCAGGGACACATCAAGGAAGAGGATATCTTCAAGTCTGTGTTTAGGACCATCTATGGGAATTATGTGTTTCTTATTCTTCCATTTTCCTTCACTAATTCTCCAGCTAAATTTATGTGCTTAATGAATAGTGTTTTGCGTCCATATTTCGATAGGTTTGTTATTTTGTTCATTGATAATATATTGGTATATTATAAAAATGAGGAAGAGCATGTCAAGCATTTGGCAACAATGTTGAGGTTCCTAAGAGAGTATCATTTACATGCCAAGCTCAGCAAGTGCAGTTTCTTTCAAACTAAGGTACACTAGTTGGGGCATGTTGTCTCCAAGCAGGGCAATGCAGTAGATCCAACAAAGATAAGAGACATCATGGAATGGGTGGCTCCTAAGAATGTGGATGAGGAGATATCTTTCATGGGTTTGGTATGCTATTATAGGAGGTGCATCAACAACATCCCTTAGATTTCTTACCTTATAACACCATTGCAGAGGAAACGTAAGAAGTTACAATGGATAGTGGAGTGTGAGGCTAGTTTTGAGGATCTTAAGCAGTTGTTGACGCATACACCAGTGCTAAAGATTGCATATCTGGACAAGGAGTTTCTAGTATGTACATATGCTTACAAGAGAGGACTTGGTGGATTCCTTATGCTGGATGGATAGGTGGTATGCTATGAGTCACGAAACTTGAATGAGAACAAACAAAACTATGGCCCACATGATCTTCAATTGACAACAATTATACATGCATTGAATATGTGGAGGAACTATCTTCTTCGTAGGAGGTTTGTACTAATGAGTCATAATATTGGGTTGAGATATTTATTTGACCAGCTAAATTTGAACGCAGCAGGCTAGATGGTTTGTCACGATCAGTGAGTTTGATTTTTAGATCAGGTATATCAAAGGTAAATAAAACAGGGTGGCATATGCTCTCAATAGGAGGGTATAGGTAAATCACTTGGTAGCTATGACTTCCTATGGGATAGATCTACAAGATATGATCTTGCAGGAAGGTCAGCAGGGTGTCAGGTATATGGAGATTGTGCACAAGTTGTAGCAGAGTACATGTATAGGTACATGTGATAGTACAAGTACATGTATAAGTGATAGTACAGGTACAAGTAAAAGTACAAATGGTAGTAAAGGTACATGCACAAGTAAAGGTTCAAGTGCATAGGGTGTCGATTTTTGTCTTACAGTGGATGGATTGGTCATATTCATAGACATGATATATGTACCAGATAGTAGTGAGCTTAAGAAGGTGATCTTGAGAGAGTCTCATGAGAAACCGTATTCAGGCCACCCAAGTTATTAGAAGACACTGATAGTAGTGAACAATTTTTACTATTAGCCGAATCTGAAGAGGGATGTAGGAGCATTTGTGGCTAGGTGTTTTGATTGACAGCATTTCAAGGTAGAGTGTAAACACCCATGTGGACTGCTACAGCCGATCACAATTCCAGAGTAGAAAAGGGAGGTCATTTTGATGTAATTCATCATAGGGTTGCCTAAGAAAATAAGGCAACATGATTCCATCATGGTTGTTGTGGATACCTTGATAAAGATTTCACACTTCATTCCAGTGAAGTTTACATTCTCAGCTAGTGATATAACATAGGTATTCATCTAGGATGTGGTTACATTGGATGATGTTACAAAGAATATTATGCCAAACAGGGATGCGAAGTTCACTTCGATGTTTTGGAAGGAGTTGTTTTCATGTTTGTGCACAGAGTTGGCCTTCAATACAACTTATAATACATAGACAGATCGAGAGACAGAGAGGGCCAATATGACATTGGAGGAGATGTTGAGGATGTATGTGATGCATTAGCAGTAGAAGTTGGAAGAGTATCTTCCACTAGTAGAGTTCACATACTATAATGGTTATTAGGAGTCATTAAGGATGAATCCTTTCGAGGAATTGTACTCCCATCAGCTAGACTGATTTGGTTAATAGGGTATTGATTTAACCAAGCATGTCGGTAGACATGGAACAGGAAATGTAGGCAATCAAAAATAACAAAAAGGAAGCACATGATAGGAAAAAGAGATATGCAGATTGGAATAATTTTTTCAAGGAGTTCCATGTTGGGGAACAATTGTACTTGTGCATGAAGCTGAAGAAGAGCTCCTTACAGATTGGATCATGTGCCAAGTTGGCACCATGATTTTGTGGACCCTTCAGCATTTTTGAGAGGATTTGTCTAGTAGCGTATTGACTTGCATTTCCTCCAACAATGATCATCCATGATACTTTCCATGTATCATTTCTTAAGAAGTATTTTAAAGATGTTGATCATGTGATTGACTGGTTTGTATTGCAAGTGGAACGATATGGAGAATTCTAGTCGAAGCCTTAGTGTATATTGGAGAAAAAGGTGGTCATCATCCAAAACCCAGTAATCCAACAAGTTAAGGTGTAGTGGAATCACTTTGGGCCTAATGGAGCTACATGGGAGATGATAGATCAAATGTGGGCTATGTACCCTTCCTTGTTTATCGGTTGAGGCAAAGCAGTTTTACCATGGTCTTTTGGTATATGTCTTGGTATATGTTTTATTATATGTTTTTGTGAGGTTTCTAAATGTACACATGTATATGGATTCCAATACCAACATCAGCTAATTTATAAAGCTCCAATAATTAGTATGGGTGTCATGTCATTATTTTGTCATGTTTCTATGATGTTGGTTTGTGTTTCAGTAGGTTGATCATTGTAAATACTGCATCGAGATATGTTATAAAGTTCCATTGTAAGTATGTTTCATTTTCAGTGGTTTTTTTGAGGTCATGGTGTGGTTAAACACTGAGGATGGTGTTCAACAAGGGGGAGGGTTCTATAACATCTTAGTGAAAATTTCATGTAATAAAAGTAAATAAGGAAAAAAATAAAAACCACAGTTGATGGGACAGTTATTCAAAGATTAATGTTCGGAAATAAATCCTAGGGGGTGTTCATTTATTTTATTATGGCTAAGGAAATTGGCAAAGGAAATGGCTAAGGCTTTGGAGAGGTAAAATTGCATTTTTGGCACATTTATTTATGAAAATAATGGGAATTAGGAGAAAAAGAAAGAGAAATGTGATTGGTTGCATGTGAGGAGGAAAATGATGGAAAATGAAGAAAATAGAGGTCTCATTCATGAAAAGGCTTTTGAGGATCAGTTAGTAACCTTTCGTCAATTAAGTTTTGGATCTCTTTAATTATTCTTTCTCTCTCTCTCTCTCCCCCTCTCTCTCTCTCTCTCTGACACTTAGATTTTTTGTTGGGCCTCAAAATATGCCCAATTTTCCACCATAGATTACCACTATTCATAACCTAAATTCCTATATTTTGAATTCCTTTTATATCACAATCACACAACTTGCCATCAATTAATATCTTACACTTTGTGGTTGATTATCATTAGTTTTCTTAACTTTTAAATGATTAGGTATGACATTGCTATGATTTGATAATGATGGGGATTCCATGTTCATTTATTGTAGGGATCGATTGCCGAAATTCTTCATAATTCAATTAAACTAGTTGCTACAAGTTAAGTACAAAATGGCTGTAGATTAAAATCTAAATTTATGATTAAATGAAGAATAATATTGTGATTTTGGGACATGGAGCTCATTCAGGGTACCCTCATTTGGGTAACCCAGAAATGGTTTGCCAAAATTCATCATCATGAAGAATTTATGGTTAGCACAATTTTTAAGTATAGAATTGGTGCCTAATTCTAAAGTTAAGTACATAATCATTGGGTTTGATAGTTTCAGGTCTGCCATGGTTTTGGGTAAGCCATGGTTCCATACATCTCTGGTTGAAGATTTATTTTGTTTCGTTTTCAAGCTATATGGAGCTGCAATAAGATATTTTACATCTCAATCATGTTATACATGGATAATGAGATTTCCCAAGACAAATTTGCCATAACCAATTCGAAAAACATCATTTGAAATGTATTTTTATAAAAATTTTGGCATTTGGCTAAGATCAGATCCTTGAGTTTTGGATCTAAAATTGTGAAAGCACAATATATAGAGGGAGAGTTACATAGAGCAGAGTGACATATAAGAGTAGCAGGTTACACATAGAGGAGCAATGTAGGAGAGGAAGCACAACCACAAGGTTTTTGTAAATAAAACTTTTGTTTTTGGATGAATACAGGTTGATGAGGTTGTTTTATCTTTGGTGTCCATTTTTTGAATTGAGCTTTTACCTACAACACATGGATAAGAAGGGCCACCTGAACCCATTGTGTTTGCGAGGTTAATTTAGATTATGTAAGTGTGAATTTTAGTATTTGTTTGATATTTTCCTTTTATGTTTTTATTCTTTGCAAATGGTTTGAGTTAGATTTAATGGTTCTTTCAATTTACTTCTACATTTATGATTATGTAATTGCTTCCTGATTTATGGTTTAATATCAGGAACAGTTTTAAGAAGTGTGTTTTATTTCAATCAATAGATCTATATTTAATTTCAAAGTTGTTTGCTAAATATTTATCAGAATTCCAGGACTTCAATTCATTTTCTAGATTCATTTATGTTTTGTAGATCTAACTAGAGGGAAACAATTTGAGTAGAGGGCAGTGAGTGCATTGTTGTTGGTTTCACTTTGCAGGTTTTGAAGTAAGCACTTGTCCACACTTTGTTCAGAGTCACATTCTGCACTCAGTCACATTCTGCACTCTATCACATTCTGTACTCACACGCATTGTGTACTCAGACTGTGTCTTGTACGTAGTTGCATTCTATACCCATAATTCCTCTAATTTAGTTAATTAGCAAAATCTAGTTTGGAAGCATGAGTTGTGTGATTTCAATAGATTAATTATCATAGTTAATCATTTGTTTATTTGTGGTTTATGGAATCAGAGACCATTTGTTAATAAATTGCATTGTGTGAACAATTAACTTTAGCCATACATTTTATCTTTTACATATTGAGTTGTTTTGAATAGATCGTTCATTATTTTCCCTGATTTCTCATTAACTTTTAATTAATTCATTATTTTATTAGAGTTACTCCTTTGCTTATCAATAGATTAGTTTCAAACTTGGAATACAAATTCATACTTAATTTAGGAACAAATTTCAGATTTCATGATGATAGTGTAGGTTAGTTGCTCTGATCATGTGTTACCTGCGTTTGTGCCTCGAAGCATACAAGCCTTGGATTAATAATTTAATGTTGGAATTATAACACATATAATTTCCCCAAAAATTTTGTCTTCGTTGCGAAGGAGGTGCTAAAGGGATTATATCATATTTTCTTTCACAACTTTTTGGTGTCATCATAGTTGCAGGGAGACTAAAGGGCAGAGAGTGTATGCTAAGATGTGAGTGAAGAGCCACACATCCACTATGGTAGGATTTCTCCAAAGTTTGATTGTTCAAGTAAGCATGTTTTGTTATTTTTATTATAATTAGTTTTATTTCATTTAGATTAAAAATTCAAGCTCTTTAAAGATAAAACATTTTGGGGTGATGTAAGAACACCCAATTACTAATCCATGTTGTGAGACAGGGATCATGAACATGAAGGACAAATTCAAGAATTATTGAGAGCTTAAATAATGTCCCTCGAAGTACGTTCTCAAATCCTAGCAGTAGCTAGGTTATCTTCCTCTCAGGAAGGGTTCATCCTAACCACATTTAGGAAATTATCTATCTCTCCACAACCATAAAAGGATTTGGAAGTCTCCCTTGATTCCTCTTGCCTATCTACCAAGGAGATCAAGAAATCATGTACCAAATATGATGAGGAGCATCATTCTAAACTTGAGATCTAGGAGCTTCACCATGCCCATTACCAAGCATTATATGCATTCCAGAGACCAATTATCCAAGTTTGCATGCCATGACTAAGGAGGACTTTCATAGTGGTCCAAATGAATCAATGGGTCAATACCACTAGGATTACATTCAGCATCGGTTCTATATCACAATCTAGTCAATGTACCACTCTCATCTTCAAATACTCTTTGTATCACATATTTTGAAACTACTAATTTTTCATGCTCATAAACCTTCTAAAGTTTAATATATGTTAAATATGGTAATGAATATATCTTTGTACCTTATCCACACATGGCTTCATTGGATGATCTCTTTCACTTAAACGAGGACTTCTTTTATACAGTAGAGTAGGAAAGTTTACATTGTAATAAATAAATAAAATACTAGTGAGAAAAATAAGCCTTGTTGTGAAAACCAACTTGTCTGGTGCAACTTCGCATGAACCTTGCTTGAAAACCCAGTAACTGGTAGGCAAAGTTCCAAATACAGTTTGTAAATTTGTATGAGTTCTTCAAATCATGCACCTTTCAAGTCATTATGTCTTGTACTCGTGTTGGTTGATGTGGGATCCCTTAAGGCCCACATGCCAACAAGCCTTGTCCCATTGACATCAACACATTATCTCGGACCAAGGTTAGGGTTAGATAAGTTACCTAGTAGCCTTCATGCCTTAATGGCAAGTATCTTTGTCATATATTAAGGAAATACATCAATGTTTCTTGGTGGATGAATTCTACAATCCATTCAACTTCGAAAAATTCATTCATGGCTAGTAGAATGTACCTAGTGCCTTGATCCCCATTGAAATCAAAGGTGGGATATCTCACATTGGTTAACAACCTCCTCAATGTTCGGTAATCCAATGATTCTTGCTTATGTTTGACATCGTCACCAGTTCTTCACATATGAAAGATTGAAAATGGGTGTGTAGCGGTTGAAGACTATATGGTTTTTGATCTCAACACATATTTACAGCAGTATGGATCTTTGTATCAACATTTCGATTTCCATTTGCAACAATATATTTATTCAAGTAAAGGCTTCCATATAGCAGCTTGACCATTCATTTTCAATAGTAGTCACCTTTCCTCAGTTGTTTGGGTACATACAACTCCACAGGCATGGGGGAGAAGGGGGCCTTCAGTTTATCCTTCATCCCTTCAGTTCATCCTTCATCCTTCTTCAACAAATGAAATCATCAGACAAATCAGCTCCATCCATTCCATCCTCCACTTCATCCTGCACCACCAAACACATCAACAATAAAGGTAAAACTTGAGGTAAATTTGGCTTAATATTCTATAATTCATTAGAAGGTTGAAGAAACTTAATAATTCACCACTTCTCATTCCATGCTTTTCATATTTCATAAATCATTATCATTTTGTTTTCTTTTCATTCACCACTCATAATAAAAAGACTTATACTTTGATTACAAAACCATTTTTAAAGAAAATCATTATGGCATATTAATAAAGGAAATCCCTATAGTGTCTTCTCCTGCTATTCGGACGATGAAGTAATTACTGCCACGAAATGATAAAGGAAACCACCTATAAGCATTGGTCCTGTGATGGCAGAGTATGCAAACACCCATGCACAGACTTACCATATCCATCACCACCTCATTTCATCCACCATCCCTTTCTTGTCCTCAATTTGCATTGCTGTATAAATTAGTATGATATGTTAAATGTGAAGAGTGCTACTCCACAACAACCAACACCTCCAAATATCCAAGAAATGTTTCTCCAGAAGAACCAACACCACCAAATATTAACACAATATTGTCTCACAAGAATAAGAACCAATATCTACAAGATAATGACAAGAATCTGTAAGAGGAAGAGATTTATTTTCATGAGGACATGTAAATCCACATGCATGGGGGGATGTTGGGCCTCAAAATATGGCCATTTTTCCACCATATATTACCACTATTCATAACCTAAATTCTTGTATTTTTAACTCATTTCATACCCTAATTCCACAACTTGAAGCCAATTGATATATACATTTCATGGTGGATTATCATTAGTTTTCTTAACTTTTAAATGATTATAGATGGATTTTCTATGATTTGAAAATGATGGTTTTTCCAAGTTCATTTACTAGAGGGATCTATTGCCGAAATTCTTCATAATTCAATTAAACTAGTTGCTATAGGTTAAGTACAGAATGGTTGTAGAATAAAATCTCAATATACGATGAAATGAAGAAGAATATTGTAATTATCAGACATGGAACTTGTTTGAAGTACCCTCATTTAGGTAACCTAGAAACTATTTTCCAAAATTCATCATCATGAAGAAGTTATGGTTAGCAGAATTTTTAAGTATAGAATCGGTGTTGAACTCTAAATATAAGTACAGAATCATTGGGTTTGATAGTTTCGGGTCCACCATGGTTTCAGGTCAGCCACCATTCCATATATTTCGGGTTGGATATTTTTTTATTTTATTTTTCAATCTATATGGAGGTGCAATCAGATATCCTATATACCAATCATGCTATGCATGGATCATCAGATTTCCCAAGACAAGTTTTCCATAACTAATTCCAAAAACATCATTTGAAATTCATTTTTTTAATTTTGTTGGCATTTGGCAAAGATCAAATCCTTGAGTTTTGGATCTCAAATTTTGAAAGCATGGTATACAGAGGGAGATTTACATATAGGAGAGTGACATACAAGAGTTGCAGGTTACACATAGAGGAGATACATAAGAGAGGAAGCACAACAACAAGGTTGTTGTATATTAAACTTTTGTTTTTGGATGAATAAAGGATGATGAAGTTGTTGTACCATTGGTGTCCATTTGGTAAATTGAGCTTTTACATGGAGCACATGGACAGAAAGGCCCACCTGAACCAATTGTGTTTGCAGGGTTAATTTAGATTATGAAAGTTTGAATTTTAGTATTTCTTTCATTTTTCCTTTTATATTTTTATTCCTTGCAAATTGTTTGAATTAGATTTAATTGTTTTTTCAATTAATTTCTGTAACTTATTTCTACATTTTAGATTATGTAATTTCTTCCTAATTTATGATGTGATCTAAGGAAAAGTTTTAGGAAGTGTGTTTTGTTTCAATCAATAGGTTTATATTTCATTTCAATGTTGTTTTCTAAATAGTTTTTAAAATTCTAGCACTTCAATTCGTATTGTAGATTCATTTATGTTTTTTAGATTTGAGTAGAGGGTGACAATTTCAATAGAGGGAAGTGAGTGCATTGTTGTTGGTTTCACTTTGTAGGTTGTGGAGTAAGCACTCAGCCACAGTTTGTACTTGGCCACATTCTGCACTTGATCGTATTCTATACTCAATCACATTCTATACTCAACCACATTCTGTACTCAAATCCATTTTGTACTCATGCCGTGTTTTGTACTCAAAATTTCTCTAATCTATTTAATTAGAAAAATACTATTTGGAAGAGTGAGTTGTGTCATTTCAATAGAGTAATTATCATAGTTAATCATTTGTTTGTTTTTCATTTTATGGAAATAGAGACCATTTGTTAATAAATTGTGTTGCATGAACAATTAGTTTTAGGCATAAATTTTATCTTTTACATATTGAGTTGCTTTAAATCAAGTAGCACTCATTTGAATAGATCGTTCATTATTTTCCCTGATTTCTCGGTAAGTTTTAATTAATTCATTATTTGACTAGAGTTATTCCTTTTCTTATAAATAGATTAGTTCCAAACTACGAATATAAATTGCGTACTTAATTTGGGAACAAATTTCAAATTTCTTGATGATAGTTTAGGTTAGATGCTTTGATCCTATGTTACCTGCACTCGTGCCTTATAGCTTACAAGCCACAGATTGATAATTTAATGTTTGAATTACAACACAGACAATTTTCCCTGTAGTTTTCTTGGAGAAATTTTTGGCATTGGATCAGGAAAGGAAAAGGAAGGAAAGAGGAACCAAAGATCAAGAAGGGAAAGGTATGATCAAGCAACTACAGTAGGATTCATTGTAAGTATCATTTTTCATGTGTATTTTCCTTGCTAGATGTTGAATGCATGGTATTACATGTGGTTCTTTTGCTGTTGCAGCATGAGTTTTTCCAAGTGTCATATTGTTTGCATCCTAGCCTTGTCATTTCTGGATAACTATAGTGTGATGCGGTGTTCATGTGTTTAGTTAAGATGGATAGCCAGATGGATTCATAGCTATGTGAGGTGTATCTTTGAAATGATAGAACATATGGCCTAGTAACCCCTGAACCAGACTATGGGTTTCAATAAAGCCAGACTTTTTTTTTCCCTCAAATGGACTAGGAATCCTTGCTAGTGATTGGAAAGCTATACGATAAAGCCAAGAGGTGGCTTTCCCTCCGTTGGGCCTAGTAATCCCAGGTTTTGGATATGTGGTAAAGCTTGGAGAGTGGGTCTCAGTTTAGGGCCTAGTGATCCGGGTTTGGATTGTGGTAAAGCCTGAGAGACTAGGAGACAGAAAAACTCCTCATGGTGTAGGTGGCAAAATCTGTTGGCATTCATGATTTTTTGGCCTAGTGATCGGGTGGATATCACGGTAAAGCATATTATGATATTTTCATTGTGTTGGCCTAGTGATCCAGGACGGATTACAGTAAAGCCTGGTTTCTATTGATGAGGGTGAGGTGGTTTAGCCTCGCTATGCCCTCATTGTTTCTTTTGGTTTGATTCCCACATTCATTCTTTCAATGTGGCATGAGGATGAATGTTTGAAGAGAGATTTATCTCAGCCATTCTATGGTCAGGTGGAACGTGGAAGTCCCATCATGGGTTTGGCTTATGCACTATTAATGAAAGGTTATTTCTCCTTCTATTTCTATGAGCATTTTAATGGATTATATGTGGTCTATACAGATGTACTTTCATGAGTATTTCTATTGTTATTATGCTAGTTATATGCGTGTTTTATGACAAGAACTATGTATGGCTCTAAGCATTTTTTTACTTTTAAATTAATGGATAACGTATCTATGGTCTAATGGATGGTAATGCAGCAAATGAGATGATGAAATATTGGTTCTTAGTGATTCTTAGATAATTACGAGATCAATATGTTTAATTCTATTGGTTACACTTGTAGATTACATGATTATGATATGTTTGACAAAATGTCGGTCAAGGATAGTAGAGGTTTGATTAAGGTCTTGTTTAACTTATTTCTTTTACATAATTGTCTCCCTATTATTTTACTTATCCTAAGTTATCATTCCATTATGGGCAGTGACCTAGGCTTTGGGCTTGAAAAAGTGGCTCAAATCCATGGGACGTTGGCACAGAACTAGAAAAACAAGCCTTTGGACCTTGGGACGCAACCCTATGAGAGTGACTCTGGGTTTTGGGATACTTTCATGCCTACAGCATGATAGGAATTGAGTCTTATGTTGGTCAAAAGTTTAGTAGGACCTAAGGGAAAGATGCCTAGAGTGTGTTATGTTTCTATCGATTCCACTTCCTTAAGGTCACATAGGAGGTCGAATCCAATCATTGTAGCCTGTCTTCACATGTTTACCCCGTTTGGCATGGTTACTTGGGTGGATGTATGAGGATGGTGTTACATATGCTCAACATAAACTTCTTCTTTGAATTTACCATTCAAAAATGTTGATTTTAGATCAAAGATTTAACCCTTTAAAACAAGCAGAGGCTAAAAGCATCCTAGTTGCTTCAAGTTCAGCTACTACAGAAAATGTTGCTTTGATTCCCACATGTTCAAATTGGGTATATAATTTTCAAATGATTCTTGGCTTCTTCCATCCTCATCGAGTTGGATTATATAGACCCATTTTGTTCTAATCACATTTTTTTCCTTCTGGTTTTTTAACATATTCCCAAGTCTCATTTCTCTCTATTTTATCTAGATCTTCATTCATATCTTTCACCCAATATTCATATTAACTATCTTGAGCATCATTTTCAGGCTCCATTAATGATAGGAAGGAAAAGTCCTCTTGGTTTGATGCACTAATAAGATTTCTTCTTGTTTGAACTCTTAACTTTTTATCTCTTGAAATTTTATTATCTCGATGATTATTTTAAACATATTTGGATAGAGGTTTTTCATGAAATGTCTCATCCACTTCACTTTCATCTTCATCATTCTATTCATACTCACATCGATTTGAATGTGATTCTTGGTAGATAATTGGTTGTGGCTCAGATTGGAGCAGTGCTCCATTATGCAAAGTGCTTCATCTACTTTTACATCAATACATTTGATAAATTTTAGAGTCCTTTAATTATACATATGTATTATTTTATTCTATAGGCATATCAAAGGAAGATTCCTTCATCAAATTTGGAATCATATTTCCCTATATTCTCTTAGTTTACTTCAATGTAGCATTTGCTTCAAGAAAATTTGAAATGTCCAACTACGACCATTCTTCCCTTTCATAGCTCATCAGTTTTGCTATTATTTTTCCTTACTTTTAGCTCTATTCAAGACACATACTATCATGTTTATTACTTCTTCACAAAAATAGTATGGTATCTAAGATTTGAAGAATATATATCTCGCCATATCTTGAACTCTTCAATTCTTTATATTAACCACATTATTTTGTTGTTGAGTTCTTGTAAAAGTGAAGTGCTATGTAATTTAATTATTTTCACAAAAATCATTGAACTCATGTGAGGTGAATTCACCTCCTCTATCAATTATTTGACCTTTAAATATATTTAATTTTCAACCATATCCTTGAAATATTTAAATTATTCAAAATCTTTTGATTTCACGTTAAAAAAAGTAACCTAATTCATTATTGTATAATCATCTATGAAAGCATAAAGTATGTTTCTCCTTTTAGTGTTTAAGTTCCAGTTGGTCCACAGATTTCATTGCGAATGATTTCAAATGGAATAAATGTCGAGTATTCTTTTGTTTTATGGAAGAGTTTAGTTTTTTTTCCAAACTCACATGCTTTGTAGATGGAATAGTAAGGCTTTGATATTTTAAGTATGCCCTTAATGGCTTGTGCGCTTGTAGCATTTACCAACCTCTAAAATATGATATGTCATACTATTTTATGTCATATCCAACTTTTTTCTATGTTTCCAATGAAACACTTCTCAATTTCAAATCCATCAAGATTTATGCATTGCCTTTGGTCTTGTCATCTTTTTCTACTAGTTTTCCTATATTAGAATTTATGATTTCACATCTCCTGCAATTAGACATAAGATCATACCCTTAATCATGCATTTGACTAATACTCAAGAGATTGTGCTTCATTCCTTCCACATATAAAAAAAAAATGAGCTTTAGTTCTTACATTATCAACGTCGACTATCCCTTTCACAACACTTTTTACGGATGAATTGTTACCAAAAATTATTTTCCCTCAATCTACATCTTTATGTTTGATAAAATTAATCTAATTTCCTATCATGTTTCTTCAACAACCACTATCAACATACCATTTATTTTATTTCTTTTGAGCTTACAACATGAGGCCACACTTTTCGTTCTATTCTTCTTCCCTTCACACAACAATATTTCTTGGGTAACATTCTTCCTTCTCTTGGTTGTAAGACCTAACTAGTCTACTTCTGGAGTCCCATTCATTGCACCAAAATTTGTTTCATATTTAGCATTCAACACAAGTTTCCTGTGGAGAAAAAGAATTATGTCCTCTAATACCACTTTCATACATATCTTTAGAGTTTCTTCTTAAGTAGCTATTCTTCAAAAACCGCCTTCTTTCATAATTACTTATTACATAGACTCTACATTCATATTCCCTATAACCAAACTTATTGCATAAGTAACAGTATCCATAAAAGGAAAAGAATTACATGGATGAAGGGATAGCATTATTCATTCTGCTTTTCCTACCTCCTTTTCCATGTTATGACTAATTCCCAGTTCTTGATTTATTTGTCTCTTGTACTTTTATTTATTTATTTATTTTTTATTTTTTATTTTTTTTATTTTTTTTATTTTTTTATATTTTTATTTTTTTTTATACTGATGATCCTGGGTTTTTATCATTGTTCTTTGGTATTTCTTCATATATATGTTGTGCCTTCAATAATGGTGATATCAAAGATCTAAGGATGTGATTTAATTCCACAAAACCTTTAATCAACATCAAGTTTTGTTTAAGTGGATATGTGGTCTTTTCAAGTTCTTTTATTTAGGGAACAATTTCTTCTTCAAAATTTTCACAATGTTCTTCCCTTTGTTTCAATTTTTTTGATATAATATATTTTATCCTTGTGGTTTCTTCCCATTTGATTTTTAGTAGAATGACTAAATATTGAATATCTACATCTATTTTATGTTCTTCTTCAAGATCACTCATGGTTTTTAGTGTGATCTATTTGACATTCCTTTTTGAATCAAACTGAGGAGGCTTCCCTAAAGATATGAGATTGTCCACATTCCATGTGATAAACCTTCAAATGGTTAACTATTCTTGAAGGAACCTACTTTGGTACCAATTTTTAAAATAATTATCAAACTAGGAAGGCGGGTGAATTGGTGTATCGTCCAACTCAACTAGTTTAAACAATATTAAAATTGATCACAATTGAATGCGTGAAAAAACATCAATAAACTAAATCATCATGTCAATGCATAAGAACACTAGATGCATGTGAAAACCCTTACAGGAGAGAAACAAAAATATTCTTATCTTATTCAATATTCAACTACATCAATTTGTCGGAACCAACCTACTAGAGGCACCAATCCCCAAAATGAATTTGTAAGAACCATACTACTAGAGGCGCCAATCCCAAATAGATTTGTAGGAACCAACCTATTATAGGCTATAACCTAATTGACGCACCAACCTCCTTCATCAAAACATAGTAATAAACACCTCTTCAAAATTTGATCATATTAATACAGCTTCAATGAGTTCATGAAATATCAATAGTAGTTATTTCTTCATTTCTTGAATAAACTCTAATGTTATTCATATGGCTCAGAAAGTTTTGACAATAATGAAAGAAATACAACTCCTTATCCTCAAAAGCCTTTCTTCAGTACTTTTCACATCCCCTTTCATATCATAAGAAAATTCCAGCCATATCCCTCTTTTCCTTTTTAAAAACAAATTGGCCATTAAATTAATCCGTAAATCATTATAAAAGTTAATCATTCTACATAATGCACATTTTCATTCCATTGTCTACAAAGTGCACCCTTTTGTTTTGTGTACAAAAAAACGTTCTCCTTAGATTTGTGAAAGAGTTTGACAGAATGCACTCCTGAGTGAAAAATTAAAAATTTGACCAACCTAACCACATTGAAACCCATAATCTCTCATGCTACAACAAGACTCAATACCAATGCTACTACCATGTTCCTCATTCAAACCATCAAGGATTTTCTATTTTTTTAACTATAACTTACGCCATACAACTAAAACTAAAGGCGGATCCGAGACTCAACCTCACAATCGAGTGTCAATCAACAAACCTCAGAATTGAGTGTTAAACCAGAGTCCCAACAAATACCTTGAGACTAGAGTTCCAAACAAATAAAAATCATAAAAAAGTTCCACAACAGAGTTCCAACAAATAGAAATAACAATTAAGCGCCATACAAGAGCTCCAACTCTAGACCTTGCAACCAGAGTGTCAGACCAACTAAATTCAAAACTGAGTGGTAACCTGTTATGAAACCAGCTCAAGAAAAGATAGAAAAGATAAATCCACGCCTTAGAATTTAGCCTCTTAGAGGGGGCAACCTCCTTTACATTACATAAATGAACAATTCTTGGATGATTCAAATGACAAAACCTCCTTTCTATATATAGGAGTCTAAGGAGCCACAATATAATCCAGCCGACCTAACAATAATAATATAAAGCCACAAAAATAACAATAGAGGGATTCTATGGGGCACAGAAATAACAATATGGGGTTAATAGGGGCACAACAATATAAATAAGGGGTATAACTACAATAGTAATGGGGTAATCACTAGTATTATAGGGACCCAACATGCCCCTCTCCTTCAAAAAAGTATTGTCCTCAATGCTTGCGTACTTATAGATACTTCTGCATAAAATTCTCATCCTCCCATGTGGAATCTTCAACGGATAAGTTCTTCCACTTGATAAGATACTCTGAAATTGATCGATTTCGTAGCTGTCGAGTTCTTGTTTCTGTGACTGCTTCCGGTTCCAATATAATTTTTCCTTCCTCGTCAAGTTCTGGAAATATTGTTTGAACTAGGAGCTTGTCGCCTATAACCTTCTTTAAACATGAAACATGGAAAAATGGGTGCAATTGAGAAGCTGCAGGAAGCTCCAATTTGTATGCCATAGTACCAATCTTTTGCAACAGCTTGTATGGACCATAATACTTTGGTGATAATTTATTATCCTTCTTAGCTTGCTTTAGGGACATTTTCTTATATGATTGTAGCTAAAGGAATACCCAATCACCTACATCAAAACTTCTTTCACTGCGATGTTGATCCGCCCGTTGTTTCATTCTATTTTGTGCCAACACGAGGTTATCCTTTAAGAGTTGGAGGACTTGTTGTTGATGTTCGATGTGATGTTCCACTACCTGAACCTTAGAATTTTCTCTTAAATATGATGTGATTGATGGTGGTTGATACCCATAAAGTGCCATAAATGGGGTCATTTTTGTTGCTGTATGGAAGGAAGTTTTATACCACCATTCAGCCAGAGGCAACCATTTGACCCATTGTGTTTGTTTATCAGATACAAAGCAACGAAGATATCCTTCCAAACATTTGTTTACTATCTCAGTTTGCCCATCAGATCGAGGATGATAAGATGAGCTATGAGCTAACTGAGTACGAAGACAAGAAAATAATTTTGTCCAAAATTTTCCAGTGAAAATAGGATCTTTGTCACTTACAATAATCTTTGGGTTTCCATGTAGCTTTTGAATTGTTTCCATAAATGCAGTAGAAACTGTACTGGCTTTAAATGGATGTGATAATGCACAAAAGTGTGCATACTTGTTAAGTCTATCAACTACCACCATGATGACACTCTTTCCCTCAGACTTGGGTAAACCTGTGATAAAATCCATTGAAACCTCTTCCCAACGTTGGCTTGGAATGGATAAAGGTTGTAATAGACCTGATGTCTTAATTGTTTCAACTTTATTTTGTTGGCAAACCAAACATTCTGCCACAAAATTTTGAATATCTAATTTAAGGCCATCCCAAAAAATTCCTTCTTAACCCTGTGGTAAGTTTTTAAAAATCCTGAGTGCCCTCCTAAGGGAGAAGTGTGCAATTCCATAAGAATCTTTTGTTTTAGCTGGGAATTCTTACAGAGGTATAAGCGATCTTTGTACCATAACGAATCATTTTGCCAGCTAAATGTATCAGACGTATTGGAATCTTGTTGTAGCTTTTGAATAAGTGCCCACACTTCTTCGTCATTCTTCCATTCCTCCCTTGCTTCGTTTATCCAATCTGGTTGGATAATAGAAATGGCGCACAACAATGCTTCCACATCCTCAACCTTTCTTGAGAGTGCATCTGCCACCACATTTTGCTTCCCTTTTTTGTAGATGATTTCGAAGTCATAACCAAACATCTTGGTGACCCACTTTTGTTGCTTTTCAGAGGATAATCTTTGTTCTAAAAAGTATTTAAGGCTATCATGATCTATTTTTACCTTGAAGTGTCTTCCCATTAGGTAGGGTCGCCATTTCTTAAGTGCATGGAGTATTGCCAACATTTCCTTCTCATAAATAGCTTTGCTTAAAAACTTTCCCTTGATTGGACGACTTTCAAAAGCAATGGGTCTTTCATCTTGCATTAGAACAGCACCAATTCCATTTCCTGAAGCATCACATTCCACAATAAAGGTTTTTGTGAAGTCCGGTGTAGCTAAGACCAGTGCTTGGCACATTGCCTCTTTAAGATGTTCAAAGGCCTTTGTTGCTTCCGGAGTCCATGAAAATGCATCTTTCTTCAATAATGTTGTTAGAGGTGCTGCTATTCTCCCATAATTCTAAACAAACTTGCGATAATACCCTGTCAACCCAAGAAATCCTCGCAGATGCTTTATGGATGTGGGGATTTTCATTCCTTAATGGCTTTAATTTTGCTAGGGTCTACCTTAACTCCTTCATGAGATACAATATGACCCAAATATTCCACCTCCTGGACTCCAAAGAAACATTTGGATCTTTTTGCATATAATTGTTTCTCCTCCAATAGTTGTAGCACCCTGTCAACATGTTCAACATGATCCTTCCAAGACTTGCTGTAGATTAGTATATCATCAAAAAATACTAACACAAATTTTCTAAGGAATGGTTTGAAAATGGAATTCATCAAACCTTGAAATGTTGAAGGTGCATTGGTAAGGCCAAAAGGCATGACCAAAAATTCATAATGACCCTCATGAGTTCTAAATGCCGTTTTTGGAATGTCTTCAATCTTCATTCTGATTTGATGATATCCCGAACGAAGATCCAACTTGGTGAAGTAAATTGATCCATGCAATTCATCCAGTAATTCATCAATGACAGGAATGGGGAACTTATCTTTAATAGTGAGCTTGTTGAGCTCCCTATAATCCGGACACATGCGCCATGATCCATCCTTCTTGTGCACCAATACTACTGGAGCAGAGAAAGAACTTTGACTCGGTTGAATTATACCAGCCTCTAGCATTTTTGCAACCATAAGTTCAATTTCACTTTTTTGGACATAGCGATATTTATATGGCCTGATGTTTGGAGGAACACTTCCTGGAATCAGATGAATAGCATGATCATGATCACGCATAGGTGGGAGACCTTTGGGAGTCTCAAATACCTTGGAATGATTGTCCAGGACTTTTTGGAGATCTGGAGAAATAGATGATTCCGATGTGGAAACATCTAGCGAACATAATTGTGCAATTACACCTCTTTGCTCCTTTTTTAGAAGCTTTGTCATACCATTAGAGCTGATTATCTTTCCTGGTTTCCCTGCAATACCCCTTAATTCAACTTCCTTTCCTTCTGTAGAAAATTTGATGAAAAGTTCTTGAAAATTAAAAGCTATTGTACCCAAGGATTGTAGCCATTGGACTCCTAGTACAACATCAGCACCTCCCATTGGAATGGAAAGCATTGGGCTAGTCAATACATATTCTCCCATGGATAGCTTGATATTATGGCACTTTCCAGAGCAATTTATTGTTCCTCCATTTGCAATCATCACTTGACACTCTGGTGCTAGATATAGGAAGCAATTCAATTCTTTTGCTACCCTACAATGAATAAAATTGTGGGTGCTTTCTGAATCAATCAACACTATTACCTTTTTCTTCTTGATTTGTCCTTCTATCTTGATGGTTTGAGGAGTGGTAATTCTCGCAAATGCATTACAAGATATGGTCGGATTTATTTGTTCTTCATCTAGGCTTTGTTCCTGGAGTATATCCTCTTCTTTTGACCTTTCTTGCTCATTTTCTTCTTCCTCTTCACAATCTATGTAGAATAATTTCTTCTCAGCACACTTATGACCTTTAGTGTATTTGCTATCACAACTGTAACAAAGCCCTTTTGCTCTTTTTTCTTCCAATTGTTGTGGTGTCAACCTTATAGGTTGTGGAAGACTAGGGGCAACAACACTTCTGTCTTTATAGTTGTGAGTGGTATGCTTCCTGGTTGCCATAATTTTGCTTTCCATTTTTCTTGCTAACCTGAATGCCTTCTCTAATGAATCAGGTTCCCAAAGGCGAACATCATGTTGGATATTATCCTTTAAAGACCCTATGAACACATCAATCCTATGCTCCTCTGGAATATCTTTTACCCTTATGTTCAATTTTTGGAACTCCTCAATGTGCTCCATTATTGAACCCTTTTGTTTGAGACTTATCAATTGGCTAAAAAAAGTGTTGTTTTTTGTATCCTCATAATGTGCTATCAATTCTTCCGTAAAAATTGCCCAAGTGATAAATTGTTTACGAGAACAAAGCCATTGATACCATACAAACTGATTTGGTTCCAAATATACAGTTGCCATACGTACCTTTTGTGTGTTTTGCACATTATTGAGATCGAAGAACTGCTCCATCTGTAATATCCATGTGGCGGGATCCTTGCCATCAAACTTCCTCATATCGATTTTTGGAATATGGTGGGTCTTCGATCCAACATTAGAGTCTATGGAATCATGATTAACATTTCTTTGGTTCACATCATGAGTTTCCTTTACAACCTTTTCACCCTTAGTATGTATTTCTTGTAGAAAATTTGTCAAATCTGTCTTCAAATCTGCCATGTCTGTCTTCAAATCATCCATCTTAGCTTCCATGCCCTTTATCCTAGATTCCATGCCATTTATCTTAGACTCCACGCCATTTATCTTAGCTTCTGTTAGCGTTTGTGAGTGTGACATTTGTTGCACTTGTTCTTGTAATTTTGATATATCATGTAGCATTTCTTCCTCTTCTTCATGAGTCATGCTAGAGCTTTCAGGTTCCTTACTAGGTGTTTGCATTTTCTTTCCTCGGGGCATCAGTTACCGATAATAATGCTTTACTATGCCCTTTGAATTCCTTCAAACCAAGCTTATGCAAAAATAAAAATAAAAACTACACACCTTTTTTCACTTTGTAGAAGCCTGATATTGAATCTGATGTATCTCTGTAATTTTGGATCATCTAGTTATGAAATTGCAACCTATGGTAGCCTTCTACGTCCTCTTTCCAATGCCACAAGTTTGACCTAATTTGGTTTCTCCAAGGAAGAGTTATGTGAAATCTTTCACAATGACTTGATTATAGACTAGTTGAGTAGAGAAAAATTGTACGACGTGCCACGAGTCACTTTTTCAACCTATGGATCTAAAAAATGCCTCCAAGAAACTACTATCCGTCCTCTTTCTGTAACTTCTTACGAAATCTCAATTCGATCCCCAGAGAGAAAGTTATGACTATTTTCCCCAGGTCACCTATTTGGACTATAATTCAGGAGTCTGCAAAAAGACCAACTTCCTCAGATCATATCTCTGCAAATATAGCGCGAAAAGATCTGAAATTCAAACCCAAGGTTCAGCGTGATTTCTTCTAAAATGCGTTTTTTTTGCGACTTCTGAAACGTCATAGAAACAAAGTTATAGAGAAAATGCCACGATAACCTGTTTGGAGAAACGAAACCCTAAAATCCAAAGCTCTGATACCAAATGTTATGAAACCAGCTCAAGAAAAGATAGAAAAGATAAATCCACGCCTTAGAATTCAGCCTCTTCGAGGGGGCAACCTCCTTTACATTACATAAATGAACAATTCTTGGATGATTCAAATGACAAAACCTCCTTTCTTGATATAGGAGTCTAAGGAGCCACAATATAATCCAGCCGACCTAACAATAATAATATAAAGCCACAAAAATAACAATAGAGGGATTCTATGGGGCACAGAAATAACAATATGGGGGTAATAGGGGCACAACAATATAAATAAGGGGTATAACTACAATAGTAATGGGGTAATCACTAGTATTATAGGGACCCAACATAACCACAAACCTCATGACCATAGTGTCACACCAACAGGCTCCATGAATGAGTGTATAACCAATAGACCTCAAAATTTTGTGTCAACCATTAAACCTCTTGACTAGAGTTTCAACCAATGGAACTCATAACAAAAATTCCAACTAATGGACCTTGTAACCAGAGTTTGAATACCAACCATGGAAGACTGTGTTCCAATAAAAATTATAGCAGCTATGCCAGAATTCACGCTAATTAAAATTGTACCATATGTTCTAACCAAGTATGATTTCATGCATGTAAAAAATGCATCAACTGCACCCGGATTTTGTTCCTATGCCAAGCATGTTAGACTTCATGTCAGATAGTTCCAAATACACCATATCATACCACAATCTAGAATCAACATCATAACTTAAGGGGTATTATTCCTCATTCAAACCATGAAGGCACACCTTGCACTTGTTTTGCACATCATAGAACAGACACATTTACCTCCATAACATTTGATCACGTATTTATACATAAGTGGTCCAAGGTTGACACCGAGCTAGCCTCTTGGAAGTTCATATAACCAAAAAATGTGACTTGGTCCTAGCGTCTCATAGTCAACTTGTGCTATTGTCATCATGCTGTTAGAAGCATCATGTGTCACATCAATTTGGCCCTATTGGCCATCCAAGGATGCTTATTAACCATTCCTCATAGTTCATTTTCATATTGCAATATCATCACCATACTTCCATTTCAATAGTGATATGTACATCTACGTCATCACCCTTGAGATAGTATTATGTTTCCACATGTCACTATGCTACCACGTATCACTATGATACCACCTGTGACCAATCTAGTCCAGTCACTTGTGCATCAACATCAAAGGCCATGTCATCGATCACCTATGTTAGGGGTTCACCTGGAATTCTAATAAGGGTTTGAGCTGACATATTCCAAATGTCATAATTTGAATGGCCTAGAGAAAACCTATGTGGATGTAGGGGTTGGTGGGGAGGGAATTTTTTGAATGATGTGTAAGTCTGAACACAATCCACCATACATAATGCCCATAATCGTTAAATATTCCCTAAGGTCCACGATGTTTAATATCATTAAATAGTGCACATATCTACATGCCTATGATAATCAATCACTCACGAATGCATGGATGCACCCAAAACGTGTATATAAATTAAAAAACTTCTTGTTTTATTAACCCAAATTTAGTGTTTTAACCATTTTTCCCCAAATGTCACTTTCAAACTAAGTTATCTTCTCATCCTCGAGG
This sequence comes from Pinus tabuliformis, assembly GCA_031772625.1. Classification (NCBI taxonomy): domain Eukaryota; kingdom Viridiplantae; phylum Streptophyta; class Pinopsida; order Pinales; family Pinaceae; genus Pinus; species Pinus tabuliformis. Next base: position 959,263,400 of record CM062811.1, read on the forward strand.
AGTTTTTCCAAGTGTAATATACCATTGAAAAGGAGTTAGAGAGGAATATCAAACCATATGATATATATATATATATATATATATATATATATATATATATATATATATATATATATATATATATATATATATATATATATATATATATATATATATATATAGATATATATATATATATATATATATAGATATATATATATATATATATATATATATATATAGATATATATTCATTTTATCATCCTAATTTGAAGAAAAATCAATAACACTCAAGTTATATTTGACATTATCGATGTGATATTTGAAGGCATCATATCTCCTTCCTTTCACCTATCCTTTTGCACCAATGACATTCGTTGCCATTAACGACATTTGTTTCCATCAATGACAACACTATGTCCAACACACGTGCTCAATATTTTCATGCACAACGATTTTCGTTTTTGATAGCTTTCAACATTTATTTATTTTCTCATATTTTCAATTATGTCTTTTAAACAATTCCTATGTTATATCTATAATATTACACAACTAAGGAAAAACACCAATATAATATCAGAGTTTCATACCTTGTTTTTGTTATGCAACCATCTCTCAAAATAGAAGAAAAGATAGATCAATGACTTGAAAGGTATCCTCTTCAAGGGTGAAACCTCTTTTACATCACATAAATGAAAAATTCTTGAATAATACAAATGAAAATACCTCCTTGGTATATATAGGAGTTAAGGGGTAATATTATAATCAAAGCCTACATAACAATAATGATGTAAGGGCACAACAATAACAATAGTGTGCTTCTATAGTGCACATCAAGCACAATATTGGTGCTACACTAGTATTATAGGGACCTAACATGCCCCTCTCCTCCAAAAACATGTTTTCCTAAATGCTGGAGTACTTCTAGATGCTTTTGCATAAAATTATCCTCCTCCCATGTGGAATCTCCAGTGGTAAAATTTTCCACTTAATCAGATACTCTGAAATTGATCGATTCCATAGTTCTCGGGTTCTAGTTTTTGTGACTGCTTCAGACTCTAATATGATTTTTCCTTCTTCATAAAGTTCTATAAATATTGTTTCAACTAGGGTCTTGTCACCGATAACCTTCTTGAACCATGAAAAATGGAAAACTTGGTGTACTTAGGAAGGTGCAGGTAAGTCCAATTTGTATTCCATAGTACCAATCTTTTTGCAACACCTTATAAGTACCATAGTACTTAGGTGATATTTTGCTATTGTTCTTAGCTTTCTTGATGGACAATTGTTTGTATGGTTGTAGTTATAAAAATTCCCAGTCACATACATCAAAAAATATTTCAATGTGATGTTGATCTACCTATTATTTCATTGGATTTTGTGCCTGAGTGAGGTTATCCTCTAAGATTTGGTGAAGTTGTTGTTAATGCTTGATGTGATCTTCTACTGCTTGAACCTTAGAATTTTATCTTAAATATGATGTGATGGATGGTGGTTGGTATCCATAAAGTTCCATAAATGGCATCATTTTTGTTGGAGCATGGAAGGAAGTGCTATATTGCCACTCAACCAAAGGTAACCACTTGGCCCATTGTCTTTGTTTATCAAATACAAGGCAACAGACATATTCTTCCAAACATTTGTTCACTATCTGCGTTTGTCTGTCATGTTGAGGATGATAAGATGAGCTATGACACAATTGTTACCAAGACAAGAAAATAATTTCATTGAAAATTTCCACTGAAAATGGGATCTTTGTCACTTACAATAATATTTTCCTATCCATGTAGCTTTTGAATTGCTTCCATAAATGCAGTAACAACTGTACTTTCTTTAAAAGGATGAGATATTGCACAAAAGTGTGCATACTTGGTAATTCTATCAACTACCACCATGATGACACTCTTTCCTTTGTACTTGGGTAAACCTGTCATAAAATACATTGAGACATCCTCCCAACACTAACTTGGAATGGATAAAGGTTGTAACAAACCTGATATTTTAAATGTGTCAACCTTGTTTTGTTGGAAAACCAAAAATTCTGCCGCAAACTTTTGAATATGATATTTAAGGGCATCCCAAATAAAATCCTTCTTGACATTGTGGTAAGACTTTAAAAATATTGAGTGTCCTCCTAAGGGGGAGGTGTGCAATTCCAAAAGAATCTTTTGTTTGAGTTGGGAATTCTTACAGAGATATAAAATATCTTTGTACCATAATGAATCATTTTTACAGATAAATGTATATGATGTAATAGGATCTTATTTCAAATTTTGAATTAATGTGCATACCTCTTCGCCATTCTTCCATTCATCCCTTGCTTCATTTATCCAACCAGGTTGGATAATAGAAAAGGAACAAAGAAATGCTTCCAAATCCCCATCATTTCTTAAGAGTGCATCTGCAACAACATTTTTCTTTCCTTTTTTGTAGATAGTTTCAAAGTCATAACCCAACATTTTTGCGACATATTCTTGTTACACTTATAAATATAATATTTGTTCCAAAAGCATTTAAGGCTATCATGATCTATTTTTACCTTGAAGTGTCTACCATTAGGTAAGGTTGCCATTTGATTGGAACTTGTAGTATTTCTAACATTTCCTTATCATAAATAGGTTTATGTAAATAATTTAAATTGATTGGATGACTTTCAAAAGAAATGGTCCTCCTTTTTGCATTATAACAACATCAATTCCATTTTCTAAGGCATCACATTCCATAATAAAGGTTTTCAGAAGTCTGGTGTATCTAAGGTTGGTGCTTGGCACATTTCCTATTTGAGATGTTCAAGGCCTTAGTTGTTTTTGGAGTACAAGAAAATGCATCTTTCTTCAATAATGTTGTTAGAGGTGTTGCAATTCTCCCATAATTCTTAACAAACTTGCGATAACACCCTCTCAAATTGAGAAATCCTCAAAGATGCTTTAGGGTTATGGGGATTTTGCATTATTAAATGGCTTTAATTTTGTTAGGTACTACCTTAACACCCTCATGAGATACAATATGACCGAAATATTCCACCTCCTGTAGTCAAAAGAAACATTTGGAGGTTTTTGCATATAGTTGTTTCTCCTCCAATAGTTTGAGCACCATGTTAACATGTTGAACATGATCCTTCCAAGACTTGCTATAGATTAGTATATCATCAAAAAATACTAACAAAAATTTTCTAAGGAAGGGCTTGGAAATGGAATTCTTCAAACCTTGAAATGTTGAAGGTGAATTAGTAAGGCCAAAAGGCATCACCAAAAGTTCATAATGGCCTTCATGAGTTATGAATGTTGTTTTCCGAATGTCTTCAGTATTGATTCTAATTTGATAGTATTCTGATCAAAGGTCTAGCTTGGTGAAGTATATTTATCCATGTAATTCATCCAAAAACTCATCAGCGACATGAATGGGAAATCTATCTTTAATAGTGAGCTTGTTGATCTCCCTATATTCCAAACACATGTGCCTTGACTCATCCTTCTTTTGCACCAACACGTTGGCACAGAGAAAGAAAGTTGACTTGGTTGAATTATACCAGCCTCTAACATTTCTGCAACCACGCATTCAATTTCACTCTTTTAAGCGTAGGGATTTTTGTAAACACTGATGTTTGAAGGAATACCTGCTGGAATCAAGTAACCATGATCATAATCACAAATTGGTGGCAGGAGTTTTGGGGTTTATAACACCTTGGAATGATTATCCAAGACTTTTTGGAGATCTGGAGGAACATATGATTTTGATGTTTGAACCTCTACTGAGCATAATTGTGCAATTACAGCTCATTGTTATTTCTTCAAAAGATTTATCATGATGTTATATATGATTATCTTCCTTGGTTTCACTGTGATATCCCTTAATGAAATTTCCTTTCCTTCGCAAAAAAATTTAAGCAAAGTTCTTGAAAATTAAAAGTTATCATCTAAAAAAATTGTAACCATTGGACTCCTAGTACAATATTATCACCACCCATCGGAATGGAAAGCATTAGAATATTAAATACATATTCTCCCATGGTTATCTTGATATTATGTCACTTTACAGATAAATTTATAGTTCCTCCATTTGTAACCATTACTTGACACTCTAGTGTGGATATAGAAAGAAATTCAATTCCTTGGATATCTTACAATCAATAAAATTTTGGGTAATGCCTAAGTTAATCAACATTTTCACCATTTTGTTCTTAAGATATTCTTCTATCCTAAGAGTTTGGGGAGTGGTAATTATGGCCAATGCATTACAATATATAAACAAAATGATTTCTTCTTTTACTAGAGTTTATTCCTTGTGTATATCCTCTTATTTTTATGCTTCTTGTTCATTTTGTTCCTCCTCTTGACAATATATGAAAAACAATTACTTCTCAACACACTTATGACCTTTAATTTATTTTCTATCACAACCAAAACAAATACCTTTTTCTCTTTTTTACTCCAATTATTGTTTTGTAAGCCTTATCGGTTGTGGAAGACTAGTGGTAGCAACACATTCATCTTTATATTTGTGAGTGGTAAACTTCCTTTTTGCCATAATTTTTCCTTCAACTTTTCTTTCCACCTTGAATGTCTTCTCCAATGAATTAGGTTCCCAAAGGCGAACCTCATGTTGGATGTTAGCCTTTCAAATGCGTATGAAGACATAATCATATGCTCGTCTGGAATATCATTTATCTTAATATTCATTCTTTGGAAGTCCTCAATGTGATCTACCATTGAACCCTTTTGTTTGAGATTTATTAATTGGTTGAAGAAGGTGTTGCTTTTTGTATCCTCATAAGGTGCTACCAATTCTTCTGCAAAAATTTCCCAAGCAAAAATTTATTTACTAGAAAAAAGTCATTGATACCACATACTGATTTTGCTCTAAATATAAATATGCAATGCACACCTTTTGTGTGTTCGAGACATCATGTAGATGAAAGAATTGCTCCATATATAATATCCATGACACCAGATCCTTGACATCGAACGCCCTCATATCAATTTTTGGAATGTGGTTACTCTTCAACCAACTATGAGAGTCTATAAAATCATAATTTGTATTCCTTTTATCCTCATCGTGATTTTTGTGGTGTGCCTTGTCACTGCTAGGAAGCATCTCTTGTACCAACTTTGTCAAACCTTCCTTCAAACCTTCTAGGTCGCTTTCCATTTATGTTTCTAAACCAACCTTAAAACCTTCCATATTTACATTCATCATTTCTTCCATGTCATATTTCAAACCATCCATTGTAACTTCCAGTTCATTTTTTGTTAATCTTTGTGAGAGTGAAATTTGTTGCACTTGGTCTCGTAATTTTGAAATTTCATGCTGCAATTCTTCCTTTTCTTCATGCATCATAGAGGAGATTTCTAGTTGCTTAATATGTGTGTCCATTTTCTTGGTTTCAAGTAATTTTGAAATCAAACAATGATATTTATGTTTCATTATGTCGTTTGTATCACTTGAAATTGATATTTGAAGAAAAAGTATGCAAAATTTAAAAAAATAAACAAACTTTTCTTGCTTTTCAGGATCTCGATATTGAAATTGTCGTATCTCTATAATTTCATATCTCCAAAGTTTGAAATTTTGTTCTATAGTACCCCACTAAGTCTTCTTTCTAACCTTGTAATTCAGAATGAGATTGGATTCTTCAAGAAAACATTATACCCAATCTCCCATGATGGCCTGATTATAGACTGGTTCAGTAGAGCGAACTTGTACGGAGCACCACATGTCACTGTTTCAAACATTGGCCCTAAAAATGATACACGAAAAACACAGTTTGTGCACTTTTAGTTACCTTTTACTTAATTTAAATCAGATGTTTAGAGAGAAGGTTATGACGGTTTTCACTAGGTCACCTGTTTCATATGGAATTCTAGAGTGTGCAAAAATCCTAACCTCCTTAGATCATATCTCCAAAAATATCGTGAACCAAGATCTGAAATTTGTGCATGTTGTTCACCAAAATTTCAGATCCAAATGGTTTAAGTGTCAGATTCTGAAACCACATAGAACAAACATATAGTGAAAATTCCAAGATGACCTATTTGAAGAAGCAAAACCGTACAATCCAAAGCTCTCATACCAAATGTTAAGCAACAAAATCTCAACACAGAATAAAATATATACTAACTACTTAAAATTTACCCTCTTTGAGGGGAAACCTCCTTTACATCACATAAATGAAAAATTATTGGATGATAAATGACAAGACGTCCTTGGTATCTATATGAGTCTAGGGACCATGATATAATTAGAGCGTACATAACAATAATAATTTAAGAATACAACAATAGACATAGTGTGCTTTTATGGGGAAAAAAGGTAACAAAATGGGAGCTACATGGGAAAAAAAATAACAATATGGGTCTACACTAACAATAACAATAAGGTGATACACTAATATTATAGGGACCTAACAATTTCTTTTCTTTAATTTTTCTTTTGCTTTTCCTAGCCAACATATATTATTGGAAAATAGTAGTAGTAATTTAATTAGATTAAATACATATTATAAATTAGATAGTATCATAGTTCATGTTATTATCATCTTTGAAAATTGGGTCCTATAGAAGAAAAGAAATTAAAAAGTAGATATGTCATTTACACCTTTTTTCTAGCGCTCTATGTAACAATTATTTGAAACTTTGGAAATAATCATGCATAGTTTTAAACACCAATGTCTAGGGCAAGTCTTTCATTTTAATAGTTAAAATGTGTATTTTTCATATATATATAAAGAAAGCATAACAAAGACTTGTAGAAAAACATTTCCCATTTTCATTGTAGATTTGTATTTATGTAAAAGTAGTAGATTCAACATAAATGTATATGTTACGTTTATGTTGTAGGTGAAGTTGTATCTTTATGAATGTTTCAGACAATTTTCACATTGATTTGGTTGACCTAATTGGTAGGTTTTGTCAATACTAACCTTATTCATATTATATGTTCCATTCAAAGGTTATTGGTATTCATGTTTGCCTGAATCCATATTACAATGGATAAGGAATTCCTTTTGAGTTTCTCCTCAATATATGGAAAAAAATATCAAAATAATATGCTTCACCAATTGGATTTTTTAGGTCTACATTCAAGTATGCAAATCCATATTGACAAAATAGTGAGGATAGGTTAGTTATTTTTTCTAAATGATTTTGTCCTTGTCCTATAAAATAACTATCCTAAATTGAAGGAAATTACTAGTCCAGTAACAGTGGGTAGCATCCTAAGTTACCCTAAATTATTTCATTGTTCAAGGACTTTATTATCTTGAATTGCATGTTTCTGTGGTAACAAATTGGTATTCTTGTCAAGGACAAAGTGGATTCCCTTGGATTCAATATAAATGGTATGATGATGTGATGACACATTGATTTTGAAGATATTTTTCCTCATTTGGTGACTCCATTGAGAAATGAGCTCCTTTTTCTAAATATTGAAACTATTCTATTGTTTGTAATGGTGAGAAGATATAAAAAATTATAAATGAATTAGACGAGTGGTTCAGATTTAGTTATTCAAGTTATATACACTTTTAGTTGAGCCATTTCACTATAGAGAGATCCTACCATATGCCTTGTTGGGCCTCAAAATGGTCCCTATTTTCACTCCATTATTCACCAATATCTTCACATTTTACCTTCATGTCACCTCCATTCCACCTCCACATCATTCCATTTACCTCATTATTGGGTTATAACTATGCTTTTCCAAAGTTTATTAATTCTTAACATTTTTAAGTGAATTTATGGCTAAACTTTAGAAAATAATATGCTTATACTTATACGTAACAATTAGAATGAGTTTGTTGACATGTGTAGGTACAAAGGAAGCTTCCAGAGCATCTTTATGTGGCCTTGAATGATCAAATTCGAATTTGATAAGATAAGCCTCATGGAAAAGATCATGGAGAAAATCATGGACCTCATGGAGGAGATCATGGAGGATAGGGTTATGTGTCTAGATGGTTGAGAAATGTATGGAACTAAAAGAGAGATTAGTGGATCATCATTATGAGTTTGTTATCTCATCCTATTGTATAAATAGGAGTACCTCCTCCATTCCAAAGAAGAGGACTCTTAGAGCATTGTATCCAACTGATGATGGAATAGAATAAAGCTTCATTTTACATATATTTTCATTATGTAGTTTTAGATATAAGTTTTACATATATTTCCATTATGTAGTTTTAGATTTAATTTTCCTTAATGTAGTATATGGAATAATTTGTCTTGTTCTTAAGAGAATTGAGCTCACTCTAAAAGGATGAGAGAAACATTTTATTTCATATTAGATCTTATTTCATTTACTTGTTTAGATGTTTGAGGATTTGTTTGTGATTGATGAATGAGTTTTAAATTAGAATCTAATCAGCATATGAGAGGACAACTAAGGGTCTAAGTTAGGCTCTCTCTCTCTATTTGATTTGCATGATAATTGAAATTCATTCTTTTGCTTTTATGTTTCAAGTATCATATGAGGAGATACCAAGAGTCTAAGTTAGGCTCTCTCTCCATTGATTTATATGGTAATTGAAATTCATCCTTTTGCTTTCATGTTTCAAGTTATTTCATTTCTTATGCTTATGAATGAATCTTAGTTTAGTTTGGATTAGTACATGAGAGGACAATCAAGAGACTAAGTTAGTCTCTCTCTCTACTTGAATCTGAACAACAATTACAGTTCATTCTCTTGTCTTCATTTCAAGTTTTTTTAGTTTTATGTAATCAATGATTTCTCTATGATACTGTAGGGAAGGACAACCAGGACCTCCTTAATTAGGAGCATCTTCCCTTGCATATTGTATTGAATCTTAAATAATTTAGCTAGACATAGAGTTAGTTGCCTACTCCTGCATATATTTTGCTAGCATCATCGCAAGCTTACGAGTTTCCCTGGTCGATAATTTATGCAGCAATTTAAGTCCAATAAATTGCCCAACATGCCTACAGCTCGATCCTCTTTCATGTCTTTGTAGTTTCTAAAATGACTAATGAGTGATTAGAGAGAACACGCACTAGGTTAATTTACTATATGATAAGTTGTTGGCTATACAAGTGAGTTTAGTTCCCATTCACACAAATGTGTCACTATTCAAAACTAATATATTAGGGATAATATGATCATATGGTTGATTCATAGCATCAACTTTTGAGGTTAAAATAGTTCAGGGCTCAGTTAAGGATAGAGGAAGACCATTAAACAATCATTAAAGACTATGATAAATTTCATGTTAATGATTTCGATAAGAAGATTAACTATTGTTGAGTTTATCTATGGGTAGTAATGAGTTGAAGGGCACACCACCATGATATGAAGCAACAAATTTCTTTCTCTACTTATTAAAGGTCATCTACATTTGGACACTTGCGCTACTAATATAATGTACCTTTTTCATGTTCAAGTGAGCGGGTTGTCTCATTCTATAAAATGCATAAGATGTGCATGTGATGCCTTAAATTTAGGAAAGTATAAGAACCTTAGTAAGACAAAATTCTCCATATGTGACAAGAATAGGCATTATACAACTCAATGTTTGCAATAGAAAAAGGGCAAGGGAAAATTACAATAGGTAATAGAGTTAGCATAAACAAAGTCTCGATGAGGTTAGGATCTCAATGAAATTTTGTTAATCATTTTTGTTCATAGCATTGGTAAACAACTCTATAATTATATATTTTATGGTACTCTTTTAGTACGATCATAATTTTGTGTGAGATACAATTTGTCTTCAGGCATAATATTTATGTTGATAGGTGTGTCTATTATGGAATAGGGCTTCCAACACTTTCATTTAATTATCATCAATTATTAGGTGTATTTAGCTATTCAAGCTCCTTATAATATTATTGAATATTATTAGTAGTATACACAAATCAAGGTTGAGATTTATTGCCATATTAGTTATTTCATTTTTGCTCTTTTAATCAAATTTGTTAATTGAAAATAATTTGAGATGAACACGTGTGATGTAAAGAGTTATGAATTTTTAGACATGTGATATTGGTAAACCATGATATTCACCCATGGTAATGTAACAAAAGATATTTACAGTTTATTTCATATAGTTGCATTAATTTTATGTCACTTTTATATAAAATGTTATACTAGATATGATTTCCCTTTATAAAAAAAATATATTAATTTTCTCTTTTAACAATGGTGTTTATCAAAAAAAAAGATTTTATAATATTCGTTATTACCGTTAACACAAATTTAAAAAAAAAAAAAAAAAAGTGTGATTTATAATATGAATTATATTTTTCATTGATTATGAGTACATCGAAATCGTCGGTTATGTAGTTTATTTAATTCTTCGTTATGAAATTTATTTATTAATAGATCTATAGCAATTGGTGGTGATGTTATTCGCTATCTCATGAGCATGATCTAGATTTGCGTTAAGCTGCTAACAATTGGGAAAATGTGATTAATGCAAACCGAGGTGATACAACGGTATGGTAATTTAATGTGTGAAATGAGTTAAATATAAAAGGGATAGGAAAGGAATGGTTATGTTTGTATGAACTAAATACGACGCACATGTGTACAAAATAGTGGAATTCAATGCAAATGAACTGAAAGAAGGTAGTTCATTACAACTAGATGGTGTAAAAATCTTCCTTAGGCTTGACCTTAAGCTTGTTAAATTTATCTTTCACTAAAGTTGCACAAATAATTTACTTATCTTGTAGTTAAACGTGTCTATGGACTTTTACTTATATGGTCCTTTGTATCTTGAGCATGTGTTCACTACAAAACTTTGTATGGCTTCTCTAACATGGTTTTGGTATTTACTCTCATTCACTTTATATAGCTTCAATCTAGATTTTTGGTGATGTATTATTATATTCGAGAAATATATTCACAATTTTATACCTAGTTTGCTCATACAATTCTAGATTATTATATTTGAGAAATATATTCACTATTTTATACATAGTTTGTTCATACAATTCTAAAATAAATCTAGTGCCCTCCAAATAAAAAAGTGAAATATGGTTTCAAAAATGAATCTTCATGCTCAAATTGTATTTTACTTTTTTACTGAATTTGTGTATGTGTTGCAAATATCTTATTGAATAATGATATTTTAATTCAAGTGAAGTAGTATCATATTGTAAAATAAAAAGGACTATATCTTAGAAGAAAATATACACCTCAAACAAGTCCTAAACTACGTTTTAAATGGCTTTCCAAACAAACTATATCCCGGGCAGTCATGACCAATATGACCAAGTGAAGGTATCATAAATCGTTACCCTTACCACTGGTGAAGGCGACCCTTCCTTCACCAATAAGGGATGTGGAAGAATATTCAAAATTAAAACTCTAGAAAAGAAGGAATTTCATAGTATATATTATATCAAAGTGTGGTGCAACATTCTACTCATGTAGTCTCCTACTACTATAGATATTCAACAACAAAAACTAGAAAGGCTTATGAATTTATACAAGTTGAATGAGTAATGAACCAACCAAATGTAAAAAATAATTAGTACATATTTAGGCAAAATCCTATTACATATATTTTTGTTGTTACATCTATGATTCACAATATGGTAACTTGTTATAATCCTCTCCTAATTTTCATCGTGGCTTTAGATCCTATCTATTGTTGGACTAGTCTTTTATTGCTATTCTATTTGAGCATCATTCAAAGACCAAATTCTCAAGCTCCAATAACATAATTGAAGGGATATGTCATGGAGTTGCAAGTAATGGCACTGGGTGTAATAGCATATAAAAAATCCAAGTAATGATATGTGTCCTTCAAGTATGTGCAACCAATCAAATATACCTTCTCTAAACCAACACATGAGAAACACAAAACTAGGTAGAGAATACTTAAAAATCTATATTATCACTTGAATAATATGATTTATAAATGTTTCCATTCCTTAATTAAAACATTATTACGAACATGATGTTATCTTAAAGAGGGGCAACATGGAGTAATTAAGGTAGTTTCCAGTCAGGAAAAGGAATTAAAAGAAGGCCAACTTAAGGGCTCAAGGTCTCCACCCAACTTACTTCGTTGCATGCCCCGATGCAAAAAAAATCAACCAAGGACCTTATTCACACATCATTATGTTTCATGCAAAGTGCTAAGTTGATAAATTTTCCTTGTCTCCTCCCTAAATTCCCTAAACCCAACTACCATTCTAACTTTTGCTACCGAAAACTAATCCACTTTTGTTAACTCATACATTTGCTTATATCTATCCAAGGGTATCCAAATAAAAGGTAAATAAAACTTCAAACCTATCCAATGGGATCTCATTTTCTCTTTGCATTGCTAGTAACTATTCAAGTGACCTATGTCTAGCAGAAGATTCAAATACCAAAAACATTCTCTAGTCCTTATAGGAAATGTGGACAATCCCCATCTCATATTAGAACCTTGCAGAGCATCAATGGCTATGTCATCAATAAACTTCACAGATTTATCCATTATTTGTTCTTGGAGTCTCACAACTATAATTGTAAGTTGAGATCTCCAGGTAATATAGTTATGGTTCTGAATACACTTGTGTATGTTGGATGATTTTTCCTTGATTCTAAGTTCACAAGTAGCCTGGCCACATTCCATGTTATCCTAGGCTATATTCAATTTAAACGTAAAGTACAACATGAGATACAAAATCTTGTAGTTAAATATATCCTTTGTAAGGTATAGGACTGAATTTCCTCTCAAAAGGAAGAATAAAATCGTATATATATAATTCAAATATGAGATGTTGAGTGGAAGTATCGACTTCATATAAATATCTTCAAAAGTTATTTTCATACAAAAATTAATGAGGTTTATCTTCAATAATGGAAATAATTTAGAAGGAAATAATTTGTTCTTGTAGGAATAAAGCATACAATGGTTACGGTGGTCGAAAGCCCAATAATTCCTGAATGCGTGATCTTACCTTTTACTTCTGTTCTTTCAAACATTCCACTTTTTCTTGTGTAGTGTGCGACTTTTCCTTGCCTTATTCCCATTGTATTTTCTTCCTCTTATAAAAGGTTTGAGAAGATGATTTTCTTCTTTCAAATTCTTTGACAATTTGTTGTTGGTTTTTCGAAATAATGGTGCTCTATTGATGGGACATAGCAAGATTTCTCCACTTATCACATTCTACTTATAACATTATAAAGGAAGAAGAATTAGGGATAGAGGTTTCGATCCCTTCCATATGTGTAAAGTTCTCCTTGTATAGTATAGCCTGCAACTTTCTTCCTACAAAATGGAGTCTCTTCTTTAATTTTATTTTTTCACCCAAGGTATTCAATTTCACCATTCTTGTTGGATTATGGGGGCATGACCCAGGTTCGGAGTTATTTAGCCAAACAAATCCCTACACTACTAGCCCTTTCGGTGTCAGCCTCCAGAGCGTGGACTGAAGTCTCACCCGAAGCGGTATGGGGGGATGCTGGAACCAAGTTTTCGCACCCTTGAGATGTTTGCGATGTCGATTTATTCCAACTATGGTTACCTTCACACAGGTTGCTTTGCGCGCTATTCCAACCTTTAGTATCCTTGTCAAATTTCACAATTGTCTTTCGTGTATCCCTGACCAGGGGCTGAGATGCTTTCGTAGTGCTTATGGTAGCAAACTGCACTATTTCCCCAAACTACACTGTGTATCTTACTTATCTTATTAACATGTCTTGATTATCTTCACGTAAATAGATATTCTAACTTGCTTTCACTTAAAAATAACAATTATATATATTCGTGCACCACATAAGCAATATAAGTGCAATTCATACCTAATATATTTGATGAATAAAACATGAAATAAATACTCATAAATGATATGAAACTTCTCTTTATTAATACTTCCAACTGTTACAGACTCGACTTACCCTATGCACTTAGTTGTGGACTACTAGGCCTCTGTGCACTCAGCTGCATAGCCTTCCTCTACTCTACGACCCAAAACGAGACTTTACACTTCATATCTGTCTCGCACACATCATATGTTTTTCTTCCATTATCCTATCAAACTACTTAGAGCCTCGCTCTATTTATACAATCCCATGGTCTGTGGACAATGGTTAGATCTCTACAATCGACATTATAATAACAAAATTAATGGCGGACAACCCTATGACCCTTTTACAAACTTCACACTCTGCGCCCACAAAAAATTTGGTGTCTTTACATTAGAATTACAAGCTTGACCAAAATCTGGGCTCTAAGCCCCAAAAGTTCTCTTGGGGGATCTCGCGCCCAACATTCCCCCAACACAACCATTGTGACTCACCCTTGAGTCACTTTGTCGGTGCAGAGATATTTGCGCGAAGACCTCCCAACTCTGTAGGTGGGAGTTCTATCCATCATCAACTCATAACTTCTACAAATGTCCTCATCATGTCCCATCGACCTACAAAATTTGCAGAACAATTTTTGCGAATTTAGTGTATACTTCTGTAAGAAGTGGCAGTTGTCCGTGGCATGTTTTCCTACTATTTGATCGATTGCATGACACAAAGCAAGTTCCATGCTAGGTCCTACTTGTGCTTCCATACCTAAAGGCATTAGTCCTTCCCCTATGAGGTAATTGGTGAAAACCGGGTAGTGTTCCTTATCATAACCTTGACCCTTGCATTTCATGCACCATACCTCTTTGTGCACTTCTGCTCGGACCATCCTATCCTGTTTCAGACTCCTCATCTCAAGGCACAGATTCTTCAATTGTGCATGGATCTGCTGAACTCCTAAGTTAGGATCCTACATTGGGGTCTCATGAGCCTCATCGCAATCTCCAAAGCCTCTTCCTAAGTTGTTATCTTCTACTCTGATAGCGCACCCCTTAAATGTGGCAGTAGTGAAGCCGCAAACGACTCACGATGTTGTCCATATGTTAGATTCATATTAGCTTTGTGAATAGTACATTTTAGTCTCTGATCTAGATCCCAAGGAGTCTCGCCTAGTAGCATCATGATCTATTTAAATCCCATGATCAACTATGCTTCAGATTTTGGCCTGCTAAATTCTTTATTTAGCGATGTTTGGATATCTATGATTCAAGCATTTGTATTATCAATGGAGTACTTAATATATCAAGTCAGTGTGTGATCTTGTAGGGTGTTAACTATTCTTGCCTTCTTTATATGGCCATCTGTAATTCCTTGCACTTCCCATACAGCCTTTAGCACGAACCAAAATCGGTCCGGATCCTCATTCCCCAAACCTTTGAACCCAGGCAAATTCACCCTACTTGCCATATTGAATCACCATGGTGGTGGAGTTGGTACAGGTGAAGATGGACGTGATGGTTTTGAAGCTGGTGGCGATGTGGGTGGAGGTGGTATTCATAGAATCCTTTGTCTTATAAGATGGATCGCACATCACGGTGAGACCTTCGGGATCTCTTCCTCATTCCCTCGTGGAGGTGAAATCAAGGTGCTATTTTCTGGTCCCTTATTTCCTTCGTTCTTATAAGCTTTTCCAGTTCGCGTAGTCCCAAACATCAAGGTAACTGCATAACCCTCTCTTTACACAATAGAATTTTAATCCAAGTATTCAAAAACTTTACGTATTTACCTCGCGGTCCTTTGAGAAAATGTCACTCCACCTTGCTATAGCTAACTGAGGTGTCCACCGCAAACTCAGTGACGAATCCTCCTATAATCCAATCGAACCAATGGTTGATGTCGCACGCGATCTTATGTTCTAATGCTTCCAATCTTTGCACTAGTTCTATGGTCCACACAATAGGACCGTCAAACTTACTCCTTCCTTGGCTATCTGCTAACTTGACGATCCACTCATATAGCTCAGTAGGAAATGATACAAAGAATATTTCTTGGATCTTTGTATACAGGTAGTCGTCTAGCCATTCTTCATTCAACAGTCATGGATTTTTGTTCTCCTGTGCTGCGAACTCGTGAATTCTTCTATCCAACCAGCCTTCAATTTCTTTCTTAGTTGGATTCCAAAAATACAACACCATACATCTCTATGAAGATTTTGATCCCGATAACAGAACCATTTGTTGGCTTATGGGGTCCTGACCCAAGTTTAGAGTTATTTAGCCAAATAAATCCCTACACTATTATTCCTTTTGGCATTAGCTCGTGGAGCACAGACTAGAGTCTCTCTAGAAGAAGTATGGGGGGATGCTGGAACCAAGTTTCCATACCCTTGAGATGTTTGTGATGTCAATTTAGTCCAACTATTCTTACCTTCACGCAGGTCCCTTCGCACACTATTCCAACCTCCAGTAACCTTGCCAAGCGTCACAACCGTCTTTCCCCCAACCTTGAACATGTTCTAAGGTGCTTTCGCACCCCTTATGGCAGTGAAATGCACTATTTCGACAATCTACACAACATATCTTACTTATCTTATTAATAGGTCTTGATTATCTTCGCGTAAAGAGATATTCTAACTTGCTTTCACTTAACAATAACAGTTATATATATTCACATATCACATAAGCAAAGAAGTCCAATTCATACCCGATATATCCAATGCAGAAAATAGGAAATAAATACTCAGAAATGATATGAAAATTCTCTTTATTAATACTTCTAACTATTACATACTTGACTCGCCCTGCACACTTAGCTGTAGGGGTCCTCACACTCAGCTGCAGACTACTAGGCCTCTCCGTACTCAGCTGCAGAGCCTTCTCCTACTCTACGACCCAAAACTATACTTTACACTTAAGATATATCTCGCACACATCATATGTTTTTCTTCCATTATCCTATCAAACTACTTAGAGCCTTGCTCTATTTATAAAATCCCATGGTTCATGAACTATGGGTAGATCTCTATAGCCAACATTACAATAACAAAATTAATGGCAGACAACCCTATGACTCTTTTACAAACTACATGCTCCATTCCCACAAAATGCAAAGTCTTCACATCGGAATCACAAACTTGACCAAAATTTGGGCTCTAAGCCCCAAAACTTCCCTTGGGGGATCCCATGCCTAACAATTCTCATTTGAATTTCTAATACCCTAATCAACTATTTCGATCTCTAATTCTCTTTCTTCAACCTCACTACTTGTTTGGCTAACACAAAGCATTTCTTTCAAGATCCGTTGGTTTTTCTAGGGATGGCCTTGATGTCACAACCACAACATCAGTTTTCTCATTCATATAAGGATTTTGAACTACTGCCGCATCACCTTGACATATGGTTGGTTCTTGTGTGTCAATAACAAATTTAATACCCATAAATATGCCAAGTTTGGATGCTTTAACCATGCTTGGTTCTTGTGGGACAACATTGGTATCATTTTTCTTGCGAGACAACCTTAGTATCATTTTCTTCATCACCTAGACTTTTAATATACTTATGCATAAACATATATGTGGTTTGTTGGTTATGTTCTTCATTCAAATATTTTTTGTGTCGTGGTTACACTCAGGCATATTATGATTAGTTCCTACATGAACCTATTGTTTTAGTTCTCTTTCCTAAATTCTCTTCTATAACATTAATTATGTAGGTTTCTTCTATTTTTTTAATGTATTGTAATACTTTATTCCACTAGAGAATTCTTATATGGATTTATACATTTCCAGATTTAGTATGCAATGTTTGTATGTGAAAAATTGTAATATTCCTTTACATAAATATGTATTTAAATATTTATGTGAGAGACCTAATGGACCCTTGTGTTGGGGACTGCTCTTTAGTCTATGAGCCCTAACCCACTCGATTGATAATGTTGATTTGAGAATAAATCACTTATTCTACATATATATACATCTAACTTATTCACAAGCTCAAATCCTATCCGTATTAATATTTCCTTCAAACATTTATTCATACTCACGTGTATATACTTATATAGAAATATACCTTACGATTCCTTTTAACGTATACATTTTTGAAAAAATATTTTTGATACTTGAACTCGCACTGTTAACATAATTTTATTTATACAGGTTTAGTTTATGTCCCCTCATTCTACATTTAGTTAAAAAATGTCATCATTCATTTACCCTGTACGTTTCTTTCTTTTTCTTCTTTTTGTTAACTCGGGAAATCATAAGAGGATTATCCATTATTATGGTCAAAAAGACCTTTGCTTCAATTCCTCTATTCATATACATTCTTGTTTTTTTGATCATTAATACTCAGATACATCAACACATAAAATCCTCAATTAATAATTTATATTTTTCACTCTATTAACTTTCATAGAATATATCTAATGCATATCTCCAGTTCTACATTTATTTCACTTACGAGTTAGTTAATGATATATTTATCTAAATCATTTTAAGAATAGGTTAAAGGCTACCACAATCCTCCCATCCTTGAACCACCTCTCTATCAGCTCCCCTCGAGATCCACCCTTAGCTGTCAGGAAAAGTAGGTAGAAATATTTATCGGGATTCACCCACTAAACCCTTAGCAATGTCCTAGTTTCTAGGTTTGATGAATCTTTCTCTCCCACTACTAACTTATTTTAAATGTCATTGTCTTTATCTCCCACGATGACATTTTTCTCCAATCATGTCCATTTATTAGTGTTTTGTTTCTCTCTGAAATTTTCCCTTTTTTCTCTCCCACTCTCTGCAAAAGATAAAGAGAAATCATCGAGAGAGAAAGAAGATTTTCTTCCTTTTTGTTTATGGCTCTCTAGGCATAATTGACTTCAACCATTTTACTGACACTATAGGGTTAATTTTCCCAGTTAACCTTTAACACATTTTTGAGAGGATTAATATATCCAAAACTAATTTTTTGTTTCATTATTGAAACCAATATTTATATTAACATATTTCATCACATGTCTTTTAATTTTTGAAAGAGGAAATAAATAACCATGACATAGTAAATTTTCTCAAGGGTATTACAAACTATTATTATCTTTTTTCATCTATGTTTAAATCTATGATAATGACATTAATGTTTGATGTCTTAATATTTATTCGTATAATAACATAGAGTCTAAACAAAACACTTTTAAATAAATATAATTATGAGTTTCACTGCTTACCAGCACCATCACTCAATCTTCCCTTCTAATCAATGCAGCCGTTTTTTTTTAATTAAATAAAAATATTTCTATTAAACTTTTAATTATTAAAAAAATTATTATAATTTTTAATATTCGGAATTAATAACTAAAATATTTATATAAAATATTAAATTATAACAAAATTTAAGTACACAAGATATTGGATCACATAGTATTATATCTCTATTTTTTCACCATTAATATGAAGTTTAACCATGGCATGGAGCGAAGCGCGAAAACAATTAATTTGTAACATTTGCACGAGGTTGTATAGCACGAGACAAAGCGGTGATTTTTTTTATATTTTTTTAGATTTTTAATTAATTGTATTTAAAATTTAACAATGTTTTATGTTGTTGTTAAATTTGATGACTATTTACTAGTATTTCACCTTTTCACTTTTATTTACTGGCAATTTTAAAATTTACAGGTTATTAATGATATGTAATTATTAATCTATATATATAAAGTTGATTATTGGGTAAAGTAGTAATAAGTTTTGATTTTTCTATAAAATTAAAATATTTTTAATATCAGAAAAGGATTTCCAGATGGAAGGGAATTCCACTCTTCAAGTTGTCCTAGCTCATTCTCCCCATGATGGCTGGACAAAAGTCAACAAAAAGAAAGGAAAAAAACAATGTGTTGTAGTTTCTGGCCCTAAGGGGTAATCAGGCATTCTGTGATTTCTTGTCTTCTGATGTAATTATGAGTCCTTCTTACGGAACCGAGGTTGATGGCTCCATCATTTCCGGTTTGCCGGTTTTTTGTTCATCCTGATTGTACTAAGAATTAGTCTTTACCAAGAAAAAAAAAAATAATGGGAATTTTGATTTTTTATATAGTTAATTATTGGATAAGAGATTTTTCAATTTAATGTGAAAATCCACATTATTGCCTTGTTATATTATGTAAATAATTTGAATTAGTAAAATAAAAATAAAATATAACTAATAATTTATTATTAACAATTTTTAGCTCCAAATTTTAACACACCATAGTCTTTCCCATATAAAAACAAGGTTGAAATTTTTTAAACCAGATATTTGATAGATTCGCCCCTTGGCCGAATTAAAAAGATTAGTGTCTTAACTTATAACTCTTACCCCCATTACCGATTTAACAGCCTTTTTTGTTTTGTTTTTTGCCGCTGTTTTCATTTCAATAATAAGCTTTCCTAGATAAATTTTCTATTAACCAGAATAGTTGACACCAAAAACGCTCGAATGGTTTGCATGGTCAAAACCTCCCATGCCACCAGGAGCGCGCCGTGATAAATCACTGGACTGCAATAATAAGACTCCAGCTGTAGAAGGTTTGTTTGAGAGCATGGATTTGATATAAAATGTAGCAGAATGATTTGATATTGCTTGAGGATAATGTGAATGTGTCCCGTATTCAGTACACCATATCGATTTGATAAGTAGGTCATAATTCAACTAAATATGATGTTGCTACAAGAAAGGAAGGGACTTCAAATATTCTCAAAGAGTCTTTTGTACATTAAGCGATTAGTTGTTGGACAAGAGAACTGATAGCGATCAATGCAGAGGGGCTACAGTGGCATATGTAGTTTCATTGACTGCCCATCACAATTAGGTTTGATGAATGAAAGACACACTATGTACGATATTACTTTGACTGTACCTTGAATGGATGTAAACCAGCCAATTTTATGTGTTGTATAAAATAAAATAAGAACAATATTAATATATATTACAAATTGTTCTTAAAGGTGTAAAGATACACCAAAGAATCAAAAGTTTAGGAAGATCATATCGGCTTGAAAACAACTTATTGTTAAATGTAAAGTAGAAATATCATTTGAAACGAACAAAACCCAATATTAAATACATGCACATAAGATCTGTGAAACTATCCAATATAAGCACCACAAGGTGAGCACACTGTGCTCACTGTTACACAAAATAGTGACGGAACTTGCCCAGATGTATCACGGCCAACTAGTTGTCTTTTAATACCACACGGTCCTCCCCATTACAATAGTCTCCACGCTTGGTCTCCACTGAGATGAGGGGTTGTTGTCGGGGTCATAGAACTCGAGTGTCTTGATCATATCAAACTCCACTGGGAATAAGTGAATGTATGACTGCCCATTGCTAGTGAGGGCAAGAAAGCCTAGATAATATTCTGCCACAGCGCTGATGGGAGATTTGTGGGGCATCATGATGAAGGCTAATCCATTTGTCGTTTATTCTTATACATTCTACAAATGTCGGCGCACCTGATGGATGCAATTACAAAAGAGACCATGGACATGCATACAACTATTTGGGAGCATAAAATAAAGAAGAAGAGAAATTTTCCAAAAGTTGTTTCTGCTAAATATTTTGCACAGATAGAATGGTTTCCTATTTATTGTGGAGCGAATGAGCGGGTGGTTGCTTACTATTAACAAATTTAGCATTAAGTGGATCATTTTATAAGGAAATGAAACAACGGTACTAGTGAGCAGAGTGAGGATGAGGGATGAAGTTCCATTTGGGAGAGTCCTTCTAGCTGACAACATGACTGTGCTCCATCAAAAGTTGGAATGGAAAGTGCAACAGATTTAGAATTAAAGCTACACGGGCCTTCTCAAACGCGAAAACCTGAACGCACTAGAAGGGGCACGACCTTCTTATGAATACACATTGGACCTTCCCATGAAATGGTAGCCATAAAGCGTGGTCTCTAGGTCTTTGGCTGCACTATAACTCAAATTTGGACCATAGTTACCAAATTCACCTGGATCGAGGCGAAAAAACCGAATAGTAGAAGGAAATTCGATCCATTTGACAGCAGTTAGTATTCTAATCGATTTAGAAAGCTTGTCTGAACACAATAGATAAGGGTGCTTGCATATTCATGCATGCAAATAGAAGGAAATAAGTTGGAAGGCTATATTATTAATTTAAAATTTTCGTTTTTATAATTTCTATTTTGTTTTTGTTTTGAATGCCTCGAAATTCCCAACAATAGTGAATGAAAGAATTTGAACACTACAAGTGTGTGTATTTGATTAGGAATATATTTATGTTTTGAAATCAAGAGAAATTTTGAAGGTAGGAAGGTAGTGCTATTTTTTTTCAATTTTGTTTTAGAAATTTTATATTATATATAATTATTATATTTTAATTGCGTTTAACCATTTTTATATTATTTATAATTATAAGATTATTTAAATATTAAAATGACGAGGAAAATGAATCGAAGGTATCACATTTATATGAAGAGAAATATATATTTCAAAAAATAATTATATATATTACTAAATTTTTTTTGAATTAAAAATATTTTATCATATCAATCGAATTCGAATCTGAATTCAAATTTGGTAACTATGATTTGAACTACGGTTAGAGATTGGTATCAATCTCACAACCCATACTGTAAGGACCTACGGTCCATGTGATAGGCAGGATGAACTTCTTCGTGCAAAGACAAACGAGCTGCGGCCAAATGACAGGAATGCGATGTGTAAAATACACGTGGAGTAGAGTTGGTTGTGTGTTTATATGGCGGGGCAAGCTAGGCGAGCTACCCGTGGGCCGACTGTGTTAAAGTTGTAAACGGGCGAGCAAAGCAAGGGGCGGTCCCATGAGCTGGGTGGGTCGACCCACATCCTGAACGAGTTTACAATGCATGGGCATGTCGGTCGAGCGAGTAAAACGAGTCGGCTGGGTGGCACGACTCGCCCACCCACCATATATATTCGTGGTACGAGTTGGGAGGATGGACATAATCAAACATTCGATCATCAAACGAGTTTGGAGGTGAAGTGCGAGGAGCAGGCATAGTAGGCGCAGAACCAGAGGGCGTTCATGTGCCCGCCCGCCAGGCAGATAGACATGGAAGCTTGCACTAGTTCGGTGAACGAGTTGAACAAGTTTGGTGAATGGCTCAAACGAGTTCGGGTGGAGGACTACACGAAGGTGCGCCCGCCCTTGTTGAACGTGTTTGGGTGGAGGGCCGCACAAAGGTGCTCCCGCCCGTGTTGAACGAGTTCGGGTGGAGGGCCACACGAAGGCCTGCTCGCCCATGTTGAACGAGTTCGGGTGGAGGGTCACACGAAGGCATGCCCGCCCGACTAGTTGGTGACTCGGATAAAGACAAGTTGGGTGGAGGGCTGCACGAAGACGCGCCCGCCCAACCAGGTCGTGTACGAGGTGGGTACCCGGTGAGAGCGCCTGCGCACATGAGTTGGCAAGTTGGAAAAATGACTAACTGTGGATTGTGAAGATCACCACCGTGCAAGGTGTGCACGAGGTGGGAACTCTGTGGCAAGGACACAAGGTTGGAAATTTGTCCAAGTATGAAGCTTGGGGTTTCCAAGGTAATACTTGTATTTTTATAAAAGTGACAATATATTGAATTGGGCAGACTCATATCAGGGAGTTACCCCTCCTGTTATACTGTTGCAATTGTGTATGTGTGTTAATTGCTATGGATAATGATTGTGTATGGGTGTTCATTAGTATAAAGACTAATCTTAATACTTGGTAAAGAAAAATAAACTAAGTATTGAATGTTATGGCATAGTCCATGAACATAAGTATTGGTGAAAAAAAAGTGTTTAGTGGTGTTGCACCTCGCTATAAGTGGTTGAAAGACTACCGCTAGTGTAGGGGCATGACAGTTGGTATCAGAGCAAGGCTAGAGACTTGGAAGGGAGTTCAAGTTCTGCAGAAGCTGGGACAAGTTTGCAGAAAACTTGGTGAAGTGACAGTGGTGACAGGTGAAGTACAAGTGAAGGAAGTTGATCTCACTGACAAGTGGAATCAAGGGCTGGTTCAATTGTGCATGTACCTGGTGAATGGTGAAGAAGGCTGAATGGCAAGAATGGTAGAAGAACCTATGGTAGGTGAATCTAACCATAATGCAAGTGAAGTCTTCTGATACAAAGTGTTGGAGAAAGTGAGTAGATGAGGTTCTGACTGGGTTTCGATGAAGGTCGAGAATATGAAGATTCAAGAAAGCTATTCGGAACTAAGGAAAGAACTTGAAGAACTCAAGGACCAATGCGGAAGTACGGTGGATGGTGAACTTAGGAAACTTGATTAGGAGATCCGACATAATGGTCTTGGTCTTCAAGGGCTCTTGGATGAAAGAGCTCGACTAAGGAAGAAGAGTGCGATGGTGGAGACCAAAATCAAGTAGGTTGAGGAGGAGATAAAGAAGAAGCTTCTTGGTAAGAAGGTTGTTGTAATTGAGCAGGATGAGCTCAACTACATTGATAGGCTGGGGACTAACTATGGTGACAATCCAAAAGATGTTCGGAAGCTTAGATCTATGGAAGTAGCCAATGGGAACTTGGTTGGTTCACTTGAGCAGGACGCGATGGAGGACAAGCTTGAAGGAAATCAAGCTGAGCCAGGATCAAATTGCTTAGAAGAACCAAGCAAGGAAGTGAAGTACCTTAGCAGGAATTTCAAATTGGAGCACAAGCCAATGGACACTTTTGAGGCTGAATTCTTGAAGAAGGTTGCTGATGTAAGACACAAGATAAAGCCGACAGAAGGAGGTGATTCCTTGAAGCTAAGTTTTGTGCAGGTGACCATGAAAGGCAAGAGATTTGTAGCTTTGGTGGATACGAGGGCTACTCATAGCTCCTTAAGCAAGAAGGCAACAAAGTCTTTTGGGATGAATGCTGAGATGGAGAAAGAGTGGAGTGCTTTCAAAGAAGTCAACTCTACCATGAAGGCTGTTACTCGTATGATGGAGAACACTCAGGTGATAGTGGGCTCATGGTTTGGGAAGTTGGAATTGAGGATTGTGGACATGGATAATCATTCTATGGTGTTGGGGCAAGATTTCATGAAGTTTGCACAAGCCATACCAATGGTGGACAGGGACATTCTCTTGATCACAACTGAAGGAAGGACTATGTTCGTTCTGATGAATAGAAGGAGTTGCTTGGGGTATAGACCAAGGATGAATTTTATGACTTTGTATCCCAATGATCCGAATGTGAAGCATGAGGATGTGGAGCAAAGAGGACTTGGGAGTATGACTCAAACAATGAAGGAAGGGAAGTTGATTGACTTCGTTGCAAGAGCGAGGAAGAAGGAAGCAAGTGAGAGGTCAATCTCATGAATCTTAAAGCACTTGGCAGAGACATCTTCTACTAAAAATCTTCACGATGGAGTTGTAAATGAAGGGAGTCCGAGTACTACTTCAGAAGCAGTGGTTGGAGAAGATTATGCAGGTGGATATCGAGCTGGAATAATGGAGTTTTGCAGGTATGCTATGGGCATATATGACTTTCAGTTGACAAAGGGTAAGCTTGGAGAGCTTGGGTGTACATGTGAAGAGATTGAGGTTGTGCACAGATACTTGAGAACACAGCACCAATCTGATACATGGGTGGATGAGAGTCAGGGAGGAAACTTCCTAGCCCTCCTTTGTTGGTAGACAACCTTGGAAATAGGTTGGTGCAGGGACCTTGATTGGAGGGGGCTGCACCAACTTAGTAAGGGGCCTTGGGGAAAGGCTTCTTTATGACAGATTGCAAACTTGGATGAAGATGACCAGATGATGAGATGAAGTCTACTTCGAGTGGATATCATGGGCAACTAGAGTCGTGGAAATCCGGTTGGAGACAGGGAGTATGGCGGTTTATGCACGGACAATATGCAAGGGCATGTGTAGAGGTGTCACTCATGGGCATCCTATGGGGAATACTGAGGCTAGGATGTTGTGCAAATGCTATTGTGACATGGAGATATGTGGATGAGCCGATGGAGAGGTTGTACACTCTTATATAACAAGACCATGGGCTATATGCAAATGTTGTGGATGGGATGGAGATTCCATGGACCTGACCATGGGAATTAGAGAATATTCTTGATGAGTCCGAGATGTAGCAGAAGTTAGAGAAAGACTGATGATGACATAAGGATGTGCATTCTTATGGGTTGGACGTGATGGTTGGATTATCTACCCAAATAGTTCATGTCATGAGGGGTATCGGTGTGTAGAGGTGTGTTGGCATTGTGTTGGAGTATCTTGACGACAGATTACAGGATGGGACGACACATGGTGGAGTTAGTCATTTTACATATGTTGCAGGGATGTTTGCATTATATGGACTAGGTGATATCATGGATAAGATTGTTCGGATATGATTATCTTGGTGGCAGGTGGTTGCCAGGATGGTATATTGTTGAGGACGACAATGACTTCAGGTGGAGGAGGATGTAAGGACCTGCGGTCCATGCGACATCAGGACGAACTTCTTCGTGCAAAGGCAAATGACCTACGGCCAAATGACAGGAATGCGATGTGTAAAATACACATGGAGGAGAGTTGGTTGTGTGTTTATATGGTGTGGCAAGCTAGGCGAGCTACCCACGGGTCGATCATGTTAAAGTTGTAAACAAACGAGCAAAGGAAGGGGCGGTCCCATGAGCTAGGTGAGCCGACCCACATCCTGGACAAGTTTACAATGCATGGGCATGTCGTTCGGGTGAGTGAAATGAGTCAGCTGGGTGGCATAACTCGCCCACCCACCATATATATTCATAGTGTGAGTTGGGAGGACGGAAAAAATCGAAAATTCGCTCGTCAAACAAGTTCGTAGGTGAAGTGTGAGGAGCAGGAGTAGTAGGCACAAAACCGTAGGGAATTCATGCAGACAGACACAAAAGCTTGCATGATTTTGGTGAACGAGTGGAATGAGTTCGGTGAATGGGTCGAATGAGTTCGAGTGGAGGATCGCACGAAGGTGTGCCCGCCCATGTTGAACAAGTTCGAGTGGAGGGCCGCACGAAGGTACACCCGCCCATGTTGAACGAGTTAAGGTGGAGGGCCGCACGAAGGCGTGCCCGCTCGTGTTGAATGAGTTTTAGTGGAGGGCCGGACGAAGGTGAACCCGCCCAATGAGTTGGTGACTTAGGTGAAGACAAGCTGGGTGGAGGGCTGCACGAAGGCATGTTTGCCCAACCAAGTTGTGCACGAGGTGGTACCCAGTGAAGGTGCCCGTGCACATGATTTGACAAGTTGGAAAAACGACCAAGTGTGAATTGTGAAGGTGACCACTGTGCAAGGTGTGCACGAGGTGGGAACTCAGTGGCAAGGATAAAAGGTTGGAAATTTTTCTAAGTATGAAACTTGGGGTTTCCAAGGTAATACTTGTATTTTTATAAAAGTGAAAATATATTGAATCGAGCAGACTCATATCAAGGAGTTCCCCCTCCCCTTATATTGTTGCAATTGTGTATGTCTATTAATTTGTGTCGATAATGAATGTGTATGGGTGTTCATTAGTATAAAGGCTAATCTTAATACTTGATAAAGTAAAATAAACTAAGTATTGAATGTTAAGGCATAGTCCATGAACATAAATATTGGTCAAAATAAAGTGTTTGGTGGTGCCGCACCTCGCTATAAGTGGTTGAAAGACTACCCTCCAAAACAACCCGATTAGCATGCTTTGATCAATATGCAAGCTGAAGAAATACATAAATCAGTGCGAGAATTTACAATAAAATGGTTCTTTGCATCTACCCCAATAATATATTCCCTCCCATTTTTCATCTCTTTGACTTTTGAGACAATTTTCACCCATTTAGACTAAGTAACATCGATAATGGATGGTAAATCATTAGCAGCTAAAACCAACAGTGTACCTCGTCAAAGCAACTCTTTTGCGGAAAGTAATATCCCTACTACAAGATCTTCATTATCCACAAACATGACAACCTTTTTCTAAGACTTCCTCATCAAACGTGGCTTGAATGTTTCCAAGTCATTAATGACCAGTGGTCAAGGTAGTAAGTTTGCACATCTAGCCAAAAAGGACATGCCATCCCTTTTGAGCACTTCAACAAGATTTGTAGGACCCGAATAAAAAATATTGCATGCAAATATTCCCCTTATCAATTTTTCTAAACACTTCCCGCCATCTTCAGTGCTATCAAAAAGGGTTACAACCAAGTGGTCTGCACAAAAATACACAATGAAGTGGCCTTCCGTGGATTTTGGGAGCTTCCTGTAATTCATCCAATATTTTTCCATTCCTCTTTGAAAACTTAGCTGCTATAGCCTGGGTATTTGAAACAGAGTCATCTAGCTATACATGTTTCCTAAAGAAGGCGATGGACTTCGTGAAGATGTCAATCAAAGTGAGCTCAACTAGAGTGGTTATTTGAGCTCACCACAAGCATGGATTCAAACATGATGGAAAGAACCATGGAATGGTTGATCCAATAGTTAGAGATGGATGGAGATCCTCATAAGTTTTCCTTGCCCGATGAGGTTCTCATTGTTGACCCAAATCACACGATGATGAATATAGGCCTGTCACCAACCACAAAATGTAAGCATAAGTGAGAAAAGGATGAATGTGATAGAAGAGTTTGAATACCCACAAAATGTATATTACAAATTGTCTAACTAACTAAAAAAATTCCCCATAAGTCTGACAGCCAGACCATTGAATGGCTCTTCAGAACATATGGGTTATCTACAATACTACCAGAATAGTCCATTCAATGACCACAACACGTATTTGTTTTTCCACCATCACTCATACAAGCTTCAATGGCGCTTATTTTAGTCCGAATAAAGACACCTCGATTGCCTCTCATGATGATCTGCATAATGTTACAAGACATTAGGAACAAAGAAATTTTATAGAGCCAACTTTGAATGAAAATCCAACTTCACTACAATATGGGTTTGAACCTCTTTCACTTCCCTGGAATTTCAATTTTCCACCTTTCGCGGCCTGAGGCACTGCAACTCTATTGCAATTTACTTCATCTGGTTAGTAGCAAACTATGATGCAACGAAATTTTATGAACTTCCAGTCATAATTTCCTAATGGCGAAGGAAGAATGAGAGTGAATGATGGATTGAATAGGGAGGGGATAATAAAGCACATTTGAACCATCAAAGGAACTATGTTGGGTTTGTATGTCAATTGAATGGGTGTTGCAAGTAAAGGAAATGTCGGCATTCCAAATCGCATCTTCAATGAATGATCAATCAAACCCAGTACTGATAAAGGATTGTAAACAAAAGAGAGAAATAATCTATCTTTTTAACTAAGAAAAATCCTGATTTTCCAAAAGTATGTCGTGTTTTAACAATTTTAACCACACCACATAGGCTTCACATATAACAAAAGAATATGACTCTCCACACATCGCTACATCCTCATTTCAAAAGAAATTGGAGTATTTCACCTTATGGATATGACACAAGTTTGAATTTTCTAATAAATATACAATAAAACCACAAGGAGAGGATCTTTGACCACCATACCAAAAAGGAATTCACAAATGAGCTAACCAATGCTTGATTGCTTGTCTACTCCAAATATTGTAATCAACTACTTGGAGATTGCTCTGATCCATTGATGTGCTATAATAATGAATCAGCCTTGCACTTAGCCCTTTCTGTGAATCTAACAATGGTTCATAAGCTCAAAGTTATCAGGCTGCAATAAGATGTCATGGATGACTTGTACATAGTGCAAGAAAAATAGCAGCTACATTTTCTCGGTTTCGAGGTGAGCCATCTCTAATTAATTATACCAATATTTGGATTGCATAAACATTGCAGATAGTTATTTTACCCTCTTAATGACTTGCAAGAATTGCTAGTATAGCAGGCTCTTGATCAACCATCCTTGCACTAGGATTTACTAGAAAATGCATCAATGGGGACAGAACACTAGCTCTCACAACCCTTTCCTTGTTACCTTCAGAGATTGATAAATTAAAGAGTGATGTGGCAACATCTTTCTGGCCTCTCTAGATCCCCTCACAAATCAAGCCAACCAAAGTCCACCATATGAACCAATGGTTATCTTGTTCTCATCAACAACTAACAAACTAAACAAAGTTACAACATTTTCTCTTGCTTCAATGCTACCAACGTTGAGAACCTCAACAATAGGAGGAATTTCCCGAGCGATAACTATTGCACCCTTGTTGTTTTAATAAATGTACAAGTTAAGAAGAATTGTCAAAACATTCTCTTGTGTTCTAGGATACGGTTTGGACAACATATTAACTAACAAAGGAATGGCTCAAACCTCTGCAATAAAAATCTTGTTATATCCATTTTTTTGGCTAGAAGATGTTGCTACTCTTTCGTCTTCAGGAGTCCCACTCAACAACTTTTG
This sequence comes from Pinus tabuliformis, assembly GCA_031772625.1. Taxonomy (NCBI): domain Eukaryota; kingdom Viridiplantae; phylum Streptophyta; class Pinopsida; order Pinales; family Pinaceae; genus Pinus; species Pinus tabuliformis. Next base: position 959,293,494 of record CM062811.1, read on the forward strand.
CAGAAGAACATCCATAGTCTCTCGGTCACCAAAGTTATCAACCATAGATCCACATGCCTTTCCATTTTTTCTAGACAACAATCTCTTTAGTAGTTCAACACCATTAGTTTCACACCATTGTACAATCACACTTTGCAATACATACTTAGGTGTCAAAACTACATGTGGAAAAATATGTTATGTTTTAGGACAATTTCTATGTCTGGAATCTATCCGTTTATGTATGCAAGCCCATTCATATGTCTCTTTTGTAGGCACAATAACAAGATCTTTCATTAGCTCGAGGGAATTCAGACAACAAAATTCATCAAGAATAATAGGAGAGCTAGAGACCACCACAAGAAATAGTTTCTTCTTTTGTCTCCTTGATCCTTCTTCAAGCGGCCCGATTTCCTTGACCTATGACTTCTTCAGCTTTTGTTGGACCTTAACCTATGATTAGTATGAGGTTTTGTGGGCTCTAATGTCACTGGGGTCTGTTGTCACTATTGAGTGATTCAAACCCTAGTTAGCCTGCTTGCATCTGCCAAGTGTGTATCTGTATATGCCCACCATGCATGTTGTCCTTTATCTAAAGTGGAGAGTACAACACCCCCCTGAACATGGAAGACAACAAAGCCTATTTCTTCTCCACCCCGCACATAAAAATATTTGAAAAATATGTACATGTGTTATATTTTCACTAGATAGAACAAGAACAATAGATTATTGGGATTGATGGGAATGAATAGTGTTTGCCCAACCAAACCCCACAATGAAAACACCTTGAGTGTAATTATTATCATTTTATTTTTACCTTAAGGACATGTCTTACTATAGTGCAGTGTCCATAAATATATTATTATTATTTTAGTTTTATATCAAAGAATGGTGTTTTAGCATAGTGTAGTGTTGATAAATGAGCATAAATATTTAAATTTTTGGTTCAATATGGAAAATGTGGTATATTCAAAATTTGAAGTATTAGACAAATAATAATGAAACATAAGCTAACTAAAAATATACAAAAAATAATAATAATAAATGAATAAATTGAATTGAATTTTATTTTATTTTGTAACTCTTTATTAATAAAAATAAAGATAAATATATTTTATAAAAATATATGTGATATTAAAATAAATTAAAATAATAATTATTCATAAGCATAGTATTTCATAACATATAATTAATAAGTATATAAAAACTTATTAAATTTAATTAATAAGTTTTTTTTAATTATATATATATATATATATATATATATATATATATATATATATATATATATATATATATATATATATATAAGCTATGTATATCACATTAAACAATTAAGTTAAAAATATACTAAAACATGTGAAAGAAAAAATGTCAAAATAAGAAATTTATATAAATGTAAATAATATTATTAAAGATAAAATAGAATTACCTTAAGTTTTAAGTTCTAATTTACGAGGAATAAAATATTTTAAGTTGTAAATTTTTAGTTTTGCATTCAAAAACAAGTCTCCATCTTTAGAGATTCAACCCCTTTAATGACTTGGAAGGTCAGGAGTTAAAATGAGTATATTTTGATGTATTACTGAACACAATAATTTAATGTATTATATAAGATAATAATAGTCATATAGAAAGTTAACTAAATGATATATACATAAAATGTGTGTTTTGCAAGGTGAGTTTCCCACTTTTGAAGGCTGATACTCACTTTTTCAATGCTCTCAGGATGTTGAGAGGCTTGAGAAAACTTTCCATGGAAATGGAGGGAAATGTTACCCTAATGTTGATTCAAGTTTATGGAGGCAATGAAATGAAAGACAGATTACTAAACCAAGCCATAGAGATACAATTAAAGTTAACTTCAACTAAATAATGGGAAATGTTCAAAATTGTATACAAGTAGAATGAAAAAAACTAGCTTAAATGTTGGAAGCATATCTCTGAGAGGAGATGTGACTACTACGTGCCTTCCTGAAATTTATTATAGTGAGAATCATATGCATTTTTATCATGAATAAGCAATAGGAATACCATATACATCCAAAAACCTTACACTAGGAGTTGAAGCGTCAAAGGTTTATTAAACCTGATGGGGTAAGTTGGAATGTCAACTTCCAAGGGTCATAACTTTGGCATATGATTTCTGTTTGGCGCAAATGATATCATGTCTTTAAATTTCTATCCAAGGAATAGAATTTGTGCATGTCAATAATGAATATGTCCAATCTTGATCTATTTTCACAAAAATACACCATATAGGACCTCAAAAAGACTATGCAAATTTGGGACTTGGAAACTCCCAAAAATAAAAAACTACCAAAGTAGGAAACTCTACTTCAAAATAATAAATTATTCTATGAGTTAGGTGGAATAAGAGGTTGGACATCGATATACACTTAGATCAGTCCTCCCCCCTTAGGAATCAATGGTCCTCATTGTGTTGAGTGTCTCCATTACATTGAGTGCCTCCAGTAGATGGTTAAACTTGTGCTGAATTTGGTCCCTCATGAGCCACTTGCCTTGGTGCATAAGCTAGCCTATTTTGGCAACATAATAAATTTTGGTAGTTTGTTGATGAGTGCTCTTAAGTTTTGTGTCCAGGACTTGATCAACCATGGCATGTTCAATGCAATGTGGGTTGAGCTCTATCAGTGTCAGTTGATTTGCAATTTCTGATGTGTCCAATAATGGTGGATAGTATAGTTGAGGGCGATCAACACTAAAGTTTCGATGTAGGCCAAGGAATGGGGTATAGTTAGTTCAAAATTGTTGTCCCCCACACCATTGGAGATGGTGTAAGGTCTATATTAATGAATCCACTTCTTTTGATGGGACCCTATAATGTGTTCCTTCTATGAATTTAACCTAATCTTGTCTCCCACCTGAAACTTGTGTGGCACCTGGTGTTGGTCATGGAATTGTTTGTACTTAGAATTGTCTCTTTCCAAGATATTATGAACCTAGTTTTGGTTGTGCTAAATCCATTCAATAAACATCGTATCTTTGTAGGCTTAATATTAAACATGTCCATATTTGGCTTGGGTAGTTGTAAAGGGAAGTACAACATTGATGGGACTGGATGGTTGAAATTTGATGCCTAACAAAATGTGGTTGTGGCCAATTGAGCTATTGAGAGCTCTGTTATATTTGTGCTAAGCATAGGGGAGACTCTAATCCCATATGCATGGAATATTTGAGTTGTACATGCACAAAATATGCATGATAATGTTCTTGATGACCTCTGTCTGGCCATTAGTCTGGGCTTGGAAGGTAGTTGGTTTGGTGAGTTGTAAATCCGAAAATGAGTGAAGGATCACCTATAATGTGGTTAGGAACCTTCTATCCTTATTTAATATCATGGTCTATGGGGTCTGCAAATGTATCCATACCCTTTTGAAGGAAATATTGGCGGTGACTCTATTGTTATACTCTTCTTCTAGGTAGTCAAAATGGGCATCTTCAAAAATATATCAAAGGTCACAAACACATAGTCAATACTATACTTTAAAAAAGGAATTCCATACATATAATCCATCAAGTTGAATTCTTAAGGCCCAGTGAATTAGGCAGAGGGGCATACAAGCCTTGTTTCTTAATGGTTTGTTAGGTAATGGCATAAGAAGTGTAGGACCTGATATTCTTGCCAACATCCTCTCAATGTTTTGACCAATAGAAATACTTTTGTAGTGTTAGCACTCTTTCCTACACACCAAAGTTCCCTGATACTAAACTATAATGTTACTCATAGATCATCATGGCAAGCTTGCTTAAAGGAACATAAAGGCATCGCAGTTGGTATAACACTACATCCTTGAGGTTGAAGTGTGGAACTTGCTTTCCTGCCATTAACATATGGTATGTGGTAGTGGATTATGAGTCACTATTGTATAGTTGTAGCCATACAAAAGTATCTTCCGCACATGAATTTTCTACCTTTCTCGTATTTGGTGCAAAAATGAAATGTTGTAGCTATGAGGACCATTTTGATATGGTGATCATTTTGTAACTTCCCTTGTGTCTAAATAAATTGAAGAGGTTTTGATTGGTGTGGATGATCATATACTTCCCTAGAATATAATGTTTCCATTATCAGTAGTCCTGCGCGATAGAATACATCTCCTTATCATAGGTGGGATATCTATGAATAATATGAGAGAGTGTTTCACTATGATAAGCCATCGAGTGTCCTTGTTGAATGAGTATTGCACCAATAACATATTTAGAGGAATATATGTAGTTCTCAAATGGTTACTAGAGGTATGATACGGTGAGGAATGGTGTGAACCAAAGGTTGTATTCCATCTCATCAAATGTTATATATTCTTATTGAATCCAAAAAAGTATTTTCTTCTTCTCTACCACTGGTTACTTGAATTGAGTGCTAAGCAATATAAGAGAACCTTATCATGAATCTTCGGTAGAATTTAGCAAGGCCCAAGAAGTTGCGAAGATCTATTATGGTGACCACGGTCAGAAAATATTGAATCACATGGATGTTTGTTGGATCCAAATGAACTCCTTGCTCATCACTAATGTAGCCTAGGTATTGGACCTTGTCCATGTTGGAAAATAAATTTTCCAAGTTACCAAATATTTTGTTTTGTCACAATATGTTGAGGACTTGCTAAATATGTTGTAGGATTTCTTCCCAAATCTTGTTAAAGATGAGGTTATCATATAAATATACCACCATGAACAAGTTTTTGAAACACCACAAGGTATCATCCATCATCTTCATGAAAGTTGCTAGGGAAATTACCAAACAAAAGGCATGAACAACCATTCAAAAGCACCCTCCTTAGACTTGAAATAAGTCTTCCACACACCAATTGGTTTTTTTGGGACTTGATGGTAGACTTAAAATAAATCTTATTAAAATACGTGACACGCTTGATCTTGTCAATCCAAGGAATTTGGTATTGATTCCCAAATTTGATTTTGGTCAGGGATCGATAATTAATACAAAGTGATGATCTCCCAAATCTATTTTACACAAGTAAAATTAGGATTCCACAAGGTGATGAAGTTAGTTGGATGTGAACTCTTTGGAGTAGCTCCTAATTATGTTGCTTCATTTCCTTATTTTCCTGGAGAGAGTGATGATAGATTGGCCCATTGGGTAGTGGTGCATCAGGGGTTAGCTCGATTGAATACATGAATTAATAGTGTATCGATACTTGCGTGGGTGAGGAGAATATGTCTCTATACTCTTTCATGATATTATTCACTTACAACTCCTGCTTGAAAGAGCCCTATGTGGAGGCCATGGTTGTGGACATAATATTCCCACTGCTTTGAGATCGAATCAAGAGGAAGACAAATTTCCTAGTTTAGGTGATGATCTTATTTCATTACCTTGTAGCAATGAAAGTAATGGATGTATGTAGGGATATCTCTAGTATTTTGTATATTTGTCTACCCAAGGTAATAATAACACTACAATGTCTATGGTCATACATAATATGTTGTTTCCAGAAACATTGTTGGCCTAATAGAACATCACAAAACTCAAGGGGAGAAACATCACATGACACCTCATTTGTGAAAGGATTAATAATATAGGATGGATGGAATTATTGGTTGGCATTGAGATCTCACCCTTGGTTGAGGCACCCAATGGTGTATGGCTGCAGGTATGGCATTGTCGATAGGAAAAACCACTTAATGGCATTTATTTAGATGAGGTTCTTTGAACTCCTGCTACTAACAATAAAATGTAGTGGGGGATCCTACACCCACATTTGTGAGTGGAAGGGGCATTCATCTTCCTCTGGATCTTAAGACTCACATTGCTAGACCTTGGTGGTGGAGACTTTGGCATTGGTTTCTATATCATTTACCTATTTTATCTTATCTAGCTCTATTTTAGAGTTAAAACTTGTGCCTAATTATGAAGCTTTTAGCTCGCCCACCAATGATTGCATTGTGTGTAATTCATTAGTGTTATGAGTGGGGCTCTTATGGAACTTACACCATTTTCATGTGATTTTTTTCCTCTTCGTAGTACCATTCTTCATTTGCGACATCAATGGGTTGTATTGTGTTGGTACTTCCTTTCTTTGTTCTTTTCTCTATGGTTTTCTGATGCCCTTTCCCTATTTCTGCTATGAAGGGTTTTCATATTTGAAGTTTTGCTTCTTCCATTTGAATTTATGCTAAAATTTGATAGCATATATGTATGTTGCACCCAGCATGGAGACTGCTAGGAACTCCATTTCTGTCTGACGTACCTATGAAGGAAACCATAGTAATTGAGCACCAGATGTTTCTTAGAGTCTTTGATACCTAGCTTGGTGCAAAATATATCAACTTTGGCTCTACTTTGACCCTTTCCTATTCTAGTGTTATCCATCTCATTTATTGATTTTCATAGTTACCAATAGGGTATTATTGTTCCTTAACAACATCTCTAAAAGGGTCCCAAATGGGTATGATTACAAATAGTGGGGATTATTTCCTACCCCTTTTATCATAGTAAGTTTGCCACCAATTCTTGGCATTAGGGGTGGTGTTAAGGAGTGCAAAGGTAATATTTTCTTTGTCGAAAATATTGTGGACACAAAAATTCATTTGTCGAGAGCATCTTCATCTATTTGAACATAAAATATCAGAATACCAAAATTAACTTGTATCTTAGAGGGGGCAATGCCTTTAAAGTCAATAGTTCATGAAGATGTGATTCCTATTGGAATTTGTTGAAGGATTTAGGAAAAATTATCCATCATCACGTTTCATTGTCACTCAAGGGCTTCTTCAAAGAACGATTTAATAGGACATCCTACTCCCTATTATCTCTTTTCTTCTATCATTTGAGGTTTTCAAGGTCAGAGAGGATGGTTGTATAAGGGCTCAAGCAGTTTGAGTCCCAACTACTTATATCCTCACCTCATCAGGAACATGCATAGAAAAATAGAGAAAGCGAAGACCAATGTGATATCACTGATCTATGTTTTTGAAGGGAACAAAATGAAATATATCTTAATAACAAAAAACATAGAGATATAATGAAACTTGACTTCCTTTAAATAATGGAAATTGTTGAAAACTATATACAAGCAAAATGAAAGAAAACTAGCTCGAATGGTGGTCACTTATCTTTGAGAAGAAATGTGACAGCTATGTGCCGTGCTAAACTATATTACAATGAGGTTTCAAGGCCTTCTTATCATAGAGAAGTAGTAAAAAAACCATAAAAGTACAAAATGCTAACCCTAGGAGATGAATGCCAAAGGCTTATGGGCCCTAATGGGGAAATTTGTAGAATCAACTTCACGAGGTCATAAATATGGCATATAATCGTCATTTGGTGTGCATGATAGCCCATTGGAAAGGAAAATCCGGGGAGTATAATTTCTAACTATTGACCGAAAATATAATAGTTGCAGGTCTTTTAACCCAGAAAAACATCATTTAGGGCCTCAAAATGACTCTCAAAGTTTAAGACCTAAAAATTCCCAAAGATATAAAATTGCTAAAATAGGAAACTATGTTGTGAGCGAGGTGAATTATTGGGTGGCAATTAATATCTTCCTAGATCAAATGTGGGCATCATATTTTCCCAAATCGGGTGCTTTTGGGCATCCCCTAAAAAAATATTGGGGGTTTTCACTCTAGTGGGGCATGTTTATGACCTCGAGTTTTGTCTAAAAGTAATCATTTATGACTTGAAAAGCTTAATTCTCAAAATTAATAACCGATTGATGTTATGTAATTAATGATAATATTAAATTCTTAAAATAAATGTAATTTTGTAATTACACTCAAAATCCAGTAGACTATGATGTTCCAGGTATGGAATAATTATTTAATTAGGAATACAAAGTCCTTTACGTACTGCAATATTGGTGGTGTTGATCATTGAACTCCTCCCAATGGCACCAGTGAAAAAATAGTCATCGCTAAAAAAAACTTCATTTGACATCTTAAATTTTTTCTATCTTATTTTATTTAATGAAAAGTGATTTTAATGCAAAGAGTCAATATAAATAGTTATTTTGATGATGTGTAAGTATCAGTTGTAAGACATTTTTTTTTCATACTATAAAGACAATAAAAAACCTCTTTAACGTTGTATTTTTATTTCAAAAATAAATTCCACTAATGCTATTTTCCTTCGATAAGTCATTATTGAAAATTTTACATACTTATATACAATAATTTAAATTCATATAAATAAACCTACATATTTATTATTATTTTCAATTTATATATTTATATATTTTTTTGTGCAATAATTTTCTTATGAAAAAGTTTTCCCCTTCATAATTTTAAGTTGACGAGTAGACCCCTTTTAATAATATTCATTTATTATCCATTATTCATTTTAAGGTTTAGCTTTATCTTGTTCACTATATATATTGATGAGTCTTTAACTCATATCAGTCTCTACTATTTTTTGATATTTAGTATCAATAAGAAATTCAATTTTTAATAATACTAATTTATTATCAATTATTCATTATAAGGCTTAGCTTTATCTTCTTCACTATGTGTTTTGATGAGTCTTTAACTCATCGCTCTCTACTATTTTTTTATATTTATTATAAATAATAAATTTAAATCAATATAGAGAGTGTTTTATTATTTCTATTTTATTAAATTTAGATATGATTTATTATTAAATTGAAATTATATATATAGATATTATATAACATAACGCCGTGACATAAACTTGATGAAAAAGAATGAAGTAATGAGTTTATATATAAAACGTTATGAAGAAGTCATATATGTTGAACTTTTAATTACGGTATATTTAATCTGTTTCCTTACGTTGAATAAAGACGAGTTCTTAAATAAGCAAAAATCAATTTTAAATTATACTTTAAACTTAAAAATATATTTTATAATATTGATGATATAATTTATAAGAAAAATTGAATTCACTTGACACGGAGAGGACAAAACTTCTGCACGCTACACCCATGGCTGACTCTGCAACCCAATGCCTCAACTCGAAAGATGCAGGGAAAGGAAACCCTAGCCGGGAGGAATCAGAGCATGGTGCTCAGGCCTGCGCCATGAACCCTCACGTGCCCACATCTACAAAGAATCTCGGCTATGGAGGATGGGAGGGTTTGAAACGTGAAATAACCAAAGACATCACAACGTCCATGCCCATTGCAGAAGGGGTCGGAGCAAGCCACCTCCAGCGACGCGCCAAAAAGTCATTTTCTATGAGCAATAAAAGATGGGAGAAAAGAAATGGGGTTTTTGACGCTGTCAGTGTTGGATCTGCAGGTCTATTCACTAGATCTGCTACTGCAGCCCCCAAAAGGCTGCTGCAAGGAGCTGGGTTGTTCACTCCCACTACGAAAAGGCACAAATACCCCAGATCTGCCATTGATCTAACTGATCCGGCTCACAATAGACAGATACGCCAAGATCACACAGCTCTGAAATCTTGGACTGAGAAACGCAGTCGGAACAGGGATGAGCTAGGGTTTTTCTGACATAACATCCTGGCCTACCATGTATACATCATCAAGCATCAGACGATAGCCGCAAAGAAGCACGCCTAGGCATACAATACCAATCTGAGTCCACGGATCTCTGAGAGGGCCGTAAGGCACGGGGGCAACCTGAATGTTTAATCTGGATCTATGCAAAGCATTATACATGTGGCTACTGTCAAGAAGGGGATAAGGAACACGAACAATGTGGTTTCACCACTACAGCTATAAGAAGAGTACCATGATCTGGAGCGTATAGATCCCACTGCCTTCGTAGTGGCCACTGGAGTAGATGCAATCGAAGACACATTTGCGATGGGTAAAGACTCTCGAACTGGTTCCTAGCCCCTGCATGCCAGTACCAATTCCGAGGGGATAAAACCTAATCATTTCCAAATTTTTTTTAAAACCCCCTTGGGAAAAACAACCTTGATCTGTGTTCATGCTACAGACAGTGTTATAAATCTGAAGAAAAAAATTTCCAATCATACTGGCTACCCAAATGGACAAAAACATCTGATATCTGGGGCAGAATGCTACAGGAGTACATATCTATTAAGGATTACAACATCAAGCCAAGATCTACTATAATACTCAATATGAGACTACGAGGAGGTGCAACAACCAACAACTCAACTAAACAAATAGAGGGAGGTAGTGGATCCAAAACAAAACACAATCTAGATTCACATCAGCAGCACAGAAGTGAAGTAATATCTTTCAAGCATATATTACAAGGGGAAAATCACCTAGAACAGCTCCAAAGCAGGCCGGAATGGAACCCTGTCCATATATAGTGGAGCAACTACACTATACACCAGAATTAACAATAGATAGGTATGTAATAGTTATGAAAAGAAAGCCATCATTTGTTGCTTCAATAGATTTTGGCCAAAACCCTTTGAAATATTCCATTGGATACTCACAAATAGGTCTCTAAATTGTGAGATTCATCTCTGCTCCTAAGGGTATTTTATAGTCAAATTTCAATCAACAGAGGTTAGATATCTCGTGATTCAGGAGGGACCATGGTTCTGGGGATCCTCAGGCCTCTTTATCACTCCATGGTTCCCGAATGTTGATGCCAACACCTTCATTGTTTCGAAGATGCTAGTATGGGTACGTCTACATAATCTCCCTATACATTTCTGGGACAAAAGGTTTCTTGCATGCATAGGCAATACCATTGGCATATATATTTAAATGGATAAACAATGAGTGGACGAAAGAATTTTTACTTTTGCATGCATCTGTGTGGAAGTTGACCTTCGTAAAGGATTACCAAACTGGATACAGTTGAAGCACAAAGATTGCAATTGGTTGTAGACAATAGACTATGAAAATACAGCATTCAGGTGCAGAATATGTCAGCAAAATGGACACCTTCAAAATGCTTGCCCAGAATAAAAAAAAATATAGTTGAAGAAGGAATAAAATGAGCAAACAACAAAAGGGCTGGAATTTCCCCCCACCAGACCTAGAAGAGGAAGGAGATTATGAGGAGGAAGAACCCATCCCAAATGAGAACAACCAAGTAGAAACTTAGAAGCAATCTCCACACGGGCCTATGGAACCGCAACCAGAAAAGACTTCAGATACAATGGAAATCAGTGGAACCAAAAGGCAGCATACATCAGACACCTCTGACTCTGATAAGGAAAACCCCCGACTTGGTGATGAAAATCCACTTCAACTTGTTCCCACGATACCGTCCCAAGGAGAGTGGCACAAGGTCGAGAAGAAAAAGGGGAGGAAAACATGATTCCCCCCATATTGTCATCTCAGTGCTCCTGGCGTGGAACACATTTTCTTGATTTTTTGGTTTTGTTGCTTTTTGCTTACCAACTTTTTGTCAGGCTACATTGCCTCACATATGCATATGCTTCGGCATCTACAAAATGTAATTTTCAAAATTTAATGGAAATTACAACTTTTTTTACTGGAAAAAAAAATAAAGATATAATTTATAAATACTAATTAAATTATTTAATCGTTTAAATGTTATATATTATTTATGTGTATGATTTTTCTTGGTATTTTTAAAAACTAACCAATAAATTTAATTATATTGTTTAATTTAATTATTATTAAAATGATGATATCATTCTTATGTTGAATGGATTAAAATTGATGTTAACTTAGGAATTTTTTAAAAACCAAATATTTTAAAATATAAATTTTAAATCATTTGATGTAAAGCTAAATTGATTGTAATTTTATTTTCATTTAAACTTATAATGTAATAAGATTTGGATATATAAAATTTTAATTTTAATTTTTTAAAATATTTAAAATTATATTACTTAATAAATATATTATAATAATTTTATTTTTATTTTATATTTATTTTCATTTCTATATTACTCGAATTAATTTTAGAGTTATTATATTTTGGGGGAAGGAATGCATTTTTTAGAGGTATAGTCTAACAAGGCGGAGGAATTGCCTGGTTTCTGTAGCCACTTAGAAAAATGTCTAGCTTGGGCCATTGGCAATTCCTCCGCCCTCCACAACCCTCCGCGAGCTCCACCACCATCTGCCACCTTTCCACATTAAATTCGTGGTCTAACAAAATTGCCCGATTTCCATCGCATTCTTGCCACGGAGAGTTAATGCAAGTTTCAATTCGAATTTTCTGCAAACCGCGGGCTGCTCCCTAACCAATTCGACTCGGCACTCCCCCGCAGCTCACCAGAAAATTCACCCCTGGGATCGACTCGGCACTTGCAGCTCACCAGAACAACAGAAAACTCACTCCCGGGCTCGAATCGACACCTACAACCCCCCATCTCACCGATAAACTAACTCCCGAGCTTTGCAGCTCACCACCGAGGTGACAGACAAGCAAGTTCATTCATCCAATTTATAATTCTCTATTTATCTATCCCACCAAGTTATAATGATCTATTTATCTCCTTCGCCTTCTATTAACAACTTTCAGAACCACGGTCGGTGTTTTCTTATCATTTCCACATTGCAATTTATGTCCAACAGAAATTATAGAAGTAAGATAGGATCTGATCAGACCACTTATGCTTAATAATTTGATTTCCTTTTACCTTTTATTTCTTCTCTGCACAGACCGATTGTACCAATTTTGAACATCACCAGGTATAGGTTTCCCAATTGAGTAGTTCAACATCAATGGTCTAGCCATTCCTCAATGTTACCAAGACAGTAGAAAATGAAATGAAATGCAATGAAAACCCCTCTGATTCAGGGGAATTTATGAAATGGCCAGATGTCTGAAGACAGAAACGATGATGACCAGATACATACTGGAGTGCAAGCCCTCAATTGGAATAGAGTCCAGTGTTTCTTTCTTGTTGGTTGCAACCAATGAACATGTTGGGATTTGTATTTGTTGTGTGATTTCTCATGAAATGAACAAATGACAAATTGTTGGCAAACACATTGTTCTCATGATTTGACTCCATCATTAATTGCTGGCAAACACCATATGCCAACCAACACTTCATCTTGGCTTTGCATTCAAGTTTGTTAAATTTATTTATATAAACTTTGAAATATTTCCCTATCAAACTAGCTTATATGGATTTGAAATGGTTGCCATATAATCCAAGATTTTGTTAATATATCTATTTAATTCTACCGTATTGTTTGTTATGTCTAGTTTGTGCACTATATTGTTGTTGTTGGTTGTCTTTGTGTTAGTGTCATCATAGGCTGGACATTAATGGATCCCTGATTAATTGGTCAATTAGTTGTGTTCACAATTATTTTAATACACACATGCCCCATATCCTTAAGTAGTAATCTTTTCATTGAATCCAATATATGATAGCTCAAATCCAAGAGATGCTGCTTGTTAGACTGATTGTGCCTGCTATTTTAGTCTTTTACATTTCTAAGAATAGGCAGTGGAATATTTACAACGTTGTGTTCGATTTGACCCTGGAATATTTTACAAGGTAAGTTTTTCTCTCTGCAGTAGGTTTAAAAAAATGATAGCTTGGTGCTTACAATGCTACTTAAAGGCCTCTCTTCTAGCCAGACATGATATGATCTATTTGAGAAATTGAAGAAATATAAGCTGGAACTTATGTTACCTATGAGGAACTTAATATATTTATAGCAAACTGCATTACATTCTTTTGATGTGAATGGATGTCATGTTTTTGTTACATTTATTAATTGTTAAAATCATGATCATTAAAGACATGGCTATCTGTCAAGTTGATTGGTTAAACTTATGTCTAAAATTTAAATATCAAAGCAATGATGCATATCATGTTGAGATTTGTAAGGGTCTAACAGATTAAACAATGAATCCCAATCTCACCTAAATTCTGAAATATCATCCTCACATATTCCCTATGGAGAGATGGGGCTAGTTTTCTAGAGAGAAAGTGCAAAACCCAAGAACAAGTGTTGAAAAATAGAAATACACTAGTCTTCCTAAGAGAAAGATGGCAGTCACAAGAGAGAATGCCAAAATTAACTGTCCTTAGGCTCATAACACTTAGTATTTTAAATCAAGAAGATCACGAGATTAGACAATACAAATGAAAACTTGAGTTGTACATTTATACACAAGTCAAGTGTGGTGTCCCTTCATGAGCAGTTTATGGGTTCACAAAACAGGGGCACACACCTCAAGAGGATTATTAAGTCTAAATATCAAATTTGACTAGGTCAAGTTTAATCATACCAAGTAATACAAAAAAAAGAATAAATAACATGATCTTAACCATCTTTACAAATAATAATGATACATAAGTTGTGTGCATATGTATAGATCATGCTAGTAATTCCAACACCTCTGTTTATGCTGAATTGTGGTCACAAAGAAATGGCATTATAGCACAACAACCCATGCCATTATAGCACAACCCCACTAAATGGTAACTTTTCTACACCTATATGATGTCTCAAACTAGTGAAGGTGAACCCTGACAAGAATTTGGTGGAGATATTTGTACATTGATAAGCTAAAGGAACAAAGAATAGTAAACCATAGGCTTGATTGAACAATAAACCATTGAACAAATAAGACTTCCATTTAAGCCACCAACAAGGCAAGGCAAGGAAAAGCAGTTGGTTTTAGCTTTTCATACATAGAACCACCTCTGCCCTTGCCTTTTCATACATAGAACCATCAAATTTGACACTTGGAATTTCAAAATGGGTTAGGGAAGTGTGAAAACCACATTGTCCTTGCTTCTTCTTTTACAAAATTATTGTTGTATTGGCTATGTATCTCTTTTAGTGTAGTACTAGTCTATCCCGAGCTTTTGCTTTTACAACACTATTATTGCAATGGCTATATATCTAGCATTGCTATTGTATTGGAATTTGGCATATCATGTGAAGAGAAGATAATTTGTAAAAAAATAAAAATCTAATGTTGTTGTTGCATTTGTATATCCATGTGAAGGGATGATAATGAATCAGTATAAATTTATACTAATCATAGTTGTTATATTCAATACAGTTACAAATCTCTACATACTAAAAACGGAGACAAAAACACTGTTGAATGTGTATCTAATTTTAATTATATACTCACATCAGAACATACTTTTATACCACCATGTAATGACATCTGGGTATATGAGAAAGACGTCTGAGTTATTAAGAGTCAGGAATCATAGCAGAACTTAATTTTGCACCCTACCATGCAATGGAATTTGTGTATATGAGAAATAGGTCAGAGTTACCAACAAGTTGTTCTATATCAAAATTTCAGGACACACCAATAATAGTTAGCTACTAGCCACTCGAGCTTCACACCAGACCCGTTCTTGTTAGCATTGAGTATTTTGGGTAATGTTGATAGTAAACAAATGCCTTTACACCAATTTAGGCGACAAGTGATTTAGATTTTGTGAGAAACATGTTGAATCATAACAAAAAAGAACAATCTTTTGGAAGCTTGTAATGTAAGAATTTCAACATAAATGAAGAAAGAATGTGTAAGATTCTACCATTGACATATTACAACAGACAATGCAAAATGAACACAAATATGTGTAATGTAAAGCTCCCAGCAACCACTGGAGTTCTTGAATAATTTAGGTTGAATAATTCAGGTTAATTTCATGGACTCAACCATATGAATAAGGAAGTCCAAATGGCAGGGAAAGAGACATACATAGTTTTTCTTTGTTTCAAATAGAGATCAGTTAAGGAGGTTGTTCATAATAACTTTGACTAAACCCCATTAAGCTCAGACTTGGTTTCTTGGAATTCAATCATTGCAGGATATGCAAACACTGGGGATGGGGAGAAGGGACTTGGTTATTTTGTCTAAATGTTGAGGGCAGGGATGAGGCTAGACCAGATCACTTTCACTAGTGCTCTTGGTGTTTGTGTTGGTATTGAATATTTCATTTCCTTTTCTTTGCTCTAACACATCTCTTTTTCCACGGGTAGTGGAATGTGAGCATAATGATTCCTTGCTATAAATTTCACATATATTATTGCAGCATCATGAATCTTTGAGGATAGACTACTAGTAGTGTTGTGATGTAAACATACATTGTATAAAGCCCTTTCATTCAAGTCTAGTCTTGCTTAGGAAATGGTCACACTAAAAAAACATGGCCAACATTCATTGGATTGCATCTGTTCATGTTGTCAAAGGAATCTTTCCTTTTAGGAATGCCATGTTCAAAGTGAATGAGGCAAGAAGAAACAGCTTAAGGGAAATGCTTGCATCCTTTTGTGCTATTTATTTTTGTCATTATTGAGTGATTAATATTTTAATCCTCAAAAAAATCATAAAAGAGGTTTTATATTTATATATATGTTGGATAACTTACTAAGATTGAAAGTTAGGTTTTGATGTCCTTGCATATTGTTTGACCGGATTAGTTCAAAATGGTAAAGTGAAGCAAATGGCAATATATCATGGAACTTGAGGTGCAAGACCTCAAAGGCAAAATGATGTTCTTTAGTAAAGACTTGGTTTGGACGGAAATAAATAGAAAAAACAATAGTATTGATCGAGTTGCTATAATCCCATTACGACGAGTTGCAGACTTTATCAAATGAGAGGAAGAAAATCCTATTGCTCCATGTAAATTCATATGAAAAACAAAAAAAAGACCAAAAGAAAGAGCTACCGCTACATTGCAATATGAGATGTGAGTATTTAAAATATGTATTGTTTAGATATTTTGAAACCATGATTATCTTTCTTTGCATGTACTAACAATTTAAATTTTTGGTGTAGTTATCATTGTTCATTTGGCCCAGAGGACAAAGGAGGAAATATTCCAGCTAAACGAAGGACCTCATTTGTGCAAAAGAGGGGTTGCCAATGCCACTTTGTTGTGAAAATTATGCATGCAATTCCAGATAGAGCAATATTAACATACAATATGTATGAACATGAAGATGGGGCACGTTGGGCTTGTCATGGTCAATGTGACACTTCAGGTGAGACCAAGACCTTGCATGGGTCAAAGCTTTCAAGGGACATTGTTGCATATGTAGAGAGTTGTTTCTTTTTGGGAGTGCTTGTTGATGTAGTGTATAGAACCACATTAAGAGACATGTTGACATTGATGTGGCAGCTAGAGATAGAGATTTCTTCTTATGCAAGAAAGATATCGTAAATATCTATAATAGGTTGGCAAAGGGAAATTATCAACTTCACAAAAAGGATGAAATTAGTGTAAACCTTTAGTATCAAAAGCATCGGGAAGATTTTTTCTTTTACCAAAAGCCCAATGGTGTGGAGGTCCCTTATATAATATGGATTCAAACAAAGTGGATGTTGGAGAAAATGGTAAAGCTATCACACAATACCTTAATAGCCATGGATTCAACATTTAATACAAATAAATATGGGGTAAGTCAGACGCCAATGATTTAATGAATATATTTATTTAAGTTGTGTACATTCAGAATTATTAATAACTTGTGTTCAAATTTATGTAAAGTTGAAAATGACAGTAACGATTGTATACACTCATGGCATTTGATGAAAAACAAAGCGGGGTGCCTGTTGTATGGGTCGTGGCATTTCGAAACACATCTGATGATATTGCAATATGGCTGGAGCAGCTCATCTGCAAGTGTTTCCAAGCCCGTCGTAATTGGAAATTCAATGCTTTCATGGTTGATGATGCACTGGCTCAAATTAGTGCCTTGAGGTAACTTTAACATTGTCATGATATAAATAAACTTCCATTTTTCTAGAAATACCACACTAAAATGAATTGGATATGGCAGGAGGATCACAGGTTCTGATGTGATCTTATGCATTTGGCATGTACGGAGGACATGGTTAAAAAATGTCAATGGGTTGGTCACTAGTTCCATAAAAGCCAAGGAGATGTTCAGTGAGTTAGGTTTCACCATGAAACACATTCTCAATTATGAATTGGAAGATGCAATCAATCATTTTTTTATCAAGTTTGCAGATGAAGAGAAGTTCTTAGACTATTTCAACAAAAATTGAGTCACTGGAGATAAGATTCATAAGTAAAAAAAAAAATTCATATTATATGCATTTTTTTCTTTTATAAAGGTGATATAGTGAGACTAACATTGTTCTATTCAAAATTAGGTATGTGGGCGAAAGGTTGCCGGGAGTTTCCTTATGCAAATCAGGAGACCAATAATGTTGTTAAGTCATACCATTATTACCTAAAAACAACATTTCTATATGATAGAAGGAAAAAATGTGCCCGAAGGATGGATTGGTTATTGCATATGCTACTAACAACAATTGAACCTTATTATCGGTTCAAGGAAATCTTAAAAGAAGAAGGATTTCTAAATAACTAAAAGAGAGAAAAGCAGCTAGAATCATCAGCGGAATGACCAATAAAAATTATGGATACTGATTTTTGTCCTCATGAGAGCATAACCCATGCTTATTAGGTGACAAGTCAGACAGATCGAGGTAAAAAATACCTTGTCACCTGGTATCGTAAGGATTTTATAAGGTGTCAATGTCCATGGTCTATCCATGGAAACATTTGCAAGCATGCCATAAAGGTTAATTGGTTGTATTTCCACTCGTATAATTCAAATCCAATGCTTTATCAACATGCAGAGGATAACATATGCAATGACCCACCTGAGATCAATATAGAGACTTATAACCATGATGTAGATGTCGATGCTACTCTTATGGCCACAAATGTTGTTGACGCAGATGTCGAGGCACTTCATTTGGCAAGGGAGGAGTTGTTTATCTATACACATCTCATTTTAGATAACCCTCCTACTACTTTGGCGAAGACAATCCAGTTGACTGGTATGCTTAAATATTTTTTGGATGAAGCCAATAATTTGCACGTTATTGATTTTGACTTCAAAACTAAATTATGTTCTCTTGATCCATCTTTGAAGAGGAAGAAGAGTTCCCTTAGCCCCACAAAAAAAGAAGAAGTAGCAGAGAAAACAAAGACTTGGAAATTGATTTAAATGTTGATCCAACAAAATATGAACCATTTGAGTTTCAATACCTCAATAGGCGAGGATGTCATCGATGAAATAATGCCATGTCTATGGTTATAGGTTAGTTTCATGTGTTGAATAGAGTTATGGTTTTAGATTTAAGTATTTAATCATCACCATTCTTTAACATGTGGTATTTTTATTTTTTATAGCAATGAAACAATCCCCAACCATGGCGATAACCCAAGACCAAAGAGAGATGCAAGACCATCCAACCTTACCTACCATGCCAGGTACATTTCACACTCTTTTGTTGTGTGTGCACATATACCTTGATTCTCTAGAAAATTTCTTTATGATAATGTTTGACACATTTCTAGGTAACTATAGAATAAGTGGAGAAGCATCATATTCTACCATCATTGATCATCTATGGAAGGACTTCAACTCTAGTGGGAATCAATGAGGTATGCACAAAGAATAGATAAGCTAGGTTTTCATGGCGTCGTCAGGTGGCCATTTTTCATATGATAAGTATATTTATGTTTTCCTATTGTTATGTTGTTATGAAAATACCTTTTTCATAATCTATTCATGGTCACTGAAAAATTAGGAATTCCAAATGTGATCATTGTCAATGCTTATGTTTTTTCCCATGCATTTCTCACTGAAACAAAGTTTAGTCTTCAACACCTTTCCCCCACTAAGGTTTTAATTTTATTTCCTATGCCAAAGTCATGGGCTTTACATGCCTTTTTATGTTTGTTCATGGTTGAGGAGAAGGACCATCATATGGGTTCATTGCTCATGCTATTATTTTTTGCCTATCCATCATGCTAGTTGTCAAATAGAATCTCTTTACTTATTTATGTTCATGCAACATGTTTTATTTTTATACTTAAACATGTAGTTACTATGTTTTCATACCTATGTTCATGGTTCGATGTTTATTAGATTTATAGATCTTTATATTCTACATCTTTATAAAGTTATGGTTAGATGTTCAAAGGCCAATGAGGTTTGAACCTTATCATTTCATTTTTTGTTGTTGGATTTTTGATTCCTTGCCTCTAGTTAGAGATCTTGTTGGATTTTCATGACTTCATCAAGCTGATTTTGCCTTCATTGAATAGTATACGATAGCATAGTAGATTGTTATGTTATTTTGAACATGCCCTCTTTATGATTTGTTTATGTTCACTGAACGATCTTTTGTCCTTTTATGATTATGATAAAGTGCTAATTGTCCTATTGCCCAAAGCAACGTCAGTTGTTATCTTTTAGTTGTGTGTTCGGTGAAAGTGTTTATTTTGATCATGTGTTCTCGTACATATATGCGTGTTGATGTTCCTAGTCACATATGGTCTATGGTCTGCTAGGATAATGATGGGGTTGATTAATTTTCAAAATTTTAACATGGATGCTCTTTTTTATTAGGTTGTTCTATAGTTCTGCTTCCAACCAGGATTGTCCATGCATTGAAACTCATTGTCGAAGACATAAATTCTCAGCCAAGCACAGAATGTGCTATTTTTCCAACCATGCAATACTAATCCAAGCACACAATGTGGTGTTTTTCCAAGCACACTGTTATGAAACCAACTCACAAAAATATAGAAAAGAGAGATCAACGCCTTAGAATTCAGCCTCTTCGAGGGGGCAACCTCCTTTACATTACATAAATGAACAATTCTTGGATGATTCAAATGACAAAACCTCCTTTCTATATATAGGAGTCTAAGGAGTCATAATATAACCCAGCCGACCTAACAATAATAAAATAAAGCCAGAAAAATAACAATAGAGGGATTCTATGGGGCACAATAATAACAATATGGGGGCAATAGGGGCGCAACAATATTAATAAGGGTAAACTACAATAGTAATGGGGTAATCACTAGTATTATAGGGACCCAACATGCCCCTCTCCTTCAAAAAAGTGTTGTCCTCAACGCTTGAGTAGTTCTGGATACTTCTGCATAAAATTCTCATCCTCCCATGTGGAATCTTCAGTGGATAAGTTCTTCCACTTGACAAGATACTCCGAAATTGATCGATTTCGTAGCTATCGAGTTCTTGTTTCTGTGACTGCTTCCAGTTCTAATATAATTTTTCCTTCCTCGTCATGTTCGGAAATATTGTTTGAACTGGGAGCTTGTCACCTATAACCTTCTTTAAACATGAAACATGGAAAACTAGGTGCAATTGAGAAGCTGCAGGAAGCTCCAATTTGTATGCCATAGTACCAATCTTTTGCAACACCTTGTACGGACCATAATGCTTTGGTGATAATTTATTATCCTTCTGTTGGCATTATGAGACAAGTGTTGTCCTTGATGGCAAACCACACTGATGACAAATCATAATGCAGAAGGTCAGCAGCAAGGAATTGATGATCAGTCTACTATATACACGCTAGTTCACTATATCCCAAGTAGCGTATACAAGCAGGTTCACTATATACCAAGTCGCGTATACGCAGGTTCAATATATACCAAGTCGCGTATACAATCAGGTTGGCTTCATCAAAAGAGCGTGTATGTGGAAATCTTATCTTTGGTCCACGGTGGTTATTCCTTGGAAGTTGTGCCTATGGTTTTGGACCTTGGTGTCTCGACGGACGTGTTGATCCCTAGTTTTGAAGTTGATGGTATTGGATCTCTATGGTTTTGGCCCTTGGTATTGAACAAGGCCTAAGGCTATATAAGGAGAAGGAAATCATTAGGCAAGAGTATCTGAAATGTCTTGAATATCTGATGAAGCATTAGATCCAGTATGCAGGGTTATGGGTTGATGATGCATTGCTTGATCTGAGCTAGGGAGAGATCTCACCGGTTGATGGAGAACAAGATCTAAGGAGAGATCGGGATCAAATGGTTTGAAATGAACTATCTTTATGATGCTTATTCTAGATCTACATACTGACGCATGTATTGTTCTATAAGTGTTATGAGTATGACTGATGTCTGGTACAGCTGCAAGTTATGAGAAATTATTTTTAGATCTGTACGCGGGTTGTCTTTGGCAAAAGCGCGTATACACGCGGGTTTGATTCATCTAAGTAGCGTATACATTGTAAAGCTTGATATTTGAAGTTGCAGATGGATCTGATGGTTATTACAGAGTTCTGTGTCTACTTTGTGTTCTGGTGACTGTTGTTAACAGGGTTTCAGTGATTCAGGGTTTGATGATTGTTTTGAGCTTCAATGATAGTTATGGGTCCAGTATGAAAATTGGATGAAAAGTGGCCTTACAGATTATGTGTTGTGCTTCAGTGTATCCAGTCTGAAAATTGATGAAACGTGGTACCTGGAGGTGAGAAGATTGTAGGCAAGCACCTACGTACTAGTATCTAAGGTAGTACAAAAGCTAAAGGAGATGTTTGGAGCATTGTAGCAGGTAGCAGCCTGCGTACTAGTAAATGGATCGGCTAGTACAAGAGCAAAGGGGGTTGTAGCTCCCGTACTGGTATAAGACTGCACCAGTACAAATATTGTAAAAGGATTTTCTTATTAAGAAGAAGATTGAGATGACTTGCAGCAGGTGGTTTTCACCCACATTGGGTTTCCACCTTATATCTTTGTGTTCATGTGTGTGGCTCTTGTGTGGTGTTCTGTTCTGTTATTCTGCACCTGTTTACTGTTAATATGCTTAATAATGATCTGATGCATTTACTGAAGATTAAGCTAACTGAATTATAAGATCTCTGGATATACGCGAGTTTCATTAGACACAGTAGCGTGTACACGCGGGTTCACTTAATTGAAGTAGCGTATATGTTTCTGAGTATGAAATTGAAAAGTTTGATTGATCTGATAATACTGATTCACCCCCCCCCCCCCTCTCAGTATTATTTCCAACAATTGCTATTGGAGCAGGTCCTTTGATAGAAGCTTGATCGCTTGAAGGAGATCCGTGGAACAATGGGAAAGAAGCTTAAGAAGAAAGCTCATAAGAAGAAGAAGACATCTCAGAAGGACTATGACAGTGGGAGAGTCGATTGGGGATTAGGTATAAGAAGCTCTTCAGATTCAGAATCAGATTCAGAATCATTATCAGGTATGAATGTGTTATCCCCTGATGTTCCAGCTATATTTCTTTGTGAAAGAGATGGAAGTGATAGTGAAACTACTGAACATGCTTGTATGGGTGAGTAAGAAAAGTGTCAAATAGAGGCAGTATTTAGAAGGCTTGCAGACAAAATTAAAGATCAACAAGATCTATTGAACAAAAGGGAATGTGCTTTCAAAGAAGAAGTTACCAAACTAAAGGCCCAACTAGAAGAAGGAAACAAGGTAAGAAAGCTACTCAAGGACAAGGAAGACCAATGTCAAAAATTGCAGCATGAAGTGACATCATTAAGGAAAGAAGTCAACGAAAGAAGCACAACCATCAAGAAACTCAAAGATAGATCCAGCTACTATGAAAATCTTGAAGCTACAATCCTCTCACTAAAAGGAGATCTTGAAGAATCAAAGAAGCAGAATACAGATCTACTCCAAGCTGTTGCAAAACAAGAAAACGAAGTCACCAGCTTAAAATCTCAACTGGAATGTGCCTTCCGAGTTCGTCAAATGCAGCAGGATCTGTATGAAGAACAAGAAAAAGAAATTCTCAAACTAAGGGAACAAATGGAAGAAGGAAGGAAAGCTGAAGAAGTTTTGAAAAAGAAATCTCTTGAAAAGGAGGAACAACTTCAAGTTGAGGTAAATATCTTGAAAGGTAAAATAGAAGAAAAGGATAAGCTTTTACGATTTCAAGATAGTTCTAAAGTCTTGGATGATATTCTTAGTAGTCAAAGGTCTCCTGCTATCAAGACTGGTCTTGGTTTTCATGAATCTGTTAAAGGTGAATCTAGCTCACAAGGTGAGGCAAGGAACTCTAAAGAGAAATCTAAAATGATCAACAAGGAGATGAAAGGTCAACCCCATCAACATTCAAGGAAAAAGACTCCTCAAAGAAAATCTTTTACTCCTCCTATGAATAATGTTGAATGTTATGTATGTCATAATCTTGGACATGTTGCAGCTAGATGTAGAAGAAGAAGGGTTCAAGACCATCATGTTAAAAGATCATCACATTCAAGGTACTTTAATGGATATTGTTTCTCTTGCAATATGTTTGGTCACAAAGCTGCTGATTGCTACAGGAGGAACATGAAACATGTTAGATGTTATGCATGTAACAAGCTTGGACATATAGCAAAGGAATGCAGGAACAAAGGATGGACATCACACCAAAAGGAGAAAACCACATCACACTTGAAGATATGGAGGAAGAAGGAAGTACAGTCAGCACAATGTACTGAGACACAGCACAGCACAGACATATCAGACTCAGGGGGAGCTGAAAGTGTAAACCTTCAGTGTCCTGAATCTCATACGCAAGTTCCTTAAAGGGAAGTCGCGTATATACGCGAGTTAGACACTGCAAAGTCGCGTATATGTCAGTCTGAGGAAAAGCAGTGGGGACAGGATCAGAAAAAGGATCTGATATGATTCAGTCTATTATTTGCTCTATTGGTCACAGTCTGCTGAGGATGTGTGGAAATGTTTTGTTACTTGTATGATGTCTAGAAGTGTTTTTGATCCTAACTTGAGGATGATGATGTTTTGATGCTTATTGCTGATATATGCATGATCAGATCTAACAGATGGCACTGGTTGAGGGGGAGCATATGCCTTTAGTAATTCATTGTTGGCATCATGGTTAATAATCCTTGGTGATGATTCTTATATGGCTAAATGATATATCTTGCTATGATGTGGTTGTGAGTTGTCTATGATAAACTCTCATATGATTCTTGAAGTTACATAGAAGATGTTCAGATCAGATTTATGGTTGATTCTTTGATGATGCATATATGGTGCTTACATGGTGATCTTCATAAGGACAAGGAGAAGTACAAAGCTTGAATACACATCTTCCTCATTTGATGATGAGTCACTTATATACTGCTGTTGTCATATGCATAAAGATCATACAGTTATGATGCAGGCACTCTTGTGAATAAGGATTGTTGCTGTTGATGATATCAAGAAGTTTTGTCAAATGAGCTTGAGCTCAAGATACATAGTGCTGATACATGGATGACTACTCAAGTTGCTTTGTTGGAGACATGGTGATGAGTTCATATGATGATAGGTTGATACTTACATATGTTGATTGATGCAGATCTTCCCAAGTAATGATACTTGGATCATGAAGATCTTGACGTTGATGTAATGGCTATGGTAGTTTCACATGTAATGTGAATGATTTCATGATGATGTTTAAAAGGAGAAGTTGACATCTATGTTCAGACATACCTTGCTACAGGACATTTACAGGTTGTTGATGTGAAAATGGTTGTACGCGAGTTTCATAAGGCCTATCTGCGTATATATGCTTGTTTATGAAGATACAGTCGCGTATATGATAATTTGAAGGAAATCAGTGGGTCAAACTCAGGATGAGAAGATTCTGATATGGGTCTAACAGAGACCATCTGGCACAGGTTCAGGGGGAGCAGATAATATTCCAATGATGCATTGTTGGCATTATCTTAGAAGCCTTTGGTTCTAGTTCACAAGTTGTTTTTGATTTCAGGTGAAACAAAGTCAAAATCATAGGGAGAACAAAAGGATCTCTTGGTTGCTGATCTGAATGGTGATTGACAAGATGCTGGCGATTATTGGTGACTTTCATAAGTCTTGGTCTAGTTCTTTCGTTTCTATGTCATATATCTCTTTTGTGGTATCTCTTTCATGGTGTCAAGGTCATGTAACGGCCTATTTTGGTTTCCCCACTATGCCTGGGATGATTGATGCAATATGATTGGTTGTCATATGTAAACTTTTGATGTATCCCCACTCGGTTGGGTGGATGAGTCAATTTTTGTATATCCTCACTTAGTTGAGAGATGGATGTATGTATGAGTCTTTGGTGATAGGAAGGTCTTTTATGATGTATAGAGTCATGTTCTTCTTAAAGAACATCTTTTGCAGATCTTGCCCACAGTCAGGAAGAGCATGAACAGCACACTTCAACGGTACAGAGATTCAGCATGTACTCAGAGGGAGCATGGACAGATTGGTACACCTTGGCATATACAAAGGGGGAGATTATTCAGAGATTTCAGCAGGTAATCAGGGGGAGTATGGACAGTGGAATGATTCAGCAAAGGAAGAGAATATCTTGGTCCACCCTTTGCCATTGATGTCAAAGGGGGAGAGTGATTTGGTGTTGTTGCCATCAAGTCCAAAGGGGGAGATTGTTGGCATTATGATGCATGTGTTGTACTTGATGGCAACCCTCTCATAGAAGAATATCTCACTTATGTATAACTGGATGAATCTTCAGAAGAGATATCAGATGTGACTGATGGAGGATGGCTCAAAGGAATCAGATGATAGTTCTAAGTGTGACAAGTTAGCTTTGCCATCAAGTCCAAAGGGGGAGATTGTTGGCATTATGAGACAAGTGTTGTCCTTGATAGCAAACCACACTGATGACAAATCATAGTGCAGAAGGTCAACAGCAAGGAATTGATGATCAGTCTACTATATACACGCTAGTTCACTATATCCCAAGTAGCGTATACAAGCAGGTTCACTATATACCAAGTCGCATATACGCAGGTTCAATATATACCAAGTCGCGTATACAAGCAGGTTGGCTTCATCAAAAGAGAGTGTATGTGGAAATCTTATCTTTGGTCCACGGCGGTTATTCCTTGGAAGTTGTGCCTATGGTTTTGGACCTTGGTGTCTCGACGGACGTGTTGATCCCTAGTTTTGAAGTTGATGGTATTGGATCTCTATGGTTTTGGCCCTTGGTATTGAACAAGGCCTAAGGCTATATAAGGAGAAGGAAATCATTAGGCAAGAGTATCTGAAATGTCTTGAATATCTGATGAAGCATTAGATCCAGTATGCAGGGTTATGGGTTGATGATGCATTGCTTGATCTGAGCTAAGGAGAGATCTCACCGGTTGATGGAGAACAAGATCTAAGGAGAGATCGGGATCAAATGGTTTGAAATGAACTATCTTTATGATGCTTATTCTAGATCTACATACTGACGCATGTATTGTTCTATAAGTGTTATGAGTATGACTGATGTCTGGTACAGCTGCAAGTTATGAGAAATTATTTTTAGATCTGTACGCGGGTTGTCTTTGGCAAAAGCACGTATACACGCGGGTTTGATTCATCTAAGTAGCGTATACATTGTAAAGCTTGATATTTGAAGTTGCAGATGGATCTTATGGTTATTACAGAGTTCTGTGTCTACTCTGTGTTCTGGTGACTGTTGTTAACAGGGTTTCAGTGATTCAGGGTTTGATGATTGTTTTGAGCTTCAATGATAGTTATGGGTCCCGTATGAAAATTGGATGAAAAGTGGCCTTACAGATTATGTGTTGTGCTTCAGTGTATCCAGTCTGAAAATTGATGAAACGTGGTACCTGGAGGTGAGAAGATTGTAGGCAAGCACCTACGTACTAGTATCTAAGGTAGTACAAAAGCTAAAGGAGATCTTTGGAGCATTGTAGCAGGTAGCAGCCTGCGTACTAGTAAATGGATCGGCTAGTACAAGAGCGAAGGGGGTTGTAGCTCCCGTACTGGTATAAGACTGCACCAGTACAAATATTGTAAAAGGATTTTCTTATTAAGAAGAAGATTGAGATGACTTGCAGCAGGTGGTTTTCACCCACGTTGGGTTTCCACCTTATATCTTTGTGTTCATGTGTGTGGCTCTTGTGTGGTGTTCTGTTCTATTATTCTGCACCTGTTTACTATTAATATGCTTAATAATGATCTGATGCATTTACTGAAGATTAAGCTAACTGAATTATAAGATCTCTGGATATACGCGAGTTTCATTAGACACAGTAGCGTGTACACGCGGGTTCACTTAATTGAAGTAGCGTATATGTTTCTGAGTATGAAATTGAAAAGTTTGATTGATCTGATAATACTGATTCACCCCCCCCCTCTCAGTATTATTTCCAGCGCCTTCTTGGCTTGCTTGAGGGAAATTTTCTTATATAGTTGTAGTCGTAGGAATACCCAATCACCTACATCAAAACTTCTTTCACTATGATGTTGATTTGCCTATTGTTTCATTCTATTCTGTGCCAACACGAGGTTATCCTTTAAGAGTTGGAGGACTTGTTGTTAATGTTCAATGTGATGTTCCACTTCCTGAACCTTATAATTTTCTCTTAAACATGATGTGATGGATGGTGGTTGATACCCATAAAGTGCCATAAATGGGGTCATTTTTGTTGTTGTATGGAAGGAAGTGTTATACCACCATTCAGCCAGAGGCAACCATTTGACCCATTGTGTCTGTTTATCAGAGACAAAGCAATGAAGATATCCTTCCAAACATTTGTTTACTATATCAGTTTGCCCATCAGATTGAGGATGATAAGATGAGTTATGAGCTAACTGAGTACCAAGACATGAAAATAATTCTGTCAAAAAATTTCCAGTGAAAATGGGATCTCTGTCACTTACAATAAACTTTGGCTTTCCATGTAGCTTTTGAATTGTTTACATAAATGCAGTAGAAACTGTATTGGCTTCAAATGGATGTGATAATGCACAAAAGTGTTCATACTTGGTAAGTCTATCAACTACCACCATGATGACACTCTTTCCCTCAAACTTGGGTAAACCTGTGATAAAATCCATTGAAACCTCCTCCCAACGTTGGCTTGGAATGGATAAAGGATGTAATAGACCTGGTGTCTTAATTGCTTCAACTTTATTTTGTTGGCAAACCAAACATTCCGCCACAAACTTTTGAATATCTGATTTAAGGCCATCCCAAAAAAATTCCTTCTTAACCCTGTGGAAAGTTTTTAAAAATCCTGAGTGCCCTCCTAAGGGAGAAATATGCAATTACATAAGAATCTTTTGTTTTAGCTGGGAATTCTTACAGAGGTATAAGCGATCTTCGTACCATAATGAATCATTTTGCTAGCTAAATGTATCAGACGTACCAGAATCTTGTTGTAACTTTCGAATAAGTTCCCACACTTCTTCATCATTCTTCCATTCCTCCCTTGCTTCGTTTATCAAATCTGGTTGGATAATAGAAATGGCGCACAACAATGCTTCCACATCCTCATCCTTTCTTAAGAGTGCATCTTCCATCACATTTTGCTTCCCTTTTTTGTAAATAATTTCAAAGTCATAACCCAACATATTTGTGACCAACTTTTTTTGCTCTTCAGAGGATAATCTTTGTTATAAAAAGTATTTAAGGCTATCATGATCCGTTTTTACCTTGAAGTGTCTTCCCATTAGGTAGGGTGGCCATTTCCTAAGTGCATGGAGTACTGCCAACATTTCCTTCTCATAAATAGCTTTACTTAAAAACTTTCCCTTGATTGGACGACTCTCAAAAGCAATGGGTCTTTCATCTTGCATTAGAACAACACCAATTCCATTTCCTGAAGCATCACATTCCACAATAAAGGTTTTTGTGATGCTTGGTGTAGCTAAGACCATTGCTTGGCACATTGCCTCTTTAAGATGTTCAAAGGCCTTTGTTGCTTCTGGAGTCCATGAAAATGCATCTTTCTTTAATAATGTTGTTAGAGGTGCTGTTATTCTCCCATAATTCTTAACAAACTTGCGATAATACCCTGTCAACCCGAGAAATCCTCGTAGATGCTTTATGGATGTGGGGATTTTCCATTCCTTAATGGCTTTAATTTTGCAAGGGTTTACCTTAACTCCTTCATGAGGTACAATATGACCCAGATATTCCACCTCCTGGACTCTGAAGAAACATTTGGATCTTTTTGCATTAATTGTTTCTCCTCCAATAGTTGTAGCACCCTATCAACATGTTCAACATGATCCTTCCAAGACTTGATGTAGATTAGTATATCATCAAAAAATACTAACGCAAATTTTCTAAGGAATGGTTTGAAAATTGAATTCATCAAACCTTGAAATGTTGAAGGTGCATTGGTAAGGCCAAAAGGAATGACCAAAAATTCATAATGACCCTCATGAGTTCTAAATGCTTTTTTCGAAATGTCTTTAGTCTTCATTCTGATTTGATGATATCCTGAACTAAGATCCAACTTGGTGAAGTAAATTGATCCATGCAATTCATCCAATAATTCATCAATGACAAGAATGGGGAACTTATCTTTAATAGTGAGCTTGTTGAGCTCCCTACAATCCGGACACATGTGCCATGATCCATCCTTCTTGTGCACCAATACTACTGGAGCAGAGAAAGAACTTTGACTCGGTTGAATTATACCAGTCTCTAGCATTTTTGCAACCATAGTTCAATTTCACTCTTTTGGACATTGGGATATATGTACGGCCTGATGTCTGGAGGAACACTTCCTGGAATCAGATGAATAGCATGATCATGATCACACATAGGTGGGAGACCTATGGGAGTGTCAAATACCTTGGAAAGATTGTCGAGGACTTTTTGGAGATCTGGAGAAATAGATGATTCCGATGTGGAAACGTCTAGCGAACATAATTGTGCAATTACACCTCTTTGCTCCTTTTTTATAACCTTTGTCATACCATTAGAGATGATTATCTTTCTTGGTTTCCCTACAATACCCCTTAATTCAACTTTCTTTCCTTCCATAGAAAATTTGATGAAAAGTTCTTGAATATTAAAAGCTATTGTACCCAAGGATTGTAGCCATTGGACTCCTAGTACAACATCAGCACCTCCCATTAGAATGGAAAGCATTGGGCTAATCAATACATATTCTCCCATGGATAGCTTGATATTATGGCACTTTCCAGAGCAATTTATTGTTCCTCCATTTTCTATCATCACTTGACACTCTGGTGCTGGATATAGGAAGCGATTAAATTCTTTTGCTACCTTACAATGAATAAAATTATGGGTGCTTCCTGAATCAATCAACACTATTACCTTTATCTTCTTGATTTGTCCTTCTATCTTGATGGTTTGAGGAGTGGTAATTCCCGCCAATGCATTACAAGATATGGTCAGATTTATTTGTTCTTCATCTAGGCTTTGTTGCTGGAGTATATCCTCTTCTTTTGACCTTTCTTTCTCCTTTTCTTCTTTCTCTTCACAATCTATGTAGAATAATTTCTTCTTAGCACACTTATGACCTTTAGTGTATTTGATATCACAACTGTAAGAAAGCCCTTTTGCTCTTTTTTCTTCCAATTGTTGTGGTGTCAACCTTATAGGTTGTGGAATACTAGGGGCAACAACACTTCCGTCTTTATAGTTGTGAGTGGTATGCTTCTTGGTTGCCATAATTTTGCTTTCCATTTTTCTTGCTAACCTGAATGCCTTCTCTGATAAATCAGGTTCCCAAACGCGAACATTATGTTGGATATTATCCTTTAAAGACCCTATGAACACCTGAATCCTATGCTCCTCTGGAATATCTTTTACCCTTATGTTCAATTTTTGGAACTCCTCAATGTGCTCCATTATTGAACCCTTTTGTTTGATACTTATTAATTGGCTAAAAAAAGTGTTGCTTTTTGTATCCTCACAATGTGCTATCAATTCTTATGTAAAAATTGCCCAAGTGATAAATTGTTTACGAGAGCAAAGCCATTGATACCATACAAACTGATTTGGTTCCAAATATAAAGTTGCCATACGTACCTTTTGTGTGTTTTACACATTATTGAGATCAAAGAATTGCTCCATTTGTAATATCCATGTGGTGGGATCCTTGCCATCAAACTTCCTCGTATCAATTTTTGGAATATGGTGAGTCTTCAATCCAACATTAGAGTCTATGGAATCACGATTAACATTTCTTTTGTTATCATCATGAGTTTCCTTTAGTACCCTTTCACCATTAGTGACCATTTCTTGTAGCAACTTATTCATATTTATCTTCAATTCTTCCATCTTATCATCCATGCCATCAATTTTAGCGTCCATGCCATTCACCTTAGCTTCCATGCCATCCATCTTAGCTTCTATGCCTTTCATTAAACAATCCATCTTAGCTTCTACACCTTTCTTTAAACAATCCATATTAGCTTCTACACCTTTCTTTAAACCATCCATCTTAGCTTCTACATCTTTCCTTAAACCATCCATCTTAGATCCTGTTGCCTTTTGTGCAAGTGACACTTGTTGTACTTGTTCTTGTAATTTTGATATATAATATAGAATTTCTTTTTCTTCTTCGTGAGTCATGCTAGAGCTTTCAGGTTCCTTACTAGGTGTTTGAATTGTATTTCCTCGGGGCATCAGTTATCGATAATAATGCTCTACTAGCCCTTTGAATTCCTTCAAAATAAATTTTCAAACCACTCTTAAGCAAAAAATTTAAAAGAATCTACACACGTTTTTTTCACTTTGTAGGAGCTT
Organism: Pinus tabuliformis; assembly: GCA_031772625.1. Taxonomy (NCBI): domain Eukaryota; kingdom Viridiplantae; phylum Streptophyta; class Pinopsida; order Pinales; family Pinaceae; genus Pinus; species Pinus tabuliformis. Next base: position 959,325,659 of record CM062811.1, read on the forward strand.
GATATTTCCTCTGATGTATCTCTATATTTTCAGATCATCCAGCTCTAAAATTGCAACCTATGGTAACCCTCTATGTCCTCTTTCTAATGCCACCAGTCTGATCCAATTTGGATTCTCCAAGGAAGAGTTATGCGAAATCTCCCACAGTGACCTGATTATAGACTAGTTCAGTAGATCGAACTTGTACAACGTGCCACGAGTCACTGTTTTGTCCTTTGGCTCTAAAACATATATACAAGAAACTAAAATTTGTCCTCTTTCCGCACCTTCTTACAAAATTTCAATCCAATGCTCAGGGAAAAAGTTATGACGATTCTCCCCAGGTCACCTGTTTGGAATGTAATTCAGGAGTCTGAAAAAGACCAACCTCCTTAGATCATATCTCCACAAATATAGTGCAAAAAGCTCTAAAATTCGGACCTAAGATTCAGTGCGATGTCTTATCAAATGGGTTTTTTTTTTAACTTCTGAAACATCGCAAAAAAAAGTTACAGCAAAAGTTCCACGATTACCTGTTTGGAGCAGCGAAACCCTAGAATCCAAAGCTCTGATCCCAAATGTTATGAAACCAGCTCACAAAAAGATATAAAAGAGAGATCAACGCCTCAAAATTCAGCCTCTTCGAGGGGGAAACCTCCTTTACATTACATAAATGAGCAATTCTTGGATTATTCAAATGAAAAAACCTCCTTTCTATATATAGGAGTCTAAGGAGTCACAATATAACGTAGCCGACCTAACAATAATAATACAAAGCCACAAAAATAACAATAGAGGGATTCTATGGGGCACAGTAATAACAATGTGGGGGCAATAGGGGCACAACAATAATAATAAGGGGTATAACTACAATAGTAATGGGGTAATCACTAGTATTATAGGGAGCCAACACACACAATGTTTATCTATACAAATATTTTTTGTTGTAAAATGCATCATGGAAGTGATGGTCATGGTTGAAGGCTTGTATTTTATCTAGTCCATGGTTTTCTAACTCCCAGTTGTACAACAAGTGATAAAGTTGTGATAGATTAATTTACCTTTTGTATAAGCATCATTAAATGAAATTATGCTCTGGAAGCACAAGGGAAGTATTATTCAGTACTATGGCAGTTTCCACGGTCTTGAGGAAATAGTTCTAGAATTTTGTAATAAATTGAATATAATGAAATCCATTGAAGTGAATTTCTTTCTAGCAATCTTTTATATTTCCAAACTTTTGATGTTCAGCTCCACTCCATTTTGGTGTCTTCCTTCTTATGTCAGTAAAGCAGATCCATTGCAATCACTGTACTTATCATTCAAATCGTAATCCCTTTAAATTATTAATTAACCAATTTAAGCTAAGAAGGAAGATCCTTGCAAGTTTCAACTCTATTCCATCTATGTTCTTCGAACATGCCAATAAAAACACTAGTTCATTCTTTGAAATCTACTCCCCTCACCATATTTCTATTGTTAATCAAATGGCTCTGTGGTGCATATAGTAATGACAATATTCCTATACCCACCTACCCCTAATAGTTGAAATGGCTTAGCCATTTTCTAGGAACTACAAAATCCCATGTTACATTACGCTTTATAAATGTTCCAAGAATTTGTGTCCTTGCTCATTTACCTTAACATAATTTAGAAAATTTGACAGCATTTAAAAATATCGATGCGGTTCATTTATTTGAAACAGAGTTTTAGGTTCTAGAATTCCACAAAAGGTATATTTAATGAGATTTTTTCATCATTTTTTTTATATTATGGAGAACCCAAAAATGTGACATTTATGTTGGATTCATTTTGAATCCAAATGAATCCATATTCCTTAGAATAATGAGTCCCAGGGAAATCATAGACATCTATGCATTGTCATGAATTTGACATGGCTTAGGCCTAGAAATGGCATTGGATCTAACAGAATTTATAAACTTTTCCATGCCCATAGTGCACAAAATACAAGTATAATCCCCAAATATATGGATCCTATGATTTAGATTCAGTGTAATACAAAAAGAAATTGATGGAGAAAATTATAATGGTATTTAATTATTCATGTCCATTTTCAAGGCTCAAAACTAAAACTACATGCTTGGAATATCCATGAAATAAGTTTGATTATTGGTAGATAAGACAATAATTAAGTAGAGGAATAATGGTGGCTTAAAGACCCTATTGTTGACATTAAAGCAATTGTATTTTAATATGACATCACGCTAGACCATAAACTAAATAGTGCCTTACAGAAGATTAAAGACAGCCAAAAATGTAAGTGTTATAGGTAAGTAAGACCTTATGTTTAAGACTTAATGATCACTGTGTGATCTAAATATTTCAAACAAAGATTTGGTCAACAAACAAGCTTGTATCATGGTAGCTCTAAAACCTCAACAACAATCATTGCCCCTACTTTTTCTATGCAAGACTCTTGTTGTCAGAATTCCTACAATTATGGTTACAATGTTTGTTACACTAAAACCTCAACAACAATCATTGCCCCTACTTTTTTCTATGCAAGACTCTTGGTGTCAGAATTCCTACAATTATGCCAAGCATCTTAGAAATCAGTTTAGTAATCCACAACTTGTGCCCACTATGCCAGCTCACAACCAAGAGGGATCACATAGAAGACACATTAACGATGAAAGTGGGCTTGGATGTCAATACAACATAACTACACTGGGGGCTTGAAACAATGTAAACAAGCCAGCATTATGTCACATTGAGAAGTAAGAGATCTCCAAAGTCTAAGAAAATAAATAGATACAATGTTGAGTTGGTTCAATGAATTCACTTCTAGTGTTATATTCTTAATAAAGGACTCTGATCCAAATGCAACTGTCCATAGGTCAAACAAGATGAGAAAATGATGGAATTCATCCTCGTTCATTGAATGTGTAAACACGCTAGCATTATGGAACATTGAGTAACAAGATATCTCCAAAGTAAAAAGAATAAATAGATACAATATTGAGTTGATTCAGTGAATTCACTTCTATTGTTACATTCTTAATAAAGTACTTTGATCCAAATGCAATGGTCTGTTGTGGGGAAAAATGCCTATTTAGGACGATCCTATCCACCTAAGGTGTGATAGCGCCTTAGCAACAAACGAATGCAGCTATCATGATTTCTTCCTTTATGAAGTATGAAAGAGAGGAGATCGGCAGACTTACCGTTATCTTCCGGTTGTCCCTCGAACTAGATCCTCTTCCCTTTGCGTGTCCACAGCTACTTGCCTCCTCGCTTGATCAAGAGAACAACTACTTGAATCCCACGAGATCACAAGAGAACAACTACCTGTGAAAAGAGCAACAAGAGAAGAACACAATACAAAGGCAAATATACATATTCATAAATGATTCAGGATTAGAAGTAAATCAAATATACTAATGCAATTACATAAAATACACTAGCATATAGGAAAGAATCAAGATAGCTTGATTGAAGGTAACAGGGTTCAGGAAGAGATACAACCCATAGGGCTCCAACCCAGCATCTCCTTCCCAGCAAAATAGACTTCCTTCTTCAGCTCCTTTCAAAGCATAACACACCCAATGTTTCTAGCCACAAACCAACAGCAATTCTTTGCAAATACTAAATTCCAACCTCCCTAGACCTCATGAGAGAGATCTATATATAGGAGTTTTGGAGAAAGGATGAGTCAGCTTGAGGCTGGCATGAAGCTGACTAGTGTCCTCTCCCACTTCAGTTCTTGAGTCCACTTGGAGGTTCTTGCTTCCACTTGGAGATTTGGAACCTCTTACTCATCACCAGTCGAATTCCCTGATCCAAGTGTCATTTTGGAAGCTTCCTGGGCATTGACACCTTGAGGAATGACTGTGCCACATGTCCAAACTCGCCCAGTGCAGGTAGCCTTCTTTGCAGTTGACATTCAATGCAGGTAGACAGTGGAGCAGTTGACATTCAGCGCAGATGCTCAGTGGAGCAGTTGACATGATCCAGAATTGCCTTGTTTTGAGTGTTTTCAGGTGGAGAACTTTTGTGAATTGCTGTGGTTACCTGGCCTTGTTCCTCTAGGGGTAGGAACAACATGTTTAGGGACTTTGGATCCCTTGATTATTGACATTTCATGCTCAGTGATGCAAGGCACAAAAATGTCTATAACAGTTGCCCCCTAAAGTACGAGGCCGTTTATCGGGTGAAATGCTTTATCGAGGAGGGTCCGAAGTTCATCCATCTGCTGGGAGGAGACCTGTAATAAAATACAATACAATACATTATGATTCATACTGCTTTCATGATCTAGCTGAGGCAGGCATTCCCATGCTCAGCTTTATAAATTCATTTTTGTACATAGAACAGACGATCGTCTGATGGTAGACTGATAAGTTTGGTGAAAATTATCATCCTTTGAGTAGGATGATCATCTGCTGCAATGATGTACATGTCAAATGTCTTTATATTTTCTGAATATATATCGCAGCCCGGATGGATGAAACTAGATCCGGGGTCTTCAAACTCGTTCGATCTTCACTCTAAGTACAAGTCGATCCATGTGAGAATTGCGCTGAAGTCGAACATGGAAAGACATTGCTTGATTACCGGTCAATGATGTAAACCGTTAACAAGCGCGAGAGGAATCACCGATAATGATAATGACCCTCAAGGTACTACAGTACAATTCACGTGGTGTGAATAAAGGACTTGACGTCGAACACCACGCAAAATCTTCTGGTCGAAGGTCATTGATGTATACCTGTCGCCGGAAGTGAGAAACTTGCCATTGAGGCATGCAAGCTTCAAAGTACTAAAGGGGTTGTTCCTAGATCAACTCCTTGGATAATGAGCTGATGTCGACAAGGAGCGATCCGTCAAAGGAGGGCCTTAATGAATCCCACATCAGTGACACGGAACGGAGCTAATGATTTTAATGGAGGTGAAAACAGTCTGTGACATATGATTCAGGGTGGCGGTCATGAATGGATGAAGGATAATGTATGGCAGTGGATGGGACCCGGTTGACTCTTTCTGAACGACTTCTCTTGAACATATGGCGACACTGATGTGATGGATTGGTAGCATTACCCCAAATATGGATGGTGTGGCAAGACCATGGTGATGCGACCGGTGAATGAAACAACCCAACCCGAATGTGATACGGAGGAAAAGTGTCATGTTCAAGAGCGACCTGCTACCATCAAAGTTTTCTTGATCTTTCCCAATTTTTCCCCAGTCATTGCTGACCAGTACCTCTTTATTTTTGTCAAGCTTGAGGAGGATAACATATGCTTGTTCTATAACCTGCCCTTCGGGCAAGCCCATCGCTATGTTTTAACGAGCCTAGCGATAGGGAAACTCGTTCTCATCTAAAGACAAGTTTGTCGCTATTTAATAATTCTAACGAGTCTAACGACAAGGATAACTCGGTCCTTTTCATTTTTAGAGAGTCTGAAAAGGTACATAAAGTTAACTCCAAAATTCCTTTTTCGTCATCTAATCCCTTAAGTCCGAAAAAGTATAAAACAATACAAAAGGGATGAGTTTTCGATATCTTTAACGAGCCGAATAAAACAAGCGCTCAACCTTTTTGTGCAATAATCTCTCAGGTCCAAAAAGATTAAAATCTAGAGGAGGGATAGCTCTTCTGGTCCTTTAACGAGCTAGAAGGCCAAAACTCGGCAATCTTTTCATATTTTACGAGTCAGATGAAAAGAGCTTAAAGAAGACTCGTCTTTTGAGGAATGAGTGATAAACAGGGATAGCAACTGATTCCAGGTACAGGTTGGAATTTTCCAATCACGGCAGTCTCACAAGGATGGCTAGGTGAAATCACTCTTCGTAGCTGTTCCTCAAAATGGGTAAACAATCATATGGAGGTGAACGATAGGCCAAATGAAAGTGGAGGTGACGGCGCACAAAACACGACCAAGGCTTTTATGGTTGATCAAGTTACATACTCGATGGTTATTTACCGGGATGGGTTCATTTTTTAACGACCTTGAATGCGCCAAAACACTGCTCAATCTTATGTTTATTTTTTAACGAGCATGAACTATGTGCTAAAACTGCTCGGATCTTGCTTTTCTATTTTTTTTTAACGAGCATAAATTCCGCGGTAAAACTGCTCGATCTTGCGTTTATTTTTTAACGAGCATGAACTTTATGCTAAAACTGCTCGATTACCTAGTCATAAGATAAGAGTGTCTCATGAAAGATTCCATTTTTTATAGAGCTTGCGCCTTACCAAATCTATGCTCCCTCTCATCCTTTCTTTATGCAAGTTCGGAAATGGCTAACCTAAAAAACAGATAAATAACCGCTCTTTCCTTGCACTCCAAAAGGTTTGCATGCCCCCAGGTATAAAACAGAGTTTCAAGGTTACCTCTCAATTTGCAGATAAAACATCCGTTTTACCGGGAGAGGCCTACCTCTTTCAGGCTACCCAAAGATTGTTCTGTTATTCTTTCAACAAAACACTTCTTCGGCGATGTCTACCGAAATAGACAGAGGTGAGTGAAAAGCAGATTATTCCACTCACATAACTTTGACAAAAGAATCCTATTCTAGAACAACCCCTCTTCCAACCACAGACGGGGTACGGACTAGTCATATTCTCCCGCGGAAACCTACCCTATACCCAAAGTTTCCCTGCCGAAGCAGGCTAGGATGCATGCCCCCTGGGTTCCAGTCATATCCTCCCGGATTACTCGCGCTCATCAGGAGGATGGACCGTGGGTTGAGACACTTCTTGCATGAATAGACCATTTATGGATGGCACATGACTATTTGCGATGTGTGATCCGGGAAACGAAAGTTGGTCCACGAGCTTGACCATTCTTCCTTCATGCAGAAAACACATTACTCTAAAGAGTGAGGAGACTACAGCTCCCATGCAATATATATAGTCTCGTCCAAGGAGTAGGTTATAATCCAAGGGTCCTTGGACGACCATCACGTTCATTTGAACGGTCTTCCCTTTCAATGTTATAGGCACATTGGGGAGGATCCCTAAAGGTCGACTGGTTCCTTTATCAAAACCTGATAGATTTCTCATCTCAGGTAAGAGTGCTGGAGAACCAAGCGCTCTCCAAGCAATAGAGGAAAGGATACTCACAGATGCCCCCTCGTCAATGATAGTGCCAGCCATTACCATTCTGTATATTTGACAAATAATTCTGAATGGCACACTGGCTGGCAACCGGGGTCTGCCTAGTTGGTTCCAATCAAAGGACACAACCAGGTTGCTTGGTGGTGGGACCGAATATATGGCCGGATAGCGCTCTGATGAACTTCCTTCCTGCGACAAAGGAATGGTGGCATTGCCCCCTTGATCATCAGATTCAGTGCTGATGAAGAGAACTTGGACGGTGTCGTCTGCATTCTCCTCTGTGATGGTGTCATTCGAAGATGGAGCTTCTGAAGGAAAAACCGGGTCAACTGCCGTATCAGCCTTTTGACTTTCGTCAGGCATGGATCCAGACGGTTCTTCTTCAATGACAGGTGCTTCGGCTGACCATCTAAGTGGCTCAGCCGGATTCTCAACTAGTGAGGGCCTTGGCAGGAGTTTTTGATATCCAGGAGGAAGATTCGCTCGCAAAATCGGGCGATCTTCCAGAAATCTTTTTGCCTCGTCTAAGAAGGGACAACGATGGATGGCGTGATCGCCTTCACACAGTCTACAGGGAAATTTAACTTTCCCATTCTGTCCTGGAGCTTCACTCCCACTAGTTGACGGTGAGCAGTCGACATGGCTATCAGAGGTCGATGCTCCCGAATTGTGCAGACGGGGGGACCAGTCTCTTAGTATCCGTGGGATACAGGGACAATCTCTATGGAAGTGGTCTCCACTGCATATGATGCATGGCGATTTAGGCCTTACAAGTGCGGTGTGTGGATTTTTGTTAGATGACATTTGCTTGCCCCCAGTCGCCTTAGGCTCCTTCTTCTTCTTTTCTTTCTTCTTCTTCTCCTTCTTCTCCTTAGGAACCCGATTTTTTGATCGACCAGTTCCATCAAGTGAAGAGGAAGGAGGGGAGGAAGATGAAGTGGAAGGCTGGGAGGCAACTCTTGTTTGATCTAACTGTTGACTCGATTGTTCAGGAGTGGTGGTATTCTGAACGACATTGGTCGAAAAGAGCCAAACTGGTAGGCCAATTGTCAGTCCTGGAAGCGACAATGTGGCCAAGTGCGGCGCACCAACATCTCCCCAAGAGGAGAAGGGACTAGGATTTCCACCCAAGGGAACTCCTTGGTTGGTGCGCTCCATCTTTTCGACCTAAATACCAACACAGGATTAAAGGGTGATTGTTCCGTTTAAAATAAATTGTTAACGACGCTTTTAGACACAACTTGATTTTTCAGTTTTAAAGAGTCAAGAAAAAGCTAAAGATGACTCTAGTCTCCTTCGATGTTTTAACGAGCCCGAAGTGACAAATGCTCGGATGGACTTTTTCTGTTATAGTGTCTGAAAAAGGCCAAAAGGAACTGCTCTGGAGATCTAGGCAGAGGGTGTGCCAAACCTTTCGCAAAACCACAAAATACGTTTTACGGTACGGGTGGTCGATCTTCGTGAATGCTGTGTTCATTGCATTGCGATCAGTAGGGCGGCCGACACGGCTTCCTAGGGATAAAAGATATATGCCTATAGGGGTCTCCCAATATATACGCGATGGTACGTGGGAGCACAAGTCCGTATTAGTGCAATCGTCCCTCAGGAGGAATCACCCACCTTCTTAGAGATCGACAGTCACTACGTTTAACGACGCCGGAACACGTCTCTACCTAGACCTCTACGATGAGCGTTATGTTGCAAAGCGTTGTTAGGTTCATTCAATATATTTTAAGTTGATCTTTTTAAAGTTTTCCTTTCAAGGTTCACCACGAGATGTATGATACAAATTCCTAAATGCAGTCTAAGATGATAAGCAAGCTTTTCAATCTTTCAACTTTGAAAATCCTAGCTACTAAGGGAAAAGAAAGCGACTATCTTTTCTCAAAGAGCAATCAGCACACTCTAATGCACTTTCCCTAAATCCAACATGCAAAATTATCAAATGCAAAATGCACAATGCAGGTGTTTGTTTTCACTTTCTTAGTATAAATGCCTACAAAGAAAGCTTTTTGCACAAATTTGAATTCTCTTTTACAATGATCAAAATAAACAAGTTCTTTTTCTTCGAAATCAACAAGGGTAGAAGAGATTACAATCACTTTGCGATTTTTTAAATAAAGACTCGTTTTGATACTTTGAAAAGAACAAATTCAAACCAATAAGCAAAAGTAAAACACTATAATCAATTTGAACAAACAGCCAAAGAACTCTCTTCTAAGTTCACTCTCAATCAGATCTGAATCAAAGGCTACAGAAAGACTACTTTACTCTTGCAAAGGAAGACTGTGAATGACGCCACAAACACATGAAAACATTCACAATCTTTTTTTACAAAAATTGAGGCGGAATTCAGGCAAAGAAAAGGGTTATCAGACCAGCACCTATACTTGGTTAAAGGCTGCAAAAACAGAGATCAAAACAGGGCAAAAAAGGACAAAGAACCCCAGCTGAACAAGGCCACATTGGTTCAGCGCATGTAGAACACTGTCAGTTTGAAATTCAGCGCAGGTAGCCCCTTTGGGACCTGCGTTGAAATGCAGACTGCCTTCATAGTGCCTGCAATGAAGAGAGAAACTCTCGTTTCTCTTGGTTTCTGGGTCACAAAATGCTCAAAAATCGACTGTTTCAGGCCAAATAAAAAACACAAGCAAGGTATAAATAGAGGGATGCTTTGATAGGGTACTAAAGACTATCACAAGGATCAATCAAATCATTTGTGGATCTAGTTCAAATCATAGACAAGTCCAACACACTGGATCAAAGCAGCAACTTTTACTTTGCATCCGGGAAGGATGCAGTTCAAGAGTTGCTGTCAAGTCTATGAAGTAAACAAATGACGGAAACACAAATGAAATGAGTAAACAATTTCTTCCCCAGTGGAGCCGCCAATTTTTTGTGGGGAAAAATGCCTATTTAGGACGATCCTATCCACCTAAGGTGTGATAGCGCCTTAGCAACAAACGAATGCAGCTATCATGATTTCTTCCTTTATGAAATATGAAAGAGAGGAGATCGGCAGACTTACCGTTATCTTCTAGTTGTCCCTCGAACTAGATCCTCTTCCCTTTGCGTGTCCACAGCTACTTGCCTCCTCGCTTGATCAAGAGAACAACTACTTGAATCCCACGAGATCACAAGAGAATAGCTACCTGTGACAAGAGCAACAAGAGAAGAACACAATACAAAGGAAAATATACATATTCATAAATGATTCAGGATTAGAAGTAAATCAAATATACTAATGCAATTACACAAAATACACCAGCATATAGGAAAGAATCAAGATAGCTTTATTGAAAGTAACAGGGTTCAGGAAGAGATACAACCCATAGGGCTCCAACCCAGCATCCCCTTCCCAGTAGAATAGACTTCCTTCTTCAGCTCCTTTCAAAGCATAACACACCCAATGTTTCTAGCCACAAACCAACAGCAATTCTTTGCAAATACTAAATTCCAACCTCCCTAGACCTCATGAGAGAGATCTATATATAGGAGTTTTGGAGAAAGGATGAGTCAGCTTGAGGCTGGCATGAAGCTGACTAGTGTCCTCTCCCACTTCAGTTCTTGAGTCCACTTGGAGGTTCTTGCTTCCACTTGGAGATTTGGAACCTCTTACTCATCACCAGTCGAATTCCCTGATCCAAGTGTCATTTTGGAAGCTTCCTGGGCATTGACACCTTGAGGAATGACTGTGCCACATGTCCAAACTCGCCCAGCGTAGGTAGCCTTCTTTGTAGTTGACATTCAACGCAGGTAGACAGTGGATTAGTTGACATTCAGCGCAAATGCTCAGTGGAGCAGTTGACATGATCCAGAATTGCCTTGTTTTGAGTGTTTTCAGGTGGAGAACTTTTGTGAATTGCTGTGGTTACTTGGCCTTGTTCCTCTAGGGGTAGGAACAACATGTTTAGGGACTTTGGATCCCTTGATTATTGACATTTCATGCTCAGTGATGCAAGGCACAAAAATGTCTATAACATGGTCCATAAGTCAAACAAGATGGGTAAATGATGGAATTCATCCTCATTCATGCTCAAGGCTTACAACAGGAAATTGTGGATTCAGAACTTATCTCTTATGGCTAACATTTTTCTTCAAATTTCATGGTTCTGTCAATTTGAACTCCAAAGATCAAATCTATTGCACTGTGACATTGATCAATCTATGGCTTACCTTGAGTCTCAACACCTGTTGTGCCCTCCTCATCCTACACTAACTTGCCCATCAGTTGGAAATTTTTACTCATTGTTACAAGGGGCCTTGAATAGTTTCTTAATGGCCATAGAACTTTGCTTAAGGAAGAAAGTCAAAGCTCTTATTTTAAAGTCAATTTGCATGGTATAACTTGCTAATGATTTATCCTATTTGGTAGAAAACAATGATATTATTGTAATTATTGAATTTTATGATATTGATAAAAGCTTATATCTAAACTTCTTTTTTGTTTTGTATATTGACCTTCAAATTTATATCTTGGTCTGTGATTCTAAAATTTTACAAGAGCATGATAGTCTTTACTAGTTAGTTGTTAAATTGCATGTTGTTTGTTTCTTTCCACATAAAAGCTTCAAAGGAATATCATTATTACAAAAATTTAGAACAAATGTTGTTCTTCCTCCTTTTGGTGATGAAGCATGGAAGTTGTTCCTCGGCCTCAGAATTATTCATAGAAAAATATTTCTATATCATAGGGTTTCTTTCAACACTATGATATGCAAGTCACTCGAACAAAATTTAAGGTTTATTTTTCACCCATTCTTACGCAAATTTGGTAAGCTTGGAGATGTCACCTTGTATTTTACTTAAGGCCCTAAAATATAGAAGGGATTATGATTTTCCAGGTCAAAGTATTTGGCCTTGGAAGGCTTAGAACACTCCCCTCTCTCATTTAGAGAGACTCTTATGTAAGTAACTGGAAAATAAGAGCTTCTTTGTTTGGTGTGACCTTCATGATCAGTCCATAAGAGCTTGAAAGTCTTAGTCCTTGCTTTCTCAAGAAAATGACATGTTCAAATAGAACTATGTTGCAATTCAAGAATTACAAAGCATTATCCCTACAAAAGATACATGCAAGATGAATAATAATAATCCTATTACATTCTCGAGGAATTGGGTTTGGTGCCCTAATAAGCCGATCTGGATTTACAAGATATGCCAACTATATTAGATTCTTCATGTGAAACATCCATTGAAGGAGATTATCAACAGAAAAAGTGTAGAAGATGAAGAAAGGAGATGGGTTTTTCATTTAAAAATAGTGTGGCAATCTAGGCTCTTGTCTTGGTTGGTGGTCTATCAAGGTTTACATTTGAAGGCTAAGCTCATTAAGTCTAGCTTCACAGATGCATATTGTCCACAATGTGGCATCACTAAAATGGCTCAGCATATTTGTTGACAATGCAAATGTGATAAAGATTGCCAATATTTGATTTGGACCTCTTGAAATCAAATCCTCTGCACTTGTTTCCTGTGGAAGAATGCCCTGCTAAAGAATTTTGATGCAGTTGTTCCACATTTCTCACGACGAGCTTGGCATTGCATTAGAATAGGTTGTTTATACTTTATTAGGAGATTGAGATGCAGAAGTTTTCAGTAGTTCACGATGTTCTTTAGAATCTTTTGATGCAATGTTGTATGTTGATCTTAAAACTTTGAGTACCAAATGTGAGAAGATTATACAGAGAAGGCATTAATGATGGCAATCTCAACAAACTATTTACAATTTTGTCACTTCCACTGCAACATAATGATAGCAAAACAAAAATAAATTATCCTTGCATTTAGATGAAGATGAACCCAATCTTAAATGGTTGACTATTGGAGGGATTCTAGAGGTTTCGCTAATTGCAAGTAATCCTCTTAGCTTTCTTACAAGAACAACCAGAACACCAACTTCATATTTTCTAGTTTTTAGCTAAGAATCCCTTTGTAGAGGAAAAACTAGTGCAAGATTTGGAGGAAGTGGAGTGGTCACATGGGAGATTTAGCATAGTAGACCATCATGATGGACGTGATTTCTTGGAGGAATATTGACAATTCCTTACTTATGACACATTGAGCATGAGTAAGATTCGTTTTGATTTAAAAATACTAGGTCCTTACTATCATGATAAATCCACAAGCACAAGATCTGAAATACAGAGAATTCAAGCCAAAATAGAGTTGTGATCTGGGAAAACTATTGGGATGAAATCCAAGGTGGAGACGAGAAGAGTGACTAGGTTATTGAGAAATAATAGTGTTATTAAGAATAAATTCGTTATAAACATAGTAAAGAAACCTTTCATCACTGATCAACAACCAACGAACAAAGCACATAACATATCAATATCTCTCCAGAATCAAAGATCTAAGAAGGTGTTTGGAAGGATCAGACAACACCATAATTTCTTAATGATAATTACAAAACCATGAACCAATTACTTTTCTCAAAATACATTTGTCCATAAATTTGTCTCCCATACAAAAAACTGTAATCATTGCATGTTTGGGAAAAATGAAACATTAATAGGTTCTTCTTTAGTGAAAGAACCATGCTATGATAGACCCCAGAAAAATGATAACAACAACCCATTCGCACAATGGGGATCTATATTGATGGTGATCAATGATTTATGTTGCAGTGGATGGTGATCCTATGTCTGGACATTATATCAGTGGACATCTTTTTCGATATCTGCAGAGCGATTGATGGTAAAATGTTGAAATTGACAACTCCAATTTATCGCTTCCTTATGAAGAGGTTTTAAATTTTCCTTCCGAACCCGATAGATGCCTTTCAACTGATTACATATCAATTTCAAGTTGGTGAAGACTTCAACATCATTGACATCATGTTGTTTTCCCTCTTTTAACCCTTCAACAACGGCAATGTAATATGCCTCATTGTTTGTCGTCATTCCAGGCACTTATCTCTTTCCATGAAATAAATGATTTGTTGCCATATTGTAAAGGACGAATTTAATAACTGCTCGACCTAGATTTGGAAAACAGGACACTTCAATGCATAAACACCACTTTTGCACCACTTTTTACACTTCAAAAACCTGAAAAATAAGATAACAATAAATTCATGTTAAACAAGTAGACAATTATCTGTTTCCTAATACTCAACACGTTTTTCAATCATATATAATTCAAAAACGTACATAGTTTGTGTTCATTTACATTGCAACACTTTCAATATTGGCAACTATTATGCAAAAAACACATCTAACGATCACCACTTTTTTGGAATTTCTTGCAACAAATAGTTGGATATTTTTGTGAATTTTTTTTTTATATATTTATTGATAACATGTCCTTGTATATCTACTTTTGTCAAGCTTATAAAAAATCTGCATTACTAATCTCCCTTTTCAATTATCTTATATTGTTGCCCTCTTTAGCCTATAATATAATATTAAGTTTCTTTTAGTCCAATAGAATCTACTTTTCTTAATTGACCTCTAGGGTATGTGCAAAGTTGTTTTAATGCTAATTTGAAACTCTTGAATGAAATAGAAAATATTATGTCATCTCTGGGCATAAATTCAGAACATTCATCTTTATTTATACTTTAGCATTCCAATGCTAGTAAATATTATGTATTTTGTTCATAAAAATAATTTTTTATATAGATGAAATGCTCATAATAGGACCCAAATACATCTATGAGTTTTAAAATAAATGATACCAAATTAGGCTTCTCTAGTTTTTGAATGCCATATGCAAACTCTAAAATATTTATCCTTACTGACTGTCCATACACCAAAAACTGCATAACCCTAGACTAACAAAGCATTGTCTAAGTAAAGCATGGTTCATGGATATGTGATGGAAATCACGCAATTCCTCTACCTTGTCAGACTACTCCATTCAAATATATACTCTCTGCATTTATATTCATAGTTTGTATGATGTATATAGCTTACACAGCTCTTCAATCATTTTCATGTTAGGTGTGATAGTTGTCAAAAGTGAGACAAAGAGGGCCACGGATAGGGGCAACTGTAAAAAAAGTAATGGGTGATATTAATGGCAATAATTATTATTGGGCCCATTCAATAACAGATAATCTGTAGTTTCAACTACAAGCTCTTTCAAGTAGAAGAAGCTCATTCAGGTGAACAAATTAAGAGACTTTGAATGTATAATCAACATCATGGATTTCAGTTCTTTGTTGACATCTTTGGGCACTTCATTTCTCATCTTCTTGGTGCTGGTTTTGGTGTTCTCATGGCTGGTCTGGATGCAACTGTATATATCACATTCATCACTACTAGTACATAAATCTTAAATATAGTCTCCATTAGATTAGAAAATCATCCTTGAATTCCCCTTTTAATTTCTTAAGGTTCTCCTAATAGTTTCTAAGAATTATTATCCTTAAATTCTTTTAGAACTGTAATTAAATTTGTGTTATAGACTTGTGTGTTTCTGTATATAGCTAGTGAGTAGTAGAAGGTTTAAAGGGGACTGCAGTAACCATGGTAACTATTAGAGAAGTTAATGCAGAGTTTAGACTTATGGGGACTGAGGTTTTTGTTGTGGGATTGTTCCAAAACAACTCTGATGATATTGGTATTATTTGCTGGAGTTTGCTTGCCTGTTCTTCTTCCTCTGAGTGTAATCGATAACAATTATAAACTATCATTGGAGACGGAAAAGAACAAAAATGCTGCAGGTTATGATGAATTTGACAAGCTTGCCATGGGAAATGTTCAGGTGCCAGACAGTCCCTTTCCTTTTGATGTTGTTTTCACTTTCAATTTTGTAATCGAATTACTAAGTCCTAGCTGAAAATTTGTGTCCTATAGACAAAGAGCAACTGATTATGGGGGTATCTCATTGCAAGGTACTGGGCTGTTGAAATGGTACTTTCAACTACAAAACCGCCAGTTTTATGTACAGGCCTGCAGCATGGAGCTATCTTTTGCGTGATGTGAAGTTGAATCTTGATTGATAACCAAGTTTATCAGTGAGGCAATAAATGAAATTTACTGTGGTTGGTAAATGTAGGTAAAGTTTTTAATTTGTTTTCTGTTTGTTGTTTTTGTTGACTATGTAATGTAATATGCAGCACACAGTAGTTTGTATGCAAGAATTTTTTTTTACACACAGCAGTGTAAATTTTTCATGCTGAAAAACAAAGATGCTGAAAAATAGAGAAGCAGAAATAGAGTGTTGTTGTAATAGACAGCAGTGTTGATTTTCAGCAGAAGTTTTTTTTGTAATGCACAGCAGTGCAGAGACAGCGTGTTATTTTTTTTGAGAAACAGAGTATTTTGTAATACACAACAGTGTTAATTTTCAGCATAGACAGAGTGAAATCTTTGGAACAGCATCTGAAGCGTTCCTACTGTAATCCCTCCGTGAGAGGAATAATTTTGTAACAACAGTCTTGTTAATTAATACAAGTTTTTTTTGTGTGCTTTTGAAACACCGTATTCAGAAAATAGTTTCTCGACGTCGAAACAGAGTGTTGCTAAAACTCCAGTTTCAGCGTTGCTGGAACTTAGATGATGAAACTCTGTTGCTGAAACACTGCATTTAGCAAACGATTTTTTTAATTTCCTGTGTTAGAAACATAGCATTATTCTCTGTCTGTTTGTTTTGGACTTATCAAAAATTCCCAACACGGTATCAGAGCTTGTCCAGGCTCTTTGAAGGTGTCAAAGAAGCTAAAGGAAGGATTTCTTGTTGCAGCAGCTTCTCCAGTAGAGTGAAGACTCATTCAAGAAAGAATCCAAGGTATTTCTCAAGTTATTTTTGTGTTACTGTAGAAGAAAGTCAATTATTTTAATACACAGTCAAGTATTTGAAGCATAGTTAAGAAGTGCAAGAATGGTTGGAGCGAGCACTAGCATGGGTATCTTTAATACTCAGCTCCCACAATTTAATGGGAAAAAATATGACTATTGGGTAATAACTATGAGAGCTTTGCTTGCTTCTCAAGACTTATGGGAATTTGTTAAAGATGGTTTTGAAGAACCAGCAGATGAAAATGAGTTTAATAGGTTAACTCAGGCAGAGAAAGATCTGTTGAAGAGATATAAGAAGAAGGATTCCAAAGCCATCTACTTCTTGTATCAATCAGTGCATGAGGGTGTGTTTCCATGGATAGCAGCATCCAAGACATCCAAAGAAGCATGGAAAACTCTTAAGATAGCCTATCAAGGCATAGAGAAAGTGAAGACAGCAAAACTACAGTTGCTGAGGAGAGATTTTGAGAATCTTTGCATGAAGGAGTCAGATAATATTGACTCATTCTTCACACATGTGATTGGTCTGGTCACACAGATAAGGTCTCTTGGAGAGATTCTTGAAGAAAGGAGGATTGTCGAAAAACTATTGAGGATCCTACCCTTAAAGTTCGATGTGATTGTCACCACCATAGAAGAGACAAACGATCTCACAAACTTTTTAGTTGATGAACTACATGCATCATTGATAACACATGAGCATAGATTGAGTAGGAATGAAAACTCATCTCTAGAACATGTCTTTAAGACCCAGATGTTCTTTGGAAGAGGAAGAGGTCAAGGCAGAGGAAACAAGAGAGGAAGAGGCAGAAGCCAAAACAGAGGTGGAAGAAATAGTCCAACACATGCTCAAGGAAGAGGCAACAAATGAAGGTATGAATTCTTTGTTTGCTTTATATTGTCATGTTGATGACCCTCTTCATTTTGAAGAAGAAATTAAAGATAGGAAACGTATAGAAGCTATGGATGAGGAGATCAATACCATAGAAAGAAACAAGACATGGGATTTAGTTGAACTACCAAAAGGAAAGGCAGTCATTGGAGTTAAATGGGTCTACAAGACCAAGGGTAATGCTGAAGGCAAAATAGAAAGACACAAGGCAAGGCTGGTTGTCAAAGGATATAAGCAGCAGTATGAGAGAGACTATGAGGAAACTTTTGCACCGGTTGCTAGAATGGAAACTGTGAGAGTAGTGTTGTCCATAGCAGCACAAAACAAGTGGAAAGTTTACCAAATGGACGTGAAGTCAGAATTCCTAAATGGAGTGTTAATGGAAGAGGTTTACATTGAACAGCCTCTAGGCTATGAAAAGAAAGGCCAAGAGCACAAAGTATGTAGATTGAAGAAAGCTCTTTATGGGCTGAAGCAAGCACCAAGAGCATGGTACAGTAGGATAGATTCCTATCTACTAGAAAATGGATTTGAAAAGTGTGAAGGAGAACCCACCCTCTACATCAAAGAAAAGGATGGTAAAATACTAATTGTTGTGTTAAATGTTAATGATGTTATCTTCACAGGTAATGATGATTACCTTATTGAAAATATGAAAACAGTCATGAAAGAAGAATTTGAAATGACCGACATGGGTTTGTTGAGATACTTCTTAGGAATAGAAGTAGAACAAAATGGGAAATGAGATTTTGATTTCATAAGCAAAATATGTTAATGAAGTGTTGGAAAGATTTAACATGGAGGAGAGCAAAGCAGCAATCACTCCCACAGTGATGGGATTAAAACTCAGCAAAGAGGACAACAAAAAGGATTTTGATCCTAGTTTGTACAAGAGCATAGTTGGTAGCCTCATGTATTTGACTGCAACTAGGCTGGACATAATGTGTGATGTTAATTTAATTTCCAAATTCATGGAGAGGCCAAAAGAAGCACATTGGCAGGTAGCAAAAAGGATTCTGAGGTATGTTAAAGGTACTAAAAGGTTTGGCAGTTTATATACTACTTCAGAATGTTCAGATTTAATTGGATACACTGATAGTGATTGGGCTGGAAGTGTAGATGATCGGAAAAGCACATCCGGTTATGTTTTTCACATGGGTTCAGCAGCCATTTCATGGGCTTCTAAAAAACAGCCTATTGTAGCGTTGTCTACAGTAGAGGCAGAATATGTGGAAGCTACAACAACAGTATGTCAAGCAGTTTGGATGAGAAGGATGTTAAGGAGTTTATACCAACAGCAAAGAAAAGGAACAGTGATTTTTTGTGACAATAGCTCAGTTATTGCATTATCCAAGAATTTTGTGTTTCATAAGAGAACGAAACACATTGACATAAAGTTTCATTATATCAGGGAATTGGTAGACAATGGAGAAATTGTTTTGCAACACTGCAGAACTCAGGAGTAGGTTGCAGACATTCTAACAAAACCATTTGGACAGAAAAGTTTTGAGTTCTTGAGGAAATGTCTAGGTATGCCTGATAACCCAGCAGTTGAAATTAAAGGGGAGTGTTGAAATGGTACTTTCAACTGCAAAACCGCCAGTTCGATGTACAGGCCTGCAGCATGGAGCTATCTTTTGCGTGACGTGAAGTTGAATCTTCATTGACGGCCAGGTTTATCAGTCAGGCAATAAATGAAATTTACTGTGGTTGGTAAATGTAGGTAAAGTTTTTAATTTTTTTTTTCTGTTTGTTGTTTTTGTTGACTATGTAATGTAATATACAACACACAGCAGTTTGTATATAGGAATTTTTTTTACACACAACAGTGTAAATTTTTCATGCTAAAAAACATAGAAGCAGAAACAGTGTGTTGTTGTAATAGAAAGCAGTGTTGATTTTCAGCAGAAGTTTTTTTTTGTAATGCACAGCAGTGTAGAGACAGTGTGTTAATTTTTTTTTGAGAAACAGAGTATTTTGTAATACACAGCAATGTTCATTTTCGGCATAGACAAAGTGAAAGCTTTGGAACAGCATATGAAGCATTCCTACTGTAATCCCTCCGTGAGAGGAACGAATTTTGTAACAACAGTCTTGTTAATTAATACAAGTTTTTTTGTGTGTACCTGAAACACCGTATTCAGAAAATAGTTTCTCGGTGTCAAAACAGAGTGTTGTTGAAACTCCAGTTTCAGCATTGCTAAAACATCGTTGCTGAAACTCAGATGAAGAAACTCTGTTGCTGAAACACTACATTCAGCAAACAATTTTTTTAATTTCGTGTGTTAGAAACAGAGCGTTAAAAACAGAGCATTATTTTCTGGCTATCTGTTCTGGAATTATCAGAAATTCCCAACATGGGTATCATTTGTGACATATTATGTTCTTTTGAAAACCTACAAGCATGTTCTTCATCTTAGCATAAGGGAGAAAACTTCATTGGAGTCTAAACCAGAACAATTTGCAATCCTCGTTCAAGATATTCCTCCTGTACTGGTTGGAATAACACGCACAGAACAAGTGGACTCTTTCTTCAGGAGGTTGTACCCAGAAACTTATGAAAGATCCCTGATTGTCAGTGACATAGCACAGGTGAAATTTCAAGTAATTTTCTCCTTCTGTTTATGTTCTTGCTAATATTTATTAGAGTGGTCAGATATTTTTTCCCTAGTTAGCAAGAATATGTGTTGTGCATGATTGAATGGAATAGACCTCTCAGGAGACCATTCAATTTTTTTTATTTAGTTTGACTTAGTTTAGCAAACATTCAGCACAACAACTAACTTCTCTAGGTCCAATTCAAATTGCTCAGAACTTTTTAGTAACTCAGCTAAGCTTTGGATCTATTGATTCATATTAAAGTTCGAATCAGTCAGCTCAACTCTGCATTGAAGTGTATGTGTTTAAACCCTAGCCAAAACAAAGTGACTCAGTTTTTACTATAGTTTGGTTCCAACTTTCCCCCAATTTCATCATCATCATATATGACAAATTTGGATAGTTTTGTCAATGGATATGATCACCTTTCAAGGATGAGGACTTCTGTATTCCTTGTGACAAAAATCTTGGTTGATGAATTGCTCAAAAGCATGTTTCATCACCAATCCATCTGCCATTTGAACTTTTCTCCTAATGCCTTGCCTTGCCTTTCCTTGTTGGTGGCTTAAATGGAAGTCTTATTTGTTCAATGGTTTACTATTCAATCAAGCCTATGGTTTATTGTTCTTTGTTCCTTTAGCCTGTCAACGTACAAATATCTCCACCAAATTCTTGTTAGAGTTCACCTTCACTAGTTTGAGACATCATATAGGTGTAGGAAACTTAACATTTAGTGGGGATGGTGTGCTATAATGGCATGGGTTGTTGTGCTATAATGGCATCTCTTTGTGACCACAATTCAGCATAAATCGAGGTGTTGGTATTATTAGTGTGATCTATACATATTCCCACAACTTATGTATCATTATTACTTGTAAAGATGGCTAAGATCATGTTCTTTATTGTTTTTTTGTATTACTTGGTATGGCTAAAATTTAAACCTGACCTAGTCAATTTGATATGTAGACTCAATAATATTCTTGAGTTGTGTGCCCTTATTTTGTGAACCCATAAAATGCTCTTGAAGGGACACCTCACTTGACTTGTGTATAAATATACAACTCAAGTTTTCATTTTTGTTGTCTAATCTTGCGATCTTCTTGATCTGAAATACTAAGTGTTATGAGCCTAAGGACACCTAATTTTGGCATTCTCTCTTGTGGCTGCCATCTTTCTCTTAGGAAGACCAGTGTATTTCTATTTTTTAGTGTTTGGTCTTGGGCTTTGCACTTTCTCTCTAGCACACTAGCCCTATCTCTCCATAGGGAATATGTGAGGACTCTATTTCATAATTTGGGTGAGATTGGGATTCATTGTTTAATCTATTAGACCCTTACAAATATCAACGGAATGTGCATCATTGCTTTGATATTTAAATTTTAGACATAAGTTTAACCAATCAACTTGACAGACAACCATGTCTTTAATGATCATGATTTTAACAATTAATAAATGTAACAAAAACATTACATCAGTTCACATTAAAAGAATGTAATGCAGTTTGCTATAGATATATTAAGTTCCTCATAGGTAACATAATTTCCAGCTTATACCTCTTCAGTTTCGCAAATAGATCATATCATGTCTAGCTAGAAGAGAGGCCTTTAACCTGCATTGTAAGTAGCAAGCTGTCATTTTTTTAAACCTACTGTAGATAGAAAACTTACCTTGTAAAATCCTACAGGGTCAAATTAGACACAACGGTGTAAAGATGCCACTGCCTATTCTTAGAAATGTAAAAGACTAAAAGAACAGACAAAATAGGTCTAACAAGCAGTGTCTCTTGTATTTGGGCTATCATATATTTGATTCAATGAAAATATTACTCCTTAAGGATCTGGGGCATGTGTGTATTAAAATAATTGTGAACACAACTAGTTGACCAATTAATCAGGGATCCATTAGTGTCCAACCTATGGTGACACTCGCACAAAGATAGCCATGAACAACAATACAATTCATAAAATACACGTAACCAATAATACGATAGAATTAAATAGATATATTAACAGAATATTTGATTATATGGAAACCATTTCAAACCCATATAAGCTAGTTTGATAGGCCTATATTTCAAAGTTTATATAAAAAAATTTGACAAGCTTGAATACAAGGCCAAGTTGAAGTGCAGGTTTGCATATGGTGCTTGCCAGCAATTAATGATGGAGTCAAATCATTAGAACAATGTGTTTGTTAGCAATTTGTCATTTGTTCATTTCATAAGAAATCACACAGCAAATACAAACGCCAACATGTTCATTGGTTGCAACCAACAAGAAAGAAACACTGGACTATATTCCCATTGAGGGCTTCCATTCTAGTACGTATCTAGTCATCATCGTTTCTCTCTTCAGAGATCTGGCTGTTTCATAAATTGCCCTGAATCAGAGGGGTTTTCATTGCATGGCATTTCATTTTCTACTGCCTTGGTAACATTAAGGAATGGCTAGACCATAGATGTTGAACTACCCAATTGGGAAACCTATACCTAGCGATGTTCAAAACTAGTACAATCCTTTTTTGCAGAGAAGAAATAAAAGGAAAAAAGAAATCAATTTATTGAGCATAAGTGGTATAATCAACTCCTCTCTTACTTCTATAATTTGTGTTGGACATAGATTGCGATATGGAAATGATAAGAAAGCAACGACTATGGTTCTAAAAGTTGTTAATGGAAGGTGAAGGAGATAAATAAATCATTATAACTTGGTGGGATAGATAAATAGAGAATTATAGATTGGATGAATGAACCTGCCTATCTGTCACCTGGGTGTTGAGCTGCAGAGCCTGGGAGTGAGTTTTCTGGTGAGATGGTGAGTTGCAAGTACCGATTTGAGCCCAGGAGTGAGCTTTCTAGTGTTCTGGTGAGCTGCAGGTGCATAGTCAAGCCTCGGAGTGAATTTTCTGTTGAGTTGGTGAGTTGCAGGGGAATGCCGAGTCGAATTGGTTAGGGAGCAGCCTGTGGTTTGTAGAAAATTTGAATTGAAACTTGCATTAACTCTCTATGGAAAGAATGCGATGGGAATCGGGCAATTCTATTAGACCATGACTTTAATACGGAAAGGTGGCGGATGGTGGAGGAATTGCCGACGGCTAGAGCTGGACCTTTTTCTAGGTGGCAACGGCAATCACGCAATTACTCCACCTTGTTAGACTACTCTTTTTTTAGCTACCTTGATGATATAGTGACATATTTGTTTAAAAGATTAAAGAATACATTTAGTATTAATTAATTTAGAGTTAATATTTTTTTAGGAAAGAATGTATTTTTTTCAAGATATTTGAGTGATATAGTAATATATATATAGATAGATAGATATTAAAGCATACATGTAAGAATAATTTATTATTATTATTATTATTATAAAATATAATTTATTTATATTTATTTAATTTGAAGTTCACGAGGAACCCACTTTTTTATATATTGCTATTAATAAAATTTACTTATTTTATTTTTATCATTAACTTGTGCAATACGCAATATTTACTTATTATTTTATTTTTATCATTAACTTGTGCAATACGCAATATTTACTTATTTTTAATTGTATTAGTATTCAATAATATTATTTATGGTATAATATGTTAAGTGATGATGATTTATTTATTATTATTTTTATTTGAGGTGGGATTTAATGACTCATTTTTGATCGGTTTTGTACTCGGGTCACAAGAGACAACAAGGAGTAATTGGGGATTTGATCATGAGACATTTTACTGAAATATCTAATACTCTTGTGATATAGGGAAACCATAAGTGAGTAACCTGGGATTTAAACGTATAAACCTACTCAAATATGTAGTACTCATATGACATGGGGTAGTACTAATGTTTGTTATTAGTGTGACATGGGTCACTCAAAAATAAGTAATCATGGATTTGAAAATGAGATCTTCTATTCAAATTTACTTCAAATTTTTATTTTTGGACTTATCTGCCCTAACAAACTTATTATATCTAGTTTAGTTTACCTTTCATATTTTTATTTAAATTATAATTTAAATAATTATATATTAATTTTGTTTAGTAAATTAATTGGTTTAAATTAATGATTTGGTTTTCTATATTGTTTAGTATGATTTGATTTTTGTATTATAGTATATTTAAAAGTAAAAAAATTGATATTTAAATATAATTATCAATAATATATTGATTTGTTTTTCTCTTTTCAAATATATTTTAATTATAATTTTTTATTTTAAATTTTTTTATTAATTCATATATTAAAAAAATAAAATAATTTAATAAAACAATTTAACCTAATATAATAACCAACAATCTAAATTAAAGAAACCTAACAACCCACCATCCATATTAGAGAAAGCTAGCATACATTTTTGAAATTTGAAAATTTTTTAGCAAATATTTTTACAAAGAATATATATCCGGTTTTTGGAGTTTTGGTGTTTGGAATCCATTTTCACTAGTTTCACCCGTGTATATATATATATATATATACGATGAAAGAGATGAAAGATTTGATTCCCTTTGGCCTTAACCCTATTTATGGATAAGAGGACAAGTCATAAGCCCCAAAGGTTATAGTTGGGATCATAAACTTGAGCAAGACTCAAGTACGAACCACAACCATTACAACTATTCATCTCAATGTCAAGATATTCAAATTTTCAACTTGTTCAAATTTTTGCCACATATGCTAATATGTCTCTAGATAACAAAACCTCTATAGAGGGGAAATTAAACTCACTAGCCACCACTTGAGTTATTTTACTATGACAAAATTTAAATGTTTTAATTTTACAAAAATAAAAAAAATAATAATAAAAAATCAATTTGATTTTGCTATTTTATATTTAAAAAAATTAATATTTTTATATTAGATTAATTTTATTTTTTTCCAAAAGTATGTAAAACAATTTTTACCTACTATTTTAGAAAGTAATTTATTAATAATGAATAAATTTTAAATTCATTAAAAAAGTTAAGATGTTCTAATTTCTACAGAAATATCGATTAGTAAATTATAATTATAACCTTGGATGCAGGCTCTCATGCCAACTCACCGTAGATCATTTAGCACTAAGGAATCGTGACAATCCCCATTTACCACTCTCACAAATTGCATTTATTGCAACGAATCGAGTGGTAGGGTATCAAGAGCTACACATTTTACTTTGTCTTGGGAAGCCAAGCCTTATTATTCTTCGTAGGTGACTACTCATATAATTGCAAAGCATTGCATACCACTCTCTCCAGCATTCGCAGAGTTGTAAGGGATAAGAAGCTTGCAAATGATGGTAGGGGTTACCCCTTCCAAAAATATATGGTCCAATAACTTGGGTGTTCTAGGAGAGGAGGGAGAGGAGGGGGTCTTTAGCCTCCTACTCCTTGGTATGGATAAGAAGAAAACTAGTTTGAAGACGACATTCCTCAGTGCTGGAATTAGAGGAAACAATAAATATTGGGGATGGGTACTAGGAAATTAGAAATTTTCTTGCTGGACATTTGCATGAGTAGAAGGAAACCCTTTGTGTTGTGAAGGAATTGATAACTGATCTAGATTTCCATCGTGTCCAAGCTAGGTTGGTGCAATGAGTTATGGAAAGAGTTTTATTAGTTTAGTTTCCTTATCCCCCACCCACATCTCGCCTCTTCCAACTCTCTTGGCCGCTCTAACATCTCATCGTCAAGTTCCCTAGATGATGAGCTTCAGTATCACAACAAGATTGTTGAGACAGCTAAGGCTACCAAATTTAATTATCAACTCGGGGATTATACAAACATTAGAGGTAACAATGTTAAATGTAGAGTAGGTTAAGTTATACACATGCCACCTTCAAGAAATGGGCTAGATTAAGTCATTGTTGTAGTTGCTACAACAACCCCTCCAAAAGTTGCAAACCCTTAAAATTTTAGGAGCTCCTGTATTGTGCAATGACGTTCTGCATCTTAAGAATTTGCTCAAAAGCTCACTAGACCAGAAGAACCTCATGAGGACCTAAAGCTTCCTTCTAATTCAAGATAAGTCAAAAATCTAGTTCATGTAAGGTAGTCATAGTTTCAGAATGTGACCCTTTCCTTCGCATGCAACTAGTGCGACCTATGTGACTCAAGTAACGTAAGTCACTTGAGTCGCATAGGTTGGGTCTTGATCCTTGCGACCCCTGCCAGCCCTGTGACGCTTGCCACCATTAGGTCGTTGAATCAAAAGGTAGAAAAGGTCACAATTGAAATCCATCACGACCACGCTACCCTTACAACCTAGTGACCTTCATATGTCGTAGTTGCGACCCATGTGACCCCCGCACGCATGAACAAAACTATAAATAGTAGGTCACCTTGACTAATTTGTAATGACTCCTTTGGTCGCACAAGAGACGAGGGAGGCTTGTGACTTGGGCGCATGCATGATTTCTCTGGTTATGCGACCTTTCACCTTCCCTGTAATCATTTGTTTCATCCAACTGTCATTCTCTTCCACCCTAACCCTCGACATTCTACCCTAGGGTGTTTTTATCTCTAATTTTGGCCTATGTCCTCACTTCAACCCTCAAACCAATCACTTTTCCATGGTAAAATCTCTTTTCACCCCGCACATCCATTCCTCTCCCTTAGCCACCCTTGTTTTAACCGGTGAGACTGACCATTTGGCCATTAGGAATTATAGATGTCCCCTTAGCCTCAAGCTTTCCTCCTTAGCTCGCCTAAAACACAAGTCACATGACCCACAACTGTGATGCCATAAATCTTGTGTCCTTTGCAACCTGGTGACCTCGTGACTAGTGCAATCTCACGACCGATGTGACCCCCAACCTCGCGACTGGTGCAAACTCGCGATCTCTATAAATCCATGACCTCGCAAATAGTACGACCTCGTGACCTGCGACCCATATACCTAGTCGCTAAGTCACACTCCTTCCCTTTCGACCCCTACAACGTGCCAAAAGATGTCCTTTCATCTTCTTGGAACTGATTTTATTTAAGTACTCTTTGTTTTCATTTTCATGTCATCGCTGTCATCGTGGGATTGTTTGTTTGACATGGCACGTGACGTGGACCTTGAGTGCATCTCCATCTCTTATTTCAAAGATGAGATGGTGCCCTCGACTACAAAGGTCACTCCTAGAAGCTTGGGGAGCAATTCAATGGAAGTTGACTAGTATGAGGAACCACCCATCTATGGGGACATGACATGCAATATCAACAAAACTACAATTTTATCGTGGTACAATATCTATGGAGAGTTCACGAAGCCAGACATACCAGAAACCTAGGAGGATTTCCCCAATATACATGAGTGTCAAGAGGTATAAACTTTAGAAGATAGTGTCACATCCTCTGATATTTCCATGCACTGAAACTATCGATTGGGTCTTACAAAACATGGATATAGATCTATGGATGGTGAGGGACCACACTAGTTCACCCTTAGCAACAATCTCACCTACGGATATTTTAACCTACTTTAGATTCTCTGAGAGGCAGGAAACCTTCACTACCTAGTGGCTCTCTGGCTTTGTACCAATGGCCAAAGTTATCTTGAGGGAACAGTGGCGGGACCCATTAAAATTCTGGGTTAGAGCAGATTAGGCACACAAGATAGAGGGGATAAGGAAAGTATATCAAATGATTTCCATTATGATGTGTCGCTTGTATGGCAAAGAATTTTGTGACATATTCTACAGCACCTGGGTCCCTCTCTTGCATGATGTCACCACCCATGGAACAATCTTCAACTGGGTAAGAATTCTGACATTTTCCTTAAGGACAAACATAATTGTAGCCAGGCATCTAGAGCCAAAGCAGCTACCAGAATTCTACATGGCTTCAGACCACCTAGATATCATTTCCATAAGATGCCACTTTGATAACTGGAGTTATAACTTTAATACATCTGTGGCGAACACCATGCACCATCACTACAAGGTCTTCTGGGACACAGCCTATAACGATATGATATATGTTATTTCTGAATCTCTTATCACCCCACTATTCCAACAACTATTCAGGGAGGAGTTACCATTCATGTTGAGTGCTATGGAGAATGTGGTTAAGGTGGCACACTTTTCGCATCCCAGAGGGCACGTTCATAAGAGTTTCTGGTACCCATAAGGCCCCTCATGCTCTGCCGAGGTTTGTCATGGAAAAAGAACTCCTACGAGAAGTTTGCTACCATATGAAAAACGACTTTTCAAAGGTGCTAAGAAAATCCAAGAAGAAACCATGGCCTACCTTCCTGCTCCTCATCAGAGCATATATAGTTCAGAACTTCAAACAAGTGGATGCAAAAGTTGAAGTTTTGAAAGGTAACCACTATATAAATCTCAACTATTAGATGTACGATCATGAGAAAGTCATGGCTGCCCAATTGGTGGCTTAGGTGCAGGCGATGTGGACAACCTCTCAAACCTGGCTATAATTTCATCTATATCAAGCCAAATTTCTCTCTCTGCTTCAATCGGTGTATCAGTCATCTAACTAACGGCTTCATGGATTCTCCTGCAATCACCACAACCCTTGTTAATTGCCTAATACGCCCCTGTTCCTATCGGAACTGTAATACCAAAAGAATTACCCAAAACACTGTTGGGTCCCTATAATACTAGTGATTACCCCATTACTATTGTAGTTATACCCCTTATTTATATTGTTGTGCCCCTATTACCCCCATATTGTTATTTCTGTGCCCCATAGAATCCCTCTATTGTTATTTTTGTGGCTTTATATTATTATTGTTAGGTCGGCTGGATTATATTGTGACTCCTTAGACTCCTATATATAGAAAGGAGGTTTTGTCATTTGTATCATCCAAGAATTGTTCATTTATGTAATGTAAAGGAGGTTGCCCCCTCGAAGAGGCTGAATTCTAAGGCGTGGATTTATCTTTTCTATCTTTTCTTGAGCTGGTTTCATAACATTTGGTATCAGAGCTTTGGATTCTAGGGTTTCGCTGCTCCAAACAGGTCATCGTGGAATTTTCGCTATAACTTTTTTTCTGTGATGTTTCAGAAGTCACAAAAAAAAACCCATTTGAGAAGAATTGGCGCTGAACCTTGGGTCCGAATTTCAGAGATTTTTGCATGATATTGTTGGAGATATGATCTGAGGAAGTTGGCCTTTTTGCAGACTCCTGAATTACATTCAAAACAGGTGACCTGGGGAAAATCGTCATAACTCTCTCTCTAAGGATCGGATTGAAATTTCGTAAAAAGGTACAGAAAGAGGACGGACTGTAGTTTCTTGAATGTGTGTTTCAGATTCAAAGGTTGAAACAGTGACTCGTGGCACGTCGTACAAGTTCGCTCTACTGAAACAGTCTAAAAGAAAGTCACTGTGGGAGATTTCACATAACTCTTCCTTGAAGAATCCAATTTGGCTCAGACTTGTGGCATTGGAAAGAGGACGTAGAAGGCTACTACAGGTAGCAATTTCAGAACTGGATGATTCGAAATTACAGAGATACATCAGATTCAATATCAGGCTTCTATAAAGTGAAAAAAGGTGTGTAGTTTTTTTTTTTTTTTTTTTGCGTAAGCTTGGTTTAACGGAATTCAAAGGGCATAGTAAAGCATTATTATCGGTAACTGATGCCCCGAGGAAAGAAAATGCAAAAACCTAGTAAGGAACCTGAAAGCTCTAGCATGACTCATGAAGAAGAGGAAGAAATGCTACATGATATATCAAAATTACAAGAACAAGTGCAACAAATGTCACGCTCACAAAAGCTAACAGAAGCTAAGATAAGTGGCGTGGAATCTAAGATAAAGGGCATGGAAGCTAAGATGGATGATTCGAAGACAGATTTGAAGAGAGACATGGCAGATTTGAAGATAGATTTGAAGACAGATATGGAAGAATTGAAGAAGTTGCTACAAGAAAGTGTCACTAATGGTGAAAAGGTAGTAAAGGAAACTCATGATGAGAACAAAAGAAATGTTAATCATGATACCATAGACGCTAATGTTGGATCAAAGACTCACCATGTTCCAAAAATCGATATGAGGAAGTTTGATGGCAAGGATCCCGCCACATGGATATTACAGATGGAGCAATTCTTCGATCTCAATAATGTGCAAAACACACAAAAGGTACGTATGGCAACTTTATATTTGGAACCAAATCAGTTTGTATGGTATCAATGGCTTTGTTCTCGTAAACAATTTATCACTTGGGCAATTTTTACGGAAGAATTGATAGCACATTATGAGGATACAAAAAGCAACACTTTTTTTAGCCAATTGATAAGTCTCAAACAAAAGGGTTCAATAATGGAGCACATTGAGGAGTTCCAAAAATTGAACATAAGGGTAAAAGATATTCCAGAGGAGCATAGGATTGATGTGTTCATAGGGTCTTTAAAGGATAATATCCAACATGATGTGTGCCTTTGGGAACCTGATTCATTAGAGAAGGCATTCAGGTTAGCAAGAAAAATGGAAAGCAAAATTATGGCAACTAGGAAGCATACCATTCACAACTATAAAGACGGAAGTGTTGTTGCCCATAGTCTTCCACAACCTACAAGGTTGACACCACAACAATTGGAAGAAAAAAGAGCAAAAGGGCTTTGTTACAATTGTGATAGCAAATACACAAAAGGTCATAAGTGTGCTGAGAAGAAATTATTCTACATAGATTGTGAAGAGGAAGAAGAAAAGGAGCAAGAAAGGTCAAAAGAAGAGGATATATTCCAGGAACAAAGCCTAGATGAAGAAAAAATAAATCCGACCATATCTTGTAATGCATTGGCGGGAATTACCACTCCTCAAACCATCAAGATAGAAGGACAAATCAAGAAGAAAAAGGTAATAGTGTTGATTGATTCAGGAAGCACCCACAATTTTATTCATTGTAGGGTAGCAAAAGAATTGAATTGCTTCCTATATCCAGCACCAGAGTGTCAAGTGATGATTGCAAATGGAGGAACAATAAATTGTTCTGGAAAGTGCCATAATATCAAGCTATCCATGGGAGAATATGTATTGACTAGCCCAATGCTTTCCATTCCAATGGGAGGTGCTGATGTTGTACTAGGAGTCCAATGGCTACAATCCTTGGGTACAATAGCTTTTAATTTTCAAGAACTTTTCATGAAATTTTCTGTGGAAGGAAAGGAAGTTGAATTAAGGGGTATTGCAGGGAAACCAGGAAAGATAATCAGCTCTAATGGCATGACAAAGCTTCTAAAAAAGGAGCAAAGAGGTGTAATTGCACAATTATGTTCGCTAGATGTTTCCACATTGGAATCATCTATTTCTCCAGATCTCCAAAAAGTCCTGGACAATCATTCCAAGGTATTTGAGACTCCCAAAGGTCTCCCACCTATGCGTGATCATGATCATGCTATTCATCTGATTCCAGGAAGTGTTCCTCCAAACATCAGGCCGTACAGATATCCCTATGTCCAAAAAAGTGAAATTGAACGTATGGTTGCAGAAATGCTAGAGGCTGGTATAATTCAACCGAGTCAAAGTTCTTTCTCAGCTCCAGTAGTATTGGTGCACAAGAAGGATGGATCATGGCGCATGTGTCCAGATTATAGGGAGCTCAACAAGCTCACTATTAAAGATAAGTTCCCCATTCCTGTCATTGATGAATTACTGGATGAATTGCATGGATCAATTTACTTCACCAAGTTGGATCTTCGTTCGGGATATCATCAAATCAGAATGAAGATTGAAGACATTCCGAAAACAGCATTTAGAACTCATGAGGGTCATTATGAATTTTTGGTCATGCCTTTTGGCCTTACCAATGCACCTTCAACATTTCAAGGTTTGATGAATTCAATTTTCAAACCATTCCTTAGAAAATTTGTGTTAGTATTTTTTGATGATATACTAATCTACAGCAAGTCTTGGAAGGATCATGTTGAACATGTTGACAAGGTGCTACAACTATTGGAGGAGAAACAATTATATGCAAAAAGATCCAAATGTTTCTTTGGAGTCCAGGAGGTGGAATATTTGGGTCATATTGTATCTCATGAAGGAGTTAAGGTAGACCCTAGCAAAATTAAAGCCATTAAGGAATGGAAAATCCCCACATCCATAAAGCATCTGCGAGGATTTCTTGGGTTGACAGGGTATTATCGCAAGTTTGTTAAGAATTATGGGAGAATAGCAGCACCTCTAACAACATTATTGAAGAAAGATTCATTTTCATGGACTCCGGAAGCAACAAAGGCCTTTGAACATCTTAAAGAGGCAATGTGCCAAGCACCGGTCTTAGCTACACCGGACTTCACAAAAACCTTTATTGTGGAATGTGATGCTTCAGGAAATGGAATTGGTGTTGTTCTAATGCAAGATGAAAGACCCATTGCTTTTGAAAGTCGTCCAATCAAGGGAAAGTTTTTAAGCAAAGCTATTTATGAGAAGGAAATGTTGGCAATACTCCATGCACTTAAGAAATGGCGACCCTACCTAATGGGAAGACACTTCAAGGTAAAAACGGATCATGATAGCCTTAAATACTTTTTAGAACAAAGATTATCCTCTGAAGAGCAACAAAAGTGGGTCACAAAGATGTTGGGTTATGACTTTGAAATCATCTACAAAAAAGGGAAGCAAAATGTGGTGGCAGATGCACTCTCAAGAAAGGATGAGGATGTGGAAGCATTGTTGTGTGCCATTTCTATTATCCAACCAGATTGGATAAACGAAGCAAGGGAGGAATGGAAGAATGACGAAGAAGTGTGGGCACTTATTCGAAAGCTACAACAAGATTCCAGTACTTCTGATACATTTAGCTGGCAAAATGATTCGTTATGGTACAAAGATCGCTTATACCTCTGTAAGAATTCCCAGCTAAAACAAAAGATTCTTATGGAATTGCACACTTCTCCCTTAGGAGGGCACTCAGGATTTTTAAAAACTTACCACAGGGTTAAGAAGGAATTTTTTTGGGATGGCCTTAAATCAGATATTCAAAAGTTTGTGGCGGAATGTTTGGTTTGCCAACAAAATAAAGTTGAAACAATTAAGACACCGGGTCTATTACAACCTTTATCCATTCCAAGCCAACGTTGGGAGGAGGTTTCAATGGATTTTATCACAGGTTTACCCAAGTCTGAGGGAAAGAGTGTCATCATGGTGGTAGTTGACAGACTTACCAAGTATGCACACTTTTGTGCATTATCACATCCATTTAAAGCCAGTACAGTTTCTACTGCATTTATGGAAACAGTTCAAAAGCTACATGGAAACCCAAAGATTATTGTAAGTGACAGAGATCCCATTTTCACTGGAAATTTTTGGACAGAATTATTTTCTTGTCTTGGTACTCAGTTAGCTCATAGCTCATCTTATCATCCTCAATCTGATGGGCAAACTGAGATAGTAAACAAATGTTTGGAAGGATATCTTCGTTGCTTTGTATCTGATAAACAGACACAATGGGTCAAATGGTTGCCTCTGGCTGAATGGTGGTATAACACTTCCTTCCATACAGCAACAAAAATGACCCCATTTATGGCACTTTATGGGTATCAACCACCATCCATCACATCATATTTAAGAGAAAATTCTAAGGTTCAGGCAGTGGAACATCACATCGAACATCAACAACAAGTCCTCCAACTCTTAAAGGATAACCTCGTGTTGGCACAAAATAGAAT
Organism: Pinus tabuliformis; assembly: GCA_031772625.1. Lineage (NCBI taxonomy): Eukaryota > Viridiplantae > Streptophyta > Pinopsida > Pinales > Pinaceae > Pinus > Pinus tabuliformis. Next base: position 959,359,538 of record CM062811.1, read on the forward strand.
GAAACAACAGGCAGATCAACATCGCAGTGAAAGAAGTTTTGATGTAGGTGATTGGGTATTCCTACGGCTACAACCATATAAGCAAATGTCCCTAAAGCAAGCTAAGAAGGATAATAAATTATCACCAAAGTATTATGGTCCGTACAAGGTGTTGCAAAAGATTGGTACTATGGCATACAAATTGGAGCTTCCTGCAGCTTCTCGATTGCACCCAGTTTTCCATGTTTCATGTTTAAAGAAGGTTATAGGCGACAAGCTCCCAGTTCAAACAATATTGCCAGAACTTGACGAGGAAGGAAAAATTATATTGGAACCGGAAGCAGTCACAGAAACAAGAACTCGACAGCTACGAAATCGATCAATTTCAGAGTATCTTATCAAGTGGAAGAACTTATCCGCTGAAGATTCCACATGGGAGGATGAGAATTTTATGCAGAAGTATCCAGAACTACTCAAGCGTTGAGGACAACACTTTTTTGAAGGAGAGGGGCATGTTGGGTCCCTATAATACTAGTGATTACCCCATTACTATTGTAGTTATACCCCTTATTTATATTGTTGTGCCCCTATTACCCCCATATTGTTATTTCTGTGCCCCATAGAATCCCTCTATTGTTATTTTTGTGGCTTTATATTATTATTGTTAGGTCGGCTGGATTATATTGTGACTCCTTAGACTCCTATATATAGAAAGGAGGTTTTGTCATTTGTATCATCCAAGAATTGTTCATTTATGTAATGTAAAGGAGGTTGCCCCCTCGAAGAGGCTGAATTCTAAGGTGTGGATTTATCTTTTCTATCTTTTCTTGAGCTGGTTTCATAAAAAACACTATCGACGGACTTTTAGTATAGGATTCATACAATATATTATCGACACTTTTATCAAAACACTGTCACGGATTATAAATAGTCTTGGTGTAATTCCAGAGGAATTACACTATCAACGCTTTTATATTCCAAGATTGTGTTGTATGAAATATACACTATCGACATGCGTAATACCCTTCATTCGTCCTTTTCTCGATGCAATAATCAACAATCGCTATCGGTGGCCTCCAAAACACCACTACTTGGTCTTTCCCACCTCCAAGTTTGCAATGCAATCATCCTCGCAGACCTGACACTTGCTTCCACCGTTCTTTATAATGTTTCAGTTCCAGAATGTCGGGGTTCTCACTTCAGTAGTTCCGAAGGCTCCCTACTCCGCTTGCGCTTCTCTGATGCAATATTGGTTCAGACCCGATGCAAGCATGAATCGAATCCAATAAAGTTTCAACACCAGAACAATGTTTTTCTTAAGAAAATATCATGATTTTTCTCTGTAAACAGTGTTTTCCCATAAAACTCTGTAAACGAGTTAGAAAGCTTGCACACGTCGCTATGAAGAGAAAAAAGTGATCCTAAAGGTTTCAGTCAAGCATCACTTTTCAAAAATAAGGCAAATTACCTACTTTTCAACTCAAAGAAAGCAATTTAATAGATACATGCATATCATTATTAATTAGCAGAAGACCATTAATTTAGATAAACAGAGAGAAAATTTAAAGGGATAATGCTTATGAGCACTCTCTTCTGTGAGAGTCATGTTGTCTCTTATTTATAGATAATGGATAAGGCATTCTCGCAATTATCCTTTACAAAAGCATGCTTTACATAGAATGATTTAAAGCGTAAAGCTTTATTATGAATTATCCATAAGAAATATAATTAGCATGTTTTATTCTTAATTCTACTCTATCTTGAACTAGAAAAGCATGGAAATTTCTGGCTAAAGAACCCCACTCACTTACCTATATATTTTTTCTGGACTTTTGGAATATGTTTGAAGACTTTTTCCTTCTAAGTCACACGCTCCCGCATCAGACTCCTGAGGACAAAATTCTTCATGGGCTCTTGTCCATGAGTTCATCTACAGAACTACCAAGTTTCTGTAGCATGTATTCTATAACCGAAGTAGCTTCAGCGGTTGGCTGTCACTTCCATTTTATGAAATACTAGAATTACTCTCATCCCCTTGTCTTCTTAAACATCTTCTTGTCCAGAATTCTTCCTGGCTGCAACTCCTTTGTTGTGGGTAACTGTTTTACCGAGTCAATCTCTTGGACCTCTTGAACTTGTGCTATATCATTTGTAGTTCCACTTTCATAACTGTATAGGTCTGCAACGTTAAAAATTGGTGATATCCCAACATCCGGGGGTAACTCAATCTCATAGGCATTTGTAGAGAATTTCCTCAATACTTTGCATGGTCTAATTTTCTTGAACTTCAATTTATTATACTCCCTCTTTGGAAACCTCTCCTTTCTGAGATTTGCTAAAACCTAATCCCCAACTTCAAATTTCACCTCTCTTCTTATCATGTCTACTCTGGTTTTGTATTTTATGTTGCTATCCTGCAGCTGTTGCTTCACTTGTTCATGTATTGACTGCATTTTTGAAGTAAGGTTTTCACCCTCTGCACTTCTTATCTCTTCTTTTCCCAAATTTCTTAACTTAGCTACTCCTCTTGGATGAATTACATAAACAATATGGAATGGACTTTATCTTGTGCTCTTGTTAGGTGATTCATTATATGCATACTCAGCTTGTGCTAACACTTCATCCCATTTCTTTGGATGTTCTGCAGTAAGGCTCCTTAAAAGACTACCTAAACTCCTATTGACCACTTCAATCTGTCCATCAGTTTGTGGACGATAGGAAGAACTGAAACTTAATTTAGTTACCAGCTTCTTCCATGGTGTTCTCGAGAAATGTCCAACAAATTTGGAATCCCTATCTGAGAAAATACTTTTGACAAACCCATGCAATCTTACAATCTCCTTAAAAAACAAATTACAACGTGAGAAGCATCACTAGTTTTATAACACGGAATAAAGTGTGCCATTTTTGAAAATCTGTCCACTACAACAAAAGTTGAATCATTACCTCTTTGAGTCTTTAGGAAGCCCAAAACAAAATCCATACTTACCATATCCCAAGGACTATCTAGAATTGGTAATGGAATATACAAACCTGTATTTTGGCTCCTTCCCTTTGCATATTGGCAGACTTTGCAAGTTCTCACATAGTTCTCCACTTTAGATTTCATTTTCGGCTAGAAAATATGTTTAGTTGTCCAAAAGTCTTCTCTATTCCAAAATGTCCTGCAAGTCCTCCACTGTGTTTTTCTTTGATTAAATTCCCCCTCGTTGAACAGTTTGGTATGCACAACAGGTTTTCTTTAAACAATAGTCCATCTTGTAAGAAGTTATCCAACCATCTAATTCTATCCATCAAAACAAGATTCTTACAAGCCTCAAATGCCTCTTCAAAATTTGAATAAGTATCATACCATCTTTTAAGAAAATCAAAACCGAACACTTGGATTTGACTCTCTTGAAATAATACACTCCTACTTAAGGCATCTGCAACTTTGTTTGACTACCCATTTATATTCTTCAAAAAAAAATGGAATCCTTGAAGATACTCTACCCATTTGGCATCTTTTTGGTTGAGCTTTGGCTGTTGCATTATAAACTGTAATGCATGGATATCCAAATAAAGAATAAATTCTTTAGACATTAAATAATGCCTCCATTTCTTCTACAATTGTACAGTTGCATAGAACTCCTTATCATAAGAAGAATACTTCTTTCTGGAATCATTTAGATTTTCACTAAAGTAAGATACTAGTCTGTCTTCTTAGCTAAGAACACCTCTAATTTCTTCTCCACTTGTTACACTAAAAAATGTCACCATGACTATTTACAGTTAGTATGGCTCAATCAACAGTCATGCTACCCTCTTAGGCAAGTCTTATGCCTCTGCTATCCATCTCAAACTCAAAGAAGAGAGAAAGTCTTGTAAAAAATGTGTTTATCTCTGGGGACGCAGGTTCTCTCAAGCCTTAGCTGCGGGGACGCTCACAATGTTCACAAAGGCTGCGTCTTTGGACGCTCTGTATATTAAGGGACAGGTGTGTCCTTCTGTAAAAGGCAAAATGCGCAAGTTTCATCTTAAAAAAGTTACTTGTGGTTACTTCTAGAACTTTCTAGAGGTCGGTTTGATGAAATGGATGCGCCTCCAGTTGGTTCATGTATCCCTATTAAGGAGGAACTTATCCCATCAATAAGGGAGCTATCCCACCCAAAGAGGGGGATTATCCCATTGATAGTGGACCTGAATAACCTCTTTACAGCACTATAAATAAAGGCATTGAGCCAGAGGGAGGAGAGGTTGAAGCTATACATTTTCTTTGGGTAAATGCTGCAGGAATTAGGACTCCCATTTAGAACCTTGTGAGGAGAGATTGTCTTTGCTTGATTCTACTTGGAAGTGGGTGAGCTTTGTCAAAGTAGAGGAAAATCCTTGATGGACCCTGGGAGGAACTTGCACAACACCAAGGCCAGGTTGTAAGAGTTTCTTTGTTTCGTTATTAATACAAACTGGTTCATTTTTCTCAATAGCTTGTGTTAATGAGTTATTTCATGTGTTCCTTGGTCTGCATGTTGAATATATGTTTTATTATGTGAGATGCAAGTGCTTGGTAATTGTTTGATTGTTTGTGGTTGTAGGAATTGATGTGAAGGAGGAGCTCATCCGGATCGGCAAGGACGGACTACAACAACAACGTTTTGGAATAAGGTAAGCCTAAACACTTGTAGTTTTCATGTTTTAAAAGGTGTATTTAGAGAAAGATTGCTCCATTTTGTCTTGTTTGTCGCTAGAGAGTTTAGACTCCTAGGGAGGTCAGTTGTGTCCGCACAAACGACTTTTTCCGCCACGACAAATTGGCGACTCCACTGGGGAAGCCATTAATGTGAAAGTCTTTTCCTTTGTGTGAACTTTGATCTGAGAAAATCATTTTTATTTTCTGGTTTTTGACTGTGAGAATTAGTATTTGGGTGGCTTAGCTTTAGATTTAGTTAGATTTGGTTTTTCTTAACTTTTCCAGAAGGACGCACCCTCTGAGTACTACACAGTGCGTCTTTGGATGCGCTGTTGCCGTTTGCACAGAGCGGGCCCGTGCCTGTTCTAACGGGTTGCCTGCGTCTTCCTGTAAAAATTTAGGAAAACTCCATTTTTGCTTTAATTGCTTTTAGATTTTTTTTTTTCTTAGTGTTTTCTGCCCAAATCCTTTAGTACCCTGTCAAAAATTTTCACCTGAACTTGTTTTGTGAGCTTTGAGTGTTTTAGTGGATTTCAACGAAGTTTAGGCCTAGGGTTTGATTTTTGAATAGGTCCTGTAGTGACTTTGACGGTAGGAAGTTGTCCAGCCTTAGATCTCTCTGGTTTGTCAGCCTTCTTAGAAGTCGGGCCTGTCGTAAAGTCTCCTTGTGTGAGCAGCTTGCCATTTAAGTTGTCTTTTGGGTCAAATTTCGAATTACTTGTTTATAAAGTGTTGATTTCCATTTTACAAAAGAACAAAAAGATTAGAGTTTTGTTTTGACTAGTTTTTGGTTCTGCAATAAGCTAGTCCTTGATTTGATTGTGATCAAGTAAAACACCTTAGAATAATCATTGTTGGCTTTGCCTCATTAGGTTAATTAGGGTAAATTCCCTTTGATTTGTTTTTTGAGTGAATTTTCATAGATTTCATAGTTTGCAATTGATTTTTATTAAAATAGATTTATGTTTTTCGTTAAATAAGAAAAATACAAAAACATCTCCTTTAAAAGTCTTGTTTCAAGTAGCATTTAAAGTTTTTGGAAGAAAAAGAGGTTTTTTTCGTGCAAGTAAAGAGCAGTCATGTTTTTATGCTTGGAAAAGACAAACGAATTGTTTCTTTGATTGTCTTTAATTAAGAAGTTGCTTTTATAAAAATTGCATTCTCTCAACTTTTTAGTTAAGCAATTCATCGAAAAAGTAAAGTAGTGGGTAAATCATCCTAGGTGCATTTTGTAGTGGTTTCGAGTCGAGTCAACACACCACTGGTTTCACTTCCATCACCTTTTGACTTAAGAAACAACCTTAAAAGTAACGCTTAAATTAAAATCAATCTAGTAATTTTTATTTTCTAGGGCTCTGAAACACCAACATAGCTTAGGCTAGGGTCTTGGAGTAGGTGAGTACTTAACTCTCCAAGACTACAAAACCAAACAGATAGTTTATCTTGAGTAGAATAAATCCAATTGTTTCAATTGCACTCTGGGAAAGCTCCTCTTAAAGGAGAAGCACGAGCTCGTGTCCGAACCAGTGAGGGGATCATTCCCCCCTCGTTGGGAACGACGCCAGACAGTACGTATTACAAACGGTAAACCTCGGATTGACCATTGTCGAGGAGCCAGGGGTCACTTATCGGTAAACCTTGGATTACTGTCAAGGAGCCGGTAAGGGGATTGAGCTTGTTACTCTGCCCTTGCGTGCTGTCGGAGTTTAGACTGTTCCCCCAGGTGTAATTGTTGTGATTGGTAACTTTAGTGACCATAATCTTTAGGGTTCTACCGAGGTGACGGTGGAGGGAAGGTCCCACTGTACCTGGAGCAGACGTCGGTTATACTCACTTGGATTTTCCGGGGGGTTCACTTCACTTCGAGACGGTTAAAGTGGAGGAACTTGTGCCGGTCTATTCATTAAGCAGGTTGCCGGGGTAACTGTTCCACCCGCCATTTCTGTACTGAATCCAGCGAGGTTGGACTTCATCACCAACTAGCGCTTTTGGGCCGGAAGACTACTGTTTGTGTTTGGTTTGACGCTCTAGATTCTTTAGGCGTGTGCTTCAAATTTGTTTGCTTCTTTAGAAGACTTTAGGTGGTTTGATTTGAAATTTTTACTTTGTTTTCGTGTGTTGTAGTTAAAAATCTTTAATTGTGGCGGAATTACCGAGACAGTCCCGTCGACTTCGGGGCAAGTCTCCTGAGATTGTTACCGGAATAGATTTGTTAAGAAAACTCCGTAAATCGCGGGGTGAATCTCCTGAAGACATTCCGGGTCAGTACGAAGGGTTAAAGGTCCTTGTAACTCCTCCTAGTGACAGTAGAGTAGGTTCACCTGAAGAAGGAGAATCTTCCTTGGTAGTCCATCCAGATTACCAAAGTTTAGAGACAGGTTATAATCCCGAAGCTGTTTCAGTTTCTGAGCTTGTCGGTAATTTTTCGTCTGCTAGTGATACAGGCGAAGAACCTGAAATATCTGAACCTGTTACTCCAACTTCTAGTGTTCCAGATTCACCGAGAATAGAAAGAATTATCACCGAAAATCTTCCTACTGGTTTGATTGCTATAGAAGAACTTGCTCCAGAGGAGGATATAGGTGTCTCTAACCTTGAAGGTCAACTTACTATTGATCTAAGGGAGCGTGAATCCATCTTTTACAGTCCTCCTAGAAGTACTACTTGGTACCTTTCGTTAACCAATTATTTGGACAACTCAGGGGTAGGTTTTTCTCCACCTCGTACTCCTTTTCCACCTAGAGGTATTTATACTCCTGTAAATATGTCTGGTCAGTCGTCCGTGTTTACTCAAAGTCCTGAATCTTTTTTACACGGCGGTCCTTCTGTTCCCACTGGGTATCAATCTCTTTCTGGTACCTTTGCGGGAGCATCTCCTCAACCCGTTGATCATGGGTTATTAATTGGAAACAGTGGTAATGTACCATTGGGTGTAGGAGACATTTACATGATGTCAGGTTCAGTTCCCGTTTCTCAACCTCAAGGTGGCCAATTACCGCCTGGGGGGCAACCGCAGTTAACGCCTGGGGGGCAACCTCAAGGTACACAAATCGTGTCTGGGGGGCAACCTCAAAGTCAGTATGCACCTATGGTGCAATACGCGCCTCAAGGTCAACCCCAGCCTCAATATGTACCCCAGGGTCAACCTCAGTATCAATATCAACCTCAAGGATGGCAACCTCAAGGATGGCAACCTCAAGGGTATCAACCCCAAGGTTATCAACCTCAAGGGTACCAACCTCAAGGTCAATACTCGAGTCAAGGTTATCAATCGCCTCAAGGTCAGTCATATGTTCCAAGTGTGGGAACTGCACCTTACAATTATCAATCCTACCCTCAATCCGGTTATGGATCTCAGTATCCTCAACCTGTTACGGGTCAATACCCTGGAATGTTAGTGTGGGATCCATCACAGGGTCAACAGGTGTTGCAGCCAAGTATACAGATGGTTCCTCAAGCTGGACAACCCGTAGTTTCTGGTCCAACCCAGCAACCGCAACCTGTCCAGCCAAATGTTCAAACTTCTGTAACTTCGGTAGTTACTCAGCCGCCAATTGCACCTAGTACTCCATCTCAAACGGCTGCTGCAACTACCGCTACATCTACCATACTTACTTCTGGAGTATCGACGGCTCCAGTTTCTACTGTCCCTGTTACCACACCTCAGACATCTTTACCGTTGTCTGGATCTACGATTCAAACCACGGTCCAGATGCCTATAGGTCAGCCTGGTATAAGTACGGTTGTTACTACTCAACCTCAATTTGTTCAACCTCCGTACCAGGGACAGTACCAACATGGGCAAGCTGTCCAACAACCGGTTTACCAGTATCAACCGTATCCTGGGTACACTTATCAACAACCTCAACAACCCCAGTACGGTCCGGTTAATCCTGGTTTTCCAGGAGGATATAATATCCCAAATGCGACTCCTGTTCCTAGTTATCCTGGATATCCTCCTCCTGGGGCTGGTATTGTGACCCAGAGTTTTAGAGATCCTAACCGGCAGTTACCGTTTATCGCAACTTTGGATTTACCAGACTTGACGCGCCTAACGAACGATCCAATTCAATATCTTCCGTTCTGGCCGCCAATGCCAAATAAGTTGCCCAGTGATATACCCAAGTTTGAAGGTAAGTCTGGAGAGGATCCGTCCAATCACGTGATGACTTACCACCTCTGGTGTGCTTCGAATTCTATCTCAGATGATTCCATCCGCTTACGTCTTTTTCAGCGTACACTCATTGGTCTCGCGGCCAAGTGGTACATTGAGTTACCACGGGCCTCTTTTTACAACTTTAGCCAGTTAGCTACCTCGTTCTTAACTCACTTTCAGTTGCCGGTCAGATACGATAACGGCACAGAGTTATTAACTTCACTAAAACAATCGACGTCCACGTATATTTCTGATCACATTCATGAGTGGAGACGTCGTAGGAGGTTAGTGAAAGTTTTTATCCCGGACCAAATCTTAGCTGAATGGTTTGTCAAATCATTATTACCAAAGATTACTGAAGATGTAGCTAAGGCCGGAGTAGTTACTGAGGAGCAAGTCATTGCTCAGGCACAATACCTTGACTTAGTTTACACTCAGTCGGGTACATTACACGAGAAGATTCCGGATCTTCCAAAGTCGAATCAAATCGCTGCTGCTCCTTCGGGATCTCATGCCGCTGATGGTATGATTGGTATCGTGACTACGAAGAGCAAGAAGAAGTCTTCCAAGGCTTCAAATACTCCAATTATCACTTTGCCTGATTCTCCGACAGGAGAGTCTTCTCCTCCTGAACTTACCGCCGATATTCACGCTGTAGAGTCATCTACGGCCAAATAAAAAAACGGTGGAAAGAAGAAAGGAAAGAAGAAGGCTAAAGCAGACAAGGCTCCGAAGGAGAAAACAGAAAAGTCGGAAACCAATGACGAAAAGCGCAAACCTCGATATCCTTGTCTTATTTGTGAAGAGGATCATTTTACGAGAGATTGCCCTCATCGGGCCGAGGTTGTGAAAATAGTCAAAGGTTCTCCCACTCCTGCTGTGTTAAAAAATCCATTTCCAGAGCAGGAGAATAAGATGATAGGTTCTTCTTCGAATGCCAGTGAAGAACCCATTTTGATGATGTCTCATGTGAGGATTGCGACTCGATCGCAAGATTATGGTAGTAAGAATCCTGTTGATGGTAAGGAAGCAGAATCTTCTCACTCTAACCCATCAACCTCAGCTCCTGGTTCCGATCCACTACAGATCGAAAAACCTAACCCAGACTTAGTGATTAAGCCGCCCGCCAAGGGTGTACTTCGAAGGTCTGCTTTCAATCCACATGCGAGAGCAGCCCAGAATTACAACATTGTTGAGGACTTAGCTGTTTCACCCTCAGCAATGTCGGCGTTAGAAGTGCTGCAATCATGCCCAGCACAACGAAATTGCTTTTGTCGGCTATCGGAGCTGTTGATGTTCAGGACCCGAATCTAATGATCTTCGATCTAGAAAATAGTACACCGCGTCTCCCCCATCAAATGGCTTTCCAAATTCCAGTGATAGTCAAAAACAGGCCTATTCATCGGACTGTGATTGATGAGGGAGCTTCTACGTGTATTATGTCGATTCAATGTTGGAGATCCCTTGGTTCTCCTTCGTTGAACCAATCCCCCACCATCCTTAAGGCCTTTGATGGCCGTGGGTTCCGTCCGTTTGGTATTCTACAAGAATTGCCTATAGGGGTAGAAGGTAAAACCGTTAGTCTGGATGTGGAAGTGGTTGATGCCCCTCTAGACTACAACCTTCTTTTGGGTCGAAGTTGGTCATATGCTATGACAGCGGTCGTTTCATCGGTCTTCAGAATAATCAAGTTTCCACATAACGGTAAGATCGTGACTATTGATCAGCTGACATACTTTTCATCCGACCCAGCCTCTTCAGAGAGTATCCAGCATGTCGGTAAGACGACAATCCCTTATAGGGACGTTGGTGTAGGTTTAGTTAAGGATTCCGGTTTACTGGGAACTTTTCCTCTCCCTCCACTCAACGTAGACCCTTCATTTGCGACAATTCATATGATTACATCAGAAAACATTATTTATGATGATCCTTGGATTGTCCCATCTGACTCTGAGATAGACTCATTCGGTGATGCTATGCCTTTGAGTCCATATGAAATTGCTTATGAAGCTGTCATGTCTTTTACCGACTCGCATTCAACCGAAACGACCAAATGAATGTGGTCAGTGAAGAATCACTTTTCACCTCAACCTTAGAACGGATAGCGTTTCCCGAAGTCGTGTCATCTGACGAACAACTTCGCGAAATCCTAAGTGTAGATGATCTACCATGGGAGGATCTCCATCACAGATCTTCGTTTTTACCTAAGGATGATGCATTTGAAAATGATTTTTCATCTATCTTTACCGCTGAATATGTCAAAGACGCTCAGGATCCAACGAAACATTCTGATTCAGAGTTGAATTTAGGGAATATTTCTCGTACTATTCCCATTGATATTTCAGTGAAGCCCGGAATTGAGGAGAACATTCATATAGGTGCCGCATGTACTGAAGAAGAAATCCAAACTTACAAGGCCCTATTCCAAGAATTCCGCGATGTGTTTGCCTGGTCTTACGAGGAAATGCCGGGAATCGATCCTGCCATTGTTGTTCATGAAATAAAGACCTACCCGGATGCTAAACCCGTCCGGCAACGGTTGCGTCAGATTCACCCTCGAAAAGCGGCTGCGATTAAAGCAGAAGTCGAAAAGCTGTTGAAAGCAGGTTTCATTTATCCGATCCCGTTAACGGATTGGGTATCGAATATTGTTTCGGTCAACAAGAAACAAGGAACAATAAGAATCTGTATCGACTATAGGGATATAAATCGAGCTTGTCCAAAAGACAACTATCCTACGCCTTATATCGATCAAATTATTGATGATTGTGCCGGAAGTGAAATGTTTTCCTTCATGGATGGTTTTTCGGGCTATAATCAAATCAATATTCTACCTGCCGACCAACCAAAAACGGCATTCATTTGTCCATGGGGGACATTTGCTTATTGCAAATTACCTTTTGGGCTTAAGAATGCCGGGGCTACTTTTCAACGGGCGATGTCTTATGCATTTCATGACATCAAGCACATTGTGCAACCCTATCTCGATGATTTGCCTGCTCATTCTTTACATCGAGCTGATCACCTTGTCCACCTACGAGCAATCTTTATGAGGTGTAGGCATTATCGAATTCGGTTGAATCCCCACAAGTGTGTTTTCTGTATAGAAACAGGTCGATTGCTGGGATTTGTTGTTTCAAAAGCCGGCATTCGCGTCGATCCCTCGAAAGTCGAGGCTATCATCAAATTGCCTCCTCCTTCGAGTTTGCGCCAACTCCAAAGTTTGCAAGGGAAAGCGAACTTTTTACGCCGATTCATCCCAAACTACGCCGAGGTCACTAAAGGTTTTACACGGTTGTTGAAACAGAACGCACAATTCTTTTGGGACGAGATTGCCCAACAATCTTTTGATGCACTTAAACACGCGTTGACCCATGCACCGTTGTTGCATCCTCCCAACTACAACCAGGACTACTTCTTATACCTCGCAGCTTCGCATTCCACCATTGGAATGGTGTTAGTTCAAGAAGATGAATTCGGAGCGGAGCATGTGATATATTATCTTAGTAGGACCTTGAATCCCACTGAGCTAAAATATTCGCATGTGGAGAAATTGGCCCTGGCAGCCGTTCAAGCTGTCCAGCGTTTTCGTCACTACATTCTTCTCCGTAAAACTACAGTTATTTCGGATTGCAACCCTATGATTTATATTTTGACAAAACAATTGCTAGGGGGCAAGTACTCTAAATGGATCGTTATCCTGCAAGAGTTCGACTTGGAGTTCGAGAAGTCCAAGTCTAAGAAATCCTTAGTTTTTGCGGAATTGATGTGTGATTTCCCGAGTGCTGACACAGAGACTGTGGCAGAAGAGTCCATTGCGGACGAATCTTTGTTTCTTATCAGTACTGTAGATCCGTGGTACGGGGATATAATCATCTATCTCCAAACCCAAACCTTTCGGCCTGAAGCTTCCAAAGCGGAACGTCGAAAAATTCGGTTTCAATCCCAGCCATACAAAATTATTGGAGATACACTTTATCGCCGGGGGCAGACTTAGTTTTTCGACGTTGTTTAACTCACGAAGAGGCTGAGAGAGTTTTGAATGATTGTCACTCTGGAGCATGTGGCGGTCATATGTCTGGGTATGCCACAGCTCAGAAGGTGTTGCGCGCTGGCTATTTCTGGCCGTCTATGTTTAAGGATTGTATCATTGCCGTCAGGAAATGCCACAACTGTCAAGTGTTTGATCGCAAGATGCGCGCTCCACCTGCTCCTCTCCACCCTATAATTGCCGCTGGTCCATTCGCCAAATGGGGTATCGACTTTATTACTTGTAACCCTCACTCGGCCGGGGGGCATGCGTATATCATCCTTGCGGTTGATTATTTTACTAAGTGGGCCGAGGCGATGCCTACATTCGACGCAAGCGGCAAAACAGCTGCAGTTTTCGTATTCAATCATATCATAACTAGGTTTGGTGTCCCACAAGCAATCATTACTGACCATGGGAGCCATTTTCGAAACATCATGATGACTGAGCTTACAAGCCAGCTTGGTTTGCGCCACGATAGCTCTACTCCTTATTATCCGCAAGCCAACGGTTTGGTTGAGTCTATCAACAAAGTTCTAGTTATCATGATCCGACGAACCATTGGTGTTCATCGGTCGAATTGGCACAACATGTTATTTTCAGCGCTATGGGCATACCGAACCTCAGTGAAAAATTCAACAGGGTTCACTCCTTTCCAGCTAGTTTATGGCTTGGAAGCTGTGTTACCCATTGAATGCGAAATCCCATCACTTCAAATGGCTGTCGAATTACTTCCAGCTACTTCCGAAGAGGAGAAACGTTTATTGTACTTGGCTAAATTAGATGAGACTCGACGTGACGCTACATTGGCAATCGAGACTCACGCGAAACGAATGAAAGCTCAGTATGATAGAAATGTAACCCTCGAAGTTTTTCGGAAGGAGACCTAGTACTATTATATGATCAAGCTAACGATAAGCTAGGTGCTGGAAAATTCGTTCCTATGTGGCATGGACCCTACATTGTAAAGCGAAAGCTAGCAAAAGGGGCTTATGAGCTAGTTGATTTTGATGGGGACTCTTTGGGTAAACCCAGAAATGGACTTTACCTAAAGAGGTATTATGCTTAAATGGTGGGTATGGAGAAATTTTTAGATAGGTTAGATTTTCTTTCTAGCTAGCGTGTGTGTTAGTTTAGTCAGTGTGCTTAGCTTAGAGAGTGTGTTTTTCGTCGTTATTCTGGCTTATCTTGGTTTTACTCTTGATATTGCAGATGTCGACGCCTCTCCAAACATACATTGGATTTGCTGATGGTGCTTGTCGTAGTACACGGAATATCTCTTCCGCAGCTTGGGTTATCTATTCGCCCTCTGACGAGTTAGTTTCTATGCATGGGGTAAGCCTCGGTCAAACAACGAACAACATTGCAGAATACAGTGCAGTGGTTGAATTATTATCCGAATCTATTTCATTTGGAATTCGACGTTTGATAGTGAGGTTAGATTCTGAACTTGTTGTATTACAGCTTAATAGAGTTTATGCCATTAGAAATCCTGTGTTATTAAGGTTGTTTTTGAGAGTGCGTCTCTTGGAACGTGAATTTGATTACATTGAATATCAACATATTCCAAGGTCTTTAAATACATTAGCAGATGCAATTGCTTCTCGAATGTTGGACAGACATTTACGATAATCATGCAAGTAAATTTAAAAACATTTCATCACATATGTTAAACAAGATAAGCCGGTAATAGTGATATATATATAGATAGGAGTGTGTCAAAAAATATATACATCGTCTTCGATCATAGGTTGAAAAACACCTTATGATCGGCAAAATGATAGTACAAAAAGTCAAAATGTCACATGTGACTACAAAAGTGACTAGTCAATCACTGGTGGTGCTCTCTGTATGACACCACTGCGCGGGCTACCTTACGCAAAAATCTCCTAAACGGTCCAGGGACCGCGACTACGAAGCGCTGAAGCCTGGTAGGAATGTCGTCCATAGTAGTCTCAGGTATATCTGCCGTGAGACGCTCTAGATCATGCTCCAACTCAGCTAGTACTTCTGCAGCCGCGTCCTGTGGGGCCGGTACCGGTGCAGCTGGATGTAGTCTATCAAAAGGCCGGAGGTTGGCTGGACGCTGTGGACCAACATCTGCATTTTGAAAATTTTACTGTTAGTTTTGAGACGATATATATGAAAAATAAAAAAATACATAATTAGAAAACTTGTGAAAAATAAAGTACCTCTGTCATCCCATTGTTCTCCCGTGGAAGAACCATGTCCGGATCACCTCTAAAATCCACTCCGGCATACGGAAAGTCCTGTATCGAAAAAACCTGGTCCTCTAACCAGTGAAAGTAACTATCTGAGAATCGAACCACTGCCGTGCCCTCGTCAGGATGCCGGGCCATCACCGCAACCCATCGTATCAGCTTTGGCTCCCGAGGACCCAAGATATCAACAGTGAGTTGCTGAGGGATCAGCATTGGAACTCTCTCCAAGGCAAAGCTCACGACTAGAGGCCCATATCCAAAAGTCTTTAGTCGTCCGTTCTTTGCCTTGGTCAGTTGGCTCTTCATATGAGCCGACACAGCTTCACACCAGTTGAAAATGGTGCCTTGGTAACAGTCAATTGCCATCCGCATTTGGGATCCGGAAGCAATGTGTAAAGCGGCCGCGCCGCAAATTCTGGTAACCGTGAACGCTATGACTTTGAGTTCACGCAGAGTGATGTGTTTTATCTCTATGCCTTTCGAATGGTGAGCCCCAGGTGTGCACCACTCGTCGCGGAGACTATCAAGGGATTGGCCACCCGGCCTAGTCCCCGCAAGACTGAGTTGCTCGCCTCTGTTCGGCAAGCCAGTGAGAAAGTATACATCCGAGGGCTCTATCTCGAGCTGGTGCCCTCCTATGTAAAAGCATTGTTCTTGAACGTTCCATCGCTCAACCAGCCATTCCAAGAATCTTACCTGGCCCCTCATGCCCGGTATGGTCCAATATTTGTATAATCCGCATGCTCTTAGGGCATCCAGGGAAGGTTGATGATTTATTGCAACTTCATCATCCTCTACATGCTCTCTTTCTCTCCAATCTAACATGGTTAATGCCCTGCACACCAGAAATAGTCATTAGAAATTGATTTGGGAATTTTTAGATAGTTTTTTGAGGGGGTTGGGGTTTTGAAATGCGCATTTCACGGAAGACGCACCCCGACTTTACAGCACAGGGCGCCCGGACGCGGCTGGCCTGAAGGCGGACCGCGTCTTCCGACCATTTTCCTGTATAGGAAAAAGTCGGGGGACGCGGGTCACCCGAAGGGCACCCGCGTCCGCCGAGAGGCGCATTCCAAAACCAAAACCCCCCCAAAAAATGAAACTAAGACCTAAAAATTAATTCTAAACGGATAGAAATGCAGAGTAGGATGTGTAAAATACCTGGATAAGACGGCGTTCGATTCCGACGGTCGGATTTTCCGCAGCAACCACGGGAAGTTTCTTGTCAAAAGCTCCTTTTTCAACCTCAACAGTGAAACGGTAAAAATGACATGGTAAAAGGTCTTTTTATAGGTTTTTTGGATGAATTAGTTCATTTTTTACCATGAAAAGATGTTTTTCGATGTATTTTTGCCTATTTTAAACAGGTATGAGTAATGTGTTGCTTTTGTGCAGGACAAAGGGATTTCGAGGGAAATTGTCATTTTTCACAAACAAAAATATCAGAGTCATCTTTTAAGCCCTTTTCTGACTCCTAAAACATGAAAAGATCGCCGAGCGTTTCTTTTACACTCGTTAAAACGGAATTAAAAGACGGTCCCCTTTTAGCTCTTTTCTGACCGCAAAATCAGGAAAAGATTGCCGGGTTTTTGTCGTTTCAAACTCGATAAGGAAATAAAACGACGTGTCCTTGATCGCTTTTTACTTTTCAGGTCAACGACACTATTATGAAAGTACTCCTTGGTCGCAAGATCAAGCGGTTCCCCCAGGTATTATTTTATACTTTTTCGGGCTTGAGGGACACAAATGTACGAAAAAGTTCAACGTGGAGTCTCCTTTAGTTTTTTCAGACTCTCTAAAATTGAAAAACGCCGAGTTTCTCCTATACTGGGCTCGTTAAACTTTTACAGTAGAGGACCTGTTCAATTACAAACAGGAACGAACCACTCCTTCCTAGGGTTCGAATTTAAACTAGGTTGGACTCGTCCGAAGGATGAGCTTATAATCAAGCATATGTTATCCTCCTCAAGCTTGTTAAAAATAAAGAGGTACTTGCCAGAAATGGTGGGGGAAAAGAGAGAAGAATGAACCTGTTTGTTACCTTTTGTCTCGAAAGAAACTTTATTACCACTCTTGAACACGACACTTTTTCATTCACCTGGGTTGGGAAATCTTTTACCTCACAGTTGATCAAACCACTTTGAAAGTCTTTAACTGGGTTCCGGGGATTAACTTTGAGTTATTCGTCACCAAGCCATCTGTCGTGTCGTTATGTGTTCAAGAGGTCTGCAAGCAAAACTTTCATCTGCAAAATACTTGTCATCCATTTGACCATCCCTGAGTCAGTCCTTACAGCAACATTTCTTCAACTTGAACAATGATTTCGTGTTGCGGGCTTGCCTGCAACGGGTCGCTTTCTATCGACATCGACACATTATCTAGAAAGATGACTTAGGAATCGACAGTACCTTGAAGTCTGCATGCATCAATGGCAGGTTTCTCGCCTTTGACGTCAGTTTACATCATTGACTTTCGATCAAAGGATTTCGTGAAGTGTTCGACATCAAAACATCTATTCACATTTCACGGGTTGTGCTTGGTACTTTGAGAACCATTGACATTACTGGTGGTCTCTCTCACGCTTGTTAACAGTTTACATCATCGACTGGTAATCAAGTGGTTTCTAACATGTTCGACATCAAATCATTTAATCACATGGCTAGAATCGTACCAATTCGGGAAGTAGAAGTGAAGACCCTGGATCTAGTTTCTACCATCCAGGCTGCGAGGAGTTTTGTATTCATTATCTATGTAGACTAATCATAAACAGATGGCTGCGTCCATACTGTGTCTACAAAAGTCTATAAAAATGATGTACTGCAAGATCATTCCTGTATCAGAGTAGTTAGTCCATTAGTTAAAGTTTTGAATCTGAGTATGGGAATGCCTACCTCAGTGATGATATAATCTTATACATGTATTTTGTGTTGAAAATTGCAGGTTCCAACCAGGTCATCCACAAGACAATCCTTGAAATGATAAAGCGCTTCACCCTTCCTAGAATTACAAAACCCTAATCTATTCCAGGCTTCGCACTTTAGGGGGCAATATGTTACACTAAAAAATGTCACCATGACTATTTACAGTTAGTATGGCTCAATCAACAGTCATGCTACCCTCTTAGGCAAGTCTTATGCCTCTGCTATCCATCTCAAACTCAAAGAAGAGAGAAAGTCTTGTAAAAAATGTGTTTATCTCTGGGGACGCAGGTTCTCTCAAGCCTTAGCTGCGGGGACGCTCACAATGTTCACAAAGGCTGCGTCTTTGGATGCTCTGTATATTAAGGGACAGGTGCGTCCTTCTGTAAAAGGCAAAATGCACAAGTTTCATCTTTAAAAAGTTACTTGTGGTTACTTCTAGAACTTTCTAGAGGTCGGTTTGATGAAATGGATGCGCCTCCAGTTGGTTCATGTATCCCTATTAAGGAGGAACTTATCCCATCAATAAGGGAGCTATCCCACCCAAAGAGGGGGATTATCCCATTGATAGTGGACCTGAATAACCTCTTTACAGCACTATAAATAAAGGCATTGAGCCAGAGGGAGGAGAGGTTGAAGCTATACATTTTCTTTGGGTAAATGCTGCAGGAATTAGGACTCCCATTTAGAACCTTGTGAGGAGAGATTGTCTTTGCTTGATTCTACTTGGAAGTGGGTGAGCTTTGTCAAAGTAGAGGAAAACCCTTGATGGACCCTGGGAGGAACTTGCACAACACCAAGGCCAGGTTGTAAGAGTTTCTTTGTTTCCTTATTAATACAAACTGGTTCATTTTTCTCAATAGCTTGTGTTAATGAGTTATTTCATGTGTTCCTTGGTCTGCATGTTGAATATATGTTTTATTATGTGAGATGCAAGTGCTTGGTAATTGTTTGATTGTTTGTGGTTGCAGGAATTGATGTGAAGGAGGAGCTCATCCGGATCGGCAAGGACGGACTACAACAACAGCATTTTGGAATAAGGTAAGCCTAAACACTTGTAGTTTTCATGTTTTAAAAGGTGTATTTAGAGAAAGATTGCTCCATTTTGTCTTGTTTGTCGCTAGAGAGTTTAGACTCCTAGGGAGGTCAGTTGTGTCCGCACAAACGACTTTTTCCGCCACGACACCACTGGCATCACACTTTACTTGAAAAGGTTTGTTAAAATCAGGTAGAACCAAAATAGGCTTTTCAATGATTTTCTTCTTTAATAGTTGAAAATGCTTTTCTGCTTCAGTAGTCCATTTAAATGGTTGTTTGTCCTTCTTTATGGTCTCAATAATGGGTGCATTAATCTTACTAAAATTCTTAATGAATTTTCTATAAGAGCTAGCAAGACCTTGAAAACTCCTTACCTCAAAAACACTCTTGGGTGAAGGCCATTCCATGATTGCCTTGATCTTCTCTCGATCCATCTTTAGCCCTTAAGCAGAAATAACAAATCCTAAGTACACTAGCTCTTCTTTCATGAATGATCGCTTCTTAAAATTCAACATCATTTTTTCTTGTTGCAGCCTTTGTAAGACATAATTCAAATGTCTTAGGTGCTCCTCCTTAGATCTGTTGTAGACTAATATATCGTCCATATATACTATTACAAACTTGCCAATGAACTCTTTAAGAACTTCATTCATGATTATCATAAATGTACTTGGTGCATTTGACAACCCAAAAGGCATTACTCTCCACTCATAAAATCCCTCATTTGTCCTAAAAGCAGTTTTCCACTCATCCCCTTCGCTTGTGCTTATCTGATGATACTAACTTTTAAGATCTAGTTTTGAAAAATACTTTTCTCCACTCAAACGATCCATTAAATCTTGAATTCTAGGAAAAGGAAATCTATACCTGATTGTGATTTTATTAATGTCTCTTGAATCTGTACACATTCTCTAGCCTCCATATTTCTTTGGGCTCAGCACTGATGGCACTACACAAGGACTCAAGCTTTCTCTTATCAGCCCTTTGTCAAGCAACTCTTGCACCTGCTTCCTAACCTCTTCATTTTCTGTAGGAGTCATTATGTAAGCTTCCTTGTTATGTATACTTGCTCTAGGAATCAAATATATATGATGGATGATTCTTCTAATGGGTTGTAATTCATTAGGAAAATCATCAACAATAAGATCGCAATATTTCTCCAACATTTCTTCAATTTCAATGGGTAAATTAGAAGCTTTAGTAGAATTCATTATTACCTTGGGCTTGAAAATTACAACAACATTTACCTCATTTTATTCATTCTGCTTCAAGTATTCCTTTCCTCCAAGTAAAAGATTTTTTGGATCAGTCTTATTTCCTTGTACATCTTCTTCTTGCAGACGGAGCAACATATGATTGATACCATCCTTTCCAAACTTGTAGGTGTTTCTTTTTCCATCATGCATGGCTCCTCTGTCATATTGCCAAGGTATTCCATGCCATATGTGACACACATCCATTGGCATCAAATCACAAACAATTTTATCTTTATACTTGCTCACCTGAAATTCCACTTCACACTGTTCATTCACCAACAGTTGATGTCCCTTTTGCAACCATGACACCTTGTAAGGTGTTGGATGTTTGATTTTCTTTAGCTTCAATTTCTCTACCACTTCTGTGGAGACCAAATTATCAGTGATGCCACTATCAATGATCATCTGGAAACATTTCCCTTGGATTTTACACACTGTCCTAAATAATGTTTTCCTTTGTGATGGTTTAGCCATCTTCTTTGTTGGCTTGATCAGAACTTTATTAACTACCAAATATTCTCCTCTATGGTATATTTTTGTCTTCTGCTACTACTGCCACTGGTGCTTCTCCCTCAACCGGAGCAACAATTGCATTCATATGATTTCTTTCTGCATTCTCTGGGCACTCAAAAGCTCTGTGTCCCACCTTGTTACATTTGTAACATCTTATTTCTCTACCTCTTCCTCTGCCTCCTCTTCCTCTAGAAAAACTCCCTCTGTCTCTTGCATCATCTCTTCTGGGTGCATGTTGGGTTGAGCTACTGCTAGCTCCATATTTAGGTGCTTTAGATTTTCTTCTACCACCTTGACTTCCCCCTCCTCGAAAAGTACCTCTCCCTCTGGCAGACTGCTTCCTCATGAGTTTTTCTTCAGCTTTCAGTGCTATCTGATAAGCTTCTTCTACTGTTTTAGGAGACAATATACTTATCTCATCATGGATGTCCATCTTGAGACCATTCATATATCTAGCTACCTTCGCATTTGTATCTTGGGCTTCTGCAGCTCTTATGCTTACCTTGTAAAATTCTTTTGTATACTCTTTCACTATCAAAGACCTGTGTCTAAGATTCTGCATCTTTCTGAACAACGTTTGCTAATAATTACTTGGTAGAAACTTATGTCTTAGATTTTCTACCATCCTACTCCAATTCTTGATTGGTTGCTTGCCAAGTCTCTTCCTTTCTCCCTGCACACCATCTCACCAAAGTGTCGCATGGCCTTTTAACTTAGTGACAACAAACTTAACTTTCTTCTCATCTTCTGTTTCTTCATAATCAAATAATTTCTCCATGTCATTAATCCAGTCTATTAATTCTTCTCGATTCAGTCCTCCTTCATATTTTGATACCTCGGTCCTTGGCCTGGCCGTGGATGTCAACATTAACTGAAAGGACCTCATCTCAGGAGTAACTACTACAACTTTCTCCTCTGCGGCTTCAATCTCAGGTTCATTAACATCTCCATCATCTATGTTCCTGCCCGTTCTTAATGCATCTAATCTAGCTTGCATCTATTGCACAGCTTCCATTACTTCAACGTTTGCAACAGGTCATCCTCTTCCACCATGTCCTCATCCTCTTACAACTCTAAAAGCCATATTAACTTTATTTCTTGTACTTCTGAGATTTAATTCGGTGTAAAAGGCGGGCTATGATACCACTACCTTGCATGTAGATTTTTTTTAGACTTTTGAAATATGTATGAAGACTTTTTCCCTCAAAGTCACATGTTCCCGCATCACCAATGCAAGAGAGAAAAATTCAAGTGGTCATATTCACATGCTAGATAAGATCATGAATATGGGGTAAAGAATTTTTATAATGCCACTACGGAACTGAGACCTAGTTAGCAACAGGCCAGAGATGAGGAGCTACACTAGGGAATCTGATTTTTTAGGTCTACATTCAAGTATGCAAACCCATCTTGACTAAATGGTGAGGACAGGTTAGTGATTTTTTCCGCAGGATTACCCCCTTGTGCTATAAAATAACCATCCTAAATTGAGAGAAATGGCTAGTTCATTAACAATGGGTAGCATCTTGAGTTACCCTAAACTATTTCATTATTTAAGGACTTTATTATCTTAAACTCCAATTTTTTGTAGTAAAAAATTGGCATTCTTGTTGGGGACAAAGTTCATTCCCTTGGATTCAACATACACTTTCTGATGGTGTGATGGCACATTGATTTTGAAGATATTTTTCCTCATTTGGTGACTCCATTGAGAAATGAACTCTTGTTTATAATTATGGAAACTATTCTATTTTTGTAATGGTGGGAATTAATAGGAAATTCTAAATTAATTAGACAAGTGGTTCAAATTTAGTTACTCAAGTTCTCTACATTTTTAATTAATCCATTTCACTATAGAGAGATCCTACCCTATTCCTACACCTAGATCCTCTTTCATATCTTTGTAGTTTCTAAAATGGCTAATGGGTGATTAGAGAGAACAAGCACTAGGTTACTTTACTAGATGATAAGTTATTGGGTATACAAGAGAGTTGAGTTCCCATTCACACTCATGTGTCATTATTCAAAACTAATATATTTGGGATAAGATGATCATATGGATAATTCATATAATCAACTTTTGAGATTAAAATAGCTCGGGGCTCAGTTAAGGATAGAGGCGAGCAATTAAACAATCATTAAAGACTATGAAAAATTACATGTTTATAAATATGAATATTAACTATTATTTAATTTATATATGGGTAGTAATGAGTTGAAGGGTACACCACCATGATATGAAGCAACAAATTTTATTCTCTACTAATTAAAGGTCATCTACATTTGGACACTTATGCTACTAATATAATGTACCTTTGTCATCTTCGGGTGAGGGGGTTGTCTCATACTGGAAAATGTATAAGATGTGTAGGTGATACGCTAAATTTGGGAAAGTAGAAGAACCCTAGTAAGAGAAAATTCTCCGTATGTGACTAGAATGGGCATTATACAAGCCAACATTTGCAATAGGAAAAGGGTAAGGGAAAATTGCAATAGGAAATAGAGTTAGCAGAAACAAAGTCTTGATGAGGTTAGGATCTCAATGCAATGTTGTTAATTGCTTTTGTTCATAGGATTGGTAAACAATTATATAATTATATATTTTATGGTACTCTTTTAGTACAATCATAATTTTGTGTGAGATATCTTAAGACATAATATTTATGTCGATAGGAATGTCTATTTTGGAATAGGGCTTCCAACACTTTAATTTAATTATTATTAATTATTAGGTGTATTTAGGGATTTAAGCTCTTTATTATTGAATTTTATTAGTAGTATACACAAATCAAGGTTGAGATTTGTTTCCATAGTAGTTATGCCTTTTTTTCTCTTTCAATCAAATTCATTAATTGAAAATAATGTGAGACGAATATGTGTGATGTGTAAAGAGTTATGATTTTTTAGACCTGTGATATTGGTAAACCATGATATTGACCCATGGTATTATAACAAATAATATTTATAGTGTACTTCATATGGTTGTGTTAATTTTATATCTCTTTTATATAAAATGTTATACTGAATATGATTTCCATTTATACTTTATAAAGAAAAGATTTTAATTTAATCTTTAACGATGATGTTTATATAAAAAATAAATAAAATGATTCTATCCTATTCCTTATTAGAGTTAACACCAATTTAAAAAAGCTAAAATGTGATTTATAATATTAATTATATTTTTCATTGATTATGAGCACATGAAAATCGTTGGCTATGTAGTTTACTTAATTCTTGGCTATGAAATTTCTTGATTAACAGATCCATAGCAATTGGTGATGATGCTATTGGCTACCACACGACAATGATCTAGATTTCCATTAAGCTCCTGACAATTGGGAAATCGTGATTAATGCAAAGCGAGGTAATACAAAAATATGGTAATTTAATGTGTGAAATGAGTTAAATATAAAATGGATATGCAAGGAATGGTTGTGTTTGTATTAACTAAATACAACGCACAAGTATACAAAATAGTGGAATTCAATGCAAATCAACCCAAAAAAGGTAGTTAATTACACCTAGATGGTCTACAAATATTCCTCGTGCTTGACCTTAAGCTTGTTAAATTTATCTCTCACTAAAGTCCCATAAATAATTGACATATCTGGTAGTTAAATGTGTCTATGGGTTTTTATTTATATGGTCCTTTGTATCTTGAGCATGCGCTCACTGAAAATCTTTTTATGGCTTCTCTAACTTGCTTTTGACATTCACTCTCATTGATTTTATATAGCTTCAATCTATATTTTTGGTGATGTATTATTACATTTGAGAAATATATTCCCAATTTTGTACATGATTTGTTCATACAATTGTAAAATAAATCCAGGGCCCTCCAAATAAAAAAGTGAAATATTGTTTCAAAAATGAATCTTCATGCTCAAACTGTATTTTATCTTTTTGGTGAATTTGTGTATTTGTTGCAAAGTGTTTTATTGAATAACAATATATTGATTCAAGTGAATTTTCATCGTATTGAAAAAGAAAAATGACTATATCTTAGTAGAAAAACTACACCTCAAACAAGTCTTAAACTATGTTTTAAATGAACTTCCAAACAACTTAGATCTCGGTTAATCATGATGAATAAGACTAAGTGAACGTATCATAAACAGTTACCCTTACGACTGGTGAAGGGGGTCCTTCCTTCACCAATAAGGGATGTTGAATATTATTCACAATTAAAACTCTAGAAAAGATGTAATTGCGTAGTGTATATTATATCAAAGTGTAGTGAAAAATTCTACTCATGTAATCTCCTACTAATATAAATATTCAACAACCAACAACCACAAAGGCTCATGAATTTATACAAGTTGCATAAGTAATGACCCAACCGAATGTAAAAAATAATCAGTACATATTTAGGAAAGAACCTCTTACATATATTTTTTTTCGTTACATATATGATTTAAAAGATGGTAGCTTGTTAGAATCCGCTCCTAATTATCATGGTGGCTTTAGATCCTATCTATTGTTGGAGTAGCTTTTTGTCATTTTTCTGCTTCAACATCATTCAAAGACCTGATTCTCGAGCTCCAATAACATCATTGAAGTGATATGTCATGCACTTGCAATTAATGACACTGGGCGTAATAGCATATCATAAATTCAAGTAATTATTTGTGTCCTTCGAGTATATGCAGCCAATCACACATACTTTCTCCAAACCAACACATGAGAAACAAAAATCTAGGTAGAGAATACTTAAAAATCTATGTTATGATTGGAATAACATGATTTATAAACATTTCCATTCCTTAATCAAAACATATTTATGAACATGATGTTATCAGAAAAAGGGGCAACATGGAGTAATTAAGGTAGTTTCTAGTCAGGAAAAGGAATTAAAAGAAGGCCAATTTGAGGGCTCAAGGTCCCTAACCTACTTACTCTGTTGCATGGCCAGATGCAAATAATTTTATTCAGGGTCCTTATTTTCACATGAATATGTTTCATGCAGAGTGCTAAGTTGATAAATTTCCATTGTATCCTCCCTAAATTCCTTAAACCCAATTTCCATTTCGACTTTTTCTACCCAAAACCACTCAACTTTTGTTAACTCATACATTTTCATATATCTACAAGGGTCTCCAAATCAAAGGAAAACAAAACTTCAAGCCTATCTAGTGGGATCTCTTTTTCTCTATGCATAGCATGCAACTATTCAAGTGCCCTATGGCTATGAGATGATTCAAATACCAAAAATTTTATGTAGTCCTGATAGGAAATGTGGACAATCCCCATCTCTTATTAGAACCTTGCAGAGTATTAGTGGCTATGTGATCAATAAATTTCACACATCTATCTATCATTTGTTCTTGGAGTCTCATAACTATACTTGTAAGTTGAGATCTCCTGGAAATAAAATTATGGTTCTAAATACACGTGTCTATGTTGCATGGTTTTGCCTCGATTTTGAGTTCACAAGTAGCATGGGCATGTTCCATGTCCTCTTGGTCTATACTAAATTTAAACCTAATGTACAATATGAGATACAAAATCTCATAGTTAAAGATATCCTATGTAAGGTGTAGTATTGAATTTCCTTTCTAAAGGAAGAATAAAATCATTTATATATAACTCAAATATGGGATGTTGGGTGGTAGTATTGGCTTCATAAAAATATATTCAAAAGTAATTTTCATACAAGACTTAATGAGGTTTGTCTTCAATAATAGCAATAATTTTGAAGGAAATAATTTGTTCTTGTAGGAATAAAACATACACTAGTTATGATCGTCGAAAGTCCAGTAATTCCTAAATGAGTGATCTTATATTTTTCTTCTCATCTTTCAAACCCTCCACTTTCACTTGTGTATTCTACAACTTTGTAATGTCTTCTTCCCATTGTATTTGCTTCACTTATAAAAGGTTAGAGAATCTTCTTTTCTTCTTTAAAATTCACTGACAATTTGTTGTTGCTTTTCCGAAAGAATTTTGTTCTACTGATGGGACATAGCAAGAGCCCTCCACTTATCACATTCTTCTTATAACATTATAAAGGAAGAAGAATCATGGATAGTGGTTTCCATCCCTTCCATTTGTGTAAAGTTATCCTTGTACAATATAGCCTATGACTTTCTTCCTACAAAATGGGGTCTCTTCTTTATTTTTATTTTTTCACCCAAGGTATTCAATTTCACGATTTTCATTTGAATTTTTAATACCATAATTAACTATTTCGATCTCTATTTCTCTTTCTTCAACCTTGCTTCTTGTCTAACTAACACAAAGGATTTCTTTCAACTTCTCATGACCTTATTCACATTAGGCTTCCCCATTCATCACTCATAGCATCCCCAACATTCATTATTTTTTATATGGATGGCCTTAATGTCACAACCACAACATCAATTTTCTCATTCATATAAGCATTTATGTCACATCACCTTCCCCTATGGTTGGTTCTTGTGTATCAATAAAAACATTAATACCCATATATCTGCTAAGTTTTGATGATTCAACTATGGTTGGTTCTTGTGGGACAACCTTAGTATCATTTTCTCCATCACCTATACCTGTAATATACTTATGCATAAAAATATATGTGGTTTATTGCTTATGTTCTTCTTTTGAATATTGTTTTGGTCATGTTTACACTCATGCATATCATGAATAGTTCCTACATGAACCTATTGTTTTAGATCTATTTTCTGAATTCTCTTATGTAATATCAATTATGTATGCTTCTTCTATTTTTTTAATGTATTTTGCACTAGATAATCCTTATATGCATTTATACATTTTCAGATTTAGTATGCAATGTTTGTATGTGAAAATTTGTAATATTCCTTTACGGAAATATGTATTTAAATATTTAAGCTAGAGGCCTGGTGGACCCTTGTATTTGTGACTGCACTTTAGTCTCTGAGCCCTAACCCACTTGAATGATGATGCTAGTTTGAGAATAAATCACTTGTTCTCTGCGTGTCTGTATGTCTAACCTATGTCCAAGCCCAAATCCTATCCCTATTAATATTTCCTTCAAACATTTATACATACTGACATGTACATGCGTACTTATACAGAAATATACCCTAGGATCCCTTTTAACCTATATATTTCTGAAAATCTATTTTTCATATTTGAACTCCAACTGTTAGCATAATTCTATTTATACAAGCTTTGTTTATGTCCCCTCACTCTATCTTTAGTTAGAAAATATCATCATTCTTTTACCTGTACAATTATTTCTTTTTCTTCTTTTCATTAACTAATGAAATCATAAGTGGATTACCCATTATTAGGGTTAAAAACACCTTTGATTCAATGCCTCTATGCATATACATTCTTGCGCCTACAAGAGCAAAGTTACCCAAATAAAAATTATGATTTGTGATTATTAATACTTAGATACATCAATAAATAAAATACTCAAATAACAATTTATTTTTTCAGTCCATTAACTTACATAGAATCTATCTAATGCATATCTCTATTTCTACATTTCTTTCACCTACTAGTTAGTTAATGTTAAATTTATCTAAATCATTTTCATAATAGGATAAAGGCTCCCACAATGCTCCTAGTGTTGAAGCTCCAACCTTAGCTCTGAAGAAAACTATGTAGAAGTATTTATCAGGATTCACCCACTAAACCCTTAGCAACGTCCTCCTAATTTCTAGGTTCGACCAATCTTTCTCTCTGATTGGTAATTTCTTTTAAGCACAATTCTCTTTATCTCCCATAATTGATGACACTTTTCTCCAATCATCTCCATTTATTAGTCGTTTCCTTCTCTCTGTTTTTTTTTCTCTTTGTCCTCTCCCACTCCCTACAAAAGATAAAGAGAAACCATCAAGAGGAAGGAAGATTTTCTTCCTTTTTGTTTATACCCCTCTAGGTATACCCCTCTAGGTATGCTTGACTTCAACTATTGTAGTGACATTTTAGGTTTAATTTTCCATGTTAGCCGTTAACATATTTTTGAGAGGATTAATATATCCAAAAATATTTTCCTTTTTCATTATTAAAACTAATATTTATATCAACATACTTCGTCACATGTCTTTTAATTTTTCAACAAACAAATAAATAAAAGTCACGTAGTAAATTTTCTCAAAAAGTATTACAAACATTTATTATCTTTTCTATCTATATTCAAATCTATAATAGTGATATTAATATTTAGTGTCTTGATAATAATTGTTGTAATAACTTAGAGTCTAAACGAAACAGTTTTAAATAAATATAATTATGAGTTGAACTGTAACCATCACTCAATCTTACTTTCTAATTAATAACAGTCGCTTTTGTTAATTATATAAAAAAAATTATATCAAACTTTTAATTATAAATAAATTATTATGATTTTTAACATTGAGAATTAATAAATAAAATAATTATATAAAATATTAAATTCTAACAACATTGAAGGACACGAGATATAGGATGACATAGTATTATATATCTATTTTTTCAACATTAATATGAACTTTAACGATGGCATGGAGGGAAGCCCGAAAACAATCAATTTGTAACATTTCCACCATCTACAGTGTGCACGAGACAAGGAGATTATTTTATATTTTTAGATTTGTAATTAATTGTATTTAAATTTTAAGAATGTTTTATGTTGTTAAATTTGATGACTATTTACTAGTATTTCACATTTTTAACCTTTAGTGTACTTTTAAATTTTATGACATTTAATTATTATTAATATATATAATTGAATATTTTATGGAGTAACAAAAAATTTTTGATTTTTCTTTAAAATAGTAATTAATTTTAATAATAATTTTTCTATAATTAATAATTGAAATTTTGATTTTCTATATAGAAAATTATTAAGCCAAGAGGCTCTTTAATTCAATGTGGAAAAATTGTTGTAATGCATTGTTATGTTATGTAAAAATTTTGACTTAGTAAAATAAAAATAAAATAAAATAATAAATTAAAATTAATAATTTAACATTGACGTTTTTTAGCTCCAGGTTTTAACAACCCAGGATTTTTCACATAGTATTGAAAGACCCAAGGAAATGCATTATGAAATGTAAGAGTAGTGTAATCAATTTCTATATATCAATCTAGTCAAGCACAACACACCTACCTGATGCAAAATATGTCAGTTTTAATTGTTTTGTTAGATTTTGTATAGGACAATTTTGTTTTATCAAAGATTCAATTACTTTGATTTGAATTGATATTAATGAATTTTATTTAATGTATGTAGGGTAGTTCGTGACTATGCGGCTACACGATGTTCAATGGGAAAGTTGTTAGAAGATGTTCAATGGGTAAGTTGTAGCCAAAGTTAGAGGACGAGCACTATAAATTGTACTTGTGATTTAATTTCAATTTATTTATTTCTAAAGTTATATTTATTCATAAAATTTTATTGGTTACATAAGACTCAAAGTATGCTTTAAAATCGTAGTAATTTACTTTTAATTTGAATTTATTTATTTCTAAAGTCATGTTTATTCATAAAATTTTAGTGGTCACATAAAACTGAAAGTATGCTTTAAAATCAAAGTAATTTAGTTGTAATTTAGTTTTTATTTGAGATTATTTATTTGTAAAGTCATGTTTATTCATAAAAATTTAATGGTTTTCTAAGACTTGAAATATGTTTTAAAATTATAGTAAATAATCTAATGAGAAAAATATGATTATTCAATAATCAAAGATAAACTATAATTTCAATTTCTTATTACTATTTATTTAATCAAAATAATTAGCCTCTCTAGTGTCATACCAAAAAGTGAGATTATGTCTCATAACTTATCCAAAAAAATTCTACTCATAATTTGAGTTTATTTATTTACAAAGTGACATTTATTGATAAAATTTTAATGGTTGCTTAAGACTAAAATTATATTTTAAAATCATAGTAAATGAGTTTTAATTTGAGTTTGTTTGTTTTTAAATGCAAAGTGTGCTTCAAAATCAAAGTATATAATCTAATAATATAAATATGATTATTCAATAATGAAAATTAAATCATAATTTTAATTTATTTTTTATTATTATTTAATTGATTAATGTAATTAAACTCTTATCTGGAATTTTATTTATCCCTTCCTAATGTAGATGAGAGAAGTTTCTTGCCTCAAGGAAACCAAAAAAGGTAAGCTCTTCAAAATTTAGGAAAATAAATACATAGTTAAAAAATAACTTTCTATGATAAAAAATAATTTATTTCATATTTTATAATATAAAATATAGACATATATTTTATGATTAAGTATAATTAAAAAATTTACCAAAAAACACAAAACTTATATTCCCAAAAAAGTTATTTTTACACACCATAAAAAGTTTAATAAAACATGTCATAGATGATATTTAAATGATGAATAAAAAATAAAAAAACAAACAAAATCAGTAAAAAAATAAAAATCAAAAGTAAAACCATTTTTGAAAAAATTGACTATTTCAAAAATCATGTAATTTTACTTTGAAAGGTACTATTTAAACCTATGCGACTCGACTACTATCTCACAACCTCACGGTTAGTACATTACTTCTGCGATCCCAACCAAAAGAAAATGTCGTGTCACAATATTCCGGCCAAAGAAACCAAAATTACATCGTTAGGCTACGCCCTTTCACCTTGACATAATGTTATGAAAGACATTGTGTCCCACTTCGACGTACAAAGCGTGGATTTAGTATTTCAACGTACACAGTTAAATGCTTTTATTATGATATAGCTTAGGACAGTGCAGTGAAGAGAATGGCGTATGCCTATGCGAATTGTCAATCATTCGGTGGAAGAAGAGGTAGGCGAGTATTTCAACAACAACCGGGTAAGAAAAACATCTTTTCAATCACCCTCATAGATATCATTGCAGGAGTTTGATTCGGCTGATTACTAGGGAATTTTTCATTTACGTCCAGCGAAATTTGATAATGATATTTTCGTTGAAACTCAGGATCAAATTGTTTGAAATTATAAAATTTTAACTATGAAATATAAACAAATATTTTTAAAAGTGGTATTAAACTGGAGTAATTTATTTTTTTGAAATATACGATTTCATTCCGCTTCAAAACGTTGATTATAAAGATAAACAAACGTTTTTATAAACCTTATTGCAATTTTTAAGTCTTAGATATTATTATTTTTTGTTGGTTAAGTTGTATTGGAGTTTTGAGAAGAGTCTTAAGATTTTTGGATCTATTTGGTTTAGAGCAGTCACTGTCCACAGTGTTTGAAACCAGTTACTTTCATATCACTAAATGCGTCAATAATACACACATCATCATCTATGGTCTACCACTGCCTTTTTAACAATGTCTACCACTACCACTTTAATAGTGTCTACCACTACATAATTATATATATTGTTTTATTGGACAAGGCCATAATTTTTTCATATACTTCTGCATTTTTTTATTAAATATCATCAAACTTTTCATCTACTACATCTAAGTTTTCCAAACGAAATCAATCTTCTTCTTCCAACTTTTTATTATTATTAATCATTTTAATTTTCATTATTATTATCTCGAAAATAAATACGCTTGAAAATTTTATAACGATATATTTGATGGATTCGCCCCTTGGCCGATTTCAAAATATTAGTGTCTTAACATATAACTCTTACCCCATTACCGATTTAACAGCCTTATATTTTTGCTTTTTGCCGTTGTTGTCATTTCAATAATTAGCTTTCGTAGATAAATTTTTCTTTTAAACAGCATAGTCGACATGAAAAGCGCTCGAATGGATTCCATGGTCAAAATGTGCCATGCCACCAGGAGCGGACCGTGATAAATCACTGGACTGCAATAATATGACACCAGCTCTAGATGGTTTGTTTGAGAGCATGGATTTGATATAAAATGTAGTAGAATGATTTGATATTGCTTGAGAATGATATGAATGTGTTCCGTATTCAGTACACCATATCGATTTGATAAGTAGGTCGTAATTCAACTCAAGATGATGTTGCTACAGATGATTTGATATGTTGACATGAAAGGAAGGGACTTCAAATATTCTAAAAGAGTCTTTTGTACATAAAGCAATTAGTTGCTGGACAAGAGAACTGATAGCGATAAATGCAGAGGTGCTATAGTGGCATACGTAGTTTCATTGACTGCCCATCACAATTAGGTTTGATGAATGAAATACTTTGACTGTACCTTTGAATGGATGTAAACCAACGAATATTATGTGTGATAAAAAATAAAACAAGAACAATATTAATATATATTAATGACGGCCTCTAAACATAAGATCTTCCTAATTATCGAATATAAGCCCCACTAGGTGAGCACACTGTTCCACAAAATAGTGATAGAACTTGCCAAGCAGTTATATCACGGCCAACCAGTTCTCTTTTAATACCACAGTGTCCTCCCCACTACAATATTCTACAGGCTTGGTCTCCACATCTTGGTCTCCACTGAGATGAGGCATTGTAGTCGGGGTCATAGAATTCGAGTGTCTTGATCATATCAAACTCCACTGTGAATAAGTTAATGTATGACGCCCCATTGCTAGTGAGGGCAAGCAAGCCTAGATACTATTCTCTCCCAACGCCGATGGGAGGTTTGTGGGGTATCATGATGAAGGCTAATGTATTTGTCGTTTATTCTTATACAATTTACAAATGTCAGCCCACGTGATGGAGGCAATTACAAAAGACACCATGGACGCGCGTGCACGTATTTGGGAACCTAAAATAAAGAAGCAGAGAAATTTTCCCAATGGTTTTCCGGCTAAATATTTCGCACAGACCGCATGGTTCCCTATTTATTGTGGAGCGAATGAGCGGGTGGCCGCTTTCTATCAACAAAGTTAAAACTGAGTGGATCATTTTTTAAGGAAACGAAACAACGATACTGGTGAGGAGAGTGAGGATGACTGATGATGTTCCATGTGGGAGGGTCCTTCTAGCTGGCAACGCGACCTTGCTCCATCAAAAGTTGGAATGGACGATGAAACCGGGTCAGAATTAAAGCTACACGGGCCTTCTCAAGCGTGAAAAGATGGAACGTACTATATATGGGGCATGCCCTTCCGATGAACACATTGGACATTGTCCACATTTGACGAAATGGTAGCCATAAAGCTTGGTTTCTAGGTTTTTGGCTGCACTATAATTCACATTTGAACCATAGTTACCAAATTAGCCTTAATCGAGGCGGAGAAACCTAATAGTACGAGGAAATTTGATCAGTTTAGTATTCTTATCGATTTAGAAGGCTTGTCTCAACACACAATAGATAAGGGTAATTGCACATTGATGCATGCAAATAGAAGGAAATGAATTGGAAGGCTATTATTAATTTAATTTAATTTTTTTATAATTTCTACTTTTTAATGCGTCGAAAGTCTAAACAATAGTGAGGGAAAAAATTTGAACACTGAAAGAGAATTTGAACACTCAAAGTGTGTATATTTTGTTATGAATATATTTAAGTTTCAAAATTAAGAGAGATTTTGAAGGTACGAAGGTAGTGTTATTTTTTTAATTGTGTTTTAGAAATTTTATGTTATATATAATTATTAGATTTT
Source organism: Pinus tabuliformis (assembly GCA_031772625.1). NCBI lineage: Eukaryota > Viridiplantae > Streptophyta > Pinopsida > Pinales > Pinaceae > Pinus > Pinus tabuliformis. The sequence goes on from CM062811.1 coordinate 959,393,805, forward strand.
AATTGTGTTTAACCATTTTTATATTATTTATAATTATTAGATTATTTAAACATTAAAATGAAGAGGAAAATGAATGTAAGGTATCACACTTATACGAAGAGAAATATATATCTTTAAAAAATTTACAATATATATTATTGAATTTTTTTCAAATTAAAATCTTTTTGTCGAAATTTGAAGTCAAATTTGAATTCGAACTAGGTAACTATAATTCGAATTGCGCTTAGAGATTGGTCTCAATCTCATGCACCATACCCTCCAAAATAACCAAATTAACATCTTTTGATAAATATGCAAGTTCAAGAAATACATAAATGAGTTCTAGAATTTACAATAAGAGAATTCTTTGCGTCCACCCCCATAATATATTCCCTCCCATTTTTCATCTCTTTCATTATTGAGACAATTTCCACCCATTGAGACTAAGTAACATTGTTTATGGATGGTAAATTATAGGCAGCTAAAACCACCTATGTACCTCGTCATAGAAACTGTTTTGTAGAAAGTAATATCCCTAGTACAAGATTTGTGCCAGAATTATCGAAGCTTGACTTGAATGCTTGCAATTCATCAATGACCCATGGCGGAGGTAGTATCTTTTCACAACTAGCCAAAAAGGACATTCCATCCCTCTTGAACACTTCAACAAGATTTGCAACACCCAAATCAAAAATATTGCATGCAAATATTCACCTTATCAAGTTTTCTAAATGCTTTCCTCCATCTTCAGTGCTGTCAAAGAGTGTTACAACTTGAACTTGTTCAAATATCATCAAAGATTTGCATTCTCTTCTTCCTTGATTTTTTTAAATATGTCTCTAAAACTCACTTCCTTTAGGAACTACTCCCATAGTCTGCACAACAATACACAATGAGGTGGTCTTCTGTGGCTCTTAGGATCTCCCTGTAATTCATCCAATATTTTGCCATACCTCAGTGTAAACTTAGTTGTTATAGTGTGGGTATCTGAAACAAATCATCTAGCTCTATGTGTTCCCTATAGGAGGCGATGGAATTCCTGAAGATGTCAATTGAAGCAAGCTCAGCTCGAGCCGCTATTTGAGCTCACCATGAACTTGGCTTCAAACGTGATGGAAAGACTATGGAATGGTTGATCCAACAGTTAGAGTCAGATGAAGACCCTCATAAGTTTTCCTTGCCCGATGAGCTTCTCATTGTTGACCTCGCACACACAATGATGAAAGTATCCTTGCTACCAACTAGAAAAGGCAGGCACCATTGAGAAAAGGATGAACGCGATAGAAGAGTTCGAATACCCACAAAGTGCATATCACAGATTATCTAACTAACAAAATATCTTCACCATAAATCTGATGGCTAGAAAATTGAATGGCTCTTCAGAACATATGGGTTATATACAATACCACCACAACAGGCCATTCAATTACCACAACACGTATTTCTTTCCACCATCACCGATACAAGCTTCAATGGTGCTTATGTCAGTCCCGATAACAACAACTCGATTCCCTCTCATGATGATATACATAATGTTGCAGGACATTAGGAATAAGGAAGATTTATAGAGCTCGCTCTCAATGCAAATCTAATTTCACTACAATATGGGCTTCAACCTCCTTCACTTCCCTGTAATTTCAATTTTCCACCTTTCACAATGTGTGGCATTGAAATTGAGTTGCAATTAACTTTGTACCCTTAGCAATAAACTGTGACACACCCAAATTTTATTAACTTTCAGTCATAATTGCCTAATGCCAGAGGAAGAATGAGAGTGAATGATGGATTGATTAGGGAGGGGGGCATAAAGCAAAATTTAACCACCAAATGAACTACACAAGGTATATGTTGATTGAATGGGAATTGTAATTTGTGAGTAAAGGAAATGGAGCCATTGCAAATGGCCTCTTCATTGAATGATCGATCAAACCCAGTAGTGATCGAGGAGTCTAAATGAAAGAGAGAAAGCATCTATCTTTTTAACCAAGAAAAATCCTACTTTGCCAAAAGGATGTCGTGCTTCAACAATTTTATCCACACCACATAGCCTTCACATATAACAAAAGAATATTACTCTCCACACATCCCTACATCCTCATCTCACAACCACTTGGAGTATTTCACCTTATGGCTATGATACAAGTTTCAATTTTCTAATAAATATACAATAAAACCACAAGGAGATGATCTTTGACCACCATACCAAAAAGGAATGCACGAATGAGCCAACCAATGCTTGATTGCTTGTCTATTCCAAATATTGTAATCAGCTACTTGGAGCTTGCTCTCATCTATTGATGTGCTCTAATAATGAAGCAACCTTGCGCTTACCTCTTTCTGTGAATATGAGAAGGGTTCATAAGCTCCAAGTTATCGGGCTACAACAAGATGTTGTGGATCACTTGTACATAATGCAAGAAAAACAATAGTTGCATTTTCTCAGTTTTGAGGTGAGCCAACTCTAATTAATTCTACCAATATTGGGATTGCATCAGCATTTTTGATAGTTATTTTCCCCTCTTGATGACTTGCAAGAATTTCTAGTATAGAAAGCACTTCATCAACCATCCCTACACTGGGATCTACCAGCAAATGCATCAATGGGGACTCAACACTAGATCTCACAACCCTTGGCTTGTTACCTTGAACACATATTTCATTAATTTTGGAATTTTTTTATTACAAGGATATCAATAAATTTGAGTTTTTTTGGTTATTATGAAATTTTATATCTACCATTTAATTCCAAATTTAATGAAATATGTGTCCTTGATAGATTGATAAATTTAAGAGTGTTGTGGCAACATATTTATGGCCTCTCTGGCTCCCCTCAAAAAGAAAGCCAACCAAAGTGCACTAGATGCACCAATGGTTATCTTGTTCTCATCAACAAGTGAAAAACTAAACAGAGTTGCAACATCATTTTCTCTTGCTTCAATGCTACCAACCTTGAGAACCTCAATAATAGGAGGAATTTCCCTAGCCACAAATATTGTACCCTTGTTGTTTTCATAAATGGAAAGGTTAAGAAGAGTTGTCACAACATGCTCTTATGTTCTAGCATATGGTGTGGACAACAAATTAGCTAAAAAAGGAATGGTCCCATCCTCTGCAATACAAATCCTATTATCTTCATTTTTGTTGCTAGAAGACGCTGCTGCTCTTTGGTCTTTAGGAGTCCCACTCGAAAACTTTTGTAGAAGAACATCCATAGTTGCTCATTCATCGGTGTTATTAAGCATAGATCTACATGCCTTTCTAGATCTACTACAACACAATCTCTTTGGTAGTTCAACTCCATTAGTTTCACACCATTATGCAATCAGACTTCGTAATACAGAGTTAGGTGTCAAAACTACATGCAGCAACATATCTTATGTTTTAGAACAAGTTCTATGTCTGGAATCTATCAATTTATGTATGTAAGACTGTTCACATGTATGTCCTATAGGCACAATAACAGGATATTTCATTAGCTCGAGGAAAATTGGACAATGAAATTGATCAGGAATAATACACTAGTACAAAATGGTGAATTAGTTACTAAAGCAATGACTAAAATTTTCATATAAATTACTATTTCTTAGTCGACGAATAGTACTAGCTACTTTACAGTATCTTATAAGAAACCAACTTTTAGTCGTTTTTAGCTTAGTCATTAATTGATTATCTCAATTTTATCATCTAGTAGTATATTTAGTCATAAATTTGGTGATTAATTTAGTTATTGATTTAGTAATTAATTGCCACAATTAATGACAAAATATACAACAAAATATATTATGATATGATTATCTGAGAAAACAAATTAATGACGAAAGAAATATCACTAAATTTTTGTCGTGTTATAAGAGACTATAGATTAGTTACCAATAGTCATATATATGCAAAATTTAGTTGCCATTTGTAATGAAAATTTAATCATTTGTAGTAGTCGTTTATATTTTTTGGTAGTTTCATATTCATTATATAAACGACTAATTTACTAGTTTATATTCATTTCATTTATTTCCATTAATAATCATTATAACCGACTAATTTAGTCATATATTCATTTTATTTGTGTTCATCATAATCAATATAAACTACTAATTTAGTAGTTTTAGATTTATTTTATGTGTTCATTATTAATCAACATAGATTAATTAGTATGATTTTGTGACTAAATCATAAAAACATCATACAATGAGAATTGGTTCATCTAATATGAGAATTCAAAATTACATATGTTAGTTAAAATACTAAACAATATCAAGTGCAACCATAAATAACTTCAACCATAGAAATTATATTATATGAAATATCGAGTATTACAATATGAGTTTCCAACTTAACATTGGTTGGACTAAAATTTACACATGAAATGTTGTTTCATCACTATAAAACATTATCATTATGCTGTCAAGTCATTGGAAGTGAATTCGCCAACTATGAAGACTTGAACATCAGTCTTTATCTGTGTGTCTTCTGCAGGAAATTGGCTTTAAGGGTACTACTAGAACGATTCTCCTCTCTTTCTTTTTTCATTTGCTGCTTCAGTGTTAGTGTTCTCCTCTTTCTTCAAATCCTGTTGCTTACCTTCAATACTGAGTTCCTTTTCTAAAAACAAAAGAACCTAGAATGTAAAGTGTAAGACATGAAAGATGATGAACACTAGAATATAAATGAAAGTAGACTATAAAGGATTTATATTACGTATACCTCAACATCAACAATGTTAAAGCCATTCTTCCCCATAAGAGCAAGAAACTTGAACAAGTTTTCTTTAGTTGAGTGATAGTGGCCACTATGTGGCTGGATGACCTGTATAAACAAAAAGTTAGCATAGAAAATAACACCTTAGTAACTTAGTATTTAACCTTTATGGAAAGCTTAGGAATAATCATGCCAAGTAAGCTGCATGCTAGAAAGCTCAAGCTGTAAATAACTTGCTAAAATAAATAATCTGAGGTGTGATGTCTAATCCTTGTCATTTATTCGCAACAACAATTTGCTGTCTAATGCATGAACTTGGTCAAGTATATAAACAACATGTTCTCAAATAACAAAATATTCTCAAATAACAACATGAAAGTAAACTTTTCTAATAATCATGAAAATATTTCAATACAAAATAGTTTATAGGATTTTAATCAATATCGTGTAATATTAATTTCATGTTCAAGCTTTGGTTGTTGTTTAAAGAGAAATAATACCAAGTACTTTCAGTTTCATAGTTAAAATACAAAGAAAAATTGAAATAAACTTTCAAAATACAATCAAACAATAAAAATAGGATATCATGGAATGGACATTGCAATTATAAAAAATTGTTTACCTGTCCATCATTATCTTATCATGCATTCCTAAAACATTTTCTTTCCCAAAATAACCATGAGGTGAAAGAATCACAACATTAAAAACCATAGGAATACTTACTAGAAACATTTCCAAAGTCGATGGATGAAGTGCTTGAAGGATCTCCAAGAACAAATGAATCATATCCAAGACATGATCTCTATATTGTCTCCCCATCCTTTTTCCAGTCACATTTCATATAACCTGCCCACACCAGTGTCAAGTAACAATCAAATGAAGGAATTGACATTTTTTTATATCTTTTATATGTATAAAATTTGAATATAATTTGTTTTGGTAACATATTAATTCGTATTTAAAGCATTCCTATCATGAGAATGTATCAATCAAGTATAACATCATAAAAATTTACCTCAATGAGGTCCTATAAAAATTTCTACAATATCAATATTTTTCTTGCTGTGATATCTTGGATAAAGAAAGAACATATCTACAAACGAAAAAGCCATATATTACTTATGTTTAAACTATGTATATGGTGTATTGTTAGGCACATTTTTAAGATGTCCCCCTACCTTTACCAAACCGGATTGTAGCTTGGTTAAACTCCTTATCCTTTCATTCAACATCAATTTCTGCAAGATAAATGTCACACATTATTCTGTCCCATTTCTCAACACGCTCGATATGGTAAAATGAAAGTCACATAGAAACAAGAGAAAACCATTTTCTAACCAAGAAAAATAAACAAACAATGCCTCTAATCAAACTTCACACCTCAGAAATTAATCTGTCATGTGATGAGACTAAAGGTGATATTCTTTTAATCATCTTTAAGTCATATTTAATGGGATATTCGTATTTTTACCATGATTTCAATTTGGTGCTAAAAGAATTAGATAAATCCATTCATATGTTTATGTGAATGGTTGGAGAGCTACCTTTATTCAGTTTGGAAATTCAGGTGTCCCTCTGTTTCATTCAATATGTGGAAATGCCCCACCATTGAAGGACCTTGATAGTTTTGAATCCAATCTTATAGAAATAATAGATGGATCTGGTCCAAATCAAGATGTTGTTATGGTGATTGGAGAGGGAGAAACAACTCAAGAATTGTTTAGTATTCCTCTATGGATCTTGAAATATACTATAGGAAAAATGGTTTATCTATTTGTGGTAGAAGGGAGGTAATGTTTTTCTGATTGCTTAGCTTAGGAGAAGAGGAGAAGCATAAGACCCAAGATCAAGAAGAGGATTTAGGGTATGGGTATAACTTTGCAATTGAAGGGAAGCATGTAAGAGAAAATCATGGTTATATACAATTGGGAGGGGGAAGGTGGAGCAAGGGTGAAGAAAGAAAATCCATACTTTACGATGATAAGGATTATATATCATGATCATCATCTAGGAAAAATGTTTAGGAAGAATCATCTTTACGGTCACAGGTTGAGGAAATTGAATCAACGGATGCCTCTTGCACTGGAAATTTACCAAAAAATGTTGGTGTCGTGATGGTAGTGTCATGTGATGTGCCCCCAAAAGTTCAAAATATTCTAGGCAATGTCAAGGAAAATTTCTTTCTCTACTCCCTAACTCATATTTCACCCCATCCACGTTTTGATAGACCAATTATCAAGATCATAGAATGATCTTTTCTTTAATGAAGGAGTCCAAGGGCTATCAATTTAAGGATATGATCAATTTTTTTTTTTTAATGGACAGTCTTGTCTGACTTGCAAGGACTTGGGTGTCTAACTTGCTACTAAGCCAATGTTATTCACATGTAAAATTTTTTAGTATGACTTGGGGTTGAGTTTGAATGAGAGGATTTTGCTTAATATTGTTTAGTCAAGAAAAAGAACCAAATTCATAATCCATTTGCATTATGATTCATGAAGCATAGTAATAGAGTTGGTGAGCTTAATAGGGCTCATCCTTGTCATGAAGTGTTATATTCGAATGGCATGAATGCATGAATTTGAAAATGTTGAGATATGATATAAATCTTGGAAATTTTGAGAAAGTAAATAATCCAAACCTGACACTTGATATATGATATAAATCTTGGGAAATTTTAACCAAATACATAACCCAAACCTTAAACCTAGTAGTGTGAAATCCATTGTTTGAAGTGTGGCTACTGGAGACAAATTTCTTAAATAATTTTAAAAATTAACATACAAATAATTTATAAAAGCATGGAATTTCATTGTCAATCAAATGTCAAACTGGATAACAATTAAAGAGATAACCCGTAATGACACTCCAAAATCGACACGGTGTGTTGGACAAATGTTCAAAACTCATTGGGAACATCCTAATATGACAGGCTGCTCATCTAAAACAACCAAGATGTTATCTTGCCTGGGAAACATGGAATGTTAATGATATAAACGACAAAAAGATAAATAATTAAAATTGACTATTAGAACCAGCACAAAGAACAAATGATAAACAAAATGAAAATGGGGAAAAATGTTGCATAGCCAATCCATGAGACTGCCATCGCCTTCCATACTCGATGTTTCCCAAGAATAATCAGGTCATTCCACTAGTGTCCACATCCTCGTATCCACATACAACTTGCACTGTTCATACCATTTCATAAAGAAGAAAATAAAAGAAAATGAAGCATGAAAGCCTTTTTACTGGTCAACAGTTTAAAGATTTTGAAGCGTGTATTTAAAAAGATGATTCTCATACCAGTATCCTTTCTTTCTTTGAAACCCTATTCAAATACACCACTACCTCCAAAAATTTTACATATCGTGGATCGTCATAATTCAAGTCATCAATTAAATGAAGTTTTATCATACCTAGAGTAGTGGTACTCTGAAGAAAGCAACCTAATACACTGATTTCCCTATCGTGAAATTCAGTTATGTCTAAAAAAACCTATATATATGGAGACGAGAGAGTGGGGATCTGAGACGTCGAGGTATGGGATATTTTGAAAGTTCCTTCATTACATTTGAAAACTAGAATAAGCCAACTCTACACTCATTTAAGACGTAAAAGACATAACTATTCATTATGAACATCATGGAAAAGAAGCATGGAAGAATTTTATGGTATTTTCACATCTTATAGCAGGTTAACTTCTTTAATTTAGGTAGTGTATATTTTCATTAAGGAATAGATATGAATCAAAGTCATTACTTGCTTTTGTTTCATATCTATTAGATATACTGAATCTGTAAACAGGACATAATAATGAACCAAAACATAATAGTCAACCTAAGCTACAACAATATATGCTTTGTATAAAAAAAAATTATGCTATACCTGACAACTAAGTAGAAAATGCAAACATTCTTAAACATTGAAACATGATCTTCATTGCACATATAAACGAAAATTTGAAATTCTATTTTTACCAAGATAAAGTTGTCACCCATTAACAAATATTAGAGATTAGGAAGCCTCTTAAACAACAGATTGAGAAGATACATATTTCTTTAAGCAAAGGCACAACACATATCACCAACTCCTTTAATGATTTAAATCTCCCCATCATCTCAATCAATATGTCCAGAAAGAAATTACATGCATTATCGGGATATGAGTCCATTTCCATTACAATCAAATTACTTCCACGTTGCATATTGAGTCTCAAGATAGAGCATGAAAGCTCTTCAAATAGTATCCCATTCACTCTCAAATATTTTATCATATATGCCCCTACATACACATACAAGACAACCCGTGTTTACAGTGGTTTATATTTTATCCACATACAACCTGCATTTACACTGGTTTCATTGTAAAGTGTTGAAAGTAATAGTAAAATCCACACTTACATGGTTGTGGTTTGGAGCAATGCGATTGAAGAGGTTTTTTCCATGTCTAACGGTTTTTTGACTCAAATTCAGTGGTTCCTCTATTGAGGACCACAAATGTAGGGAGTGCACAGAAGGTCGAATACTGATGATCAAATATCCTTTATGGTTTGGCTAGTCGAGTGGGGCATCTGATCAAATTGGATGAGCATACAACGAAGCTTCAAAAGGGGTCTTATGAAAGTTCTTTTTACTGATATCCCTTGGAAGCTTCAACATAGTACTTAGTATCATCATACAAAGGACCACCCAAAAACAGACCATCTGATCCTATCAAAGTTTGAATAACCAAGTCACCCTTTTTCATAAGATCATTGCTACTGTAATTTTGAGCAATTATTTTAATGTCGACAAGTGGGATTGCTGGAAGCAATAAACCTAAATGTACTTTCCTAGGCACCCCATAAAGGAAGGAGCAGTAGGTTGGCATCCATCAGTTTTAACAACAACGTGTCGACCTCTTGAAATAAGACATTTTCAAAACTATTTTTCTCACTAGCATTCCTTTCATCTCTCAGAACAAAGACCATTTCATCTTCAAGATTGGCCAAGTGAGTGTAAAGATGTACAACAATGTTGCTAGGTCCATTATCACTTGAAACAAGTTTGACATTATTGATCATATCTATAGATGCACCCACCTTTTGCCATATGTCTATGATCATGCTTCGAGACACCTCATTTGCTTTGGGATAAGAACTTGAACCAACATGTATTTCACCACTCAGTAGATATTTCTCACCAGTCAAATATATATGCTTATGGTTCAATAAATTGAATTGTAATGAAGACATTCCATAGAAAATGCACAAGTTAAATAAATGAAGCATGTGCACACGAGAAGATTCTAAGAAGATTTGCTACCGTTCTTTCTCTATCAACAAATTCATTAGTTATTTCTTTGGCTATACGATGTAAGAAGCCACAGAATGAGTAGACATAATATGCAACCAATAGCCTTTTTGGATAAACACTATCTCTGAATGATCAGAAACACCAACATTAACATCAATAAAATTTCTCTCCCAACACTAGTCGTCATCCAAATCTAATAGATTAGATGAACGTCAATGTTTTACCTCAAGATGAAATGCACCAGGTAGGGTATTCTCAAATATGAAGTCACTGCTCTCATTTGTTAAACTTAAAGAGTTAAGCTTATTTGAACCTAGAGTTCAAAAACCAGAGAGGTAAGTGATATAGAAACCGAGGAGTCACATCCTTCCTTGCATATCATCGATCCAGGGATATCAACAAGGGCCTTTATAAATTCAATGCCAAACATTGGCCTAGTTACTATCACATCAATATGTGATGGTGAAAATAAAAGACCAAAATCACGTTCTACTCTTGTGGTCAGTGGGATATTCGATATTAACATGGTCGAACCTCGAAGAAGAAATTTCCCATATCATCAATCCTCTTTAGTTTAGGCTTAACATTGTTTGGCCCATGTCTCAATCTAACTTGACGCTTGCCATAATATCCATTTGTCACTAATTTTAGGGAACCACAAATATTATAATGTGTTTCTTCTATATTTTCAATTAAAGCCAGGTTTGGCACAACCATGAAATTCTTGAAACTGCTAAACTCGAAGTTATCCTTCCCAACCTTGATTGTGTAGCATGTGGATGTTGCATGATCAAGTTTGTAATATCCCTAGACATATGAAGTAGCTCTTTCTCGTCCATCAACTAATATCTTAACACCTTCAAAACAAACTCCTTCAGAAGTGACCACAAGTCCTCCAATTGAGAAACCTGTGACTTGAAATGGCTGAGATATATTAACACGACTGTGCTCAACAAGAATCTCTATAGATGGAAGTGAAACATCAAATATTCCATTTTCAACCTTGTAGAATGGAAACAACCTTTATTTTCCACATGGAATAAAATTAAAAGAAAATTTCCCATATGCATCAGATATTGCATGACAAAGAGCTTGATTTGTCTAAGGGACGTCTTTGAGGGAACTTCACCTCATGGAAGTCATCTAAATAATGGTGTACATGAACACCTAAAATAGGGTTACCCTGACAAACAACTAAGCCATCCTTATCATAAGTTGGGACATAAAAGATGTCATCTACTACGAGATTTCCAAAGCCCAAATCCATCTTTGGAGAGCCTCATTGGATAATTGTTAAGAGAACATGAGAATCACGTATTTGAAAGATAATATTATAGAAAATATACTCTGTAAAATTCAATCATTGTACCTCATTCTTAGTGCCATCCTAGCTAGGATAGACATTAGGTATGACCTTGTATCTTCTTCCTCTGTTTAACAAGTGGCTCACAGAGCCTACTCTTTCCACTTATTCACGTTTTATTTCATGGAGGGCTATTGTGTCCTCTAGACACTCATCGTTAAGGAATCTCCAAACTTATCCTGTGTATCAAACAAAGGCAAAGAAGGAAAGATATCATGGCCTTTCCTTTTCGAAAAAAAAAATAGTGGGATTTGATATGACCTAATATTTGTATATTGCTCGAGGATTGATGAAGTTTATGTATTCATGATGGGAATAAACTAGCCTATATTTCCTTGTAGTAATATTTGAAAATATGTAACTCCCTCCCTGCAACATAAACACATCATTAATGGGATCAGTTCTGGTGGAAATGAGTTCAATGTTCACATTGGCGCAACTTCCATTTATATATAGACAACTTTCTACTCCAACAACCCCCATCACTATCCTACAAATAGTGAACCCTATGAAGCGAAAATTGATGTCTTCATGGCCATTGCAACGATTATGATCCATTGATACATATTCACCCATTTAAGACATATTCACCAAGTCAGGGAATATGAATATTTCTGATGTAATTTTTCCACTAGATAACCTTAACATCAAATCCGAAACTGTCTTGTTCATCTTCACATCAAATATGAAACTATCTTATTCATCTTCGTAGATCTCTTAAAACAATTTTTCAGAATTGTATCGAATCTACACAAATATATTAAAAAATTATTAATGTATGCTGCTTGATTACCAATCAAAATGTTTAAAACAATACAACACCAATAAATTTGTATTTCATGTCCATTGCACATAATACACATTCCTTCATAGAATGCATATGGCTCGTATATCTTCTCCACGTGCTTCAATTTCTGTAACATATATTTTTTAGATGATATTGATAACCCCGCTATCTGCAATATGACTATCAGTTTGCAGTGATTCATTTAATTTTCTAGATTAAATAATGAATATACTCCTTGAACAAAAATTATATGCAAAGTAAAATTTACATCAGTAAATTTTTAACTTTTCAAATTCCACTTATATTCATCAAAATTTTGAGCAAGAAACATAGAGTATCGTTACAACTTAGTTGTTTGGTGAACTAACCACTTGTCTAGATCCTGCCCATAATTCACCATAGTATTAATGCAGGTCAATTGCTTCAACAATTTTACTGGGTTTCCTTTGCGATCAATGTATGGATTACATTTAAAATGTTCAAATATTATTTTTAAAAATTCTTGAATTGTTATGGTATTTACCACCGACGAAGAAACCTGATAAGCCTTTACACCATGCTTTCCTGTGTGTTTGGCCATGGCTGCTAAAGTTGCATTCCAAACCATGTCTGCCCATATCTGCAATTTGAATTCAACCAAAAAAAATAACACATTTAAGAGAAAAAGGATAATGGATTTTTGGGTCAAAGTTTTGAAGACATATATGGAAGATCTGATCTTCCAAGAGAAATAAATAATGTAGAGAAGCTCTAGAAAAATCAAATAAATATGATTTAAATAATTCAAAAATGTCAAATCTAAGTTTGGAGCCATCCACTTTCATCATCAAGATATATATGAAAAATGTAATCTAATAGAAAAACTTTAATTTGGAAATACTTCGGAAAATCTAAAATTAATTATGAAATTCTTTTTCACACTTTGTTAAGAGTTACTCACCAGATCTAGTTGGATCAGCCAAGTAGCAAGATAGTTGACCTTTTCCATAGTGGATAATTGGATCAATCATTCTGCAAGTTGAATATTTGATTTAGCTCAACACCAATGTGATATTAATCGCTAACCATTGGATTAATCATTTTGCAAGATGAATATTAGATTTAACTCAACAACAATATGATATTAATCGCATAATCATTGGATCAATCATTCTGCAAGCTGAATATTCGGTTTAACTCAATAATAATGTGAGATTAATCCAGCATCGGATCCGAAGGATTCTTCAAATTTGTCAAAGACCAACTTTCATGAAACCTGGACATCCATTGATTCAGCCTCAGTTCGAACTGCTAGACATGTAACCAACATCTGAAGCACCCACCATGTCTCCATTACAAGGAACTTCGAATCTAAAAGCCTACTTTTTTATTCCCAAGTTTAAGCAGCTCATTGCATCTCTCTTTCTCTAGTTCCCAACTAGTTGTCGCTAGTTCAGTGCCAATAGAATCTAAAATCACTCTGATGGTTGAGTTTCAGGGGCTCCAAAGACGTGGATTCACTAAAAATCTAGTGGTGCTATCAAGATGAGGTTTATCCTCCCAGAGATTCAGATAGGTGTTACCCTAGTAGAAACAATGCCAGATGTAAAACAATGCCTTTACATTGGCAATTATGAAGGCAAGATGATCTATAACCCCTACAATTTAGGGAAAAATAACGCAAAACCCCAAATTTACAACAGTTTAAATTATTAAATTATTAAGTTTTTTTGTAATTCAAAGTTTAAATAAAATAATTACAAATCTTTTTACTCTCTCTGAAAATAGAAAGAAACTTTTCATTCAAATAATATTATTTTAACTTTCAATTAATTGAAATTTATTTTATTTTAACTAATATAAAATTGTTTCTTATTTATACGTTTTTTTCAAAGTTATTTGTAATTTCAGATTAAAAATAGAATAATTATTGTACCCATGGGGTACATCTCGCCTAAAAACCTAAACATGTAAACTTAAATGTAAATGTAAACATAAACGTAAATGTAAGCATTAATATTTAACATTTAACATTGTTAATCTAATGTCGGCCCTATTTAAAAATCAATCTAATTATTATTATGTATAAACACAACAGAAATTTAAAATATAAAGAGGTTTAGGAATAGTAAAAAAATGAGCTATGGTAAATAAATAAAAATATAAATAAATGAGAAATATTGTAAATAAATAAGACTTTTTTTATATTTACTCGAAAGGTAAGGTAAAAAAAAAAACTAGAGGTATGGTAAATAAATAAAACCTTCTTTTATATTTACTCCATTAACGTCATTATATTTATGAAAACTCAAAAAGTAAGTTTTATTTAGGTGGATCCTGCTGGACACATAATTATTAATAACATGGGCCAATTACCATATTTATAAAAGAGGCATCATAAAAAAATAAATATAAAATAGGTATAAAGATGTTAGATCTAAGAGTTTTGTGATCCACAATGTATTTATTAGTCTTTCCGATTAATCACATCGTTGGGAATGGGTCTACGTTTCGAAGCAACTAATGTGGTTCATCCTCAGGACAAGGTGAGAAATTAGTAGATCTGAGGGAATTAATCGCAGGGATGCATCATTGCTCAGATTTAGCCATTGGAAATTAATCGTTAGGTAATTTGTTAAATTGTTTAATAATTTAGTTGTTATGTAATAAATAAATATTATGTTTCGATATTATAAATTGATAATATAAATTTAGCTGGAAAATAGCTCTTGTGTGATAACTAAATATTATATCTTGATATTATAAATGTAATAATAATTTTAATATTATATTAAATATTATAATAATATTGTTAGTTAGGGTTTGACCCATAATAATAGAAACTAGTTGTTTTGAAGAAATAAGTTAAATCATCTATAACTAATTGATTAAATAATGTAATTTATTAATAATTTAATATTATTAGGTCATGTAATAATATTAAATCTTATCAATAATGTGTTGATGGTATTCTTATTATTATTATAATTATAGAGATTCATAATATTAAAATTATTACTTTAGAATTATTATTGTAATATTTTAAATCAATATATTAATTTCTATAATAATAAAATATAATTATTTTAATCTATTATCTTAATATCTATAAGGATAAAAAGACTATAATTGGAATCTGGTTATTTTTTAAATAATGTATTAATGGTATTCATATTAAAATTATTAATTTAGAATTATTATTATAATATTTTTTACTCAATTATAATTCAATATATTATAAAAAGACTATAATTGGAGTATTGTATTCTTATTATTTTAAAGTCAATATATTAATTCTTTTGATATGTATTAAAATAAAAACTATATATGGAAGGAGGAAAACTAATCACATTAAAAAATAAAAAAAAGGTGGGATGATGGTTCCATCTGTGACCGAGTTTTTTGAAAGAAGACCTACATGGAACAGTATCTCCATGCCAGTTCTTATCACTTCCCTTCTCAGAAATTCGGTGTTCTCAACACTCTTGCTACCCGCACTCTAAGAATCTCTGATGATATCCACCTTGATCAGGAGAAATCTCATCTTCTTGAAGTTTTTCAAAATAACGGGTATAGTAGGACTAAGGGCCTCAAGGCATTCCACAAAGCCAGAAAAGTGCCTAGATTAAAATCCACCCATGTTGATCTTATCACCAAGGTTCATCTCCCATTTATCCAAGGGACCATGAATAGGACTGTCCATATCCTTAAAAAGATGAATGTCTCTTCTTCTTTCAAACCTATCGAGGCCATTAAAAGTTCCCTTAGGTCTATTGAGGACCCTATTGACCCTAAAGACACGAAAGGGGCCTACTATATCCCATGTTCATGTGGTATCCCCTACATTAGAGAGACGGGTAGGTCCATTAAACAAAGAATCGGTGAGCATGCAGCTGACATTAGACATAATCGCTCTCACACATCAGCCCTTGCCGAGCATTCTGTGAAATCGAAACACCATGCCTACATTGAAGAATCCAAAGTCATCGCTAGGGTTTACCATTTCCACCATAGGAAACTCAGAGAAGAAATTGAACTAGAGAGGCATGCCAGAAACCTCAATAAGGATGATGGTTGGAAATTAAGTAAAAGTTGGATTCCAACCCTCTCCTCTTGATCCCTCTTCCCTTCCCTCTCCTCTCCCTTTTTTTTTCTTTCTGGGTCTCCCTTCTCACCTTCAGGCTTTATCCCCCTCGATCCAATATTATTTTTCTTTATTTGGTGGTGGAGTTTTTTTCTTTTTTTTTCTTTTTTTAATGCGATTTTTTTTCCTCCTTCCGTATATGGCTTTTATTTTTATAAATGTCAAAACAATTAATATATTGAATTTAAAATAATAAGAATACCATACTCCAATTATAGTCTTTTATAATATATTGAATTATAATTGAATACAAAATATTATAATAATAATTCTAAAGTAATAATTTTAATATGAATACCATCAATACATTATTTAACAAATTACGAGATTCCAATTATAGTAATTTTATCCTTATAGATATTAAAATAGTAGACTAAAATAATTATATTTTATTATTGTAGAAATTAATATATTGATTTGAAATATTACAATAATAATTCTAAACTAATAATTTTAATATTATGAATCTCTATAATTATAATAATATTAAGAATACCATCAACACATTATTGATAAGATTTAATACTATTACAAGAATTAATAATATTAAATTATTAATAAAATACATTATTTAATCAATCAGTTATAGATGATTTAATTTATTTCTTCATAACAACTAGTTTATAATATTATGGGTCAAACCGTAACTAAAAATATTATTATAATATTAATATAATATTAAATTTATTATTCCATTTATAATATGAAGATATAATATTTATTTATTACACAACAACTATTTTCCAGCTAAATTTATATTATCAATTTATAATATCGAAGCATAATATTTATTTATTACATAACAACTAAATTATTAGAAAATTTAAAAAATTACCTAACGACTAATTTCCAATGGCTAACTTTGAGCAGTGATGCATCCTTGCTATTTATTCCCTCAGATCTACTGATTTCTCACCTTGTCCTAAGGATGAACCACATTAGTTGGTTCGAAACGTCGACCAAATCCCAACGATCTGATTAATTTGAGAGACTAAGGTATAAAGATGTATGGTAGATGAATAAAAACATATCAAATAAGATTAGAAATCAACATCTAATTATATACCAAGCCTATGGGCCAAATACCATTGTAAATAAAGGAAATATGCTAAATAAATAAAAATATAAATAAACAAGAGGTATGGTAAATAAATAAAACCTCGTTTTATATTTTCTCCATAAACCTCTTTACACTTACTAACACTCAAAAAATAGGTTTTATTTAGGTGAAGCCTATGGGCAAAATACCATGGGCCAAATTATTATTAATTCCATGAAAAAAATACTATTAACCATAATATTAATATTAAAAGATTATTATTATTATTATTATTAAATCTAATATTCATATTAATATATGATAATATTGATATTATTAAATATAATAACTTTGTTTTAATCCAATATTAAATTTGTTATATTATAATATATATTAATATATCATGATATATATCAACTCTATATATATGGAAGGTAAGAACAAAGACATAAAGTTACAGATGTGGAGAGATAGGGTGAGTGAGAAGGGAGAGGGAGACATAAAGATGGAGGCGTAAGATAGAGGAGAGTGGGAGGGAGATAGTGAGAGGATTGGAGGGTAGAGAGAGAGACACACACACAAAGAGAGAGAGCGAGAGAGAGAGAGAGAGAGAGAGAGAGAGAGAGAGAGAGAGAAATGTAGGAGAGAAAGGGTGAGAGAGGAAGGATGAGAGAGAGGAGTAGAGAGGGAGGGATAGAGATATGGAGTTGGAGGGTGAGAGAGGGAGGGAAGAAGAAAGACATAGAGAGTGAGAAGTGGAGAGAAAGAGGGACTGACAAGGGAGAGATATAGAGAAAGAGTGTATGTTTATGGGTGAGATAAAGAGATAAGTAAGGTGAGATAGAGAGAAGGGGGGAGAGAAGGAGACAGAAGGAGTGAGGGAGGGATATAGTAACATAGGTAGCGAGAGAGAGAGAGAGAGAGAGAGAGAGAGAGAGAGAGAGAGAGATGGGGGAAGAGAGAGGGAGGTAGAAGAGAAAGGGAGAAAGAGGAAGTATGAGAGAGAAGATTTGAGAGAGAGGAGGAAAGAGGGAGGGAGAGAGGAGGAGAGAGGGATTGATAGGGAGATGGAGTTGGACGGGGAGAGAGGGATGGTTAGGGAGATGGAGTTGGATGGGGAGAGAGGGAGGGAATAAGAAATACATAGAGAGTGAGAAGTGGAGGGAGGGAGGGAGTAAAAATGGAGAGATGGAGAGATAGTGTGTATGATTGGGTTTGAGATAAAGACAAGGAAGGAGAGATGGAGGGAATGGAGGAGAGGTGGAGAGAGGGAGGGATATACTAATAGAGTTGGAGGCATAAGAGTAAGGGAGAGAGAGAAGAAGAGAGCAAGGAAGAGAGAGAGGATGTGAGAGAGTGGAGTGAGGGAGGGAAAGAGAGATGGAGTTGGAGGGGGAGAGAGAGAAAAGACAGAAAAAAGAAATATAGAGAGAAAGGTGGAGATAGAGAGAGAGAGAGAGAGAGAGAGAGAGAGAGAGAGGGAGGGATGGAGTGATAAAGAGGATGGAGATAGGGAGAGAGGAAAGAAGTAGGGAAGAGAGAGAAGTGGGGGAGAGGGAGAGGAGGTGAAGAGAGAGAGAAAGAGAGAGGAAGAGGAGGAGGGAGCGATAGGTAGATAGATTGAGGAAATAGAGTGTATGTTTTGGCGGTGATATAGATAGGGAAATAGATAGAGATATATATGGAAAGTGAAGAGAGGAAAGAAGAGAGATATGGAGAGAGGGAGGGAGGGACAAAGAGACTGATAGATATGAAGTGAGATAGCATGTGTGTTTGGGGCGTTGAGATAGAGTGGAAAATAAGGAGATATGGAGGGCGATATAGATATATATGGGGGGGAGAGGGAAAAATATTTCTTGCACCAGATACATTGTTTTCAGTGTAGATGGTGATTTCTAATCCAATTTGATTTCTTGGACTAGATGCATTGATTATAGTGTAGATGTTGGTTTCTAATGATATTTGATTTCTTTCACTAGATGCATTAATTTCAATGTAGATGATTTCTAATCCTTTTTTATTGCTTGCACTAAATGCATTCATTTCAATGTAGATGCTGATTTCTATTCCTATTTGATTTCTTACACTAGATGCATTGATTTCAATGTAGATGTTGATTTCTAATATTTTTTTATTTCTTGCACTAGATGCATTGATTTCAGTGTAGATGGAGATTTCCAATTTTATTTGATAGCTTGAACTAAATGCATTGATTTAGATGTGGATGGTGATTTCTAATCCTATTTGATTGCTAGCACTACATGCATTGATTTCAGTGTAGATGTTGCTTTATAATGCTATTTTCTTACTTGCACTAGGTGCATTAATTTCAATGTAGATGTTTGTTTATAATCCAATTTTATTACGTGCACTAGATGAACTGATTTGAGTGTAAATGTTGATTTCTAATCTTATTTGATTTCTTTCATTAGATGCAGTGATTTTAGTGTAAATGTTGTTTTCTAATCTTATTTGATTGCTTGCATTAGATTCATTAATTTCAGTGTACATGTTGATTTTTGTTTTGATGTAATTGGATGTATGATGGTACATTAATTTAAAGTGATTGGATTAACATTGTGCATTGATTTCATTGTCAACACAAAATGTTATTGACAATGTACATTGGTTTTTGTGTTATAGTAATTCAACCTATTAATATTGGAGAGAAGGAGAGACAAGGAATGGTGTTTACTACAATAGATTGAGCTAAAGATTTAGATGGTTTATGGTTTAACTTGTCCTTTTCATATAATGGATATGAAAACATGACAATCTATATGAAAAGTTGACATAAGTAAAAGGGTGGCAATAAGAATAATAGAAGAAAATATTTTTAGATTAAACACAATGAAGACTATTTGTAATTGACTATATTTTTATTATTCACATTTTCTATCATTCAAAACTATTATATTCTCCCTTTACATTCAAAATTTATATTTCATCACTTTTTGTCATTAAAGTTATTATCATCACAACAAACTGATGCAACTAAGCAAATTTAAAATTAAAAAATACAAACTAATCTGAGACATATTAGCATATTTAAAATGATTATGTTAATGTTAGATGAATTTACATATTATTGATAAAATTAATCATATGTTGGTTAGATTTTCGTTGGCCACACATTACTAAAACCAGCCTAGATCCATCTTAACTTTGGATATATCAAGCACCGATAGGGATCAAATCTCTCGAGGTACAAACCTTTCCTCAAGTTTTTCACTCAAAAAGGAGGTTTGCATGTCAAGAGGTGTGATCCCTCTCATCGCTTCATAGGTCCAGAGTTAAGATGGAACTAGGTTGGTTTCAGTCATCTGCGGCCAAAGAAAATCTAACAAACATATGATTAATTTTATCAATAATATGTAAATTCATCTAACATTACTATAATTATTTTAAATATGCTCATATGTCTCAAATTAATCTGTATTTTTAAATTTTTAATTTGTTTAGTTGCCTCAGTTTGTTGTGAAGATAATAACTTTAATCATGAAAAATGATGAAATATAAATTTTGAATGTAAAGGGACAATGTAATAGTGTTGAATGATAGAAAATGTGAATAATAAAAATATAGTCAATTACAAATAGTGTTCATTGCGTTTAATCTAAAACTATTTTGTTTTATTATTCTTATTGTCACCCTTTTTACTTTTGTCATCTTTTCATATTGATTGTCATATTTTCATATCGATTATATGAAAAGGACAAGTTAAACCATAAACCATTTAAATCTTTAGCTCAATCTATTGTAGTAAACACCATTCCTTGTCTCTACTTCTCTCCAATATTAATAGGTTGAATTACTATAACACAAAAAACAATGTACATTGTCAATAACATTTTGTGTTTACACTGAAATCAATGCACAATGTTAATCCAATCACTTTAAAATTAACGTACCATCATATATCAAATTACATCAAAACATAAATCAAAATTTAGACTAAAATTAATGAATCTAATGCAGGCAATTAATAAGATTAGAAAACAAAATTTACACTAAAATCACTGCATCTAATGAAGGCAATCAAATAAGATTAGAAATCAACATTTACACTCAAACAAATTCATCTAGTGCACATAATAAAATTGGATTATAAACAAACATCTACACTAAAATTAATGGACCTAGTGCAAGTAAGAAAATCGGCTGTATTTTTTAATCTTAAAAGTTATTTTTAATTTTCCCCATGGTGTAGATTAGTTGATGATGGAATGTGTTATTCAGGCATTTCATATGATGTTATTGGTTTAAACTTTGATTATCTTAGTGTGCCATGTGTGAGGCAATGTGGGTACACTTGGAGGTGATTGTGGTAGTGGATATAATCAATCCCTAAGTACAAACATGCTATAGTTGTATATTCTCTCATATACAAAAAATTAACAATAATAATAATGATAATCTAATTTTTTAAATTTTACTGAATTAATTATTTATCAAAATTAGAATTTATTAAAAGCACATGATTTTATTAGAGGTAGTTTAGGTGATGGAAATAAAGGAAACTAATTTTCTTGTAACCATTTTCTAAATTGTATCTCCACTTAAACACACTCATAGAGAAAAAAAAAAGTCTTGACCCCACCAATCAAGCAAGCCACCCAATGTCACCATGGTGGCTTTCTGTCACTTTTTAGACTGCAAGAAGGATATCCTTATATGAGGGAAATCATTAAATATCAAACTCACCTAGGTCATTGAGTATGAAAGGAAGTTCCTTAACGAAGACTAGTGGTTTGACACTACTCACTCTCAAAGTAAAATGTCAGGGATAAGTGTGTGAATAGTCAAACAAACCATGAATTATTAATAAAGTTTGAATGGTTTTAATTACACAACTATGCTTATTCATGCAACCAAATTATACTTGAAAAATGAAAGATAAATCTTGCTCAATTAACCATATAGCATGAGATGCTAGCTAAGCATATATACAATGGCACAATAAGAATAGAAAATGAATCATAAAGTGTCTATACAAGTAAGGCATTAGATCATTCATTCATCGTATTAATGAGCATTGGAGATTGAGAGTTTGTTATCATCATTAAGGGACCATTCCAAAATTAAGTGATCATACACCAACAGTATTAACTATGTTTGGGCAACAAAGAGTTATGTGTTTGTGATGATAAATAAAGGAAATATTCAAACTTGTCATTATTACTAAGGACAATTAAGACAACAAAGTTGAATGTGGACTACATACACGGTTGTAACATTCAAATGTCATCCATTTATCATCATGCAGGTTGCATGAAGGAAATTTGGTAGTGGTACTGTTAGGGTCCTATAATAATAGGATTCATAATTTTCAATTGGCTATGGTTAGTCTTGTAATATTGTACATACTTTTTCTTTCTTCAAAATTTTTTCCGATATTAAAATTAAAAAATGTAAATAGGGTATGTCCTAAAAGAATAATCAAAGGAAAAGAAGAAAGAAAAAGATAAAAAAAAAAGTAAAAAATATGAACCCCAAAAAGGAGATAAAAATAGATCACGAAAGTGTGGAAATTAAAATGCCGCTACCTTTTACTTTACTTTGCAGAGTAATATTGTGTGAAACTTGTCAAAAATGCCACAATCCATGATGGTCAAATAGTTTAAACTTTATTAATACATGTTTTAAATTTCATGTTGATAGATAGAAAATAAAGATCTGGCCAAACTGTTTAATCTTGGAAGATCAGTAGTTACGTAGAGAATAAAAATGAACTCAACAGTTTAATCTATGCCATTGGAAGTTATAAGGTTAGAATTAGATAGTTTTCTTATCAAAGGAAAAAGAAATGGACGGTCAACAAGCTCAAATGCACTCAATGAATGAAGAGAAAATGCCAGGGTAAATAAAGGGTAGGTAGAAGTATTTTTGTAAGTGCACAAGGTTGCTAAGTCAAAAAACACATTCATCACACTTAATCCTTTGTTTCATGTGTAGGAGGAATTGTGAAACAGAAAGGATATTCACTAAAGTTTATTTACTAATTTCCCCTCATTTCACTAGCCCCCACATACTTACTTTACTAATTTCCCCTCATTATCCCTCCATTACTTGTAAAAACCATTTCCCCTCATTTTGACCTTTTTACCATTGTTCCACATATTTGCTTAGACACTAGCCTTCAAAAATCATCCGCCATTTCCAAAATCCCTTTTCCTAGTGTGAAACAATTTCCCATCACAAATAATACATTCCCCCCTTTTTAATTTCCCCTTTTCCCCTTAAATACCCAGAAAAACCCTTTATCCTAAGTCATTTCCTAATGTCTCACTTTATAGATCCCCCACGTTATAATTTCTCGACAGCCTTTTTAACCTGCCAAACCTTGGTGTATAGCTAAAAAAAATATGCCATATAACCCATGATTCCCACCTTTTATTAACCCACTACTTATATTAAAATCCCATCATTTTTTATTAATTAATTACAATTCATTGTAATTAAACCCTATGCCCTGCCAACCACATTCCAACTCCACTCGTGAAACTTCACTCCGTGATAACCCTCTGATCTCCCACCTCCAAATCCAACAACTCACATCAATATTGCGCAAATTCATCGTCTATTGGTTAATGATCTGAGAACACGCAAGATTCATTGTTTTGGTCGGGCACTATTTTACTACGTGATGGCACTGGGTTATATCGCGTGCTCATGAAAAATACTGCCCTCCATCCAAAAACGGTGCGATGTGGCCTGAAACCACCTCCCCGCCTAAACCAAAATTGCCCACTATTGATTCAACAAAACTCACGCCAAAATATAACTATTATTGGTTAAAAGACCGAAAAAGCTCCATTTTTCTCTTTTCGCTTATTTTCACAGCAAACCTCTGTTAACTAATTCTGACACCCTGAACCTTTACATGACAAATTTAACCACATTTTGCCACCCGAAGAAGCTGTCGACACCAAATTGAAGCAGCAAATTGACAAATTGAAGCCTCATTAACCTCTGCAGCCATCACAGAACCCAGTCTATGCACCAAACCATCAAATTTCTAGGTATTCTTGATAGAACCAAAACAACCCTGCAATTTAAAGTTTCACATAGTGATTATCAAAGGTTAATTAATTAAATTAATTAAAAAACCTTCCTAAATTGAAGAAAATCTTACTGTGCACCCAAACCCCTTTTTTCAGGTTGTTATTACCCTCCCCACTATTCCAGAGCTTTTAACTTTATTCCTAAAGCCACATAAAGAGTAATTTAGTTAAATAAACCAAATTATGGCTTCTCAAACCTCTCTGGATGTAAGACCTCTACAAACCCCTCACCTGGATATTGACCACCTTCCATTATATGACAAAGAATTTTAAATCAAGGATACTATCTTCCCTAGCTACCTGTTGGGCCATGAATACGACCACTTTGTAACACTTATTTCATCCATTTTTACTCTTCTCTATTATATCATCTATTATAATTTATCATTTAAATCCATTTTATAAAAGATTTATGCTCTCATGGATGAATATTATTTATTCTCCTTTATTTCTAATAAATTGATGATTATGCATGATTTTATCAATGATAGTTTTAATAAATCAGTTGTAACATTATTTACCATTTTTAGCCTCCAAGATAATTTTCAGATTGAAGATTTGATTTTTAAAAGCGCCAGCTCAGAAATGCGCTGGAATAAGGAGTGACAGTTTTGCGGTTGAGATTCTGGGCAAATGAAGCAGAATCTGGAAAATCCGGAACATGGGTTTTGTCCAGAACGGGCCCAATTAACTTTTGCGAAGAACGGTTTGCCCAAATTCGGCTTGTACTGAGAGAAACGTAGGGTTCTTTGAGCACGATTTTCTGAGATTTATTGTTACAGCCGTCCTCCAATTCTTAGCTGCAAAGCCAAATTCGCCTTGTTCTTGTTGATCAGTTGGTTAGAAGCAAACCAATTTTGTAAAAGAGATCATGTTGTACTTATCTTTATTGTAACTACTCTCTGATCTCTCTTTATTTAAATCAGAACAGAGATCAGAGATGGGGATGACTTCAGGATGATTTTTGGGGGATGAAAAATGATGAAGAATGATGGTGGATTATTCATGATAGGATAGGGATTGTTCCATGCCGTAATTCCCAAGCTTTTTCTGTTGTAATGATTCCATAATTGGTTGATTAATACATGATTTGGAGTTGCTGTTCATTCTTTTCCTTCTGAAGTAACCCAGCAGCGTCTGCTGGCGGCTAAGGGCCCAGCCTCTAGTGGAGTACGCTGCTGCCGCTACTGTGTAGTATATTCTTTTGTTTTATGCGTGGTTTTCTTATCTTTATTGCTCGGTAATCTGATATGCTTTTCATATGCCATTCCATGCTCTGCTATGATTAATTCATTAATGGTTCTTTCAGGAAATCCATGTAGTGACTCTGCATTGCATGATTGAATCTTTTCAGAGTTGATTGCGTGTTATTAGTCTAAACCAGCTATTTCTGTTACAGAGCGTTTCTACTGAATATTATTGTTATTGGATTCATTTGAAATCCCAATTATTGGAATCCGGAAGTAATGTTATTCTATTTGGAAACATAGTCGTATTCTCCTTAATCATCAGATTACTATATTAAGCGTGTTGTGTGTATATATGGTTGATTCTTGTTGTTCCATAATTCATCAGTGAGTGCTGCTCCATAAAGTACATTCCATCCAATTTGCTTTAAGAGAGAAGATTGTTATTTTATTGCAGAATGTGAGTTTGGTTCAATAGAGCAAGTTTAGTTTTGACTCGCGAGACTTAGTTTATTTGATTGCCATTCCATTTACTTGCATTTGCTACTTTGGTGTGAGAGAAGGTCTAAGGCTGTAGTGAGCCTCAGCAGTCGCTGCCTAGCTCCCAGACCTATGGTCCATGCTCTAATTTCCTTTCCATCAGTTTCTAGAGGGATGGGTTATCGCTTCCGCACCCTTGACTGATACAATGCTTGGTGTGATTTAGCTAGTTAAGTTGTAGACGTGCACCCATTTACTTTGTTGTTCATTTCTATTGATTAATTGCACTAGTTTGCTTTTAAAGAGTTTTTCTAGTTTACTTTCAATGGCAGTTTTAGTTCAAGTTAAATTTCCTTTTGATTGCTTTAAAGCAGCACTGTCAACTGTAGAGAACATTGGTTATCGCTTCCTCGTTCCCAGATTGATTGTCTTGTTCTAGTTTGATTTTAATTGCATCAATTTCTAGAGGAATGAGTTATTGCTACTGTATCCTTGATTGATGGTTGTTTGAATGAATGATTTAGTTTAGAACATTTCGTTTTCTTGTTGTTCCAATTAGATTTTGTTTCCAGCTTTCATTTACTTTTGTAGCTTTTAAGCACTATACTACAAAACATTACTCTTGAGTAAATAGCCGCCTCAGACTGAGTACACTCTTGAAATAAAAAGTCGTCCCTGGGTTGATAATTAATGTGAAGGTAATTAGGAGTTCAAAAGACACCTTTTTATCGCTCCACATTTTGGCGCCGTTGCCGGGGAGAGTGTAGCCATTTCTAAAGAGTAGTGTGAATCTGATGAGTTCCTACTAGGGAAGAGTTGGATCTTAAAAACGGAAGGTAAGAACCTGCGTACGGAGCATGTAAAAGCCCTGCTCCCCCGTCCGCTTTCCAGCAGGACTGTTAAGGAACCTAGGGTAGAAATAGATGTTTGAATTTTTGTGTGAATGATTAGGAAAAAGATAGAAATTTTTAAAAAATGAATCACATGATCTCACGCAAGTGGTGATGTAAGCACCACCCATTTCACTAACCAATTGACAGGAACATTTGAAGAAGGAGCCTCGAAGAAACACACGAAGAACATCTTAAACTATGGTAAGAAATGGCTCACGTTTCTACTTTTGAATTTCCTATCAAAGATCTAGGAGGAGTGACACAAATGCACATAATTCCCCCATCTTTACCAATTTTCATGGTTTAGCAAATGAAGATCCAGATACATTTTTATTTGAGTTCGAAATACTTTGTAGAGGATATGATTATTGTACTAATGATCAAAGATTGAAAGTGTTTCCTCTTACTCTAAAAGGAGCAGCTCTCCGATGGTTCATCGGCCTAGGTGGGAATTGCATCCAATCATGGGAGGACATGGAGAACATATTCTTGAAGAAGTACCAAGACTATTGCAAATCCAATGAAGATATTTTCGGTATGATACAAGGGGAAGATGAAAGTTTGGAGGACTATGTAGATTGATTTCAATACAACCTTCAAAAATCAAAATATAAGCATTTGGAGAAAGAGATCTTAAAAACACTCCTTCTTAAAGGAATCAAAGATGAATGTTTAGAAATCTTAAATCTGATAGGAAAAGGTGATGTTTTTCAGTTATCATATGATGATGTTTGTGAGTTGTGCATAAGTTATTCAAGAGGAATCTCCAAGGCTGGTAAGAATTCTAGAGATGTTTGTTCTTTCTTTTCCAAATCTGCTACAAGAATAAGAGACATAAGAGCTGAAATCAATGTGTTATTTGAAAATTTTAAAGTTGATTTTATTAGCTCTCTAAATGAAAAATTGGATGTTTTGCAGGTTCATAAAAATCAAGAATTGGATGAAGTGTTTTACCCTCAGGACCGAAAGGAGCATCTCATAGATACTCACTCTTCCTTATCTAGGATAGAAGTAGCATATCAAAGAGGTAAGGAAGCTGCAACAAGGTCAAAACCGCGGAAATCATGGCCTACAGGTATGGTTCAAAACACTCCCTCTCCACTTTCTTACTTGCATAATCCATTATGGAATACTAATGTGTTAGGGCAGCCATGTCAATCTCAATATAACCACCAGCAATTTTCTCTACAAGCTTGGCATGGTTCACCTTATGATTGCATGACTACTCTCCCCCATCTTGTAGCACAAGCACATTCTCCATATTCTCCACCAGCTCTTCCACAATATCTTACTTGCCCATCAAAACCATTCACACAACCCAATCAACCATATCATCAAAAAGCTCCATTCCTTACACATTTTCCTGCTCAACTAATTCCACACCCTCACCATAATAAACCAATACAACATACTTACAATGTTGAACTGGAAAATTTACCCACCCTTCCCACCCATTCTATCTCACATGTGTTATTAGAGAAAACCTACAATGAGATTCAGAATGTTTCAAATGCAAAAATTGTAGAAGCTATGGAAGAAAATGAGGTTTCTTTTACTATGCATCAACAAGCTATTTGAAAAGCTCAAGAACTTCATGATATGATGGCTATGCGAAATCAAAAAAGTAAAGGATATATTGAAGATTGGTTTCACTCCATCATTTGTTTGGAGCATCACTCTATGCTTCAACAATTTTTGATACCATTTTTTGAAGGGAAGTTGGCTTCTCATACCCTAATATCCATTAACATGCATTTTTCAAATTTGGGTATGTGCATACGTGAAGCCTTACTTCGAAAATGGCTTCACTGGAAGTACTCATATACGTAGTAATATTCATTTTTCAAATCAAAATAGGTTAGTGTAGAAAATAAAATAAATAAGGGAACAAATAAATGCATTTTGTTTTTCCATGTAAAACTAGTGTTTTTGTTGCAACATGCTATGCAAATCAACATTGGTGATAATTTTTTAATTCTTTTGTGTATGTAGATGACTTATAATGGAAATAATAGCTCTACAAACACTCATATTAACTTTTATCACCAATTTGAAAAATGCTTGAATATCATTTTTTTTTTGGCTTGTGGGCTTGATGGAATTTCTGCAAAAACAGTCGGGACAGTCATGTTTTGAGGGACCAAAAGTAAATATTTTTAAAACCTGTTTCTACCCTTGGTAGCCCTTGATGTCTACCTTCTAACTCAATTTGAACCACTCAATTTGGATTTGAAACAAAAAAGTTAGAACCAAAACATTGACCGGATATCTAGCGGGCAGCTCAGGAGCAGAGTTGGGACAATCAATTTTTGGAGGCTTAAATAATCATATTTTTAAAACCTATTTCTATGGTAGATGACCCTATAAATCTAGTTTACAATGCAATTTGAATCACTCATTTTCGATATCGTATGAGGAAGTTATGATCAAAATACTGACTGTCGATTGTAAATCGGCACTCTTAAAACTATGTCTTTCTGGCTGTTCCTTACAGTATTTGACCTATCAATTCTTCTTTTCTTCAAAACCTGTTTCTATTTGAGATAAATAAATTAATCTACTTTCATTTCCAATTTGAATCATTTGAATCCATCATCAAACGAAGAATCTGTGCTTAAAATATCAATCGTTGGTCTAGATTGGGTAATCGAAAATGACTCTATTATGCAGGTTTTTCTAGACAAATTTGACATATCATAGCATTGAATTTTTAAAAACATGTTGCTACTGGAGATAACCCTTTTAATTAGCTCTCATTTTGCTTTGGAATCACTCAATTTTGACGAAAAACAAAGAAGTTGTGATTAAAACACTACAGGTTAGCATGATTGGCCACTGCTCTCCCGCAAGTGACAGATAAATTTTACTTCGTTATTTTCTCAATGGATTTGTTATAAAGAGTAACTAATTGTTGTTTTTTGCATAATTCTTGGATTAGGGGAGCCCGATCACCTCTCTTTCTCCATGATTTAATGTTTTATTGCAGGTAGGCACTCGTTTTTTGCAGGTCCCGGGAAAATAAAGAAGGTCAATTTATGGACGAGTGATTTTTGAAACAAATTTTAATAAAACAAAGGAATTTCATCCAACTCATCACCCAACGGATTCATAATAGAAGAAATGAAAAATTGATTTCGATTTGAAGATTCATGTCATGTCTTTGCTGCCAAAACATTTTTCGAATAAATCATTTTTTTGACATCATATCATAGCTGTTGTAACTTAATCTATTTTTTTACATACTGTTTTTTGTTGTTTCTTTTCTAATTTTTCTTATATTTTGTATTTCAGGTGTTGCTTCACTCAAAGTATAACTCATCCTCAGCATCAATGCCGTGAACAGCTAATCTGTTTTTTTTGCATGTTTGCATTTTATGATTGTCCATTTTGCTGTTCTTTTTTTTCACGTTTTGCTGTTCCTTTTCGAAATGGAATAGCACTTCTGCACTTTCACATTTTGCTGTTCCTTTTCGAATGGAACAACACTTCTGCACTTTCACGTTTTTCTGTTCCTTTTCGAAATGGAACAACACTTCTGCACTTTCACGTTTTGCTGTTCCTTTTCGAATGGAACAGCACTTCTGCACTTTCACGTTTTGTTGTTCCTTTTCGAAATGGAACAACACTTCTGCACTTTCACGTTTTGTTGTTCCTTTTCGAATGGAACAACACTTCTGCACTTTCACGTTTTGTTGTTCATTTTCGAAATGGAACAGCACTTCTGCACTTTCACGTTTTGCTGTTCCTTTTCGAAATGGAACAGCACTTTTGCACTTTCACGTTTTGCTGTTCCTTTTTGAATGGAACAGCACTTCTGCACTTTCATGTTTTGTTGTTCCGTTTCGAATGGAACAACACTTCTGCACTTTCATGTTTTGCTGTTCCTTTTCGAAATGGAACAGCACTTCTGTACTTTCACGTTTTGCTGTTGCTTTTCGAAAGGGACAGCACTTCGACACTTTTCATTTTTGATGTTCCTTTTCCAAAGGAACGATACTTTTGATTTTTGCTGTTCCTTTTTCCAAAGGAACGGCATTTGCATTTTCACACTTTTTTGAGTGTATTTTTTCTTTTTGGTGTGCATTTCCTTTATTGTTCCCTACAAGGAATAACACTTTTTTGAATGTTTTTGCTGTTCATTATAAAAAGCAACACTTTGGGAGTATTTTTGAGAGCAACCCTTTTCTTTCTCTTGTGATATTATTCCTAATTCATCTCAACCACATTTTACTGATTCCCTTTTATGGCATGAAGTACACTACTTTTATCAGGACAAGAATTATGGGTTCTTTTGAAGCAAAGTTAATAGCATTCACGTTATAATCTTTAACATGACAGCTCCTTGATGATAGATTCTTTTCAGAAGGGACACAATTATTTATATATCACTTTACTGCATTGTTTTCTGTTGAACATGATATTGATTAACCATCTTAATACCATGCTGGTTCCACCCTTCCTGGTTATAATCTTCTCTGACTGTAATAAATGAGATTATGGGTATATTTTTTTTTTCTATTGACATGTTCAACTTCTTCCACCATCCCTGCTCTTAAGGAGTACTGAGCCTCCCTCTTTTTATCATCAAAATAACAAAATTTTGTTCGCAGATGGAGGATAGGAGGTCTCATTACGAGCCAGCCTACCATGTTCATAAGGCTGTAACAGAGTGACATTCCCGTTATGGCCACCACACCAGGGTTATGATCCATTGGATAGCCAAATTATCCATGGAACAGGAGGTCTCATCATGAGCCGGCCTGATCACTTTTGCTACATCCTAGTGAATGGCATTGTGGTTATTTGGTTACCATGCCAGCACATTGATCTCTTCTGTAGAACAACACTGAAACTCTCTAGTTATAAATTGAGGATTCTGGCTCATATGGGTTAAAAAGCAACCCTGCCGAGGCTATGGACGCCTGCTAGCAGCAACGGCTCTGCTTATGGTATTGAAGTTATATCTTATCATCAATTATTATTATAATACCCTTTTCTTATTTTTCTTTTTATCAGAGAAGTTATTTCCTTAACTTTTTCCCTGTTTTGAACCTTTATGCATGAGAAATTGTTTTATGATCAATCGCATCATTTTCAGCTAGCATACTATCAGTAAAGCATCTTTTTGGCATATTGTTGTTCTTTTTCTCTTTTTCATAACTTATCATCAATCTTAAGCGTCCTATTTCTTATTCATAACTATCTTTACATACTCTGCTCTCATTATAACCATAACTCTCGCTGTCCTATCATTGATAAGTCTACTCTGCTTCATTTACTGATATATTGTTCATTCATGTGCCTTGCCATCAACATAACCCCTCTCATACTTATGGTCATGGAATTCATTTTCCAATTAGAGGGGGGGGAATGTATGCATTATGGAATTGCATGCGATATGATTACTACACTCTGCCATAACTTGTTGATTTGACAAAAGTTTTTCTGCCTGAAAGTTTTGCATGCATCTTATCTATTTCTATTCAAAACTAACACTATGGATTCAGGAACATTGTATGCAAAATAGTGCTTTGTTTACAGGAAAACAACAAGTATGGAGAATTCTATTCGCAGCATGACCACACTATTGCCACTAACAGAAGAAGCTTGAGCAACTCCCGAACGTGAAGAATTGTTCAGACATGATGTGCTTGCCTAGATTCCACCTTTTCTGCCTACATCAGCTTCAACAAATGCCAGTACCTATATGTCATTTCACATTTTTCTTTTTGGAGGTAAAACTCGAGGTAAAATAGCATAATTTTCTAATTTATTACGAATTTAGGAGAATTTAATGAAAATCCATTTTGAGCATTATTTATCATCCTTCATTTCACATCTTTACCACTTCCCCTTTTTCAACAGCATATCATTTCCGAGTGTGGGGGAGTGTTCCTTCATTTCTTTCTTCTAACCACATCATTCATATTATTTATCATCCATTTCTATTCTTATTCATTCTCAACACCTCCCTTATGCCATGTTGTTTTACACCAAGCATAGAATTCAACAGATAGTAGCTACCACCTCTATTTGTTTTCTAGCATCGCATGAGGGCATGCTAATTTTTCAAAGAGGGGGAGGAATTGCTACGCATAATGGATGTTTTCTATTTTCTTTCTCATTTAAGGCATACAATTTCAGTGTAGAAATTGATTTCCATAATATTTTTAAAAACTATGAACTCAATTCTTGTGATCTCTAGGAAACACAAACATACTATTAAAATACACATACCTAGATAATTTCAAGATAAATTGGTTCATAAAATTTTTGGAAATCATGCACTCTCACCTACAGCCATTTTGTTTATATCTCATGATCCGTGCATCAAAACAGTCCGATTTTTGGATCATAAAGGCATTCATATATTATAAATTTACTTGCCAAATTTCAACAAAAGCTGGTTTGCAGTTTTTGAGAAAATGGTTAATGAAGTTTGCTGTTACATATATCACATTTTGTTGCAACTTCATATATACATATAATTGAATGTCAATGTAAAAATTGTTATGCCTTCATCAAGATTACTAAAATTGAATATTCATTAATTAAGGAAGAATTCATTTGTTCTATCCATTTCATGAGCTGAGATGAACATATTTTTTATCGCTTGGTTAACACATGAGTTTTTGTCTTTGGGTTGCATGAAGACATGCAATATATTCAGTTTTCGTTGCATGAGGACATGCAACATATTGAGTGTGGGGGTATGTTGGGCCATGAATACGACCACTTTGTAACACTTATTTAATCCATTTTTACTCTTCTCTATTATATCATCTATTATAATTTATCATTTAAATCCATTTTATAAATGATTTATGCTCTCATGGATGAATATTATTTATTCTCCTTTATTTCTAATAAATTGATGATTATGCATGATTTTATCAATGATAGTTTTAATAAATCAGTTGTAACATTATTTACCATTTTTGGCCTCCAAGATAATTTTCAGATTGAAGATTTGATTTTTAAAAGCGTCAACTCAGAAATGCGCTGGAATAAGGAGTGACAGTTTTGCGGTTGAGATTCTGGGCAAATGAAGCAGAATCTGGAAAATTCGGAACATGGTTTTTGTCCAGAACGGGCCCAATTAACTTTGACAAAGAATGGTTTGCCCAAATTTGGCTTGTACTGAGAGAAACGCAGGGTTCTTTGAGCACGATTTTCTGAGATTTATGGTTGCGGCCGTCCTCCAATTCTTAGCTGCAAAGCCAAATTCGCCTTGTTCTTGTTGATCAGTTGGTTAGAAGCAAACCAATTTTGTAAAAGAGATCATGTTGTACTTATCTTTATTGTAACTACTCTCTGATCTCTCTTTATTTAAATCAAAACAGAGATCAGAGATGGGGATGACTTCAGGATGATTTTTGGGGGATGAAAAATGATGAAGAATGATGGTGGATTATTCATGATAGGATAGGGATTGTTGCATGCTGTAATTCCCAAGCTTTTTCTGTTGTAATGATTCCACAATTGGTTGATTAATACATGATTTGGAGTTGCTGTTCATTCTTTTCCTTCTGAAGTAACCCAGCAGCGTCCGCTGGCGGCTAAGGGCCCAGTCTCTGGTGGAGTACGCTGCTGCCGCTACTGTATAGTATATTCTTTTGTTTTATGCGTGGTTTGCTTATCTTTATTGCTCGGTAATCTGATATGATTTTCATATGCTATTCCGTGCTCTGCTATGATTAATTCATTAATGGTTCTTTTAGGAAATCCATGTAGTGACTCTGCATTGCATGATTGAATCTTTTCAGAGTTGATTGCGTGTTATTAGTCTAAACCAGCTATTTCTGTTACAGAGTGTTTCTACTGAATATTACTGTTATTGGATTCATTTGAAATCCCAATTGTTGGAATCCGGAAGTAATGTTATTCTATTTGGAAACATAGTCGTATTCTCCTTAATCATCAGATTACTATATTAAGCGTGTTGTGTGTATATATGGTTGATTCTTGTTGTTCCATAATTCATCAGTGAGTGCTGCTCCATAAAGTACATTCCATCCAATTTGCTTTAAGAGAGAAGATTGCTATTTTATTGCAGAATGTGAGTTTGGTTCAATAGAGCAAGTTTAGTTCTGACTCGCGAGACTTAGTTTATTTGATTTCCATTCCATTTACTTGCATTTGTTGCTTTGGTGTGAGAGAAGGTCTAAGGCTATAGTGAGCCTCAGCAGTTGCTGCCTAGCTCCCAGACCTATGGTCCATGCTCTAATTTCCTTTCCACCAGTTTCTAGAGGGATGGGTTATCGCTTCCGCACCCTTCACTGATACAATGCTTGGTGTGATTTAGCTAGTTAAGTTGTAGACATGAACCCATTTACTTTGTTGTTCATTTCTATTGATTAATTGCACTAGTTTGTTTTTAAAGAGTTTTTCTAGTTTACTTTCAATGGCAGTTTTAGTTCAAGTTAAATTTCCTTTTGACTGCTTTAAAGCAGGACTGTCAACTGTAGAGAACATTGGTTATCGCTTCCTCGTTCCCAGATTGATTGTCTTGTTCTAGTTTGATTTTAATTGCATCAATTTCTAGAGGAATGAGTTATTGCTACTGTATCCTCGATTGATGGTTGTTTGAATGAATGATTTAGTTTAGAACATTTCAGTTTCTTGCTGTTCCAATTAGATTTTGTTTCCAGTTTTCATTTACTTTTGTAGCTTTTAAGCACTATACTACAAAACATTACTCTTGAGTAAATAGCCGCCTTAGACTGAGTACACTCTGGAAATAAAAAGTCGTCCCTGGGTTGATAATTAATGTGAAGGTAATTAGGAGTTCAAAAGACACCTTTTCATCGCTCCACACTACCTACTGCAACTCCACTAGTCGAGTAAAGACAAGTTTTGGAACCAAAATGATGATATTCACCTCTGGGAATGAAATTTTCACAAGTACTTGTTCCCACAAGTACACCTATTCCCAGAAATCATCCACTTCTACTAAGCTTGCTATATTCCAAGTCAGAGAGCCATAGTCAGCCCTGATCAACAAGTTTTGTTCACCATTACTACGGAATCAATAAATCGAATGATGTAGATCCAACCAAGCCCAAATGAGACACCACTTTCCATTGAAGGCTTACTTGAACACTACACCAAGATAGACCTTCCCAAGAAAGCTCAAATCTTTTAGACTTTTATCATTGAAGAGTCTCATACTCCAATAGATAGTCTTTGATATGTTGCCACCATTTTCCCTGAGAGAGGTAGACAAATTATAACCACGCTCTCTTGAATTCTAGGGTACACCACTAGTGAACATGTGGATGAGGTTGTTCTTGCTTTCCTTTCTATCTTTTTCCCAGGCAAGCCTCCTGCTATAGTTTACAACTATGCTCAGTTCTTGGCAGATATAATCCATGAAAAATTTATCAGATTTCCAAATGATAGATTATTCAAGTACTCATCTGTATTGTTTCACATGTTCTTGTATTTTCAGTCAGATAAGTTTCCAGTCAGCATCCAAAAGTTAGACACCAAGGGAAATCCAAGATCTGACATCTTTTGGACACCATTGGCCCAAGTGTATTCCAATATTTTAACTTATAAATAGTTCATTGATTCATTTGTTCATCCAATTATAAACATGCTGAGCAGTAGCTATCAACCCAAGATGAGAGAGGAGATTAAGAGAGTTTTACAGTTGACTAAGAATAGTAGAGTGGGAGACTGGTACCTATACCAAGATCACACAGAAATCAGAATATATGGATGCCAACTCACTCCCTACAAGATGCCCAAATACCTCCCCATGAGGAAATTTGCATTAGAGTATTTTAGGCAAATTATAAACTTTGATGAGGTTAATTTCCTATCAGCTAAGAAGAAGACTCAATTTAATATGAAAAACCAATTGGTCCCTTTTATTTGTAATAATATGGAAGCTGGACAAGTGGCAGAGAAAATCTTATAGGAGATGAACTTGAAGACCACCTAAATGTTGAACTATCAACCCTACTTGCTTGGATGGGTGTTCACCCTAAAATGTTCCCTGGTTGTATACATACCTCCATAGGTAAATTAGTGCAACATGGCAAATTCCATTGAAAGTTATCAACAGATAAAATAGGAACAACCTTTAGGATCTCCCTCGACCTATTTTATGTGGTAGTATGACCTAATGGAGTCATAAATAAATTAAGGCTCAAATTCAAATTGAGTCCTTTCATACATGATCCCAGGCCACACATTGAGAGATATTCCAACCAGGTAGAATGGTTGGAGAAAGATTTAATAGATGTTGAGAGTACTTAATTGATGTGGAAAAGTAAATTGATACTAGTTCCTTTTTGGACGTTCCAACCCTACAAGAACATATGACTATTAATCCATTTTGCAGACTCCAGCCAACGAAGACAGAAATCTGAAAAGAACCAGGGAAGAAGGTTCTAGCTTAGCAACAGACACTAGAAATGAAAGATTTGAGATCAGTTACAGTAAGAGTCCCAAGTTTAATCCTATAACTGAGCAAGAGGAAAGAGAAAAGGCCCAATAGTTTTAGAGGAAACTCACCAGCCTTGTACTTCAAACACTCAACTTAATGAGAAACAACTCAGCAATGAAGTCTCTTCATCTAGCAATTATGTGGATAAAGAGAAAGATATTAAAGAGAAGTACAAGGAAATCAAGTTGAGGAATGAGGCATTAAAGGCTGAGACATATGCCTAGTATTTCAAGAAAACACCTAAAATTCAAAATAGTTTAATGTCAACCTTTGACATTAAGATTGGGAAGATGCAAATTACATTCATGCAACCTATAGTCCAATAGCCGAAATCATCAGTGGACTACAGGAAAATATATTTTGAGGTTTTGGCTAGGGATGTTCACACCATACACCAAATTGAGTTCCATAAATAGGCAGGTGAGATGATTTACTCCATAATGACAAATAAATCAATGAATGTGAACAAACTCTAAAGCTCACTAGATAATATTACAACACAATACAAGTTGGAAACGTAATCCTCACAAGCCAAGGATAATAGAATCATGTCACTAGAAGGCTTGGTGATTGAGCTTGTATATAATTTTAATGATGTCAAGGTTGCAGAGAAATTGATAAGGAAGAAAAATGAGGATATTGCTGCTTTAAGGAGATAATTGAAGATGCCTCATTCAGAGCATCCACAGACCAAGGAGGTCCTTGAAAGCCAAACTCAACAGGAGGAGATGATGGATCTCATTCTCGAATTAAATGATCAATTGAAAGAAATGGAGAAGGAGTTGGACTGCTTAATACAGTGGAAACAAGCCAACCTTGAGACAACCACTACTACTACCATTCCCAAAGTCACTACAACAGTACCATCAACCTTGGTAGCTTCATTGACCCCCACAACTCCACTAGCTACAACACTTCCAGCTGCAACAACATCTACATCAGCAATAGGCTCAACAACAACAACAACTCAGCCAAGTGATGAGGCAAGAAAACTGGTCAAAGAAATGGAGGACATGTCCATTCATACCACTAAGGTAAATAAACTAAAAGAACAAATAACAAATTTGGAGGATGAGAAGAAACTAGCACAAATTATGCACAAGAATGAAGTTCAGAAGTCAACCAGGTTGACTAAGAGGATAAAGAACTTAGAGAAAGAATTAACATTGAGGGAGCCAGTTGCCCAAGCTAAAGAAAAACTATGGGCCAATATCAATGACCATGTCAGTGATATTTCGCCATCTATACAAGCCATCTTTGAACAAAATTATTTAGTCAAAGAGGCTACAGAATGAATTCAAAGATTTAAGGTCGAGCTTGGAAACATGCCAGAAGAAGCTACTAGAATAAGCCAATTCCTTAACCCTAAACAAAAATATGAATTGCAGGAGCTGGACATAGCTGACAGGACTAACACCATACTAGAGGTGAAGAAAGTGCTCACCAAGAGAAACTTAATGATGAACCTTGAGGACAAATGCAAAACCATGGAGCTGGCTATAGGTAGGTTCATGGTTAATTTTGATGCTTTAAGGTAGAAAGGTTTGCCAAATCCCTTGGTGATAAATGATAGCCTAATGCCATAAGAAGACTACAACAGGAAAATTGGAGAGGTTGGAAGAAATCAAGCCAATAATTCCTTTATGAAGGAGATGCATATAGGAAAGTTTTTGTACCAAACATTTGAGAACCTATTTTACCTCCAATATGGGGTAAAACACCTTTTTGTGAACAAGCCCATCTTTACAAAATACATAGAAGCAAATGGAATCTACAGAAAAATGGTAAATATTAAATTATTAGATGCAGATACATGGGAAAAGTTAAATAATTTACTGTAAAAATTGTAAGGTAAAAGTGAAATATAGGGCAGTGCGAGAAAAGTAACACATCAACCAGATAAAAGAGTATTAGATGAAAGAGTATCACATAAAAGGCCAAGTAAAAGGATAGCCAACGTGCAAAATAAATAGCAAGTGAGTGAAGATAGCAAAAGACCTGACAACAGAGCCTAATAAACAAGGGCATATTGCGGTAGTGTAATATCTATCTCTATCTTCTTGCATGAAGATATTTGTTTTTACTAGATTAATTCCCAAAATAGTTTGGGATATTTTCTAATAATTTTTTTGTATAAATACTTCATAATTCGAAGTATAGAGGGTGGATTTCTTAACATTACTATAGTTGTATTGATCTGAAACCTGAGGGTTATTTGTACCATTTTTTCAAACCAGCAGACTGGACTACGTAATAAAGACATTGCATTACAAGATTCATGTGTTGGGCCACTTCAGTGAAGTATTTTCTCTTTGTCAAATTGTTATTTTCTCAAGTGTTTGACAAACTTGCATGTTATCTAATTGAATGAATTAACTAGAATTATATTACAAAATTTGTTTAAGTATAGTCTGTCTTGAACAATTAATCATTTTAGTTTTTTCTTCTGATATCCAAATTAGGGAATCATTCAATGCTGCCTAGTTTTGATTGACCTCTGTCATTTCCTACATTACCTGATTTGAGGAACCCTTAAATTCTCCTTGACCCCAACTGAAAACCACTTCACCATCTATCCTAAAATATCTGAATTCACTCAACTACCTTTCCTTGTAAACACTACTTTTAGAACTTGATCTAGTCTTGTTTTGTTGACACTTGACCCTATAGCCCAATGGTAAAATACATCGCTTTATCCAAGTCAATGATGTTACTACCAACTCAAAACAAAAACCCAACCAAAGCTTAAATGACTAGCCTAAAATTAATTAACTAAACAAAGTTAAATTATAAAGAGAGATCCCTCTCTGAGCATTAGGAAGGCTAGATCTTGATCTCAAAAGTAGGTTTGTGGTTACCTCTATCATTTCCTTCCTAACAACTCTAGAGAAATTTTGGAGTGATAACATATTGGAAACCTATACTGGGGATGATTCCTAAGTTTAATAAAATTTTAAGGAAATCTTTAATCTCATCTTTTGCACCTTAAGATCATTTTAGAGTTGTTAAAAAAAAGTTTCATTAAACAATTAAAAAGTAAAGTTCTAGCTTCTAAGAGAACACACTATACTAGGGCAAATCCAGATCCAAACCCTGCTACAATAGTTGATGATCCTAACAGAATTTTAAGAAAACCAAAAGAGGTAGAAACTCAAGGAAGTAGTAGTCACTTAATTAAAAAAAATTCAATCCCTAAGGAGATATCAAATTTAGAGGATATTCAATTTGATCTATCATTTGAGATTTCTTTTCTTAGAACTAAATCTGAAAATTCAATTCATGATACTGTAATAGATCCCAATTTCATTCAATTTATTGAGTCAAAGAAGTTTCCTATACCTCCAGATTTAGATCAACATGTTTTTTTATACTTTTGATAAACTAAAAGCTTTAACCTCAACATTGATAAAGCATATAGACAAGGCCTATCTTCAAAAATTAGTTGAATTAGCTACCTTAACTGCTGCTGCCACTGAAATTTCCACAAAGTCTTAAAAAATTGTAAATACAACTTCATTTACTACCACCTCACCTATAATATCAACCACACTTCATTCCCCTAAACTAGTTATTCCTCAACTTCCTCTTCAACCAAACATCTCAAGCTCATCTAGTTCATCCACAACCATCTCAAGTTCTACTTCAAGCACCACTACTTTACCTCCTAGCCAAACTAGAACCTCAGCCATGGCAGACAGTTATGCACCTTTGGTCCTACCAGCTCAACTACATGGCTGCCCCAAGACTACCAGAGTAAAATATTTCTGTTTGATGCTACTGGTCAGTACATTGCACAACAACATGTGGATAAAATGAATGATTACTTTCAGTTACAATTGAGGTTATTTGCACAAACACTGGTAGGGGATGTCAAGAAATGGTTTAAAGGTTTACCTGCCAATCGTATTGTTGATTTAGCTGCTTTTCATAGATTGTTTATTGATAGATGGGAAAGAAAGGAAAACCCTTTACAAATATTGTTTGAATATGAAAACATTAGAAGACCTCCTAATGAATCTATTCTAGACTATTGTACTACGTTCAACAGTATCTATAATGCAATCCCAGCAAATATTAAACCTCCAGCAGACCTAGCACTAATCAAATTTCTTGATGGTTTTGACATTGATATGTCTTACCAATTGAGAGAAGGAAACCCTCAAACATTGGAACAAATGTAAAGTAATGTTGTTAGTGTAGAAGCCAATTTATTAGCTAAGAAAGCTAGGATGAGAAATGAGAAAAGAGTTACCATTAAGGAGGAACCATCCACTTCAGATGATAAAATAGGCAGTTTAGCTTAAAGTGTAGAAAGGATAATGGATAGATTAGAAAATATGGAAAGAGAAACTCAGTGGGAAAATCAACAAGAAACCCCAATTAGGAGCCCCAACTTTAGGAAAAATCTTAATACTAGAAAAAATGCTATACCTCATCAACATGTTAAGCCACCTTTCTAGGAAAATTATGTTGAAGGTTCACAAAACCATGAAGAAGAGGATGACACCCAGATAAACCTATTAGGGATTAGAAACAAAGATGTTGCTTTTCTTACTTAGGAAGAACATGAATTGTACATGTTACAACAATTACAATTAGACACTGGAGAGCCCTTTGACTTCAAACAAGGCTATGAATCTACTACCTATGAAGTTCACAAACAGTACAACCTTAGAAGTAAAAATAATACAGAAGTTCCCACTACGATATTAGTCCAAATACAAACTAAAAAAATAATAGAAGCTCTTGTGACTAAACTTCTACAAATTCTCCCTAGAGGAACTCACGAGGCTTCCAACCCAAAAATTGTAGATATAAATTCAGCTGAAACTCAAACTTCAAGTGTTAGTGAAACTATTCCAAATAGGAAAATTGAAAACAAAACTGCTGGTACAGAAACTAAATTTCCAAGTTCTAAAAAAGAGGATAAAGTACACAAACCACAATTGCTCAGGAAGATCTCCCATAATCAAGCAAAATTTAATTTCCTTTCAACATTAAGACTGAGATAGCCAAATTGAAAATATCAGTTCCTTTGACTGAATTAATGAAAAATGAATCATACAAAGCACAAATCATTCAAACACTAAACATAGGAGAAGGAGAAGATGTTGTAGACCTTAATGATGATCAACCTGAGTTATTATTTGGTCTAGAAGTAAATGGCACACACCAACAAGGGGGTACGCCTCCATTCTACGTTAGTTTGAATGTTCATGATAAAATCTTACATAATGGTATGCTAGATTCAAGGACATCCCTAACTTAATGCCAAAAGCAATCATGGAGAGATTAAACTTAGATATTACTAGACCATACAAGGACATGTTTTCCTTCGATTCCAGTCAAGTCAAATGCCTTGGCCTAATTAAAGATTTGTGTGACTCTAGTCCAGTGCCCAACAAAGAGTATTGTTATGGACATAGTAGTTGATGATATCCCACCCAAGTATGGAATGTTGTTATCTCGCTCATGGGGAGCAAAATTGCACGGATCTCTACAGTTAGACATGTCATATGCCACCATCCCTATGTTTGGTCAACCAAGAAAGCTTTACAGAGATACCTTGATGAAATACATGGTAAGTAGTGCAGAAAAACCACTAAATTACCCTATGTACTCCATGAATTCTAATATCGACTCTTTTATCTTGTATAATTCAGACAATGACAAAA
This sequence comes from Pinus tabuliformis, assembly GCA_031772625.1. Taxonomy (NCBI): domain Eukaryota; kingdom Viridiplantae; phylum Streptophyta; class Pinopsida; order Pinales; family Pinaceae; genus Pinus; species Pinus tabuliformis. Next base: position 959,436,843 of record CM062811.1, read on the forward strand.
ATGAAATCATAGTTGTAGAAGAAAAATACAAATCACGTGATAGTGAAAAAATATTTCGTGAGTCTCTATGGCATTTGGATTTTGATGGATTTGTAAATATATTAGGAGAAGGTGTAGGAGTTTGGATTCATAACATGGAAAGTAATACTTCTGAAGGTTATGCCTTTAGATTAAACTTTAAATGCACAAACAACATGGCAGAGTATGAGGCTTTAATCTTAGGACTGCAAATTGTAAGAAAACTTGGACCCGAGAGAGTTTATATCATGGGATATTTGGAATTGATCATAAAACAAATCAAAGGAGAATATTCTGTGAATAATCCTAGACTTAGCCAATACAGAGAGATTGTCCTAGATCTGATTAAGGAACTCCTTTAAACTGATTTTGTTGTTATTCCTTGGAAACAGAACATGCAAGTTCACAGTTTGGCTACTTTTGCTAGAACTTGCAGATTACCTTTTCAGTCCAACCACCAGTACACTGTGGAAGTAAGACACAAATGTGTCGTACCTGATAATCTGAAATATTGGCATATTTTTTCACAAGATTCTCAAATCTTTGATTTCATGAATGCTAAAGGAGAGTTTCAAAATTGTCACATAGAGAATGATTGTATGGTAGATAATATCATAAATAGTGAGATAGATATAAATGCTTTACATGTAGATAAACCCACTAAATTCAGTAAAGTAGAAATAGATAACTTAGAAAAATTAGAAATAGAAGAAATTAATCAATGATGATTCTGAGATTTTAAACCTTAATTATAATTTTTTGCTTAAGGGATTAGTCCCATTAGAAGATTTTCTTGATTCAAATGATGTGGCTAGAAAACCAAAAATGGAGCCTTTAAGAGCAAACATAGAAGAATGTAACATAAGAACAGAAGAAAAACCCAATCTGATCAAAATATCAAAATCATTACTTCTAGATGAAAAGCTAAAATACATAATTTTCTTCAAATAGTTTCAAGATGTCTTTGCCTGGAGTCATGAAGACCTTAAGTCTTATGATACTAGCATTATTCAAAATAAGATACCCGTCAAACAAGATCAAAAACCATTTAAACAAAATCTTAGGACAATTAATCCAGTTCTTATCCCATTAATTGAAAAAGAAGTAAAAAGGTTCTATGATGCACAAATCATAGCACCAATTAGATATTCAAATTGGGTCTCTAATTTGGTCATTACTAGAAAGAAAACATGAGAATTCAGACTCTGTGTTGATTTTAGGAACTTGAACAAAGTGTCATTAAAAGATAACTACCCTCTTCCTAAAATGGATCATATTCTCCAGAGGGTAGTAGGCTCATCCAGAATTTCGTTGCTTGATGGATTCTCTTAATACAACCAAATCTTAGTTCAACTAGAGGATCAAGCAAAGACTGCATTTACCACTCCCTGGGGTAATTTCATGTATGTGAAGATGGCTTTTGATTAATGAATGTTGGGGCTACCTTCTAAAGAGAAATTGACATAGCTTTCGCTAAACAAATCCATGAATTTCTTGTTGTTTACCAAGATGACATCACAATCTTAAATAAGATAATGAACATCTGGATCATCTAAGAAGAGTTTTTATTAAATGTAGAAAATTTGGCATTTCTTTGAATCCCAAAAAGGCACTCTTTGGTCTAGAAGAAGGAAAACTCATGGGACACATAATATCAAAAGATGGAATTAGAATAGATCCAGCTAGAATAGAGGCAATCTTGAACATCACTCATCCTAGAAACATCAAAGAATTACAACCATTTTTAGGCAAAATAAATTTTCTTAGGAGATTCGTTTCTAACTTAGAAGAATTAATCAAAGAATTAAATAACATGTTAAAGAAAGAATGAGCACATAAGTGGACAACAGAGGCGAAACAATTTTTTGAGGCAATCAAAGAAGCCCTTTCTAAAACCCCTGTCCTCATAAGTTCTGATTTTAAAAAAGATTTTATATTTTTTTCTTTTGCTTTAGAACATACTATTGCATCAGTCTTGTTCAAAAAGAATGATCAAGTTTATGAGTATCCTATTGCATTTTTCTGCAAATCTTTGAGAGATGCCACACTAAAGTACAACATAATGCAAAAAAAGGCACTTGCTTTAGTTAAAGCTATTAAATATTTCAGAGTGTATATCTTGTACTCACACATCATTTCTTATGTTCCAAATTCAGTAGTAAACGACATTTTCACACAAAATGGACCCGAGGGAAAGAGAAGCAAATGGATTGCCACCATTTTGGAATATTACATAGAAATAAGCATACAAAACTTATTAAAGGCCAAGGTTTAGCTAAACTCATGGCTGAATCAAACTGCCAAGCCTTAGATATAAATTTCATTAGTTCCCTAGATGATCAGGTAGAGATGGCGACTCCACAAATTAATGAAGCTTTCAAAGATTCACCTTGGTATACAGATATCATTTTTTCTTTACTAAAACTACAAGATCCTCCTAGTTTATCTAGAACTAAAGGTATATTTCTAAAAATGAAATCAATGAATATCATAGGCAATGATTTATTTTGGAAAGATAATGGTGGAATTTTATTGAACTATTTATTAAAAGATGAATTTGACAAAGTTATGCAAGAATTTCATGCCAGAGATTATGGAGGGCACCTATACTGGAAAACAACTGCTGATAAGATTTTGAGGGTAGGTTTTTACTGGCCCACCCTTTTTACGGATGTCAAAAAGTATGTGACGTCCTGTCACAGGCAACAAATATTTGAAGGAAAAAGGAAACCCTTTCCATTACCTCTCAAACCCATCTCCACAGAATGCCTTTTCAACAATGGGGTTTGCACTTCATAGGGGAAATTCACCCATCATCCTCAACCCAACATAAATGGATTTTGATAGCCACTGATTACTTTACTAAATGGATAGAAGCCATCCCTTCAAGAAAAACCATAGACTCTGTCATCATTAACGATAATGTAGTTTCTTTCAAATCCAAGAAAATGGTAGAGTTTTGTAATAGATATCAAATTACCCTTGGCCATTCCACTGCCTATTAACCTCAAGGTAATGGACTTGCAGAATCCTCAAAGAAAAGCCTTGTTAATATCATCAAGAAACTTCTGGAAGACAACAAGAAGACCTGGAAGAAAAAGTTGGTTAATGCCTTATGGGAAAACAGACTAACTAACAAAAAATCCGTTGGTACATCCCCTTATCATCTAGTATATGTAATGGATGTTGTTTTTCCATCCCGTTTAGGAGTACTAGTGATGAAAATTATTCAAGAGATGAAAGTAGAACCAAATGATATCCAAAGGAGGATAAATCAGACAATACACTTGCAACAAACTAGAGAAGAATTCTATGTCAAATCACAAGTGATCCAAGACAAAATCAAAAATATTTTTGACAAGAAAACCAAAGTTGATTATTTCTACATAGGTGACAAAGTACTTAAATGGGATTCCAGAAGAGAATAAAAGGGTAAACATGAAAATTTTGATTTCCTATCATAAGGCCCTTATATCATTTATGGTTACAGAGGTAACAATGCATTTTTCTTAAGGCAATTAGGTGGAACATATCTACCAGAAGGACTAGTCAATCGTAGAATGTTGAAGCATTACTTATCCAGAAATTAACAATAGTTCATTTTACTTTGCTCATTGTATATAACATTGCAACATTTAGATCAGATTGGATGGTAATCTTTTGAGGTTGAAGCCCAAAGAGAAGGGCCTAAGCTTTGCAAGGTGTACCATCATATGTATGAATAAAGAAAATCATAGGGGAGTAGTTACAAGCTAGCTATAGTCAAGTTTTCAAAGGCTACTAAGTTTAAAGTTCTTGACATTTCAGGAAGAAATGCCATCCCCATGTGGAGCCGTTGTTAGGGTCCTATAATAATAGGATTCATAATTTTGAATTGGTTATGGTTAGTCTTGTAATATTGTATATAATTTTTCTTTCTACAAAATGTCTTCCCATATTAGAATTAAATAATGTAAAGAGGGTATGTCCTAAAATAATAATCAAAGGACAAAAAGAAAGAAAAGATCAAAACAGTAAAAAATATGAACCCCGAAAAGGAGATAAAAATAAATCATGAAAGTGTCCAAATTCAAGTGTGGCTACCTTTAACTTTACTTTGAAAAATAAGATTGTGTGCAGCTTGTCAAAAATTCCACAATCCATGATGGTCAAACAGCTTAAACTTGATCCATACATGTTTTAAATTTCATGTTGATAGATAGATAATAAAGATCTAGCCGAACTGTTTAATCTTGGTAGATTAGTAGTTAGGTAGAGAATACAAATGAGCTCAAAAGTTTAATCTAAGCCATTAGAAGTTTTAAGGTTAGAATACTATAGTTTTCTTATCGAAAGAAAAAGAAATGGAGGGTAAGCAAGCTCAAATGCACCCAATTAATGAAGAGAAAATGCTAGGGTAAATAAAGGTACGTAGAAGAATTTTTGCAAGTGTACAAGGTTGCTAAGTGAAAAGGCACATTCTCATGCTTAATCCTTTCTTTCATGTGTAGGAGGAATTGTGAAAGAGAAAAGATATTCACTAAATTTTATTTACTAATTTCACCTCATTTCACTAGCCCCCACATACTTACTTTATTAATTTTCCCTCATTATCCCTTCGTTACTCGTAAAAACACTTTCCCCGCATTTTGACCTTTTTTCCATTGTTTCACATATTTCCCTAAACATTACCCTTCAAAAATCATCCCCCCTTTCCAAAACCCCTTTTCGTAGTGTGAAATACATTCCCATCACAAATAATACATTCCCCCCTTATTAATTTCTCCTTTTCCCCTTGAAAGCCCACACAAACCCTTTATCCTATGTTATTTCGTAAAGTTCCACTTTATCAATCCCCCACATTATAATTTCCCGACACCCTTTTTAACCCACAAAACCTTGGTGTATAGCTAAAAAAAAATCCAGCATATAACCAATGATTCCTACCTTTTATTAACCCACTTCTTATATTAAAATCACATCATTATTTGTTAATTAATTATAATTCATTATAATTAAACCTCAGGCCCCACCAACCACTTTCCATCCCCGCCCGTGTAACTTCAGCGTGTGATATCCATTTGATCTCCCACCTCCATATCTAATAGTGCACATCAAGATCGCGCAGATTCATAATCCTTTGGTTAACGATCTGAAAGCACCCAAGATTCGCGGTTTTGGCTGGGCACTATTTTGCTATGTGGTGACACCAAGTTATATCGCGTGCTCGTGAAAAGTACCGCCCTCCATCCAAAAGTGGTGCAATATGGCCTAAAACTCCCTCCCCACCTAAACCAAAACTTCCCACTGTTCATTTGATAAATCTCGCACCAAAATGTAACCGTTATTGGTTAAAAGGACGAAAAAGCCCCATTTTTCTCTTTTCACTCATTTTCACTGCAAACCTTTGTTAACCAATTCTGATACCCTCAACATCTGCATGACCCAATTAAGCACCTTTTTCCAGCTGAAGACACTGCAGACACCAAATTGACACAACAAATTATCAAATTGAAGCCTCAATAACCTCTTTAGCTACAACAGAACCCCGTCTACACACCAAACTGTCAAATTTCAAGGTATTCTTGATAGAGCCAGAACGACCCTGCAATTTAAAGTTATACACAATAATGATCAAAGGTTAATTAATTAAATTAATTAAAAAGGCTTCCTAAGTTGAAGAAAATCTTACTGTGCACCCAAACCCGTTTTTCCAGGTTGTTATTACCCTACCCACTCTTCGAGAGATTCTGACATTTTTCCTAAATCCACAAAAAGAGTAATTTAGTTAAATAAACCAAATTATGTCTTCTCAAGCCTCTCTAGATGTAAGACCTCTGCAAACCCCTCACTTGGATATTAACAACCTTCCATTAGATGACATAGAATTTCAAATCAAGGATATTGTTTCCCCTAGCTACCTACTGAAACTCTGTTGTTCGAGTAAAGATAAGGTTTTGAACCAAAATGATGATATTCACCTCTGGGAATAAAATTTTCCCAAGTACTTTCTCCCACAGGTACACCTATTTCAAGAAATCATCCACTTCTACCAAGCTTGCTATATTCGAAGTCGGAGAGCCATAGCGACCCCTGATCAATGGGTTTTGTTCACCTTTACTGCAGAATCAATAAATCAAATGTTGTAGATCCAATCAATCCCAAATGAGACCCCACTTCCCATTGAAGGCTTACTTGAACTCTACACCAAGCTAGACCTTCCCAAGAAAGCTCATATCTTTTATACTTTTATCATTGAAGAGTCTCACACTCCAACAGATAGTCATCCATATGTTGCCACCATTTTCTCTGAGAGAGGGAGGCAAATTATAACCATGCTCTCTTGCATTCTAGGGTACATGAATGATGAAAATGTGGACGAGGTTACTCTTGCTTTCCTTTCTATATTTTGCACAGGCAAGCCTCCTGCTATAGTTCACAACTATGTTAAGTTCTTGTCAGATAGAATCCATGAACAATTTATCAGATTGCCAAGTGAGAGAGTATGCAAATACTCATCTGTATTGTGTCACATGTTCCTGTATTTTTAGTGAGATAAGTTTCCTGTCAGCATCCAAAAGTTAGACACCAAGGGAAATCCAAGATCTGTCATCTTTTGGACACCATTGATCCAAATGTATTCCAATGTTTTTACTTACAAAGAGTTCATTGATACATTTGTTCACCCAGTTCTAAACATGCTGACCAGTAGCTATCAACCCAGGATAAGTGAGGAGATTAAGAGAGTATTACAGTTGACTAAGAAAAATAGAGTGGCAGATTGGTATTTATACCAGGACCACATACAAATCAGAATATATGGATGCCAACGGACTCCCTATAAGCTACCCAAATACCTCTCCATGAGGATATTTGCATTAGTATTTTAGGCAAATCATAAACTTTGATGAGGTTAATTTCCTGTCAGCTAAGAAGAAGACTCAATTTAAGATCAAAAACCAATTGGGACCTTTTATTTGTAATAATAGGGAAGCTTGACAAGAGGTAGACAAAATATTACAGGAGATGAATTTCAAGAGCAGGTTTATGTGGTAGTATGACCTTAATGGAGTCATAAATAAATTAAGGCTCAAATTCAATTCAGTCCTTTCATACATGATCCCAGGCCAGACATTGAGAGATATACCAACCAATCGAAATGGTTGGAGAACACTTTAATAGATGTTGAGAGTACATTAATTGATGTGGAAAAGCAGATTGATACTAATCCTTTCATTACTCCCATTTTGCAAACTCCAGCCAATGAAGACAAAAATGTGAAGAGAACCAGGGAAGAAGGTTCTAGCTCAGTAATGGACACTATAGATGAAATATTTGAGATCAGCTACAGGAAGAGACCCAAGATTAATCATGTAACTAAACAAGAAGAGACCATTGGGATAATGGAAATCACTGACACTGACAAAATGGTGGGAAAGAGGAAAGGCCTAGTAGTTTCAGAGGAAACTCACCAGCTTTCTACTTCAAACACTTAACTTATTAAGAAACAGCTCAGTGTTGAAGTCTCTTCATCAAGCAAGGATGCAGATAAAGAGAAAGATATTAAAGAGAAGTACAAGGAAATCAAGTTAAGGAATGAGGCATTAAAGGCTGAGACATATGTCCAGTACTTCGAGGAAAAACCTGCAAATAAAAATAGACTAATGTCAGCCTTTGACATTAAGACTGGGAAGATTCAAATGGCATTCATGCAACCTACAGTCCAGTAGCCCAAATCATCAGCAGACTAGAGGAAAGAATATTTTGAGGTTTTAGCTAGGGATGTTCACCCTATAAACCAAATTGACTTCGATGAATAGGCAGGTGAGATGAGTTACTCCACAATCACAAATAAAGAAATGATTGTGCACAAATTCCAAAGCTCACTTGATAGTATTACAACATAGTACAAGCTGGAAAAGGAATCCTCACAGGCCAAGGATAACATAATCAAGTCACTGGAATACTTGGTGATTAAGCTTGGATATAATCCCAATGATGTCAAGGCTGCAGAGAAATTAATAAAGAAGAAAAATGAGGATATTGCTTCTTTAAAGAAATAATTGAATCTACCTCATTCAGAGCATCCAAAAACCAACGAGGTCCTTGAAAGCCAAACTCAGCAGGAGGAGATGATGGATCTCATTCTTCAATTAAATGATCAATTGAAAGAAATGGAGAAGGAGTTGGACAGCTTAATACAACTGAAATAGGCCAGCCTTGAGACAACCACTGCCATTGCCATTCCCACAATGACTACAATAGTTCCATAAACCTTGGTAGCTTCATTGCCTCCCACAGCTCCAATGGTTACAACAGTTCTAGCTACAACAACATCTACATCAGCGACGGGTTCAACAATAGCAGCAGCTCAGCTAAGTGATGAGGCAAGCAAACTGGTCAAAACAATGGAGTACATATCCATTCAAACCACTGAGATAAATAAACTAAAAGAACAAATATCAAGTCTGGAGTATGAGAAGAAATCGTCACAGATTATGCACAAGAATGAAGTTCAAAAGTCAACCAGGTTGACTGAGGTGATAAAGAACTTAGAGAAGGAATTAACATTGAAGGATCCACTTGCCTAGGCTAAAGAATAGTTATAGGCCAATATCATTGACTTTATCAATGATATTTGGCCATCTGTACAAGTCATCTTTGAACAAAATTATTTAGTCAAAGAGGCTACAGAAGAAATTCAGAGAGTTAAGGCCAAGCTTAGAGACATACCAAAAGAAGCTACCAGAATAATCTAATTCCTTAACTCTAAGAACAAATATGAAATGTAGGAGTTGGAGATAGCTGACAAGACTGACACTAAACTAGAGGTGAAGAAAGTGCTCACCAAGAGAAACTTAATAATGAACCTTCACGACAAATGCCAGACCATGGAGTTGGCTATAGGTAGGTTCAGTGTTAACTTTGATGCTTAAAGGTAGAAAGGTCTGCCAAATCCCTTGGTGATAAATGATAGCTTAATTCCACAAGAAGACTACAATAGGAAAATCAGATAGGTGGGATGAGATCAAGCCAAAAATTCCTCTATGAAGCGGATGCCTACAGGAAAGGTTCTATATCAAACATTTGAGAACCTATTTTACCTCCATCATGAGGTAAAACAACTTTTTTTGAACAAGCCCACCCTTGCAAATACACAAAAGTAGATGAAATCAATAGAAAAATGGTAAATATTAAATTACTAGATGTAGAGACATGGGAAAAGTTAAATGATTTATTGTAAAATTTGCAAGGTAAAAGTGAAATACAAGGCAGTGAAAGAAAAGTAACAGATCAGCCGGATAAAAGAGTATCAGATGAAAGAGAATTAGTTAAGAGGCCAAGTAAAAAGATAGCCAGCATGGAAAATAGACAACAAGTGAGAGAACACAGCAAAAGATCTAATAGTAGAGCCTAATAAATAGGGACATATTGCAGCAGTTGAATATCTGTATCTATGTTCTTGCATGAAGATATTTCTTTTTTCTTAGATTAATTCCCATAATAGTTTGGGATATTTTGTAGTAAATTTTTTTATAAATACTTCATAATTCGAAGTATAGAAGGTGGATTTCTTGACATTACTATAGTTGTATTGATCTGAAACCTGAGGGTTATTTGTATTATTTTTTCAAGTCAGCACACTGGACTGAGTAATAAAGATACTGAATTACAAGATTCACGTGTTGGGCCACTTTAATGAAGTATTTTCTCTTTGTCAGATTGTTATTTTCTCAAGTGTTTCACAAACTTTCATGTTATCTAATTGAATGGATTAACTGGAATTATATTACATAATTTGTTTAAGTACACTCCGTCTTGAACATATAATCATTTTAATGTTTCCTTTTGATATCCATATGAGGGAATCCTTCATTTCTCCCTAGTTCTGATTAACCTTTATCATTTCGTACATTATCCAGTTTGAGGAACCCTTAATTTCTCCTTGACCCTGATTGAAAAGCACTTCACCATCCAGCCTAAAAGATCTGAATTCACTCAGCTACCTTGCCCTCTAAACACTATTTCTAGAACTTGATCCAGTCTTGTTTTCTTGACACTTGGCCCCATAGCCTAATGGTAGAAGACATCCCTCTATCCATCTAATTCAGTGATTCCACCACCAACTCAAAACCAAAACCCAACCAAAGCTTAAATAACTAACCTAAAATCAATTAAATAAACACAGTTAAATTATAAAGAGAGAGCCGTCTCTAAGCATTAGGAAGGTTAGATCCTGATCTCAAAAGTATGCTTGTGGTTACTTCTATCATTTCTTTCGTAACAACTATAGAAAAATTTTGGAGTGATAACAGGTACTAAGTGAACATTATTTGATCAAAATTCATAGCCTCTCCTTAGCACTACCACTTTGCAAGCGAAGAAGAAATGTGAAATATATGTGCAACCAACTAAATATGTTGGAAAGGTTGCTGCAACATATATAGATGGTCATGTCGTGTTGCAAAAGGAGATGTTGGCCCACTCATGTTTTCGATAATATGTCAACCTTTGAATTTGATTCCATGTGAATGTGATTTAATGATATGACCCTAAAGATTCTAATAAGATCCATAATTTTAATCATCCTTTGATCCAATAAAGAAGTGTACAAGGAAGTATAACCTTTCACCCAATATAAAACAACCTTTGAATCCCCTATGACTTGTAAGTTTAGATTTTTGAAGTGACGCAATTAAAATGACTAACATAAACGACTAATTCATATTGTTGTGGTTTTTTTAGGTAGTCATATTTTTTTTCTTAGACTAAATTAGTCATTTATGTTAATCTTTTTAGTAGTATTACTTATTAGCTAGTCATATATTTTAACTCATCACCCAAATAGTCATTTATGTTAGTAGTTTTTAGTTGTGTCTATTAATATTGCTAATCTTTTGTAGTATTTCACTTGGAAAAGTTGTGGTGACTAACATTTTTAGTCACCTAGTCACTAATTTCACCATTTTCTACTAGTGATAGGAGAGCTAGAGAGCACAACTTCTCCAGCTTCTGCTACACCTTAACCCATGATTAGTATGACATTCCCCTAGCCTCTAATGTTGTTGGGGTTTGTTGTCACTATCGATCAACTCAATCCCTCAGTAGTCCACTTTCGTTTTCCAAGAATTTATCTATATATGCCCTCCACACTTGTTGTCCTCTATCTAGAATGGATAGTATGACGCCACCCTGAACCTGGAAGACGACAAAGCCTATTTCTTCAAGATGCCACAAATAAAAATATTTGAAAAAGATGTACAAGTGTTACATTTTCACTCGATAGAACAACTAAAATAGAGCATTGGGATTGGTGGGAATGAATAGTGCTTTCCCAGCCAAACCCCACAAAGGAAACACCTTCGGTGTAATTATTATTATTTTAGTTTTACCTTGGGGAGATGTCTCATTATAGTGTAGTGTCCATAAATATATTATTATTATTGTTATTTTTGTTTTATCTCAAGGAACAATGTTTTTGTGTAGTGTTGTGTTGATAAATGACCGTAAATATTTAAATATTGGTTCAATATGGAAAATGTGGTATTTAAAATTTGAATTATTAGATAAATAATAATAAAACATAAGCTAACTATAAATATATATAAAATAATAAATAAATTCAATTCAATCATATTTTATTTTCTCATTTTTTTATTAATAAAATTAAAATATATATATATTAAAGCTATGTATATCACATTAAAAAATCAAGTTAAAAAAATACTAAAACATGTGAAAGACTAAATGTCCAGGTAATGTTTTAGTAAAACTAAAAATTAAAGCTTTATATAAATGTAAATAATATTATTAAAAATAACATAGGTTTATCTTAAGTTTTAAGTTCTAATTTACTAGGAATCAAATCTTTTAACGTGTAAATTTTTAGTTTTGCATTAAAAAACAAGTCTGCATCTTGAGAGATTTGATCCCTTTAATGGCTTGGTAGATCAGGAGTTAAAATGGCTATGTGATAATGTCTTACTTAATACAATAATTTAATGTATTATACAAGACAATCATAATCATATATAAAGTTAAATAAATAATTTATACATAAAATGATTATTCCACAAGGTGAGATTCCCACTTTTGTGGGGTGATACTTTTTCGATGTTCCCAGGATATGGAGAGGCTTGAGCAAAATTTCAATGGAAATGGAGGGAAATGCTCCACTAATGTTGATTTGAGTTTGTGAAGGAAACGAAATGAAAGATAGATTGCTAACCAAGAACATAGAGATACAACTAAACTTAACTTCAACTAAATAATGGAAAGTATTGAAAATTGTATATAAGTAGAATGGAAAAACTAGCTCAAATACTAACAACTTATCTCTAAGAGGAGATGTGACTGCTACATGCCATTTTGAATTGTATTAAAGTGACAATTAGATGCCTTTTATCAATAATAAGAAATAAGAAAACCATATATATCCAAAAATCTTATGCTAGGAATTGAAGCGTCAAAGGTTTATTGACCCTGATGGGGTAAGTTGGAACGTCAAATTCGCGGGGTCATAGCTTTGGCATATGATATTTGTTTGGCACAAATGATATCCTATTTGAAAAGGTCTATCTAAAAAATAGAATTTATGAACGAAAATAATGTGTATGACTGATGTTGATCTATTTTCCCAAAAAAAAATCATATAGGGCTTGAGAAAGACTATGGAAGTTTGGGACCTAGAAATTTCCAAAAATAAAAAACTATCGAAATGGAAAACTCTACTGCAAAATAATAAATTGTGCAATGAGTTAGGTGGAATATGAGGGTGTCCACCAATATCCACCTGGATCAGTCCTCCCCCTTTGGGAAGCAATGGTCTTCATTGTGTTGAGTGCCTCCATTGTGTTGATTGCCTCCATGAGATGGTTAAACTTGTGCTAAACTTGGTCCCTTGTGATCCACTTGCCTTGGTGTAGAAGCTAGACAATTTTGGCAACCAAATAAATTTGTATACTTTTTTAACGAGCGCTCTTACGTTGTGTGTCCATGACTTGATCAACCGTGGCATGTTCAATGAAATATGGGTTGAGCTCTATCGGTGTGAGTTGATTTGCAATTTCTCATGTGTCCAATAATGGTGGATAGTATAGTCAAAGGTGATTGGCATTAAACATTCGATGTAGGCCAAGGAATGGGGTATACTTAGTTAGAAAGTGTTGTGCCCCACACTATTGGAGATGGTGTAAGGTCTATATTGAAGAATCCAAAGCTTTTGATGGGCCCCTATAATGTGATCCTTCTGTGAATTTAACTATGTTTGTCTCCTAGCTGAAACTTGTGTGGCACATGGTGTTTTCTTGTACTTAGAATTGTCATTTTCCAAGATATTATGAACCTATTGTTGGTTGTGATAAATCTGTTCAATAAACATGGTGGCTTTTTAGGCTTCAAATTAAAAATTTCCATATTTGTCTTGTGTAGTTCTAGAGGGATGTACGACATTGATGGGATTGAAAAGTTGAAAGCTGATGCCCATCAACAAGAAGTTATGGTCAATTGAGTTATTGACAACATTATTATATTTTTTATAAAGATAAGGGATTCTCTGATACCATATGCATGGATTCTTGGAGTTGTAGATGCACAAAATATGCATGATCATGTCGTTGATGACCTCCGTTTGGCCATCAGTCTGGGGTTGGAAGGTAGTTGATTTGGTGAGTTGTGCATCCGAAAATGAGTGAAGTATCACCCATAATGTGCTTAGGAACTTGCTATCCTTATTTAATATGATGGTCTATGGGATCCCAAAATGTACCCATACCCTTTTAAAGAAAATCTTGGCAGTGGCTCGATCGTTATACTCTTCTTGTAGGCAGTTAGAATGGCCATCTTTGAAAATATATGAAAGGCCACAAACACATAGTCAATATTATGCTTGAAATTAGGAATGTGATACATATAATCCATAAAGATGCATTATCAAGGCCCGTGGAATTAGGCAGAGGGGTATACAAGCTTTTCTTCTTAATTGTTTGCTTGGTAATGGAACAGGAACCGTAGGACCTGATATTCTAGCCAGCATCCTCTCAAAATTTTGACCAATAAAAATACTTTTGTAGTGTTACCACTCTTTTGTGAACACCAAAGTTCCCTGATACTTAACTATAATGTTACTCGTAGATCATCATGGCACACTTGCTTGAAGGAACATAAAGGCATCCCAGATGGTATAACAATGCATCCTTAAGGTTGAAGTTTGGAACTTGCTTTCGTGTCATTAACATATGGTATGTGGTAGCGAATTATGAGTCACTATTGTACACTTGTAGCCATCCAAAAGTCTCATTCCCACAGGAATTGATAATTATGGTTAGTGCCACAACCAAGGGTTGACTAGGATAGTCTCCGACATGATTGTGCTACCTTTATCATATTTGATGCTCAAATGAAATTGTTGTAGCTATGTGGACCATTTCAGACAATGGTCACCTTGTAACTTCCCTTGTGTCTACATAAATTAAGAAGGCATGTGATTGGTTTTGATGATCGTATCATTCCCTAGAATATAATGTTTTCATTATCCATAGGCCTGCATGATAGAATACATCTCCTTATCATAGGTGGGGTATCTATTAATAATAGCAGGGAGTGTTTCACTATGATAAGTCATCGAGTATCTCAATCTAAAATGGTTGTCATAGGTATGGTAGGGTGAGGAACGGTTTGAAGAAAGGGTGGTGTTCTAGCTCATCAAATGTTATATGATGTGATTTAGTCCAAAAGAAAATTCTTCTTCTCTTCCATTGGTTAATTGGATTGAGGGACAAGCAATATAAGAGAACCCTAGCATGAATCTTTGGTAGATTTTAGCAAGGCCCAAGAAGTTGTAAATCTCTATTATGGTCACCGCGGTTGGCCAATCATGAATGACTTGGAGAGTTTTTGGATCCACATGCACTCCTTGCTCATCACTAATGTAGCCTAGGTATTGGACCTTGTCCATGTCGAAAGAGAAATTTTCCCAGTTAGCACATACCTTGTGTTGTCACAATTGTTGAGGAAAAACTAAATATGTTACAAGTGTTCTTCCCAACTCTTGTCAGAGATGAGGATTTCATCTAGATATACCACCACAAACAATTTGTTGAAGCAGCACAAGGTATAATCCAACATCTTCATGAAATTTGTTGGGGAAATTTCCAAATAAAAGGCACGAACAACCATTCAAAAAGACCCTCCTTAGTCTTGAAAGTAGTCTTCCGCACACCTGTTGGTTTTGTTGGGACTTGATGGTAGTTAAATTTTAAATCAAACTTATTAAAATATACGGCCCCCTTTAGCTGGTCAAGAAGGTTGTTAATCCAAGGAATTGGGTATTGATTCCTAAATTTGATTTTGGTCAGGGATCGATAATTAACCTAATTCCTATGCTATATCTATAATACTATGCAACTAAGGAAAAAAACCAAGAGAATATCAGAGTTTGATATGTTTTTTCTGTTATGTAACTAGCTCTCAAAACAAAACAAAAGATATATCAATGACTTGAAAGGTATCCTCTTCGAGGGGGAAACCTCATTTACATCACATAAAAGAAAAATTCTTTGATGATACAAATGACAAGACCTACTTTGTAGGTTTCAACCATGTATAGAAATTACCTACATATGAATTCTAAAAACAAAAAATAGACAATGGCAAGAGCATAAATCATAAAATAGATATACACAGAGATTGTCTCTTGAAACCCAAAATTGGGACTACCATATTGATTTTTCATTATATTCCTTTAAATGTTACAATACATATATATACGTGCCGAAGCATCCATAAACCCCAATCCATTAAGCCTAGCTTAGAACATAATCGTAGTTTCCCTTACCGTATCTACAAAATACCATGGACAAAAAACAATCATGCCCAAAACCATGTGATAAATCCATGCACAAAACCATAGGTAGTTCACCCATCTAATATAGGGTCCAAAAACAATTTTGTGGGTTGCTTCGTTGGACCCCGTGCAGGGGGGCTATCGTCCCCTTGCTTACCCTCGACAAGGGGGCTAGTTCCCGCCCCTACTATACCTGGCATAACGTACAGGGGAGATACTCCCCCCCACACATGGGGTTGTCATGGAAAGTATATAACACAAAACTAACATCCTCCCATTTGTTGTTTTCTTTCCATAGGGGAGCTTAATCATTGATCTAGCCCTGCAATGCCCATTGTGTCTCTACACCAAGCAAACTTCTCAGTACCCACAAACTTTATCTATGCATCTACAATATTCTTCAAATTGTCCACCTTTACCAGCAACACCTTTTTGTCCTCAACCATATCCCTCACAAAGTCACACTGAACATCAATGTGCTTTATATTTGAATGATAAGTAGGGTTCTTTGCCAAGAAAATCACTTTGGCTATCACAATCTATCCTTATATCTCGATGTACTAACCCCATACTTGAACACAATATCTACAACCAAACTGCTTCCTTGCTTTCGTGAGTGGCTGCAATGTATTCTGGATCTGTAGTTGAAAGTGCCACTACAGACTGTCTCTTACTCATCCAACTGACTGCATCTCCAAATAGGTTAAACAGATACCCGCTTGTAGATCTTCTCTGATCCATATCTCCAGCCCAGTCTAAGCCACGGATGTCCAAAACTCTATCCAATCCTAGTCTTCTTTGGTAGCATAAGCCATAATCACTAGTGCCACGAAAATACCTAAAAACCGAATTCACGGTTGTCCAATGCTCCTTCTCTGGTTTTCACATAAACTTTCTCAATACTCCCAATGCATGTGAAATGTCTTTTTTAGTATATACCATTGCATACATTAGGCTACCAACTGCACTTGCATATGGAACATGAGACATGTCATCTAACTCTTCTCATGTCTTGGGACACTGTTGAACATATAACTTTACACCTACAGGAGAAGGAGCCTTCACCGGTTTACTGTCCTACATATCAAGCTTTTGCAGTATTGTCTTGACATACTTCCTCTGGTTTAACTGGAGCTTCCTCTTTTCCCGATCTCATTTAATTTCCATTCCCAAAATATAGTTTGTAGCACCAAGATCATCCATGTGAAATTTGGAGGGCAATTGGGTCTTCAAATCTTGGATAATTTATTTGTCATTTCCAACTAGCAATATATTATCCACATACAAGACCATATAAATAACATGGTCACCAATTAACTTAAAGTATGGATAGTGATATGATTTGCTTCTAGTGAAGCCATGTCCCTGTATAAATGTATCAAATTTTTGATACCACATCCTTGGTGATTTTTTTAACCCATACACAGACTTTTTCAACATTGATACCAGTTCTTTCTTACCCTTCACTGCAAAGCCTTCACATTGCTTCATGTAGATCTCTTCTTCCAGATCCACATGAAGGAATGTTGTCTTCACATCCATATTTTCTACCTCAACATAAAAAGTAGCAGCAACAGATAAAAGCAATCTAATAGAAGCTACCTTGGCAACAGGAGAAAAAATATCACCAAAATCAATTCTCGATACCTCAGAATAACCTTTTTCTACCAACCTAGCTTTGTGTTTCTCCACCTTTCTTTCTGCATTCATCTTCTTCTTAAACAACCATATACTTCCAATGGGTTTCCTTCCATCCGATAACTCAACTAGATCCCATGCCTCATTTTTGTTCAAAGATGTCATTTCACCATGCATTATTTTCGTGCAAAGATGTCATTTCATCAACCATGGCCTCTTTCCATATTTTGCTATCCTCTGAATCTATTTCTTCCCTCATAGTTTTGGGATCATCATCAGTAATAGATACTATAAAAGTTAAATAGAAGGTAGATGTACTATACCTTTTTGGCTACCTTCTTTCTCGAATTGATCTTCTCACAACTGGAGTTTGTGGATCTTCATCTTCTGATTCCTCTTCTCCTATAGATTTTGATTCTTCCTCCTTTAGCTCAAACTCTATCTTCTCAGGATCCTTTGGTAGGACTTCATGTTTAATAACATCTTTCACATCTCTAAACACCACATATCAGTTGTACATGTCCTTTCTTGTTTTGGGGTTCCAAAGCTTATAACCTTTTAAACGATACTTATACCCAATAAAGATGCAACTTTCTGACTTACTATCCAACTTTGTTCTTTTCTCCTTTGGAACATGTACAAGTGCATCACATCCAAATACCATCAGATTTGAAAGAGAAGCTTTCTTACCATTCCATGCCTCTTGAGGATTCTTATCTTCCAACATTGATGCAGGTGATTTGTTGACTAGATAACATGCAGTCTCCACTGCCTCTGCCCAGAATTCATCTCCTAACCTGACACCACTAAGCATGCTTCTTTCCTTTTCCATCAATGTCATGTTCATTCTTTCTGCAACTCCATTTTGATGAGGTTTGTATGGAGTAGTATCTTTCCATGCTATACCATACTTATTACATAACTCTTCAAATTCCTTCTCACAGAACTCTCCACCGTTATTTTTCCTCAGGACCTTTATCTTCTGCTCTGTCTGGTTTTCCACCAAAGCCTTAAAATCTTTAAACCTGACAAAGACTTCAGATTTCCTCCTAAGGAAATATATCGATGTATTCCTTGAGAAGTCATATATAACTAATACATAGTATACAGACTTACCTAGTGATGGAACCCACACAGGTCCAAACACATCACTATGAACAAGCTCTAATATTTGTTTCGCCCTCTTAGCACCAGAGGAGAAACTCACCCGATTATGCTTCCCATATACAAAAATTTAAAAGAAATCAAAATACAGAGAGTAATTAGACATACCTTCTACCATACGATTACCATGAAGTATTCAAAGGCCCTTCTCTCTAATATGTCCAAGCCTTTGATGCCATAGCATGGTATTTTATCTAGAGACCACTGCATTTTTTGCTCCACTTTCAGGAACCACAAAAATGTTTCACCCATCAATACCAGTGCTACCCTGAAGCCTTACAAAGTTCCAATCCAATCTCCTCCCATCAATACTAGTGATCCCCAAACCATCTTCTATGGATCTTTCACGGACACTATTTTTACACTTGCATCATCTAGCTTGCTTATAGAAATCATATTTCTAGCCAATGCAGGAATATGCAAAACACCCAGAAGTTCTCTAATCCTTTGACCTCACAAATTCAACTTGAATTTTCTGTGACTGATGATTCTAGCCTTCCTTACATCCCCTAAGAACACATCACCACCATCACATTTTCCATACTTGCAGAAACACTCTCTATGGGGAATGAAGTGAAAGGATGCACCTAAGTCAATCAACCATGCCTCACGATCTACATGTGTACTTGAAGAAGAAGCCAAGTAGACATCCCCACCCTCATCTAAGGTGGTTTTCGCCCCTGTTGAAGGAGCATCATGAAATCCCTTTCCTTTTTTAGGAGATTTAGATTTATAGACCCTTTTGTAGTGCCCTTCCTTTCCACATTTTTAGCACACCTTTACAGGTTTTCCTGGATATTTAGATCTCCCTCTAGATTTAGATCTCCCATTGGAGGACTTATTTTTGTTTATGTTCTAGGACCATCGTCGTATAGATAAGGCATCTCTTTTCTGGACCTCCATATTTTTCCATCTCATCTCCTTCGACAGCAAGGATGGGACTATTTCATCAAACTTCGGGGCAGTTACATTGCTACCTATTGCAACAACTAGACTATCCAATGAATCTGGTACAGAACACAACAAATTGATGCACCTATCTTCATCTGAAATTTTAATATCAACAAATAATAACTGGCTTAACATAGTATTAAGGGAATTCAAATTCTCTATCACCAAGTCTCCATCTTTCATCCTCAGGTTATAAAGCCTTTTCCATATGAATAGTTTATTCACCACAGACTTAGATTGGTACAAATTCCCTAACTTGTCCCACAAATCCTTCACTGAAGCTTCCCCTGATACATTCAACAATAACGAATCTCAGGAACACAATCATATTGTTCTCTTTGTCTTCCGATCCAACCTCACCCAGTCTTCAACTCACACTGTGGTTGGTTCAGTACTCGGATCTACCACAATCCACTGATCTTTATCCACTAGCAAATCCTCCATCTTGAGTTTCAACAACTCAAAACTTAAACCAATAAATTTCTTGATCTCTATCTTTCCACTACTCGTCATCTTCTTTCACCATAAGAATTGATCCCGTAGATCTGCCACTAAACAGGGTCTACCATAGGCTCGAGCAAAACCCCTCAGTAGTAAATGGATTTCCTTCAAGCCGAAAAAGCTCTGATACCAAATGTAGGTTTCAACCCCATATAGAAATTACGTGCATATGAATTCTAAAAATATAAAATAAACAATGGAGAGAGCATAAAACATAAAATAGATATACACAGAGATTTTCCCCTAGATCCCAAAGCTAGGACTACCAGATTGATTTTTCATTATATTCCTTTCAATGTTACAATACATATATATACATGCGAAAGAATCAATAAAGCCCAATCCATTAACCCTGGATTAGAGCATAATCATAGTTCCTTTCACTGGATCCATAAAACACCATGGAAAGAAAACCATCATGCCCGAAACCATGTGAAAAATCCATGTACAAAACGATAGGTACATTTGCCCACCTAATTTAGGGTCAAAAAAAATTCACGGGCCGCTACGTAGACCCTGACTAGGGGGGCTATCTCCTCCCTGCATACCTCCCAATAGGGGGGAAAGCTTCCCCTACTATGCTCGATGTAACGTACAGGGGCAGATTTCGCCCCCCCGTGTGACCCCCCCGTGCGTGGGATTGTCATGGAAAGAATATAACAGATACCCAACATCCTTGGTGTATATAGGAGTCTTGTGGGTAATAATATAATTAGATCCTACATAACAACAGTAATATATGGGCATAAGAATTTAACAATAGTGTGTTAGAAAATTATATATTACATAGAAATGGAACACATAAAATATTGCAAAAATATAAACACAAAAAATGCATAAAACAAGAGAGACACAGATATACGTGGTTCACCTAGTTTGGGCTACTTCCACGAAGAAAACTACCAGTCCTTCCTTTTATATTATCCAGCAAACTGAAGAGATACAACTTACAACAGATTCATTGTAATTCCCTATTCACTCTTAGACTCCTTTCTCTTCCTCACTCAAAACACAAATCTACATAGACATAATACAATTCCCTCATATATAGCAAGGGGTTTCCTTCTAGGGAAAACAACCCTAAGTTAAACATAACTTCTACAGTTAGATATCTGCCTAATGAACGATCCAGATTGACTACGAAATTACAACATTTTACAAGGCAATTTTATATCTATTTTTATCTTTGGGGGTGCCTCCCCCTCAACCCCCCCTATAGCGAATATTTTACGGGAGGCATTGCCACCCCATTACTAATTGGGGTCCAATGCGGTGATACCTTTGAATAGATAAGATAATCAGTCTCCATACCCAACATAGTGTGCTTCTATGGGGCACGACAGTAACAATATGGGTGCTACATGGGCATAATAATAACAATAGTGTGTTACACTAACAATAACAATAAGGGGGATACACTAGTATTATAGGGGCCTGACATGCCCCTCTCCTTTAAAAAAATGGTGTCCTCAATGCTTGAATAGTTCTGGATTCTTTTGTATAAAATTCTCATCCTCCTAGTGGAATCTTTAGCAATAAAATTTTGCACTTAATGAGATACTATGAAATTGATCGTTTCCATAGCTGTCAGGTTCTTGTTTTAGTGACTACGTCAAGGTCTAATACGACTGTTCCTTCTTCATAAAGTTCTGGCAATATTGTTTGAATTGGAGCTTGTCATCAATAACCTTCTTTAGGCATGAAAAATGGAAAATTGGGTGTACTAAGGAAGATGCAGGCAACTCCAGTTTGTGTCCATAGTATCAATCATTTTGCAATAACTTGTAAGGAACATATTTTACTGTCCCTCTTAGCTTGCTTAGGGAACATTTGTTTGTATGGTTGTAGTCGTAAAAATACCAAGTCACTTACATAAAAACATCTTTCATTGTGATGTTGATATGCCTATTGTTTCATTTGATTTTGTGCCTCGGTGAGGTTATCCTCTAATATTTGGAGAACTTGTTGTTAATGCTCGATGTGATCTTCTACTGCTTGAACCTTATAATTTTCTCGTAAAGGTGATGTGATGGATGGTGGATGGTATCCATAAATGGCATCATTTTTGTTGGAGTATGGAAGGAAGTGTTATACCACCATTTAGCCATCGGTAGCCACTTTACCCATTGTGTTTGTTTATCAAATACAAAGGAATGAATATGTCCTTCCAAACATTTGTTCACTACCTTTGTTTGTCCATCATACTGAGGATTATAAGATGAGCTATAAGATAATTGAGTACCACGACATGAAAATAACTTCGTTGAAAATTTCCACTGAAAATGGCATCTTTGCCACTTACAATAATCTTTGGGTTTCCATGTAGATTTTGAATTATTTCTATAAATTCAATAACAAATATACTTTCTTTAAAAGGATAAGATAACGCACAAAATTGTGCATACTCGGTAAGTCTATCAACCACCACAATGATGACACTCTTTCGTTTATACTTGGGTAAACCTGTGATAAAATCCATTGAGACCTCCTCCCAAAACTGACTTGGAATGAACAAAGGTTGTAACAAACCTAAGATTTTAATTGTGTCAACTTTATTTTGTTGGAAAACCAAACATTCTGCCACAAACTTTTGAATATCATATTTAAGCATATTCCAAAAAAGTTCCTTCTTCACCTTGTGGTAAGTTTTTAAAAATATTGAGTGCCCTCCACAGGGAGACGTGTGAAATTCCAAAAGAATATTTTGTTTGAGTTGGGAATTCTCAAAGAGATATAAGCGATGTTTGTACCATAATGAATCATTTTTCCAAATAAATGTATCTGATGTACTAGGATCTTGTTAAAACTTTTGAATAAGTGTCCATACCTCTTCGTCATTCTTCCATTCATCCCTTGCTTCATTTATCCAATTAGGTTGGATAATAGAAATAGAATAAATAAATTCTTCCAAATCCTCATCCTTTCTTAAGACTGCATCTGCAACAACATTTTTCTTTCCTTTTTGTATATGATTTCAAAGTCATATCCCAACATTTTTGTGACCTATTCTTGTTGCTTGGTTGAATTATATTGGCCTCTAGAACATATTCAACCACACATTCAATTTCACTCTTTTAAGCATATGGATATATGTAAAGCTTGATGTTTGAAGGAATACTTGCTAGAATAAAGTGAGCATGATCATAATCACGAATTGGTTGGAGGAATTTTGGGGTTTCAAACACCTTAGAATGAATTTCCAAGACTCCTTGGAGATCTGGATGAATAGATAATTTCAATGTTTGAACCTCTATTGAGCATAATTGTGCAATTACACCTCATTGCTATTTCTTAAAAAGCTTTATCATGCTATTATAGATGATTATCTTCCTTGGTTTCATTGTCATACCCATTAATTCAATTTCCTTTCCTTCCCCAAAAAATATTAAGAAAAGTTATTGAAAATTAAAATTTATCATCACCAAAAATCGTAACCATTGGACTCCTAGTACAATATCAGCACCACCCATCATAATGGAAAGCATTATAATATTCAATATGTAATCTCGCATGGTTAGCTTAATACTATGGCACGTTATAGATAAAATTATAGTTCCTCCATTTGTAACCATCACTTAACACTCTAGTGTTGAATATAGAAAGTAATTCAATTCCTTGGCTATCTTACAATTATTAAAATTATGGGTACTACATAAATCAATCAACATTATTTCCTTTTTCTTCTTAAAATATCCTTCTATTTTAAGAGTTTAGGAGTGGTAATTCACACCAATGTACTATAAGATATAGCTAGATTCATTTCTTCTTTTCCTGGGGTTGATTCCTTGCGTATATCCTCTTATTTTTATGCTTCTTGTTCATTTTGTTCCTCCTCCTAAAAATATATGTAAAATAATTTCTTCTCAACACACTTATGACTACATTATTTTCTATCACAATGGCACCAAATCCCTTTTTCTCTTTTTTACTCTAATTATTGCTATGTAAATCTTGTAGGTTGTGGAAGGATAATAGTAACAACACTTTCATCTTTATATTTGTGAGTAGTAAAATTCCTTGTTTCCATAATTTTTCTTTCAACTTTTCTTGCCACCTTGAATGTCCTCTCCAACGAATCAAGTTCCCAAAGGCGAACCTCATGTTGGACGTTATCCTTTAAAATGGCCATGAAGACATTAATCCTATATTCCTCTAGAATATTATGTATCTTGATATTCAATCTTTGGAAGTCCTCAATGTGCTTTTCCATTGAACCCTTTTGTTTGAGAATTATTAATTGGTTGAAGAAGGTGTTGCTTTTTGTAACCTCATAATGTGCTACCAATTATTTTGTAAAAGTTGTCCAAGAGATAATTTATTTACTAGAAAAAATCCATCGATACGATAGAAACTAATTTTGTGCTAAATATAAATATGCAATGCATACCTTTTATGTGTTTGACACATCATGTAGATGAAAGAATTGCTCCATCTGTAGTATCCATGTCACCAGATCCTTGACATCAAACTTCCTCATATTATTTTTTTCAATGTGGTTAGTCTTCAACCCACTATGAGAGTCTCTAAAATCACAATTTGTATTCCTTTTATCCTCATCATGATTTTCGTGGTGTACCTTGTCACCATTGGGAAGCATTTCTTGTAGAAACCTTGTCAAACCTTTCTTCAAACCTTGTAGGTAACTTTCCATTTCTATTTTTAAACCATCCTTCAAACCTTCCATATTGACATTCACCATTGCTTCCATGGCATATTTCAAACAATCCATCATAGCTTCCAATTAATTTTTGGTTACTCTTTGCGAGAGAGAAATTTTTTGTACTTGGTCTCATAATTTTGATATATCACGCACATTTCTTCCATTTCTTCATGTGTCATAGAAGAGATTTCTAGTTTCTTACTAGATGTGTCCATTTTATTTTTCTTTTGAGTAATTTTAAAATCAAACAATGATATTTAGGCTTCATTATATTGTTTGAATCACTTCAAACTGATTTTTCAAACAAAAATTATTCAAAATTTAAAAAAATACACACATTTTTCTTGCTTTTTAGGAGCTCGATATTGAAACTGTCATATCTTTGTAATTTCAGATCTACAAAGTTTGAAATTTTATTATTTAGTATCTCTCTCAGTCTTCTTTCTAACCCCATAATTCATATTGAGATTGGATTCTTCAAGAAAAATGTATACCCATCTCCCGTGATGGCCTGATTATGGACTCATTCAGTAGAGCAAACTTGTATAGAGCACCACATGTCATTGTTTTGAACTTTCAGTTACCTTTTACTCAATTCAAATCAGATGGTTAGAGAGAAGGTTATGATGATTTTCCCAATCTCACCTATTTCATATGGAATTCTCGAGCGTGAAAAAATCCTGACTTCCGCAGATCATATCTCCAAAAATATAGTGAACCAAGATCTGAAATTTGTGCAAGTCCTTCACCAACATTTTAGATCCACGTGTTTGAAATGTCATATTCCTAAACCACACAGAAAAAAAAATATAGTGAAAATTCCAAGATGACCTATTTGAAGAAGCGAAACCCTAGAATCTAAAGCTTTGATACCAAATGTTATGCAACCAAATCTCAAAACAGAAGAAAATACAGATTAACTACTTAAAATTTATTCGATTCGAGGTGTAAACCTCCTTTACATTACATAAATGAATAATTCTTGGATGCTAAATGACAAGACCTCCTTGGTATATATATGAGTTGAAGGGGTCATAATATAACCAAAGCATACATAACAATAATAATGTAAGGGTACAACAATAGACATAATGCACTTTTATGGGGCAAAAAATAAACAATATGGGGGCCACATGGGAACAAAAATAAAAATAGGTGTCTACACTAACAATAACAATAAGGGGATAGACTAATATTATAGGGACCTAACAATTTATCTTCTTCAATTTTTCTTTTTCTTTTCCTAGCCAGCACATATTATTCCTAAAATGAAGAACAGTAGTAGGGATTTAATTACATTAAATACACATTATAAATTAAATAGTATCATAGTTCATGTTATTATCATCTTTGAAAATTGGGTCATATAGAAAAAAAAGAACTTAAAAAGTAAATATGGCAGCTACACCTTTTGTATAGCACTCTGATTAAATATTATTTAAAAGTTTAGAAGTAATTGTAAATAGTTACAAACTCCAATGTCTAGGTCAAGTCTTTGGTTTTAATAGCTAAATGTGCATTTTTCATATATATGAAGAAAGAATAACAAAGACTTGTAGAAAAACATTTTGCATTTTTGTTGTATATTTGTATCTATGTAAAAGGAGTAGATTCAACATGCATGCATATGTTACGTTTATGTTGGAGGTGAACTTGTATCATTATGAATGTTTCATTCAATTTTCACATTGATTTGGTTGACCTAATTGGTAGGTTTTGTCAATACTAACCTTATTCAAAATATATGCTATATTCAAAGCTTATTTGTATTCATCCTTCCCAGAATCCATATTACAAAGGATAAGGAACTTCTCCTTTTGAGTTTCTCCTCAATATATGGAAAAAAATCTCAAAATAATATTCTTCAACAATATGATTTTTTAGGTCTAATGACAATTTAGTGATTTTTTCTAAAGGATTCCCACCTTGTGCTATAAAATAAACATCCTAAATTGAAAGAAATGACTAGTCCAGTAACAGTGTGTAGCATCCCGAGTTATCATAAACTATTTCATTATTCAATGACTTATTATCTTGAATTGTATGTTTTCGTGGTAACAAATTGATGTTCTTGCTGGGGAAAAATTCCATTCCCTTGGATTTAATATACATGGTATGATGATGTGATGACACATTGATTTTGAAGATATTTTTCCTTATATGGGGAATCCATTGAGAAATGAACTCTTGTTTCTAAATATTGAAATTATTCTATTGTTTTTAATGGTGAGAAGAAATAGGAAATTCTATACGAATTAGCCGATTGGTTCAAATATAGTTATTTAATTTATCTACATTTATAGTTGAGCCATTCCACTATAGAGATATCCTACCCTATGCCTACACCTAGATCCTCTTTCATGCCTTTGTGGTTTCTAAACTGACTAATGGGTGATAAGCGGGAACAAACACTAGGTTACTTTACTAGATGGTAAGTTGTTGGGTATACAAGTGAGTTGAGTTCCCATTCACACTCGTGTCATTATTCAAAACTAATATATTGGGGATAAAATGATCATATGGCTAATTCATAACATCAACTTTTGAGGTTAAAATAGTTTGGGGCTCAATTAACGATGTAGGCAGGCAATTAAACAATCATTAAAGACTATGAAAAAATACATGTTTACAATTCTAATATGAAGATTAACTATTGTTGAGTTTATCTATGGGTAATAATTAGTTGAAGGGCACACCACCATGATATGAAGCAACAAATTTCATTCTCTACTTACTAAAGGTCATCTACATTTGGACATTTCTGTTGCGAATATAGTGTACCTTTGTCATCTTCGAGTGAGGGGGTTGTCTCATATTATAAAATGCATAAGATGTGCATGCGATACTTTAAATTTGGGAAAGTATAAGAACAGTAAGACCACATTCTCCATATGACAAGAATGAGCATTATACAACTCAATGTTTGCAATAGAAAAAGGGTAAGGGAAAATTACAATAGGTAATAGAGTTAGCATGAACAAAGTCTCGATGAGGTTAGGATCTCAATGCAATGTTGTTAATAATTTTTGTTCATAGCATTGGTAAAGAATTATATAATTTTATATTTTATGGTACTCTTTTAGTATAATCACATTTTTGTGTCAGACACAGTTTATCTTGAGACATAATATTTATGTTGATAGGCATGTCTATTTTGGAATAGGACTTCAAACACTTTAATTTAATTATCAATAATTATTAGTTGTATTTAGGGATTTAAGCTCCTTATAATGTTATCGAATATTATTAGTAGTATACATAAATGAAGGTTGAGATTTATTTCCATGGTAGTTATGCTTTTTTTTCTCTTTTAATCAAATTCATTAATTGAAAATAATGTGAGATGAACACGTGTAATGTGTAAAGAGTTCGATTTTTTAGACATGTGATATTGGTAAACCACGATATTGGCCCATGCTATTGTAACAAAAAATATTTACAATGTATTTCATATGATTGAGCTAATTTTATATGTCTTTATGTAAAGTGTTATACTTATATAATTTCAAGTTATACTTTATAAAAAAATATATTAATTTTATCTTTTAACAATGATGTTTATTTAGAAAAACATTGATGTTTATTAGAGTTAACACAAATTTTAAAAAATTAAATTGTGATTTATAATACGAATTATAGTTTTCATTGATTATGAGCACATGGAAATCATCGGCTATGTAGTTTATTTAATTCTTGGTTATGAAATTTCTTGATTAATATTTCTATAGAAATTGGTGGTGATGTTATTGGCTACCTCACGAGCATGATCTAAATTTTCGTTATGCTCCTAACAATTGGGAAATTGTGATTAATGCAAAGCAAGGTAATACAACAATATGGTAACTTAATATGTGAAATGAGTTAAATATAAAGGGATATGAAAGGAATGGTTGTGTTTGTATTAACTAAATACGACGCATATGTGTACAAAATAATGAAACTCAATGCAAATGAACCCTAAAAGGGTAGTTCATTACACGCAAATGGTCTACAAATCTTCCTTATGCTTGACCTTAAGCTTGTTAAATTTATCTTTCACTAAAGTTGCATAAATAATTGACTTATCGTGTAGTTATACGTATCTATGGGTTTTTATTTATATGGTCCTTTGTATCCTGAGCTTTCGTTCACTACAAAACATTGTATGGCTTCTCTAACTTGGTTTTGGTATTCACTCTTATTAACTTTATATAGCTTCAATCTAGATTTTTGGTGATGTATTATTATATTTTAGAAATATATTCACAATTTTATACATAGTCTGCTCATACAATTCTAAAATAAATCTAGTGCCCTCCAAATAAAAAAGTGAAACGGTGTTTCAAAAATGAATCTTCAAGCTCAAATTGTAAATTTTTTAGTGAATTTGTGTATGTGTTGTAAATGTCTGATTGAATAACGATATTTTAATTCAAGTGAATCAATATCATATTGTAAAAGAAAAATGACTATACCTTAGAAGAAAATTTACACCTCAAATAAGTATTAAACTATATTTTAAATGACCTTCCAAATAATCTAGATCTCAAGTAATCATGATCAATAAGACTAAGTGAAGGTATCATAAATAGTTATCCTTATGACTGGTGAAGGGGGACTTTCCTTCACCAATAAGGGATGTGGAAGATTATTCACAATTAAGACTCTAGAAAAGAATGAATTGCATAGTATATATTATATCAAAGTGTGGTACAACATTCTACTCATGTGGTCTCCTACTACTTTAAATATTCAACAAGCTACAAGCACAAAGCCTAATGAATTTATACAATTCTAATGAGTAATGACCCAACCGAATGTAAAAAATAATCAATACATATTTAGGCAAAATCCTATTACATATATTTTTGTTGTTACATCTATGATTCAATAGATGTAACTTGTTAGAATCTGCTCCTACTTATCATGGTGTCTTTAGATCTTATCTATTGTTGGACTAGCCTTTTATCGCTTTTCCACTTGAGCATCCTTCAAAGACCAAATTCTCAAGCTCCAATAAAATAATTGAAGTGATATTTCATGGACTTGCAAGTAATGTCACTGGGTGTAATAGCATATAAAAAACTCAAGTAATGATTTGTGTCCTTTGAGTATCTGCAGTCAATCGAACATACTCTCTCCAAACCAACACATGAGAAACATAAAACTAGGTAGAGAATACTTTAAAATCTATGTTATCAGTTGAATAACATGAATTATAAATGTTTTCATTCCTTAATCAAAACATGATTACAATCATGATGCTATCAGAAAAAGTGTAAGCATGGAGTAATTAAGGTAGTTTCCAGTGGGGGAGAGGAATTAAAGGAAGACCAATTTGAGGGCTCAAGGTCTCTAACCAACTTACTATGTTGCATTCCCAGATACAAACAATTTTAGTCAAGGTCCTTATTTTCACATGAATATGTTTCATGTGGAGTGCTAAGTTGATAAATTTCCCTTTTCTCCTCCCTAAATTCCCTCAACCCAACTTCCATTCTAACTTTTTCTGCCCAAAACTGCTCCAGATTTGTTAACTCATACGTTTACTTATGCCTATCCAAGGATAGCCAAATCAGAGGGAAATAAAACTTCAAACCTATCTAGTGGGATCTATTTTTCTCTATGCATTGCAAGTAACTATTAAAGCGCCCTATGGCTCTCAGAAGATTCAAATACCAAAAACGTTCTCCATTCCTGATAAGAAATGTGGAAAATCCCCATCTCTTATTAGAATGTTGCAGAGCATCAATGGCTATGTCATCAATAACTTTCACACAATTATCTATCATTTGTTCTTCCAATCTCACAACTATTCTTGTAAGTTGAGATCTCTTGGCAATAAAATTATGGTTCTTAATACACTTCTCTAGGTTGCATGGTTTTTCCTTGATTCTGAGTTCACGAGAAGCCTGGGCACATTCCATGCCTTCCTAGGCTATATTCAATTTAAACCTAATTTACAAGATGAGATACAAAATCTCGTAGTTAAAGATATCCTATGTAAGGTGTAGGATTGAATTTCCCCTCAAAAGGAATAATACAATCATATATATATATAATTCAAATATGGGATGTTGAGTGGCAGTATCGACTTCATAAAAATATCTTCAGAATGACTTTTCATATGAAAATTAGTGAGATTTGTCTTCAATAATAGAATTAATTCTGAAGGAAATAATTTGTTCTGTATGAATAAATCATACACTGGTTACGGTGGTCGAAAGCCCAGTAATTCCTGAATGAGTGATCTTATATTTTACCTCCCTTCTTTTAAAGTTTCCACTTTTGCTTGTGTAGTCTACAACTTTGCCTTGTCTTCTTCCCATTGTATTTTTTTCATCTTATAACAGGTTAGAGCATTTGGTTTTCTTCTTTCAAATTCTCTGACAATTTGTTGTTTCTTTTCCAAAAGAATGGTGTTCTCCTGATGCGACATAGCAAGAGTTCTCCACTTATCACATTCTTCTTATAACATTATAAAGGAAGAATAATCAGGGATAGAGGTTTCCATCCCTTCCATGTGTGTAAAGTTCTTCTTGTACAATATAGCATGTGACTTTCTTCACACAAAATGGAGTCTCTTGTTTACTTTATTTTTCCACCCAAGGTATTCAATTTCACCATTCTCATTTGAATTTCTAATACCCTAATTAACTATTTTGACCTCTAATTTTCTCTCTTCAACCTCCCTATTTGTCTGACTAACACAAATGATTTCTTTCAACTTATCATGAAAATCTTCACATTAGGCTTTCCCCTTCATCACTCATAGCATCCTCAACATCCATTGGTTTTTCTATGGATGGCCTTGGTGTCACAACCACGACATCAGTTTTCTAAGTCATATAAGGATTTTGAATTATTATCACATCACCATCCCCCTACGATTGGTTCTTGTGTATCAATAACAACATTAATACACATATATATGACATGTTTGGATGCTTCAACCATGGTTGGTTCTTGTGGGACAAAATTAGTATCATTTTTCTTGTGAGACAACCTTAGTATCATTTTCTAAATCACCTAGACTTGTTATATACTTATGCATAAACATATATATGGTTTGTTGGCTATGTTCTTCTTTCGAATAATTTTTTGGTTGTGTTTACACTCATGCATATTATTTTTAGTTCCTACATGAACCTATTGTTTTAGTTCTCTTTTCTGAATTATCTTCTGTAACATTACTTATGTATGCTTCTTCTATTATTTTTAATGTATTGTAATACTTTGTTGCACTAGAGAATTCTTATATGCATTTATACATTTTCATATTTAGTATGCAATGTTTGTATATGAAAAGTTGTAATATTCCTTTACGTAAATATGTATTTAAATATTTAGGAAACAGACCTCATGGACCTTTATATTGGGGACTTCTCTTTAGTCTCTAAGCCCTAACCCACTTGACTGATGATGCCAGTTTGAGAATAAATCACTTCTTCTCTACATGTTTATACATCTAACCTATGCACAAGCTCAAATCCCATCCCTATTAATATTACCTTCAAACATTTATACATAATCACGTGTACTTGCATACTTGTATAGAAATATACCTTAGGATTCCTTTTAACCTTTAGATTTTTGAAAAAATATTTTTGATACTTGAAGTCCCACTCTTAACATAATTCTATTTATACATGTTGAGTTTATGTCCCCTCACTCTATCTTTAGTTAGAAAATATCTTCATTCATTTACCCTGTACAATTATTTTTTTTCTTCTTTCTGTTAACTCAAGCAATCATAACATGATTATACATTATTAGGGTCAAAAAGACCTTTGTTCCAATGCCTCTATGCATATACATTTTTTTACCTACAACAATAGAGTTAGCCAAATAACAACTATGTTTTCTGATTATTAATACTCAGATACATCAATAAACAAAATCCTCATTTATATTTTTCAATCTATTAACTTTCGTAGAATCTATTTAATGCATATCTCCATTTCTACATGTCTTTCACTTACGAGTTAGTTAATGACATATTTATTTAAATAATTTTAAGAATAAGTTAAAGACTTCAACAATCCTCTGAGCCTTGAATGACCTCTATATCAGTTTCCCTCGAGTAACAACCTTAGGTGTTCGGAAAACTATGCAGAAATATTTATCGGGATTCACCCACTAAACCCTTAGCAACATCTTGCTAATTTGTGGGATCAACCAATCTTTCTCTCCCAATGATAATTTCTTTTAAAGGCAATTGTCTATGTCCCACAATTGATGACATTTTTCTCTAATCATGTTCATTTATTAGTGGTTTGCTTCTCTCTGAATTTTCTCTTTTTCCTCTCCCACTCTTTGCAAAAGATAAAGAGAAATCATATAGAAAGAAAGAATATTTTCTTCTTTTTGTTTATGGCCCTTTAAGCATAATTGACTTCAACTGTTTTACTAAGCATAATTCTTGAGAAAATTAATATATCCAAAAATAACTTTTTGTTTCAATATGGAAACTAATATTTCTATCAACATATTTCATCACATGTCTTTTAATTTTTCACAGAACAAATAAATAAAAGTCACATAGTAAAATTTCTCTACCGGTAGTACAAACTATTATTATCTTTTCCATCTATATTCAAATCTATAATAATAACAATAACATTTAATATCTTGATAATTATTATTCTAATACCTTAGACTCTAAACAAAACACTTTTAAATAGATATAATTATGAATTGCGATGCTACTAGCACCGTGACTCAATCTTGCCTTCTAATTAATACACTAAATGTTTTTTGAAATCAAATAAAAAAATTCGTATTAAACTTTTAATTATAAAAAAATTATTATGATTTTTAATACTGACAATTAATAAGTAAAATAATTATATAAAATATTAAATTATGACAAAATTTAAGGACACGAGATATAGGGTCAAACACTATCATATATTTATTTTTTCACTTTTAATCTGAACTTTAACTACGGCATGGAGAGAAGCCCGAAAACAATCCATTTCTAACATTTCCAGGAGGTTGTCGAGTCTGCACCACGAGACAAGAACGTGATTTTTTTTATGTTTTTTATATTTTTAATTTTTATTGTATTTAAAACTTACCAATGTTTTATTTGTTAAATTTGATAATTATTTATTAGTATTTGAGATTTTTTACCTTTATTTACTGGCACTTTTAAAATTTACAGGTTATTATATATATATATATATATATAATTTTGATTATTTTATGATGTAATGGATTATTATATGAAATAACAAAAGTTTTGATTTTTTATATTTATATTTTTAATAATAATTTTTTCATAATTAATAATGGAAATTTTGATTTTTTATATAGTTAATTATTGGGTTAAAAGGCTTTTTAATTCAGTGTGGAAAAAGTATAGTAATGTCTTATTATATAATGTAAACATTTTTATTTACAAAAATAAAAATAAATAAAATAACAAAATAAATTTAATAATTTAATATTGACGTTTTTTAGTTATAAGTTTTGACAATTCATGGTTTTTTCCATAACATTTAAAGGCTTCATGAAATGCATTATGGAATGTAAGAGTAGTGTAATCAGTTTCTATATATCAATCTAATCAAGTGCAACACACCTACTTGATGCAAAATATGTATGTTTTAATTTGTTGTTAGATTTTGTATAGGACAATTTTATTTTAGGATGGATTCATTTATTTTGATTTGAATTGATAATAATGAATTTTATTTAATGTACATAGGTTGTTAGTGACTATGAAGCTACAAGATGTTCAATGGGAAAGTTGTATCTCAGGTCAAAAGAGGGGGCACACTATAAATTGTACCTCTGATTTTATTTGAATTTATTTATTTCTAAAATCATGTTTATTCATAAAATTTAAGTGGTTATATAAAACTTTAAAATCATAGTAATTTAGCTTTAATTTAAATTTATTTATTTCTAAAGTCATATTTATTCATAAAATTTTAGTGGTCACATAAAACAATATGCTTTAAAATCATAGGAAATAATCTAATGAGAAAAAATGATTATTCAATAGTCAAAGTTAAATTATAATTTCAATTTATTATTATTATTTATTTAATCAAAATACTTAGCCCCTCTAGTCTCATACCAAAGGATGAGATTATGTCGCATAACTTATCCAAAAAAAATTATACTCATAATTTGAATTTATTTATTTACAAATTGACGTTTATTCATAAAATTTTAAGGGTTAATTAAGACAATCCAAAAGTATGTTAGAAAATGATGAAGAATGACATTAACTCAGACACAAATTACAGAAAGATACATATTAAAAATCAGAGACACAATATTGACGGAAAAAGGCTGAAGCCTCATGTATTCTCACTCTCATTCTTTTCTACAAAATAATTGAAAAATTGTTACAAATAAATAGATGAGAGATATTGGTCTCAAGATAGTGCGTGCTATCTTGGACACCTTTGGTTGAAATAATTTCTCCTTTGGTTGAGATAATTTCTCACCAGACACACCAATATAGGAGTTGCCTAAACTAACTCCTATCTTAGAGGAACAACCCAAGAGTTAGGCACAAATTCCTAACTTGGAATATTTAATTAATTAATTTATGTTTGGATTTATTATTGTTTTATGAGAGAGTCTAACATTCCCCCCCTCAATGATAAATCCAAAAACGAGAACCATCTTCCAAGTTCTCATGTTGATCCTCAAAAACATTGCCTGAAAAAACCGCCAAAACTGGATGCTGGAAAAAACTCAAATCTAAAGAGAACATGAATCAGCTGCATGCTTGATTCATCTCTGAAGGACGCTTGACAACTCCATCATGTGCCAAGCCAACAAAAGGATCCAACTGTCCTTTGCTTGAAAACAACATCCGGTGTCCACTGACACAATTTGATGATGATTGCCCACTGGCTGAAGATGTCGAAAAACAACTCAATGTTGCTTTTGCTATGATGAAAGCTGCTCACTGCTGCTTTGGCTGTCGATCGCCCACTGGCGAATTTGCTGATGCTCACTGCTGATGACAAATGCCCACTGGCTGATGAAGATGCCCACTGGCTGATGAAGATGCCCACTGGCTGCTTCGCTGATGTTGTCGAGACTTTCAGTCTGACAACCACTTGTCAATTTCATTGACATTTTCCCCCCTTTGTCAGCTGAAAGGAGAGACAATCTGCTCCAAAATATATTTGAACTCCCCCCCTTCAGGTGTAGGAGAGTTTCACTGTTGTACTCCCTCATTCAACTGCATGAGAGTACCATCATCTGTTCACTGCTGGCTGCACTATGTAAGATTGGAGTCGGTTGTAGAATTGAGACAACCGTTTGACTGTGGATGACCATTCCCAAGGATCAATCCATTCATAATGTATCTTCAATCTGCCTGATATTTGGTGGTTGCGACATTTTGCTGAGGAATGATTGGGCTTGCCACAATGGCAACACGGATGGAGATCAAAACATTGATCTTCCATATGACCAGTTCTTTGACAATGAGAACACTTTGGTTGGACATCAACTTCACGTTGCCTGCAATTCTGTTTGTCTACAACTTTCTCAGAACCTGCTGAGGTGAGTGGTTCAAGAAATCCTGCACTCACAAACTTAATTGGCTTGGAATAATCTGGGATTTGTAAATTGATGTCATCAGGAACATATCCTAAGCCTCGTCTATTCTTGTTATTTTGAATTTCTTCCCAGGGCTTGATGATGGGTTTGGAAGAAATTTGACTTTGATCATGAACAACTTCGACACTTGAAGTTGTTGGGATGAATGACTTATCATCTGGATGGTTCAAAGACTTGAAAGTATCATCCTTTTCTTGCAATTCATTCCTTTGAAGTTGGGACTCAAGTTGAAGAAACTCAATGGTTTCATGCGTTTGCTGTAGATGCCGTGAAATATCAGCAAGAGTTTCTTTGCTGATGTGCACCATGTCTTCATCACTGGAGATGATCAAACTGTGAAGAATGTTTAATAACTGAATATGCTGCGCCATCTGAACTTGCTCACTTGAAGTGAGGCTCTCTTGTGGTAGATGTCGTGCTTTGAACTGTTGCACTTTACTTGAATGACAGGCTCGCTTGCTATGGAACTTGAATGGCACGCTCGCTTGATTTGTTGATCTCAACTTGCTTGATTTGTTGCTTATTGTACTTGCTGAGAAC
Source organism: Pinus tabuliformis (assembly GCA_031772625.1). Taxonomy (NCBI): domain Eukaryota; kingdom Viridiplantae; phylum Streptophyta; class Pinopsida; order Pinales; family Pinaceae; genus Pinus; species Pinus tabuliformis. The sequence continues at coordinate 959,473,712 of CM062811.1, forward strand.
TCTTGTTAGAACTTTTTGGAATTCACGCTCGCTTGATGACGAACTCAACTTGTTAGAGTTGAACTTGTTTTGGTTGCTGTGATGGTTGTTTCAAGGAATTAAAACTCATGGACTCACTTGATTGTGCTTTAAAGGAAGGGTGTCGAACACTGTCAAAAATGCACCCAAAAAGCTTACAATGATTGTAATGACTCACATAAAACAAGGAATTCACTTGTCTTAATTTGACTAATTTGAAGAGAATGGACGTTCTTGACTTATGATCAAATCAAAACATGGGTGTCGGTTTCAACCGAGAATGCACCCGTACAATTCAACGTAATTGGAATTTGATTCACAAGTTCTTAAATTTGTTTGCAAGAATGTTGATGTAGACTTTGCTTTCAAACAGTGAAGTTGACAAATTCATTAACTTGATTGAATTTGTTGAAGTAGAATGTCGATGTTGAAAACTTTGATGAGTTGTTGTATGTGTGGAGCTTAATTATCCTTCCTTGAAGCTACTTCGTTACATGTGTTGTGCTTGCTTGTATTGAACTTTATGTGTGTGGTAAATGCGATCATTTATGTGTCAAAACTAGTCACAAATCATAAGCAACAACATGAAGCCATAAAACACATTCGCCATCAAACACACATAGTGTACCTTAGATCCCCTTATTCAATTTCGGGCGGATCTAGGACACAAACACCACAAAAAATATGATATCTTTATTATTCATTGAGTACATCTGAAGCAATGATAATGCCAAGCTGACAACCCTTTGAAACAACTCGCCTTCAAAATCTGAATGGATAGTGACATGATCCCTCTCAAAGTAAAACAATACTTTGAATTACAACAACTTTCCCTTATCACTCCAAAATAAGACACTTATATCTCCACAAAATATTCTTCAGACTTACAAAATGCCAAATACAAATAGAAACACTCCTTATTTCTTCAATTTCAAAGAGCGAAACACCAACCTTTCAACTCACAATCTCACCACTCTCATGCATAAAAAATGCATCTCCAATTTCATGTCAAATAAATCCACTCTCACTCATTTACCTTTCTTCCATTAAAAAACAATTTTATGGATTTTATAAAATCACTTTATGAAAGGTGAATTCACTTAAATCCACTCTCACTCATTTACCTTTCTTAAAAATTACATTATTCTCCACTCATTCTCTCACATTCCACTCACTTATCCCTCAAAATAAAAAAAACACACCTTATCACTCCAATAATTTCTATTAAACTCCCATGGAATAGAATTTTATGAAATTCTTTTAAAAGGGTGAATTAAAATGTGAAGTGAGTCACTTTAAAAGAGAACGTGTCTCCTTCAAAAATGTAAGACACACTTTTTAAAACAAAATGTTGTAAGTAACCGTATTAGCAAAACAACCTTTGCTCAACATTTCACCAAACAATTGATTAGCTCGTTCAACATTACCTCTCTTGCAATACCCATGAAGAAGCGTGCTGTATGTTATGCTGTCTGGAACAACTCCGTTTCGAAGCATCGCATTCAGGATCCTCTCGGCATCAGATAGCATACACTCCCTACACATGCCGTCGACTAATTTTTGCGGATACAAATGGTTTGATTTTGCTGTGATCGGAATTATATCTTCTGTGAGAGTTTTAGAAGCCACAGGTTCTTTTGAGATTATCAATGTAGCTGGAACAAGATTTCATGGTATTGGTTACTGATCACATCGAACAGGCTTATCAATCACCCTTCTGAAAATACAGTTACCATTCGTGACAATCGATTTTATCTGACGGCAAACTTCTCTGATATTATATGACTTGGTGAACGAAAAAACATTACCACAGGGGGGTTGGGTCCATGTGCAACTCACAAATCAAAAATTAAATTTGCAAAGATTATTGATATATTTTTCAAAGATGAACAGCAGATATGGATACGCAATACAAGAATAGTGCACCTCGTTTCCACAATGCACTGTTGAAAAAATACATGCACAAAGGTATGTCTGGATGAGCTTCTGTTTGATTCTGCCTCCCCTCGTAAGTATGGCACCCAATACAGCTGCACGCTTCCGCTTTTTTTATTTCTACTGTGCTTTCTCGGTTGAAGCAATTCTCAGCAATGAACAAGATTTTAAAAAATGGCTCTTCGTGTTATAGCTGACAGTCTCTCAGAGGATGAAATCGCTGGTCTTAACGAGATCATAAACACAAATCATAAACTCTTCGAAATGCGCAGACTAAAGAAATATCTTCATACCTTAAATTGATGAAACCACATTATCTCTCTGCAAGGAAATTCACGGTCTTTTTGTGCACAGATCGGATTGCAAAGACGAGTCTTGGGCATCCCAACACAGGTCTGTTTCAGCCTCTAAAAGTCAACAAACTCTCGGCCCTCACACTGATGATACTTGGCCTCCTCCTGAATTGCTCTTGCAAAAGCAGCTCTTCGACGCTGCTCTCTGATCTCGGACATTGAATATCAGTTCCCACGCTCAGGTACAGAACAATATCATGGCCGCTTCAATCAAGCCATCAATTCCTCGCCAGGTTCTCCTTCCTTGCACTCAGAATTTTTAACACTCAAGCTTTGTCACAGGGTCCCAACAATCAGAAGCTCTGATACCACATGATGAAAATGAAATTAACTCACACAAATTACAGAAGAACACAAATAAAAATCAGACACAAACTATTGACGGAAAAAGGCTGAAGCCTCATGTATTCTCACTCTCATTCTTTTCTACAAAATAATTGAAAAATTGTTACAAATAAATAGATGAGAGATATTGGTCTCAAGATAGTGCGTGCTATCTTGGACACCTTTGGTTGAAATAATTTCTCCTTTGGTTGAGATAATTTCTCACCAGACACACCAATATAGGAGTTGCCTAAACTAACTCCTATCTTAGAGGAACAACCCAAGAGTTAGGCACAAATTCCTAACTTGGAATATTTAATTAATTAATTTATGTTTGGATTTATTATTGTTTTATGAGAGAGTCTAACAGAAAATCATAGTAAATGAGTTTTAATTTGAGTTTGTTTATTTTGAAGTACAAAGTATGATTTAAAATCAAAGTATACAATCTAATAAGATAAAGATGATTATTGGTAATCAAAGTTAAATCATTATTTAATTTAGTTTTTATTATTATTTAATTAATTAAAATAATTAGTCTCTTATGTGGAATTCTATTTATCTTCTCCTAATGTAGATAAGAGAAATTTCCGACCTCAACGAAAGAGAAGTAAGCTAACAATTTAGAAAAATATATATATATATATATATATATATATATATAAAATTAAAAATGACTTGTTATAATAAAAAATAATCTATTTGATATTTTGCAATATAATATAGACATATATTTGATAGTCAAACATAATTAAAAAATTTAATCAAAAAAACACAAAATTTATATTATCATAAAATTATTTTTACATCTAATAAAATATTAACAAAATCAAACATATACTACATGATATTTAAATAATGAGTAAAGAATAAAATACAAAAGTGAGGAGTAAAAAATAAAAATCAAAGATAAATCAAAATTTGAAAAAAAAAGTCCACATAAATAATTTGTTAAACACTCCCATTGCTCGTCAAATTTATATCCTGAATTCATGTAATTTTACTTTGAAAGATACTATTTAAACCATATACTACTCGACTACTATCTCACAACCTCACCGTCACTGCATTACATCTGTGATCCCAACCAAAAGAAAATATAGTATCACAATATTCCAGCCAAAGAAACCAAAATTACATCGTTACGCCCTTTCACCTTGACCATAATGTTATAAAGACGTACAAAGCGTTGAAATCGATTTAGTATTTCAACGTACAAAGTTAAATGCTTTTATTATGATATAGCTTACGACAGTGCAGTGAAGAGAATGGCGTATGCCTCTGCGAAGTGTTGGTACGAATCACTTTAATCACTGAGAGTGGCACACCAGACATCGTATTTCTTCATGATTCGGTTAACATTTGGTTTGATTTTTCACTGCAATTAAAGTTGTTGTTTTAGAATTACAAATTGTATTTTTGGACCAATTCCAGAGCCCTGAGTTTATGTCAGAGTTCTCGCAATTATAATTTGAACCATACAAAATAGCATTTCGATCATTTTACATGCACGAAATCCCGACAAATAGAAGACAATTTGAACGCTCCGCATTAAATGCGCAATAAATACCCTAAGACGAAGGGTTGATCAGACATGCAGTCTCAATCTTTCACGGAAGTAGCCAACCACTGGGGAGAAAGTGATGACAATTTTTTGTTAACGCAATGATGAGACATGCAATGTCAAGTCACCCGGTGGAAGAAGAGGTAGGCGAGTATTTCAACAACAACCGGGTAAGAAAAACATATTTTAAATCACTCTCATCGATATCGTTGCAGGAGTTTGATTCGGCTGATTACTTTGGATTTTTTCATTTACTTCCAGTGAAATTTGACTATGATATTTTCGTTGAAACTCAGGATGAAATAGTTTGAAATTATAAAATTTTAATTATCAAATATAAACAAATGTTTTTAAGTGTTATTAAACTGGGGTAATTTATCTATTTGAAATATACGAATTCATTCCCACTTCAAAACGTTGACGGTAAATATAAACAAACTTTGTTGTAAGCTTTAATGCAATTTAATTGTTAGATACAATAACTTTGGTTCGTTGAATTGTATTTTTTTAGACCTGACTCTTAAGTCTTTTTGATCTACTCTGTCTCGTACTTATAATAGCTCTTAAAATGGTTGAATTTTTGGTGATAATGTTTTAAATTAGTTACCTTGACATCATAGAGGGTTTTTATTTGTTTATTAAGTGCTTGTTAGTTTAGAGATGATTCCTAAGTCTTTTTTAGACATTTTGATTGGCAGTCATAGCAACTCTTAAAATGATTGGATCTTGGCCCAAGGTGTTTCAAACTAGTTACCTTCACATCACTAGTGCCTTAACAGTATATTCATCACCAACTATTAACTAGCCCTTTGACAGTGTTAGATACAACATATTTATATATATTATTTTAATGTACAATGTCATAAGGCTTTTTATATACTTCTGTAATCTTTTATTAAATATCATTAATCTTTTCCTCTACTACATGTAATTTTTCCAAACAAAACCAATGTTTCTTCTTTCAACTTTTTATTATTATTAATCATTTTATTAGGTTCTGCCTTTTATCCATAGTTTATTTTTTATTATTATTTAAATTTAGTTATTTGTAAGATGCTTGGTTGAGGTCTTATTGTAAATTGTTTAGTAACTTTCATTTTTATTAGTTACTAATTTTTTATTTTTTATATTATTTCTTTTTTATTTAAATTTTTAATGTTTTTTCTTCTATTATATCTATTTTTATGAATTATAATTTTTCCACGACTTTTTATTAAACATAATTCAATAAATATAATTTTAAATAATTATATATTAATAAAATATAAATTATTTAATTTTATATATATAAACATAAACCATATTAGTTAATAATATTTTTAATTTTTTGCGGTGACATTCCGTAGTACAATAGGTTATGAATTGTTTTATTTGTTATTTAATTATATTATATTTAAACTAAGCTAAAAATAATAACTACTATGTAACCTTTATTATGATCTCGTAAATAAACGCCATTGAAAAATTTAAAACCTTATATCGATTCACCGTTTGGCAGAATTAAAAAAATTAAATCCGTAACCTACTCTTACCCCATTACCGATTTAACAGCGTTATTTTTTTTGTTTTTTTCCCGTTCTTTTCAACTAGCATTGTAGACACCAAAAGCGCTCGAATGCTTTGCATGGTCAAAATGTGCCATGCCACCAGCAGCGCGCAGTGATAAATGACTGGACTGCGATAATAATAAGACTCCAGCTGTAGCTGGTTTGTTTGAGAGCATGGATTTGACATAACATACAGCATAATGATTTGATATTGCTTGAGAATGATGTGAATGTGTCCCGTATTCAGTAAACCATATCGATTTGATAAGTAGGTAGTAATTCAACTCAAGGTGATGTCGCTACTGATGATTTGATATACTGACATGAAAGGAAGGGACTTCAAATATTCTCATAGAGTCTTTTGTACATTAAGCGATTAATTGCTGGACAAGAGAACTGATAGCGATAAATGCACATGCGCTATAGTGGCATATGTAGTTTCATTGACTGCCCATCACAATTAGTTTGACTGTACCTTGAATGGATGTAAACCAGCGAATATTATCTGTTATATAAAATAAAATTAGCATGTGTACCCAAAGGTGCAAAGATACTTAGATATTTTGTTTGGGTTTTTTTACTTTTAATAAAATTATTGTATTTATCTCAGAAGTTTGGGTTTGCAGCCAAGTTTAGCTGGGGTATTCTCATAGATAATGGGTTGTTTCCGAGAAACTTGGGGCTTTGGGCACAGTTGGACTCAAGTGAAGGGTTGTGAATATTCTAGCATGGGAATTACACTAGAACTTTATTAGTGATTTATCTATCAAAAGTATTTAGTGTACAAACCCTCCCAACTATGGCTAGAGTATGGAAACTTGCCACCCCCGTGACAATGAGATTGTAGGAGCCTCGTAAGAAACTTTCAATTAAGCTAATGTCTCTGGTATTGGGGGGTGTGAATATTTCAAACATGTAAGAAAATACATTCAGGTTTTGCCAAAAAAAAAATTCAATTTTCCAAAAAATTAGTTTCATAGTTGATTTGATTGATTTTCTTTTTCACTGGTAGAAGAAACCTACAATGTCATTTTTTTAACAGATGCAAAAGCTACGAACTAAAGAAGCATCACAGTTATGCCCAAAAATTGCATTAAAAATTAGCAACACCTATCCGTGAGAGTAATGTAGAAACATTTTTCATTTATTGGGCTGGTATTCAAATACAAAAGAGAAAGAGGGAGAGATATTGAAAAATTCAATTAAACCTAGCCTTCCAATATATTGATAAAACATTTACAGTGACCAATCCTACTTAAGTAGACTTCTATCTATCTGCCTGTCTTTGTCTCTCTATGCACCATGCTATATAATTGTTCAAGTGCAGGAAATGAACCCATAGCACCCACCAATTTGATAATGTTTTCTATGAGAAAAATCAAACAGAATGAGAATATATTTGCAAATTGTTTACAACATATCAACGATTTCAAATATGTATAAAAAATTGGAATTGCAAATGCACTAGGTTGATATGCTTGTTTGTAGAGGATATCTCTATTGAGTATCTCTTGTATCATCGTAAGGGCTAAACATAAACATGAATAGGAAAAAATTGGCCTCGGAGGAAAAAAATATTTGAAGAGAATGGGATGAGGCCATTAAGAATTTTTGAAAAAGTTAGGAAATACTCTTCCTATATGAATCAAATCCATTTTTTTCTGTTGTCTATATGTGTTTTACAAATGAATGTTTGAATGATATGGTAATGGTTGCAGAGAAAGATTGCATATTTATTTCTAGAGGTTGTAATAATGCTTCACTTAATTTTCCAAGCCTTGTTGGCTTCGGCAAATAGTTTCCTTCACTTTGACACCATTCTTGTAAATCTTGAGCATGGGTACACAAAATGCTTTTAGATGTTGTAAAAATTTGTTTTTTCTTAGTGTGCACCTTTAACAATTAAAGACAAGTCCATGTTATAGAAAGTTAATCAATCTACAATTTTATCTCAAATGCATCTCTCGTTAACAAACTATTCAATACAACTCTGTTTTTTTTCATTGTCCACCTTCATCAATTCAAGATATGTTCATGTTAGTGAAAGTTAAACAATGTTCATTTTTCTCTCAAATGCATCACAAAATAATAATATTAATTAAATTTTGAAATTATATTATACATCATTCCAAAAAACAAATATCCATCTTTGTCCTTTAGCATAAATCCCAAGCTCATCTAGTGTATGAAATTTGACCCACAATCTGATGTAAAATGTAAATGCTTCTAAAATATGTACAAAAGTTTTGTAGGTCATCATTGTTACTCCCTGTGAGATGAACCTCAATTTGATCTAAAACTTCAATGCTTGTAAAATATCTACAAATATTCAACATCATGCATCATCGGTTACTTATATTAGTCCTTACCAAATTATTTTGCATGTGGATACCTTCAAGAAGTTGACATAACGGTATCTTCCACATAGCTGATCAGAAAAGGGAGAAATCTTCTTTCATTGGCCATTTGATATTGTGTTGAGATGGACTACTGCTAGGTCTGCATATCCATACACATATAAAGAAATTTATTCGAGGAGTTTTTCATCTTGTGCTATGAAAAACATTAAACCTTAAAATGGGACATGAAGCTAAATGTCTCACGGGAATGCATTACCAACTAGGTGAATTAATAGCATCGCTAAATTGATCACCTCTAATTCCCCTCAAAACTTGATATCGTAAATCTCTTGTCCACTAGATTTTTTGAGTTTTACTTATAACAAAGCATTATGAATAACTGGGGGAATTTACATGCTCAGATTAGTATACCAAATTTGTGACTATCCATGATTAGCTTGCTTAGCCGTGAAAGTAAAGAGAAGGGCCTCCCTACCTCTTCAAGCTTGTCCCTCATCAAATGGAGCTCGACACTGCTTTCCCATTAGACAAGCACTGCACTTTCTATGTTGCTTTTGTTTAATCTTTGGAAGACCATCCATCAAAATTTCTTTAGTGAAATGAGAAAGATAGTGCAAATTCAAATGTACATATCTTTGACGCCAAAACATATTACTTTCTTGAACACTTCTGGCTAGCAAAGCATGTTCTTGGGCCTCCTCTATATCCACCAACCTGAACAGTGCATGATATTCAATACCAAGAGTGATTGCCTTGTTATTTACCTTGCCCTATTTGTAGCATTTATGGTCTCTAAAAACAAAATGTAACTGGGGTCTTTGCTTCATAATTTGACATACTAAAAGAAAATTTTGTTGCATCCCTGGCACATACTAGACATTAACGAAGACTAGCTACATACCTACCAAGGAAATATGTACATATCCTTTGTGTTTTATTATAAACATGATGGAAATGAGATATTCGGGTTAAGCCAAAATCCATTTTCCTTAACAAATCAATCTTGAGGCTTGTGGGTTATGGCCCACTAAGCCTATCGGAAGCATTTATTTAGGCCTTTAGCCTTTAACCCTACGGACTATACACTTATCAGAAGCTTTAATATAGGCATTCAAGCCTTAATCTTTCGGCTACACAGATTACACGGTCAAAACCATGAAAATCCCACTCCAGAATACATACTTACACTCCAAATTCTATCAACCACATCAATAACTATTGGCGGGTCCGGCCTTTGTATTAACTCCTTCTGTTGTTCTGACGTCGATGTTCGACTACCAACACCTCCAATCCCCGATCGACATATACTGGCAATATTGCCATATCGCTCATCGGTGTATCAGTGTTCTGCTACATCGGCGCTATCGTACTGTCCCATTAACTTTCACAATTATGATCACCGATTTATTTTGGGCCATCAATCTGGGCTTCCGATCCGATGGTTGTTGCTTAATCCCAACATCGCACTTGCAATCGGACTTCTTTTGGTTCCGATAACTCATAAAGATTTCTGCCAATGCGATAAAGGATTTGGACCACTGATCCATAAGATCAAATGGCTCTTGTGTATTCTTGTTTCTTTCTACTTTACTTCATCTAGGTTGGTTTTGATGGAATCTGTGCTTAAGGCCAGTTCCTCTGCCCTGTTCTGTCTTCACACACGACATTTATATGAATAGTTAACACTATATCTTAGATCACCATTGACCCTACTGTGATCAATGGCCAATCAAAACACTTCACAATTGGGATTTAAACCCTCAGAACACATATATGAAATAGATTTGAAAAGAGGCATATTACATAGACATGCTGGAAACACAAAACACATATTTATTGTAATATACACAACACAATTACAACAAGGCATTTCAGCCTTAGAACAGAGTCTCCTCTCAACTACATTTTAACACTCAGGTTTACAAAGCTTTATCTATCACTCTGCCTCCCCTTATTGAATGCGCAGGTTCGTCTATATATATAAGAAGTGTTGGATTGGATCACGGAAGGATCTGATCAATCCTCTAGCCAAACGCTCGAAAGATCTCTACGCATATATACATATGAAAACATGGCTAATTACATTAATAAAGTCTTTGAGAGACTTATCGCTTCCATCTTTAAATTTGTTTTAAAAGAGTTTTTTCCCTATTTTGCTCCCCTAGTCCATGTCTCCTCTTGGCTCCGCTTTGGATTCCTCCCTTTGACTAAGGGTACTGGATGCTCCTGCATTAGACTCCCGAGGCACAAAAATTTATGACCTCCTGGTCATATGCTTCTCCTTGTCCTTAGCAATTCTAGCCACTATTTAAATTCTTTAGTGGAACTACCTTCATGGTCTTCTATGAGCTACACCCAAACCTCTACAATAACAGTCTCCTTCTGCGAGATGATACCTCACCAAGCTCTCCTCACTCAGTCTTTCCGCATCCTTCATGTTCTCTCCTCTAGAACCATATGAGCACTCCATGTCCTAGGTTTGCTGCAATCTTCTCACCTACGTTTGTCATTCTTTATGTGACAGTAAGACCATAACTCTCCATTTTTAACAACTGTACCTCCTTCTCCTATGCTTTCTCTATAGAATCCTTCTTTAATCTTCCTTTCCACGCAAAATCTTTGTCTGCTCTGATACCACTCGATGGAAATGAGATTTTGGGGTTAAGACAAAATCCCTTTTCCTTAACAAATCAATCTTGAGGCCTGTGGGTTATGGCCCACTAAGCCTATCGAAAGCATTTCTTTAGGCCTTCAGCCCCTAACCCCACAGACTATACACTTATCGAAAGCTTTAATATAGGCATTCAAGCCTTAAACGTTCGGCTACACAGATTACATGGGGAAAGCCATGAAAACCCCACTCTGGAATACATGCCCGGACTCCAAATTCTATGCACTACATCAATAACTATTGGCGGGTCCAACCTCCGTATTAACTCCTTCCACTGTTGTGATGCTGATGTCCAAATATCGGCACCTCCGATCTCCGATCAACATATATCGACGATATTGCCATATAGCTCATCAGTGTATCAGTGTTGCACCACCTCAGCACTATCGCACTGTCCCATGAACTTTCCCGATTGCGATCACCGATTTCTTCTGGGCCACTGATCAGGCTTCTGATCCAATGGTTGTTGCTTAATCACAACATCACACTTGCTATTACACTTCGATCGGTTTCGATAACTCATAAGGAGTTCCGCTGATGCGATAAAGGATCTGGACCATTGATCCATAAGATCAAATGACTTCTGTGTATTCTTGTCACTTCCTACTTTACTTCATCTAGCTTGATTTTGATGGAATCTATTCTTAAGGCTATTTCCTCTATCCTATTCTGTCTTCACACATGACATTTATATGAACAATTAATGCTATATCGTGGATCGTCATCGACCCTACTGTGATCGATGGTCAATCAAAACACTTCACAATTGGGATTTAAACCCTCGACACACATATACAAAACAGAGTTGAAAAGAGACATATTATACAGAAATGCTGGAAACACAAAACACATATTTATTATAATATACGAAGCATGATTATAGCTAAGGCATTTTAGCCTTAGAACAGAATCTCCTCCTGACTACATTTTAACACTCAGGCTTACAACGCCTTATCTATCACTCTGCCTCCCCTTGTTGAATACGCAAGTTCGTCTATATATATAAAAGTGTTGGATTGGATCACGGAAGGATCCTATCAATCCTCTAGCCAAAAGTCTGAAAGTTCTCTACGCATACATGCATATGAACACATGGCAGATTACATTAATAAAGTCTTCGAGAGAATTATCGCTTCCATTGTTAAATTTGTTTTAAAACAGATTTTTCCCTATTTGGCTCCCCTGGTCCGCGTCTCCTCTTTGCTCTGCTTTAGATTCCTCCCTTTGATTAAGGGTGTTGGATGCTCCTGCATCAAAACATCTCCCCACCACCAAATAAATACAGATGAAAAATAAGCATCATAGTTAACAAACCATTCGTCTCTACTAGTGAACTCACAATTTGCACCAGAATCAATATACCAAGATGATTATTGTCTATGATTTGCATGCTTAGCCATGAAAGTAAAGAGAGAAATATTTTCTTGGTGCTTCACAATATGGGCCTTCTCCTCTATTGAGATCCTCCATGGTTGTGCTTCTCATCCCGCAATAGTTTTTGGAAAAACATCTTATTATGGCCCATCCTTTCCCAATAATGACATGTGAAGGTATTTTGATTCATTGCTTCATCTATGATGCTTTGATTGTTTCCTCCATATTTCATTCTAGAAAACTTTCCCTTGCCCTTAAAGTTTGCTATCAATACTAGTTTTGAACTCACCATATTGATTTCATTGTCAAATTGCTTTTTCCATTTTTCTTATTGTAGAAGTTTTCTTCATAGCTTGTCAATCTATAGGCCTTTGTTAGCAACAATAATATTAAGTGTTTCAATCAAAAACTCAAATTTAAGTTGCATGAAATGTGGAAATGTCTACAAGTTTTTGAAATGGGAACACCTGAAAGTACGAACCCCCTCAAAATGGGTATGTCGGGAAACATGGTGATAAAAAGTAAGCAAGAAATTAAGAATGGTAGGAAAATGAATTTTTGGAAGGAGATCCATGTCTATTTTGACTCTCATAGATTATTACATGATGCAAAATTCATAGCATGGTGGTCTTGACTATGCCAATCATGTACCCTCACACATGAACAGTACTTGAACAGAGTTATAAGACTACAATAATAAAGCTGAAGTCAATAATAATGCTAAAGAAAATACATATGAGAGGGATAGAGTGAAGGTGAAAACTTTAAGGCTACAGGAAAATAACATAAGATGGAGAAGATTGAGCTTCCCCTTAATTGATGGCACCAGCACTTCTAAGCTATCACTTGAGGAGTCACAGATGATAACATTGAGATTGGAAGGTACTTGTAAAAGGAGAAATTGAATACATTGTCAAGAAAGAAGAATGGAAAAAGGTAGCTAGTTAGAAGGATCACCATGGTTGATTTAGTCTTGGATCTTGGTTGATGGCTAAATGAACAATAAACATATTTCATATAAATTTTGTTGATTTTCATATAAGTCCTCTACTATTTAAAATAAATCGCATGTTGCAATGATAACTACCTTATAAGTTCGAAAATCACATGTGGGCACTTACAACGTTTTTTCAATGGTGGCATAGCCTATTCAAGGTAATGAAAAACAAAGAGGGGAGGAATATACAGAGAATAAGACAAGGTTGCTGAAAAGTAAGCAGACAAAGAGATTGTAAAGAAGAGCATGAAACCACCAAATGATGGAAAAAATGAGGGTGCCACAAAACATAGTTGAGACACAAAGATATCATCAAAATAAATTGTATGAATTTTCTCATAGATAAATAAAAAAGACAATTTTACCTTCAATGTAGAGAAACTTGCCCATTCATATCATAATGAACTGAAATTTTGATATAAAGATGTGTGGAGAGAAATATGTTGATAAATTGTCCCATTAAGATTGAGCTCTACATTATCAGACTAATTAGTATGAGAAACCAAGGCCTTCAATAATGATAAGAACTCAACCACAATTATGGCATAAATTTAGATGTATAACCACCCTCCACATTACTGTTCTTTAAATTGTGTGCTCAAGCACATGGTACATACAAGTATTGTCTCCAGTGTGAAAGCAATGCCTTTAGCCAAATATATAACAACGTTGAAGCAACAACAAGATGGTGAATATTAGATTCACCTATCCATGAGATATGACAGTTGAATTTAGTTGGTAGAAAAATGAGAATAACACCTTCGAGTAAAAGAAATTGTAAAAAAGGAGTGCACAAAGGAGAGGAATTTCTACTTATATAATATGTTACACATAAAGGAAGACTGCCAGCTTCTAGAAACAACAACAAATGTTACAGCTTAGGAAAACACCACTGATAGAGATTAAAAAATAGTTGTATAATAATTTCCTCTTTCCCCAAGGTGGAATCCCAAACCAGGGAATTATTGTATGTAGACAAGAGGAGAATGGATTCACCATTATGTGCACAACAAAGGCCAACAACTTTCATTGATATTGAGATATATTCAATAGATATTCACTCTCTTAATCTAATAGTTTTGCTTAAGGCTAAACATCAAGGATTGGTACCCACCTTCAAGAATACAGAGAAGTAAGCATCCTCTAAGGTGACTACCCCCATTTGAACTTAGCCATAAAGAATTTTTAGAGAAGATGAGTACCATGGGGATTTGCAGTCTAATGGTAAAGACAAAAAAAACTAAAATTTTTTATTAAAAAAAAGTGAGAGAATATGGATGGGGTTATCATTAGGAATGCATTCCCTTCATGTCACTCAAGAATTTCCAAATTATGTCGACTCAAGCAACATTTGGAAAGCCAAAGAGATTTCTAGATTGCCCTCTTGAGAACATATAAGGAGAAAATGAAGATTGTATTATTGTCTGGACATAGGCTCAGTTGTGTATTTTCAATTTTGGAAACCAAAGAGGAAACAATACACGATTTTGCTCTAGATCTAGGTAACATAGCATTTCCTTTGTTTATTCAGGGTCCAAATGTGATTATACAATGTTTGATCATGTTTCTCAGCGATGTTTCATGCCCAAGGGATCTAACCACTTTTCATTGAAATTTGGTGTTAAGACGGAGTATAGATAAACATACTAGGTTTGTCCAATAATAATGAAGCTCAGTTTAAAAAGCTACTTACTCCTACTCCTCTGATGGGATTGATTCTAGTGCCACCTACAAAGAATTCTCGAGTTAGTATTAAATTTAGATTCTAAATCCCACTTACCTGCAATTGTTAAGGATGATAAGTTAAGGTGTTAATTTCCTTTTTAGACCATTTTCTATGCTCATTAACTTGGATCACAACAAAAGTAAAAGGGATGCAAGAAAACCAAAATGAAAGTAATACTATTGCAAATTATAGATGGCCAACATAAGACATAACCCTATTACCTTAAAATACCCTGATGTGGCAAGGTGCATGCATAATTCAAACAAAACATAATAACAAGACCATTGTCTCTATTTAACAGGAATTTTGATGGCATCTTAAGAAACTTGTCTACAATAATCATATGTCTAGCATTAATAATAGGGAAGTGAAAAAACCGTATAATTAATATTGTGCTTCTAAAGCACTGATTTTTACATCTCACCTGCAATAACAATTCAGCGGTTTTATCTGTGAAAGACTCTCTATGTGATCTTACAATACATTGATAAAATGATTAAAAATAAGTAAGGCTCTACAAAATAGTTTGATAATTTCTTTTGAAACCATTCATATTGTCCAAATGACAAATTTGCTAAAAAATGTGAACATGATCTAGAAAAAATTCCAACATTGCTACCTCTGTTTTAGAAACAACTAATGAGAAGAGCCCCTCACTGAAAGAGTGATATATGTATATGTTACCAAAAGAGGGAAAATGGAGTAAAGGAAGGAACAGGGTGACAAGTAGAGCTAGAGGGTTTCAGGAGATCAAAAACGTAAACCCCACCTTCCTTGATGTATTTACAAATGAAAAATTGATTAGCAATGCACTAATTTAGTGTCAAGCCAGGAATGGATACAACCACAGGAACAAAATGTAAAATAGGTTCCCTAGTCATGTTTCTGGACCTCTTTGATGTTTCAGAATTGACTTCCATAGATTGGAGTTCTACCACGGGATTTACAGAGACAAAGATATCACTGTGTTTTGTGAATTGCAAAAATAACATATTTCAGTGCTAGCGTCAGCAAACTAAACCAAGAAAAAAAACTTATGACCATTTTCTTGAATTCCTATTAGAATTTAATATGTATCACTCTCCTATCTATATCTCTTTTGATTCCCGAGGATCCATGTCTAGCACTACAGCAAACATATAACACTTATTTTGTGACAAATAGAACTGGAGAGGAAACTGACCTTGATCGAATCTCCAACCAGAATTATAACAATTTGTTGAAATCGCCTTGGAACACTAGTAAGAGTCTCTGGTACCGGGCCAAATATATATACAAAAAGCTTTTTTTGATTGACAATTGGCATGTACAGGTGGACATGCAAGAAACGGGTAATTAGAAATAGAAGAGACTAAAAATGAGTCTTCGATGAACTTCACATACAAATTGAGGGGTGAACGCATAAATTGCCTATTTGTTCAATCAGAAGATAATGTTCATTGTTAACAATTATCCAATAGGCATTTAAAATTATATCTACCCAACCTAACATATACCATTAGGAGTCAATCACAACACTCCCTAACACTAGTTCAATTCAAACACGAGATAATGCTTTCTGTAATGCTCATTAAAAGCATGAGACTACATAATATATGGTTAAAGTACAACTATTAGAAAACTTCAATGTGCCATCTTTCTTCATTCTTTTGCATAATGGGATTTAAGAGAGAACATTCCAGTGTCTCCTTTGTTTCTTTAACTTTTCCTGTCTATGCTTTTTAAGTCTCAATGATATCTCTATACAAAAAGTCAAGCCCATAGTCATATTTAGGACTTGATTATGGTTATTATCTATTCGTCATTGTCAAATGGAAAGCTCGAACCTACTATAGTATCCCATTAATGGAGAGAGTGGGTAATCAAGCTACAATTTTTTTCCTTTTTGATATAACCATTGCTCTCAATGACCGAGTTGTCAATTTTGAACACAACCTATTGGCAATTTAAACATCTACTCCTTCAAGATCTCTTTTGATTTCACAAATTGAAATATTTATGAAAATGATAGGTTAAGCTAACCCGCTCAATAGGTTCAAAAGCTGACAAACCACTACCTTTTTCTCTTTAACTTTTCCTATCTAAGATTTGAAGTCTTAATGATATCTCTATATATAAAATAAAGCCCATAGTCATATTTAGGACTTGATTATGATTATTAGCTCTTCATCACTTTCAAATGGAAGGTTGGAACCTATTATAGTATCCAATTACTTGAGGGAATGGGCAATCATGTTATAATTGTTTTCCTTTTTGATATAACCATTGTTCTGAATGACTGAGCTGTGAATTTTGAAAGCAAATTGCTCTTTGCTAGTCATGCTTCTATAAAATGCCCAACAAACCCACATTGCAAGGAAAAATTTTCCGCAGAGAAAAAAATGTTGTCATCGAGAAGATCCAATTAGAAATGTTGCAACTGTATAACACCCTTATTTGAGAAGATATTTGCCTTCAACATAGATACCAATCTAATCAATTAAAAAATCTTTTTCCTTAATATAATATGTACTTAGAGGGAAGATGGGGTGCAGACCTTACAAACCACAACAAAAACATGGTTGGCCAAGTTACATTTGAACTTTGAACTAACCAAACTCAAATTCCAAAACAAGATCTTTTAAATGTCAAAAAATTATTATTCACTCTTGACATTCCTAAATTGTTGCACTGATGGTGCTTCCTTTCCAACTATCTCTGACGATGTCATCCAGAACAAATATAAGAAATAGATGAAGAAAATGTACAACTTGATAGTGAGCTCCAGTAAAGCTATCATTATCACATGTAATGTAGGCTCATCTTTCACCCATAGACATATTTTATGAATTATATTGCATACCTATGTTAAAATGTTGTAAACAGGCTTCTCAAAACTGTTCAACTCAACAAAATCATTCATTTGATTGTTTCCCCTTGGAAGTCAGAGACAACCACTACTGTTATTTCATATACTCCTAAGCATTTACACTTGGTTTATAAATGGATTGCAACAGATATAACTACTTTGCTTGAGCATACCTGATTATCTATTTTCAAGACATACAACTAGAAACCTACTATAAAATTGTTTTTGATTACTGATTAGGTATATTTTAAAAAGAAGGGGAACTTTGGGATCGATTGTTGACATTGCAACATTTTTAAGTATGCGATCTTGATTTTCTGGTAGATGTTGGAGAGAGACTTGTCCTCGAGAAGCATTCAGTTTGTAATGACATCTCATTAAGAATATTTTTACCAAACATATGCGATTTTAAACATGTGCCATTCATATTAAAGGAACAAGTATCATGATTTAATCTGTGTTGCTTCCCTTTGTCAAGAGATAAAACTACTGAATTTTTTTCATCAACCCCATTTTCATGTAAACTACCTAAAACTTGTTGACCATCTAAATTCTTTGACCAATAGTGACCATCTTGTTCATCAAAGGGAGTTGAATCTTCATATCCTTCATCAGACCTTGCAGATTTCTCATCAACAGAGCCTTCTAGCTGAGACAACAAAATTACATTTAAGAGTGAATTCAAGAATAGAACCCACTAACAGCATACATGTAATTTTTGTGTGATAAATACAAGGAAACTACCAATGACAGAGAATGAAGTTGGAATAAAATTGAATAACTATGCCAGACCTAGATTTGAGTTTTATATAGAGAATTGGAAAACATATATGCGTAACATTTTCCACAGAAAGTTTGGAAAACAAGTTCTTAAATCTTCTTGCTTAATGCTTGAGTCAGTAAATTCATCCTCAGAATCAACATCAGGCATTTCATCTGGTTCATCATCACTTCTTGGTATTGGAAATTCTTCAGTGCATTATAATCATAGTAAAATATACTATATAAAATCAATATAAATCTATAAAACAGCCAATATATCATAAGCAAAGGATGATATCGCTTGATAAATTGATTCAATCCCTTAAGAAGTTCACTCAACGAGGAGAATAAAGGGCGCATACCTACATCATATAAATTGCAGGACTTTCCATAATATGAACTCTTCCTTTTGAAAAGTTCTTTTACTAGAGTTGTCCTACCTTCTCCACTTGACCCAATGACCCCCATAGCCTGATAAACTTTACTATGTTGTTGCGATGAATTTTTTTTTGAAACCTCTTACTCTTCTATGCAAACCACACCAATATCTGTCCTTTTCGATGTTATAGTGAAGACTTTTTTTTTTAAGTTCTTCGAATTTGTTCTCCTAGTGAGATTTATCAAGCTTCCCATTGAGATCTCTCCCATATATTTCTAACTAAGAAGGAAAACCATTTAAGGCTATTGCAAACTCATCTACAACATTTTCAAATTTTGGGAGTGGATCGACCTGGTTGAGGGCATTATTGATCAAAGGGCTCAAAATCGGATAAACTGCCACAAACAAATTTTGTTGTTATACACATTTCACTTCTTAAAACAACAAAACCACATGACCGCTTTGTTTTTTTAGTTGGTGAAGCTCGGGGTAAGAAAACTCAAGTCCAAGCCTATTAGCCACCCATGTACTCACCATGGCTTTGTAAGTCTGCTCCATCTCATCATGGTAAATCAACCGTCATCATCTTGATAACCCAAGGCACTCTGCTAATCACACTCTCTTAAAAAAGTCATTCTGGCTCTACTTTGGGCATGGGTTGTTGCTAAGTACAATCTCCCTCTTTATCTCTCATTATTGGAAAGGAGTGTGTTTTGGGAGAAACAAGCAGGCACGATGTGATTTGATGTGATTTGAATCAAAAGCATATCTTGCTTATGGAAACAGCGTTGTTGAGCAACTTTTTCATGAGGTAGATACTTTGTTTAATAGATCTGGGCCATAGCTATTCAAATTTCTACGAGGAATGCCATTTTTAGAAATGGTATACATACTCTACAACTTGGATCCAAAGAAGAAATGCTAAATCTGATTGCTTATGTAGGGTGGGTCACCTTGTGTGATATTTCCTTTGCTCTTGGATGTGATAATCTTTATGTACATGTATATTGATTTACAATTTAATATACATTTTCAACCAAAACAAAGTTACTCTAGTCGGCTTGAAAGAGAGGTTGAAGAGTAAAAGCCCATTTTGACCTCCAAATCGCCTTAAAGAGAGGGAAGGCCTTATTCATGCAAAGCATTTATTCAAAAAACTCTTACATGTATTAGTATAAATACCATTGTATAAACAATTTCCTTTGTCAATCCTTTTAACCAAGTGTACGAGATATCTGTGTGCTGACCATGATTTCATGCACAATAATTATAATATTCAATCATAACAATGTAGACAATTTTTTTTTATAGGAAACTTGTACTTGTGGATCATAGACCGACACAAAACACAAAATGATCTATCTAGAATATGATATTATCAAAAATTCTGTGAAACTACTCTTGATAAAACAAATTCGGAAAAACTAAATGAAGCTCGAGGCAACTTGGGACTACATAGTACCTAATTTGTTGAAGATTTATAAAGAAACCATTACATTGAAAATAGTTAGAAAACATAAAGAAGCCATTAGATTGCAAATAGTTAGAAAACTTATCAACATGAGTAACATTACAACCATGCCCACAAGAATGTATGCTATAATTTTCCCACCCAAAATCTAGCACCCTTATGAACTCTCTCACAAGACCATGGTTAAAGCATTGGTTTCAACCATTACAAATCTACTATCAGACATCATGAGGCCACAAAAAACAAGGAAATACACCTTGGGTAACCTTATAACTATTTGGGGATTTATGGAATAACCAAGACTCAAAAATTAAGACAGACACCATATTTTTTAGGATTCTCTTTGATGATGCCTTTTCATAGAATTAAATGAGGCCTTCATCATTACCATCTAAGAACTTAAGATTGATGAGAACACTTCATTGGGATGAATAAAATCAAAGTTTTATAAGTGTGGCTATAGAAGCAATTTGATATCTAGGTTTTCAGTATGTTATAGATATAAGTCAATTATGTCAAATAGAAATTGATTTCATCGGCTTCCAAAAGAATGTTTTCGGGTTTATTCATCGGCATTCACCCTGTATTGTAGAGCCTGAACTTCTTAGGCGATATGCTCTTTATCACCAGGATGGATCTACACTTTTCATCAAAACTAAAGAGCTACTCGAGTCATCAAAAATCATTTTCTGAGCCAATGGTAAACCTTTACACTCCGACACAACTTTCTAGCAATATCCCCAAAAGCTATTCTCCAACAGAGGTCGTATCATCATGAAACACACTTTTCTTACCATTATTTCAACCACGTCTCTATAGAAACTGGAGATTAAGACATTACTTCCTTTATCATGGCCAAAATTGGCCCCAACTTGATTCAAATAAATTGGACTCGAGATGTCATCCAATAAAAGAAGAAACATTTTACTTTCAAGATGAACTCGGCTCAAATTTTAAATTCAAAGACTCCACAATGGTATCCTGAAGGATTTCAATCTTATAGTTTTGAGAAATGGTATACCAAATAACGAATTCAAAACTAATACTCACCTTCTTCTTGCAGTTCTCCTTGCAGTTACTCTGGATGAGTTGTAGTTATTGTGGATGAGTTGGAGTAATGTCATTTTTTCAACTCCAACCATCCCCACACATTAATCACCTGAGATTTGGGATGAGATTCACTAATCCATGTGAGAAATTGCTTCTGAGTAGCTTCTATGGAAGACCCCATGAAGCCAGAATCGAATCTGGTAGAGGTTGAAGAAGCACATATGCTTGAGGCTCTATAGACATGACAATCTATGCATCATGGGCAACTGTTGAAAAAATATTTATGCATCAACAAATCCGGTCTTCCATTGTCTCATATCTGTGGGGATGTTAGGGTTGAAAAATAGGCAACAAGAGCAAACAACCGTGACACTATTGTCATCATGTGTTAGTGTTGTGGATGGGGACTTTGACTTCTTCTAGAGTATCCATAATCCTACTAGAATGACCTTCCACTAATTCTGGCAGCTACCTTTGTTGATGAAGTCGTGAGAGGGTAAGGTGAGGAGCAGAAGACGTGAAAGGGATAACAGTGTTTCAAAACATGTATGGCCAAGGACGCCATGTCAGTAGAGAGATGCATAATTCGGCTGAAAGTAAGCTCAATAGATGGAAAATTTCCATTGGTTGGAGAGACAAACACATGGAAAAATTTAACTGGTTGGAAGGGCGAAATTCAAGCTCTCCCATTGGTTGGGTGAAGAATGTTTTCCCACCCAAAGCCAACAAAGGAAACACCTACGGGAGTGACAAGAACAATAATAATATATATTATTATTATTTTAGTTTTACTCCAAGGAAATTTGTTATTGTAGTGTAGTTTGCATCAACAAATCCGGTCTTCCATTGTCTCATATCTATGGGGATGTTACAGCTGAAAAAAAGGAAACAAGAGGAAACAACCGTGACACTGTCATCATCATGTGTTGGTGCTATGGATGGGGACTTTGAATTATTCTAGAGCATCCATAATCCTACTAAAACAACCTTCCACTAATTCTAGCAGCTGCCTTTGTTGATGAAGTCATGACAGGGTAAGGTGAGGAGCAGAAGATGTGAAAGGGACGACAATGTTTCCAAACATGTATGGCCAAGGATGCTGTGTCAGTAGAGAGATGCAGAATTGGGCTGAAAGTAAGCTCGATAGATGGAAAATTTCTATTGGTTGGAGAGGCAAACACATGGAAAAAATTAACTGGTTGGAAGGGCGAAATTCAAGCTCTCCCATTGGCTGGGTGAACAATGTTTTCCCACCCAAATCCAACAAAGGAAATGCCTACAGGCATAACAAGAACAATGATAATATATATTATTATTATTTTAGTTTTATCTCAAAGAGTTGTGTTTTAGGTGTAGTGTAGTGTTGATAAATGTGTGTAAATATTTAAATATTGATTCAATATAGAAGATGTAGCATATTTCAAATTTGAATTATTAGATAAATAATAATAAAATATAAGCTAACTAAAAATATATAAAAAAAAATAATAAATAAATTCAATTTAATCTTATTTTATCTTGGAAATTTTTTTATTAATAAAACTAAAAGAAAATTTATTTTATAAAAGTATATATAATATTAAAATAATTTAAATAACAATGATTTATAACTATAATATTTCATTACATATAATTAATAAATATATAAAAACTTCTAAATTCAGGTTACTGTGATTCATAGTGAATTACGAAAAGTCTTTCGATAGAAATCACATAACAAATGTGCTTTTGGCCCACGTGTTTTGAACCAACTAGCCTGATGATGAACCACATTGGTTGGTTCAAAACGTGTTGGTAAAAAAAAAAATTGTTATGTGGTTTCTACCGAAAGACTTTTGGTAATATAAAAACTTATTAAATTTAATTAATAAGGCTATCTATCTATATATATATATATATATATAGAGAGAGAGAGAGAGAGAGAGAGAGAGAGAGAGAGAGAGAGAGAGAGAGAGAGAGATATAGATATAGATATAGATATCAACGTTATGTATATCACATTAAAAAATCAATTTAAAAAACACTAAAACATGTGAAAGAAAAAATTTCTCATTAAAGTTTTAGTAAAACAAAACATAACAAATTTATATAAATGTAAATAATATTATGAAAAACAACATAGATTTATCTTAAGTTCTAATTTTCCAGGAATCAAATCTTTTAAGGTGTAAATTTTAGTTTTGCATTCAAAAAGAGGTATACATCTTGAGAGATTTGATCCCTCTAAGGGCTTCGTATATCACGAATTAACATGGGTTAATGTTGGTGTATAATTTAACACAAGAATTTAATGTATTACATAAGAAAATAATAGTCATATATAAAGTTAAATAAATCATTCATACATAAAATGAGTATTCCACAATGTGAGCTTTCTACTTTTGAGGGGCGATACTCACTTTTCCCATGCTCTTAGGATGTGGAGAGGCTTGAGAAAACTTTCCATGGAAATTGAGAGAAATGTTCTGCTAATGTTAATTCGAGCTTATGAAGGAAATGAAATGAAACATAGATTATGAACCAAAAACATACAAATACAAATAAACTTGACCTCAAATAAATAATGGAAAATGTTGAAAATTGTATACAAGTAGAATGAAAAAAAACTAGCTCAAATACCCGCAACTTATCTCTGAGAGGAGATCTAACTGTTATTTGCCTTTTCAGAATTGTATTGCAATCAGACTCTCATGCCTTTTTATCATGAATCAGCAATAAAAAAACCATATACATCCAAAAACCTTATGCTGGGAGTTGAAGCGTCAAAGGTTTATCGGCCCCAATTGGATAAGTTGGAATGTCAACTTCCTGAGGTCAGAACTTTGGCATATAATCTTTGTTTGGCAGAAACGATATCCCGTCCAAAAATTTATATCCAGGGAATACAATTTATGACCGAAAATAATGTATATGACTAATGTTGGTCTATTTTCCCAAAAAAGAACCATAGAGGACTTGAGAAAGACTCTAGAAGTTTGGGACCTCGAAACTGCCAAAAAATAAAAAAATTCCAAAATAGGAAATTATGCTTTAAAATAAGAATTATGCTATGAGTTGAGTGGAATAGGTGGGCTACCACCGATATCAACCTATATCATTCCTCCCCCCTTAGGAAGCAATGTTCTTCCTTGTGTTGAGTGCCTCCATTGCGTTGAGTTCCTCCATTAGATGGGTAAGCTTGTGCTAAACTTGGTTGCTAGTGAGCCACTTGCCTTATTGCAGAACTAGCATATTTTGGCAACCTCATAAAGTTGTTGTTGGGTTGTGTTATATTCATTCCACAACTAGCCCACATAGTTAACCAGGGGCTTAGAGGGGGGAGGGAGCCCCCCCTTCGTTGCACCGATTGTGTAGAAGTGGGGGGGGGGGGGGTCACAGGGGGTTTGAGGCATACTCGTAACCTCACTTTATGGGGTATGGGGCAACGCCCCAGAAAATTTTGGTTTTGGATGCTATGTTAGGTTGGGGGGACTGACCTATGGTTTTGTGCATGATTTTCATGCATAGTTTTGGATGCGATGGTTTTCAGTCCATGGTTTTGGATAGGATGGTTTTTTGGTCAATGGTATTGGATGCTTCGACATGTATAAATAGGTATTGTAACATTGAAAGGAATATAATGAAAAATCAAGTTGGTAGTCTTGGTTTTGGGATCTAGTGGAAAATCTTAGTTTATATGTGTTTTATGTGTTATGCTCTCGCATTGTTTATTTTATGTGTTTTAGAATTCGTATGCAGGTAATTTCTATACTGGGTTAAAACCTACATTTGGTATGAGAGTTGTTTTGGCTTCAAGGGGACGCCTTTGTTGCTGAGGGGTTTCGCTCAAGCCTATGGTAGACCCTGTTCAGTGGGAGATTTACGAGATCGATTTTGGTGGTGAAAGAAGATGGCGAGTAGTGGAAAGATAGAGATCGAGAATTTTAATGGTCAGAGTTTTGAGTTGTGGAAACTCAAGACCGAGGATTTGAGGTGGATAAAGATCAGTGGATCATGGTAGATCCGAGTACTAAACCAACAAGAGTGTTCGATGAAGAATGGAAGAAGTTGGATCAGAAGGCAAAGAGAACAATACAATTCTGTCTCTCAGATTCAGTATTATTGAATGTATCAGGGGAAGCTAAGGCGAAGGCTTTGTGGGACAATTTAGAGACTTTGTACCAATCTAAGTCTCTGGTGAATAAATTGTTCATGTGGAAAAAGCTGTATAACCTGAGGATGAAAGATGGAGATTCAGTGACAGAGCATTTGAATGCATTTAATACTATGGTAAGTCAACGAGCATCTGTTGACATAAAAATTTCAAATGAAGATAAGTGCATAAGTTTGTTGTGTTCTCTACCAGATTCGTGGGATAGTCTAGGTATTGCAATAGGTAACAATGCAACTACCTTGTAGCTTGATGAAATAGTCTCGGCCTTGCTGACGGAGGAGATGAGATGGAAAAATATGAAGAGCGAGAATGGTGATGCCTTGTTTGTATGAGGATGGTCCCAGAATAGAAGCAAAAATAAGTCATCGAGTGGGAGATCTAAATCTCCAGGAAAACCTATAAAGATGGTGTGCTGGAAATGTGGAAAGGAAGGGCATTACAGAAGGGACTGTAAATCTAAAGCTCCTGATAAAGGAAAAGGATTTGATGATGCTCCTTCTGCAGAGGCGAAAACCACCTCAGATGAAGGTGGGGATGTGTACTTCGCTTCTTCAAGTACACATGTAGATAATTAGGCATGTTGACTCAGGTGCATCCTTTCACTTCACTCCCCATAGAGAGTGGTTCTACGAGTATGAGAAATACGATGGTGGTGATGTCTTCTTAGGGGATGATAGGAAGGCTAGAATCATTGGTCACAGAAAAGTAAAGTTGAAGTTGCAAGGTGGAAGGGTTAGAACACTTCCGGGTGTTCTACATATTCCTGCATTGGCTAGAAATCTAATTTCTGTAAGAAAGTTGGATGATGCAGGTGTAAAACCAATGTTCAAAAAGGATACCTGCAAGATGGTTCAGGGAGCACTGGTATTGATGTGGGGAGTTCAGATTGGAGCTCTGTACAAGCTGCAAGGTAGCACGATTATTGATGGGTGAAACAGTTCTATGGTTCCTGAAAGTGGAGTAGAAAATCTAGTGGTATCTAGAGAGAAGACCATGTTGTGGCATAAAAGGCTTGGACATATTGGAGAGAAAGGTCTTCGAATACTTCATGGTAAAGGTATGGTAGAAGGTATGTGTAATAGCTCTCTTGATTTTGATTTCTGTGAAAATTGTGTATATGGGAAG
The DNA here is from genome assembly GCA_031772625.1 of Pinus tabuliformis. Taxonomy (NCBI): domain Eukaryota; kingdom Viridiplantae; phylum Streptophyta; class Pinopsida; order Pinales; family Pinaceae; genus Pinus; species Pinus tabuliformis. The sequence continues at coordinate 959,500,369 of CM062811.1, forward strand.
CAGAATCGGGTGAGTTTCCCATCTGGTAGTAAAAGGGCAAAACAGATATTAGAGCTTGTGCACAGTGATGTGTTTGGACCTATGAAGGTTCCATCACTAGGTAAATATGTGTACTATGTATCATTTGTAGATGACTTCTCAAGGAATACATGTATATATTTCCTTAAGAAGAAATCTGAAGTCTTTGACAGGTTTAAAGAATTTAAGGCTCTCGTGGAAAATCAGACGGAGATGAAGATAAAGGTGTTGAGGACAGATAATGGTGGAGAATTTTGCAACAAGGAATTTGAAGAATTCTGTAAGAAGGGTGGTATAGCACGGCAAAGGACTACCCCATATACACCTCAAGAAAATGGAGTTGCAGAAAGAATGAACAAGACATTGATGGAGAGGGCAAGAAGCATGCACAGTGCTGCCGGGTTAGGATAAGAATTCTTGACAGAGGTAGTGGATACTGCATGTTACCTGGTCAGCAGGTCACCTTCGTTAGCATTGGAGGATAAGACTCCACAAGAGGTATGGACTGGTAAGAAACCATCTCTTTCACATCTGAGGGTATTTGGATGTGATGCATATTTACATGTTCCAAAAGAGAAACAAACCAAGTTGGATAGTAAATCTGAAAAGTGCATCCTTATTGGGTATAAGGATGGTTTAAAGGGTTATAAGCTTTGGAATCCAGTAATAAGGAAGTTTGTGTACAACCGAGATGTGGTGTTTAGAGAGGTAAAAGATGTTATTAAACATGAAATCAAACCAAAGGAACCTCAGAATATAGAGTTTCAGCTAAAGGAGGAGGAATCGGACTCTATAGTAGAGGAGGAATCAGAAGATGAAGAGCCACAAACTCTGGGTGTGAGAAGATCAATTTGAGAAAGAAGGCAGCCATAAAGGTATAGTCCATCTGCTTTCTGTTAAAAAATTTCTTTATCTATTATTGATGATGATCCTAGAACTATGAAGGAAGCAGTAGATTTAGAGGATGGAAAACTCTGGAAAGAGGCCATGGTTGATGAAATGGCATCTTTGCACAAAAATGAGGTTTGGGATTTGGTGGAGTTGTTGGCCGGAAGAAAACCCATTGGTAGCAAATGGGTGTTCAAGAAGAAGACAAATGCAGAAGGAAAGGTGGAGAAATACAAAGCTCGATTGGTAGCAAAAGGTTATTCCCAGGTGCCAGGAATTGATTTTGGTGATATTTTTTCTCCTGTTGCCAAGGTAAATTTTATTAGATTACTTTTATCTGTTGTTGCTGCTTTTGATTTTTAGGTAGAACAGATGGATGTGAAGACAACATTTCTTCACGGGGATCTGGAAGAGGAAATCTACATGAACCAATCTAAGTGCTTTATGGTGAAGGGTAAGAAAGAACTGGTATGCAAGTTAAAGAAGTCTTTGTATGGGTTAAAATAGTCACCAATGATGTGGTATAAAAAATTTGATACATTTATACGAGGACTTGGCTTCACTAGAAGCAAAGCAGATCACTGTGTGTATTTTAAATTTATTGGTGACCATGTTATTTATTTGGTCTTGTACTTTGATGATATGTTTCTAGTTGGAAATGACAAAGTAATTATCCAACATTTTAAGACCCAGTTTTCCTCCAAATTTGACATGAAAGAACTTGGTGCTACAAACTATATTTTGGGCATGGAAATGAAAAGAGATTGGACAAAGAGGAAGCTTTGGTCAAACTAGAGGAAGTATGTTGAGACAATATTACAGAGGTTTAATATGTAGGATAGTAAACCGGTGAAGGTTCTCATTCTTGTAGGTGTGAGGTTATCTGCTGAACAGTGTCCCAAGACACAAGAAGAGGAAGAGGACATGTCCTGTGTTCCATATGCAAGTGCAGTCGGTAGCCTGATGTATGCAATGGTCTGTACTAGACTAGACATTGCACGTGTAGTGGGAGTATTGAGTAGGTTTCTGTCAAAACCAGGGAAGGAGCACTGGAAATCAGTGAAGCGAGTTTTCAAGTATTTGTGTGGCACTAGTGATTATGGTTTCTGCTACTAAGGAAGACCAGGATTGGACAGAATGTTGGATATTCATGGCTTTGTTGATGTAGACTCGGCTGGAGATCTGGATTAGAGAAGATCTACAAGTGGGTATGTGTTTAACCTATTTGGAGGTGTAGTCATTTGGATGAGTAAGAAAAAATTTGTAGTGGCACTATCAACTACAGAGGTAGAATACATGGCAGTCACTCATGCAAGCAAGGAAATAGTGTGGTTATAGAGATTATGTTCAAGTATGGGGTTAGTACAGGAAGCTATAAGGATAGACTGTGACAACCAAAGTGCAATTTTCTTGGAAAAGAACCCTACATATCATTCAAAGACAAAGCACATTAATGTTTAGTATCACATTGTGAGCGATATGATAGAAGACAAAAAGGTGCTGCTAGTAAAGGTGGACACTTTGATGAATACTGCAAATGCATTGTCAAATTCTATGAGCTCTGAGAAGTTCTCTTGGTGTAGAGAGACAATGGGCATTTTAGGGCTGGAAAAATGACTAAGCTCTCTTGTGGCCCCCTGTGGAAAGAAAACAAAAAGTGGGTGAATGTTGGGTTGTGTTATATTCTTTCCACGACTAGTCCATATAGTTAATCGGGGGGTTAGAGGGAGGGAGGAACCCCCCCTTCGTTGCACCGATTGTGTAGCAAGGGGGGTCACAAGGGGTTTGAGGTGTACTCGTAACCCCAGTTTATGGGGTCTGGGGTAGTGCCCTTGGAAAAGTTTGGTTTTGGACACTATGTTAGGTTGGGCAAACCAACCTATGGTTTTGTGCATGATTTTCATGCATGGTTTTGGATGCGATGGTTTTTGGTCCATGGTTTTGGACGCAATGGTTTTTGGTCCATGGTTTTGGACACGATGGTTTTTTGGTCCATGGTATTGGATGCTACGGCATGTATAAATATGTACTGTAACATTGAAAGGAATATAATGAAAAATCAAGATGGTAGTCCTAGTTTTGGGGTCTAGGGAAAATCTGTGTTTATATGTGTTTTATGTGTTATTCTCTCGCATTGTTTATTTCATGTGTTTTAGAATTCGTATGCAAGTAATTTCTGTACGGGGTTAAAACCTACAGTTGTATACTCTGTTGGCGAGTTCTCTTAAGCTATGTTTCCATGACTTGATCAACCATGACATATTCAATGCAATCTAGGTTTTTCTCTATCGATGTCATTTTCTTTGCAATTTCTCATGTGTCCAATAATGGTGCATAGTATAGTCGAAGGAGATCGACATTAAACATTGGATATAGGGCAACGAATCGAGTGTACTTAGTTAGAAAGTGTTGTCCCTGACACCCTTGGAGGTGGTGTAAGGTCTATATTGAAGAAACCAAAGCTTATGATGTGCCCCTGTAATTTGTTCCTTCTGTTAATGTAACCATCTATTGTCTCCCAAATGAAACTTGTCTGGCACCTAGTGTTGATCATGGCATAGTATGTACTTAGAATTGTATTTTTCCAAGATATTATGAAATTATTGTTGGATGTGCTAAATTCATTCAATAAACAAGGTAGTCTTGTAGATTTCGTATTAAACATGTGCATATTTGGCTTCTGTAGTTGTAAAGGGTAGTATGACATTGATGGGATCGAACGGTTGAAATTTAATGCCTAGCGAAACATATTTGTGGCCAGTTGAGCTATTAAGAGCTCTATTATAGTTTTTCTAAACATAAGGGAGACTCTAATCTCATATTAATGGATGCTTAGAGTTTTCCATGCACAAAATATGCATGATCATGTTGTTGATGACCTTCATCTGGCCATCCATTTGGGTTTGGAAGGCAGTTGATTTGGTGAGCTCAGTCTACAACAATGACTGAATGATCACCAATAATGTGCATAGGAACATGTTATCCTGATTTAATATGATGGTCTATGGGATCCAAAAATGTACCCATACCCTTTTGAATAAAATATTGGTAGTGGCTCTTTTGTTATACTCTTCTTGTAGGCAGTCTGATTGGCCATCTTTGAAAATATATCAATGACCAAAAACGCATAGTCAATACTATGTTTGTAAGTAGGAAGCTTCTACATATAATCCATCGAGATGCATTCTCAAGGCCCACTGAATTAGGGAATGGGGTTTACAGGCCTTTCTTTTTAATGGTTTGTTTGGTAATGGTACAGGAAGTTCAAGACCTAATATTCTTTCCAACATCCTCTCAAATTTTTGACCAATAAAAATGTTTTGTAGTGTTACCACTCTTTTCTCCACACCAAAGTTCCCTAATACTTGACAATAATGTGACTTATAGATCATCATGGCACACTTTCTTAAAGGAAAATAAAGGCATCCCATATGGCATAACAATTCATCCTTGAGGTTGAGGTCCGGAGCTTGTTTTTTCACCTCTAACATCTAATATGCGGTAGTGAATTCTGTGTCACTATTGTATAGTTGTAACCATCTAGAGGTCGCGTACCCATAATAATTGATAGTTTTGGTTAGTTCCATAACTGAGGGTTGACTATGGTAGTCTTCACCATGATTGTGCTACCTTTCTCATACTTTATGCTCAAATGAAATTGTTGTAGCTATGTGGACCATTTTAGATGGTGGTCATTTTGTAACTTCCCTTGTGTCTATGTAAATTGAAGAGGCTTGTGATTGGTGTGGATGATGTATCCTTCCCGATAATATAATGTTTCCACTATCCACAGGCCTGCACAATAGAATACATCTCCTTAACATAAGTGGGGTATCTATGAATAATATCATATAGTGTTTCACTATGATAAGCCATCGAGTGTCCTTGTTGAATGAATATTGCACCAATAACATATTTAGAGGCATCTATCTTGATCTCAAATGGTTATTGGATGTATGATAGGGTGAGGAATGGTGCGAAGCAAAGGTGGTGTTTCAACACATTGAATGTTATCTAATGTGATTCATTCCAGAAAAATATTTTCTTCTTCTTTTCCACTCATTCCTTAAACTAAGGTCGAAGCAATATAAGACAACCCTAGCATGAACCTTCGGTAGAATTTAGCAAGGCATAAGAAATTGCAAAGCTCTGTTATGGTCACCATGTTTTTCCAATATTGAATGACTTGGATCTTTGTTGGATCCACAATGCACTCCTCACTCATCAATAATGTAGCCAGGTATTAGACCTTTTCCATTCCGAAAGAGCAATTTTCCAAGTTAGCACATATATTGTGTTCTCAGAATGTGTTGAGGACCTGTTAAATATGTTTCAAGTGTTGTTCCCAACTCCTGTAAAAGATGAGGATATCATCCAGATATACCACCACAAACATGTTGTTGAAATGCCGCAAGGTATCATCGATCATCCTCATGAAAGTTTTTAGGGAAAGTTTCAAGCAAAAGGCATGAATAACCATTCAAAAAGACCCTCCTTGGACTTGAGATTAGTCTTCCACAGATAAATTGGTTCTTTTGGGACTTGATGGTAGTCAAAATTCAAATCAATCTTATTAAAATATTTTCCCCCCTTGAGTTGGTCAAGAAGGTTTTCAATCCAGGGAATTGGATACTTATTCTTGAATTTGAATTTGGTCATGGATCGATAATTTATGAAAAGTGATGAGCTCCCATATTTATTCTACATAATTAAAATTAGGCTTCCACAAGTTGATGAACTTAGTTGGATGTGCTCTTTATGTAGTAGCTCATGAATTTGTCGCTTGATTTCCTCATTTTCCTGGAGAGAGTAGATTGGCCCATTGGGTAGTGGTGCATCGGGGATTAGGCCGACTAAATACTTGAATTGACAGTGTATAGGTACTTGCATGGGTGATGAGAAGATGCATCTATACACCTTCATGATATTATTCACTTAAGACTCCTTAAATGTATGTGTGTGGAGGCCATGGTTGTGGACATAATCGTCCCGTTGCTTTGAGAGTGAATCAAGGGGAAGACAAATTTTCATGTTCAGGAGATGATCTTACAACATTTCTTAAAAATCGTCAAAAGAATGGAAGTATGTAGGGATACCTCTATTATTATGTATATTTGTCTAACCAAAGTAATAATAACACTACAATATCTATAGCCATACACAACATGTCGCTTCCACAAATATGGTTGGCCTAATATAACATCGTAAAATTCAAGGCGAGAAACATCACACAATACCTCATTCATGAAAGTGTTTGGTTGTCTTATATTCTTTCCATGACTAGCCCACGTAGTTAACCGGTGGTTAGAGGGGGAGGTCATAGGGGGTTTGAGGCATACCCGTAACCCCACTTTATGGGGTCTGCGGCAGCGACCCAGAAAATTTTGGTTTTGGACCGTATGCTAGGATGCGCGGACCCACCTATGGTTTTTTGCATGATTTTCGCACATGTTTTTGGATGCGATGGTTTTCGGTCCATGGTATTGGATGCTTCAGCATGTATAAATATGTATTATAACATTGAAAGGAATATAATGAAAAATCAAGCTATTAGTCCTTGTTTTGGGATCCAGGGGAAAATCTTTGTGTATATGTGTTTTATGTGTTATGCTCTCGCATTGTTTATTATCTGTGTTTTAGAATTCGTATGCAGGTAATTTCTGTATGGGGTTAAAATCTACATTTGGTATCAGAGTAGTTTTGGCTTCAAGGGGACGCCTTTGTTGTTGAGGGGTTTCGCTCAGGCCTGCGGCAAACCCTATTTAGTGGGAGATCTATGGAATCAATTCTGTTGGTGAAAGAAGATGGCGAGCAGTGGAAAGATAGAGATCGAGAAATTTAATGGTCAGAGTTTTGAGTTGTGGAAACTCAAGATCAAGAATTTGTTGGTGGATAAAGATCAGTGGATTGCGGTAGATCCGAGTACTAAACCAATGGGAGTGTCCGATGAAGAATGGAAGAAGTTGGATCGAAAGGCAAAGAGCACAATATGATTGTGTTTCTCAGATTCAGTATTTCTAAATGTATCAGGGGAAGCTATGGCGAAGGCTTTATGGGATAAGTTAGGGACTTTGTACCAATCTAAGTCTCTGGTGAATAAATGGTTCCTGAGGAAAAAACTGTATAACCTGCAGATGAAAGATGGAGACTCGGTGACAGAGCATTTGAATGCATTTAATACTGTGGTAAGTCAGTTAGCATCTATTGATATCAAAATTTCAGATGAAGATAAGTGCATTAGTTTGTTGTGTCCTCTACTAGATTCATGGGATAGTCTAGTTATTGCAATAGATAGCAATGCAACTGCCTTGCAGATTGATGAAATAGTCTCAGCCTTACTGACGGAGGAGATGAGATGGAAAAATATGGAGAGCCAAAATGGTGATGCCTTGTTTGTATGACCAGAACAAAAACAAAAATAAGTCATCGAGTGGGAGATATAAATCTAGAGGGAGATCTAAATCTCCACGAAAACCTATAAAGGTGGTGTGCTGGAAATGTGGAAAGGAAGGGCACTACAAAAGGGACTGTAAATCTAAAGCTCCTGATAAAGGAAGGGGATCTGATGATGTTCCTTCTGTAGAGGCGAAAACCACCTAAGATGCATATGGGGATGTGTACTCGTCTTCTTTAAGTACACATATAGATCATGAGGAATGGTCGATTGACTCAGGTGCATCCTTTCACTTCACTCACCATAGAGAGTGGTTCTGTGAATATGAGAAATACCATGGTGGTGACGTCTTCTTAGGGGATGATAGGAAGGCTAGAATCATTGGTCGTGGAAAAGTAAAGTTGAAGTTGCAAGGTGGAAGGGTTAGAACACTTCTCGGTGTTCTGCATATTCCTGCATTGGCTAGAAATCTGATTTCTGTAAGCAAGTTGGATGATGCAGGTGTAAAAACAGCATTCGAAAAGGATACCTGCAAAATGGTTAGGGGAGCATTGGTATTGATGTGGGTAGTTTGAATTAGAAATCTGTACAAGCTGCAAGGTAGCACTATTATTGATGGGTCCAGCAATTATGTGGTTCCTAAAAGTGGAGCAGAAAATCTAGTGGTCTCTGGAGAGAAGACCATGTTGTGGCATCAAAGGCTTGGACATATTGGAGAGAAGGGCCTTTGAATACTTCATGGTAAAGGTATTGTAGAAGGTATGAGTAATAGCTCTCTGGATTTTGATTTCTGTGAAAATTGTGTATATGGGAAGCATAATCGAGTGAGTTTCCCCTTCGGTAGTAAGAGGGCGAAACAAATATTAAAAATTGTGCACAGTGATGTGTTTGGACCTATGAAGGTTCCATCACTGGGTAAGTCTGTGTACTATGTATCATTTATAGATGACTTCTCAAGGAATACATGGATATATTTCCTTAAGAATAAATATGAAGCCTTTGATAGGTTTAAAGAATTTAAGGCTCTTGTGGAAAATCAGATAGAGAAGAACATAAAGGTGCTAAGGACAAATAATGTCAAAGAGTTTTGCAACAAAGAATTTGAAGAATTCTGTAAGAAGTGTGGTATAGCATGACAGAAGACTACCCCATATACACCTCACCAAGATGGAGTTGTAGAAAAAATGAATAAGACATTGATGGAAATGGCAAGAAGCATGCTCAGTGGTGCCAGGTTTGGACAGGAATTCTAGGCAGAGACAAGATATAGCATGTTACCTGATCAATAGGTCACCTTCATCAGCATTGGAGGATAAGACTCCACAAGAGGTATGATCTGGTAAGAAACCCTCTCTTTCACATCTGAGGGTATTTGGATGTGATGCATATGTACATGTTGCAAAGGAGAAATGAACCAAGTTGGACAGGAAATCTGAAAAGTGCATCGTTATTGGGTATAAGGATGGTTTAAAGGGTTATAAGCTTTGGAACCCAGTCACTCGAAAGGTTGTGTACAACTGAGATGTGGTGTTCAGAGAGGTAAAAGATGTTATTAAACATGAAGTCCAGCCAAAGGAACCTAAGAAGATAGAGTTTGAGCTTAAGGTGGAAGAATCAGACTCTACAGTAGAGGAGGAATCAGAATATGAAGAGCCACAAACTCCGGGTGTGAGAATATCAATTCAAGAAAGAAGGAAGCTGGAAAGGTATAGTCCATCTGCTTTCTGTTCAAATTTTTCGTTATCTATTACTGATGATGATCCAAGAATTGTGAAGGAAGCAGTAGATTCAGAGGATGCTAAACTCTGGAAAGAGGCCATGGTTGATGAAATGGCATCTTTGCACAAAAATGAGGCTTGGGATCTGGTGGAGTTGTTAGCTGGAAGGAAACCCATTGGCAGTGAATGGGTGTTCAAAAACAAGACAAATGCAAAAGGAAAAGTGGAGAAATACAAAGCTCGGTTGGTAGCAAAAGGTTATTCCCAGGTGCCAAGAATTGATTTTGGTGATACTTTTTCTCCTGTTGCCAAGGTAACTTCTATTAGATTACTTTTATCTATTGCTACTGCTTTTTATTTTGAGGTAGAACATATGGATGTGAAGACAGGATCTAGAAGATCTAGAAGAGGAGATCTACATGAAGCAACCTGAAGGTTTTACGATGAAGGGTAACAAAGAACTAGTATGCAAGTTAAATAAGTCTGTGTATGGGTTGAAATAGTCACCAAGGATGTGGTATCCGAAATTTGATACAATTATACGGGGACTTGGCTTCACCAGAAGCAAAGTAGATCACTGTGTGTATTTTAAATTAATTGGTGACTATGTTATTTATCTGGTCTTGTATGTGGATGATATGTTGCTGATTGGAAATGACAATGAAATTATCTAGGATTTGAAGACCCAATTGTCCTCCAAATTCGACATGAAAGATCTTGGTGCTGCAAACTATATTTTGGGCATGGAAATTAAAAGAGATCGAGCTAAGAGGAAGCTCTGGTTAAACCAGAGGAAGTGTGTCAAGACAATATTCCAGTGGTTTAATATGCAGAATAGTAAACCGGTGAAGGTTCCTATTCCTGTAGGTGTGAGGTTATCTGCTGAACAATGTCCCAAGACATAAGAAGAGGAAGAGGGCATGTCCCGTGTTGTATATGCAAGTGCAGTCGGTACCCTAATGTATCCAATGGTCTGTACTAGATCAGACATTGCACATGCAATGGGAGTATTGAGCAGGTTTATGCCAAAATCAGGAAAGGAGCATTGGACAGCAATGAAGCGGGTTTTCAGGTATTTGCGTGGCACGAGTGATTATGTTTTGTGCTACCAAGGAAGATCAAGATTGGACAAAGTGTTGGATATTCATGGCTTTGAGTCCCAACTGCTTATATCCCGACCTTATTGGGGACATGAAAAAAAAAATAGAGCAAGAGAAGACCACTCTAATCCCATTGATCCGAGTTTATGAAGGGAAAAAAATGAAATATATGTTACTAACCAAAACCGCAGAGTTAGAGTGAACCTCGACTTCGTTTAAATAATGGAAAATGTTGAAAACTGTATATAATTGAAATAAAAGAAAACTAGCTCGAATGGTCATCACTTATCTCTGAGAAGATATGTGACAACCATGCACCTTGTTGAACTATATTACAAAGAGTTTTTGAGGCCTTTTTATCATGGAGAAGAAACAAGAAAACCCTAAACATCCAAAAAAAAAACCATAGGAGATGAAATTCCAAAGGCTTATGGGCCACAATGTGGTAAGTTGGAACATCAATTTCATGGGGTCATAACTATGGCATATGATCTTCGTTTGGCATGCATGATATCCCATTGGAAAAGACAATATGAGGAGTATAATTTCTTACTGTTGACCAAATTTATAATAAATGTAGGTATTTTTAGCCAAAAAACATCGTTTAGGGCCTAAAAACGACTCTTAAAGTTTAAGACCTAAAAAATTCCAAGGATAGAAAGTTGTCAAAATAGGAAAACGCATTGTGAGCTAGGTGGAATAATCATGTGGCCATTAATATTCACCTAGATCAAATGTGGGCATCGTATTTTCCCAAATTGGGTTCTTGAGGGCATCCCCTCAAAAAATATTTGTTTTCAATCTAATCGGACATCTTCATGACTATGAGTTTTGTCAAAAAGTAATCGTTTGTGAGCTGAAAATGTTAATTCTCAAAAACAACAATTGATTGATGTTATGAAATTAATGATAATATTAAACTCTTAAAATAAATGTGATTTTGTATTCAATTTTTAAAATTATAATGTTTCATGATGTTTGAGGGTGTTCCAATCTTAGTAGATTTCACGTCAAGAAAGTAGAATTTTAAATCACACTCAAAATCGAGTAGGTTTAACATCTTTTATGATTTGCGAATTAGGGGAAATGCAATATTTCCATTCTATGATGTTCCACATATCCAATAACCATTTAACTCGGATCACCAAGTCATTTATTTACCTCAATGTTCATGGAGTTAATTGTTGAACTCCTCCTAATGACCCCTCTGAAAAAGTAGTCATCACTCACAAAAATACTTGATTTGACATGTTAAGTTTTTTTTATCTTATTTTATTTCTTAGAGAGCGATTTTAATGCAAAGGAGCCAATATAAACATTGATTTTGATGATATGTGAGTATCAGTTGTAACACGTTTTTTTTTTTTTCTTTTTTTCTTTTCGTACTATAGAGACCGTGAGAAACCTATTTGATGTTTTATTTTTGGTTCAAAGATGAATTCCACTATTGCTATTTTCATTTGATTAGACATTATTGAAAATTTCACATATATGTATATAATAATTTGATTTCATATGAATGAACATAAATATTTATTAATTTTTTTCAAATTATATATGGTTTATGAAGTCATTTTCTTGTTAAATTTTTTCCATCATAGGTAAACAAGTTTTAATAACACTCATTTATTATCGATTATTCATTTTAAGGTTTAGCCATATCTTCTTCAATATATATATATATATTGATGACCTAATAACTAGTCTTTAACTCATCCCTCTCTAATATTTTTGATATTAAGTACTCAACTTATTGTTATAATCGTTAGAGTTTAGCATCAACGATAAATTTAAATCAATTGATAGAGCGTTTTATTATTTCTATTTTATTTTTGCAACTATCATTTATGATTAAATTGAAATTATATATCTATTTATATATTCATTACAACGTAACCCCGTGACATAAACTTGATGAAAAAGAATAAGTAACATGTTTATATATAAAACGCTATCAAGAAGTCATATATGTTGAGCTTTTAATTATGGTGTATTTATGTCTATGTATCTATGTGTTTATTCTTAAGATACATAGGATTCTATGCGTTATTTTTGTTTTCATTGGATATGATGCAAACTTTGGATTTAATTGATAAATTATTTAAGTTATTATAACAATGTGATTTTATTTACCACATATATAACAAGTATAACAAATAGCTTGTACTTAGGGCAGGAATAATGTTTTATTAATGATATTGTTAAATTGGGTTAGATGAATAGTATTGATTTATTTTATTTATATAATATTTTATTTGTTAAATTTATTTAAATAATATTTTATATTGTTGATGATATAATTTATAAATACTAATTATATTATTTATTTTTAAATGTTAAATATTATCTATGCATACGACTTTTCTTTGTATCGTTACAAACTGTTTAGCCAACAAATTTAAATATATTATTTAATTTTACTTTATTAAAAAGATGATATCATTGTTAGGTTGAATGGATTAAAATTGATGTTAACTTAAGAATGTTTTTAAAGACCAAATCCTTTAAAATATATTTTTTAAGTCATCTGATATAAAGCTAAATTGATTTTAATTTCATTTCTTTTAAACTTATAATGGAAGAAAATTTGGATATATGAAATTAAAATTTTAATTTGTGAAAATATTTAAAATAACGAAATCTAATAAATATTATATTATAATAATTTTATTTTTATCTATTTTTATTAATATTATTTATGGTATAATATGTTAAATGATGATGATTTATTTATTTATTTATTTTTAATTTGTAGAGGAATTTAAGTTGATTTATTTTTGATTGATTCTGTACTCATGTCACAAGGTACAATAACAAGTAAGTAATTTAGGATTTGATCATGGGATATTTTACTCAGATATCTTGTACTCTTGTAATATGGGGGAGACCATCATGGATGGATAGAGCATTTTCCCTTTTTTTGATGCCTGAAATTTCTGGATGCCTATCTTTTCGAACATGCTTGGAGCCATGTGAAACGTATTTTTGACCATGTTAGGGTCCTATAAATATAGGAGTCCTATATTTTTAATAAGTTTTCATCACATTGAGATAGTGTAAAAAACATTTTTCATTTCAAGTTTGTTTAGGTCAAAATGAGTAAAGACTAAGAAGAAGAGAAAAAATGAAAAGAAAGAAAAACTGAAAAAATAGAAAAAGAAAAGAAAATAAAAGGGGATGAAAAAATATGTATGGAATAAAAGAACAAAATAAATTAAAAAAATAAAAAATAAGACCCCTAAGGCATGCTAATCTAAATGTCACCCTGACTATGAAATAATTATTTTTTTAATTGATATTGTTCATAAAACTTTGGTTATATGTTTATATGCACTTGATATGACTATTTGTCATTTTGCGAATAAAGATCACAAGCCACTAAATGATGACGATGACTCTCACTCAAATCAATGGTGGGAGGAGGATTTCAGACCACCCCCCACATTATCGGAAATTAAGAGGTGGGGGCGAGGGGTGGTTTCCGAAAATTTATTTCTGCCCATAAGATTTGGACAGATGTGTCAGCTCCACAGTGTTTTTGGGGGGTCCCCTCCCAAAACCATATACCGCTCCTACCCCCCCCCCCCCCCCCCCCCTCCACACCACCTGAAAACCACTGTCTCCTCGTCACTCCCACTCGTCACCTTTACCTATCTCCCCGCGCCACATGTCCTCCCTTCCACCCTCCATGTCACACCGTCCACCCCATCCCTTTTCCATGTTACACCTACACCTCATCTTACTGTTGAAGGTTTAAATTACCTGCCACTTGAACGTTATGCCATTAATTCTTCCCACCAATCAACCATTTTCCTAATTAACTGCTCCCGCTCCTAAAACGGTAACTATTCCATTATGATCCCTTGCAATTACAATTATAAAACCACCTTAGAATCATGCATTTCTTCCCTTTCCATGTTTCGTCAGTCTGTGTAGGTCAATATCGAGCCAATTTAAAGCTATCAAGCGTTGTCTGTCATCCATCCCTCTACCAATTCAAAAAATTAAGTACTCAAGTAACCTCGTTCTTTCCTGCTCATGTTTATTTGAAAATGTAAATGGAAAAAGGAAAGGGAAATATGATTGAGGGAGATCCAATAATTCCTCTTGTCCTAGACCTTAATAAAACTCCCTTGATCGACACCCATTACAAAATTGTTGAGACTGACTATGATTCTGACCTATATGAACTCCACGGTTGGGAAAAATGAAAATACCTTGACCACAATGATGACTTGAGTATTTTATCTTCCCACAAACCCATTTCCTCCCTGAGTTTTCCACCTAGTGTCACCTCAGTTACCTTCTTAGCAAGAAAGCAGTGATTGCCTAGAATGACCAAATTATCTTTTCCATTTCTCCTAAGAGTATTTACCAAGATTTTAAAATAAATCCCCAAGCCTCCATGCATCCATTTTCCACTGACTCATTAATGGAATTGTAGAAAAAGCTTACATTTCCCCAGAGATCCCATATATTTGAATTTTTCTCCCCAAAAATGGTGAATTACCTAGAACAAATCCCCCATACCTTGTTTCCATTTTCAGAGAAATGTCAAAGCAAGTAATTTCCATGGTAACTTGTTTACTAGGGTATTATACATATGAGTGGGTTGAAAAAGTATTTTTAGAATTATTATCAATGTTCAAAGTTGGGTAGAAACCTTCAGTTTTATTTAATTATAGTCAATTTTTGTTTGATGAAATGCATGACGATTTCATACCAAATGTAGGTTTTAACCCAGTATAGAAATTACCTGCATACGAATTCTAAAACACATAAAATAAACAATGCGAGAGCATAACACATAAAACACATATAAACTAAGATTTTCCACTGGATCCCAAAACCAAGACTACCAACTTGATTTTTCATTATATTCCTTTCAATGTTACAATACATATTTATACATGTCAAAGCATCCAATACCATTGACCAAAAAACCATCCTATCCAAAACCATGGACTGAAAACCATCGCATCCAAAACTATGCATGAAAATCATGCACAAAACCATAGGTCAGTCCCCCCAACCTAACATAGCATCCAAAACCAAAATTTTCTGGGGCGTTGCCCCATACCCCATAAAGTGAGGTTACGAGTATGCCTCAAACCCCCTGTGACCCCCCCCCCCCCCACTTCTACACAATCGGTGCAACGAAGGGGGGGCTCCCTCCCCCCTCTAAGCCCCTAGTTAACTATGTGGGCTAGTCGTGGAATGAATATAACACAACCCAACAACAACTTTATGAGGTTGCCAAAATATGCTAGTTCTGCAACAAGGCAAGTGGCTCACTAGCAACCAAGTTTAGCACAAGCTTACCCATCTAATGGAGGAACTCAACGCAATGGAGGCACTCAACACAAGGAAGAACATTGCTTCCTAAGGGGGGAGGAATGATATAGGTTGATATCGGTGGTAGCCCACCTATTCCACTCAACTCATAGCATAATTCTTATTTTAAAGCATAATTTCCTATTTTGGAATTTTTTTATTTTTTCGCAGTTTCGAGGTCCCAAACTTCTAGAGTCTTTCTCAAGTCCTCTATGGTTCTTTTTTGGGAAAATAGACCAACATTAGTCATATACATTATTTTCGGTCATAAATTGTATTCCCTGGATATAAATTTTTGGATGGGATATCGTTTCTGCCAAACAAAGATTATATGCCAAAGTTCTGACCTCAGGAAGTTGACATTCCAACTTATCCAATTGGGGCCGATAAACCTTTGACGCTTCAACTCCCAGCATAAGGTTTTTGGATGTATATGGTTTTCTTATTGCTGATTCATGATAAAAAGGCATGAGAGTCTGATTGCAATACAATTCTGAAAAGGCAAATAACAATTAGATCTCCTCTCAGAGATATGTTGCGGGTATTT
Source organism: Pinus tabuliformis (assembly GCA_031772625.1). Lineage (NCBI taxonomy): Eukaryota > Viridiplantae > Streptophyta > Pinopsida > Pinales > Pinaceae > Pinus > Pinus tabuliformis. Next base: position 959,516,368 of record CM062811.1, read on the forward strand.
GAGCTAGTTTTTTTTCATTCTACTTGTATACAATTTTCAACATTTTCCATTATTTATTTGAGGTCAAGTTTATTTGTATTTGTATGTTTTTGGTTCATAATCTATGTTTCATTTCATTTCCTTCATAAGCTCGAATTAACATTAGCAGAACATTTCTCTCAATTTCCATGGAAAGTTGTGTTTAAATATCAATTAGTATTGGTGTATCCGATGTTGTATTACCAAGCAGACAGATTCAATTAGTATTGCTCCACAATGGGTTACCCTGCTCGTCCATCTTCTGCAACTCAAAATTGAATCTATCTGCTTGGTAATACAACATCGGATACACCAATACTAATTGATATTTAAACACACCTTCAATATTGAATTTCCTAAAATCGTCATGCATTTCATCAAACAAAAATTGACTATAATTAAATAAAACTGAAGGTTTCTACCCTACTTTGAACATTATTTTCGGTCAAAAATTGTATTCCCTGGATATAAATTTTTGGACGGGATATCGTTTCTGCCAAACAAAGATTATATGCCAAAGTTCTGACCTCAGGAAGTTGACATTCCAACTTATCCAATTGGGGCCGATAAACCTTTGACGCTTCAACTCCCAGCATAAGGTTTTTGGATGTATATGGTTTTCTTATTGCTGATTCATGATAAAAAGGCATGAGAGTCTGATTGCAATACAATTCTGAAAAGGCAAATAACAGTTAGATCTCCTCTCAGAGATAAGTTGCGGGTATTTGAGCTAGTTTTTTTTCATTCTACTTGTATACAATTTTCAACATTTTCCATTATTTATTTGAGGTCAAGTTTATTTGTATTTGTATGTTTTTGGTTCATAATCTATGTTTCATTTCATTTCCTTCATAAGCTCGAATTAACATTAGCAGAACATTTCTCTCAATTTCCATGGAAAGTTGTGTTTAAATATCAATTAGTATTGGTGTATCCGATGTTGTATTACCAAGCAGACAGATTCAATTAGTATTGCTCCACAATGGGTTACCCTCCTCGTCCATCTTCTGCAACTCAAAATTGAATCTGTCTGCTTGGTAATACAACATCGGATACACCAATACTAATTGATATTTAAACACACCTTCAATATTGAATTTCCTAAAATCGTCATGCATTTCATCAAACAAAAATTGACTATAATTAAATAAAACTGAAGGTTTCTACCCATTTCAATATTGAAGGTGTGTTTAAATATCAATTAGTATTGGTGTATCCGATGTTGTATTACCAAGCAGACAGATTCAATTAGTATTGCTCCACAATGGGTTACCCTGCTCGTCCATCTTCTGCAACTCAAAATTGAATCTGTCTGCTTGGTAATACAACATCGGATACACCAATACTAATTGATATTTAAACACACCTTCAATATTGAAGGTGTGTTTAAATATCAATTAGTATTGGTGTATCCGATGTTGTATTACCAAGCAGACAGATTCAATTTTGAGTTGCAGAAGATGGACGAGCAGGGTAACCCATAAGGGTACTCCTCAGAAAAATTCAGAGGAGTACACTTATACATATTTTGTGGAGCAATTACTTCACAACTCTTTGTGTTTATTATGCAGTGATATTATACCAAAGATATCACTAGAAATCAAGAAAATATTACACCTCTGAGAACAATCAAAGGTTGGAGACTGGTATTTATACTGGAATTATATAGAGATCATAATTTATGGATGTGAGCTCCCTCCTTGTAGATTACCATTCTTTCTGCTGATGAGGATTTTTTCTTTGGGGTATGCCAGACAGATGCTAAATATGCATGAAACACATTTTGTGTCCAACATGAAAAATCATTGTTCAAGCATAAGGCACGAGTAAGTTGTTACATTGTAAACACCAGAGAAGCAGCAAAGGAGGTTGAAGCAGTTTTAAAGTAGATGAAGTTCAAACCCAGTTTTACATGGTCCTATGACCCCTTGGTCTTAATATCCAAGCTAAGAGTTGAACAAAAAAGTACTCCATATCCACATACACCAAGTCCGGAGATAGAAAAATATGCTAACTAGGAGGAATGGGCAGCAAAACACATTGCAAGAGGCTCAAGAGTAGTTGGTTAGTCTATCTTCATTACAAAATCCCATTCCTAAAGATAAAGAAAAAAATATTCCAAGTGAAAGGATGTCTCCCACTGAACTAGAAAAACATGCTGAAAATTTTCTTGTTTTCAAGAGAACGAAAAAGGATCAAAAGACCACAACCAAAACTAATGCCGGAGCTAGTCCTTAAGTGATCACTATTCTGAAATAATCTTCAGAAGAAAGGGATGCACAACAGTATACTACTTTGGCTTTTATAGGCACTCGTACCACCTCTCTCCCTTATGTAGAAGATTCAACTGAGTCTCCTATCTCTTTTTCCTCTTAGGCTCCACCATAACCAAGTATTGTCACAAGGTACAAGGAGATTAAGCTAAAGAATGAAGCTTTCAAAGCTTCAATATACTCAAAATTTTGGAAACAAGTTACTACCACTTAACATAGGTTATTTCCTACTTTTGATATAGAGAAGGACCAATTTCAAATGGCCTTTTTGGATCCTAAAGTGTCAGCCCCCATAGGTGTTGAAGATTATAAGGCCTCCATTTTTTCATTGGATACTAAAAAAGTTCATGTAATCAAGCAAATCGATTTGTATAAGTAGACAGATGAGATTATTTATTTAAATTTAACTAGCTCTGCCATGGTTTCTTTAAAATTCCAGGCTTCACTAAAAAATATGCACTTACATCCTAAGATTGAAAGAATGTCCTCTATGGCCAAAGACACCATAATCAAAACATTAGAAGAATTAGTTATTAAACTAGGATATGATCCTAGTGATGTAAATGCAGCAGAGGAGGTGATCAAAAGAAAGAATGCAAATATTCAAGCTCTTAAGAAACAACTCAAAATCCCAACTACAGAACACCCTCAGGCTAAAGAAGTCACTATTGTGGATATGGAGAAGGAGAAGTTGTTTACGTTAGTAGTGGAATAGAATTCTCAAATACAAAAAATGGAGCAAGACATGGTGGCACTACTAAAAGAAAAAGAGCTATGAGAAGCAGCAAAGACATCAATAGGAACATCAACAGGAACATCAATAGCAGGGACTGTAACCTAGCTTTCAACAAAAGTATCAGTTTCATATTCCTCAGAAAATCTAGCTCAAGCTTTGGGGAAATTATCATTGAAAAACAAAGAGGTGGAGAAATTATCAGCAACGCTCACCAAGATGGAAGAAAACAAGATAAAGGAAAACAATGCATACTTGGAAGAAGCACAAAAGAATTTCAAGTTATTTCACCAAATTCATAAGTATGAAGACTAGTCTCTGATTATTCTAATGTTGGTAGAGGAAAAAATTAGTAGTTGGCACACTATTAATGTTAATGTTATAGACTTATGGCCTTCCATCCAATTTATTTTTTGAACAGGAAGAATTGGTCTAGAGAGTGAAAGCAATAGTGGAGCAAACTAAAGTTGATATTAAGCATAGGTGAGAAGAAGCACAGAAGATTATAAGGCTATTGAACTCCAAAACCATAGAAGAACATGAAGTGCTCAACATTGAGAACAGAAAACAGATAGTAATGGAAATCAAAAGAGTTCTGACTAAGAAGAATTTGATGGTGCAGTTGGAAAACAACTGCAAAGAGTTGGAGCTACAGGTTAAGAGATTCAATAGAAAGTTTTCTTTGTTGCAAGAGAAAGGACTTCTTAATTTGAGAAACTCTAATGGAAAATTGATTCAATTAGAAAATTATGAGGAATAGTTATGTAACATAGCTGTAGATGCATCTAAGTTTTCAAAGGAAAAGGAAGCTATCAATGGAGAAGCCTTTCTGGGAGGCCTGCAATTTTATTTAAACATACAACATGAAATTAATCATTTATTTTTGAATAAAGCAACATTTGAAACTTACACTGAGGTAGATGAACGGTTTAGAAACATGGTGAATTTTTCTATATCATGTGAAGAACATTGGGACCAATTACTGGAGTTGGTCGAATAAGGATGAACAAAAGACCTACAATTTAGGCACAAAAACAAAAAGAAGAAGCTGGAAAAATTCATAGCGAGCAACAGATTTCCTTCAAAGTTTTAACAGACACCTGAATTTGCTTAAATTTTCCATTTTCGAGTTTTGTTTCAGAAAATGTTAGGTCCCTATAATACTAGTGATTCTCCCATATTGTTATTATTGTGCCCCACATAATCCCACTATTATTATTTTTGTGTCTTTATATTATTCATGTTAGGTCGGCTTGGTTATATTGTGACCCCTTATACTCCTATATATAGAAAGGAGGTTTTGTCATTCGAATCATCCAAGAATTCTTCATTTCTTTAATGTAAAGGCAGTTTCCCCCTTAAAGAGGTTGAATTCTAAGGCATTGATCTATCCTTTCTATATTTTTGTGAGCTGGTTTCATAACGTTTGGTATTAGAGATAAGGATTCTACAGTTTCACTGCGCCAAATAGGTCATCATGGAATTTTCACTATAACTTTTTTCTTGTGACATTTCAGAAGCCAAAAAAAAATGCAATTGAGATGAAATCTCGCTGAACCTCGAGTCCAAATTTGAGATCTTGCCTCTCTATATTTTCAGAGATATGATCTAAGGAAGTTAGGGTTTTTGCAAGCTCTAAGAATTTCATCTAAAATAGGTCATCATGGAATTTTCTCTATAACTCTTTTGCTATAAAGTTACATAATCTACAAAAGAAACCATTTGAGAAGAAAGCAGTGTGAAGCATAGTTCAGAATTTCAGATCCTGTCTCACTATATTTTCAGAGATATAATCTGAGCAAGTTAGGGTTGTTGTAGACTCCCAAATTACATTCCAAATAGGTCACCTTGGGAAAATCATCATAACTTTCACTCTCAGGATCAGATTGAATTTTCATAAGAAGTTACAGAAGGAGGATGGACTACAGTTTTTTGGGTATCATTTTCAGAACCTAAGGTTGAAACAGTGACACAAGACACATCGTACAAGTTCGCTCTACTGAACCAGTCTATACCCATGTCATCGTGGGAGATTTGGCATAACTCTTCATTGGAGAATCCAATCTTGATCATACTTTCGTGGTTAAAAATTTAACTTAGAGGGTTACTGCAGGAATAAATTTCAAACCTTGGATATCCAAAATTATAGAGATACATTAGATTCAATATCGACTTCCTACAAAGTGAAAAAGGTGTGTAGTATTTTTTAAAGTTTTGCATAAGCTTGGTTTGAAAAATAGTTTGAATGAATTCAAAGGGCATAAAAAAGCATTATTATCGATAATTGATGCCCCGAGGAAGGAAAATGGAAACACCTAGTAAGCAACCTGAAAGTTCTAGCATGACTCATGAAGAAGAGGAAGAAATGAAACATGATATATCAAAATTACGAGACCAAGTGCAATAAATTTCACTCGCAAAAAAAAGTAATAGAAGCTAATATGGATGGTTTAAAGAAAGAAGTAGAAGCTTTTAGTTCCAGTCGTCGCAGCCTGTCACCAGGGATCAAAATGGGCTCTTACTATGTTTGGTTTTCAGATATGTTTTGCACATGATCTTTAGTGAAAATCATATCCTAAGTATTTCCATCAGAAGAAAATTAGAAAAATACTTCCAACGGTATATAACACTCTCGTATCCGGTTTCTTGATCAGAAGACATGATTGAAATGAATGAGTGACTCTTGGTTATGCATGTTTTGAGGTCAGTTGCTGCACACAATGACAAGTTTAGTACAAGATCAGATTCTGAAATAATGGTAAGGAATTTTTCAAAAGTGAAAGAGGTTTATGTCCATCGCGTACCAAGTAACAAAAACCTCCCTCAGTTTAGGCATAGGTGCTACTATTTGATAGATATGTAGTGATATTTGGAGCCTACATTAAAACAAAGCAAATTTTTCATATTTTTTACTGTTTTAGTCATTTTCATGCGGTTCCATTTTACAACATATGGAAAGTAATTTTGAAAAACCCAACGATGTTTTTGTTAACCACAAGCCATATAACAAAAAATTCTTTCATTTTATTCACAGGTGTCATGAATTTGAATATGTGACTAGATCTTTAGAGCTCATTTTGATAGATTTAAGTTTTTAATGATTTTCTATTTTAGAGATGATTTTGTGGCATAGATTACGAGCAACTGGGAACGAATTTCCCATCTTTGATAGATTTTGTTTCTCAAAAATGACCTTATCTACAAAAACCTCTTTCAGTTTTGTACCAGGTGCTATGGTTTAGGAGATACAAGTTCATCTTCAACACCCATTTTCAGAAATTCGGTCCAAGTTTAATGTAACTGATTCTATTTTGAAGAAGATGGTTGAGCTCAATTCCCTTAATACAGGGATGAGCTAAATGTATAAATTTTATGAATTTCATAGTGTATAGGTTCAATTTTTGCAACAGGAAGAAGTATTTGGACTGTGTAAAGTTTATTGAATATCATAATAAAGCAGTTTTCGCCCTTTAGGCCTGGGATTCATCACGGTGTTGATGTTTAGTATGTTTTTCCTATAATTCATTTACACATTATGTTTTTTTTGCCTTGTTACAGTATTATCTAATTGATATGTTAGGAATTCATCCGTAATGATTCTCCTTTCATGATGATTTTGCTGTTAGTTGTAATGGTTGTCTTAGCAGAATTCATCCTTGGCTAGATGCTCTGTTGAGCAACCTCATGATTCTCTTTGATCTAAAGTTGTTGTTGCAGATTCATCCTTTGTCTGATGCCTGCAGGGTAGCAGTATTTCTCCCTCGTACTTCTCACATTTATAATCTGAACTTGGCTAAACATGGCACTTAATTTTCCGTAGGTTTGTCGGCAGAAACTAACATCGATTCCATAGTCCAATCACCCTTTCTCTTGCTATTTTTGACCCAAAACAAATCCAATCAAATCCTCTGAGCTACTATACCTAGCCTAAAATCTATATTTGATTCATTCATATTAACTGAAATTCACAAGGAGAGAGCCCTCTCCTGACCTGGTAGGGCTAGCTACCAGGTTAAGCGTGGTTTGATGTTACCCTAGACGTGCCTTCCCTCAGCCTGAGGTAGATCTAGGCTCTAACATAGTGGTGACTGTATTTGGGAAGAGGTGACAAATCTCCTTTGGGAAAGATCATTCAAGTTGCAGATCTGATTACTGATGGTGGATAGTAGCTAGACACATATGAAGGCTGAAACATTCACCAGGCAACTCCAACTCAATCCAGAGATTCCAACGCTCACTGATCCATTCATGCACTAAAATAAAATGGTAGGGTATGTGGAAAACCATGTGTTTGTGAGGTTTTAAAAGAAGTTAGAGATCAATTAGTGGATATTGAAATTGATGAAGTATTTTTCATTACCGTGCTTCAATGTTTGAGATCTCCGATGTTTCCTCCTAAAGCTAAAACTGATTTCTTTGAGTTAGTTGTTGAAACAATTGAGAAGGATACTCAACATTTAAATGATCATATCCAATCATATGAATTCCGAGATCCCAAAAAGTTCTTGGAAACTCTCCCTCTTTCAAAACAAGAAACAATAGAGCTTCCCATAGATGCTTGCATTGAAAGTTTTCAATTGGAGGTCTATGTTGAGGAGTTAGGGCAATAAATAGAGTCTAGTTTCTTTGATCCTATTGTCGCATATATGGAGTATTTTTTTATTTTGAATGATAAGCTAGATTGTCTTTCACACAGCCAAATTCAATTTGTGCATGGATGGTTGTCAGCATTTACATTTGTGTCCTCGTTGAAGCACTTTCAAGCAGCATCTTTGTCACAGTTACTTGAATGGTTGATATGGAATTACAACATCACTTGATCCATTGATTTTGTAGCAAAGTAGGCTAGGTTTGTGTAAATAAATAAGCTTCCAAAGGCAGCATTTCAGTTTGGATTGGTATGAGTTGTTTTGATTTTGAAGTTGTTTGATTGTGTTGTCCAATGGATGAGGCACTTGGTATATGGTGTTCTTGACACCTCCAAGGATCTTCCATCCCCAATAAGGCCGATGTTAGTTCTAGTCTTCATAGCCTGTCACCAAGGATCAAAATGGCCTCTTACTATGTCTAGTTTTCAGAGATGTTTTGCACATGATACTTAGTGCAAATCATATCTTAAGTATTTCCATCAAAGGAAGCTCAGAAAAATATTTCCAACGATATATCACACTCCCTAACCAGTTTCTGGATCAGAAGATCTGATTTAAATGAATGAGTGATTCTTGGTTATGCATGTTTTGAGGTCAGTTGTTGCACACAATGACAAGTTTAGTACAAGATCAGTTTTTGAAATAATGGTAAGGAATTTTTTAAAAGTGAAAGAGGTTTTTGTCCACCACATACCAAAAAACAAAAACCTCCTTCAGTTTATGCACAGGTGCTACTATGTGGGATATAAACAGTGATATTTGGAGCCTACGCTAAAACAAAGCAAATTTTTCATATTTTTTACTGTTTTAGTAATTTTAGTGCAGTGCCATTTTACAACATATGGAAAGTAATTTTGAAAAACCCAAGGAATTGTTTGTTAATGACAGGCCATATAACAAAAACCTCTTTCCGTTTATTCACAGGTGTTGTGAATTTAAATATGTGAGTAGATCTTTAGAGCTCATTTTGATAGATTTAAGTTTTTAATGATTTTCTTTTTAGAGATGATTTTTTAGCACCGATTACGAGCAAATAAGAACGAATTTCCAAAATTTGAGAGAGTTTTTTCGCCAACATGACCTTATCTGCACAAATGTCTTTCAGTTTTGCAACAGGTGCTATGGTTTAGGAGATAAGAGTTCATCTTCAACACCTATTTTCAAAAATTCATTCCAAGTTTAATGTAACTAATTCTATATTGAAGAAGACGGTTGAGCTCAATTCCCTTAATACAGGGATGAGCTAAATGTATATATTTTATGAATTTCATAGTGTAGAGGTTTGATTTTTGCAACAGGAAGAAGCATTTGGACTGTGTAAAGTTTTATTGAATATCATAATAAAGCAGTTTTTGCCCTTTAGGCCTGGGATTCATCATGGTGCTAATGTTTAGTATGTTTTTCCTGTAATTCATTTACACATTATGTTTTTTCTGCCTTGTTACAGTATTATCTAAGTGATATGTTAGGAATTCATCCATAATGATGCTCCTTTCGTGATGATTTTGTTGTTAGTTGTAATGGTTGTCTTAGCAGAATTCATCCTTGGCTAGATGCTCTGTTGAGCAACCTCGTGATTCTCTTTCATCTAAAGTTGTTGTTGCAGATTCATCCTTTGTCTGATGCCTACAGGGCAGCAAGATTTCTCCCTCATACTTCTCACATTTACAATCTTTACTTGGTTGAACATGGCACTTAATTTGCCCCAGGTTTGCTGGCAGAAACTGACATCGATTCTGTAGTCCAATCACCTTTTCTCTTGCTATTTTCGACCCAAAACAAATCCAATCAAATCCTCCGAGCTACTATACCTAGCCTAAAATCTATATTTGATTCAGTCACCTTGATTGAAATTCACAAGGAGAGAGCCCTCTCTCGACATGGTAGGGCTAGCTACCAAGTTAAGCGTGGTTTGGTGTTACCCTGGACCTGCCTTCCTTCAGCCTAAGGTAGATCTACGTTGTAACAGAAGCTAAGATGTATGGCTTGGAAGCTAAGATCGATGGTTTAAAGAAAGGCGCAGAAGCTAAGATGGATGGTTTAAAGAAAGGCGTAGAAGCTAAGATGAATGACGTGAAGGCTAAGATGGATGGCGTGGAAGCTAAGATGGATGGTGTGGAAGCTTAGATGGTTGATTTAAAGAAAGGCATGGAAGATTTGAAGACATATTTTTGTAAAGTTTCTACAAGAAATTCTTACTAATGGTGGAAGGGTAGTAAAGGAAACTCATGATGAGAACAAAATAAATGTTAATCATGATTTCATAGAATCTAACATTGGATCAAAGAACCACCATGTTCCAAAATATTGATATGAGGAAGTTTGATGGCAAGGATCCTGGAACATGGATACTACAAATGGAGCAACTTTTCAATCTCTATAATGTTCAAATCACACAAAAGGTACGCATTGCAACTTTTTATTTGGAACCAAATCAATTTGTATGGTATTGATGGCTTTGCTCTCATAAACAAATTCTCACTTGGGATATTTTTAAGGATGAAATGATAGCACATTATGAGGATACAAAAAGAGACACTTCTTTTAGCCAATTGATAAATCTCAAACAAAAGGGTTCAATGATGGAGCACATTGAGGACTTCAAAAAATTGAATATAAGGTAAAAGATATTCTAGAGGAGCATAGCATTGATGTGTTCATAGTGACTTTAAAAGATAACATCCAACATGAGGTTTTTCTTTGGGAACTAGATTCATTAGAGAAGGCATTCAGGTTGGCAAGAAAAATGTAAAGCAAAATTATGGCAACAAGGAAGCCTACCACTGTTGCTAACCCTAGCCATCCACAACCTACAAGGCTAACAAAACAACAATTGGAATAAAAAAGAGCAAAAGGGCTTTGTTACAGTTGTGATAGCAAATACATTAAAGGTCATAAGTGTGCCGAGAAGAAAATATTTTACATAGATTGTGAAGAGGAGGAAGAAAAGTAACAAGAAATGTCAAAATAAGAGGATATGCACCAGGAAAAAACCTTAGAAAAAGAAGAAATGAATCCAACCATATCTTGTAATGCATTAGCTGGAATTACCACTCCTCAAACTATCAAGATAGAAGGCCATATCAAGAAGAAAAAGGTAATAATGTTGATTGATTGTGGAAGTACCCATAATTTTAATAATTTTAAGATAGACAAGGAATTGAATTGCTTCCTATATCTAGCACCAATGTGTCAAGTGATGGTTGCAAGTGGAGGAACCATAAATTTCTTAGGAAAGTGCCATAATATCAAGATATCCATGGGAGGATATGTATTGAATAACCTAATTATATCCATTCCAATGGGTGGTGTTGATGTTGTACTAGGAGTCCAACGGCTACAATCGTTGGGTACAATAGCTTTTAATTTTCAAGAACTTTTCATGAAATTCTATTCAGAAGGAAAGGAAGTTGAATTAAGGGGTATCACAAGGAAACCAGGAAAGATAATCACCTCTAATGGAATGAAAAGGCTTCTAAAGTAAGAACAACGAGTCATAATTGCACAATTATGTTCAATAGAGGTTCCCACATTGATATCATCCATTTCTCCAGATCTCCAAAAGGTCTTCAACAATCATTCCAAGGTATTTGAGGCTCTCAAAGGCCTCCCACCTATTAGTGATAATGATCATGCTATTAATTTGATTCCAGGAAGTGTTCCTCCAAACATTAAGCCTTATAGATATCCCTATGTCTAAAAGAATGAAATTGAATGTATGGTTATAGAAATGCTAGAGGTTGGTATAATTCAACCTAGTCAAAGTTCTTTCTCTGCTCCGGTAGTATTGGTTCATGAGAAGGATGGATCATGGTGCATGTGTCCAGATTATGTGGAGCACAACAAGGTCACTATTAAAGATAAATTTCCCATTCCAGTCATTAATGAATTATTGAATGAATTTCATGGATCAATTTACTTTACCAAGTTGGATCTTCATTCAAGATATCATCAAATCAGAATGAAGACTGAAGACATTCCAAAAACAACATTTAGAACTCATGAGGGTTGTTATGAATTTTTGGTCATGCCCTTTGGCCTTACTAATGCACCTTCTACATTTCAAGGTTTGATGAATTCCATTTTCAAACCCTTCCTTTGAAAATTTGTGTTAGTATTTTTTGATGATATACTAATCTACAACAAGTCTTGAAAGGATCATGTCCAACATGTTGACATGGTGCTCAAACTATTGGAGGAGAAACAATTATATGCAAAAATCTTCAAATGTTTATTTGGAGTACAAGAGGTGGAATATCTGGGTCATGTTGTTTCTCGTGAAGGTGTTAAGGTAGACCCTAACAAAGTTAAAACCATTAAGGAATGGAAAATACTTACATCCATAAAGCATCTACGAGGATTTCTCAGGTTGACAAGGTATTATCACAAGTTTGTTAAGAATTATTGGAGAATAGAAGCATCTCTAACAAAATTATTGAAGAAAGATGCATTTTCATGGACTCCAGAAGCAATGAAGACCTTTGAACATCTTAAACAGACAATGTGCCAAGCACCAGTCTTAGCTACACCGAACTTCACAAAAACCTTTATTGTGGAATGTGATGCCTCAAGAAATGGAATTGGTGTTGTTTTAATGCAAGAAGAAAGACCCATTTCTTTTGAAAGTCGTCCAATCAAAGGAAAGTATTTACACAAATCTATTTATGAGAAGGAAATGTTGGCAATACTACATGCACTTAAGAAATGGCGATGCTACCTAATGGGAGGAAACTTCAAGGTAAAAACAGATCATGATAGTCTTAAATACTTTTTAGAGCAAAGATTATGTTCAAAAGAGCCGGAAAAATGGGTCACAAAGATGTTCGGTTATGACTTTGAAATCATCTACAAGAAAAGGAAGAAAATGTTGTGGCAGATGCACTCTCAAGAAAGGATGAGGATGTGGAAGCATTTCTTTGCGCCATTTCTATTATCCAACCAGATTGGATAAATGAAGGAAGGGGTGAATGGAAGAATGATGAGGAAGTGTGGGCATTGATTCAAAAGATAGAACAAGATCCCAGTACATATGGTACATTTAGCTGGAAAAATGATTCGTTATGGTAAAATGATCGGTTATACCTATGTAAGAATTCCCAACTCAAACAAAAGATTCTTAGGGAATCGCACACCTCTCCCTTAGGATGGCACTCAGAATTTCTAGAAACCTACCACTGGGTTAAGAAGGATTGTTTTTGGGATGGCCTTAAATCAGATATTCAAAATTTTGTGGCGAAATGTTTGGTTTGACAACAAAATAAAGTTGAAACAATTAAGACCGCATTACTATTATGACCTTTATCCATTCTATGCCAATGTTGGGAGGAGGTTTCAATGGATTTTATCATAGGTTTACGCAAGTCCGAAGGAAAGAGTGTTATCATGGTGGTAGTTGATAGACTTACCAAGTATGTACACTTTTGTGCGTTATCTCATCCATTTATGGAAACAATTCAAAATCTACATGGAATCCCAAAGATTATTGTAAGCAACAGAGATCCCATTTTCACTAGAATTTTTTGGACAAAATTATTTTCTTGTCTTGGTACTCAGTTAGCTCATAGCTCATCTTATCATCCTCAATTTAATGGGAAAACTACAATAGTAAAAAAATGTTTGGAAGGATATCTTTTTTGCTTTGTGTATGATAAATAGACAAAATGGGTCAAATGGTTTCCTCTAGCTGAATGGTGATATAAGACGTCCTTCCATACTGCAACATAAATGACCCCATTTAAGGCACTTCATGGATATCATCCACTATCCATCACATCATATTTAAGATAAAATTCTAAGGTTCAAGTAGTGGAAGGTCACATCGAGCATCAACAACAAGTTCTCCAACTCTTAAAGGATAACCTCACCTTAGCGCAAAAAGGAATGGAACAACATGCAGATCAACACCGCAACAAAGAAGTTTTCATGTAGGTGATTGCGTATTCCTATGGCTATAACCATATAAACAAATTTCCCTCAAGCAAGCTAAGAAGGATAATAAATTATCACGGAAGTATTATGGTTTATACAAGGTGTTCCAAAAGATAGGTACTATGGCATAAAAATTGGAGCTTCCTGCAGCTTCACGAGTGCACCCAGTTTTCCATGTTTCATGCTTAAAGAAGGTTATAGGTGACATGATTCTAGTTCAAACAATATTGACACAACTTGATGAGGAAGGAAAAAACATATTGGAACCAGAAGCAGTCCAAGAAACAAGAACTTGACAGCTACGAAATCAATCAATTTCAGAGTATCTTGTCAAGTGGAAGAACTTACCCATTGATGATTCCATATGTGAGGACGATAATTTTATACAGAAGCATCCACAACTACTCAAGCGTTGAGGAAAACACTTTTTTGAAGGAGAAAGGCATTTTAGGTCCTTATAATACTAGTGATTCCCCCATTACTATTATTGTTGTATCCCTTATTGTTATTGTTGTGCCCCTATTGTCCCTATATTGTTATTAATGTGCCCCATAGAATCCCACTATTGTTATTTTTTTGTCGTTATAGTATTATTGTTAGGTCGGCTTAGTTATATTATGACCCCTTAGACTCCTATATATAGAAAGGAGGTTTTGTCATTTGAATCATCCAAGAATTTTTCATTTCTGTAATGTAAAGGAGGTTGCCCCCTCAAAGAGGCTGAATTCTAATGCATTAAGCTATTTTTTCTATGTTTTTGTGAGTTGGTTTCATAACAAAAAAAATATGTAATTCTGTTACATATTGTTTTCAAATCAATTCCTTTTGGAATCCGAAGTTCGTTCAATAGAAAATATATAAATACTTTGTAATAAGACTTAAAAAAGGTTGGAATTTGTATGTAGAAAGGAGTTGTGTATTGATATAATTTGTCTATTGTACTAAAAGTGATAAATTTACAGAAATACATAGAGTTTTGTTTGAGGATTCTTGTGTCAAAGAATTGGTGATGTACCTTGTTATGTAAAATTGTTTCTTTTCTTAGTTTTCCATTTCTTTTCCCCTCTTTATTGTTGCAAGAAGATTAAGGGACAAATTTTATTAATTGTACTCTGCTCTAACTTTTAAATAATATCAATGTTTTCATTATGATGTTAAGTGCAGAATTCATCTCGAAATGCTCTATATTTAATTTATCCTAAATCATATTCATCCTTTCACTGCATAGGCACTCTATAAGATCCAAAATTTTCCCTATCCTACACTATTATAGTTACTCTAACATTTTGTGATTGATTGTCCAAAGGTTTCATGACTCCATGCCCAATGGACCTTCCCTACATTTTTCACCCAAACCTTTGAAAAAACCCCTCCTCAAATTTTCATAAATATCCTAATATCTTAAACATCAAAGTAAATCAGAAAGACAGATCCCTCTATGAAGGGCTAGGTCCCAGCTTTACAAGTAGTTTTTCGGTTGCCTTTGGGTTTCTCTCCATAGCCTAGGGAAAATTACAGAGTGATAACATTCTAGCAACCATACTGGGAAACACAACCTTAAATAAACAACATATTTCCCTGGTAAATATTACTTTTAGAACTCCAAATCTATTTCCTTTGGGTGACGCTAAAATAGATGCTATTTAGGTTATTTTTCCACATAGAATTTTTACATATACCTATATTTAAATAATCTATTTGAATATTTGGCTGTTAGGAACATCTACTCCAGATCCCACCCAGATCCTAGCCCACCTAAAATTATAAATAATCTTTAGAAGCTAATTAGGAAGAAAAGTTTTACTGGGAGCCAAGAAAGAAATAATGCTCTGCCAAGAGTTAATTCTCTTCCTGAAATTTTTGTAACTGTTTAGGATATTGATTTTGAATTACTTTTTTAATAGAGTCCTTTCTGAAGAAAATCAGAGAGCTTTGTCCCTAAGACAGTATTGGATAAAATTGTTTTGAAACCTTATATCTCGGCGCATCAACCTATCATTTCAGATTCTGATGAGGAATTTATAAACTAGTTTTAAAAACTTGAAGATTTGGTGGCTAAATTGATTAAGGCTGCTTAGAAACCATTTACAGATCAATCAACTACTTTTTGTTCTTCTGCCTCATCACCAACCCCTCTTGTGATTTCTCTTTTCATCGATTTTCCCATTTCATCTATCATTCAAACTCCTTTTATGTCAACTCAATAAATTATTATTTCACCTTCTTTACAACCTTTAACATCCAGCACAACTGTGGTTTCATCCTCTTCTCATATTCCAGTCATGACAATACGTTATGCCCCTCTAGATTTACCAAAACAATTGAATCCCATGCCCCATATGCATAGCCAATATATACCACAATTTGATATCATTGGGCCTATCACATCTCAACAACACACAGACAATATGAATTACTTGTCTGATTTAGAGGAATTTGATGATGATGATATGAAAATGAGGCTCTTTTCACAAAGTTTGGCAAGGGATGTTAGAAAATGGTTCAGTGGATTTCTAGCATGTAGTATTGGAGATCTAAAATAATTTCACTAAAATTTCCTTGCAATATGGGAAGTTAAAAATAACCCTTTCCAGATCTTGGAAGAATATGAGTATCTAGAAAGAGCTCTTGGAGAAACAGTTTAGGATTATTGCACTATATTTAACAATGTTTACAATCCTAATCCATCAGCAATACAAACTCCATGAGGGCTAGCTTTAATACAATTTCCAGATGGATCTGATGTCGATATGGCTTATCAATTCAGATAGAGAAATCCTACAACCCTAGAAGAAATGCAAAGAAATGTTAGTGTAGAAGCAAATTTGTTAGCCAAAAGAGAAAAGTTAAAGGCTAAAACAAGAGTGGCTATTAAAGAAGAGTCTTCTTCTTCATCATCTTATGCAAAGATAGACATATTAGTTAAAACAATGCAAAGTATGATTGAAAGGATGAGTTTGACTGAGAGGGTTCCACCAAGAGAAAATCAAGGGCGTTTTGAGATCAAATATCCTAATTTTAGGAGTAATCTACCGAAATTAAATAGAGAGAGAAAAGAGCCCCAACATATTAGTAGCAAATCAGACCTTTGTTGCATGAAAATTATGCATATGAAGAAATTGAGATAGAAGATGATCCCAAAGAAAATCAAATTAATATATTAGGGGAATGAAAAATAGACAATATTTTCTTAACCAAGGAGGAACAAGATTTTTTTCTTTTTATCACAACCAGAACTCATCCCTATAGAATTAGATGATTATAAAACAGGATACCAAAATTCTATTAGGATGTACACAAACAATATAATTTGAGAAGCAAGAAGGCAACAACAAACCCTCCCAAGAAAATTCAGATTCAGACGCCTTCCACTAGCTTTACAAAGGACGACTCTTTAAAGGAGGTTTCTAAGATACAAGATGTAAGTATTGAAGAAGTAGATAAACCTCAAACCTATTTCAGTATTGAAAATGAATTAGCCAAGGTCAAAATTTATATTCCTTTGACATAATTGATTAACATGAATTCGTGTAGAACTTAATTCATGAAGGAACTAAAAATAGGGGAGGGAATAGACAATCAACTTAATTGATGACCAACCTAAATTATTATTTGTACTTGAAATTGAACGGAAGTCTCAGGATGGTAATATGCTAACCTTATATGTCAGTATAAACATTAGAGTCATCATGGAAAATCTAGGATTAGATATAACAAGACCCTATAAAGACTTTTACTCTTTCAATTCTAGCAAAGTAAGATGATTAGGTATCATCAAGGATTTATGTTTGACTTTGGCACAAATCCCAGCAAGGAGTGTGTTTCAGGATATTGTAGTGGCCAACATACCTCCCAAATATGGAATTCTATTATCGACATATTGTGGAGAAAAGTTGCAGGGTGCCTTCCAAATGGACATGACATATGCGACTATTCTTGTCTTTAGTGAACATAGGACATTGTTGATCCAGGTGCATATTGGTGGCCACCTGCCTCTTCTACTTGGACTCCAACCATTGTTTCTTTCAATTTTTTAGTTTCCTGATTTGTAGCACAATTTACTATTTTTGATAGTTTTTCGGGTCTTCAACTTTTGGATTCGTTTTGAGGCCCTAAATGATGTTTTTTGAGGAAAAATATGATAGATATTTCTAACAAGGATAGATCTTTGGGGAAACTAGGATATATCATTCTAAAGTTGTAGTCCTTGGATAGATATTTCTAATGAGGTATTGTACGAATCAAAAGGACATCTTATGCCAAATTTACAACCTCGGGAAGTTGATGTACCAATGTACCCAAACAAGGCCCATAGTTTGGCGCTTCATCTCCTAGCGTTAGGTTTTTAAATTTCTATGTCTTCCCATTGTTTCTCAATAATAAGTAGGACTTTGAGCCTCATTGTAACACAATTCAGACGCATGCAACGGTCACATCTCTTCTCAGAGATAAGCTACCATCACCCAAGCTATTCTTATTTCCACTTTGTTTGTAAGCATATTTTAGTATTTGATATTAATGAAATGAAGAGTTATTTCTACTGCATCTTTGTATTTATCGTTATATATGTAATTTGTTGGGTTCCTGTTTAAATTTAGATCAGTAGTATTAGAGCAGTATGCTCTTTCTCTTTTTTTCTTTCTATTTCCCCAGCGAGGTCAGGATATAAAATGTTAAGGCTCGATCTAGTTGAACCTTTTGAATATTATCGTTGCAAGCCCCAATGACTGCCCATGGGGGAAGAAAAGAAAGACGATGAAGAAGGAGATCTTATCAAAATATTTCTCAAGGAGGCCCTCGAGAAACAAAGGAACATGATTATAGATAAATTCTCCTAAATCCTCCAACAGTTTCCCATTGAAAGCGCATCCACATCCAACAACCACTTTCAAGGTGCACTCCTTATAAGGTATAGGTAAAATTTGGAATTCCCATATTTGAGAGCGAAATAGATGTAGATGCCATAGATAAATTGTTAAATCTACTAGAATGGTATTTTTCTATTCATGATTTTTCCAACCGAGAAAATATTACTTTTTCTCTTCTAAAAGTTGCCCCCCTGTCAAGGATTGGTGGGAAACCTATTGTGAGTAGAAGGATGAAAGTATGAGCTCACTATTTTCAGTTGCACCGACAAGGAATTCGTTTTGGGATTCCATCAAGGAGAATTACTATCCCGTCAGGAGCTATGAGTGTAAATATATAAAGTCGACAATTTTGCAGTAGGGAAGGCACCAAGATGTGTCGAAGTTTACCAATGTTTTTCATACCCTTCACATGAAGTTGGGTATCAAGGATTCTGGAAAACATTTGGTACTCATGTACATAATCTGCCTACACAGGTACATCTAGGATGAGATGGAGTTCTTGGACATCTCCTCGCTCAGTAGGGCGTATTGATACACTGTCAAGGTCGAGCAGAAGTTGAAATAGAAGAAGCGACACTTTGGATCTACGAATCCAAAGAAAGGGAAAGCGGGTCCCAAACCGTAGAAAAAAGGACAATGCCAAGGCGGGGCATCACAAGACAATCTTCCAAAGCTACAAGAAAATAATAACACTATGAAACTGAAGAAGGACATGGGAAAGTGGTGTGAGTTCCATAAGATCTCCACTAATAACGCAAGTGTCTGTCGGGTCAAGCAGTCATTGGTGGCCAAGCAGAGGGCTTTAGAATTAGATGCATGTTCTGACTCTAATTCAGAACCCAGAAAGGGGAATGAAAAAGGGAGGAAAATTATTGATGCAGAGGACAAAGCCACTATTACCACCACGAAGATCCAGAAGGAGGAACCCAAATATCCAGAGGAGGAGGAGAATCTCCTCCACTCCAAGATGTGGGTAAAGGGTTCCCCTCTACAGTTCATTGTCGACAGTGAGAGCCAAAAGAAAATCATTTCGGTAGAGGCCGTGAAGCGCTTGGGCTTACCAACCATATCACACCCACAACTGTACACAATTGGGTGGCTTCACCAAGGACAAGATCTTCACGTGATTCAGCACTGTCACCTTCCCTGTAGCATCAAGCCCTTCATGGGTGAGGTATTATGTGATGTTTCTCTCCTCAATGGTTTTGATGTATGATCAGGCCAAGCATACTTATGGAAGTGACATATTGTGTGTGAGTCAAGGCCTCACACTCTTAATGCTATTTTGGAAAATAAGTTGTATAGGATACCAAAGGTAGCACTTCCTACTGCCATCTCTTTGGTTAATACAAAACAATGCATTAAGCTCATTTCCAAAACTGGGAATTTTTTATTTGTGATGATATGCCCTCAGGGAAAGAAGAAGATGGTGGCCAAGACCTCTAGATAGGGCCCCTCCACATGAAAACAATAGATGGACACGGTCATGGAGGAGTACGAGCAAATCTTGACCTCCCTCGCATGGGTGCCTCTGCAATGGTAGGTCAAGAACTCCATCGATATGACCCCAGGTCCATCATTGCCTAATGGACCAATATATCGGCGCTCCATTCTAGAAAATGATGAAATCCAGAGGCAAATTTAGGAGTTGCTGCAGAAAGGTCACATCAAGCCGAGTTCATCACCCTGTGGGAGCCCAATCATGTTGGTATTGAAGAAGGATGGGACTTCAAGACTTTGTATTGACTATCGAGGGTTGAACAAGTTCACTGCTCAGAATAGGTACTTGATCCCATGCATTGATGACCTTATCGACCAACTAGGGGGGGGAATATTTCAGCAAGATCTACTTGAAGTACGGATATCACCAGATACCAATCGAACCCTATGATGTGTGGAAGACTTCCTTCAAAGCCATTGAGGGCCTTTTCGAATGGTTGGCTATACCTTTTGGTTTGACGAATTATTTGCCAACCTTCATGAGGCCAGTGGATTACATCTTGCGACCATTCACCAACTCATTTGTAGTGGTATACATGGATGCCATCTTGATCTTCAACCAGAGTTGGGAAGAGCATCGCCACCACATCCGACATGTTCTCTAAACACTGCAGAAACACAAGTTGTGTGCCAATTTGGAGAAATGAACCTTTGGCATGACCCAAGTTCAGTATTTGGGATACATTATTGATGAATGGGGTGGATTTGTGTTATGCTCTTAACCTGCAAAATGATACCCAAATATAGAATATGCGAAGAAAAGATACCCAGAACACAGAATAGCAATGATTTTATTATTCAGAGAGTAATGTTCACTTGCCTCTTCGAGGGGGCAACCTCCAATAGAGCAGAGCTCGATTACAAAATAAGACACGATGCTCCTCGCAGGGAGTCTCTATCCTTTATATATGACTCATACATGCAATACCATGGGCCAATACCGTGGGTTTTATTAATACCATCTATCTAATACTACGGCCCATTTGCAACTAACTGTGGTTCTGTCATTAATTGCGGATTAACCACTTACAATTATTAATATGGGCTTTATTGACTCTTGACTATGACATGATCTCATTACATAAATAAGGGGGTTAGGGTGGGACCCTAACATGCTGTCCGTCTTAAGACTAGCCTTGTCCTCAAGGCTGAAGTTGCGGAAACTGCTAAAGAATAGTGGCTAGTTCCCAAGTTGCATCTTCCAGAGAGGTGTCTTTCCATTTGACGAGGACTTCCTTAATCATGCGGCCGCGCAGTTGCTTGTCGCGTGTGTCTAGGACCTGTTCGGGTTGAAGCCAGATGGACCCTTCTTCGTCCAATTCAGGTAGACTGGTCTGAATTCTGCAATTGTTCCCAATCACTTTCTTGAGGCATGAGAGAGGGAAAACTGGATGGATTTTTTCAGTAGGTGGCAAGGCCAACTTGTAAGCCACTTCTCCAATGCACTGAAGTACTTGATATGGTCCGTAGAATTTGGGAGATAGTTTCTGACACCCCTTGTCTTTGAGTGATGTTTGCTTATATGGTTGTAGCCGTAAAAAGACCTGATCCCCTTCTTGAAATTGGCACTCTGAGCGATGCTGGTCTACCTGTTGCTTCATACGGTTCTGAGCTTGATGAAGATTCTCTCGAAGATGGGCGAGCATGGTTGCGCGGTGTTGTAGGAGTTGATCCACTGCTTGTACTTTTGAGCACCCCTTGAGATACGAAGTAGGTGAAGGTGGGAGTTGGCCATATACTGCTTCATAGGGAGTCATTTTGGTGGTGGCATGATAGTTGGTGTTATACCACCATTTAGCCAAAGGTAACCACTATACCCAAAGGTGTTGCTTTTCTGAAGTGAAACACCTAAGGTAGGTTTCTATACATTTGTTGACGGCTTCGGTTTGACCATCTATTTGCAGATGATAGGAAGTACTAAGTTTTAGTTGAGTGCCTTGTATTCTGAAGAGTTCCTACCAAAAATTATTGGTGAAGATCGGGTCGTGGTCAGACACAATAGAAGTGGGCATGCCATGAAATTTGAAGATCTGATCCATGAAAGATTGACCGACCAAAGTTGGTGTAAATGGGTGGGGTAGGGAGCAGAAATGAGCATACTTCAACAGTCGGTCCACAACCACCATGATCACTGACTTGTTCCCTGACTTTGGAAGACCTGTAATGAAATCCATAGAAACCTCCGTCCAAATTGATGCCTGAATGGGCAATGGTTGTAATGTGCCTAGTGTGTTGACGGTTTCCCATTTGTGGCATTGACAGACATCGCATTCTGCTACGAAAGTAAGGATGTCCTTTTTCATGCCTATCCAAAAAAATGATCTTCTGGTGCGAGCATACGTCTTCTGAAAGCCCGAATGTCCTGCAATGGGAGATGAGTGCAATTCTGCCAAAATGCGACTTTTGAGGGTGGATGTTGGTGATATTACGACTCTGTCCTTGTAGCGAAGAATATCATCCTGCCAGGAGTAGCCCTTGGTGGAATTTGGATCTACCTGCAATTGAGAAATGAGTTGGGAGAGCTCGAGGTGTGAAAACCATTCCCTGTGAGCCTCTTCAATCCATTCTGGAATGGGGAGGGAAATTGCTAGCAGAGTACTTTCCTCCTCAAATTGGCGAGATAATGCATCTGCTACACTATTGTCTTTCCCTTTCTTGTAAATGATCTCATAATCATATCCCAGCATTTTGGTGAGCCATTTATTTTGTTGTGGGGAGGATAGGCATTGCTCCAAAAAATATTTAAGACTGTGATGATCTGTGTGGATTTGGAAACGTCGCCCCAATAAGTAAGGTCGCCAGGTCTCGACTACATGTAAGATGGCCATCATTTTCCTTCTCATAGGTAGATTGGCCCATATTCCTCCCACTTACTTGTTGGCTTGTGAAGGCCAACGGTCGCCCTTCCTGCATTAAGACCGCCCCAATACCTGTACCCGAAGCATCACATTCAATGACAAAAGATTTGGTGAAGTCAAGTAGTGCTAAGACTGGAGTGGAACACATGGCATTTTTTAGAGCTGTAAAGGCCTATTATGCTTCCTCATTCCAGAAGAATGAATTTTTCTTTAGGAGTTGGGTGAGGGGCTTCGCTATGCGACCATAGTTGCGAACAAATTTACGATAATAGCCTGTGAGACCCAAAAATCCTCGCAAGCTCTTCAACGTCTTAGGTTGAGGCCATGCCTGCATTGCCTGGATCTTTTTGGGGTCCACCTTGACACCTTCACACCCCACAATGTGGCCCAAATACTCTACTTCTACCATGCCAAACGAACACTGGGACATCTTGACAAATAATTTATGCTTGCGGAGCAGTTACAAGAGTAGATCTACATGCTGAAGATGTGCGGCCCAAGTGCAACTATAGATGAGGATGTCATTGAAGAAGACAAGGACAAATTTCCTGAGATATGGTTTGAGAATGTGGTTCATAAGGCTCTGAAAAGTAGAGGGGGCATTACAAAGACCAAATGGCATGACCAGGAATTCATAATGGCCTTCATGAGTTCTGAAAGCAGTCTTGGGAATGTCGACTTCCTTCATGCGAATTTGGTGGTAGCCTGAGCGAAGATCCAGCTTAGTGAAGAATTGAGCCCCATTGAGTTCATCCAGCAAATCATCAACCACCGGGATGGGAAATTTATCTTTGAATGTCAATTTGTTGAGGGCCCTGAAGTCGGGACACATCCGCCACTCCCCATCTTTCTTGAGCACCATGACCACAGGGGATGAATAAGGACTAATGCTGGGATGAATGACACCTGCTTCCAAAAGTTCCTTGATGATTTTTTCTATTTCATTCTTTTGGGCGAACGGATATCTATATGGGTGCACATTTGGGGGTTGGGCCCCTGGAACCAGGGTGATGCTATGATCATGTTCCCCTCGCGAGGGTGGAAGCTCATGAGGCTTGTCAAAGACCAGCAGATGGTTATTTAAAATCTATTGCATCTCAGGATGAATTGGCAGAGGCTTGGTTTCGACTGCCTGGATGGCATTAAATTGAGCTACAACTCCATGATTGCCCTTTTTTAACAATTTTTTCATCCTATGCGAGCTGATGATAGAGGGGGCTCCCGCCTGGAGTCCACGGAGGGTATGTGTGTAGTTGTTCTGCTTAAAACTCATATATAACTCCTGGAAATCCATTGTGATTGGCCCAAGAGTGCGGAGCCATTCAGCGTCGAGGACAATGTCGCAACCCCCCATGTGTATGGCAAACATGTGGGTTTTCAACTGATAATCCCCCATTTGAAGTTTGACATTTTCATAGCGGCCTTCACATTTCATTGTGCCTCCATCCGCAATTTGAACTTGGAAGTTAGAAACTGCTCGTACAAAACAATGCACTGCTTCTGCGACTTTTTGATTGATGAAATTATGTGTACTTCCACTATCAATAAAGACTACTACTGGGCGATGTTTAATAAAACCTCTGATTTTGAGAGTTTGAGGGGAATAAATTCCTGCCAAAGCATGCAACGAAATAACTGGTTCGTCAGAGACATTGTCCTTTTGGTTGTCTTCTTCTAGCGGCTCATGTTCTGCCAGTGGTGGATCTTCCTCTGTTGAGCTATAGTCAGTGGCATCAATTTGAAAAAATTTGGGCTCCTTGCATTTATGACCTGGGGAGTATTTTTCATCACAGTAGTAACAAAGTCCTTGCTTTCTTCTTTCGACCATTTCCGCAGGTGACACCTTTTGGACCTTAAGTGTTTGAGTCGTGTTGTGAGCCTGTGGGGGGCGACCTTTAGTGGAGAAATTTGGGTGACTGTATTGGGTTGCTAATGCACGTTCCATGTTACGAGCTACCTTGCAAGCCTCCGTCCATGTGGGAGGGTGGTGCAGTAGGACTTGGGCTTTGATAGCTTCTTTAAGACTGCTGATAAAACATTCCATGTAGAACACATCTGAGAGACCCCAAGTGCGGAAGGCTAAGGCTTCAAAAGCTGTAATATATTCATCCACTGTACCAGTCTGTCAGAGCTTAGTAAGACGACCCAAAAAAGATGATTCCTGGTCAAAGCGTTCTTGAAGAGCTTTGGTGAATTTGGTCCAAGTCCTAAAAGGTCTAGTGCAACGTTGATGCCATTCCCACCATTGCCACCTTTCATTGTCCAAGTACATGCTCCCCAACATAAGCTGAGTCTCATCATCGAAGATGTCATTCAGTTTGAAATACTACTCCATTTGTGCTATCCATGCCGATGGGTGAGAACCGTCAAATTTATGCATATCCAACTTGGGAGGTCACTGACTGGGTTGTTGGTGGGTGTGCCAAACGTGAGGAGAGTGGCTAGACTCACCCTCATTGTGTTCATTGCCATTATACGCCTCCTCGTGGGCTTGCTCCTTACCCTTCGGGACTATTTTCTCGACCATGCTACATAGTCCGGTAAGCTGAATGTGGAGGTTTTGCACTGATTCTTCAAGTTTGTCCATCCTTTCATTGGCCATCGCTTGAGCTCTAGTTTCTACCATACACCAACCTGATTTTTTAAAAATTGGGACCGCCTAAAAAATTTTCACTAAGAAGTGAATGGTACCACCGTGCTCAACTCGTCGTCCTGATTCTAATGGGCTAGATCACCAATAAGCGCTTCGAAAGATCTAGATCCCTGATTTTTTTTTTTATTTTTTTTTTTGAAAACTCCTAACGGAGTTTTACTCCTTCGCTATCAATACTGCAGTGGCCAATTCCTCAAAATGTCAATGCGGCCAAAAGTCCTGCAAAAATTATACCCCGGTATAGGAACCCTTCATAACGACTCCGATCTGGTGGATCTGAGAGATCTGAATGGCGGATCTGATAGCTTTGGGCGACGGAACAGACTGCTTCTGCGGATCTGATGGATCTAATAGATCGGAATGGCTGATCTGCGAAATTGAGACTGCGGGACTGATGTCTACTGCTGCTGCACCCCTTTGCACAAGCGGATCTGGAAGAGATGATGTGTGATCCCCCGATAGAAAAGGGAACTATGGTCTTGAGGAGTGTCAGGTGCTACAAATCGCAATATACATAAGGGTCTGGCAGTAGTACTCGGCCCAATGTTTCAGGGCTCTAACTAAGGAGGATCAACCGTACGCTTAGCCGTATAACTTGACTACCCTATCGTATGGGCGAGTAATCTCTCCGAGTGCTGTTCTTGGTGTATTGTAGCCGCAAGACGGCCGACGTTTTATCTATGGCAAGGTTTCAACGGAGCCTAGGGGGCTTCCGATATACCCAGAGGGTATGTGGAAGATAGTCCGTGCGCGGTTCTGTCTAATGCGCTACTACTCGAAGGGGTACCCACAGGGGTTACAAGGGAGTCCAACAGACGTGACCACCTCTTGTATTTCCTGCGTGCATGCCTCCCCAAATCCACAGGTTTATGCGCTCAATGACAGATCCCGTGGTTTAAAGACGCCGGAACACGTCTCTAGCCAAAATTTTTTTTTGCTAAGAAATGGAGATCCCACCGGCCCTGGAAAGTGCTCTGATACCACTTGTTATGCTCTTAACCTGCAAAATGATACCCAAATACAGAATATGCAAAGAAAAGATACCCAGAACATAGAATAGCAATGATTTTATTATTCAGAGAGTAATGTTCACTTGCCTCTTCGAGGGGCCAACCTCCAATAGAGCGGAGCTCGATTACAAAATAAGACACGATGCTCCTCGCAGGGAGTCTCTATCCTTTATATATGACTCATACATGCCATACCACGGGCCAATACCGTGGGTTTTATTAATACCATCTATCTAATACTATGGCCCATTTGCAACTAACTGTGGTTCCGTCATTAATTGCGGATTAACCACTTACAATTATTAATATGGGCTTTATTGACTCTTGACTATGACGTGGTCCCATTACATAAATAAGGGGGTTAGGTTGGGACCCTAAAAATGTGGATATAGCCAAGATCCAAGTCATTTTCGATTGGATAGCCCCAACCACTCTAAGAGAGCTCCACAAATTTCTTGGTCTTGCCAATTTCTACTGCAGGTTTGTGTTGGTATTCTCTCATATCACTTTGCCCTTGAGACAAGTCACCAAGAGAGGAGCAAAAGGAAAATGATTTTGGTCTAAATCTCAAGAGAAGGCATTCGCAGAGTTGAACCATCACCTCTACTCTGTACCAGTTCTCATATTACCAGACTTGAAACAACCATTTGAGATCAGGATAGATGCCTCTGACTATGCTATTGGGGCAGCCCTTACTCAACAAGGGAATCTAGTGGCATATCACAGTCAGAGATGTATTCCATTGTGTAGACTTGCTGAAAATGGAAGCATTACATTTTTTGGAAGGAAACGGTCATCCACACAAACCATTGACCCGTACAATTCATACAAACATAAGGGAAGTTGCAGAATGATCGCCATTAGAAGTAGTACTCATACCTGCAATAGTTCCATTTGAATATGAAGTATAAGAAGGGAAGAACCAATAATGTTGCAGACTGCCTCAATCAGCCACCCATCATGGCGTTAACCACCGTGCTCAACTCTTGTGGGCACGGGACTTCTACTTGGCCACTTCGCTATAAAGTGACCCAGGATTTGACCACACGTACAAGACGCTCTTGGAGGGTCAGTAAGTTCTAGATTTTCACCTCCAAGATGCCCTGTTATGCCACCTAGGACACCTTTGTGTTCCTTCAAGCGAGCGTGCCAAGATGATTGGGAAAGTGCACTATAGTCGGTCTATTGGGGATTTCTAGGTCGAGAAAATGGTCGCAATCCTATAGAAATATATCTATTGGTTGAATCTTCGATAGGATGATGGGAAGTAGATGAGATCCTACACTACCTGCGGCATTGCCAAACCGACCATCAAGAAGAAAGGCCTCTGTACTCCATTGCCTACCCCTAGTTGACCTTGGGAATTAATCTCCATGGATTACATGTTCGGTATTCCTTCTACTAAGCATGGCAATGACTGTGTTTTTGTGGTCATCAACAAATTCTAGGAAATGGCCACTATGGTAGCTTGCAAAAAGAATATCACAGCAGAAGCCACTACTAAACTCTTCTTTGAATGAGTGTGGGTACACTTTGGTATCCCACAATATATCATATTATATTGGAATAGCAGGATCCTCGATACATTTTGGTCTAGTCTCTAGTTGATGTTGGACACGAAGCTCACTAAGTCCACATATTTCCATCCCCAAATTGATGTCCAGACAAAGATCATCAAAAGGATGATCGTACACATTCTGCACATGTACAACTCAAAGCATCCATGCACGTGGGATGAGAGCCTCCCCTATGTCTAGCACAGTTATAACCGAGCTCTCCACAGCTCAACTAGCCACAATCCTTTTCAGGTGGGCTTTGGATTCCAGCCACTATGTCCCATTGATGTGGCCATACCATTTGCAACTACTCAGGCAGGTTCGGATCATGTCCATTCTGAAGCTGATAAGGTAAATAACTTCATTGAGCACATCCAATATATCCGCCAGCAGGTCCATGACATTCCAGAGAAATCAAATGACAAGTACAAAAAACGACATGATCAACATCGGGTGCCACACAAGTTTCAAGTGGGCGACAAAGTTTGGTTGCATTTGAAGAAGGAACACCTTACCAAAGCCTATCAGACACTTAGACTACTCTGATATGGTCCTTACACCATTAAGAAGGTTGTGGGGGACAATGCATCTGAGCTCAGCATTGTCCCATTCCTTGGCTTGCACATAGTGTTCAATGTGGACCGCCTTCGACCATACTTTCCACCATTGCTAGAAACATCAGACATTGCAGAACAAAAAACACCTACAGAGTTAAATCCAAATTGCATGGAAAAAGACACAACTGATCATATCATGGACACACAGATCAAGAAAACTTGACAGAAAAGGATCCAACTATATCAAATTTTGAAAGCAGGCCAACCCCTTCACCAAGGCAAGTGGCTCACCAGGGACCAAGTTCAACAGAAGTTTCCTCATCTCAAGGTGGAACTCAATGTAATGCACACAATTTCTTCCTAAGGGGGGAGGAATAATCTAAGTGGATATTGGTGGCCAACCTCCTTTTCCACTTAGACCCCCACAATTTTTTCTTTCAAGTTTTCAGTTTCCATATTTGTAGCACAATTTACTATTTTTTATAGTTTTTCGGGTCCTGAACTTTTGGTTCCGTTTTGAGGCCCTAAACGATGTTCTTTTGGAAAACTGGGCTACAACATTCAAAATTTGTAGTCCTTGGATAGGTCTTTCTAACGAGGTATTGTTCGTGTCAAACCGAGATCGTATGCCAAAGTTATGACCTCGGCAAGTTGATGTACCAATTTACTGAAACGTGGCCAATATTTTGGCTTTTCATCTCCTAAGGTTAGGATTTTGGATGTTTAGGGTTTTCCATTGTTTCTTAATAACAAATAGGCCTTTTAGACTCATTATAACATAGTTCAGAGGCATGTAGCTGCCACATCTCTTCTTAGATATAAGCTACCATCACCCAAGCTAGTCTTATTTCCACTCTCTTTATAAGCATATTTCAATATTTGATATTAGTGAAATCAAGAGTTATTTCTACTGCATCTTTGTATTTTTGGTTATATCTATAATTTGTTGTGTTTCTGTTTAAATACGGATCAGTTGTATATGTAATAAACTCCAGGATAAATGTGCATAAAAAAAACATAATAGGAAGAAACATAGAATAAACATATAACCATCAAAATCCATATATTCATCAGTACATTTGCACATGAAAATCAAGGGAATGAATATTTTCATTAATAAATGAAATGAACAAACTGGAGATGGGACTACCACGTTCCACCCAACCATAGATTGACTGAGCCAAGTCTCTCTTCAGCCAATCACCCTTGTGCCATATTCCATCCATGAATGTGGGATCTTTGAGAACAAATCAATCAAAACTCATCTAGGGCTTCTAGAGGCCACCCATTTCAACCCATAAAACAATGATTCCACCTCACAGTTTGACATCACCAAAATTGTCATCATATTTTTCTCCATCGAAGCCTTCTAGGGCTTTCAGAGTGTTTTTCCAACCATGGCTTCTAGAACTAGTAACTCAACCCATAGCTTATACAGGGCTTCCAGAGCGTTTTTCCAACCAAGGCTTGCAGAACTAGTAACTCAACCCACAACTTATACAAGGCTTCCAGAGCATTTTTCCAACCAAGGCTTCCAGGACTAGTAACTCAACCCACCAAGGGCTTCCAAAACTAGTAACTCAACCCAAGTTGTTACAGGGCTTCCAAAGCATTTGTTCAACCAGGGCTTCCAGGACTAGTAACTCAAGCCAAGCTATTACTGAGATTCTAGAGCGTTTGTTTAACTAGGGCTTCCAGGACTAATAACTGAACCCAAGCTAAGAAAACATGAGAACCAACCAAAACGAGCAATGAGATAACCCACAATCACCGTGGCCATCTAGGAAATGGCAAGGCCAGGAAATCCAATGTAAATCCTATCCATCCTTCATGCCAATGACATATCATAACCAAGAAACCACATGCATGTGCCATGCATGCCAATACTAGTGAAAAAATCATACATGCAACTTAGTACCTGCAAGTAATCTGATGTAGTTGCTGATGTCCATGCCCTTTTGTGCTTTCCTATTGTTCCTTTTCCTTCTTACTCCAAGATTCCAAGCATGCCACACCCTCTAAGAGTGCTCCAAAAAAACTCTAAGTATACAAGAGTATGAGAGAGAGAGAGAGAGAATAATGAGAGAGATCACAAATCTGCACTGACAAAATATTCACATTGAAAGGAAGAAACCTGAGATAAGAGCTTCCCAACTGATCCTCAGAAGCCTTTTTATTAATGAGGCCTCTATTTTCTTCATTTTACATTATTTTTCTTGATTTTCCTCCTGGCATGAAACTTGTGGCCTTTCACCTTCCTTTTCTCCTAATTTCCATTATTTTCAAAAATAAAATTCCAATTAGTGCCTCATGCCTTTCCAAATCCTTAGCCATTTCCTTTGCCACTTTCCTTAGCCATAAACAACCAAATGAACACCCACTAGCATATCCTTCCCACCATTCAGCTCAGAATACGTGTCCCATCATCTGTGGTATTTATATATTTTTACATGGAGTTTTCACCAGGGTTGTTACAGAACCCTCCCCCTTGGGAGAACGCCATACTTGGTGTTCAGTGACACCTATAACCAACACGATTGCTGAGAACAAAACATGCTTCTGATGGAGCTTTATAACACAACTCATTGTTAAATATTTACAATGAAAGACCTGCTCAAAATCAAAACCTCATTACAACATGACAACAGACACATACTGGAGCTTTATACATAGCTCATTACGATATTTACAATAACCACATATACATATCAATATATGTACATTTTGTCAGTCAATAAATAAAATAATATGATGCCTGCATCAGCAATAATGGAACCCAGAGGCTCCAACCTCCACTCTCAAAGTGTTACTAGGATCCAACTCCTTCCTAGGAAGTCCAAAATTCACTTCAAAGTCAAATCTGCATCCAATGTCTAGCGCTATATACCCGTGCCACTTTTCCTCTCAGTGAACAGTTACCAACTCTTTATTCTAGGGCACACTCCCAATGTGCATTTGATTCCATCTGGCAATGTTAATGACCAAAAAAAATCCATTCGTGACCTTCCCTTCTCTACTACACAGTCCCTTGGGAATCGTGTCACCTCTTCCGTGCAGTCACTCACCTTCCAAGTTCTGCTGGCACCCTCATCCTGGGTAGTCCATCCCTTGGAAAGGCTTCCTCACATAAGAAGATTCAAAGACCAAGGCATATACCTACCTCAAAACTACCATACCGGTCATAGAATGCTCATGGAAATTAATGGACACTATTGGGTACTAGTGCCCCACAATGGCACTGCTCCTGAAGTGCTTTACCAACATACTACTACATGTTCCAATTTCTTTTGTTGTTGCCGGTAATTGTTTTAGTCAATTTCAACCACCCAACTAGGCATGTTCATTCTTCCTATACCAAGAACATAACTTCCATTAGATTCAAAATAAATTGAAATAACTTCAAATCATACCTCATTGGAAGCTCGTCAATCAGGTACACTTGGAATCTTTTTTGCTTCCTGTCACAAGAAGTCAAACTAGCATCTTTGACCAAATCAACATGTATAAAATATGATGTTAGGTTAGCTCAAAACACAACCATCATAGATCAAAATCATAAATCACATGTAACCATCATAAAAAAAATCATATATCACATATAATCATCATATAGCATAGTCATAAATCACATGCATAATAAAATTGAGATAAATTGATGATACTTATCCTTTCCTCAATCCTTAGCTTCCACCTTTGTGTTTGTTCTGTACGCACTCCGGATTGGTTGCTACACTCAACAAACACCCAATTCCTTCTTCTCAACCATGTGCATAGATACATAGTGTGCATCACACACATACAACCACATGGCATACCACACCATGCAATACATGCATCTACACCTGAAATACAACACATACACCTACACCCATTGTATACAATACAATGCATCCATCTATACCCAATGTGAAATACAACCCAATGCATGTACCTACACAGAGTACTACACAATGAGTACACATGCTGCAATACCATGACTACATGATGCATATACATAATATCGCATATCCATAACACAACATCGATGACATGCATAGAATACCACATGTACACCAGTCCCATATGTACAACATGTACATAGTACCACCTATACATTGCAACACCTGCACAACATGTTCACAAAATCACATGTACATGGTTCCACCTGCACAACGTGTACATAATGCCACATGTACACTACACCACTGTACAACATGTACACAATACCACATGTACAAAGTACCACACATACGATGTCTATGCAACACCATATGTACATAGCATCACATGCATGACATGTACACAACACTACATGCTTATAGCACCCTATGTACAACATGTACACGACACCACATGCTCATAACATGACTTGTACAATTATGCACACAACAAAATATGTACATAGAACCATATATACAACATGCATGCAACACCAAGTCTACATATCACTACATATCCAACATGTACGTAGCATCATCCGTACACAACACTACATATCCAACATGCACAGAGCACCATGTGCACACACAACGCATATACATCATGAAGACAATACAATATGTATACAATGCCCCATATGCAATATTCACACAACCCTATTTCTATTATCCTATACATAACATTGCATAAATAACATGTACACTTGCTATGTATATAGAACACCACAAGTGCATACATCATAGACGCAACATGTACAACATATACAACGTATGCTCAACAATAGTACCACACATACAAAACCACACTGTCCTTACCAAGAAACCTCGCTTCCTATAGCTCATTCATGCTTATCCTAGCATGGCATAGACCACACTGCTTTCACTTTGTTGATGTATCCTTCAACATTACCTGCTATAACATCTAGACATAGGCATAATAAATGTATACAATATCAAATCATATCAACATGATACTGACCTCGTATATTTGTCATGAGTATTCTTCCCAATTGATTCCTCGTAAGATTAGGAACATCTTCATGTTGTTCTCTTGCATAAGCAATCATTCCTCCACAAGAATTATCCCTGACAACCCTGTTAGATAGTAACATAGATACATCGATATATACCTACATATATAAATGTTAGCATAATATAATCGTGATCCTATCATACAATGACATACATTCATACATGTATACATATATAAAATTCAAAATAATCATGATCATAAAATCATTACCAGATAAAATGTGGTCTAGGCTAAGAGAACTTCCTTATTTATGCACAGGGATTGAGAGCAATAGTTTGAAACATAGCCAAAGCATATGAAACTTCAAATCTATTTACTTTACCTTTTCACATTACCTTTCTCATGACTATACTACTCCCATCCATTTACCACAATGGAGCCAGCTAGTCCAACTGGCAATCATAACCTTACCTTCCACTATGCTTACTCATGCACCAAGCTTCATCTGAATCTTACATTGCCTTTTGGGTACTGTGAATCTCTCCCCAAGCTCCATAAACTTTCCTCTTTCCCAAACAATTCCCAAGAATCAAAACAATAAAAGAGAAGACAAGAAAAACCCAAGAAGAAGACCACGAAAACCCATAACAATATGACACTACAACAAAGTGGCAAGGCCCTTGCACCTGCCATAAACAAAACTGCAAATTAAGCTCAAAAGACCAAAAGAACAAGACTCACACCATGACTCAATCCCCATGGTTTCCAAGGAAATATCAACCTCATCCATCCTCAAGATTTCATGGCAACATGTCTTGCCATGCAATTCCCTACATCATGCTGCCATAAACACATAACTATCAATCTATAATTATGCATAGTAATACACTAGTTACCTCATCTAATTGTGCCAAGCACGCTACTTGCAACTGAACACATCCATGCCATCTCTCAAGGAACTCCAATCCTTTA
Source organism: Pinus tabuliformis (assembly GCA_031772625.1). Classification (NCBI taxonomy): domain Eukaryota; kingdom Viridiplantae; phylum Streptophyta; class Pinopsida; order Pinales; family Pinaceae; genus Pinus; species Pinus tabuliformis. The sequence continues at coordinate 959,550,833 of CM062811.1, forward strand.
ACAAATCCACCTGTAGCTAAAGACTAGATAATATACCTATCAAGTGCATGTTCATAAATATAGCACATATCCACATAATGTTAGACAAAATCAAGGTTAAGAATACTTCCAATGTGCAAACCACTCATTCATTTGAAATTAGGGTTTCGAAACACAGCCAAAGGAATTATTGCCCAATTCCTTTCTTTTGCCTTTTTACCTTGTTGGAATCGAGGCTTACTATGTGTTGTGACACCACCCAACTGTTAGTTATATAGACACATCAACTATTACCTTGTCATGCTAATACCAAGCATGTTACCCTACAACTGCTCACACATGTCAACCACATGTTCAAAATATCAAGACATTCGTATCTATTAATACGAAATCAAACATTACCAAGACTAACAATCATGTCATAATCCATAGTGAACTCATAGTCATCAGTCATAATACTACAACTATCACCTACTATACTCAAGTACATATCAACTGCCTCAACACATATATTTTAGTACAATCATCTTAAAACAAGATCATTTCAACACATACTCATATTATCAAATTCATCAAACATTCATACCAAGTGAAATCAATCAACTAAATGACATAATCAATAGTCAAGCACCAAATATATGACATAATAAACTGATACTGTAATGTATCTTAGGGGAATCAATCTAGTTAATGAGATATAAATTTACAACATGTCAACATAAATCACGATATCCATAACAATAAATAACTAACATGTTCACATCATAAACTCATACATAATTATCATTCACATGTATACAAAGTCAATCTAGATTAGTATGACACCATCTCAAAAATATGTCGGTTGATACCTGAATATTGCAACCATAACCATCTACATAGGTCAAAGCAGATTAACTCAATACATATAACATAAAGATCATCAAGGCAATAAACATAGCCATGACGCATATGACCAATCCAAATTATAACATCAATATCTCAATGAAATGACCCTAATCACCAAGTTAATAGCATATAACAACAATACGGTATATATCATACTCATCAACAAGATACAACATAATCATCAGGTTGTCTAATATAAAACAACAATAATAATGCATACAACTTCAAGTTACTATCATTCTTGACTATCCGACACATGTGCAGATAACCACACTAATCATCTAGCATCTATCACGAATGTAACCATAACATAAAATACATGTTCATAAACCTAATGTATATAACCCTAAGGCATATAATAATCCTTAACTTACATACCTACATGCTAAACATACACCACCTATATGATGATATGCTCTTATCCCAAATTATAATGTTGCAACCTCATTATGATGATCTGCATCCCTTGCTCTAACTCAACTAGCTCATTAGAATCATAACAACCAATAGCATCTTGATCACCTAAATTGCATACAATGACTTCACAAGGCATGTTTGACCTACTATACATATATAATCATAGCCATGACCGTACATGCATAACAACAACCATTACTCAATTGTACACATTGCCACATGCAACCAACAATATGCATAATCAATGACAAATCAACTACACCTATGCATAAATTCATGTAGTCGAACATAAGCGATCAATTCTTGTAATCAAGCTACAAGCTTGATACATGTAATCAAAATATTAAAAAATGTAACCTAACATACAAGGATGTAAGTAGGTATCATGAAATCAACATGTAAGCAACATATAATTCATACATAGTTAGTCACATGTTCCAAAATTTATGACATCGTGTCTATTAATTTGAAATGAACTTTCACCAATACTAACAACTGATAAACATACTCCCTTACTATCCATGGTCCACACTAAGGTAGAAGGAGGAAGTTACTCTAATGACCCGATCTCCCATGTCCAATTATGGAAATGGGATCTCCAAAGCTCTACTAAATTTAACCACACTTGAAAATAAATTTATTTTTATTTCTCATATATTTTGTATGAGATGAACTCAGAACATTTCACTTATTGCACTTGTAAAATAGTAATAAAAACATGCCACTTTTCCATTTTCTTGCATGTAAATTTTCAAATTCCTTGCATGCAACCTTTCAAATTCCCTACATGCAACTCTTCAAATTCTTTGCAAGAAAATAGGATAGATGAACTACATCCATATTATCATACTACAATACTATCCCATCCAAAAAAAATAACATTTTCTTCAAACAATTACCATACTTTTACATTTTCTTCAAACAACTACTATACTATTACATTTGCATGTAAGCATTTCTTCAAACATTTTACATGCAAACTAATATAGCAAATTATTTGAAGAAAAGTAAGCATATATCAACTACAACAATACTATTACACATCAATACTATCCCCAACCACAAACAACATACTCATTGGGGCATCTTATCAAATAGATTATATTCAATTAATTATTGAACCATTTAAGAATTTCATCAAAAACTTTGCATGCAAACTAATATAGCGAATGATGCAATGCATATATCCTAAAATGTAGTAGTACGAGTTATGGAAATTGAAAGATATGATCAAGGGTATTTTTCCTCACTATGGTTCAAGTTTCAACTTCTGATATTTCATAGATGAAAATTTATAACAAAAGTACCAACGCAATCGTATTTGGTGAACAATTTTAGGAGTATCCAGAAAGCTCAACTTCCATTGCTCATATCTCATAAAATATAACGAATAAACACTTGAATTTTTTATCACAATATCAGTGGGATTTCACCTCACTGTGGAAAAACATTTCAGCTCCTGAGAGTGCCCAAAAGAAGTGTTATAACAAAAATGTCAGCATGACTTGTTTGACGCTTTATTTTAGGAGCATTCATAAGGCTTGACTCCCTCTACTCATATCTCCTACAATATTGCGACCCAATATCTGAAATTTCTACCACATAATCACTGGTATGTCCCCTCAACGTGGACAATTTTTTAGCTTTTGAAAGCCTACATAAGATGAGTTTTTCCAGAAATTCCAACATGAACTATTTAAAGGTGCATTGAGGAAGGTCGTCTTCGTTAGATCATAATTCCTAAACTATTGTGAACCAATATCTAAAATTTTTACCACGTTATCAATGGGATTTACTTTCAATACGGAAAAAATTTCAACTTCTAATATGCCATAGAATAAAATATATAACAGATATGACAGAAAGGTCTAAAATTTAACATTTGTTCTTCATTTCACCTATGATAGAGCCCATCCAGTCCAAGTGTTTAAACCATGCTCTAATACCACTTTGTAACAACCTCCAGGGTAAATGAGCCTATAAAAAATATAATAGGAAAATAAATACAATAAACATATCATCCATCAAAATCCATATATACATCAAGACATTTGCACATGAAAATCAAGGGAATGAATATTTTCATTAATAAATGCAATGAACCAACTGGAGATGGCACTACCACAATCCACCTGACCATAGATTGGCTGAGCCAAGTCTCTCTTCAGTCAATCACCCCCATGCCATATTCCAAGAAGGAATGTGGGATCGCAGAGAACATATCAATGAAAACTCATCTAGGGCTTCCAGGGGCCACCCACCTCAACCCACCAAATGGTGATTCCACCTCACAGTCGGACATCACCAAAACACATCATCAGATTAGTATCCATCCAAGCCTTCCATGACTTCCAGAGTGTTTGTCCAACCAAGGCTTCCAAAAGTAGTAACTCAACCCACAACTTATATAGGGCTTCCAAAGCATTTGTCCAACCAAGGCTTCCAGAACTAGTAACCCAACCCACAACTTATATAGGGCTTCTATAGCATTTTTCCAACCAAGGCTTCCAAGACTACTAACTCAACCTACCAAGGGCTCCCACAACTTTTTTCCAACCATGGCTTCTAGGACTAGTAACTCAACCCAAGATATTACAAGGCTTCTAGAGCATTTGTTCAACCAGGGCTTCGAGGACTTGTAAATCAACCCAAGCTATTATAGGGCTTTTAAAGCGTTTGTTCAACCAGGGATTCTAGGGCTCATAACTCAACCCAAGCTAAGGAAACATGAGAACCAGCAAAAACAAAGTAATGGAGTTAAACCCACAATCACCATGGCTATCTAGGATATGGCAAGGCTAGGCAATCCACTGTCAATCCTAGCCATCCTCCATGCCAATGACATATCATAACCAAGAAACCACATGCATGTGCCATGCATGCAAAAACTTGTGAAAAAATCATACATTCAACTTGGTACTTATAAGCAATTTGAGGTAGCTTCTGATGTGAATTTGCTCTTATGCTTTCCTCTTCCTTTGCCTTCTTGCTCCAAGAATCTAAGCATTCCACACCCTCCAAGAGTGCTCCAATAAAACTCTAAGTATCCAAGAGTATGAAAGAGAGAGAATAATGAGAGAGCTCCCAAATCTATACTGACAAAAGATTCACACTGAAAGGAGGAAGCCCGAGCTAAGAGCTTTCCAACTGACTCAAAAGCTTTTTTATTAATGAGGCCTCAATTTTTTTCATTTTCAATTATTTTCCTTCATTTTCCTCCTCACATGAAACCTATGAGCTTTCAACTTCCTTTTCTTCTAATTTCAATTATTTTCAAAAATGAAATGCCAATTAATGCCTCATGCCTTTCCAAATCCTTGGTCATTTCCTTTGCCACTTTCCTTAGTCATAAACAACCAAATGCACACCCACTACAATATCCTTCCCACCATTCAACTTGGAATACGTGTCCCATCATCCATGGTATATATACATTTTTACGTGGAGTTTTCAATAGCGTTTTTATAGTATATGGAAGAATTAATTAAATATATGGTAAGCAGCCAAGACAAACCAAATAACTAACCCCTTTATTCTATTCTCTCAGACGTGGATTCTTTCATTCTATACAAAGATATATGTGTAGAAGAAGTGTCATACTTGGAAAGTAAATTAAGAAAAATAGAAAATGTGAAATCAAATACTGGAATAGAGGATGGAGAGGATCAAACCCTCTGGAATATGGATTTTGGTGGGGAAGTTAGCAAAGAAGGTTCAGGGGTAGGTGTTTGGGTTTTGAACTCAAAAACAGTTATAGCAAAGGGATATTCTTATAAGCTTAATTTTCAATGCACCAATAATATAGCTAAGTGTGAAGCACTGATTTTATGACTAAAACTTTTGAAGGGGTCAAGAGCTAAAAGGATTTCTATACATGGTGATTCAGAACTCATCATTAATTGGATCAAAGGGGAGTACTCAACTAAAAACCCTAGGTTAAGGGCCGATAGAAATGTTTTGTTAGATTTTTTGTAGTGTTTTCTAGAGTATCAGTTGTCTTGTATTCCTAGGGGTCAAAATATCCTAGTTGATGCATTTTCTACCTAAGACAACACCTGTAAGATTCCTTTCCATCCCAATAGAAAATATGAGATTCAAGTGAAGCATAGACTGACTGTCCCTAATAATGTTAGATATTGGAAGGTTTTTGGCAGTGATAAACAGGTAGAAATATTTTTGCTGTTAAAAGAAGAATTGCAGAATTTACATATTGATACAGATGATAGTGTAGATAAGGATATAATTGAAATAGTGTTGAATGAGATCAATGAAAATCCAAAAGAACTTAAGGTCCTACAGTTGAAAGATAATGTGTTACCAAGGGGTTTAGTCCCACTAGAAAAACTATTTTATTTTAATGATATAGCTAAAAAGCCCAAGATAGAACTTGTAGGAGAAGAAAGTGAAGACTGTAATATAGGCACTCAAAGTAATTCAAAGATTGTAAAGCTATCCAAGTCTTTATCTCCTAAATAAAAACAAAAGTACATTGATCTACTAAAAGAGTATTCTAATTTGTTTACATGGGGATATGAATATATAAAAGGATATGATACCAACATTATACAATATACCATTGCCATCAAAGAGGACCAAAAACCATTCAAATACCAATTCTGTTACCCTTAATAGAAAAAGAGGTTAGAAACATTTTTTATGCCAAAATAATTGTACCTATGAGGTTTTTGAAATGGCTATCAAATATGGTCACAACAAGGAAAAGGACAGGGTAAATAAGATTATGTGTGGATTTCAAAAACCTAAACAAAGTTTCTCTCAAGGATAACTACCCTCTACCAGAAATGGATGATATTTATAGGAGATATTTGGTTGTAGAAGAATTTATTTGCTTGACAGTTTTTGAGGCTACAACCAAATTCTTCTGCATCCAGATGATCAACACAAAACAACTTTGACAACACCATGGGGAAACTTCATGCATGTGAAAATTTTCTTTGGCCTTATGAATGCAGGAGAAAATCTCCAGAGAGAAATGGATATTTCTTTCATAGATTAGAAAGATAGATTTATTGTAATATATCTAGATGCCATCGCTGTATTCTCCAAAATTGATGAAGATCATGTTTTTCATTTAAGAATAGTTTTTTTAGAATTGCAGGAAATATGGTATTTCCTTAAACCCCAAGAAGCCTCTGTTTGGTTTATAAGAAGGTAAACTACTTGGTCACATAATTTCAAAAGATGGTATCTGAATCAATCCAAATAGAATTGAATATATTATGAAGATTGATCCACCTAGGAACAAAAAAGAAGCATAGTCTTTTATTGGTATAATTTTTTTCCAAGAAGGTTTATCCCAAATAGAGCTGAGATTTTAAGAGCTATTACAAACATGTTGAAGAAAGAAAATGAGATGAAATGGAATGATGAAGCCAAAAGATAATTTAGTGATGTGAAGACATCCTTGACCTGTGCTCATGTTCTGATTAGCCCATATTACACTAAATATTTCATTATTTTTTCCTTTTCTTCAGAACATACTATTGCAATGGTCTTATTAGAGAAAAACAAGGAGGGACATGAACAACCTATAGAATTTTTCAACAGAGCATTAAGATATGCCTCCTTGAAGTATAATATCATGGAAAAGAAAGATTTTGCTTTAGTAAAGGACTTGAAAGATTTCAGAGTGTATGTATTACATTCTCACATAATTGCTTTTGTTCCAAGTGCAGTGGTAAAGGATATCCTCACTCGGGTTGATCCATATGGAAAAAGAGGTAAATGGATAGTATTGATTTTGGAGTATGACATTGAAATAAAGCCTACAAAACTTATCAAAGGTCAAGGATTAGCCAAATTGATGGTTGAATCAAATTTTCATGCACTAGACATAAATTTTGTAGCTTCTCTTGATGAACAAGAAGATCTAGCGACTCCACATGTATCAAAAAATTTTCTTACTTCTCCCTAATATGTAGACATTGTGTATGTTTTGCAGAATTTACAAGCTCCTTCTTGTTTGACAAAAACTAAGGCTAGATTTCTAAAACTGAAAGTTGTAAAGTTCTACATTTTAAATTAAGCTTTGCATTCGAAGGAAGCTAGAGGTATTTTTTTTAATTTTTTATTGAAGGATGAAGTAGATAATATCATGGAAGAATTTCATTAAGGTGATTGTGGAGGATATCTTTACTAGAAAGCCACAACAAACAAAATCTTGAGAGCTGGTTTTTACTGAGCTATCTTGTTTGTTGACATTCATAAAAGGGTTTCAACTTTATTTCAATGTTAGATCTTTGAAATAAAGAGAAAACTCTTACCTCTACCACTCAAAAATATCTAAGTGGAGGTGCCTTTACAGCAGTGGGGTTTAGATTTTATAGGAGAAATTCATTGAAGTTCTTCAACTTAACATAAGTGGATCATGACAACAACAAACTACTTCACTTCACCAAATGGATAGAAGCAATTCCAAGTAGACAAGATATAATTTATGTAATCATACAATTCATTGAAAGTCATATTCTCTCTAGGTTTGGTTGTCGCCAAAAAAATATTATAGATAATGCTGTTGCTTTTAAATAAAAAATGATGATTGATTTTTGTAACAAATATAATATAATATTAAGACATTCTACTTCCTATTATCCTCAAGGAAATGGGTTAGTTGAATCTTATAACAAGTCATTGGTCAACATCATTAACAAATTACTACAAGAAAACAAGAAATATTGGCACGAGAAATTGATAAATTCTCTATGGGTTGATAGGATATGCTCAAAGAGGTCAATTGGAATGTCACATTTCCAATTTGTTTATGGAATAGATGTAGTTTTTCCCATTGACCTAGGAATTCTAGTACTAAATTTGTTGCATGAAGAGGAATCATAACCAAATGATGCCCAGAGAAGTATCAATCAATTGATACATTTGCAACACACTAGAGAAGAAGTTTACAACAATACACTAGTGATTCAAGGTAAAATCAAAGGAATTAGTGATAGGAGGGTCAAAGAAGATGATTTTCAATCGAATGACATTTCTTTGAGGTGTGATGCTAGAAATGAAGAGAAAGGAAAACATGGGAAGTTTGACAGTTTATGGAAAGGCCCTTACAGGATTGTCATTGTCTGTGGAACTCATGCATTTTTGTTGGAGGATCAGACTGGAGAAACACTTCAAGAAGGACCTGTTAATGGCAGGTTGCTCAAGAACTATTTCACCTAACATCAGCTGGTAATAAACACATCATTGTATATATCATTTTATTGTTTCAAATATTGCATGTGTCGGTGGTTGTATTCAAGAATTGAACCCTGAAGTGAAGGCCCTAAGTTTGCTATGAATTGTTTCTATATTTATGATTTTCAGTTTGCAGATTTAGTCTTAGTTTTGATAATGAAATAATTTCCCAATGGAGAAGGCTATTGATCTACTATGTTCTTGTCACCTCATAGGGAGGATGTTATCCCCATTGGAGCTAATGTGAGGGTTCTATAAATTGAGGAGCCCTACATTTTAATAAGTTTTCATCCCACTGGGATATTGTAAAAAAAATCTTTTTAATTTCTAGTTTGTTTACCTCAAAAAAAGTAAAAAAATAAAAAAAACAAAAAGAGAAAAAAAAATAGAAAAAGAGAAGAAAATAAAAGGGGATGAGAAAATATTTATGAATTAAAACATTAAAAGATATTTAAAAAATAAAAAATAAGACCCCTATGGCATGCTAGTTTAAATGTTGCCTTGAATTTGGAATAAAATTTGATATCTCTCATAAAAATTTGGTTATGTGTTTATATGTTCTTGATATGAATGCTTTTTATTTTGTGAGTATAGATCGTGTGCCAATAAATGGTGGCGATGACCCTTTCCTGAATAAATGACGAGAGAAGGATTTTGAATGCCCCCCAGCCCCCACGAACTATCGACAATTAATGGGGGGGTGCGGGGGCGCAAAGAGATGTTTTCACCCATACCATTTAGACTGATATTTCAGCTCCACATTATTTTCAATGGGTCCCCTCCTAAAACCATATACCTCTCCTAACACCCCCCCCCCAAAACCACTCTGTCCTCATCACTTCCGCCTGTCACCTCCACCTATCTGCCCTCACCGCTTGTCCTCCCTTCTGCCCTCCATGTCACACTGTCCACCTCATCCCTTTTCCACATCACCCCTCTACATCATCTAGTCATTGAACATTCAAATTACCCCCAATTCAACATTATGCAATTAATTCCTCTCGTCGAATGACCATTTTCCTAATTAACTGCTCCCACTACTGAAAAAGTAACTATTCTATTACAATCCCTCGCCATTTTAGTTATGAGACCATCCCAAAATCCTACATTTCTTCCCTTTCCATGCTCTATCACTCTGTGTAGGTTGATATTGAGCCAATTTAAAGCTATCAAGCATTGTCTGTCAGCCATCTCTCTACACAATTCGACAAATTAAGCATTATGGTAATCTTGTTCATTCCTACTCATGCTTAATTGAAAATGTCAATCCAGAAAAGAAAAGGGAAATATGATTCAGGAAGCATGATTCCCCCTATCCTAGACGTTGATAAAACAGCCTTGATCGACACCTAGTTCAAAATTGTTGAGACTCACTTTTAGTTCGACCTATACAAACTCCACAATTGGGAAATATAACAATATCTTGAACGCAATGATGACTTAATTATTTGGGAATCATTTCTCCCTTAGTTTATCATCCAACAAACCCATTTATTCCCTATGTTTTCCACCTATTGTCACCTCAGATACCTTGCTAGTAAGAAATCAGTCATTTCCCAGAATGATGAAATTATCTTTTTCATTTCTCTTCAGATTATTTACAAACATTTTCAAATAAATCCCCAAGTCTCCCTGAATCCATTTTACACTAACTCATTAATAGAATTGTAGAAAAATCTTACATTTCCCGAGAGAGCTCATATCCTTGAATGTTTTCTCCCTAAAAATTTTGAATTAGCTAGAACAAATCCCCCACACCCTATTCCCATTTTCCCATAAATGTCAAAGCAAGTAATTTCCATGGTAACTCATTTACTAGGGTATTATATAGGCTAGTGAGTTGATGAAGTAGCTTTAGGATTATTACCAGTGTTCACAGTTGGGAAGAGACCTTCAATTTTATTTAACTACATTCAATTTTGGTTTGATGCCATGCATGATCAATTTCTGAAATTCAAAGCTGAAGTTGTGTCTAAATATTAGTTAGTATTAGTCTATCTCATGTTATATTACAAAGTGAACATATTCATTTTTTAGTTGCAGAAGATGGATGAGAAGGGTAACTCATTGTCAGTTATCCATTGCACTTTTGTGGTCAGAATAAATTCATAGGAGTACACTTATACATATTTTTTGGACTAGTTCCTTCACACCTCTTTGTGTTTATTATGCAGTCATATTATATTGAGGATATTGCCAAACAATAAGAAAATCTCACACCTTTCAGAACAGTCAAAGGTTGGTGACATAGGGTTTCCCCTCTGCATACCCACAATATGCATGAATATGAAAAACTACCTTGTCCCAATAATTTAACTCTCTTTAGAGTCAAATATTTATGCATGAATGGTTAAGGCCCTCTTGCCTTAATCAGAACTCAATCACCTCACTTTAAAACCCTCTATCGGAGCTTTATACCCACATAACCTAACCCTTAGGCCAAATCCTTCATGTCGGGACTTTTAAGTCCTCATAATCCTTCATTTACCTTTATCCACCCTTTTCTTAAAGCCTTCCTTTATTTCTCCCCTATCGAAAGTTAAATCACCCTTTCACAACCTCGATTTATATATGTTTTAATAGATAAATCTCTTATCGACGAATATTTCCTTAATAACCATTTACAAAGGAAAATGCCACATAAACATACCTTTTTCCCCTTCTGTACGGTTTCTGCACATATCCCGAGACTATACCTCTATTGCAATTGACTATTGGCCTTTTCGAAGGTCATATTACATATATGTAATCACCCCTCTCCTTCCAATTGGTGACTTCCCTTTAGAATCAGGAAATACGCTATCAACGCTTAATCCTGATAACTTCCCTTTACAAAGGAAAACTCCGTCTAACACATATATCAGATTTTAAAATATATAGACTCAAATCTATATATCATTGGATCTGCCTCCTTTGAGCCTTTCCACTTATAACTCTGACCTGCACTAAAACAAGATGGCCGATTTAATTGCAACCGTCGATTATGGTTGCGTTTTCATGATCGATGATTAATCTCTTGATCGTTGATAGAACCTGACGCCGATCACCGATAAATCGCAAATGCCGATCGCCGATTATTGCTATCGGTGATATCATAATACCCATAACTATTGACCCTTGGCACCTTCGATAACTGATATGTGATTAGATCGTGACCGTTGATCTGGCCACGATCCAATGATCCATGATTAATCATGCCCATTCATTGCCATTTCCCCAAGGCTTAGTTGTGATTCAATCCTTTAATTTGGGCCGTCGATCTTCAAGATCTGATGGTTGCTAAGTGTTAACAATTAGCTTCTCTTTCTACCTATTTATTTTAGTTTTATGCTATTTTCTTCTGGTTTCTATGGTTTCCACTTCCGTCAAAGGTTTGATCCCTTGGGGTTTTTAACTGTCCTATCCCTCCTGAGATTTGGCTTTGATTGTTGTAATGGATTTAACAATCCATTATGATCCTCCTCACCATGTTCTTTGGTGGGCTCCAGTATTGTAGCAATGATGCTGCAACTCCTGTGACTCCCTTCTTTACTCTTATGAACCTGGTAGTTCATAACAAACTTGGAAGTGACAGTGCTGCATACACAAGTACTAGCTCTTACTCTAGGATGTAACTTGATCAACTGGCACAAGTTCACTAGGAGCTCAAACCAACTTCTATGAGTTCTTAGAAGAAGCTTTTAATCATGATGGAAGAAAGCTAATCTCAAAAAGGGGTTATTCTACTTGCAGAAAGAAGATGAAAAGATGAAAGGAAATGCAAACCCTAGCAAACCCTAGTTTTACCCATTAACCCTACCTTTGCAAGAAAAAGAGATGAAACTACTGGAATGGATGCCATGTACTACTGTTAGGATAAAATGCATGTAATTAAGCTACTTCTGAAGGAAAATGTTGAAGAACCATATTTTTTGTACTTTTGAGCAATTTTATGCAGATTTATTACGGTTGTGCTTTAACTTATTTGACTGTGCAGATGTTTGGTGGCGAAAGGAGATGAATTTGGCTATTGTAGATGATGGGGAAGGTGTAGAGAGGACCTAAGGAGTCACTAGCATTTTTCTATAGAATTTCATGGCGATTAGATCTCGAAAAATTGGCCACATGAACCTCTATAGGAAGTTTGCAGGGGATCTACAGGAAGTTCTACAAGAGCAGGCCGAAAGTGATTTTTGAAGGTTTGGAGAAGGAAAAATGGTGGGAACATGGAAATGAAGGATGGATAGAGATGTTAAGGGGTCTAGGACCTTTTAAATGAAGGATAGGAGTGAAGAAGATGGTTGGAGTTGTTCAAAGGTGAAGGAAGCGATTTTTCACAAAAACATAGAAATTAGGGCTGTTTGGGAAAGTGTGGCGAATGAGTGAAGAAAACGTCAATAAAGGGACTGGAGCAAGTTGTATGATGGAGGAAGGATAGGCTGGAGTGTCTTACAGGTGCTCTGCACACTTCTTTTCAAAACTGTCCCAAGCAAAAACTATGAAAACAAAGTTTAACTTATTTTTGACCTAATTTTGATCTAGAAAACAGAAAAGTACTGAAAAAAACTTGATGGACAGGAAATGATTCAAGAAAGCTATGGAAACTGAGAAAAAATAGATCTAAGCATGAAAACACAACTGATATCAACTTTTCCAACTCAAAGTCTAACACTAACAATTGCATTGGAAAGAAAAACAGTGTTTTGGCGCAGCAAGAGTGCTTTGGTCTCAATTCATGGCCCCAAGGAGGGAGAAAGGAGATCAAATACTACTTGATAGCCCTTTTGTGGATCTTTTTTGTTACCAAACCATCAAATCAACCTGAAGCAAAGACAACTATCTTAATCATAAAAAACAACCTAAGTAACAAAGCAAGATTTAACCTAAATAATAGAAATTATTCTATGAATGCAATAAAACACATAAAAGTACACAAAGGAGGTACTGGGCACTTGGGTTGGGCCCAACCCCAAGATATACAACCTCCTTAGAAATATCAGTGCTGGTTCAAGGCTGAATTCATCTTCATTGATCAAAAAATAATAGTCATGTCACAAAACTGTTTACAGAAAGAGCTCAAAAATGAGCTAAATGCAGAGCTGCACTAAAGTACAAAAATAGACTATTCAATAGCTAACCTACTGAGGCCTGAGGCCCTCTTATTTATGCAAGTTGAGGATCCCAACAATCCTCCTAAACTTTAGGAACTCGGCTGCCAAAACTTGCAGATAACAGCCACTTCACTAGACCTGCTCGGCTGCCCCTTGAAATCATCTTTGGTGGGCTGTTGAACTCCGAGCTATTGGTGGAGAACTTGAGGAAGGGGTCATTTAGTGCAGGATACACCCCTCCTATAAATCGTCATCCTTGTTTCTTCAAATTTGGCTTCTAATCTCTTCATAAATGCTTGATCTTGGTCCAAAAATGTCCAAAAATCTGCAATAAGCACGTATTAGACTTTGTGGTAAAATGACTATCCCCATTCACTCAATTAACATAAATATATTCAAAAGCATGCATAAAACTATGGAGAATGGTGGATTAAATGAGAATAATAGGAAAAATGAGCCCATATAGTTACCCATTTATGGGGCTCATCATCACCCCCCTGCTGAATGGGTTGCTCATCCTCTGAGCAACTAATCTAGCTCTTCATCCTTGATGGCCTTAACTGCTTCCCTAACATCCCATGCTTCTGAGGTGATGTCCTCTTCCCTGTCATGAAAACCCACCTTTCTGTCTACTTCCTCCCATTGCATGTGTTCTTCTTCTTCCTTGACCCCTTCCAATAGTCCTAAGAGTAGTGGAGGACTAAACTTAAGGCCAATCCAGTTGGCCCTCAGGTTCTGCATTGATTGTTTGTATAGAGGCACTCTCACCAAAGCTTCCCTCATTCTGGTGGGGGAGTGATACTCCCTTATCTTTAGGCTATGGGACAATGTATTCCATCTTCTTGTGCAAGCATGAAGGAAATCATCGCCAAATAATCTTTCCATATCTTCAAAATGGGTGATAGCTTGTGCTTGCCTTTCGACATAATCTGGAAGAACTTGAGGGTTGTTGGCAAGGTGTTGATGAGCATATATGAGAACTGAGGGGTCTTTCAGTTCTGCCCTGATTAGCAGGGGATCATTCAGTTCTTTGGCTATGATTTGTTGAACTTCCACTGCCATTCTTTCCTCATGGCTCATCCAGGAAGCCATAGCCATGAGTTGTACATCTCCTAATGCAGCACTGGGGTCCCAAAAGATGAAATCAGGGAGTGCCATATTATGTAAATAAAACTTTGTTAATTTGGTCGTGTCCTCAGCTGAACTAGTGTCACACAAATGCATAAATTGACCATAATGTTGGAAAGAGATTGTGCCCCTTTGGGCCAGAGTTTTGATTTGAAACTGAAGCCATTGGTCTCTAAGATACAATGCATAACATCTGGCTGGTTGTCTACATTGCAAGGCTTCCATTACCCAGCCGGCCATGTAGGCCATCTGGGCTTCTCTTTCCTGCAGCTATTGTTTCAGCATCAAGATCTTAGCTGCTGCTTGAGACTCCCTCTCTTGCTGCTGCTTGATCAATATTTCCATATCGGGTTGTGTCTTATCCCTTGGCTATTGTTCTTGTGTTGTTTCCTATCCTACTAGAGGACCTTCCTGTAGTTACTGTTCTTCAGAAATTTGTGTCATGTCTACCCTTTGATTTTGTTGTTGTTGTAACTGCTTTTTAAAAAGTGCATTTTCCTCCTGTAGCTAGGCTCTTTTACTGCTCTCAGTGTGTCTCACCATTGCCAACTCTCTTCTTAATTCTTTCAGCTGTTCTTCCAGGTGGCCTATGTCTGCAACTCCCTTGGATTTAGCAATTCTCATCCAAGTGTGGGTCCTAACCCTTTCCTGTTCCAATGCAAGGAATAGTGGTACAACAACCTTCTGGGGGATGATCTTCCCAACTTCTAACAAGTTGTAATATGGGCCCAAATTAGGTTGAGGGCTTGGTTCAGGTATCTCCTTGGGCTTGTGTTCTTCTTGTGACTGTTTCACTACCTCCTCTTCCAATTTCTCAGTCTCCTTTAGCTTGGACAACGTTTCCTGTAGAGAGGTCTTAGCTTCCTGTAGAATTGTTTGGGTGTCCATTAGACTGATTTTCTCCTTCCAGGTGGAAGTTTTGGGACTTCCTCTCTCATAAGTGATAGATATTTTGGAGGGGGATTCCTCCTTCTTCTCAATGGGTGCATCCATGATTATTATAGGTTCCTTTGGTGTAGGCTGGGGCTTTCCCACCTTTATCCTGGTTCTCCTTTTGGCTTTAAAATACATTGGTGTTTCCCTTTTTCTTTTTCCTTTTTGTTTTGTTGGAGTGCTTAATGCAGCTAGCACAGCCGCTGCTTCTTTTGCCAATGTCTCAAGGGATGTTTCTTCCTACTGCTGCTCCCCTTCATCTTTTGTTGTCTTTTCCAGGCTTGTTGTTTCTATTTGTGTTTCTGTTGTTTTTGGCAATGGCTTCTCTTTCTCTTTTTGGGTTCCTGCCTTGCTTGTGGCAGCCCTCTTTTGGACTTCCTTAGGCTTTTTTTTTTCACTTCCTGTTCTTTTCCTTTTCTCTGTCTTTGGGGTGGTCTTCTTTTTTGCTGTGGGATTTTCAAGTTTCTATTCTGGTTCTTTTTCCTCCTCTATTTCTTTCTCTTCTACTATCTGCATATGTGGTGTATCTTCATGCCCTTCTTCTTCAATTTCCTCTTCCTCTTCCTGGCTGCTAGAGGGGTTGCTATCCTCAACCAAAGTTTTGATATCATCATTTCTGAACATATTTCTGAAAATGTCCCAAACTATGGGAATGGTATACGTATGTAAGGCCTCTTCTACCAATAGTTTGATGAGCCCATGGTGGGCCAACTGGTCTGGGATTCTTGCGTTTAGCTTGGTACTACATTCTATTAGAGACTGGAGGAGGAAATATGGGAGACTCAGCTTTTTAACTGGAGGCAGATCCATCCCATACCTCAATTCATGTAGTAACCTGAAGTGATAACCATACACAATGCTGAACCTTCCCTCACAAGTGATATACTTCATTATTTGGTAACTAACTTCATTCCATGGAGGAGGCAAGCTTGTCCTCCTGACCCCATTTTTATCCTCTACAGGATCCTCCCCAGGTTGAAAAAATGTCTTCTTGGCCACCTGTCCCAATGCGTTTTCCTTCTTACTCCAAGGGAGCCTAGGTGGAAGGCCTATAATTTGACTGATAAAATCAGGGGTGAGTTCTAGGGACAGACCCCTAAAGCTGACTGTGGCATGAGTTTTTGAATGGGGTTGTAGGGCCATCAGAAATTCTTCAGTTACCTCATCATCATATCCATGTATTCTATCAAAGAAGATCATCCAATTTTCCCTGGTGAAAAGGGCCACCACCTCAGGGTGCTCATGTAATTGGTTGGAGTCCAAGGGCTCCTTCCTCATAAACCCTCCTGGCATGGTGTTGATTGGTATCTGAAGTGCTTAGGTGAGGAGAAAAACAACAATTTCAAAGAAAATCAGAGACAGAGGGACAACTGAATTTTGTTTCTTTTTCTGAACTGTAGGAGGAATTTTAGTGTGCTCCTTCTCACAACATCGAATTGCAATATTTCCCTTGTTTCAAACTGCTATTACCCCAAATTTGACTTTTTGTTTTTGAAAAGAAAAGATTTTTTACAGAACAGAGGATAAGGACACTAGTTCTTTTAGAGAATGGACATATATACAATTTCGATTTTTTTCACACAGGTTGGTTTCCATGATTGCAAGTGTTTTCTTTACAGCAAAATATGAAAAGGACGAATATAGAATTAGAATGCAGAGGAAAAAATAGAGAACTGTGTAGAACTTAGGGAAAATATGTAGACAGACTTTCAAACTCCGTTCTCCTTTGTTCCAATCCAATTCTATGTTTTCAATTCATCACCTCATACAAATAAGTCCTATGCAGGGAGGTTTCCCAAGCCTACCTCTTTTTAAGCTTGAATTCTCGTAAAAATCCCGGGTTTTCCTTTTGTTGGCTGCTCTCTGCGTTCCCTGTAAATGTTTTCCTGTAGAAGTTATTCGGCCTCCTGTAGAATGTAGCAGGGCTCTTGTAGAACCCCATAGGGAAGATGGTTTTGAGAAAACTGACAGAAAACAGGTGGAGGATGACTAGTTAGCTACTCTGGAAGTGGTCAGTGCGTACTCTAGTCGAGAATGTCATGAATGCAAAGTGAACAAATCGTGGTGAAGGCCTCAACTGAGCTGTCTTTTAACTGTTGGTGTGATTCGTGGTGAGGAGATGAGGTCGCTGGATGGGTACGTTATCCCCATCTAGACCATTGGTCCCATGTCACGGTCATAATGTTTCTGCATGCTGTCTGACCGCCATGACCTCCCTTACTCCTATTATCCGCCGCCACCACTACCAGTCTAGAATGTTTTCTCCTGAATGGACATAGCACACGTGGTGGCTGCGTATCTGATCGATAGTTTTGAATTTGATGGGGCTTGTTTCAATTCCACGAGGATGTGTAACTGAATGAAGGTGGCCAGTTATCTAGCCATGGATTCCATTCAATTGTAACCATTCCCATAGTCATGCAACCTTGAAATATGGTTCATGTAATTGAGGAATAGGTTTAGGCACTTACCTGCTCAGTCGCAGCCGTGTTATGCATATTTCAGATTTTGGAATCCATTTCTTCACTGTTGTTGCTACTTGCTCTCTGCATGCTCGGCCTTGGGCTTTTGCTGATGTTCTCACGTTCAAACGAAGCTCCTTACATGTTTCATATGCATTACTTTGCTGACCTTGTCTCTGGAGTATGCTTTTTAGAGGGATCAGCTGCTACAGGAATCTTGTAGGATTTCCTGTGGCTGCTTCTCCTTCTGAAATTCAATCTAATATCTGAGTAGGGTTACAACTGCTGATGAGGGTCTCGGCTGACAAAGAATCACAGATGGAAGGTATCAGGTAGGGTGAGTGACAAGGCTGCTGCTTTGATTTGTCATAAACTGTTTTTTTCTTTGTTTTGTTTACAGCATGAAGGAAACAAAATTTCTGTGTGTGACTGTGTAGGGATAGGAAAATGAGTGCAAAGAAGGTGTATAGAGATGGGAAGGTGATATAGGGTGATGGATGGAGGCAAGGAGGTCCACACGCCTCATAGAGAGATTTACTATCTTCGGGTCCTCCTTTGAGATTGATTTTGGCCTTTCTTTAGTTTTCTACAGGATCCTCCTGTAAAAGATATAGAGTTTCCTGTAGGATGCGAAATTTCAAACCAAAAGAGACCAAAACTTGGGAAAGGGTAATGGTGATCGAGGAATAGATTTTGAGGGATGCATGCAGCTTGGTCATGTTTTTTCCTCTTGGGAAACCCTCCTGCAATGACCTTCCTGCAACCTGCAATTTATTCAAAAGAAGTTATGTTTTTTTCTTTTTTCTTTTTTATTTTTTTTTTAGATAGCTGGGGCGCCTCCAAGAGGTTTTCACCCAGGGATATTTTATTTCATTCTCTTTTTTTATTTTTTTTCTACTCAAGGTGTGGGTGGGTGTGGAGACAGGGACCTGCTCCACTACTAGCACTGATTTACCCAGAGTTTTAATGAACTCCTAATTAGAAAGGGGCTTCCTATAGATTTTCAATTGATGCCCATTGACGAGTATGGGGATGGCTTCTTCATCAATGGTCCGAATAAGGACTGAACCATTGTCATTGCATGTTTCCATTGTATATGGTCCCAACCATCTAGCTCTCAGATTACCCTTGAAATCCTTGTACCTTGAGTCATACAGTAGTGCCCAATCTCCCAGCTGAAATTGTTTCTCTCTATGGTGTCGGTCATGCCATATTTTTCTTTGAAGATGGACTACCTCTGAGTGGAGAAGGGCCTGCATTCTTTGTTCATCTAATCCATTGAGTTGAAGCAATCTTTCTTTTTGTGCATGGCTGAGGTCTAGGTCTAGCTGAGCTGCCAGCCTTAATATGTTATATTCAAATTCTATGGACAACAAAGATTTCTTCCCATAGACCAGCTCATAGGGTGTGAAAGTTGTGGTAGTTTTCCAAGTAGTGTTATAGGCCCAGGTGGCCTCAACCAATCGGTCTACCCAATATTTTATGTTGTTGCTCAACACCTTAGTCAAAATACCTTCCAAAGCTCTGTTAGTGACTTCTACCTGTCCATTTTCTTGGGGGTGATAAGGGGTGGAATTTCTATGCTTAATCTTGTGGTGTGTGAGCAGGTCTTCAACTAAATTGGAGGTAAACTGACTCCCTTGATCTGTAACTAACTCTCTCGGGTGGCCAAACTTGTAGAAAATATTTTCCCCTAAAAACTCAGCTACCTTTTCCTCTGTTGCTACTTTGATTGCCTTTGTTTCTGCCCACTTTATTAGGTATTCCATGCACACAATGATGTAAGACTTCTGTTTTGAAGGAGGGTTGATAGGACCCACAAAGTCCACGCCCCACTTCTCAAATGGCTCAAAAGTCACTTGAGGTTACAGGGGCATCTCATCCCTTGGAGTCAGTTTCCCCATCCTTTGACATCAGTCGCATTGGCTAATGTATCTTCTGACATCTTGCTGAAGAGTGGGCCAATAGTGACCTGCCTGCAAAATCTTGAAAGCGGTCCTCTTTGTTGCAAAGTGGCCCCCACAAGGTGCATCATGATAGGTTAGGAGGATGTCAAAGACTTCCTCCTCCGTGACACATCATCTCAAAATCTTATTTGGGCTAAGTTTGAATAGGTTGCCCCCAATCCATGTGAATGGGGTGCTTTCCTCACGATCTTGCTCTTCTCTTTTGAGGATAGGTGTGGCGGAAACTGTGCTAAAACCAAGTAATTTGCTATATCAACAAACCATGGAGAGAGTACTGAAATAGAAAATAAGTGTTCATCCAGTAGTTGATCACCCACCATTCTTTCTTCACCTGCAGGCAAATCTAGTCTAGATAGAAAATCAGCAACAACATTTTCCTTACCTAGCTTATCAACAATAGTCAAATCAAATTGCTATAACAAAAGTAACCATCTAATGATACGAGCATTTACATCTGGTTTATTCATCAAATACTTAATTGCAACATGGTTAGTGTGTATGAATGTTTGATAACCTGTGATGTAGTGTCTGAACTTGTTTAGGGAATGGACTACAGCTAGGAGCTCTTTTTCGGTTACTGTGTAGTTTAATTTTTCCTTGGACAGGTTTTTACTGACAAAGTATATGGCATATGGTAGTTTCTCTTCAACTTGTCCTAGGGCTACTCCTATAGCTTTGTTTGGAGCATCTGTGTGAATGTGGAAAGGTAGGGCCCAGTTTGGACCTCTCAAGATTGGGGCAGTTACCAGCTTACCTTTCAAAGCATCCAGAGCCTCTTGACAGTTGTCAATCCATATAAACTCAACATCTTCCCCCAAAAGGAAAAAAAATGGAGAGGCTAGCTTGCTAAAATCCTTGATGAATCTTCTATAATACCCTGCTAAGCCTAGAAAACTCCGAACATCTCTTACCTTTTGAGGAGGTGGGACCTTTTGGATGATAGAAATCTTGTTGGGATCCACCTGTAATCCTTGCTGAGAAATTGTATAACCTAGCATGGTCCCTTCAGTCATTAGGAATTCACCTTTTTCAGGACTGAGTGACAGGTTCATTTCAATACATTTGGCTAAAACTTTTCCCAGGTTAGTCAATGCTTCTTAGAAGTTGGACCCATAAGGGGTAAAGTCATCCATATATATTTCTACCAAATCATGAACCAGCTCAGCAAATATTCTCAGTACTGCTCTCTGGAAAGTGGTAGGAGCATTGCACAACCCAAAGGGAAGGAGTTGGTAGGCAAAGGTACCCCATGGACCAGTGAAAGTGGTCTTATCTTGGTCTTCCAGGCTGATTTTGATCTAGCTGTACCCGCTAAACCCATCTAAGAAAGAAAAAAACTTCTTCCCTACCAGGCCATCTAACACTTGATCTATGAAAGGCAAAGGGAAATGGTCCTTCTTGGTGGCTTTGTTCTATTCCTGGTAATCTACATAGGTTCTCCACCTTCTGTTTTTCTTTGGAACTAGCACCAAAGGAGAAACCCATTCGCTATCAGAGATGGGGTAGATGAATCATGCATCCAGCAAATTTTGTAGTTCTTCCTTGACAATGTCCTTGAGGGATGGATTCATCCTCCTTTGAGGCTGCCTGACTGGTTTACAATCCTCTTTAATGTAAATTTGATGAGTATAGACTGAAGTGTGGACTCCCTTCATCTCCTTATAACTTCAAGAAAAAGCATCCAGGTGATTCTTCAATAAGCTACACAACTCTTTCTCCTGAGAGGTGGATAGGGCTGAGTTGATCCTTAGGGTTCTTTCTAGGCCAAATTCCACATTCTTAACTCGGAGAGAGGTCGGATCAGCCAAACAGAGATCAAGTGAAGCATTGGCTTGGGTTTCTTCCACCAACTCTTCTAATGGCAATTCACTGGGGGGTGGATTTTGGATCAAGCTTTCAGTAAGATCATCCTCAGTTCGTGGACCCCCTATGGTATTTTCCACTGTACACATTGGTGGGGAGTAGACTTCACCCTCATCTTCCTCCTCCAACTAGAGGGGTAAATCATGTTCCAGTAGAGGTTGGGCAGAAGGATAGAGGACTAGCTGCTTGGACATATGCTCATTCTTGATTGTCATGCTCCCAGCTCGATATCTAATGTAAGCATTTGCAGTGGCAACCTAGGCCTTCCCATGATGAGAGGATACCTAGTGACCTCTGCCTTTGGCTGAAGAACCACGAGGTTAGTAGGGTACTCCCAGGAATCAATGGAGACCATGACATCTTCTACAATCCCCTCAGGGGTCATGGTGGAGTGATCTGCCAACTGCAGTATTGTTGAGGTCTTTCTTAGGGAAACCTGAAGGTTGAGTTTGAGCATAGTGTCCCTAGTAGTTACATTAATGGTGGCCCCTAGATCAATCAAGGTGTGGGGGATTATGGTGCCATTGATGTGGACATCGACTACAGGACTCCCAGGGTCCAGATATTTTGGACAGATTACCTACCCCAACATTAGGTTGGATAGTTGTCTTATGACTTTGATAGTTGGGGCATCTCTCTTACGCCTTCTTGGTGACCGAAACACTTCTCTTTGATCAACGTTTTGTAGATTGGTACATATTTTATGGCCTGGAGAAGTGGTATTTTTACACATAACTGTTTTGGTTCTCCCGGAAGTTCAGTTTCTTCTGGGGTTGGTTGTGTGGTTCCAGTCAGTCTCTTAGGAAAGGGTGGAATGGCTTCTAGTTCACTTTCCTGTTTCTCTTCTTCATCCTCCTTAAGAGGAGGTTGGCTGTCTGGGAGGACCTTCCTAGATTGTAGGTTGATCTCCTGAATCTCCACAACATAGGTAGGGCACATTATTTCTCTAGTATATACCTATTGGGCCTATCTGTTAGGGTTCGGGTTTGGTTGAGCAGGTATCTGGGGTTGTCTTGGAGGAGCAGGAGGTAATGGTTGTGGTTGAGTAGGTGGTGGAGGGAAAAGAGCAGGAGGAGAGTTGTATTGGGGCCTCCACCCCTGATGAGGTGCATTCCACTGAGGTTGTGGCTGAACATTAGAATGAAACAAATGAGTAGCAAGTTGAGTATGGTATTGAGATGGATACGACCAAGGAGGGGGTGTGGACCAGGAAGGATGAGCAGGGGGACCCCAAGAATGTATGTGAGTGGATTGATTGGGGTTGTAATAAGTCTGGGATGTCCCTTTCATTCCCTTTTGGTAAGGTCTGGGTCCATGCAACCTCATTTGGTTCATGAAGTAGAGTGTTTTAGTGGCTCCTTCAACCCCTTGGTACATAGCTTTCAATCCGGGTAAGGATGGGCACTGATTTGTAGGGTGGTCTACCTCACAGACAAAACACACCTCTACGAAGTGTAATGGACACTCGTTCCTAGGATGCTTTCTAGTGCATCTGGGACAAAAGATGACCAAAGCCCTCTTAGCTTCCTCTTGCTTATTTTGGATTCGCAAGGTATCCATTTGCATGGCAATGGTCTGTCTCATCTCACTTTTGAGGTCTTCCATCTGATTTGCAAACTCGTTTTTGGATAAGGGGGCACTGGCTAAAAGTTGACTCCCCTTACCTCTTTTTCCGAGTGCCATAGAATGGTTTCTAAACACTGTATTTATGTCATCAGAAGGTAGCTGGTAGATGTCTCCCCCAGCCAGCAAATGGAGGGTATCAAGGAGGTCTTCAGGGACTCCTCAGAGCAAAACCAACTTTAGAGATTCGGGGTCAAGTGTGCACCTGGCTCTTTTGTAACTGAGTTGGAACCTCTCTTCATAGTCTTCTAAAGATTCATCACTTCCCATGGTCATCTGAAAGATCTATTCCTTTGTTTCCTTTGACCTACAGTAATCTTCGTATTTGTTGTTAAAGGCTTGCTGCATCTGGGGCCAAGTTGTGATACTGTTTCCAGGTAACCCTATGAACTAGTGTAGTGCTGATTGTTGAGGGTAGAGGGAAAGAGTTTCAACTTTTGCTCGTCCTCTGCATAGTCATAGGTTCGACAAAGGACAACAAGCTCAAACAAGAAGGTATCGGGGTATTCAGTGGTCAAGCCATGGAAGTGAGGTAAGGCTGATGGACTTATGTTTTTCATCTTTGTGTCCCCATTGGTCTCTCGGATGGGAAATGTGCCTTCTATTCTCTCCTCATTTCCTATACCATTTCTATGTTCAGCCATGGTCTCAAGAGGAATGTTTTCTTCCTCTTCTTCTGTTATAGGATCTTCGTATATCTCTGGAGGTTTACCTATAAGTTCTTATGGATCACTGCCACCAAAGAAGAGAGAAGTGTGACATAGTGATGTGCTGGTGGTGTTGGGTAGGAATTTTCCTAAATTGTCTCTATTCCTACGAGGCATGAAAGGAAATCTCTTTCTTTCTAATTTTTTTGTGATTCTTTTTCTGCTTGTACTTGCAAAAATTGAAGTTGACTAAATAAAAAATTGCAACTAACTACAATAAACCTTGTTGAAATGAAATTGCAGAATTGAAATGAAAGTGGGAAATGACTAATCTATGTTGCTGGAATGAAATTGCAGAATTGAAATGCTAATCTATGCTTGTAGAATTGAACTTGCAGAATTGAAATGCTACTCTATGCCTGCAGAATTGAAATTGCAGAGTCAAAATTCTAATCTACGCTTGCAAAATTGAAATGCTAAGCTACACTTGTAGAATTGAAATGCTAAGCTACACTTGTAGAATTGAAATTGCGGAATTGAAGTGAAAGAAGGAAATTTCTAATCTACTTGTGTGGAAATGAAATTGCAGAATGGAAATGAAACAACTACTCTACTCTTGCTGAAATAAACTACTTAGCAGAATGTTGCAGTAGAAAATAGAAGAAAAGCAATAATCACAAATACTTCGACGCTTTCCCAGCAATAGTGCCAAAAATATGGTGGGCTCTAGTATTGCATAAATGATGCTACAACTCCTGAGACTCCCTTCTTTATTCTTATCAACCCGGTAGTTCGTAACAAACTTGGAAGCGACCGTGCTGTATACACAAGTAATAGCTCTTCCTGCAGGCTGTCACTTGATCAGCTGGCACAAGTTCGCTAGGAGCTCAAGCCAACTTCTATGAGGTCTCATAAGAAGCTTTCAATCATGATGGAAGAAAGCTAATCTCAAAAATGGGCTATTCTACTTGCAGAAAGAAGATGAAAAGCTGAAAGGAAATGCAAACGCTAGCAAACCCTAGTTTTACCCATTAACCCTACCTTTACAAGAAAAAGAGATGAAACTATTGGAGTGGATTCCATGGACTAATATCAAGATAAAATGCATGTAATTAAGCTACTTCTAAATGAAAATGTGGAAGAACCATCTTTTTTGTACTTTTGAGCAGTTTTATTGAGATTTTTTAATGGTTGCGCTTTAACTTATTTGACTGTGCAGATGTTTGGTGGAAAAAGGAGATTGATTTGGCTGTTGCAGATGATGGGGAAGGTGTTGAGAGGACCTAAGGAGTCTCTAGCATCCTTTTGGAGAATTCCATGGTGATAAAATCTTGAAAAATTGCTCGCATGAACCTCTAAAGGAAGTTTGGAGGGGATCTACAGGAAGTTCTACAGGAGCAGGCCGAAAGTGATTTTTGAAGGTTTGGAGAAGGAAAAATGGTGGGAATGTGGAAATGAATGATGGATAGATATGTTAAGGGGTCTAGGACCTTGTAAATGAAGGTCAGGAGTGAAGAAGATGGTTGGAATTTTTCAAAGGTGAAGGAAGCGATTTTTCACAAAAACGTAGAAATTAGGGCTATTTGGGAAAGTGTGGCGAATAAGTGAAGAAAACCTTGAGAAAGAGACTGGAGCAGGGTTTATGATGGAGGAAGGATAGACTGGAGTGTCTTACAGGTGCTGTACACACTTCTTTTCAAAACTGTCCCAAGCAAAAACTATGAAAACAGAGTTTTACTTATTTTTGACCTAATTCTGACCTAGAAAACAGAAAAGTACTAAACAGAACTTGATGGATAGGAAATGATTCAAGAGAGCTATGGAAACTGATCAAAAAAAGATCTAAGCATGAAAACAAAACTGATATCAACTTTTCCAACTCGAAGTCTAACACTAACAATTGCATTGGAAAGCAAAAACAGTGTTTTGGTGGCAGCAAGAGTGCTTTGGTCTCAATTCATGGTACCAAGGAGGGAGAAATGAGATCAAAGACTACTTGGTAGCCTTTTTGTGGATATTTTCTATTACCAAACTATCAAATCAACCTGAAGCAAAGACAACTATCTTAATAATAAAAAAAACCGAAGTAACAAAGCAAGTTTTAACCTAAATAATAGAAATTATTCTATGAATGCAATAAAAACACATAAAAGTACAAAAAGGAGTACTGGTCACTTGGGTTGGGTCCAAAACAAAGAGCTATAGCCCCCTTAGAAATATCAGTGCTGGTTGAAGGCTGAATTCATCTTCATTGATAAAAAAATAATGGCCATGTCACGAAACTATTTACAGAAAGAGCTCGAAAATGAGCTGAATGCAGAGCTACACTAAAGGGCGAAAATAAACTGTTCAATAGCTAACCTACTAAGGCCTAAGGCCTTATTATTTATACAAGTTGAGGACCCAAACAATCCTCCTAAACTTTAGCAACTCAATTGCCAAAACTTGCAGATAACAGCCATTTCACTAGACCTGCTCAGCTACCCCTTGAAATCATCTTTGGTGGGTTGTTGAACTTCGAGCTGTTGGTGGAGAACTCCATAAGGGGTCATTTAGTGCAGGAGACACCCCTCCTATAAATCCTCATCATTTTTTCTTTAAATTTGGCTGCTAATCTACTCATAAATGCCTGATCTTGGTCCAAAAATGTCCAAAAATCTGCAATAAGCACGTATTAGACTTTGTGGTAAAATGACTATCCCCATTCACTCAATTAACATAAATATATTCAAAAGCATGCATAAAAATATGGAGAATGGTGGAATAAATGAGAATAATATGCAAAATGAGCCCATATAGTTACCCATTTCTGGGGCTCATCATTCTTCCTTTGTATAATCACATTGACTCGGGCTCTTGCATCTACTACACTTGCCTGCATAAATATATATATGTACACTTTTCAACCAAAATTGATCCATCCTTCAATGCTGAACGACACACTTATACATGATTTTAATTAATCTCTGTATCTATATAATTACCACAATGAATTACAAACCGAGATCTATATCTCCCTCTAGCCTGATTTTCAATATCAGTGGCCTCTATTCCAACTCTACCCGTAGGCTTACAATCACTCCAAATATCTAACCTGTCTTGAACATCTAACTTGTGTTTCTTCCTTTTTGGCTTACATTTATACCCTGGGATTCTAAAAACAATTTTGGTTTAGATCCATGAATTCCTTAACAAAAATTCCTAAATCTCCTTCTTGTTCCTAAAACTCCTCTATAATCCCTAGATTCATGAACTGACTCCTAATATAAGATTTACAATTAATTCTCAATCCATAAATCTCTTAATATTCTAAATCTCTCATGTTCTCCTACATTCGAGAACATTTACAATAAAGCCTCACAATATTCTATTAATTCCTACTCTCATTAAAATCACTCATAACATTAAATAATTACATAACTCCAATACTTAGGAAACCAACTTCCTTGAAACACAAGACCCCGTATTTCTACTAGAATACAATGATAATATTGAGCTAGATGCTCTTGCATTAGACTCCCCATGTAAGAAAATTTATGACCACTTGGTCATAAGCCTGGATAATTGTTTCCTCTTGAATCCCAAACTTTATTTTGTAATATGTCCTTGCTTGTCAATTGCTCTATTACTGTTGTTGTCTGCTGTTGTTCTCCAGGTCTCTATACTTTATGTTGTAATGTCCCACTTGACCTACTTTCATAGTCTGCTATTGTTTTTCTCTTGTTATTGCTCCTCTTCTTTCTTGCTGTTATCTTTTTCTGAGACACCTTTATCATTAACCTTCTTATCAGTTCAATTTCTCTGTCCAATATTTCCTTTGTCTATTGATTATTTTCATTTCTTGATTGCTGAACTCTCATTATTACTTGTTCTTCACTTATTCAGATTGCTTCCTTTCCATCCTTACTCTATTCTTTATTGTTGTTTTGCACATTTTTAGTTGCTGCTATATTGTCTCTCAAAACAATTTCCTTCTTCTGTTTTTTGCACCTGTCAACTTCTTCTTGATTATTATTTATGACAATTGTCTTGTCATCCTCCTTCAGCAGTATAACATAAACATTTATCCTCTGCTCTTCCAACTTTCTCCTTTGAAAGTCTAATTCTCTATATAACTGAATGATTTTACTTGGAGTGAACTTTGGGAATTTTACACAACCTCCCATTGCTTCATTTGCTATTGACCCATCATCACATGGTCCTTCTTCCTCTGCTAAATCTTTCTTGAAACCCTTCAGTATATGTTCTTCATCTTCTTCCTTCATTTGGTTGTCCACCTATGCCAAATATGCTCCAGCTTCTGCAACAACATCTTCAATTATAAGACAATAAAAAATATAAGGTCCCTGTACCTCTTCTTCCTTTGGCAATACTTCAGTATGTTGCTCTGATCTCTCTGTCAATTCCTCTGTCAGCACATCAGTATGCCGATTTAAACTTAAAGGACTCTTGAGATTGTTAGCTATTCTCCCCTTCTCAACATGTCTTCCAACACTTGTCCACTGTAGTGAACTGATTCTTTTCCAGACTCTTTGTCATTTTCTTCTTCAAAACTTCCATTTTCTGGAAGGTATTCTTTCACATATTTGACAACTTTAAAAGAATGTCTATCTTCTTCCAAACCTACAATAATACACACATCATTAGTTTTAAAAATACAATACCTTCTGGTCTCACTTGATGCTTCAGTCATCAAGTCTTCTGGTTGCTTCAAATCATTCATATGATTCAACTCCTCTAGCTCTTCATCACTTTCACAAAGTAATGGTCTACTTTTTGGTTCACATATTGAAACTTCAACATCTTCCTTTTGTTGTAGGTCAACTCTTTTGAGCTTCTCTATCCTTTGTTTGGCATCTATAATATGTTCAAGTTCCCTTAGCTCCTTTATCAACTTCATATTCACCTGTTGATTCCTCTTCTCTTGTAGCCTCTCCCGCTTCACTTTCTTTCTCATGACATAACCATGCTTCTGGTCTGCTTCATTGTTTTTCAACATCTCCATTAACACTTCAAGCTGAACTGTTGTCTCAGCCTTCTCCCTCTTATATTCCTCTTTTCTTAACTGTCTCTATATGACATTTTCCTCGGCATCTCCTTCCTTTTGTCCTTGGCTGTGGTTTCTTTCAAAACCTATGTTATGACTGCCACTAGTCATCATCCTCTCCTTCTCTATGAGCTCCTCACTCACTTAACTATCAGTTGCATTAAAGCCTCTTCAACATCAAGTCTTGTCCTGCTACCACTTACCTCACCAAGCTCTCCTCACTCAGTCTTTTGGAAATCAATTAGTTCTCTATCTCTAGAACCTCCTTTGAGCACTTCTCTTTGCTCTTTCTGGCTTCAACTCATCTACATCTTCTAAGAACACAATTGTCCTCTTTATCCAATCTCTATTGGAATTCCTCAAGGTTCTACCACATTTCTGCTTCCACTTAGAAACTCTTACCAGCTTCCTTTATCTCTTAGCAATTCTACCCACATCCTTTTTGGAATTTCCTTTTGGGAGTTGCAATAATACTTCTACATCAATACAAAGACTACAACTTTCTAATCTTCAAATCCAAATAAAACCATATCATCTTACCTTCAAGATCTCTGTCTGATCTTGTCCTTCCATTCGCTTGCACTTTTGAATGGACTGTCCTTTCCACTAGCCTTCAGCTGTATCTTCAAACTCTGTTACTCCAAAAACTTACAAACATCCCTCTTACAGTTTAACTACTGTAATCCTGCTATAAAATTCCACTCATTCAATATTTGCTACTCATTAGACAAAATTGCATACCTTCACTACCTTCAGAATCTCACCATTCCTAAAATTCTATTTCAGGAGATCTTTATGCTTCCAGTGCACAAATATTCAATATTCAGCTATTGTCAATCAGATTTAGAATCTGATTCTTTCTTCCAATCCTCTGACTTTATCTTGGTAAAGCTTAGCTATCAGCAACAATTCCTTCTTTGTTGAGTTTTCTTCCACTCAGAAATCCTTAACAATTCCTTCCATTATTGCTTCTTAAGGCTTGATCTCCTTTTGCTGAGATACTTCATTAGCTACAACCATCAATCTTCAATCTATTTCTTTGTCAGCAAATTCAAATCAGAATTAAATAAAACAATACCTGCACGATTTCTCCATCCACTCTTCACATCTGAGTGAACCTCCATTCTTCAAAACATCATTGTGGATTCTTCTTGTCTCTGCAATCTCTTCTTAGTTCTGCCTTACTTGCCTCTAATAACTTAGCTATTCTTCTCCATTCTCCCAGCTGTACTCTGGTCACTTCGCTGTCAGATTAGAATCCGATCTTGCTTGCCTGCATACAGATCTTTCCAAATATCTCTGTTCTGAATTCTTTCATGAAACTTTCATACATAATTGCTTTGTTCTGCCTTATACCTAATGGTTCATTTAAAATTCATCTTAGATACGAAAATGATGTAGGGTTTCCCCTGTGCATACCCACAGTATGCATGAATATGAAAAATTACCTTTTCCTAGGAATTTAACTCTATTTAGAGTCAAATCTTTATGCATGAATGGTTAAGGCTGTCTTACCTAGAGTTCCTTTGAATCGGAACTCAATCACCCTGCTTTAAAACCCTCTATCGAAGCTTTATACCCACATAGCCAAACCCTTAGGCCAAATCCTTCATATCGAGACTTTTAAGTCATCATAACCCTTCATTTACCTTTGTGCACCCTTTTCTTAAAGCCTTAGTTTATTTCTCCCCTATCGGAAGTTAAATCACCCTTTTGCAACCTTGGTTTATATATGTTTTAACACATAAATATCTTATTGGTGCATATTTCCTTAATAACCATTTACAAAGGAAAATGCCACATAAACATACATTTTTCCCCTTTCGTATGGTTTCTGCACATATCCTGAGGTTGTACCTCTATCGCAATTGGCTATTGACCTTTTCGTAGGTCACATTACATATACGTTATCACCCCTCTCCTTCCGATTGGTGACTTCCCTTTAGAATTAGGAAATACGTTATCGGCGCCTAATCCTTCTAACTTCCCTTTACAAAGGAAAACTCTGCCTAACACATATATTGGATTTTAAAATATATAGACTCAAACCTATATATCATCGGATCCGCCTCCTTCGAGCCTTTCTGCTTATAACTCCACCTACACTGAAATACGACAGTCAATTTAATCGTGACCGTCGATCAGGATCGCAATCCAATGGCCGAAAATTAATCACTTGATCGATGATAGAACCCAATGCTAATCATTGATAAATCGTAAATGCCGATCATCGATTATCGTTGTCGACGATATCGAAATACTCATAACTATTGACCCCTGGCACATCTAATTGCCGATATGTGATTAGACCGTGACCGTTGATCTGGCCATGATCCAATGGTCCATGATTAATCACACTTGTTCATTGCCATTTCCCCAAGGCTTGGTTGTGAATCAATCTTTTAATCTAGGTCATCGATCTTCAATATCGAAGTATACCCTTGGCGGGCGGTTTGATTACCAAGTCTGGATTAGGTTTCTTGATCTGTAGTGGATCAGAACCGGGAGCTGAGGTTGATGGATTAGAATGAGAAGATTCTGCTTCTTTACCATCAACAGGACTTTTACTACCATAATCTTGCGATCTAGTCGCAATCCGAACATGGTACATCATCAGTATGGGTTCTTCATTAGCATTTGAGGATGAACCTATCATCTTACTGTCTTGAGCCAAAAAAGGATCCTTCAAAACAGCAGGAGTTTGGGAACCCTTGACAATATTCGCAACCTTTGCACGATGAGGGTAGTCTCTTTTAAAATGTTCATCGTCACAAATGAGACAAGGATAACGACGTTTGCGCTTTTCATCATTGGATTCCGACTTTTCAGGTTTCTCCTTTGAACTTTTGTCCGTTTTATTCTTCTTCTTTCCTTTCTTCTTCCCACCAGATTTGGATTTGGCTGTAGATGACTCTACAACGTGAATATCGGTGGAGATCTCTGTAGAAGAATCTCCTGTTGGGGAATCAGGCAAGGTTATGATAGGGGAAGAATTCTTGGAAGGCTTCTTCTTACTTTTAGTGTTAACCGTGCCAATCATACCATCGGCGGCATGAGATCCCGAAGGAGCTGCAGTGATTTGATTTTTCTTTGGAAGATCGGGGATTTTTTCGTGTAGCGTACCTGACTGAGTATAGACCAAGTCAAGGTACTGTGCTTGAGCAATTACTTGCTCCTCAGTAACAACTCCGGCTTTAGCAACATCTTCAGTGATCTTTGGCAATAAAGATTTTACAAACCACTCGGCCAAGATCTGATCCGGAATAAATACTTTCACTAAATGTCGTCGACGTCTCCACTCATGAATATGATCTGAAATGTAAGTGGATGTCAATTGTTTTAGTGAAGTTAAGAATTTCGTACCATTGTCATATCGGACTGGCAACTGAAAATGAGTTAAAAACGAGGTAGCTAACTGGCTAAAATTATAAAAAGTGCCTCGTGGTAACTCAATGTACCACTTGGCCGCGAGACCAATTAGAGTGTGCTGGAAAAGTCTAAGATGGATTGAATCATCTGTAATGGAGTTAGACGCAGACCAGAGGTGGTAAGTCATCACATGGTTCAACAGGTCCTCTCCTGATTTACCTTCGAACGTGGGAATGTCATTGGGCAACTTATTCAGCATTGGCGGCTAAAATGGAAGATAATTAATGGGATCATTCGTTAGGCACAACAAGTCAGGTAAGTCCAAAGTTGCGATAAACGGTAACTGCCGATTAGGATCCCTAAAACTCTGGGTCATAAGACCAGCCCCAAGACGAGGATATCCAGGATAACTAAGAATAGGAATCGTGTTCGGGATATTATATCCTCCCAGAAAACCAGGATTAACCAGAACGTACTGGGGTTGTTGAGGTTGTTGATAAGTGTACCCAGGGTACGGCTGATACTGATAAATTGGCTGCTGCACAGTAGGACCGAATTGGTACTATCCCTGGTATGGTTGATAAGTGAATTGTGGTTGACTTGTGACAACCGTACTTAAACCAGGTTATCGTACAGGCATCTGAACCAAAGTTTGAATCGTAGATCCAGACGGTGGTAAAAATTTCTGAGGAGTAGATACAGGAACAGTAGAAACTGGAGCTATCGATACTCCTGAAGTAGATGGGGTAGATTGAACAGATGTTGCGGCAGTTGTAGCAGTCGTGTGAGGCGGAGTACGAGGTGTACTAGACCCAGGCTGAGAAACTACCGAAGGTACAAAAGTTTGAATGTTAGACTGGACTGGTTGCTGGGGTGTACCAGAAACTAAGGGTTGTCTAGTTTGAGATGACAACTGTACACTTGGCTGCAACACCTGTTGAGCTTGCGATGGATCCCACACTATATTCATTCCGGGGTACTGACCCATAACTGGTTGAGAATACTGAGGACCATAACCGGATTGAGGGTAGGATTGATAATTGAAAGGTACATTTCCCGTTCCTTGAACATACATTTGACTAGAGGGTGGTTGGAAACCTTGGTTCGAGTATTGACCTTGGGGTTGATACCCTTGAGGCACATACTGATACTGGGGTTGACCTTGAGGTATAAATTGATACTGGGGTTGACCTTGGGGTACATATTGAGTCTGGGTTGACCTTGAGGAATGTACTGTCCCATAGGTATGTACTGTCCTTGAGGTTGCCCCCCAGATGCAAATTGTGTACCTTGAGGTTGCCCCCCAGGCGTTAATTGAGGCTGCCCCCCAGGCGGTAACTGGCCACCTTGAGGTTGAGGATTGGGAATAGAACCTGACATCATGAGAATGTCTTCTACGCTCAACAGCTTAGTACCATTGTTTCCAGTTAATAACCCTTGCTCAATGGGTTGACGAGATGCTCCCGAAAAAGTACCAGAAAGTGATTGATACCCGGAGGGAACAGAAGGACCGCCGTACAAAAAAGA
This sequence comes from Pinus tabuliformis, assembly GCA_031772625.1. Taxonomy (NCBI): domain Eukaryota; kingdom Viridiplantae; phylum Streptophyta; class Pinopsida; order Pinales; family Pinaceae; genus Pinus; species Pinus tabuliformis. Next base: position 959,584,979 of record CM062811.1, read on the forward strand.
TTCGAGCGACTAAGTAAACATGGATGATTGTCCTGCCATATTGACAGGAGTATAAAAACCTCTAGGTGGTGGGTGATAAGGAGCACGAGGTGGTGAAAAGCTTAACCCTGAGTTTTCTAGAAAATTAGTCAAAGAAAGATACCAAGAACTACTCTTAGGTGGACTGTAAAAAATTGATTCACGCTCCCTTAGTTCAATAACAGGTTGATTTTCAGGGATAGGGATGCCTACTTCTTCTTCTGGAGCAAGTTCTTCAATAGCAATAAGTCCAGAAGGAAGATCTTGGGTGATTACTCTTTCTACCCTAGGTGAACCAGGACCACTAGAAGTTGGAGAAACAAACCCCAATGTCGGAGTAGCAGCAAATTCACTTTCAGGCTCGGATATTTTAGGTTCCTCACCTATATCACTAGTAGATGAAAAGCTACCAGCAATTTCAGAAACAGACACTGACTGTGGATTATACTCTACTACTAACGGTTGAAAATCAGGATGTACTATCAAAGAAGGCTCTCCTTCTTCCGGTGACCCAACTCTACTGTCTCTAGGAGTTACGAGGACTTTCAAGCCTTCAAGCTGGCTCGATACTTCCTTAGGAGGTTGGCCCCGAAGTCTACGGGACTTCCTCAGTAACTCAGCCACGTTTACAAACTCAGGAGACTGGCCCCGAAGTCTACGGGACTTTCTTGGTAATTCAGCCACAGTTGAAAACTTTTAACTACTTCACATGCAAACAAAGTAAAATCTTAATGAAAAGCACCTAAAGTCTCTAAAGAACCAAACAAAGTTGAATCACACGCCTAAAGAATCTAGGAGATCAAACACACACAAACAGTAACTTTCCGTACTGAAAACACTAGTTGGTGATGAAATCCAATGTCGCAGAGTTCAATACAGAAATGGTGGTTGGAACAGTTACCCCAGCAACCTGCTTAATGAATAGACTGGCACAAGTTCCTCCACTTAACCATCTCGAGTGAAGTGAACCCCCCAGAAAATCCAAGTGAGTCTAGCCGACGTCTGCTCCAGGTACAGTGGGATCTTCCCACCACTGTCACCTCAGGAAGAGTCCTAAATAATATCGCTACTAAGGTTACCAACTGAGACAAATATACCTGGGGGAACAGTCTACGATCTGATACGCACCCAAGGGTAGAGTAGCAAGCTCAATCCCCTTGAAGGCTCCTTGACATAATCCAAGGTTTACCAACAAGTGACCCCAGGCTCCTCGACAATGGTTAATCTGAGGTTTACCGTTTTTAATACGTGAATATCTGGTGTCGTTCCCAATGAGGAAGGATTGATTCCCACACTGGTTTAGACATGATCTCGTGCTTCTCCTTTAAGAGGAGCTTTCCCATAGCATAAATGCAACAATTGGATTTCTTCCCTACCACAAGATACAGCTACTTGTTTGTTTTTACTGTCTTGGAGAGTTAAATACTCTCCTACTCCAAGACACTAGCCTAAGCTAAGTTGGTGTATCAGAGCCCTAGAAATAAAAATGTTACTAGGTGAATTTTACTTTAAGCGTTAATTTTAGTGGTTTTTGTTCAAGTCCAAAGGTGCGGAGATGAAACTCGTGGTATGAAGACTCGACTCAAAATCACTAAAAATGCACCTAAGATGATCTAAACAATCTTTTTCTCTTCGATGAACTTCTAAACTAAGAAAGAGTTTGAGAATGCAAATACTTTATAAACACAAATCTTTCTCAATTCAACAAATTAAAAGAAGAGTTTTTGTCCTTTTCCAATGCACTCAAAACGAGACAACTAGTTATTTCACAAAAATTTCCCTTTTTCATTCCAAAGCACTCAATCACTACAAAACAAACTTTTTTCGAAAGAGATTTTTATATTTTTTAAATAAAACACTCAAAACTATGAAAATGACTAACTTTGAGATCTATAAATTATAAAAACCTATTTGAAGTCAAAGCCTACTAAAAGTCTTTTTTAAGGATGTTTTACTCAGCTAGATGCAAGCTAAGGATTAATTTATGCAGAATCATAAATCAGTCAAGAACAACCAATTTTGTTTTCTTTTTGAAAATGAAAATCCAAACTCTTAAATACAAGCTTTTCGAAGTTTTGTAAAGAGAAAACTCAAAGTGGATTCCTCAAACAAGGGGAGATTTCATAAATGGTTAGACTCATAAGAAGGCTGGCAGACACTAAGGTGATCTGAAGTCCCTATAGCTTCTAAGCTCAGAGCCACTACACAGCCAAAATGAAAAACAAACCCAACAAGCAAAACTCCTAGAAATTTCACCTAAAACCCTAACACTAATGAAATCAATCTAAGGAAAGTTTCTGACAAGTTATATGCAGGTCTGGGCAGTGGATAACAATTTCTAAACAAACACTAAGCTGACTAACAGAGGAAATCTTAGGGCTTTTCAAAATTTTGACAGGGTCCGCAAGCCCACAGTTGACACAGGTGCGGTCTCGCTCTGTGCTAAAAGCCAAGCTGTGGGTAGATACGCACTGTGTCAAACGGCTAGGGTGCGGTCCTCTCCCAAAGCTATGAAAAATGAAAAATAACCCTGGATCTACAAACTCTACCCAATTTTACACACAATGAAGCCAAAAACAGAAACAAAAACACAGTTTCCTAGGTCAAAGTAAAAACAAGGAAAACAATCAAGTCCCCAGTGGAGTCGCCATTTTGTCACATGGAATAAGTCGATCTTGTGGACAAGATAGACCTTCCTAGAATCTAAACAAGACCTAATGACAAGCAAACCAACCAGACACTATCTTTCTCTAAATATGCTTTGATTAACAATATCAGACAAGTGTTTTTTGTGCCTACCTTAGGTCCAACGCAAGCTTGTGGATGCCCTCGCTCCTTTGATCCAAATGATCTCCTTTGTTGCGAATCTGCAAACGCAGACAAGGCAAACAAATTAAATAGCACCTGAAAAGCCAATTGCATAAAACATATTTAACATGAAAGTCAAGGAGTCCATGAAACAAATAACATAAGATAATTGTTGAGAAAAATGAGTTTGATTGTATTAATTCAAAAGAAGAAGAACTTTACAACCTTTGCCTTGACGCTGTACAAGCTCCTCCCAGGATCCAGCAAGAAGTCTCCTCTACTTTGACAAGTTTCACTCACTCCCCAATGAAGCCAAAAAGGTATGTGATCTCTCCTCTTAAGCTCAACTAGGAAGTCTTGATTTCACCAGCATTTACCCTCAAAAATGTTCAGCTTCTAACCTCCTCAGCAACCAGCCCAATGTCGGTATTTATAGTGCAATGGAGGGAGGTTACTAGGTCCTCCTTCAAAGGGATAAAGCCCTCCTTCAAAGGGATAGCTCCTCTCATCAAGGGATTAGCTCCTTCTCTTTTGGGATGCATGAACCACCTCAGAGCGAACAATCCACGTCAAAATTCCTTCTAGAAACCTCTAGAATTAACCAAAAGTGAATTTTTTAAGATAAAACTTGCGCCTTTTGACTTTCACAGGGGTCCGCACCTACACCGTTAGGGACAGAGCGGGCAGGTCCGCAGTTTTTGTACACAGAAGGTGCGGGACCGCAGGTGACAGTGAGAGAAAGTGCGGAACCAGAGTTACATTGATTTTTAATGTCTTTCTCTCATTTTCAAAGCTTGATTTGAAGAGATGAGGTCTGAGACTTGCTTAGGAGGACAGTACAAGTGATGATAGACCCATACTGATTGTAAATAATCATGGTGACGATAGTTTTGTATAAGAGATTATAAGGCCTCCATTTCTTCAGTGGATACTAAACAATTTCATGAAATCGATCAAATTGATTTCCATAGGTAGGTAGGTGAGATGATTTATTCCTCTCTAACCAGCTCTGCCATGGTTGTTTCAAAATTGCAGGTTTCACTGAACAATATACACTCACAACTTAATATTTAGGGGATTTCCTCTATGACGAAAGACACCAAAATCAAAACATTAGAAGAATTAGTTATTAAGATAGGATATGATTGTAGTGATGTAAATGCAGCAGAGGAGGTGATCAAAGGAAATAATGCATACATTCAAGCTCTTAGGAAACAACTCAAGGACCCAACTATAGAACACCCTCAGGCTAAAGAATTCACTAGTTTGGAGATGGAGAAAGAGAAGTTGTTTACATTAGTAGTGGAACAAAATGCTCAAACACAGAAAATGGAGCAAGACAGGGAGGCACTGCTAAAATAAAATGGGAAATTGGAAGCAACAAGGACATCAACAGGAATATCAACAGTGGGAACATCAATAGTAGGAACATCAACAACAAGGATTGTAACCCAACTTACAACAGAAGCATCAATTTCAGATTCCTGAGAAAATCTAACTCAAGCTTTGGGGGAATTATCATTGATAAACAAAGAGGTGGATAAATTGTCACCAACACTCACTAATATGGAGGAAAGCATGATAAAGGCATACAATGCATACTTGGCAGAAGTGTGAAAGAATTTTAAGTTAATTCAACAAATTCAGAAGTATGAAGACCAGTCTCTTATTATTCAAATGTTTGTGGATGAAAAACAACAACATTTGGCACAATATTAATGCCAATGTTACAGACTTATGGCCTTCCATCCAAATTATTTTTGAATAGGAAGAATTGGTCTAGAGAGTCAAAGCAGTAGTGGAGAAAACTAAAGCTGATATTGAGCATAGGCCAAAAGAAGCACAAAAGATCATAAGGTTGTTGAACTCCAAAAACAAAGAAGAACTTGAAGAGCTCAACATTCATGATAGAACATAGATGGTAATGGAAGTTAAAAGAGTTCTGACTAAGAAGAATTTCATGGTGCTGTTGGAAAGCAAGTGCAAAGAGTTGGAGCTACAACTTAAGAGATTCAACGGAATATTTTCTTTTTTACAGGACAAAGGACTTCTCACTCTCAGAAAATCTAGTGGAAAATTGATTTCATTATAAGATTATGAGGAATAGTTATGCAACATAGCTACAGATACATCAAAGTTTGCAAAGGCAAAGGGAGTTATCAGTGGAGAAGCCTGTCTGGAGGGTTTGTAATTTTATTTAAACATACAGCATGAAATTCATCATTTATTTTTAAATAAATCAATGTTTCCAACATACACTGATGTAGATGAAAGGTTTAGAAACATGCTGATTTTTTTATATCCGAGGAGAAGAGTGTTCAGACCAATTACTGGAGTTGGTCGAAAAAGCATGAACATAAGAGCTACAATTTTGGAGCAAAAACTCAAAGTAGGAACTATAAAAATTCAAAGTCCACAACAAATTTCTTTCAAAGTTTCAAGAGACAACTGAATTTGTCCAAAGTTTCTATTTTCTAGTTCTTTTTCAGAAAAAATATGTAATTTTGTTAGATATTATTTTGTAATCAATTCGTTTTGGAATCCTAAGTTAGTTCAGTAGACAATCTATAAATAATTTGTAATAAGACTTGGAAAATGTTGGAACTTGCATGAAGAAAGAAGTTGTGTATTCATGTAAGTCGTGCATTGTACTGAAAGTGATCAATTTACAAAAGTACAAAGAGTTTTTGTCTAGGATTCCCATGTCAAACAATTGGTGATGTACATTCTTATCTAAAATTATTTCTTTTCTCAGTTTATTTATTATTGCAAGAAGATTAAGGCCCAATTGTGCTTAAGTGTACTCTGCTATTGCTTGTAAACAATATCAATGTTTTCATTTTGATGTTAAGTATATAATTTATCTCAGTATGCTTTATATTTAATTGAACTTAAATCATATTCATCCTTTCACTCCAAACATAGTTACCGATCAAACAAAAACTATTACCTCAAAACGAATATTCAAGTCCAAATATCCCAAGAAAACATGAAAATACAACCCGAAAAATAGAAATTTTTGATTCTGCATCACCATTTTTTCAGAGTAAATTTTCAATATTTTTAAAAATAACAGTAAAAAATAATAAAATCCGTTTTTTTTGGTGCAAAAAACACCTTCAAATCGAAAAGTGTTGATGCTGGAATAACTCTTTCTTTCTTTTCTAGTTGAGGGTACATTTTCAACATTTTTTAATAATGACGTTAAAAGTGAAATATCGTGACTCCGAAAAACTTTAAATTTCCAACGATTTTGAAGCATGACATTAACGATAAAATATCACATGTTTGAAAACCCTTAAAATTCCAACGATTTTTAAGCATGAAATTAAATTTAAAATATCACTTCTTTGAGAAACCCTAAAATTCCAACAATTTTCAACCATGGTGCTAAGAAAAAATATTTATAATTGTTTTTAGAGATAACATTAAAGATAAAATGTCACGACTTAGAAAAACATTAAAATATTGACAATTTTTCAACCATGGAATTAAAACCAAATATTATGACTACAAAACAATCTTAAATTTTCAAAATGTTTCATGTGTGACTTTATGGAAAATTTTTATGACTAAAAAAATTTAAAAATGAACACCTGAATGAAAGACCTATTATACCAAGAGTAATTTTTTTTAAATGCTTAATGTATAGCGCTTTTGAAATCTTAGCATAAGACAACTTGAAACATTGCAAAAAGAAAATTAAAATCAATTATCAAATTGACACGCAGTGTAGGTGAGCTCAACCCATTGTAATGAAAACTTACAGGCCAACTATGAAATTAGCACATTGTGGGGCAGAATCGATCCATTATAACAAAAAATTCAAAATCAACTATCAGATTGCACATAATGAGATCGGTTGCTAGAAAAGCATTGATAAGGACCCTACAAAAAGAATAACACACACACACACACACACACACATATTTGAAAGCTACATAAGAAAATAGAAATTCAAGTATTGAGAAATAAAATAAAAAATAATAACAAGTAATAAAACATATAAAACATGACAAAAAAAATCAAATATTGAGAAAAAAAATAAAAAAAATAACAAGTAATAAAACATAGAAAAAACATGACAATATATATATATATATATATATATATATATATATATATATATATATATATATATATATATAAAATCTACAGTAATGACATAAAAAAAAAACTATAAAATGTAAAAAAAAATTAATCAGACCATGTAAAATTAAAAAAAAAGAAGAAAAGTAAAATTAAATTAAATTGAAAAAAAAAAAATCACAAAAATAAAATACAACATTAAAAAAAATTAAAAACTTTAAAAAAAGAAAAATTCCCCGGTGACCCCAAAGCCCAACCAGTGAGGGTTGGCAAGGGGACGATTCATAACCAAAAAGAAATTAAATTGCTTACAATATAAAAAAAAAAATGTAAAAAAAATAAAAAAAAAATAAATAAATAAAAAATAAAAAACTAGAGTTAACTTGTAAAGATGAATTTTTTTAATAAAAAGTAAATAAATAAAACCAAATATAAATAAATAAAAATAAACAAAAAATTAAGATATATATATCATTTAAAAAGAATGTTAAATAATTACAAAAAGAATAAAATAAAATAAATAAAAAATAAAAACATTTAAAAAAATAAATTTAAAATTAAAATTAAAAAGAAAAAAAAAATAATTATTTTTTTTAATTATACTATAAAATTTAAACTATAAAAAAATAGAACTTAAAATAAAAATATTTTGAATTAAAAAAAAAAAAAAAAAAAAAAAATTGAAAATTTAAAAAAATTTAAATTTAAAAATTAAAAAAAAAAAAAAAAAAAAATTAAAATTGAATTAATTTTATTAATTAAAAAATAAAAACTAAGAAAAAAAACAAAAAAGATAAAAAAAAAAATTAAAACCAAAACAATTTAAAAATACAACACCCCTCGCCCTCCCTCAACCCCCTCCTGACCCCTCCTCTCCCTACCCCCCCATGCAGCCCTCTCCCCTCACCACCCTCAGTTGTCCCACTCCCTCCCTCGCACACCCAAATCCCCTCCCCACCCGGGCCCCCAACCAGCGGCCAAGAGGCCACAGGCTGATTCCCGGAATCGGCCTGTAGCCTGTTGTCATCTAGTTGGGGGCCTGGGTGGGTAGGAGAGGAGGCTGCACGGGGGTCGGAGGGGAGGGGAGAGTGGAGGGCCAAGGGAGGAGAGCGGAGGGGGGTGATGGATGGAGGGGGAGGGGTTGGGGTCGGGTGGACGAGGGGAGAGGGAATGGGAGGGGTTGGGCTCGGGTGGGCGAGGGGAGAGGGAGGGGGAGGGGGCGAGGGGAGAGGGAGGGGGAGGGGGCGAGGGGGTGGGGAGGGGAGGCTAGTGAGGGAGGGCAGAGGGAAAGATTCATGAGTTGGGTGAGGAAGTGCATCAGGTGGGGTTTTAAATTTTTATAATTTTTTTTTATAATTTTTTTTAATTGTTTTAAATTTTTCTTTAAATTGTTTTTATTTTTTTAATTTTATTTAATTTTAATTTTAATTTTAATTTGCTTATTTAAATTATTTATTTTTTATGGTGGTTCAATTTGTTTTTCTTTAAACTATATATTTTTTTTGCAAAAGAAATCATATGTGTGTGTGTGTGTGAGAGAGAGAGATAAATAAGAAAACAAAAATTCAAATATTTAAAATAATATTTTTTTTAATTTTCTTTTTTAATTGTATTTTATTTTATTTTATTTTTTAATTTAGTTTATGTTATTTCTTTATTTTTAAAATTTTAATTTTAAAAAAATAATTCTTAAATTTTAATGTTATTTTATTTTTTATTTTTCATTTTGTTTATTTAAATTATTTAATTTAAATTTTTTTTTTCTAATTTTTTTCTTAATTTTTATTTTTATTTTTGTTTTTGTTTTTATTTTTTATTTTGTTTATTTAAAATATTGAATTTAAATATTACTAATTTTATTTTTTTTTCTTAATTTTATTTTTTTGGTAATTTTTTAAAGTTTTTTTCTAATGAGATTTATTTATTTATTTTATATTTTATTTTTAACTTAAAAAAATATTTTTAGATTTTTGTTTGAGGTTCAGTTCGCTTTTCTTTAAATTATACAGTTTTTTTGAAAAAAATCATCTTTTGAATTTTTTATTTTTTCTTTTTCTCAATATTTCTTATTCAATTTTTATTTTTACTTTTATTTTTACGGGTTAATTTTGGTTTTTCGTTTTTGTTATGTTTTTTTTTTTTTTTTTACCAACATGTTTTTATTATTCTTATTTTTGTCATGTTTTATGTTTTAAGTTTTTTCTTACATTTTTATAGTTTTTTGTTTTTTGTTTTTTTGTTTTGTTTTTTTTTTTTTTGTATTTGTTTTTTTTTGTCATGTTTTTGTTTTTTTACCAACATGAAAACCGCCAACATTTAAAATAATAACTACACTTAATTGATTAAAAAATTAAAAGTGTAAAAACTAAGCCCTTTAAACAAAAAGGGTTGATGCTCATTAGCACTTTTCAAAATCAAGATGAAAATCACTACCTAAAGAAAATTTTCACACTTTATACATAAAACATTTAAAGTGTGAAAAATAAGCCCTCTAAAAAAATGTGTTGATGCTGCATCAACACTTTTCAAAATGAACATGGAAATCACTAAGATTTAAAAAAATTGTTCACACTTGATACGTAAAAAAAAATAAATTGGTAAAAATATGCTAAAAAAAAGGTGTATTCTGAATTGCCATTTTTCAAATCAAGCGATTTTTTTCTCCTTCAAGAAAACTCGTACTAGGTCATTTTCTCATTTGATGGGTAAGTATGTTTCCACATACACTATATAAGATCCAAAAGTTTGGGTATCCTTCCCTGTTATAGTTTCTCTGTCATTTTGTTATTGATTGCCTAAAGGTTTCATGAATCCATGCCCAATGGAATTTACCTGCATTTTTCAACCAAACCTTTGGAAAATCCCCACCTCAAATTTTCATAAATAGACTAATATTTCAAAGCAGAAATCTAAATGAGAAAGACAAATCCCTCTTTGAAGCTAGAAGGGCTAGATCCCAGCTTTACAAGTGGTTTGATGGTTACCTATGGGTTTCTCTCCATAGCCTAGGCAAAAGCTATGGAGTGATAACAACAGACAATAATTTTCTCAAAACGTTATAAAGGCAACAAATCCTTGAATTTATAAGGGAGCTTATGAGGAGCTCCTTGGATATCCAAAACATCTAATGATTTGAAGGACTCAAATTTTCAAGCTGTAGTGATTGGGTTTTTCAGGTCGACCCTAAAAACATTCTAAAACATGAATTGAAATAATATAAGACGGGGTTTTACACAAATTCATGTTATGCTTGAAATAGAAAAAGACAAAAAGTTGAAATCTCAATCCAGGGCTTCAATTATTTCAATGGGGTTTCGAAGATTCAGGACATTGAACATGGTTAATTAATGCGTAGGGAAGGAACTGACAAGGATGCCGCAAGAAATTAAGCTCTACGTTCAAGTGAGCACTAAGCTAGTGGCTAGTGGCTCGAAAAAAAAAAACAATGATTTTGTTCACTATGAATTTTTTAGTATTGTATTTCAATTTGTATTAATAATATAGATTTGAGATGACTTACAACTTGCTCCATACAGGGTTCAAATCAATATAAATCGCATATGAAAAATATTACCAGGGAAAAGTTAAATTAAACGAAAAATGAGTAATGAATGAGAAGGATGATGGCGCTTTGAGTGAGTCCATAAAGCCTCACAAATCTTAGTCTCAATTACCAATGGGAAAAGATTATCCCAGGTTATCATTCTCTTCAACTTCATTATTGAATTTAAACATGTGTTTCTCAAAATGAAACCCTGAAACTCATTAATAAAGCACTAATTTGGATATTATGAGTTTTTTTTACTCACTGTTTCAATTTTTGGCATGATATAACTTTCTTTCTAGTTAAAATATACCATATTGATTGATAACAACATTTTTTCAAACACATTTAGACTAATATGCTTTAAGATAAATAAGTGATTTGTGTGTCATCGTCATTTTGTGTTTTTGCATGTAAATTTTTTTAACATAGCTATGTTATTGAAGGGTAATTTTTTAATCAAGCCCTTATTGGTGAAGGGTTAACTTATTATGAGAACATCACTGTGGAAGGGAAAACATTTAAACATAGCATTTCTTGACTGGTAAAATTTTAAACATAATGTTTCTTTACGGGTAGCATAAGGACCAAAATGTAAAACAACAAATTATATGACGGGCAAAGAGAAATCCAAATTCCAACCCTGGAGACCATAAGTGAGTAACCAAGTATTTAAACATACGGACCTACTCAAATATGTAGTACTCTTATGACATGGAGTATTAGGAATGTTTGGTACTAGTGTGATATTAGGGCACTCATAAATAAGCAATTATGGATTTGAATATAAGACCTTGTATTCAAATTTAATTTACATTTTTATTTTTAGATTTGATCTCTCTCCTTATTATATCTAATTTAGTTTTCATATTTTATATTTTTATTTAAATTATAATTTAAATAATTGCATATTAATTTTGTTTAGTAAATTAATTCACTTAAATTAATGACTTGGATTTTTCATATTTAGCCTTCATTTCTTCTATGGCCTTTCTGTGGTGTTTGAGAACAATCATATTTTTATGATTTGTTTTGTTTTATATTTCTTCTGCAGACTTCGTTTCTTCTATGACCTTTATGCAGTGTTTGATTTCTGATCTTCAGGCACTCGGGAGTAAAGCTATTCAGGGAAAGAGGGTGGCTCAGGTCCCCAGAGTGCACAAGCGAATGCCAAACCCTACCGGATCCAGATCGCATACTGTTCCCTATTGATGAATGCTAATCATGTTTGATTTCTCATTAATCTTCTGCGACGTAATCTTTTGGGGCCTTTCGTGGCCTTGAAAGGGAGCATACTGTTGGGTCCCTATAATACTAGTGATTACCCCATTACTATTGTAGTTATACCCCTTATTAATATTGTTGTGCCCCTATTGCCCCCATATTGTTATTACTGTGCCCCATAGAATCCCTCTATTGCTATTTTTGTGGCTTTATATTATTATTGTTAGGTCGGCTGGATTATACTATGACTCCTTAGACTCCTATATATAGAAAGGAGGTTTTGTCATTTGAATCATCAAAGAATTGTTCATTTATGTAATGTATAGGACGTTGCCCCCTCAAAGAGGCTGAATTCTAAGGTGTTGATCTATCTTTTCTATCTTTTCTTGAGATGGTTTCATAACATTTGGTATCAGAGATTTGGATTCTAGGATTTTGCTGCTCCAAACAAGTCATCGTGGAATTTTTGATATAAATTTTTTTCTGCAACATTTCAGAAGTTGCAAAAAAAACCCATTTGAGAAGAAATTGCGCTGAACCTCGGGTGCAAATTTCAGAGCTTTTCGCGCTATATTTACGGAGATATGATCTGAGGAAGTTGGTCTTTTTGCAGACTCCTGAATTACATTCCAAACAGGTGACCTGGGGAAAATCGTCATAACTTTCTCTCTGGGGATCGAATTGAAATTTCGTAAGAAGGTACAGAAAGAGGACAGACTGTAGTTTCTTTTTTGCATTTTTCAGATCCAAAGGTCGAAACAGTGACTCGCAGCATGTCGTACAAGTTTGCTCTACTGAACTAGTGTATAATCAGGTCACTGTGGGAGATTTCACATAACTCTTCCTTGGAGAATCCAATTCGGGTCAAACTTATGGCATTGGAAAGAGGACACAGAAGGCTACTGTAGGTCACAAATTCAAAACTAGATGATTGAAAAGTACAAAGATACATCAGAGGCAATATAGAGCTCCTACAAAGTGAAAAAAGGTGTGTAAATTTTCTTAAATTTTTGCTTAAGCTTGGTTTGAAAATTTATTTTGAAGGAATTCAAAGGGCATAATAGAGCATTATTGATCAGGTGCTCATGTCCTAAGTGTCATAAAATGCTCAAAATTTAAAATGCTCAGAACTGGTTCAAAGTGGAACGATTGGAAAGTGCTCGTCCTCCTGATTCTGGTGCCACGAATGGTTCGAAAAACGGTCGCCGTATGAGAAAGTTATGGCAAAAAGAAGAATTTCTCAGTAACATTGAAAATTTGAATTTTTCAAAAAGAAATTAAAAAAAAAATATTCCACAGAATATTCTAGGGAATATTCTTTTTCAGCAACCAATCACAGGCTGCCACGTGGCAAGCTCGGAGGGTGTCACATGGCCCTGGGTGACGTCAGCAAGGGTATAAGCATATGCGTTCAAAAGCTTTTGGTCGACTTGTGGTTTGAACCCACGACCTACCTTCTAACAGTTCAACGCCATACCAACACACCACAGGGGTCACAGTTGTTATATGTGTGGTGGGAATTGTTTATAAAGTTTAAATTTTTGGTTTGGGCAGGAAATGTAAGGGGCCAGCCCCCATACCATGTGACCACAGCCCAAAACCGTGGGCCGAGACCCTTAACCACCGGGCACGAAATCCAATGCGAACCACCCGCCGAGCTTTGCAGTCACATGCGGGCAGTTAACTAACAATCGGGATTTGGCAGAGGTGGCAAATTTGGCGGACCCGCCATAATTGGCGGAGTTAACTGGACTCCAACTAAAGTTAGCTGGAGTGCTTCTAGGCATAATTGGAGGAAAACTTTAATGGGCCATAACTTTGGCTAGGAAAGTCCGTTTTGGATGATTTTTTTTTTGATTTTGGGTATTTTCGACCTTCTGAAGCCATTGGTGCAAGTCTTACAGCCATCTGAGGTCATTTACAGAGGTGTCGGAGCCGTGAAATTTCTAGGAGCCACTAGGGCCCAGTATTGTGAAGACTGTATAGGGTTGCAGGTATCCATTGGAGGTGAACCAGTAGTCAATCCTGAAGGATTCAAGTGTTTTGAATATGTTTTTACCATCTATTCCACCTGTAGATGCTTCTATTTAGTTGTATATTCAATTTGAGCATTTAATTAAAACAAGGACAGGCTCGTTTGGGAGCTTTGGACCCAGCAGACGTAGCCCAGGAGGGGTGAACTGCTTTATCAACTTCTTTTGCATCTGTGGTTGATTTATTTTGCAAAAAAAATTAGTTTTAGTGTGTTAAACAGTAAAAGGAAATAGATCTGCTATGTTTAAATGGGTCATGAACAGCTTAAAATTTCATTTGTTTTCTTTCTGCAGGACATGGACATCTTTTAAATATATATATATCTGAATTGAATACCTTGCAAACCATTTACAAGTAGTTTCAAATTCAGATCAAGTTGGTATCAGAGCTATGTTGTTGTTTCTTTGTATCTAAAGCAGTTAAATAAGCTATAGACAGAGCCTGAAACGAGCCAGGAAGCCTTCGAAATGCTCTTGTTATACAATTGCAAAGTAGATAAATGCTCTTTCAGTCAATCTCTGGTGTAGTTGTCTTTTGATTGTTTTTGTACAAAGATCTTCTAACTGTATTGCAAGTATTGATGCTTACCAGGTTGAAACTTAAAAGAGGGGAAGGACAGTTGACTAGAGAACGAGAGAATCCTCAGTCAAGGAAGGCCAGAGAGCCATCACCTCCACCTTCAATTTCACCCTCAAGAGTCTCAGCAGAAGCTTCAAGAATGTTTGCACATGAAGGAGAAATTCCTGCAGACATGGATCCAAAAGAAGAAGAAAAAGTCTCCAGAAAGGCTTTCTTCTACCTCACTGAAATGGTGAGGATATTGTACCAAGAAAGAAATGAGAAATTGGTTGGAGAAGGGTCCAAACATCCACATGAAGGAGAGGGCTCTTCAGGAGGTAAGAAGGATGATGATCATTCCAAGAAAGGACATGGAGGTAATGGTGATCCACCACCCCCATCGTCACCTTCTTCCTCTTCATCCTCGTCTTCTTCTTCTGTGCATAAGCATAGATCCTCTGAAAAAAGTCCTTTTTTGAAGCTTGATGTAAAATTCGAATTACCTATGTTTAATGGTGAAGTGAATGCAGAAAAGCTTGACAACTAGATTAGGCAGTTGGAAGTTTACTTGAGGATCCACAATATGCATGATGATGCCACAAAGATTCAGTTGGCTTCTTTGAGAATGGATGGAGCAGCATTGGTCTGGTGGGAGGCCAAGACTAAAGAGGAGATCAAGATATTTGGTAAGGTTACCTTAACATGGCCTGAATTTCTGTTAGCCATTAAAAAACAGTTTTATCCTCTTGCTCACACGCAGAAAGCCATAATGAACTGGCAAAATTTCAGACAACTTAAGGGTCAGAGTGTCCAAGACTACAACCAAGAATTCAATAGAAGAGCTCTCTTGTTAGGGGTAGATTTACAGACCCAGGAAACCTTGCTGAAATACATTGGTGGCTTGCATAGCTACCTTAGACACACCATCTTGATGTTTAACCCTACTAGCCTGGACGAGGTTTGTGTCCAAGCTACCCATTTAGAGGCAAGGGGAAAAAACACATTTGAAGAGGGTAGAAACAAGCCCCCCAAGGGGAAAAACAAAGAGAAAACCTCCAAGGGAAAGGGCAAAAAGAATGCATCTGTCAAATAGGAGAGTGAGAAAGTGATTTGTAAACACTGTTCTAAATCAAGCGATGAGGAGAAAAACTGTTGGAAATTACATCCTGAAAAAAGACCTCAATCTAACAAATCCAAAGGGAAACAGAAAACTGCTGCTACTACATCTACACCACAGGATTTAGGGGATGATTCAGGTGATGAAACCAAAATTGCAACCATGGGTTTGAAAAACTTGAAGGGAAAAGAAATTGAAACTCAAGCCAGCACTAGTACCTCAAACTTCCATGTTCAAGCTCCTAATGAGGAAGAAAGAATTGAACTGTTTCATGTGAGGGTGATTTCAAAACATACTAAAATTGACACACTTTTTGATAGTGGGTCACAAGCAAACCTTATATCAGAGGACTTGGTCAAGCAGCTTAAACTTGAGACCGTTCCACATCTGAAGCCATATCCACTTGGATGGATTTGCAAGGATGCAAATTTACAAGTTTCAAGGAAGTGCACATTGCGCTTTGTAATTACTGCACATTTTATTGACACAGTTGAACTTGATGTGGTACCTTTTGATATAGCAGGAATTGTTTTGTGAAGCCCTTACTTGTTTGACAGGAAAGCTATCTTTCATCGCCATGAAAACAAATATCATCTTTTCAAAGATGGCAAGGAGTTCATTGTTAGAGCTCATCGCAAGAAGACAAATATAGTGATGGTGAATGCAGGATAGGTAAAAAGGCTGGTCAATTCAAGTAAGAATTTTGTTCTTCTTATGATTAAGCCCAAGGTTGATGTGAATCATGAGTCATTTGACAATTGTGATCCAAAACTTAAGTCAGAACTGTATGATGTAGTTGATGCATATCATGAGATGTTTCAGGAGCCAACAGGTTTGCCTCCTAAGAGGGAGATTCATCATGAAATCCATTTGCATCCAGATTGTCCTCTTCCAAACATAGGCATGTAACGCATGTCTATTATGGAGAATGCTGAAATAAAGAAGCAAATCAAGGACTTGTTGGACAAGGGTTTCATAAGGCCAAGTACTTTGCCATGTGGGTCACCAATTGTATTGATTCCAAAGAAAGATGGCACTTGGCGTATGTGTGTTGATTTCAGGGCCTTGAACAAGATAACGGTAAAGAATCGTTACCCACTCCCAAGGATAGATGATTTGCTAGACCAGCTGAAAGATGCTCGATATTTCACTAAGTTAGACTTGCGCAGTGGATATCATCAAGTAAGAATTGAAGAAAGTGACATTTGGAAGACAACCTTTAAAACCAAACAAGGACTCTTTGAGTGGCTTGTGATTCCGTTTGGTTTTTGCAATGCACCTACAACTTTCATGCTGGTAATGGATGATGTCTTGCATCCTTTTCTTGATAATTTCGTTATTGTCTACTTAGATGACATCTTAATTTTCAGCAAGTCTAGAGAAGATCATGTCATGCATGTTAGGAAAGTACTTGATGTTTTGAAGAAGAATCAGTTATTTCTTAAAATGTCAAAGTGTGAATTTGGAAAGACTTCTTTGGTTTATTTGGGACACATAGTAGGAGGAGGTGCTTTGAGAATTGATCCTGGTAAGATTGAGGCTATTGTGAAGTGGCCTACTCCCAAATCCATAACAGAGGTAAGAAGTTTTTTGGGTGCAGCTCAATATTGGAGGAAGTTCATCTCTAACTTCTCTTCTATAGCAACTCCTATGCATGCAGTGACAAGTGTGAAGCATTCTTTCCAATGGGGAGGCAAGCAGCAACAAACTTTCGAATCTTTTAAAGAGAAGATTAGTTCAGCTCCGGTCCTTGCATTACCGGATTTGAGATAGCCATTTGAGATACAAACCGATGCTAGTGATTATGCCATGGGTGCAGTTCTTCTACAACATGGTAAGCCTATTGCTTTTCATTCTGAAAATTTTAATGGTGCTATTGTAAATTATCCTACATATGATAAGGAGTTGTATGCATTGGTACAAAACATCAAAAAGTGGAAACACTATTTGATGGGGAAAGAAACTGTTATACATATCGATCATCAACCCTTACAGTACTTGCAATCACAAAGCAAGTTACAACATTCACGACACTTCAGATGGATGGGCTTCTTGCGACAGTTCCATTTGGTAATAAGGTACAAGAAAGGTACTTTGAATAAGGTTGCTGATATGCTTTCAAGGCCTATTATTGGTGTTTTTACTTTACTTAAGACTGATTCCATTGTACATGATAGTTACATAGAACAATATGCATCTGATGATGACTTTAAAGATGTGTATGCCAACTTGAGTAAAGGGAATCATGTAGAGGAAAATGACTATCACATGCATAACAATTTGCTGTTTCATTTGGGAAAGTTGTGTATACCACAGGGGGAGAGAATAAATGTCATAAGAGAAGCTCATTCTTGTCTTATTGCTGGCCATTTTGGTGTAAGCAAAACAGTTGCACATCTACAGAGGTATTGCTATTGGCCTCGCATGGTAGATTCTGTTTCAAGGTTCATAAGAGGTTGTTCGTTATGTGCTACAAGCAAGCCTAGTAATAGGAATATTGGTTTGTATACTCCTTTGCTGGTACCTTCTAGACCATGGGAGAGCATCTCTATGGATTTTGTAGGAGGTTTGCCAAAATCTAGAAAGCAGCATGATTATTTATATGTAGTAGTTGATCGTTTCAGCAAAATGTGTATACTTATGCCTTGTAAGAAAACTATAACTACTGAACAAACTGCTGAATTATTTTTTCATCATGTATGGATTCACTTTGGTTTGCCTACTTCCATTATTAGTGACAGGGATTCTAGATTTGTGGGGAATTTTTGGTCCAACCTATGGGAGATGATGGACACAAAGTTGAAGAAAAGTACTGCTTTCCATCCGCAAACAGATGGGAAAACAGAAGTTGTGAACAAAACCATTGTGCACCTCTTGAGAGGTTATTGCAGCAAGCATCCCAAGCTTTGGGATGAACATTTGCACTACATACAGCATTCTTACAACCGTGCCAAGCACTCTTCCACAAACACCTCACCATTTGAAGCTTGTTTTGGTTACTTGCCAAAATCACCTCTTGATTTCATTCTTGAGAAAGATGTCACCATTGAGGGACATAGTGATATTGACAAAGCTCGTTCATTCATTGAAAGAATTCAGCAAATACATCAGCAAATTCAAGAACAGCTTGAGAAGAGTCAAGGCAAGTACAAGCAAAGACACGACAAGCATAGAGTTGATCACAAGTTTCAAGAAGGGGATGAGGTATGGCTGTACATTAGTAAGGAAAGGATGCAAGGAGAAGGTAAAAAGTTGAAGCCTATTTGTTATGGTCCATTCAAAATCCTCAAGAAGGTTGGAAATAATGCTTTTCAATTAGATTTGTCTTCCTACATGCAAATGTATTATGTTGTCAATGTGGAGAACTTACGTTTGTATGAACCTCCTTTGATTGCTGATCATGAAAGTGTTGTTCAGCTGCCATCTATAGAAGATTTCTCGCCAGAATTCTTAGATGAGCTGAAAGAAGATACAATCCTTGACAAAAGGACACGCACTTCAAGGAGGGGCAATGTAGATTATGTTCGGGTTGGTTTCAAAGGCAGCAAACCGAACAAGGCAAAGTGGATGGAGGTGGACAGAGTGAGGGAACTATACCCTCACCTCTTTAACGGGTAGTTGAAGGCTTTTGGGGTCCAAAAGCTTCCCAATGGGGAGGCATGATCAGGTGCTCATGTCCTAAGTGTCGTAAAATGCTCAAAATTTAAAATGCTCAGAACTAGTTCAAAGTGGAACGACTAGAAAGTTCTCGTCCTCCTGATTCCAGCGCCATGAACGGTTCGAAAAATGGTCGCCGTATGAGAAAGTTATGGCAAAAAGAAGAATTTCTCAATAACATTGAAAATTTGAATTTTTCAAAAAAATTAAAAAAAGAATATTCCATAGAATATTCCTTGGAATATTCCATGGAATATTATTTTTTGGCAACCAATCACAGGCTACCACGTGGCAGGCCCGGAGGGCGCCACGTGGCCCTGGGTGACGTCAGCAAGGGTATAAGCATATGCATTCAAAAATTTTTGGTCGACTTGTGGTTTGAACCCACGACCTGCCTTCTAACAGTTCAACGCCATACCAACGCGCCACAGGGGTCACAGTTGTTATATGTGTGGTGGCAATTGTTTATAAAGTTTAAATTTTTGGTTTGGGCGGGAAATGTAAGGGGCCAGCCCCCATACCATGCGACCACAGCCCAAAACCGTGGGCCGAGACCCTTAACCACCGGGCACGAAATCCAATGCGAACCACCCGCCGAGCTTTGCAGTCACATGCGGGCAGTTAACTAACAGTCAGGATTTGGCGGAGATTTTTGGCGGAGGTGGCGAATTTGGCGGACCCGCCATAATTGGCGGAGTTAACTGGACTCCAACTAAAGTTAGCTCGAGTGCTTCTAGGCATAACTGGAGGAAAAATTTAATGGGCCATAACTTTGGCTAGGAAAGTATGTTTTGGACGAATGTTTTTTATTATTTTGGGTATTTTCGACCTTCTGAAGCCATTGGTGTATGTCTTATAGCCATCTGAGGTCATTTGCAGAGGTTTTGGAGCCGTGAAAGTTCTAGGAGCCACTAGGGCCCAGTATTGTGAAGACTGTATAGGGTTGCAGGTATCCATTGGAGGTGAACCAGTAGTCAATCCTGAAGGATTCAAGTGTTCTGAATTCGTTTTACCATATATTCCACCTGTAGATGCTTCTATTCAGCTGTATATTCAATTTGAGCATTTAATTAAAACAAGGATAGGCCCATTTCGGAGCTTTGGACCCAGCATATGTAGCCCAGGAGGGGTGAAATGCTTTATCAACTTCTTTTGCATCTGTGGTTGATTTATTTTGTAGAAAAAATTCGTTTTAGTGTGTTAAACAATAAAAGGAAATAGATCTGCTATGTTTAAATGGGTCATGAACAGCTGAAAATTTCATTTGTTTTCTTTCTGCAAGACATGGACATCTTTTAAATATATATATATATCTGAATTGAATACCTTGCAAACCATTTACAAGTAGTTTCAAATTCAGATCAATTATTATTGGTAACTGATGCCACGAGGAAATAAAATGAAAACACCTAGTAAGGAACCTGAAATCTCTAGCAGGACTCATGAAGAAGAAGAAGAAATGCTATATGATATATCAAAATTACAAGAACAAGTGCAACAAGTGTCACTTGCACAAAAAGCAACAGAATCTAAGATGGATGGTTTACGAAAAGATGTAGAAGCTAAGATGGATGGTTCAAAGAAAGGTGTAGAAGCTAAGATGGATGGCATGGAAGCTAAGGTGAATGGCATGGAGGCTAAAATTGATGGCATGGATGATAAGATGGAAGAATTGAAGATAAATATGAATAAGTTGCTACAAGAAATGGTCACTAAGGGTGAAAGGGTACTAAAGGAAACTCATGATGAGAACAAAAGAAATGTTAATCATGATTCCATAGACTCTAATGTTGGATCGAAGACTCACCATGTTCCAAAAATCGATATGAGGAAGTTTGATGGCAAGGATCCCGCCACATGGATATTACAGATGGAGCAATTCTTCGATCTCAATAATGTGCAAAACACACAAAAGGTACGTATGGAAACTTTATATTTGGAACCAAATCAGTTTGTATGGTATCAATGGCTTTTCTCTCGTAAACAATTTATCACTTGGGCAATTTTTACAGAAGAATTGATAGCACATTATGAGGATAAAAAAGCAACACTTTTTTTAGCCAATTGATAAGTCTCAAACAAAAGGGTTCAATAATGGAGCACATTGAGGAGTTCCAAAAATTGAACATAAGGGTAAAAGATATTCCAGAGGAGCATAGGATTGATGTGTTCATAGGGTCTTTAAAGGATAATATCCAACATGATGTTCGCCTTTGGGAACCTGATTCATTAGAGAAGGCATTCAGGTTAGCAAGAAAAATGGAAAGCAAAATTATGGCAACCAGGAAGCATACCACTCACAACTATAAAGACGGAAGTGTTGTTGCCCCTAGTCTTCCACAACCTATAAGGTTGACACCACAACAATTGGAAGAAAAAAGAGCAAAAGGGCTTTGTTACAGTTGTGATAGCAAATACACTAAAGGTCATAAGTGTGCTGAGAAGAAATTATTCTACATAGATTGTGAAGAGGAAGAAGAAAAGGAGCAAGAAAGGTCAAAAGAAGAGGATATACTCCAGGAACAAAGCCTAGATGAAGAACAAATAAATCCGACCATATCTTGTAATGCATTGGCAGGAATTACCACTCCTCAAACCATCAAGATAGAAGGACAAATCAAGAAGAAAAAGGTAATAGTGTTGATTGATTCAGGAAGCACCCACAATTTTATTCATTGTAAGGTAGCAAAAGAATTGAATTGCTTCCTATATCCAGCACCAGAGTGTCAAGTGATGATTGCAAATGGAGGAACAATAAATTGCTCTGGAAAGTGCCATAATATCAAGCTATCCATGGGAGAATATGTATTGACTAGCCCAATGCTTTCCATTCCAATGGGAGGTGCTGATGTTGTACTAGGAGTCCAATGGCTACAATCCTTGGGTACAATAGCTTTTAATTTTCAAGAACTTTTCATCAAATTTTCTATGGAAGGAAAGGAAGTTGAATTAAGGGGTATTGCAGGGAAACCAGGAAAGATAATCAGCTCTAATGGTATGACAAAGCTTCTAAAAAAGGAGCAAAGAGGTGTAATTGCACAATTATGTTCGCTAGATGTTTCCACATCGGAATCATCTATTTCTCCAGATCTCCAAAAAGTCCTGGACAATCATTCCAAGGTATTTGAGACTCCCAAAGGTCTCCCACCTATGCGTGATCATGATCATGCTATTCATCTGATTCCAGGAAGTGTTCCTCCAAACATCAGGCCGTACAGATATCCCTATGTCCAAAAGAGTGAAATTGAACGTATGGTTGCAGAAATGCTAGAGGCTGGTATAATTCAACCGAGTCAAAGTTCTTTCTCTACTCCAGTAGTATTGGTGCACAAGAAGGATGGATCATGGCGCATGTGTCCGGATTATAGGGAGCTCAACAAGCTCACTATTAAAGATAAGTTCCCCATTCCTGTCATTGATGAATTACTGGATGAATTGCATGGATCAATTTACTTCACCAAGTTGGATCTTCGTTCGAGATATCATCAAATCAGAATGAAGATTGAAGACATTCCGAAAACAGCATTTAGAACTCATGAGGGTCATTATGAATTTTTGGTCATGCCTTTTGGCCTTACCAATGCACCTTCAACATTTCAAGGTTTGATGAATTCAATTTTCAAACCATTCCTTAGAAAATTTGTGTTAGTATTTTTTGATGATATACTAATCTACAGCAAGTCTTGGAAGGATCATGTTGAACATGTTGACAGGGTGCTACAACTATTGGAGGAGAAACAATTATATGCAAAAAGATCCAAATGTTTCTTTGGAGTCCAGGAGGTGGAATATTTGGGTCATATTGTATCTCATGAAGGAGTTAAGGTAGACCCTAGCAAAATTAAAGCCATTAAGGAATGGAAAATCCCCACATCCATAAAGCATCTGCGAGGATTTCTCGGGTTGACAGGGTATTATCGCAAGTTTGTTAAGAATTATGGGAGAATAGCAGCACCTCTAACAACATTATTGAAGAAAGATGCATTTTCATGGACTCCGGAAGCAACAAAGGCCTTTGAACATCTTAAAGAGGCAATGTGCCAAGCACCGGTCTTAGCTACACCGGACTTCACAAAAACCTTTATTGTGGAATGTGATGCTTCAGGAAATGGAATTGGTGCTGTTCTAATGCAAGATGAAAGACCCATTGCTTTTGAAAGTCGTCCAATCAAGGGAAAGTTTTTAAGAAAAGCTATTTATGAGAAGGAAATGTTGGCAATACTCCATGCACTTAAGAAATGGCGACCCTACCTAATGGGAAGACACTTCAAGGTAAAAACGGATCATGATAGCCTTAAATACTTTTTAGAACAAAGATTATCCTCTGAAGAGCAACAAAAGTGGGTCACAAAGATGTTGGGTTATGACTTTGAAATCATCTACAAAAAAGGGAAGCAAAATGTGGTGGCAGATGCACTCTCAAGAAAGGATGAGGATGTGGAAGCATTGTTGTGCGCCATTTCTATTATCCAACCAGATTGGATAAACGAAGCAAGGGAGGAATGGAAGAATGACGAAGAAGTGTGGGCACTTATTCGAAAGTTACAACAAGATTCCAGTACGTCTGATACATTTAGCTGGCAAAATGATTCGTTATGGTACAAAGATCGCTTATACCTCTGTAAGAATTCCCAGCTAAAACAAAAGATTCTTATGGAATTGCACACTTCTCCCTTAGGAGGGCACTCAGGATTTTTAAAAACTTACCACAGGTTTAAGAAGGAATTTTTTTGGGATGGCCTTAAATCAGATATTCAAAAGTTTGTGGCGGAATGTTTGGTTTGCCAACAAAATAAAGTTGAAACAATTAAGACACCGGGTCTATTACAACCTTTATCCATTCCAAGCCAACGTTGGGAGGAGGTTTCAATGGATTTTATCACAGGTTTACCCAAGTCTGAGGGAAAGAGTGTCATCATGGTGGTAGTTGACAGACTTACCAAGTATGCACACTTTTGTGCATTATCACATCCATTTAAAGCCAGTACAGTTTCTACTGCATTTATGGAAACAATTCAAAAGCTACATGGAAACCCAAAGATTATTGTAAGTGACAGAGATCCCATTTTCACTGGAAATTTTTGGACATAATTATTTTCTTGTCTTGGTACTCAGTTAGCTCATAGCTCATCTTATCATCCTCAATCTGATGGGAAAACTGAGATAGTAAACAAATGTTTGGAAGGATATCTTCGTTGCTTTGTATCTGATAAACAGACACAATGGGTCAAATGGTTGCCTCTGGCTGAATGGTGGTATAACACTTCCTTCCATACAGCAACAAAAATGACCCCATTTATGGCACTTTATGGGTATCAACCACCATCCATCACATCATATTTAAGAGAAAATTCTAAGGTTCAGGCAGTGGAACATCACATCGAACATCAACAACAAGTCCTCCAACTCTTAAAGGATAACCTCGTGTTGGCACAGAATAGAATGAAACAACAGGCAGATCAACATCGCAGTGAAAGAAGTTTTGATGTAGGTGATTGGGTATTCCTACGGCTACAACCATATAAGAAAATGTCCCTCAAGCAAGCTAAGAAGGATAATAAATTATCACCAAAGTATTATGGTCCGTACAAGGTGTTGCAAAAGATTGGTACTATGGCATACAAATTGGAGCTTCCTGCAGCTTCTCGATTGCACCCTATTTTCCATTTTTCATGTTTAAAGAAGGTTATAGGCGACAAGCTCCCAGTTCAAACAATATTGCCAGAACTTGACGAGGAAGGAAAAATTATATTGGAACCGGAAGCAGTCACAGAAACAAGAACTTGACAGCTACGAAATCGATCAATTTCAGAGTATCTTATCAAGTGGAAGAACTTATCCACTGAAGATTCCACATGGGAGGATGAGAATTTTATGCAGAAGTATCCAGAACTACTCAAGCGTTGAGGAAAACACTTTTTTGAAGGAGAGGGGCATGTTGGGTCCCTATAATACTAGTGATTACCCCATTACTATTGTAGTTATACCCCTTATTAATATTGTTGTGCCCCTATTGCCCCCATATTGTTATTATTGTGCCCCATATTGTTATTATTGTGGCTTTATATTATTATTGTTAGGTCGCGTGGATTATATTGTGACTCCTTAGACTCCTATATATAGAAAGGAGGTTTTGTCATTTGAATCATCAAAGAATTGTTCATTTATGTAACGTAAAGGAGGTTTCCCCCTCGAAGAGGCTCAATTCTAAGGCGTTGATCTATCTTTTCTATCTTTTCTTGAGCTGGTTTCATAACACATACTGTTGATGAATTCTAATCGTGTTTGATTTCTGATCTTCAGGCACTCGGGAGTAAAGTTGTTTAGGGAAAGAGGGCGGCTCAGGTCCCCAGAGTGCACAAGCAAATGCAAAACCCTACCGGATCCAAATCTCATACTGTTCCCTGTTGATGAATGCTAATCATGTTTGATTTTTGATCTTCGAGCACTCGGGAACAAATTTGTTCAGGGAAAGAGGATGGATCAGGTCCCCAAAGTGCACAAGTGAATGCCAAACCCTAGCAGATCCTCATCACATACTGTTCCCTCGTGATGAATGCTAATCATGTTTGATTTCTCATTAATCTTCTACGGCCTTTTGTGGCCTTCATTCCTTTAGAAACATTTTATACTCAGTAGGAGAACATTCTCCAGATGGCTCTCAGCTTTGGGAAAATAGCTGCTGGCTTTGTTCTGTCCGCCTCTCAGAGGCAAGCTCCTGCCCATATCGTCAGTGAAGCCCCAGCTCCCACTATCCAGGTGGTCCAAGCCTCACTCGATGAGGCTTTGAAGTTTTCTGAAAGTGCCCTAATCTATTGATTCAATGGTTTTTGGCTATGGCTGGTAGCTCTCCATAGTTGGATCTCAGAGGCATGGAATCGTGTCATTTTTGATGCAATTAATATCTACCCCTGTGCTAGTGGTTTCTTTATAGTAGGTTTTGAAAAAACTGAAAGCAGAGAATGTATTCTAGATTCCGGCCCTTGGTTTGGGAAAACTCGGGCCTATTCATGAAGCCATGGAACCCATCATTCGATCCCTCAACATCAGCCATAATCTCAGCACCAGTTTGGGTGAGATTGCCAAACCTACCCTTGCATCTCTGGAATTTCTCCTCGCTAAAAGCCATTGGAAATGCAATTGGAAAATTTTACTACAGGTGCCCAGAAACAAAGGAATATGCCAGAACCACCTATGCACGCATCTGTGTGGAAATGGACTTCAGCACCAGATTCCTAGCTAAAATAAACCTAACAAGTAAAGACTATGTGTGGAACCAGGAACTCGATTTTGAAGGTGTCCTCTTCAAATGTCAATCCTGCTTTGAGATAGGCCATCTAGCCAAAAATTGCCCAAAAGCCTCCCACAAAAATTCTGCTGGAAAAAATCACCACAGATCTACATGGTGGGAAGGAGCAAAAAAAGAACACTACACTGTCATCAAAGAAGAATATTCTCGAGAAAACTCTGAATCACAAGAAATTGGGCAAGAGAGAAACAACTCTCAAGACAAGCAGGAGGAAAGCCTCACCCAATAACAAAAAAGTGAACTCGACAACCCCTTAAGCATCAACAGTTATGAGGATTCGAATATCACACAAAACAAGTCTTCATTTAACAACAAAGCAGATCTCCTAAACCAAACTTCTTCTCCGACTATGTTTAAAAGGACGAACACAATAGATCTTGAACCTAAGACACCAATGTCCCAAGAACCCGAAGATATGAAGGAGATACAAGATAAAGGAAGTTGGAAGACCGTAGAGAAAAAAAAGAAAGCTACAACACCAATCTTGCCAAGAAAGATGAGGAGCCAGACAATTAAAAAGTAAATTATAGGTCTGATAGATCAATTTGGTCTTAGTGGACATTAACCACCATTATCATCATCATTATTAAGCTAGTTGATTTCTATATTCTTAATATAATTAAAAATTAAAATTTTGATATTTAAATACAATTATTAATAATATATTGATTTTTTTCACTTTTTGAATATATTTTAATTTTAATCTTTCATTTTGTTATATCAATTGATAAATTAATATTTAGAATATGCAAAAAGAAATTAAGACTTTTTAATAATTCTTTTTAACCTAATATAATAACCCACAATCCATATTAGAGAAACTGAGTTTGATTCCTTATGACCTAACCCTATCTATCTATACGAGGACAAGTCGTATGACCCAAATATTATAGTTGGGAGCATAAACTTGAGCAAGGGGCAAGTACGAATCATAACAACTAGCACTACTCATCTCAATGTTAGGATAATCAAATTTTCAACTTGTTCAAATTTTTGCCACATACACTAGGATGTCTCTAGAGAATATAACTTGGGTGGAGGGGGAGTTAAACTTTCTAGCTACCACTTGAGCTATTTTCCTTTTACAAAATTCAAATGTTTTAATTTTATACAAAATGAAAACAATAATAAAAATCAATTTTATTTTTTATTTTATATAAAAATGAAATAATAAAAAATAAATTTAATATTTTCAAATTAGATTAAATTTTTTTTTTTCAAAAGTATGTACAGTAATTTTTTAATACCATTTTACAAAGTAATTTATTAATTATGAATAAAATTTAAATTCATTAAATAATTTAACATCTAATTTATAGAAAAATATTGATTAATAGATTATAATTATAACCCTGGGTCCACAATTTCATCCTAGCTCACCATAAACAATTTAATGCTAGGGAATGGAAGAAATCCCTAGTTTCCACTCTCACCAATTGCATTTATTACAAGGAAGGGGGTGAAAGGGTGCCAAGAGCTGTGCCTTTAAATTTTCTTTGGGAATTCAAGCTTGATTATTCTTTGTAGGGGACTACTCATACAATTACAAAGCGCTCCAAGTCGTTCTCTCCAACATTCACAAAGTTGTATGGGATAAGGATCTTACAAATCATGGTAGAGTTTACCCTTCCCAAACAAAGATCGTCGAAGAAATTGGGTGTTACGAGAGAGGAGGGAGAGGAAGGGATCACTAGCCTCTTACTCCTTAGTATGGACAAGAAGAAAACTATTTTGAATAGGACTTGCCTCAATGCTACATGTGACTGGTTGAAGTGATGGAGGTAGATGAACCAATAAATACTATGGATGGGCACTAGGAAGTTAGAAATTTTCATTCTTGACACTTGCATAAATAGGAGGGAACCCTTTGTGTTGTGAAGGAAAGGATAATTGATGTGGATTTCTACTGTGTCCAAGCTAGGTTGGTGCTACGAGTTATGGAAGGAGTCTTATAGATTTAGTTCCCTTCTCCTTCCCCACATCTTTCCTCTTCCAACACTATTGACTATTATAAACCCTCATCCTTGATTCCCCTAGATGAT
The DNA here is from genome assembly GCA_031772625.1 of Pinus tabuliformis. Lineage (NCBI taxonomy): Eukaryota > Viridiplantae > Streptophyta > Pinopsida > Pinales > Pinaceae > Pinus > Pinus tabuliformis. Next base: position 959,613,379 of record CM062811.1, read on the forward strand.
GAGCCTCAGTATCACAACAAGAATGTTGAGAATCTAAAGGCTACCAATTTTAAAAATCAACTTAGGGTTTGTACAAGCTTAAGAGGTAACATTCTTATATGCACAGTAGGTCAAGTTCTACACATACCACCTTCAAGAAATGGGCTAGATTAAGGCATACAAATACCACTTTTTATCCTATCTCAAGGAAGGAAATTTCATGAAAAGGGATAATTATATTATAATTACAAGAATGGAAACATGATTCTACTTACAACAATGAAAATTTTATTTATCCATATGTAAAAGCTAATCCTAGTTGCCCGAATGTAAAGATTGTGTTATTTTCATAAATGGAAATACTAATCTACTTATAGAATGTAAAATCTATGCTACTTGCAAGAATTTGAAGACTAGTATAATTGCATAAGGTGAAAATTTACTTTGAAAATGAAATGAACTTATCAAATAACAATGCTTATAACTGAAATCCTATAGGAACATGAATTGAATGAATCATGCCTACTATACTTTGAATTAATAAACAACCCTTTTCATCATTGTGTTCAAATAATCTTAGCTTTAGTGACAGAGTGCATGTGCATTTCATAAGAAAATCATCATTAGTATTCAAATTTGGAAATATGTCCTCTAACTCTTATTGTCGAATTGCGTTACAGTGAAGAAAAGGTTGGTCTAAAGTGGTCTTTCTTACTCCTCAATAATGGATGTAGATCCTAGGGGCCATTATTCAATCCTAAGAGACATAATCAAGATTTTAGAGAAAATCTGGTCAAGCTGACATGATGTTATAGGATGCGATAGGACTACTACACGATTGCCACAAGATGCTACATGATTACCTTATTTTGCTACATCATTCCATGAACATCCTAAAGGCGGAAAATGTGTTGTGAATGGGGGAAAGGGTAGATGAAGGTATATGAAGATAAGATGAGAATTTTTCCAAGCCTAGTACCGCCTAGAGGCCCATCTTACACAAAAGAAAATACACACGGTGTCCTTCCACGACCCAAAAATATGGTTTTAGTGGTAGGGTTTTGATGGAAATGTGAGATGAAAAGGAAGCGGTTCATGATGCTAAGAGGAATTTACAATGAGTGTGACAACCTTGCAAGCCATTGGTAGTACTTAGAGACCAACAAAAAACCCCTTTTCTCACTTGAAAATATATCCAAACTAAGATCAAATTATAGCAAAATGAATTAAACAAGAAAGGATGACTTGAATATTATGAAACCAAATAACACAAAAGGATGAGATGAATTTTATTTTAGAAAAATGCAATCTATATTGCAACATGAAATTGACCTGCAAAGGAAAATAACCACATATTTTTGGCATGATACTACAAACTCTTCAACCACACTTCCCACAAGTGATTTGAAACGATCATAAGTTTAAACTGGTGTAGAATTGGTTAGCCATTAATGGATTGAATGTTAACTGAAAGTTCAGAAGTCAAGAGAACTGCTTGAGAAGAAAGACTTTACGACAGCTGATAAGACATAAGTAAGATGCAAAATAGTAATAAAAACAACAAACACACAGCAATACTAGACAGAAAAATTGATAATCGAGTTTTTCCCTGATGGACTATGTCTCTGGGTCCGCTTTTGAGATGGGCAACCGCTTTATTAGGATTGAAACAAAAGAGGTCGATTACATAGATATTTGACCAAACTGAATGTGCACGCAGGAAATCTTGGTCACTATCAAAGGGTAGCTCTTTGAACCAGCTTTCCAACACTTATCATGGTTCCCAATTCCGACTCCGAATGCTCTTGTTACACTGAAAAGAAAAATGACTAGGACCTCTAGAACCTACACACAAAATCCAAAACCACTAATGTCCACTTCAATGTCCAAAACAACCTCTTATAGCCCTGCAAGTACATTCGAACTCCCTCGATTCAGTTTAGGAATGAATTTGGTCTAATTTGGGTTCTTGGACTTAGGGTCTTATCATGGTTTGACATCTTAGGGTTATCGTTCATGGTCAATGAATTAATTTTTTAAGAAACTTCACAACAAAACCCAAATATAACCATATATTAAAAACTGAAACTATTGGCATCTTGCTAACCAGGCAGAGCAGGGCGGCTATTACATGTGACCATCTGCAAGCTACCACCTCCAATCTTGCACTCGGCAATCTCAACTGACGGTGCTCTGGTGGTTATCCACCTCTGTTCACATGTCAACCCATCACGACAACAACTCCGTTGTGTTTAGACTGAACTCTGCCTTACCACTGCCTATTCACATTACCACTATCAAGGTTAAATCTCCATGTGGTGAAGGCCTGCGGCCTAGGTATGTGGTTGAGGTTGATGTGATGGTTAACTATTAACCCCGGGGCTGTCTCCGCTCACATGAGCTGCGGTCCTGCTACAGTCTCTTAACTGCAGTTAGGACTGATATTTTTTATCTGTAATGTATTGTATTATTTAATGTATTGGCCAAGGGTTGTTTACATAGGGTTTTAGACTTAGGGAATTAGGTTTTTTATATTGTATTATTACATTGGCTTTGGAATAAGTTTAGGGTTTAGGTCTAACATAGAAAGGCCATTTTGATGGCCTTGTAATGTTTGTTACAATAGTTTTATGATATGTAATTTATGGTTTGAGGTTTAGGATTAGGTTTGGATTAGGTTAATTTTTAAAAATAACTTTTTACATCAAATAAATTTTAACTTTTTACATTTGTGACATTTTTCACATGATCACAATAACCCAACTCTGCAATATTGATGACGAACCCACGTCGACACCAAATCCTGCAATGTGGGAGACAACTGCATGTCAACAACCCAAATACTGTGAGGAAGATGACAAACACATGTCAATGACCAAATCCTGGCAGAAATGACGACAAGCACATGTCAACAACTAGGTACAAACCATATCACCATGAAAACCATTGACATCACTTAATCAACCTAAACCATTAACAACATTATTGAAGATGACAAAACTGAACTGAATGATGACCATGACACTGAACAATGATGATGAACTTGTGTAACTAATTCTATGAGATCCTCGTGGATCAATCCTCTCCAATTGAAAGCTTTTGGACCATAAAAGTTTGACTTAAACAAATAGTAGGTGAGGGTATAGCTCCCTCACTTTCCAACTTGCCCTGATGATGTACCAATACATTCAGTCAACCACCTAAAAGTGATGACCCTGATGATGCTGACCCTACCACATTTTCAGTTGGTGACCTATTCCATCCATATGTAGTATGAAAAACTTGCGAAGATGGTCAGACAACCTGTTATGAACATGGAAATTGATTTCTTTCCATGAAATACCATGAGTTAGTGATTCATAATCATCTTTGAAAACAATCTCTATAGGATATTGTTCAATACCATTGACATGTATTAAAAATATAGTTTGCAGAATGAAGGAGACAATCAAAGACGTTTTTCACATCAAACCAGCTACTTGACTTGATACACTTTCTTGCTTCCTGATTACTAAGTGAATTTACTGCAATAAACCCATCAAACTATAATTTGAAAACTGCTGCAACTTAGATTGTCTTCGAAAGTATTGAATTAGCTATTGATTTGTTTGAATCATTGTATCTTCATTCATTAAATGATGCATCAGATAGCTATCCTTTGATAATCATATAATGCAGCAAATAAACATCAACACATAATAGAAAATTTAATCTAGGAGTTCACCTGAATATCGTGGGCTATGTCTCCTTCAGCTTTTGTCTTCTTGAATTGGCTCTTTGGGATTATGGAAAAGTTTCCTTTACAAGTTCCACACTTAACTCTAAAGATTACTTAACTAAACCAATGGGCTTACAATACCATCTATATCTTTGTCATGGCTGTCATCACTATGAAAACATATCTAAGCTCCCTTAGACTTGATTCATTCAATCAGTGCTTTGAGCTACCCTGAGCTTCTTGGTGGCACTAACTCCTTCATAATTCTTCAACTATCAAGGTGACTTCTTCTAGTGTCTCCAGCACATATCTGACACCAACAATAGACTGATCATTTACTCAAAATGATCACTGCATCCCCAAACTAGGGCTTCCTCCACGGTTGGCACTAGGCTGCCTGAAACTTCCTTGTAGCATATCAGCCTTTAGAAGTCTCCAAATGCTTTTGAAAATCATTGCAATGGATTCAAAAGGTTCATTACAGTCAGGAATGACTATTGGTTCACTGATAATGAGTACTGGTAGCTCCTACAACTGCCTCCAACCCTTGGTGGCCCTTAGCTCCAAAATATTGCTAGATGAAAATCTCTATGAAGATGACATCCTCAAATTCTCTAGACTTTTCCAATGGCTTCAACACATTCCAATTAGCCTATCTAGCCTCTTGTTCAACTCTCTCTCTCTCTCTCTCTCTCTCTCTCTCTCTCTCTCTCTCTCTCTCTCTCTGCCTTCTCGGGTCAAAAACTGCCCTTGGATTTCCTTTAAGCAATATCCCCTAGGGATACTCCACAAATTTTGGCGACTTACACCTAACTCCAGTTAAACTTAGCATAACCCCTATGTTTAGTCACTCTACTCAGCTAACCGTCAGAGGTAGCCTCTAGATTAACTTCCTCGTGCGCATATGGGTTGTTTAAACCCTGAAGGTTAGGGAGAATCTCGCGTATATCTGGTGGTCAAGTAAAAGCGGTATCTCGTATGCCCTAAAGGCTGTAAATGATATTCCTAAAATTCACGCGACTAACCTTAGTGGGTGACATGTAGCATGGGAAAACCACTTTTCTCAAACAATCTCGACCTAATATCGGTCATGCAAGATTTCACATGAGATTGCATGACAACTGTTCAATTGGATGAGTCAAATTGACAGTGGAGATCATCCAGTTAGTTGGTGAATGGATGACATGATATCCGTTGGATCTAGAGAAGTGAGATCAATGACGTGAATTGAAGTGCTTGATAAAAGGATAATAGGATCGGTGGTCCTAACCCCCAAACCTTCATCCGATACAAAACAAATAGGAAATCTGACCATTAGATGTTAAGAAACAAAATTTGATCTATCATTAAGGTCCTGGATCAATATCTGGCCATTCCTCCCCATTGGGAATCTTTTGGACCCCAAAAAACTGATATATTGATCTGTATAGTTGATGACAGTACAACACCCTCTTCTTTCAGGCTCCATACCCTTGCCTTGCATGGATGGTGCCTTTGAAGCAAAACTTGAAGGTATTCAACACTTCCCTTCGTGGATGTGCTTGACCTCCTATTAAGAACTGTCTTCCTTGAACTCATTCAGAATTTCTATTGAGAAGGTTTATAGAAGGTATCTGAACATTGCTTCCTCGATCATCGATCCAAGATGTCTCAAACAAATGTGATATCACATCATAAGCACATTCATTGTCAATTGAAATTTCCATATGTACCAATAAAAGTATGATTTATTGTGTCAAGAAGTCAAACTACTTCTTGACAAGCCACTTCTATGGCGACTTCTGCTGCAAATATTCTTCTGACATCATTTCAAAAAAACCATAATGCAAGGAGAAACAACTTGATGACATAAATTCACACCATTTGCATCATCATCATGTCTCTTACATCTTGTGTACAAATTATCGACTAAATCAGAAGCCGAGAAAAAGATGCCTTGTTCAAAACAATTGTCTCTCCAAGTCAAGCATGTACAATAAGAAGTTGACGATTCCTTTTCAAAGTAGAAAGAATTTCACCTCTTGTGAAACACTTCATCATTATCTCCCTTTTTCAATATTGGAGACAAAATCAACTTTTTCAAGTAGATATGACATTGCATGCATGTTTAAACGAAGCAATCGACCATCAAATCAAATACACATGCATGTTCAAATACAAGGAAATCATCAACATCCTAGTGTTCATACAAACCATTCTCATGTATGTATTCCATTGTTCAACTTTTTCTCAAGCACAATCTTAAGTACAAGATCCCCAATCATATGTAAATGTACTTTCAAAAGTTGAAATGAATATAATTTTGCTGCAATAAAGTGACTCTTCATAATCAACTTTTTCATTCACCTTTTTGGTAAAACAATACAACTTGCATTCCATTGGCAAAGAAATGCATCAAATCAAAAGACATGAAAACTTTAATTGGATAAGAACTCTAACCATTTCTTACCAATCCACATCAAAGGTGCTTCCTTTAACTACACATCTATATCAACATGTGAATCATCCTAACACACACCAATTATGGAAACTTCCTTTCCATTCTTGCCATTCTCTTTTTCCACCTTCTTCAAATTTCGTGGAAGCATTGTTGGATTCAAAGTCCAACACTTTTCAGAAATATGTCCTTGCTTATGGCAATGAGTGCAGTACATGTTCATCCTTTTTACAACATAATTTTCCTTGTTCAATGGACCTTTGGCTTCTTGCCTCCTTTTTTTCAAAAGTTTCCTTTATGTGGCCATTTTCATCCAACATCTAGAAACACTATGGATATCCAAACCACAAAAGGAACATGCAATTTTTTTCCAATGCTTATGTGGGAATTTACCATGCTTAACATGAACAAAATAAATGTGATTGAAATCAGATTTACACCTTTCTCTTTCACCTTTGTTACCTTCATGAGGAGGTGAATCGAATGAAGAAGTGGCTCCCTTTGGAACACCATCAATCTCTTCAATGATTTTAGAGATTTCACAACTCTCTTGTTCAACTGCATACTTATGAACACCTTCTTCTTGCAAAGTATGTTTCAAGATATTACATTCCCCATGAATACAATTTGTACAAACTTGAGGTAGATAACCTAAAATGAAACTCCTTCTAGGAATTGTTTCAATTGCCTTCATGGATGCTTTGGAACTTTCTCCATAAGATTGTTCATAGCCAAGACCAAAGTACATAGGAATTTCCTCAACCATTATTGGCTCATCAATTCCTTTTACATGTTTTCCCAATCCTTTTCCTTCATAGCCCATTTTTGAAATCAACTTGGACCCTATGCCTCTTTTATTCTTTTCAAAAGAACCAACATAAACATTCTTAGAGGAAATTGAGGACAAACTAGGATTGTTTACCTCTTCTTCAAACTGATACTTGACTAAGGCTTCTTTGGCAACAAGGAGTTGTGTCTCCATCTCATGCATCCTTTCTAGGTTCATATTTGCAAGATGAAGTTGGCTATCCATTTCCTACAACTTGTCAAAAATCAACTGCTTCTCTTCCTTTAAGGAATTCAACTGCTCTGAAAGTTTTGTGCTCTTCCTTCGATCTTCATACATTTGCTTCACCATATCCTTCATGATGAACAAGTCTCGCTTCATGTCTTCATCGAAGAATATTGTGAAGGAGGAGGATTTTGAAAACTCACTTGTGGAAGTTAACATTATAAAAATGAACAAAAGATCTTCAACAAAATTAACAAAGCTTTCAGAATCTATTGACAAAACTTCTGAACTAAATGGTTGCAGTGTCAAACTCTTATTCAAGAAGCCTTTTGCAAACAAACCCTTTTGTGCTTCAAGGGTTGCCTTGAGGTCCTTTGGGTAAGGAGAATTCCTTCAGCCCTTCTTCCTTCTTGTCCTCTCTTGGACTTAGCTATCAGTAGCTTTCCTTTCTCCTTTGCAAACTCGAACAACAGTCAGTTTACCAATAGTCAAATAGTCAAATTCTTTGTACTTTTTAAACACCTATTGCTCTGTCAATCAAGAAACTTGCTTTGATACCACCTGATATGAAATGGGTGTTTGACAACTTGTTATTCGTATAAGAACCTTCCACTCAGTCTTCAAATAAATGATATAGCTTACATATGACATTTGTGGAATTAAATACATGAAACAGGTGTATGTTATTTGTTTTTAATTGTTTAAGTGCTTTAAGTCCAATTGTTTATGCTAATATTAAACACACATAATAGTCATATAATGCATCAAATAAACATCAGCACATAACAACAAATTTAATCTAGGTGTTCACCAAAATATCCTGGACTACATCTCCTTGAGATTTTGTCATCTTGACTAACCTCTTTGGGATTATGAAAAATTTTCTTTTACAAGTTCCACACTTAACTCCAAAGGTTACTGAACTGAACCAATGGGCTTAGAATACCATCTATATCCCTATCATGGCTGTCATCACTCTATAAACAGATCTAAGCTCCCTTGGACTTGATTCCTTCAATCAGTTCTCTAAGCTACCCTGAGCTTCTTGATGGCACTAACTCCTTCAAAAGCCTTCAACTATCAATGAAACCTCTTCTACTAACTCTAGCACATATCTGACACCAATAATAGATTGATCATTTTCTCAAAATGATCACTGCATCCCCAAACTAGGCCTTCCTCCACAGTTGGCACTGGGTTGCTTGAAACTTCCTTGTAGCATCTCAGCCTTTAGAAGTCTCCAAATTATTCTAAAAATCCTTGCAATGGATTTAGAAGCTTCATTATAGTCAAGAATGGCTATTGGTTCACTATGAATGAGTATTGGTAGCTTTTACAACTGCTTCTAACCCGTGGCGGCCCTTAGCTCAAAAATCTTCCTAGATGAAAATCTCTATGAAGATGACTTCCTTAGCTTATATGGACTTTTCCAACGGCTTTAGCAAGCTCCAATTATCCTAGCTAGCCTCTTGCTTCACTCTCTCTCTCTCTCTCTCTCTCTCTCTCTCTCTCTCTCTACCTGCTCTAGTAAAAAAAAACTCTTGGAGTGCCTTTAATCAATATCCCCTAGGGATACTCCACCAATTTTGACAAACTGCACCTAACTCCAGTTAAAATTAGCATAATCCCTAAGTTTAACTGCTTTGCCAGGCTGACCTTCGGAGGTAGCCATTACATTAACTTCCTCGCATGCATTTAGGTGGTTTAAACCTTGGCAGATAGGAAGAATCCTGTGTATATCTGGGAGTTGGGTAAAAGTGGCATCTCGCATGCCCTAAAGGCTATAAATGGTATTCCTAAAATTCACATGAATAACCTTAGTGGGCGACATGTAGAAGGGGAAAACCACTTTTCTCATGCGCTCTCAACTTGATATTGGTCATGAAAGATTTCACGCGAGATTGTGTGACAAGCATTTGATTGTATGGGTCACATCGACGGTGGAGATCGTCTGGTTAGTTGGTGAGCAGACAATGCAATATCTGTTGGATCTGGAGAAGTGAGATCAACAACGTGGGTTGGAGTGCTTGATAAAAGGAGAATAGCATCGATGGTCCTAACCCCCAAACCTTCATCCAATACAGAACAAATAAGCAATGTGATCGTTAAATATTAAGGAACAAAGTTTGAGCTATCATTAAGATCTTGGATCAATATCTGATCAACAGTTCCCAATTCTGACTCTAGATGCTCCTATTACACTGAAAACAAAAACGACTATGACCTCCAGAACCTGCATACAAAATCCAAAACCACCAATGTCCACTTCAATGTGCAAAAAAGCCTCTTATAGCCCTGCAAGTACATTAAAACTCCCTCCACTGAGTTTAGGAATGAATTTGGTCTAATTTGGATTCTTGGAGTTAGGGTCTTATCATGGTTTGCCACCTTAGGGTTATCATTCATGGTCATTGAATTAATTTTTTAACAAACTTCACAACAAAACCCAAATATAACCATATATTAAAATTGAAATTGTTGGTAGCTTGTTGACTGGGCAGAAGAGGGTGGTCGTTACATGTGACCAGCCACAGGCTGCCACCTCCACGCTTGCCCCCGACGGTCTCGGCTAACGGTGGTTCGATGGTTATCCACCTTCGTTCACATGTCAACCTGTCACGGAAACAACTCTGCTATAGTTAGACAGAACTCCACCTTACCATTGCCTATTCACATTACCACTGTCAAGGTTAACTCTCCATGTCATGAAGGCCCGCAGTCTAGGTCTGCGGTTAAGGTTGATGCGACGGTTAACTGCTAACCCCATGGCGGACTCCAGTCACATGAGCTGCGGTCCTACTACGGTCTCTTAACCATGGTTAGGACTAATATGTTTTATTTGTAATGTATTGTATTGTTTAATGTATTGGTTGAGGGTTGTTTACATAGGGTTTTAGACTTAGGGAATTGGGTTTTTTATATTGTATTATTACATTGGCTTTGGAATAAGTTTAGGGTTTAGGTCTAGCATAGGGTTAGGCCATTTTGATGGCATTGTAATGTTTGTTACAATAGTTTTATGATATTTAATGTATGGTTTGAGGTTTAGGATTAGGTTAGGGTTTAGGATTAGGTTTGGATTAGGTTAATTTTTAAAAATAACATTTTACATCAAATTGTCACAAAGTGACATTTGTGACATTTGTCACATGATGACGACAAACAAACTCTGTAATATGGATGACAAACCCACGTCGACACCAAATCCTACAAAGTGGATGACAACTACATGTCGACAACCCAAATCCTGCAAAGCGGATGACAAACACATGTTGACGACCAAATCTTGGTGGAACTGACAACAAGCACGTGCTGACAACTAGGTACAAACCATATCACCATGAAAACCATTGACATCACCTGATCAACTTGAACCATCAACAACACTGTCAAAGCTGACGACACTAAACTAAATGTTGACCATAACGCTGAACACTAATGATGAACTTGTGTAACTGATCTGACAAGATCGTCTTGGATCAACAAGAGAGGTGGTAATGAGATCCGTAACAACTATTTTTGTGAGTAAACTTTTACTAAGAAATAACTAGATGTTGCTACTAAAAGTAATCCATGGATAAGATACGCAAAGAGATATTGGAGCCTTTGGGTTGGATGCTAACGCAAGGGGACTCAACCCTTTGAAACAAACTTAGATGTGAGACAACAACAATCCTTTCATTGGCATAAAATAAAGTTCAAGTACATCATGCAAAGGAAAATGAAAAAATGGTAGTCTCAAGCTCTTAGCTCTTAGTAGCTCTTCCCTTGATAAAAAATTTCAATCCTATTGAGCCCTTAGGCTTGTTTATTTATACAAAGATTACTAAGGGGTAGACTCCTTGTAAATGTGGCCACTTCCCTCAAAAATATCGAAAAAAGTGGATCTAACTCCCTTAGTTCCTCGAAATTACTTGACTGCATTGGTTGCTATTTGACTTCAAGTTGTATATGAGTGGTTTAAGGGATCAAATCGAGTTGAATGAGAGTAAATGTAGGGGACAAGGCTCCTATATCCCCTCTAGCTTCCTCCAATGTGCCTTTGAATAGTAAATGCACTCAAAAATTATCTTTTTCTTACACATTAACCACATTAGGCCACTAAGTATGATAAACATAATTTAGTCTTCCTATTAAGCACATTATAGCCCAAAAATATGTTAAGTAATGTGAGAAAAGAAGAAATTATAGGTTAGAGGATAGAAAAATGGGCCTTTTAATATACCTATTGATGGGGCCCATCATCACGCGCAGCTGAAGGTGTTGCTCACCCTTTGAGAAAATTACTCACTGATTTGTAGCTCATGCATGTCCGTGGTGGCCTATCCGACATCCCAAGGCACCTAAGATGTTGTGACCTCTTATGGATAGAAACCTACACTTTCCTCTATGACTACCCACTCCATTTGTTACTTTACTCGATCTCTTCTCTCTTATAAGCCTAATAGCAAGGGAGGACTAAGATTTAGCCCTATCCAATTGATTTTTAACCTTTGAACACTTCTCTTGTAGAGTGGGATCCTTTCTAGGGAATTCCTCAACCTATCATGGGAGTGGTATTCCATAACCTATAGATTATGGGTCAGAGCATCCAATCTCCTCTCGTAAGCCTTCAAAATCTTAGTCACAACTCTTGATGTCTTAGTAGGCCTCTCTAACTATTTTGGGAATGAGCTTCTCAGTACAAACGAAATTGGGCTTATCCTTTTTATTTCCACTTGTGATAGTGGGTTCAATGCACTTTGTAAGCTATCCCCTACCTATCATACACATATTTCCTATTTTGTACCATTGGCCCAACTCCCCGTAATTATCACCCTCGTGTTTTTAATTCTCCACATTGCATGGAAGGGTGAGTAAACTACACTTTAACTATTCGAGGGAGTCCAAGTTTATTTGACACCTCTAGCCTATAAAATTCATTCCCTATTCATTAAAAACACTTTTGAGCCATTATGGACGTAAAAAAAGAGGCAAGGAGTGTCATACATGAGCCTACCTCGTAATTTTTAAGTTTCTTCAATGCTTGCATGCTGCTTCAAGATGGTGATTCATCTTCTCCTCTTTGGAGGTGTTATCTTTCATTTTGTTTATTTCATGCACTAGTCCTCTCTTTGAACAAAATATTGTATTAATATCTGTTGCACAAAATATTACCACCGTGACATTCTACAATCAGTGTGAGTCTATCACCACTCACACTTTCCTCCTTTGCAAGTCTTAAACCTCACCTCTTCATGTCAAGCCTTGAAAAATAAGAGAAAGCCCTTAAAAATCTCTAAAACTCTGGTTCTGCACTTTCTCTTAGCATTACCTGCGGTCCCGCACCCACTGGTCATGTCCCCTACATACCTGAGCACTCCGTTTCTGTGTAATGGGTGCGGACCCCTGTAAAACTCAAAAAGGCGCAAGTACATTCTTAAAAACTCACTTTGGGTTATTTTTGGAAGCTTCTAGAGGGAATCTTGAGGTGGCAAGTTCGCTCCTTTAAGGTGCATGCATCCCATACCTAAAGGAACTAACCCCTTGATGTGAGGAGCTTATCCATTTGAAGGAGGACTCTATACCTTCATAGGTGGACTTGTAACCTCCTTCCTTTGCACTATAAAATGAGGCATTGGGCTGCTTACTGAGGAGGTTGAAAGCTCAATATTTTTTAGGGTAAATGTTGTTGGAATTTAGTCTTCCTAATTGAGCTTGAGAGGAGAGATTACATACCGTTTGATCTCATTGGGAAGAGTGTGAGGCTTGTCAAAGTAGAGGAGATTCTTGCTTTGACCCTGGGAGGAGCTTGTACAACATCAAGGCACGAAAGGTTGTAATGTTCTTCTTTGTTCAAAGTTAATACAATCAAGTTTATTTTTCTCAATAAACTATCTTTTATGGTTTATTTCATGGATTCCTTGATCACCATGATGAATATGATTTATTATATTGGCTATGTAGGTATTATTTGATGTGTGCTTGTTTGTGTTTGCAAGTTCTTAAAAGGAAACTCATTCGGATGGTCAAAGCGTGGCTACCAAAAACTAGCATTGGACATGAGGTAGGGTCCAAAACACCTCTTGGTTTTTATTTATAAATCGCAATATTTAGAGAAAGGTAGATTTGTTTGTTCTGCTTGTCGCTAGATATCAACTGATACTAGGGAGATCGGTCTTGTCTGCAAGAATGATTTATCCGGCCGACAAATTGGCGACTCCACTGGGGACTTGAATTTTGGTTTTTTTCCTTTACTTTTACTTTGACTTGAGAAACTTTTTCTTGTTTCTGGTTTTTTCTTAATGTGTGTGGGATTGGGCAGGTTTTAGATTCTAAATTGAATTTTTTTTTTCAAATTTTTGAAAGAGGACCGCACGTTCTATTTGTAATACAGTGCAGATATCCCAGCACTGTTACTTTACTACACATAGCGGTATCGCATCTGGTTATACCAGAAGCCTGCGGACCCTGTCAAATTTTTGAAAAACCTAAAATCTTTTCATCCAATTAAGCTTAGGATTTGCTTACGTTTTTTAGCCTATTCCCAGATCTGCATGTGTCTTGTCAGAAAATACTTGTAAGTGAATCCCATTGGCATTTTGGTTTTAGGTGATTTTCTAGAAGTTTTGCATGCCTGGTTCGATTTTCGCTTGGTCTTTGTAGTAACTCAGAGATTAGAAGCCTAAGAAACCTCAGATTACCCTGGTATTTTTGGCCTTCTTGATGAGTTTGATTGATTTGTGAAATCTACCCTTGGTGAGAAATAGATCTCGTTTTCTCTTAGAAAAGCTTTGAACGAACTTGTTGGAAAGTTTTGAATTTCATTTTTAAAAAAAGAAAACATAGTTGGTTGTTTTTTTTTATTAATTTGTTATTTTGAACGAATTAGTCCTTAGTTTGTTGAATAAATAAGTAAAATGTCCTCAAAAAGAAATTTTTTAAGCTTTTACTTCAATTAGATTTTCTGAAATTTTTAGATCTCAAGCATAGTTTTTCATAGTTTTGAGTGTTTTCTAGAAATTTTAGAATCTCTTTTGAAATACATTGTTTTATGTAGTTTTTGAGTGTTGAAAAAGAAAGGGATTTTTCGTGAGCATAATTAGTAGTCTCGTTTTGAGTTTATTGAAAAAGACAAAAATGTTTCTCTTTCCATTTATATGTTGAAGAAAAAATTTGATTTTCAACGAATTGCATTCTCAACTCTTTCTTTAGCTAGAAATTCATTGAAGAAAATGAATTGTTTATCCTCTTAGGTGCATTTTTAGTGTTTTGGAGTCGAGTCTTCACACCATAAAGTTTCATCTCCATACCTTTTGACTTAAGAAACAACCTATAAAAATAACGCTTAAAGTAAAATTGATCTAGCAATCTTTTTATTTCTAGGGCTCTTATCACCAACATAGCTTAGGCTAGTATCTTGGAGTAGGGAGTAATTAACTCTCCAAGATAGTTAAAACAAACAAGTAGCTATATCTTGTGGTAGGAGATAAATTCCAATTGTTACATCTATGCTCTGGGAAGCTCCTCTTAAAGGAGTCAAGCACGAGATCATATCTGAATCTGTGAGGTAATCAATCCTTCCTCATTGGGAACGATAGTATATATACACGTATGAAAAATGGTAAACCTCGGATTGACCATTGTTGAGGAGCCTGGGGTCACTTGTTGGTAAACCTTGGATTATGTCAAGGAGCCTTCAAGGGGATCTAGCTTTGTTACTCTGCCCTTGCGTGTGTATTAGATCGTAGACAGTTCCCCTAGGTATATTTGTTTCTGTTGGTAACCATAGTGACCATAATCTATAGGATTCCTTACTAAGGTGATGGTGGAGGGAAGATCCCACTGTACCTGGAGCAGATGTCGACTAGACTCACTTGGAATCTCTAGGGGGTTCTTTTCAGTCTAGATGGTTTTTTGCTAGTCTATTTCATTAAGCAGGTTGTCGGGGTAACTGTTCTAACCGCCCTTTCTATATTGAATTCTGCGACATTGGATTTCATCACCAACTAGTGTTTTTGGTATAGAAAGTCATTGTTTGTGTGTGGTTTGATCTCTTAGATTTTTTAGGCGTGCGATTCAATTGTTTGTTTCTTTAGAGACATTAGGTGGTTTATTGAGATTTTTCTTTGTTTGTGTGTGAAGTAATTAAAATATTTAATCATGGCTGAATTACCGAGACAATCCCTTAGACTTCGGGGGCAACCTCCCGAGTATTCACCAAGCGAGCTTGAAGGGATATGAGCTCTTGTAACTCCTAGTGACAGTAGAGTTGGGTCACTGGAAGAAAGAGAATCTTCCTTAGTTGTTCATCCTGATTATCAAGTTCAAGCAACAGAGTATATTTCCAGACCAATTTCATTTTCCGAAGTTACTGGTAGTGTTTCTTTTACTAGTGAATTAGCTGAAGAACCTGAAATTTCTGAGCCTGAAACTGAACCTGCTACTACTCCATCGTCAGGATTTGCTTCTCCAACTTTCAGTGGTCCTGGTTCACCTAGGGTAGGAAGGATCATTACCCAAAATCTTCCTTCGGGACTTATTTTTATTGAAGAACTTGTTAGTCTAGAAGAAGATATAAGTCTCCCTAGAAATCAACCAACTTTAGGACTTAGGGAGTGTGAATCAATTTTCTATAGTCCTAGGAGGGACGCTTGGTACCTCTCATTGACCAACTTTTTAGAAAATCCGGGTCTTAGTTTTTCACCACCTCGAATTCCTTTTCATCTAACACATAGAGGTTATTATCCTCCTTTGAATATTTCAAGATGGTCATCCATGTTTTCCCAATCACCGGAAACATTTTTATATGGCTATCCTTTTGGTCCTTTTGGGTATCAGTCACTCACTAGTACTTTTTCAGGAGCATCTCCCCAACCCATTGAACATGGGATATCAACTGGTAATAATGGAAATCAACCATTGAGCATAGAAGAAATTCTTATGATGTTTGGTACTATTCCAAATCCACAACCTCAAGGTAGTCAGTTACCACCTGGGGGGCAACCTCAAGGTACTCAATTATCGCCTGGGGGGCAACCTCAAGGTAGTCAGTTACCGCCTGGGGGGCAACCTCAAGGATAATACATTCCTTAGGGACACTACATTTCTCAAGGTCAACCCCAAACTCAATATATACCTCAAGGTCAACCCCAATATCAATATATGCCTCAAGGTCAACCCTAGTTTCAGTACATGCCTCAAGAGTATCAACCTCAAGATCAGTACCCAACCCAAGGTTTCCAACCACCTTCAAGTCAATCATTTGTTCAGGGAGCTAGAAATGTACCTTTGAATTATCAACCCTATGCTCAACCCGGTTATGGTCCTCAATATGCTCAACCTTCTATGGGTCGATACCCTTGAATAAAAATCGTGTGGGATCCATCTCAATCTCAACAGATTTTGCAACCTAATGTGTAGTTGTCATCTCAATCTAGACAACCTTTGGTTTCTGGTTCAGCCCAACAACCTGTCCAACCTACTATTCAAACTTCTGCACCTAGTGTAGCTCATCAGTCTGGGCCTAGTTTGACTCGAACTCCACCTCAAACGACTGCTGCAACTACTGCAGCTTCTGTGCAATCTACCCCACCTACTTCTGGAGTATTGACAGCTTCGGTTTCTATTATTCTTGCATCAACTCCTCAGGCATCTTTACCCCAATCCGGACCCACAATTCAGACTTCGGTTCAGATTCCTACAGGACAACCTAGTCCAAGTACGGTTGTCACAAGTCAACCACAATTCATTTATCAACTGTACCAGGGACAGTACGAATTCAGTCTTGTTGTGCAAAGCCCAGTTTACCAGTATCAACCATACCCTGGATATACTTATCAGTAACCTCAACAACCCCAGTTTGGTCCGGTTAATCCTGGTTTTCCGGGAGGATATGATATCCCAAATGCAATTCCAATTCCAAGTTATCCTGGATATCCTCCTCCTAGGGCTGGTCTTATGACCCAGGGTTTTCGTGACCCTAATCAACAGTTAACATTTATAGCAACTTTGGACTTGCCTGATTTGTCGCGCCTTACGAATGATCCGATTAATTATCTTTCGTTTTGGCTGCCAATGCTAAATAAGTTGCCTAGTGATATCCCAAAGTTTGAAGGTAAATTAGGGGAGGACCCGTCAAACCATGTGATGACTTATCACCTCTAGTGTGCATCTAATTCAATTATAGATGATTCAATTCGCTTACATATTTTCCAATGCACTCTGATTGGTCTTGCGACCAAGTGGTACATTGAGTTGCCGCAAGCCTCTTTTTATAAGTTTAGTCAGTTAGACACTTCGTTCTTAACTCATTTTCAGTTTCCTGTCAGATATGACAATGGCACAGAATTATTAACTTCATTAAAATAGTCAATGTCCACATATATTTCAGATCATATTCATGAATGGCGATGTTGATGACGTTTAGTGAAAGTTTTTATTCCGGATCAAATTTTAGCAGAATGGTTTGTTAAATCATTATTACCTAAAATCACTGAGGATGTAGCTAAGGCAGGAGTTGTTACTGAAGAGCAAGTAATTTCTCAAGCTCAGTACCTTGACCTTGTTTATACACAGTCGGGTACTTTACACGAGAAAATCCCTGACCTTCTAAAACAAAATCAAATAACTACAGCTCCTTCAGGGTCTCATGGCGTTGATGGTATGATTGGTTCAGTTAACACCAAAAGTAAGAAGAAATCTTCAAAGAATTCTTCTCCTATTATAACTTTACCAAATTCCCCGACAGGAGACTCTTTCACTGAAATTCCTGTCGATATTCATGTCGTAGAATCATCTATGGCCAAATAAAAATTAGGTGGTAAAAAGAAAGGAAAGAAGAAAAATAAACAAAATTCGAAATAGAAATCAAATAAAACTGAACCTACTGATGAGAAACGTAAACCTTGCTATCCTTGTGTCATTTGTGACGAAGAGCATTTTACAAGAGACTGCCCACATCACGCTGAGGTTGCCAAAATCTTCAAAGGTTCTCAAACGCCTGCTATCTTGAAGGATCCTTTTCCTAGTCAAGATAGTAAGATGATCGGTTCTTCCTCCAATGCCTCGGAAGAACCCATAATGATGATGTATCACGTTAGGATTGCGACGTGATCGCAAGATTATGGTAGTAAAACTCTTGTTGGTGGTAAGGAAGCATAAACTTCTAATTCAAACCCATCAACTTCAACTCCTTCTGGTTTCGATCTACTACATATCGAGAAACCTAACCTAGACTTAGTAATCAAACCACCTGCTAAAGGTATACTTTGAAAGTAAGCTTTCAATCCGCATGCAAGAGCTGCTCAGAATTATAACATTGTTGAAGACTTAGTTATTTCCCCTTCAGTGATTTTGGCTTTGGAGGTGCTGCAATCATGCCTAGCACAGCGTAAATTGCTATTGTCGGCTATAGGAGTTGATGATATTCAGGACTCAAAACTTATAATCTTCGATTTAGAAAATAGTACACCTCGCTTACCTCATCAAATGGCTTTCCAGATTCTAGTGTTAGTCAAAAATAGACCTTGCTTTAGGACTGTAATTGATGAGGGAGCTTCTACGTGTATTATGTCGATCCAATGTTGGAGATCGCTTGGTTCTCCTACACTCAATCAATCCCCAACGATTCTAAAGGCTTTTGATGGCCGTGGGTTTTATCCTTTTGGCATTCTACAAGATTTACCTATAGGGGTTAAAGGCAAAACTGTTAATCTAGATGTGGAAGTGGTTGATGCCCCTCTAGATTACAACCTTATTTTGGGTCACAGCTGGTCTTACGCTATGACTGTTGTTGTTTCATCAGTCTTTTGGCTTATAAAGTTTCCTCATAATGGAAATATCGTAACCATCGAACAACTGACTTATTTTTCATCGGACCCAGCCTCTTCTGAAAGTATCCAACATGTCAGTAAAACAACTATCCCTTACAAGGATGTTGGGGTAGGATTGGTTGAAGATTCTAGTTTACTAGGAACCCTTTCCTTTCCTTCTCCAAACGTATCACCTTCTATTGCAACCATTCATATGATTTCATCAAACACTATTGTTTTGGATGACCCTTGGATCGTACCTTCCGAATTTGAGGAGGATTCATTTGGTGATGCAATGCCTTTGAGTCCCTATGAAATTGCATATTAGGTTGTACAGTCATTTTTTGACCCTTCTCCAACTGAAATTGATCTAATGAATGTGGTCCATGGAGAATCACTTTCAATGTCAACCTCAGATTCAACAACCTTTTTCGAGCTTGTTCATACGGATGAGAAGATTCGTGAAATTTTGTCTGTTGATGATTTACCATGGGAAGATCTTCATCATAGATCTTCATTTTTACCTGAGCTTGATCATTTTGAAAATGATTTTTCATCTATTTTTACTACTAAGTATATCAAAGAACCATAGAATCCATTGCAACATCCTGATTCTAAGTTAAATTTGGGAAATATCTCTCGAACGGTTCCTATTGACATTTCAGTTAAACCTGGAATTGTTGAAAACATTCATATAGGTGCTTCGTGTACGGAAAATGAACTCCAAACTTATAAAGCTTTATTTCAAGAATTCTGTGATGTGTTTGCCTGGTCATATGAAGAGATGCCAAGAATCGATCCAGCGATTGTTGTTCATGAAATCAAAACCTACCCGGATGCTAAACCTATCCGGCAATGTTTGCGTCAGATACATCCGCAAAAAGCTGCTGCTATTAAAGTAGAAGTTGAGAAATTACTTAAAGCAGGTTTCATTTATCCAACTCCCTTAACAGATTGGGTATCGAATATTGTTCCTGTGAACAAAAAACAAGGAACGATAAGAATATGTATCGATTATAGGGATATTAATCGAGCTTGTCCTAAAGAAAATTATCCAACTCCCTATATCGATCAAATTATTGATGATTGTGCCGAAAGTGAAATTTTCTCCTTTATGGATGGTTCTTCTGGATACAATCAAATTAACATACTCCCAGATGATCTACCAAAAATGGCTTTCATTTTCCCATGAGGGACGTTTTCTTATTACAAATTACCTTTTGGATTGAAGAACGTTGGAGCAACATTTCAAAGAGCAATGTCTTATGCGTTTCATGACATCAAGCACATTGTGCAACCTTATCTCGATGATTTACCTGCCCATTCATTACGTAGATCCGATCATCTCACTCATTTATGAGAAACCTTTATGAGATGTAGGCATTATCGAATTAGGTTGAATCCACACAAATGTGTTTTCTGTAGAGAAACGGGTCATTTAATGGGATTCGTTGTTTCAAAAGCTGGCATTCGTGTCGATCCCTCAAACGTTGAAGCTATTATCAAATTGCCTCCTCCTTCGACTCTTCGCCAACTCCAAAGTTTGCAAAGGAAAGCAAACTTTTTACATTGTTTCATTCCTAACTACACCGAGATAACAAAGGTTTTTACCAGGTTGTTGAAACAGAATAATCCATTCTTTTGGGATGAGACCGCTGACAAATCTTTTGATGCACTTAAACACACATTGATCCATGCACCATTATTGCATCCTCCCAACTACAACCAGGATTACTTCTTGTACCTCGCCACTTTTCATTCCACCACCGAGATGGTTTTAGTTCAGGAAGATGAATTCAATAGTGAACATGTGATTTACTATCTTAATCGAACTTTGAATCTGACTGAGCTTAAATATTCGCATGTGGAGAAATTGACCTTGGCAGCTGTTCAGGTTGTCCAAAGATTTCGTCATTACATCTTACTACGCAAAAATACCATAATTTCTGACTGTAACACTATGATGTATATTTTGACCAAGCAATTGCTAAGGGGCAAGTATTCCAAATGGATTGTTATCCTGCAGGAATTTGACTTGGAATTTGAAAAATCCGAGTCAAAGAAATCTTTGGTATTTGCGGAACTGATGTGTAACTTCCCGCGTGCTGATA
The DNA here is from genome assembly GCA_031772625.1 of Pinus tabuliformis. Lineage (NCBI taxonomy): Eukaryota > Viridiplantae > Streptophyta > Pinopsida > Pinales > Pinaceae > Pinus > Pinus tabuliformis. The sequence goes on from CM062811.1 coordinate 959,634,428, forward strand.
CTGAAACTGTGGTGGAAGAGCCCATTGCAGACGAATCCTTGTTTCTTATGAGTACTCTGAATCCATGGTATGGAGATATCATTGTTTATCTCCAAACCCAATCTTTTCGGCCTGAAATTTCACGATCTCAGTGACGGAAAATATGATTCCAATCCCAACAATACAAAATTATTGGAGATACACTCTATCGTTGTGGGGTAGATTTTGTTTTCCGGCATTGTTTAACTCATGAAGAAGATGAAAAGGATCTAAATGACTGTCACTCTGGAGCATGTGGCGGTCATATGTCTGGGTATGCTACAACCCAAAAGATATTGCGCGCTGGTTATTTCTGGCTGTCTTTATTTAAAGATTGTATTTATGCGGTGTGAAAATGCCACAATTGTCAAATTTTTGATTGCAATATGCATGCTCCACCTGTTCCTCTCCGCCCTATAATTACCGTCGGCCCTTTTTCAAAGTGGGGTATCGACTTTATTACATGTGACCCTCACTCGCCCAGGGGGCATGCGTATATCATCCTTGCGGTAGATTATTTTACTAAGTGGGCCAAGGCGATGCCTACATTTTCGGCAAATGGCAAAACTACTGCAATTTTCGTTTCCAATCATATAATTACTAGATTCGGTGTTCCTCAAGCGATTATTACTAATCATGGGAGTCATTTTTGAAACATCATGATAACTTAACTAACATATCAACTTGGCCTGTGTCACGATAGTTCTCCTCCATATTACCCACAGGCTAATGGTTTGGTTGAAGCCATCAACAAATTTCTAGTCATTATGATCCGACGAATCATTGGTATTCATAGGTCGAATTGCCATAACATGTTATTTTCAGCGCTTTGGGCGTATCGAACCTCAATCAAAACATCAACTGGTTTCACTCCTTTTCAACTGGTTTACGATTTAGAAGTTGTGTTACCGATTGAATGCGAAATTCCGTCATTACAAATAGCCATAGAGTTACTCCCAGCCACTTCCGAAGAGGAGAAACATTTGTTGTACTTAGCTCAGCTAGATGAGAATCGACGTGATGCTGCATTAGCAATCGAAACTCATGCCAAACGAATTAAAGCTCAGTACGATCAAAATGTTATACCTGGTAATTTTTCGGAAGGAGACCTAGTCTTACTATATGATCAAGCAAACGATAAGCTAGGGGTTGGAAAATTTGTACCTATGTGGCATGGTCCTTATGTTGTTAAGCGAAAGTTGGCGAAAGGGGCCTATGAATTGGTAGATTTTGACGGTGTCTCTTTGGGTAAACCGAGAAATGGTCTTTATCTGAAGAGATATTATGCTTAACTATGGGTGTGGAGATTTTAGTTAGATTAGTTTCTTTCTAGCTAGTGTGTTTTAGATTAGAAAAGTGTGCTTAGTTTAGAGAGTGTTTTTATCATTATTCCTGCTTATCTTGATTTTACTCTTGATATTGCAGATGTCGACTTCTCTTCAAACATACATTGGTTTCACTAATGGTGCTTGTCGTAATACATGGAACATTTATTCCGTAGCTTGGGTTATCTATTCACGCTCTGATGAGTTGGTATCTATGCATGGGGTAAGCCTCAGTCAAACAACGAACAACATTGCAGAGTATAGCGCAGTGATTGAGTTATTATTTGAATCCATTTCATTTGGGATTCGGAGTTTGATTGTTAGGTTAGATTCTGAACTCGTTGTATTGCAGCTTAAAAGAGTTTATGCCATTAGAAATCCAGTGTTATTAAGATTATTTTTGAGAGTTCGTCTCTTGGAACGTGAATTTGACTACATTGAATATTAGCATATTCCAAGATATTTAAATACATTAGCAGATGCAATCACTTCTCGAATTTTAAATAGACATTTGCAATAATCAAACAATAAATTTAAAAACATTCCATAACATGTTTTACAAGATAGCTAGTAATAGTGATATAGCATAGCATAGAAGTGTGTCAAATAGACATCGTCTTCAATCATAGGTTGAAAAACACCTTATGATCGGCAAAAATGATAGTACAAAAAGCAAAAATGTTGTATGAGTCTACAAAGGCGATCATCCTATCACTGGTGACGATCACAATAAGAAACCACTGCTCAGGCCACCCTATAAAGGAACCTCCTGAAAGGTCCTGGGACCCCAATCACATAGCTCTATAACCTAAGGGGAATGTCATCTATGCTAGTCTCTAGAATATCTATTGTCAAATGCTCTAGATGATTTTCCAATTCGGTCAAGGTCTCTGTAGATTCATCCCATGGGGTTAGTACTTCTACAGCTGGGTGTCTCCTCTCATAGGGCCAGAGAGTGGCTGGTCACCGTGGACCCACATTTGCATTTGAAACTTTTACTATCAGTTTTGGATGATTTAAAAACAAAAAAAAATCACAACTTAGAAAAGGTTGAGAATGATTTTACCTGAATCATCCCACTGCTCTCCTCGTGGAAGAGTCATGTCTGGGTCACCATGATAATCCATCCCAGCATAAGGAAAATCTTGAATCACAAAAAGTTGGTTCTCCAACCAACGAAAATACTCAGGAGGAAATCGAACAACCTCTAAACCCTCCTCAGAATGACGGGCAATAACTGTAACCCATCGCATCAGCTTAGGCTCTCGGGGAAGTCCAGCTCCAACGGAAAGATGCTATGGGACCAACATTGGGACCTTCTCTAGACCAAAACTCACAACTAAGAAGCCATATCCAAAGTTTTTTAGCTGTCCATTCTTTGCTCTAGTCAGTTGGCCTTTTACATTTGCCAACACAACTTTGCACCAGTTGAAGATGGTGCCTCGATAACAATCTACTGCCATTTGCATTTGGGATCCAGTAGCTACATGCAGTGCTGCGCTTCCGCAGAGTTTGGTGACAATAAATGCAATCACTTTAAGTTCAGGACAGGATATGGTTTTGATCTCAATCCCTTTGTCCTTTGTTTGGTCATTACAAAACTCTAGCCGGAGACTATCGACAGACTGGCCACCTGGCCTAGTCCCGAATAGAGATAATTTTTCACCTCTCTTGGGCAAACTAGTCAAGAAGTAAATGTCCTCTAGCTCCATTTCGACCCGGTGTCCACCAATAATGAAACACTAATCCTGTATATTCCATTTGTCCACCAGCCACTGCAAAAAGTCTACTTGGGCCCTCATGCAAGTTATGGCGCAAAATTTAAATAGCCTGCATGCCCTCAATGCATCTATTGAGGGTTGATGATTAATTGCATCAAGGTCCACATCTTCATGCTCATGTTCCTGCCAGATGAGCATTGTGTATATCCTACATTGCAAAAACGACGGATTAGAACATTTTAGCTCAAAATTTTTGGGCAGAAATTGAAAAAGTTGAAGTTTCAAAACCTATTTCACAGGGTCTGCACCCACTAGTTAGAGACAGTTCGTAGATCTGCACTCTTCCCAAGCAGCAGGTGCGGTCCCCTAGCTCTTTCGTTTGTAGGAAAAAGTCGAGGTCTGTAGGTTTCGCATGCTGTGCCTGTGGACCCCCGCGAGCGGTCTTTTAAACTAATTTTTCTCTAAAAATTCAAAATGGAAGCCTAAAAACAAAATTCAAATGGTTGAAATGCAAGTTTAAAGTGATGTGGATTACTTGGAGGTGATGGTTTTCGATTCCAACGGACGGATTTTCCGCAATCTTCACAGGAAGTTTCTTACCCTAAAGCTCTCTTTTCTCTCTGAAGTCAAACGGTAAAAATGAATTTACAAAAGCCCTTTTTATAAGCTTTTTTGAATAAATTAATTTTTAATTTGTTTATTTTTAACTTTAAAAAGGTAACTTTTTGATGCATTTTTATTTATTTAAAACAGGTATGAGTAATGTTTGAGCTTTTGTGCAGAATATTGAATTTTTCAGGCAAAATTGATCATTTTCAACAAAAAACATTGGAGTCCTCTTTAAGCTCTTTTTTGACTCATAAAATATGAAAAGATTGCCGAGCTTTTCTTTTTAAGCTCGTTAAAACGGAATTAAAAGGATGGTCCACTTACAGCTTTTTTCTAACCGTATAAACATGAAAAGATTACCGGGCTTTTTTCGTTTCAAGTTTGATATTGGTTATAAAACAACGTGTCATTGATCACTTTTTTACTTTTTCAGATCAGGGACACTAATTATGAAAAGTACTCCTTGATCGTAATGGTCAAGCAGTTCTCTCAAGTATTATTTTAAACCTTTTCAGGCATGGGAGACACAAATTTATGAAAGAGGACAACCATGGAGTTTTCTTAAGTTTTTCTTCTAGCTCCCTAAAATTGAAAAACGCCAAGTTTCTCCTATACTAGATTCGTTAAAATTTAACAGTAAAGGACCTGTTCAATTTCAAATAGGAATGGACCACTCCTTAGGGTTCAAATTTTAAACTAAGTTGGACTCATCCGAAAGGTGAGCTTATAACCAAGCAAATGTTATCCTCCTCAAGCTTGTCAAAAATAAAGAGGTACTTGCCAGAAATGGTGGGGGAAAAGAGAGGAAAATGAACCTGTTTGTTATACTTTGTGTCTCAGAAAAACATTCAATCACTCTTGAACATGGCACTTTTTGTTCACCTGTGTTGGAAAATCCTTTGCCTAACAGTTAATCAAACCATATTGAAAGTCTTCAGCCGGTTTCTAGGTATTAGCTTTCGGTCAATTGTCACCAAACCATCTGCAGTGTCGTTATGTGTTCAAGAGGTTAGTTCAGATAAAACATTCATCTGAAAAATATCTGTCATCCATCTTGACCATCCCTAAGTTAGTGCTTGCCAAATATATTTCTTCAAACTTGATCTATGATTTCGTGTTGTGGGTTTTCCTACGACGGCTCGCTTTCTATCGACTTTAGCTCATTATCTAGAAAGATGATCTAGAAATCATCAGTACCTTGGAATCTGCATGCCTCAATGGCAGATTTCTCGCCTTTGACAACAGGTTGCATCATTGACCTTCGATCAAAGGATTCTATGACATGTTCGACATCAACTCATCTATTTATAAGAAGAACTTCGGCGTAAATCACATAAAGGGAGACATTTGTCGACGCGTTTCGAACCAACAATTGTGGCTCATCGTCAGGACAAGTTGAAGAAACAGATCCAGCTTTGCATGTTAAATAGTCTGAGCAGAGACTCTGGATCTGTTTCTTCAACTTGTCCTGACGATGAGCCACACTTGTTGGTTCGAAACGCGTCGACAAATGTCTCTCTTTATGTGATTTACGCCGAAGTTCTTCTTATAAATATTATGGATCACAGAAGCCTCAATTCAACAATCAACTCATCTATTCACATTTCATGGATTGTAATGAGTAATTTGAGAGCCATTGACATTACTGGTGGTTTCTCTCACACTTGTTAACATTTCACATCATTGACTGGTAATCAAGTGGTTTCTACCATGTTTGACTTCGACACATTCATTCACATGGATAGAATCGTACTACTTCGGGAAGTAGAAATCAAGACCCTGGATCTAGTTTCCACCATCCACACTGCGAGGAATTTTTTTATTCATTATACAGTGGACTATTCATAAACAGATGGTTGTGCCCATAATATGTCTACATATGTCTATACTTGTGATGTATTACAAAATCATTCCTATATCAAAGAGTTAGTTTTCTAGTCAGTTTTGATCTGAGTATGGGAATGTTGGCATTATGGCACAGATTTGGCACTATGGCACAGGTGTTGTCCTTGATGGCAACTTACTCAAAGGGCAGATCATAGTTCAGGCTCTCAGAATCAAAGAAAATGAGGTATACGCAGGTGTACCAATCAAAAGGCGCGTATACATATGCACGCACTTTCATGCAAAGAAAAGCAAGTACATGTGAGAAAACTTATGGTTGGTCCATGGTATTTAGTCCGACATATTGGAACCTATGGTTTTGGTCTAGGGTATTGCATTTAAAGTGTTGAACCCAAGTATTGGGTCCCTAGTTTTAATTCTCAATGGTTTTGGACCATGGATTTAGTAAGGCCTATGACTATAAAAAGGGAAGGAGATCTTTTGGCAAGGGTATCAACTTATATGTTGAATATCTTATTCTGGAATACTGGTGATTGGTTGGTGAGTTGCAGCTGGACCTGAAGAAAAGGAGGAACCTAAGCATTACACGATGGTTAAGATCTATTGATGGGTCACGATCTCAAGGCTTGAATAGTAGTACCATTGTGTGATTTTGATGTATTATATTTGGTGCATGATTAGATCTATAAATCTGATAATATGGGTATAACTGATGTTTGATTAAGTAAAAGGATAAATTATCTTTTATAGCTCTGTACGCTGGTTTGACACAACGGAGGCGCGTATACACACAGGTTAAGCAAGTGAAGACAACGTATATGCTGGCTGGCTTTGGCATATTTGTGTATGTACGCAGTTTTGTATTGGTGAAGTAGCGTACGTCTCTTGAAATATTTTTTAGCTGCTCCTGTTTATTGTTGCAGTATTTTGGGTTCAGAATTGGTGTCTGGTTACTGGTACTGTTTTCTGGTTACAACATTCTGAGAAGTTATTGGTTGATTCAGTATTTGTACAAAGGAGATTGGTTGTTGCAAATCTACTTGATGTTTGATTGATATTCATGGATCAAGTCTGAAAATTTATGAAATGTGGTCCCTGGAAGAAAAGAGAAGGTTGAAGCCTTCCGTAGGTCAGCACCTACGTAGTAGTACCTCAGCTAGTACAAGAGCTAAGGGGGGTTGTAGCTCCCTTCCAGGAGAAGCTGGAGAATGAGAGAAGGTTGTAGCCTTCTATAGGTTGAAGCCTGTGTGCCGGTATAAGACGGCACCAGTAGAGAAGCATTGTAAAAAGAAGTTTCTAATTGAAAGAAGATAAATACATATTGCAGCAGGTGGTTTTCACCCACATTGGGTTTCCACCTTATATCTTGTGTTCTTTTGTGCGACTGTCTGCTTTACTTTTCTATTCCTGCTTACTGTTATATGGTTCTGATGCAGATTAATGATCAACATATGAAGAATAAATTAAATTATAATTCTGGAAGTTATACGCGAGTTTCATTAGTCAGAGTTGCATATACACGCTATTTCCATTCACTCAAGCGTATACAAATCTTTGTATAAATTGAAAAAGAATTTGACTTAATAATACTGATTCACCACCCCCCCCAGTATTATTTTCAACAATTGGTATCAGAGCAGGTCCTTTAGAAGAAGTTTGATCGCTTGAAGGAAGATCTATCATCATGAGCAACTATGAAAGAGAAGCATCAATCAGGCCACCGATTTTTGATGGAAGCAACTTTGTCTATTGGAAGGTAAGAATAACTGCCTATCTTCAATCTCCTGGTACAAAAGTTTGGGATATTGTGGAAACAGGATACACTTTTCCATCAACAACTCCTACAGACACGGCTAGTAAGAAGCAGTATGAAACAAATGCAATGGCTGTGAATACTCTATTAGGGAGCCTATCCCAATCAGAATTCGTCTAGGTTATGCAGCTAAAAACTACAAAAGAAATATGGGACAAGATCGTTTTGAGCTATGAAGGAGATGAATAGGTAAAACGAGCAAAACTACAAACTCTCAGAATTGAATATGAAAATCTCAGAATGTACAATGATGAAAGTGTGTCTAACTATTTCCTACGTATAGACGAGATTGTCAATTGTATGAAAAATTTGGGTGAATAAATAAAAGAAGTTGTTTTGGTTGAAAAAGTTCTAAGATCTTTGTCTTCTAAGTTTGAATCAAAAGTTTCCGCCATAGAAGAAAAACAGAATCTATAGAGCCTTACCATGTCACAGTTACACAGAATCCTAACTGCTTACGAAATGAGAAAAGGGGGACCATCAGACAAGAAAGAAGCCGCATTCAAAGCCTCAGGAAAGGGAGATTACAATGACTCAAGACATATGTCGGAATAAGAGGAAGAATCAAATTTTTTCAAGAACCCTCAACAGGGCTTTGAAAGATTCAGAGGTAAGCTACCATTCAAATGTTTTGCTTGTGGAAGAGTCGGTCACTATGTTGCAAAGTTTCCTCATAAGGATAAGATTGACAAAGGTAAGGAACCAGTTAGATGGAACAAAAAGTAGAATGTATGTAAGAAGGGCTATTATCCTCATGAATACAGTGATGGACTTTCAAATAGCAATGAATATGAACAAGGTAATGATTATATACTTTTGATGGTTTTTGAAGATGATGATTTCTTGGATGCTATAGATGAAGAATGTGTTTATGAAGAAATTTCTAAACTAAAAATTTGCTTAGAAGAGAAAAATATGATTATAGATACTTTGACATCCCAACTTGCTGAAATGGAGAAACACAATGAAGAGTTAGAATGTGAAGTTGTGGGACTTAGAAAGGACATTGAGAAAATGAAAGCTCTTAATCTTAGATTTGCTAAAGGATCTGAAACTTTAGATGAGATTATCAAAGTGCAGCATTCTCCTCTAATCAAGATAGGTCTTGGGTACACCAAAGAAACATCTCAAGCACAGAAGCCATCTACCTCCAAAAGTTATCTTGAGGCTGCAAGGAAAAGTGAACAGGTTGACAATCGACAGCAAAAGCCCAATGGAGATCACCAGGTAAATCAGGGACAATTTACTTCAAGAATGAATAGAAATCACCAAGTAAATCGAGGGAAACCTACTTCAAGGATGAACAAAAGCTACAATCAACCATAGGTAAATCATTCTCATTTTACCTCAAGAATGAATGGCTATTACAATGGAAGGTTTGATGATCGCAGGAATTTCTTCAATGGCCAATGTTTCTCTTGTCATAACTTTGGACATAAAGCATCTAAATGCATGGCCTACAAGACCATCATGACCAGAGAAGCACAAAAGCAAAGGAGTGTGACTGGAATCATGAAAAGAACCTACACAATTTTTCTGCTCTTGAAAATGAAATAAAATGTTCTATCTATAATAACTTTGGTCATGAAGATTCTGAATGTAGGAGTGGGTTTCAGCAAACAACTCAAAAGGAGAAAGCTTCATTGAGCCCCGAAACATGGAGGAAGAAAGAACCGCAATCAGAAAGATGTGGTATAGCCTTATATGTGGAAGGACAGGAAAATTAGTGGTACATCGACAGTGGATGCTCGAAACATATGACAGGTGATAAAGAAAAACTTCAATCATATAGCACCTTAGAAAAGTAAAAGAATGTCTCATTTGGAAATGACACCCCTGCATTCATAAAAGGTAAAGGTTCAGTTCTTTTGAAAGAAAAAGTCAAAGCTAGAAATGTTATGTATGTTGATGGCTTAAAGCATAATCTATTTAGTGTCAGTCAAATGTGTGATCAAGGAAATGAGGCAATATTTCGATCAAATGGATGTATTGTTCGTGAGCTTGATAGAGGAGAAACAGTGATGAAAGGCATAAGAACTCCAAATAATTTATATATACTCAGGGGAGGACAACAACAATGTTATCTTAGCAAGAATGATGAACACTGGCTATGGCATAGAAGATTGGGACATCTAAGCTTCTCTCGGATAAGGAAAGCATGTAAATATCAGGCGGTTTGTGATCTCCCTGACATCAAAATTCCAGACAATACAATATGCAAATCATGTCAGTTTGGTAAGCAAACCAGAACTAATTTCCTTGAGAAGGAAGGATCAGCTAGCAGGCCACTTGAACTTGTCCATACTGATGTATGTGGTCCATCTAGGAAAAGGTCACCTCGAGGAGAAGAATACTTTATATTGTTGATTGACGACTTTTCCTAAATGTGTTGGATAGGACTTATGAAGCATAAATATGAAGCTTTCGAAAAGTTCAAATCATTCAAAGCCTTGGTGGAAAACAAATCAGATCGCAGAATCAAATGCCTCAGGTCTGATCAAGGAGGGGAATTTACCTCGAATGAGTTTTTCGATTTTTGTGAAGAACATGGAATAAGAAGGGAATTCTCTACTGCAAGGACTCCTCAACAAAATGGAGTAGTGGAAAGGATGAACAAAACGGTTCAACAAATGGCTCGTGCTATGCTTGATGAGTCTAGAACTCCTGCAACCTTCTGGGGTGAAGCCGCATTTGTTGTAGTTACCATTCTCAACAAGACAAACATCTGGGTAAATAGCGCTCAGACTCCTCATGAACTTTGGTATGGTAAGACTCCCACGGTAAAATACTTCAAAATTTTTGGAAGCAAATGTTACATCAAGAAGACTGATGAAAATCTTGGCAAGTTTGAACCTAGCGTAGATGAAGGCATCCTCCTTGGTTACTCTCCCCACAGCAAAGCATACAAGTGTTACAATAAAAGACTTGGAAAAATTGTTGAAAGTATTGATGTAGTGGTTGATGAAGAAGGAAACACTCCTAGGCAGGTAAAATCTGAAGATTTCGAAGATGATGAAGACTATCCATCAACATCAAATCAGATGCATGATGAAGAAGAAACCCATGAGGCACTAGAAGAACAGATAAGGATAGAAGAAAAGACTCCATCCAGGTATGCTCAGAAGAATCATCCAGAAACTCAAATTTTGGGGCAAAAGGAGGCAGGTGCACAAACAAGAAGAACCATTTCAGAAGCTTCAAGTTATCTAGCATTACTCTCCTCCACTGAACCACAAAATGTAAGAGAGGCATGCAAAGATGAATGCTGGGTAAAGGCCATGGAGGAAGAACTGGAGCAAATTGAAAAGAATAACACTTGGGAGTTGGTTCCTAGACCAAAAGATAAGAATGTCATAGGAAGAAAATGGATATTCAAAAATAAGCTAAATGAAAATGGAGATGTGATTAGGAACAAGGCCAAACTTGTTTGTAAAGGGTATGCTCAATAGGAAGGCATAGACTTTGAAGAAACTTTTGCGCCAGTTGCCAGACTCGAGGCCATAAGGATGTTCCTTGCCCTTTCTAGCTTTCAGAAGTTCAAAGTATTTCAAATGGAGGTGAAGTCTACTTTTCTAAATGGAGACTTGGATGAAGAAGTGTATATTGAGCAACCAGATGGGTTTATCCTTGGAAATGATCCAAAGCTAGAATGCAGACTCAAAAAGGCTCTCTATGGCCTTAAACAAGCTCCCAGGGCTTGGTATTATCACTTGGATAAGTACCTCCATCAACAAGGGTTCACAAAAGGTTCCACAGATAACAATCTGTATATAAAAGTTGACAATGATAAGTTGCTAAATCTTGTTGTGTATGTTGATGATATCATCTTTGGTAGTAATAAAGAAGACATGAGTCAAATTTTTGCCTTGGTAATGCAAAAAGAGTTTGTAATGTCCATGCTTGTTGAACTCATATATTTTCTTGGTTTACAAGTCCAACAGAACAAAGACGACATTTTTCTATCACAAACCAAGTATCTCAAGAAGATCTTGAAGAAATATGGGATGGAGGATTCGAAACCAGTATGTACCCCTATGGTAACAGGATGCAGCCTTAGCACAAATGATGAATCGGCAGCAGTAAACCAACCAACCTATAGATCCATGATTGGTAGTCTTCTCTATCTAACAGGTACCTGACCAGACATTATGCATGCAGTGGGAAGAGTTGGAAGGTATTAGGCAAATCCAAAGGAAGCTCATCTTCAGGCAGTTAAGAGAATTTTTAAGTATCTTCAAGGAACTCAAAACTATGGGTTATGGTATCCTAGAAGTACAAATCTCACACTTCATGCATATACAGATGCAAATTGGGCAGGAAGTGTGGGTGAAAGAAAAAGCACTAGTGGTGGTGCATTCTTCATGGGTCCTAGGCTAGTATCTTGGTTCAGCAATAAACAGAGTTCAATTGCATTATCTACAGCTGAAGCAGAATATGTAGCTGCTGCATCTTGCTGCACACAACTCCTCTGGATGATGTAGACACTACAAGACATGCAAATCACTTGTACTTCACCTATCCCCATTCTATGTGATAATACAAGTGCAATTAGTATTTCAAAGAATCCTATCATGCATTCAAAGACTAAGCACATACCGATCAAGTATCATTTTCTCTTGGAACAAGTTCTTGAAAAAAAGGTAAAATTGGAGTATGTTCCCTCTAAGGAACAAGTTGCTGATATCCTCACCAAACCACTGCCTAGGGAGACATTTGAATACCTCAGACAGAAGCTGGGGGTAGTTGATGCATCATCTCGCTATTGAATCTTGTCTATTTCAGAGAAAAGTAGTTGTACGCGAGTTGAATGAGGAGGAACCACGTACATACACTAGTTTATTAAGGTATAGTCACGTATATGTTGGTTTGAAGAAAAGCAGTCGGGCCAGGCTCAGGATGAAAACAGTCTGATATGGGTCTGACAGAGACCAGCTGACACAGGTTCAGGGGGAGCATATATTCTTCTAATAATGCATTGTTGGAATTATCTTGGTTCAAATTCACAGTTGGTTTGATTTCAGGTGGAACACATGTAGAAGGAGAACATGGGTGTTGGTCTGAATAATGATGGACAAATGCTACTGATGTTTGTTGTTGATAACTGTCAGAGTCTTGCTGTAGATATTTTGTCTCTATGTCTTATATTTCTTTTATCAAGGTCATGTAACAGCTTATTTTGGTTTCCCCACTATGCCTGGGATGAATGATGTAATGTTCTTATCATGTATCCCCACTTGGTTGGGTGGATGAGTCAAATAATGTATGTATGAGTCTTTGGTGATAGGAAGGTCATTTATGATGTATAAAGTCATGTTTCTTTTATAGAACATCTTCTTGCAGACCTTGCCTGCAAGTCAGGGGGAGCTTGGATAGCACAGCAGAGCAGATATTCCATCATGGACTCAAGGGGAGCATAACCCTTTGTCCTTGATGTCAAAGGGGGAGAATGAATTTGGGTGACTTTCGGTTGCCATCAAGTCCAAAGGGGGAGATTGTTGGAATTATGGCACAGATTTGGCACTATGGCACATGTGTTGTCCTTGATGGAAACTTACTCAAAGGGCAGATCACAATTCAGGCTCTCAGAATGAAAGAAAATGAGGTATACACAGGTCCATCTTATTAAAGTCGCGGATACACGTGGGTGTACCGATCAAAAGGCGCTTATACATATGCATGCACTTTCATGCAAAGAAAAGCGCGTACATGTGGAAAAACTTATGGTTGGTCCATGGTATTTAGTCCGACATATTGGAACCTATCGTTTTGGTCCAGGGTATTGCATTTAAAGTGTTGAACCCAAGTATTGGGTCCCTAGTTTTAATTCTCAATGGTTTTGGACCATGGTTTTAGTAAGGCCTATGACTATAAAAAGGGAAGGAGATCTTTTGGCAAGGGTATCGACTTATATTTTGAATATCTTATTCTGGAATACTAGTGATTGGTTGGTGAGTTGTAGCTGGATCTGAAGAAAAGGAGGAACCTGAGCATTACATGATGGTTAAGATCTATTGATGGGTCGAGATCTCAAGGCTTGAATAGTAGTATCATTGTGTGATTTTGATCTATTATATTTGGTGCACGATTAGATCTATAAATCTGATAATCTGGGTATAACTAATGTCTGATTAAGTAAAAGGATAAATTATCTTTTATAGATCTGTACGCAGGATCAACATAGTGGAGGCGCGTATACATGTAGGTTTAGCAAGTGAAGATAGTGTATACGCTAGTTGGCTTTGGTATATCTGCGTATGTATGTAGTTTTGTATTGGTGAAGTAGCGTACGTCTCTTGAAATATGTTTTAGCTGCTTCTGTTTATTACTGCAGTATTCTGGGTTCAGAATTGGTGTCTGGTTACTGGGACTGTTTTCTGGTTACGACATTCTGAGAAGTTATTGGTTGATTCAGTATTTGTACAAAGGAGATTGGTTGTTGCAAATCTACTTGATGTTTGATTGATATTCATGGATCTAGTCTGAAAATTTATGAAACATGGTCCCTGGAAGAAAATAGAAGGATGAAGCCTTCTGTAGGTCAGCACTTGCATACTAGTACCTTAGCTAGTACAAGAGCTAAGGGGGGTGTTGTGCTCTACAACAACCCCCCATTTCATATCATTTTTATTCAAAAATGTTAACATATGGAATGGGTCCCTTTTAAAGTTTGATTGGCATCAAAATCTTTTGTTGATTCAAAAAGGCCTTATAATCAAATGAGTTTATGTATTTAAGCCTTTTGAATAATTGTGTTCCAATAATAAAACAATCTTTTGTTATTGCGATAAAGTGATCGCAAGATCGCATATCGCAATGACATGAGAAACACATTGAAGTGGTATCTTGATCTCCGCCGATGCGATATCGCTATCGGCGATCGGCGATATTCCATGCACACCTTATAAACGCGCATAACCTAAGCCCCGATGCGACGCGATATCGGCGATCGGCTATCGGCGGTGCCTCATGTGGTAAAAACGCTTTAAGTAATAAGCTCCGACCCAATGCGATTTCGCAATCGGCAGTCGGCAGCACCCCATGTACCCTAATAAGGCGCCCTGGTCCTACCCCCGATGCGATGTGATATCGACGATCGGGAAGTCAGGGAATCACTTTATATGCACCCTCTTGCGCTAGTCCGATGCGATGTCGCAATCGGCGATCGGCAGGATCCTTTGCTCATGATTGTATAACATTTATTCCCCGAAGCGATGCGATATCTGTTATCGGCGATCGGCGTTCCCGAAAAGTCATCACGTAAGGATCTAAAAGTTATATTGTTATCCGATTGATAAAGCGCGAATTTCAAAAAAGCCGTTAAATGCAGGGATAAGGTGATGTATTTGTATTTAAAACCTTGCCCCTTCGATTAACGAACACCTGCGCTCAACCGCCAAAATATCTATTGCACGCTTAAGGGGGTCATTCAGCCGGATAACGGTGTAATAATCATTTAATGAGTAGCAGGCCTTAAACGACCATTAATGCATCTGCAATATCTTCCCAGTGATTGGATCCGCAACCACTTTTGAGAATTAATCTCAGCACGCTTCAAATGATATATCTTTCCTGCTATGGATTGTCATTGTTATATTTCTTTGTTACGATTTCTCTTGCATTTGTGTAGAATTCATCTGTCGAGAGAAGCTTGAGCAAGATGGGGAAGAAATCCAAAAGGACTGCCGGTTCTGCGGCTACATCTGTTGCAGGACAAGCTGCCTCAGATAAGAAGAAAGGCTTAATTTCAGACACTACATGCACTGGTCTTACTAGGACTACATGGCAGGGCGCTTATAATCTATTAGAGGCCGAGCAACCAGAAGTAACGGTGACAGAAGCTAGTGTGGACGTGTTAAGGAAGTCCGATGCTACTCTTAAAGACTTGGCCGAATCTTTCCTTCACAGGATAGCGGCCAGAGAACAAATTCTTCCCTACACTGATGCAGTGCGATGGGCAATTGAGGAAATCCCAATCCACGACAGAACGTTTATCACAAGGGATGGGAGGATTTTCGGGTCGTTCAAGCCAGAGCATCTAAGGAAAATGTATCATTTGCCCGAGCCAGAGAAAATCTACAACAAAGCTTTCGTGGAGAAATTTGCAGCTGACAATGAAGCGCAATCCGAGCCCATTCGGGATTGGAGGCAGAATCCAGCCAAACACAAGCACGAAACCTCTGGTAAGTACTCAGTCGATTCTTTGGCTTCTCCTTATTGCTATGCGGGGATTATGATGTGTAGGCTATGGGGATTACACGACTCGGCTAATTTTGACATAGATATGGTTCCCCTAATGGAAGCAGCAGTTAATAGTATAATCATGGATTGGGCCACCATTCTCTCTGATAAGTTGGCCGTAGCTGTTCGTGACTTTAGAGCCAATTCCGTAGTCACCGAAAGGAAAATCCCACCATTTTATTATAGTGCTTACATTATGGATACATTATGTTTTAATTCTGAGTTTCCCATCCTCGGTTGGAGGTGGACCACCCAAGACCCCTCACCCATTCATTTATACCACCAGAAATTGTGGAAGTCCTCTTACAAGGACCATTTGTATCAAATTTGCAATGGTTTTATGGTTCCCATTCATTATTCCATTTTTGATAGGCCCATTCCCAAAATCTCCTATCTGGCTTCCTTCGACTTACCAGCTGTAGCAAGTTGGTTCGGAGAAGAGCATTTTACCTATGTTAGGGTTTTCGGGAGTCAAGCCAAGCCGCATGTTCTCCCTTTATATGTTCCAGACAAATTGTTAGCCCGAGAAATCTCCTACCAGATTATGGCCGAGAGTGTTACACAAACTCTCAAGAAAGAAAAGAAGAGGGGCTGGCCCTCTTTTCCCTTGAGAATTGGTGTTTTTACTCTGCATGATCTCAAGCATGCAGAAAAGGAAGCAACAAAGATGCAAGCTTTATCCCTGCCCACTATCCCAAACAGACTCTATGATCCAAAGAAAACTGCTTACACTGCCTTAGAACAAGCCAAACTGACAAAGATTGACCATCAAGAAGATGTGTTTGATGACCTGTTCGTCGCCTCCGAAACAATAGGCCATGCCAAAGAGCTTGCTAGAATGAAATACAATGATCAGAAGTTAACTGAGTTCAATAAACTTAGAGAGCAGAGGTTGCAAACTCTGCCTCTAGATTTATTGTCAACAACCCCAGCGTCTTCTTCAAGCGAGCCTGGTCGGCAACAGACGAGCCAACCTCCTATTACAAAAAAAGAACAAAAGAAGCAATAGGAGGAGAGGCAAAAGAAGCTGCAGGCAGAAAAGCAAAGAAAAGAGCAAGCAGAGAGGCAGAAGAAAGAGCAGATAGAAAAACAGCAGAAAGCGCAGAAGGATCAAGAACAGAGAGAGCAGAAAGAGATAGAGGAACAGCGAAAGAGGGAAGAAGAGGAGAAACAAAAGAAAGAACTGGCAGATAGGCAGAAAAAGGAATTGGCAGATAGGCAGAAAAGGGAACAGGAAGAGAAACAAAAGAAATAACAAGAAGAGCAGCAGAGAAAAGAACTAGAGGAGCAGCAGAGGTTAGAACAAGAAAAAGAGCGGAGCAAATCCCAGACAGAGCAACATAAATAGACCTCCATTGATCCCGAATTGCTTAAACAATGGAAGCAATTCGATTCCATTATCAGAGGAACGGAGGTCTCCAAGGATACATACACCTCTAAAACAAGCGATACACCAGATATCACTTCTTCTCAGGTTCTAAACGGAACCAGCGGCCCACCCATTTCAAAGGATGTTGAGGTAATTACTAAGGACCCTTCCGATCAAATTGTTCTCCAGGTGGAAGATATTCCTCCCCTAGATGTTTTCTATAGCCCAAGGCATAGAGCAGTTGTTAAGCGATCAAGAAAGAGACGAAAGCTTGATCAACCTTCTATCTTTCCTGAACAAACAGTCACGGGCAATGTAGTATGGAAGGAGGAATTGGACCCCTCCGATGACCTAACAAAGCTGTCGCAGTATGCAGGAGCTTATTCTGCAGCGACTATTGATAAGGCATCGGAGGTAAGTCTTCTATTGAAGACTAAAGACCAGGAAATTTTTGCATTACAGGCAGAAGTAACCGAGGCGAAGCACAAGGCAGCGCAAGCAGAAGAGCAGTTGCTGGCACAACAACAAGAAAACAATTTATTAACCCAACAACTGCAGACCGAAAAGCAGAGGATCGACCAAAGCACAATCCAGAAGCAGAAATAATTGTCGGAGGTATTGGCACAGTTGAGAACAGCGAATGAACTGATGATGAAATCAAAAGACGAGAAAATAGCTCAACTATTAGCGCAGCTCGAAGACATCAAGGGAACCCAGAAAGTGGAGGATTTCAGAGCCGAGGCATCTCAGATAAACAATGCATTAATATCTCAGATTAGGCTCCTATGCCGATAGCTTACTGAGGCGGAGCCATTATGCGAGCTAACTACATCAGTGTGTCAGCAGGTATAGAATGCCAGAAATGAGCTAGATCAAGCCGAATAAACCATAGTCGGCTATCTTGATTGGCAAGATTCTGACGTGGGAAAAGCAGCGAACTTGCCCAGAATCCATGAGACATACAAGGACATACTCTTCACCGAATGGCACACTCAAGTGATGAAAGCGGAAAGGGCTGCTTCAAGATGTAAATTAATTTCCAGCAATCTGGTTGATTTAGTCAACAATACACTCTACTTGGCAAACTTGATCTCCCAGTGCACACCTGGAAGCATAACAACAGCAAACATGATTGAGCAAACAAGTTATCATGACTTGGAGGAAAAGGGAAGGTTAATCGCTGGAGTAAATACTTTGACTTCCGAGGCATATTGGCTCTTTCTGATCAAGCCACACACATAAAGGTCGACCCTCAAGTGTTTAACAGATGCTCTCGGATGCATAATCCTCGATATTCAAGATGCCACATATGGTGCCCAGCTCAGTTCGCGCCTCAACAAACCACCGGAAGTAGAGCCAATGCTGGCGATATGTCAGCTCAGGTTTAAAGGCAAAGAGCCTACTTGATGAATCATTGCCGCCGACTGCCAGATCACCAAGGAAGATGGGAGAAATATTAATTGATGCCAATTTAATAGCTTTTCAGTTTCTTAGATATTTAGATTAGCTTAGTATTTATAGACCCTTTCATGTTTTTAGAAAGGGTCGTAAAATTTTGTAACAGACTTAATAGGCTGAAGTTTGCACTACTGTGCTTCAGTCACTATTCTTTTATGAAATTAGACCAATTGTTCTGAATTTGACATTAAATTTTTTAATGCAATTGCGCACTATTGCCTTTGTTGAGAACGATTTCTGTGTTGGAGGAGGAACTGCTAATAGCGATTGATATTTGGGAATGTGCCGCAGCTCATATGGTACTTTTATCTATGTCTAAAGTCATTTCTTTTATATGAATTGTTATGCTATATATTCTTGCTATTGTTGATTACATGTATGCGCTGTAACAGCAAATCTCTATCTCAGCCCACTATTGGATGTTTTGCGATTTGCCTTTCCCTTTAATCATGCATGTAACAATGATATAAATGATAAAGTGTAGTAATTTCGCTATTATCGCTTTGTGTAACTATTTATGCATAGCCATCTTGAATAATTTAATATCTATGTTTAGAGACAGAGTCATCTATATGCCTGTCTAAAAGCTCAGATCATCAAACGCTACACTTTAGAGATCGATAAAACCCCGGGGTAGATTATAGTTATTATATTCATGCCGATAGTTTTAGTTGTTTGCTTATCACTAGCATAATCTATAAGTCACTTATCCATCCCATTTTATCTATTTTTGGGAAACTGGTCCCATTATCCCCAGTCGGAGCCACTGTTCCAAACGGAAAAGGAGCTGTACTAAGTTCCGAACCGGGTGGTTTCCCCTATGTTGTTGCAGCGATTTCCGAGGCATCAACATAATTGGCGCTAGAAGGAGGGCCATCAACTGTGAATGGCACATAAGTCCAAACCTATAAGCCATTCTAAGAGCAATTCTCCCTCTGAACCCCCTCGACCTCCCCATTTGTACACTGGTTTGCCGGTATCCAAACAAGGAGAAGGGGAATCAACTACCACTGCTCAAATCCATCATACCCAGAACAATTAAGTCTTGAATCACCTGAAGTCCAGTCTCTAATCCATAAACTTCAGAGCTTCTCGATTTCACCACAGAAATCTGAGGTATCAGAAAGCAGTGTGACTTCGCAATTCAATCTGACTCATCCTCTCACGAGACTTCAGAGCGAAAAACTCGGTATTGAACCCACTGAGTTCGCTTTACCCAAAAGGAAAAAGGTGAAGAAAATTACTGAAGGATCTGATAGTGAAGAGCTCTCATCCACGTCCTCCATTGCATTTTCCCCTCTGTGAAGTCAACCATCCACTCCCCCATTACAGATTGTCGTTCACCAAGGATCAGAAGCCTCAATATCCCAACCTGTTCACTCCTCATCTTTAACCCCTTCCCATACATCTGGAATCCCAACAGTAGTGTCAACCACTGTCGCTATTATAATGGCAGACCCATGGACTAGGCCAGGTGCAGTCAACATGCCTGCACCATTGCATGATCTACCAGATGCTCCTGAAAAATGGCTGCCTAAATTTAACCCAGATGACGGGACCCAGGCTGAAGAACACATTAACAATTTTATGTTAGCAGTTAACTTAAAAGGAGTGACAGAGCAAGATGTTGTTGTAAGACTCTTCCCCTACACCTTACAAGGATCAGCAGGATCCTGGTATTTTTCCTTACCCTCTGGTTCAATTACCAGTTGGAACACATGCCAAGAGCAGTTTCTTACCAAATATGGAGATGATAGGTCCTTAGCTACTTTAATAAACGACCTCTCTAATCTGAGAATAGAGCATAGGGAACCAATAAAAGAGTTTAATGCCAGATTTAATAAACTCCTAAATAAAATCCCTACCGCCTCTAAACCAAGTGAACAAATTCGAAGCGAATGGTATATTACCTCCCTACCTGCCAAAATAGCTATTTTTGTCGACAGGGCTGGGAAACCTACCTTAGCTGAAAACATGAGAGAAGCACTTGCTGTTGAAAAGCGCATTAACGCTCTAGAGAAGAAAGCTGCTTTGGAAGATAGAAAAGCTAAAAAAGTCTCATTTAAAGAGGATTCCAAGAAGAAAACCCCAAAGGACCCATACGACATGGAGGGTTTACAAAAAGTCCTTAAAACGTTGTCTAACAAAATGGTTGAAATAAAGAAGCAGGTGGCCGAAACCTCAAACAAAAGGCCATTTAGGACTTTTAAGAAAACTGAAACTAAGCCGCCTAATGTTATATCTAACGCAGATTCAGAGCAAGAAGAAGAGGAAGAGGAATCAACCTCACAAACCGATGATGAAGAAGAAGTAGCTGAATGCCACGGAATGTGGGATTTTATACTCCCAAACTCTGATATCGAGAATGAAGAAGAAGCCTTTCCGGTTACTACAAGAAGTAAAAGTACTTCTGAACCTACCCAGGCAACTTCAAAGAAAAGGAGCGCAGGTGCAACCACGACAAAGGAAAAAGTTCCCCCAAAGAAGTCACCTGTAGTTATTCTACAAAACCAACCTTCAACTTCTAATTCTCCTTCGACATCCAAGACATTAGTGGTATCTAATTCAATGGAATATAACATTGTTGATGACATGAAGAAAACTAAGGCGAACATAACTATGTTTGAGCTTAGTAAATTAAAGCATCAACAAAAATTACTTCTTAAAGAATTGAATGTTGTTCCCTCTACTCCCCTTCCCAGTGCAAGAGCTGCCAACGATTCAGGCCAACCTCCTTCAGGTATGGTTGAAGCTACCGATTCAGTTCTGATCGGAGATAGATCGAACTCTCATACTCCACCCTTCCTGCTCACCTATGAGATTTATAACAGAAACCTGCACAACTGTTTAATTGATTCAGGGGCATCATCTAATATAATGCCAGCTTCAGTTTGCTCTAAAATGAACATAGAACCCCAGAAGTCTGCTATTCATATTGTACAGTTGGACAGGACCAAAGTGCAGGTTGTGGGAGAAATTAATTCCGTAACCATCAGGTTGTCTGCCGATCCCAGGATTGTATAGAGGATTGATATCTTAATTGCTGACATACCTGAATTCTACGGTTTAATTTTGAGCAGAGATTGGTCCGAAAAACTGCATGGGTACATTTCCACAGATTGGTCACATATGTGGCTTCCCTACAAGGGAAAGCCAAATCAAATAAGGATTGATCGAGAGAAGCATATGACCCACACAGTTACTGAATTTGAGCAAGAAAACCAACCTGTGGCGTTCAACAACAACATTTTGGGGAACTATTCATCAGAGTCATTCTTTGGCAACTTTGTTGCCCAACCATCTCCTTTTTCAGTCAATCATTTTACATCTCAGATTGAAAATTTTTCACAAACTGATAAGTCCAGATGTTTTAATAATGCTGAGGAAAATGTAAATATTTTTGTTAATACTCCTTTATTTTGGTCTTTATATTTTGATGGCTCTAAGTCCAGCGAGGGCTCAGGAGCAGGTTGCATTTTGGTTAGTCCACAAGGAGAAAAGACAATGCTGTCTTGTAGGTTAGAATTTGACTGCACTAACAACACAGCCGAATATGAAGCTTTAGTCCAGGGATTATATAAAGCGATCGGCCTCGGAGTGCAATATCTAAAAGTATTCGGCGATTCGGAAATCATTGTCAAACAGGTGAGGAATGCAATTCATTGTCTTTCAAGTCACCTCAAGCATTATCAATCGCTAGTACAGGATCTTACCTCACACTTCTCGGCATTTAACATTTCTTCCATTCCTAGGTCAGAAAACTCGGCAGCCGACCTACTAGCCAATGTAGCTTCTAGCTTCTACCTTCTGAAGACTACAGCCTTGATAGATTTTCTGTAGAATTACTTTTTAGGCCTTCAATTCCTGACAATGTCACTAATTGGAGAGTATTTCACCATGACGAAGATATCTTGCAGTTTCTAACTTCCGAAAAGTCCTACGACAATCAAGTTATTGAGGAAAATGATCATGATCTACAGATGAAAGAAACACCTCAAGAAAATTCAATCCCTAAACCAGTGGTAAAGCTTGAAGACCTTTATGATATCAAAGACAGGTTTAAACCTGTAATTAATGCAAAGCTTCAAAGTTCTACCCTTAGGTTTGAATTGATAAATCTAGGTACTGATCATGGTCCTCAAAACATCAATTTAGGATTAGGACTTTCCTTGGAAGAAAAGGAAGCATTTATTAAATTGTTAAGAAAAAACAAACAAGTCTTTGCTTGGAAGTATGATGACTTGAAGACGTATGATACATCTATTATCCAGCATACCATTCCTATGCTTCCTGATCAGAAACCAATTCAGCAAAAGTTAAGAAAAATACATCCAAATTTGGAGAGCCAGATAAAGTCAGAGCTTAACAAGCTCTTGAAAGCCAAGATTATTTTTCCAGTCCAACATTCAAACTGGGTCTCTAATATGGTGCCAGTCAGAAAGAAAAATGGCGACATTTGAATCTGTATTGATTTCAGGAACCTGAACAAAGCGAGCTTGAAAGATAACTTCCCATTACCTACTATGGAGCAAATCCTCCAATCAGTAGCAGGCTCTGAATTGATGTCCTTTCTTGATGGATTCTCAGGATATAACCAAGTTCTGGTTCACCCTGATGACCAACTTAAAACCACATTCAGAACAAAATGGGGAACATATGCATATCAGAAAATGCCTTTTGGACTCATAAATGCAGGAGCGACATTTCAGAGAGCTATGGATATAGCCTTTAAAGGATTGATTAATCGAATGGTAGTCGTCTATCTAGACGATATTACTGTATATTCTAAGAAGAGATATAATCATTTGCATGACTTAAATCAAATCTTTCAACGATGCAAAAGATATGGTATTTCTCTGAACCCAAAGAAGTCTTTCTTTGCTCTTGATCAAGGAAAACTCTTAGGCTTTATAGTATCCAAAGATGGCATTTATATTGATCCTGATCGGATCAAGGAAATTTCTGAAATCCCTTTCCCACACAATAAAAAGTCGATGCAGTCATTTTTAGGCCAGATTAATTTTGTTAAACGATTTGTTCCAGATTTTTCTCAAATTGTATTACCACTTCAGACAATGATCAAGAAAAATTCAGTCTTCAAGTGGGGATCAGAAGAAAAGCAAGCTTTTGATGTTATCAAGCAATCAATAATCAATTCCCTGGCCTTGAATACTCCAAATTTTTCTAATCATTTTACATTGTATACCATTGCGTCCGATGTATCTTATGCTGCAGTTCTCACGCAACCAAATGCTCACAATTTAGAGGCACCCATATCATTCTTCAGTTCAAATCTTCAGGGTGCCGAATTAAATTACTCCGATGTAGAAAAACAAGCCTTTTTTGTATTCAAAGCAGTCAAACATTATAGACCCTTCCTTCTGAAAACCCATACAAAAGTAATAGTTCCTTTCCTGGCAGTTAGGCAACTATTAATTCAAAAAGAACTGGGTGAAAAAAGGGCAAATTGGGTCACAACGCTTCAAGAGTATGACTTAGAAATTAAGCCAGCAAAGATTGTTAGGGGCCAAGGTTTTTGCAGGATATTGGTAGGAGCATCCAACATTCCAGAATCAAGCGACACAGATCAAACTCAAGAAATTAATCAGATAAGTGTTACTGATACTGGATCTCAATATGCAGATTTAATCTTTTATTTAAAGAATGGTTATGCACCTCCGAATTTGTCTTACAAAAACAAAAGGGCTATTAGATTAAAAGCGAAAAATTTTACCATCATTGATGACGTGCTTTTTAGACAGAATTACGATTCTATCTTGTTGAGATGCCTTGAAAAACCTGAAGCCCAAAAGGTTTTGCAGGAGCTACATGACGGACCAGCAGGAGGACATTTCGGAGCTAACACAACAGCTCACAAAATTATTCATGCTGGTTACTATTGGCCTACTTTGTTTAAAGATGCTCACGAGTATGTAAGGAAATGTCTAAATTGTCAAACTGCTAGCGGAAGACAATGTAAATCAGCTTTTCCCCTGCAACTAATCAACATTGAACAGCCATTTGAGCAATGGGGATTGGATATCATTGGGGAGATTACTCCGGCATCTTCCAAACAGCATAAGTATATCCTTACTGCTACCGATTACTTTACAAAGTGGGTTGAGGCAATCCCTTTAAAGACAGCAAACTCTAAAGAAATCATTGAATTCATAGACCAATTCATCATTACCAGGTTTGGTGTCCCAAATGCTCTTGTTTTTGATAATGCATCTTACTTTTCAGGAAACGCGATGTTTGATTTCGCTATTAAAAGAGGATTTAAGTTAAAATATTCTGCTAATTATTATCCCCAGGGAAATGGTTTAGCCGAATCTACTAATAAGAATCTCATCAAAATCATTAAGCGAACTGTCGAACAGAATCATAGAAACTGGCACAAATCTTTGGTGTTTGCATTATGGGTTGATAGAATAACACAAAAGGCTTCTATAGGTTCCTCCCCATTTAATCTGGTATATGGAAAAGAAGCAGTATTGCCTACAAATCTTGTTCTGCCCTCTTTGGCCCTAGTACAGTACATTGAAGAGACTCCTTCTTCTTCTATCCAGCTTAGACATGACCAAATTCTCAAATTAGAAGAAGAAAGGGAAAAAGCCAGAATCACTCATGCCAAACATCAACAAATCATCAAAGCATCTTTTGACTCAGCCTCATCCGGTTCAAAACAGTTTCAAGTCGGAGACTTAGTTCTCAAATGGGACAAGGCCCATGAAGATAAAGGTAAGCATACCAAATTTCAGAAAATGTGGCTTGGACCATTTCAGATCTGTGAAAAGATAGGCCATTCAACCTTTATATTGCAAGACTTATCAGGGTTGAGAGATTCTCTCCCTGTTAATGGCCTGATCTTGAGGAAATTCTTTAATTGAGAAGGTAATCCCTTCTCCTCTTTGTAGATTTGTGTAGTTTGTAGGATTTGTAGGAAATAAAATTGTAGAATAGCTTCCATTGACCTTTTTGCTGTGTTTGAGAAAGTTGTCTCACAAAAATAATATGAATATTTGCTTTTAGATAATAGAACCCTCAACCTAAAGGGATAATTTCTAGGAAATTAGATATCTTTGTATTCTGAAAATGACAATCCAACTTTTGAAGACTCCTCTCAAAAATGTAAAAGTTCTGTGAATCATTTTCTGTTTTCAAAACTGGTCTCCAAAGGTTATCCATTTTAAGATAGAAACTAACCCATTTTCAGCATCTTCAACTCTTCACCTGTCATCCATTTGCTCTTAAGGAGAAGATTGTTCACCCCATTCACTAAAGTCTATGATTACTCAGAGTGTAATTCTAAAATATAAAAGATTAAAGATAAGAGGTCTTATTACAAGCCTGCTTACCATGTTCATAGGAAAATAGTTTGACTGACATTACCAATATTGCCTATCAAAACAGGGTAATGGCTTGAAATTACAAGACAAGGGGTCTCATCACGAGCCAGCTTGTTCAGCTAAATTACTACCAGTGAATGGCATTGTCAACAGCTGGCCACCAAACCAGGACAATGGCTTTTTATCTTATCAAGGACAAAGAAGAAAAAGGAAATGAAATACAAAATATGAAAAATTGTTTTGGATTCATTCTGCTAATTACACTCTTATGTGAATGGAAAAGTGGACAATAGTATGGTTAAAAGGTATCCCTGTCGAGACTATAAACGTTTGCTGGCAACAGAGGCTCTACCTATGACAGAGGGGTTAATTATAAAAGCTGATTTGGGAAAGTTCTCTGTTTTATCATTATAAACCAGCAAAGGCCTATTTTAAAAACTTAAAATGTATTTATTTTCTTGAAACTAAAAGGGGAGGAAGTTAACAGAATAAGTTCACTTTGTTCAGAATGCACAGATATCCAGTTACATTAAAAGTTCCCACTTCTGATCGAGACTCTATTTTGGAAAAGTTTAAGTATTTTTATCAGTTTCAGAGATAACTGGTTCTTCCAGCAAATCGCCAATTGTTGTGCTCTACAACAACCCCCCATTTCATATCATTTTTATTCACAAATGTTAACATATGGAATGGGTCCCTTTTAAAGTTTGATTGGCATCAAAATCTTTTGTTGATTCAAAAAATGCCTTATAATCAAATGAGTTTATGTATTTTAGCCTTTTGAATAATTGTGTTCCAATAATAAAACAATCTTTTGTTATTGCGATAAAGTGATCGCAAGATCGCATATCGCAATGACATGAGAAACACATTGAAGTGGTATCTTGATCTCCGCCGATGCGATATCGCTATCGGCGATCGGCGATATTCCATGCACACCTTATAAACGCGCATAACCTAAGCCCCGACGTGACGCGATATCGGCGATCGGCTATCGGTGGTGCCTCATGTGGTAAAAACGCTTTAAGTTATAAGCTCCGACCCGATGCGATTTCGCAATCGGCAGTCGGCAGCACCCCATGTACCCTAATAAGGCGCCCAGGTCCTACCCCCAATGCGATGTGATATCGGCGATCGGGAAGTTGGGGAATCACTTTATATGCACCCTCTTGCACTAGTCCGATGCGATGTCGCAATCGGCGATCGGCAGGATCCTTTGCTCATGATTGTATAACATTTATTCCCCGAAGCGATGCGATATCCTTTATTGGCGATCGACGTTCCCGAAAAATCATCACGTAAGGATCTAAAAGTTATATTGTTATCCGATTGATAAAGCGCGAATTTCAAAAAAGCCGTTAAAATGCAGGGATAAGGTGATGTATTTGTATTTAAAACCTTGCCCCTTCGATTAACGAACACCTGTGCTCAACCGCCAAAATATCTATTGCACGCTTAAGGGGGTCATTCAGCCGGATAACAGTGTAATAATCATTTAATGAGTAGCAGGCCTTAAACGACCATTAATGCATCTGCAATATCTTCCCAGTGATTGGATCCGCAGCCACTTTTGAGAATTAATCTCAGCACGCTTCAAATGATATATCTTTCCCGCTATGGATTGTCATTGTTATATTTCTTTGTTACGATTTCTCTTGCATTTGTGTAGAATTCATCTGTCGAGAGAAGCTTGAGCAAGATGGGGAAGAAATCCAAAAGGACTGCGGGTTCCGCGGCTACATCTGTTGCAGGACAAGCTGCCTCAGATAAGAAGAAAGGCTTAATTTCAGACACTACATGCACTGGTCTTACTAGGACTACATGGCAGGGCACTTATAATCTATTAGAGGCCGAGCAACCAGAAGTAATGGTGATGGAAGCTAGTGTGGACGTGTTAAGGAAGTCCGATGCTACTCTTAAAGACTTGGCCGAATCTTTCCTTCACAGGATAGCGGCCAGAGAACAAATTCTTCCCTACACTGATGTAGTGCGATGGGCAATTGAGGAAATCCCAATCCACGACAGAACGTTTATCACAAGGGATGGGAGGATTTTCGGGTCGTTCAAGCCAGAGCATCTAAGGCAAATGTATCATTTGCCCGAGCCAGAGAAAATCTACAACAAAGCTTTCGTGGAGAAATTTGCAGCCGACAATGAAGTGCAATCTGAGCCCATTCGGGATTGGAGGCAGAATCCAGCCAAACACAAGCACGAAACCTCTGGTAAGTACTCAGTCGATTCTTTGGCTTCTCCCTATTGCTATGCGGGGATTATGATGTGTAGGCTATGGGGATTACACGACTCGGCTAATTTTGACATAGATATGGTTCCCCTAATGGAAGCAGCTGTTAATAGTATAATCATGGATTGGGCCACCATTCTCTCTGATAAGTTGGCCGTAGCTATTCATGACTTTAGAGCCAATTCCGTAGTCACCGAAAGGAAAATCCCACCATTTTATTATAGTTCTTACATTATGGATACATTATGTTTTAATTCTGAGTTTCCCATCCTCGGTTGGAGGTGGACCGCCCAAGACCCCTCACCCATTCATTTATACCACCAGAAATTGTGGAAGTCCTCTTACAAGGACCATTTGTATCAAATTTGCAATGGTTTTATGGTTCCCATTCATTATTCCATTTTTGATAGGCCCATTCCCAAAATCTCCTATCTGGCTTCCTTCGACTTACCAGCTGTAGCAAGTTGGTTCGGAGAAGAGCATTTTACCTATGTTAGGGTTTTCGGGAGTCAAGCCAAGCCGCATGTTCTCCCTTTATATGTTCCAGACAAATTGTTAGCCCGAGAAATCTCCTACCAGATTATGGCCGAGAGTGTTACACAAACTCTCAAGAAAGAAAAGAAGAGGGGCTGGCCCTCTTTTCCCTTGAGAATTGGTGTTTTTACTCTGCATGATCTCAAGCATGCAGAAAAGGAAGCAACAAAGATGCAAGCTTTATCCCTGCCCACTATCCCAAACAGACTCTATGATCCAAAGAAAACTGCTTACACTGCCTTAGGACAGGCCAAACTGACAAAGATTGACCATCAAGAAGATGTGTTTGATGACCTGTTCGTCGCCTTCGAAACAATAGGCCATGCCAAAGAGCTTGCTAGAATGAAATACAATGATGAGAAGTTAACTGAGTTCAATAAACTTAGAGAGCAGAGGTTGCAAACTCTGCCTCTAGATTTATTGTCAACAACCCCAGCGTCTTCTTCAAGCGAGCCTGGTCGGCAACAGACGAGCCAACCTCCTGTTACAACAAAAGAACAAAAGAAGCAATAGGAGGAGAGGCAAAAGAAGTTGCAGGCAGAAAAGCAAAGAAAAGAGCAAGCAGAGAGGCAGAAGAAAGAGCAGATAGAAAAACAGCAGAAAGCGTAGAAGGATCAAGAACAAAGAAAGCAGAAAGAGATAGAGGAATAGCGGAAGAGGGAAGAAGAGGAGAAACAAAAGAAAGAACTGGCAGATAGGCAGAAAAGGGAACAGGAAGAGAAACAAAAGAAAGAACAAGAAGAGCAGCAGAGAAAAGAACTAGAGGAGTAGCAGAGGTTAGAACAAGAAAAAGAGCGGAGCAAATCCCAGACAGAGCAACATAAACAGACCTCCATTGATCCCGAATTGCTTAAACAATGGAAGCAATTCGATTCCATTATCAGAGGAACAGAGGTCTCCAAGGATACAGACACCTCTAAAACAAGCGATACACCAGATATCACTTCTTTTCAGGTTCTAAGCGGAACCAGCGGCCCACCCATTTCAAAGGATGTTGAGGTAATTCCTAAAGACCCTTCTGATCAAATTGTTCTCCAGGTGGAAGATATTCCTCCCCTGGATGTTTTCTACAGCCCAAGGCATAGAGCAGTTGTTAAGCGATCAAGAAAGAGACGAAAGCTTGATCAACCTTCTATCTTTCCTGAACAAACAGTCACGGGCAATGTAGTATGGAAGGAGGAATTGGACCCCTCCGATGACCTAACAAAGCTGTCGCAGTATGCAGGAGCTTATTCTGCAGCGACTATTGATAAGGCATAGGAGGTAAGTCTTCTATTGAAGACTAAAGACCAGGAAATTTTTGCATTACAGGCAGAAGTAACCGAGGCGAAGCACAAGGCAGCGCAAGCAGAAGAGCAGTTGCTGGCACAACAGCAAGAAAACAATTTATTAACCCAGCAACTGCAGACCGAAAAGTAGAGGATCGACCAAAGCACAATCCAGAAGCAGAAAGAATTGTCAGAGGCATTGGCACAGTTGAGAACAGCGAATGAACTGATGATGAAATCAAAAGACGAGCAAATAGCTCAACTATTAGCGCAGCTCGAAGACATCAAGGGAACCCAGAAAGTGGAGGATTTCAGAGCCGAGGCATCTCAGATAAACAGTGCATTAATATCTCAGATTAGGCTCCTATGCCGACAACTCACTGAGGCGGAGCCATTATGCGAGCTAACTACATCAGTGTGTCAGCAGGTAGAGAAGGCCAGAAATGAGCTAGATCAAGCCGAAGAAACCATAGTCAGCTATCTTGATTGGCAAGATTCTGACATGGGAAAAGCAGCGAACTTGCCCAGAATCCATGAGACATACAAGGACATACTCTTCACGGAATGGCACACTCAAGTGATGAAAGCGAAAAGGGCTGCTTCAAGATGTAAATTAATTTCCAGCAATATGGTTGATTTAGTCAACAATACACTCTACATGGCAAACATGATCTCCCAGTGCACACCTAGAAGCATAACAACAGCAAACATGATTGAGCAAACAAGTTATCATGACTTGGAGGAAAAGGGAAGGTTAATCACTGGATTAAATACTTTGACTTCCGAGGCATATTGGCTCTTTCTGATCAAGCCACACACACAAAGGTCGACCCTCAAGTGTTTAACAGATGCTCTCGGATGCATAATCCCCGATATTCAAGATGCCACATATGGTGCCCAGCTCAGTTCGCGCCTCAACAAATCGCCGGAAGTAGAGCCAATGCTGGCGATATGTCAGCTCAGGTTTAAAGGCAAAGAGCCTACTTGATGAATCATTGCCGCCGACTGCCAGATCGCCAAGGAAGATGGGAGAAATATTAATTGATGCCAATTTAATAGCTTTTCAGTTTCTTAGATATTTAGATTAGCTTAGTATTTATAGACCCTTTCATGTTTTTAGAAAGGGCCGTAAAATTTTGTAACAGACTTAATAGGCTGAAGTTTGCACTACTGTGCTTCAGTCACTATTCTTTTATGAAATTAGACCAATTGTTCTGAATTCGACATTAAATTTTTTAATGCAATTGCGCACTATTGCCTTTGTTGAGAACGATTTCTGTGTTGGAGGAGGAACTGCTAATAGCGATTGATATTTGGGAATGTGCCGCAGCTCATATGGTACTTTTATCTATGTCTAAAGTCATTTCTTTTATATGAATTGTTATGCTATATATTCTTGCTATTGTTGAATACATGTATGTGCTGTAATAGCAAATCTCTATCTCAGCCCACTATTGGATGTTTTGCGATTTTCCTTTTCCTTTAATCATGCATGTAACAATGATATAAATGATAAAGTGTAGTAATTTCGCTATTATCGCTTTGTGTAACTATTTATGCATAGCCATCTTGAATAATTTAATATCTATGTTTAGAGACAGAGTCATCTATATGCCTGTCTAAAAGCTCAGATCATCAAACGCTACACTTTAGAGATCGATAAAACCCCGGGGTAGATTATAGTTATTATATTCATGCCGATAGTTTTAGTTGTTTTCTTATCACTAGCATAATCTATAATTCACTTATCCATCCCATTTTATCTATTTTTGGGAAACTGGTCCCATTATCCCCAGTCGGAGCCACTATTCCAAATGGAAAAGGAGCTGTACTAAGGTCCGGACCGGGTGGTTTCCCCTATGTTGTTGCAGCGATTTCCGTGGCATCAACAGGGGGTTGTAGCTCCCTTCCAGGAGAAGATGGAGAATGAGAGAAGGTTGTAGCCTTCTGCATGTTGAAGCCTGCGTACTGGTATAAGACTGCACTAGTACAGAATCATTGTAAAAAGAAGTTTCTAATTTAAAGAAGATAGAGACATATTGCAGCAGGTGGTTTTCACCCACATTGGCTTTCCACCTTATATCTTGTGTTCTTTTGTGTGACTGTCTGCTTTACTTTTCTATTCATTCTTACTGTTATATGGTTCTGACACACAGATTAATGATCAACATGTGAAGAATAAATTAAATTATAAGTCTAGAAGTTATACGCGAGTTTCATTAGTCAGAGTTGTGTATACACGCTGTTTCCATTCACTGAAGTTGCGTATACAAATATTTGTATAAATTGAAAAATAATTTGACTTAATAATACTGATTCACCCCCCCCCCTCTCAATATTATTTTCAATAGGGAATGCCTACCTTAGCAATGATATGTTCATATATATATATATATATATATATATATATATATATATATATATATATATATATATATATATATATAAATTGTATTGAATGTTTTACAGGTTCCGACCAGGGTGTCCATAGGATGATCTTTGAAATGATAAAGTATTTCACTCTTCTTAGATGACAAATACTATCCTCATCTATTACAGACTTCGCACTTTAGGGGGCAATTTGTTGCACAAAATATTGTCACCATGACATTCTGTAATCAGTGTGAGTCTATCACCACTCACACTTTCCTCCTTTGCAGGTCTTAAACCTCAACTCTTCATGTCAAGCCTTGAAAAATAAGAGAAAGACCTTAAAAATCTCTAAAACTTTGGTTCCGCACTTTCTCTTAGCATTACCTGCGGTCCTGCACCCACTGGTCATGTCCCCTACGTACTTGACCGCTCTGTTTCTGTGTAATGGGTGCAGACCCCTGTAAAAGTAAAAAACGCGCAAGTACATTCTTAAAAACTCACTTTGGGTTATTTCTGGAAGCTTCTAGAGGGAATCTTGAGGTGGCAAGTTCACTCCTTTAAGTTGCATGCATCCCATACCTAAAGGATCTAACCCCTTGATCTGAGGAGATTATCCCTTTGAAGGAGGACTCTATCCCTTCATAGGTGGACCTATAACCTCCTTCCTTTGCACTATAAAATGAGGCATTGGGCTGGTTATTGAGGAGGTTGAAAGCTAAATATTTTTGAGGGTAAATGCTGTTGGAATTTAGTCTTCCTAATTGAGCTTGAGAGGAGAGATTACATAACTTTTTATCTCATTGGGAAGAGTGTGAGGCTTGTCAAAGTAGAGGAGATTCTTGCTTGGACCTTGGGAGGAGCTTGTACAACATCAAGGCACCAAAGGTTGTAAAGTTCTTCTTTGTTCAAAGTTAATACAATCAAGTTTATTTTTCTCAATAAGCTATCTTTTATGGTTTATTTCATGGATTCCTTGATCACCATGATGAATATGATTTATTATATTGGCTATGCAGGTGTTATTTGATGTGTTCTTGTTTGTGTTTGCAGGTTGTTAAAAGGTAACTCATTCGGACGGTCAAAGCGTGGCTGCCACAAACTAGCGTTGGACTTGAGGTAGGGTCTAAAACACCTCTTGGTTTTTATTTATAAATCACAATATGTAGAGAAAGTTAGATTTTCTTGTTCTTCTTGTCGCTAGATATCAGTTGATACTAGGGAGATCGGTCTTGTCTGCAAGAACGATTTATCTGACCGACAACATCCTATGCTAGGTGCCTAACTGAATGAATTCTACTGATGCAGGTTTTCTAGGTGATGGATCGATCTATTATTGTTGGAGGTTATCAGTGACCCTGTATTTGTTCCTCAAGAGTGGTGTGGATTCCCAAGATCTCAAGGATGGTCTCTCAACGCTTCGGGATAACCTAGTCTTCATTATGGTGTTGTCAAGTGTCTTTGAGTATGTTTTTGTAAGGTTTGTATAGGTTGTTGCAGGATTAGATCATTTCCTATAACAGTCACATAGACACTTTGAAAATCATAGCATCCTTCATGAAATTAATTTAGAAGCTCAGATAATTCCTAGTGATCCAATTAATAAGCACTGGAAACTTTGACGGTTATAAGAAATGTGGCAGAAAGGGAGGGAATCGAGCTTCTTCATGAACACATAAGAAGTTTTGTATGGAAAAATATCTAAATGGTTTGGATGAAAGATGATGTTGGTCTGTTGGACTTCCCTTCCAATTCCCCCAATGAAAAAATGAGATCTCACCCCTCTCCTTGTGTTGATCACAATTTGTAGAAATCTTGGTCAATCCTATATCACTGTAGGACAATCTTTTAGAACTGTAGTATTGAGGAAGAATTGAGTGAGATGGGTTTCCTGATGAAGGAGGAACATAAGGAGATGGAATGATGAAGGACATGCAGGAGGCTAGTTTGGTGTTGGAAAAGTGGGATGTTGAACGCTACTTAATTCGACTGTTGTCCCTTTGATAATGGCTAGAACCCTGCAAAACCTCTTAGTAGAACTAGTGTAAGGGCTCCCTTACCTTTGTGTTTCTTTCTCTTCCTCTTTTTCATTTTTTTCTCTTTTTATTTTTTATTTTACCTTTTTTTAAACCTACAAGTTGCATTTAAAAAAGGTTTTCAATCAACATGCCTACCTCAGATGCCTCAAAAGAGGTTTTCACTTGGGGACATTTTCATTTATTTTCTCTTTTTTCCTATTGAGCTAGTGAATTCCTCCTTTTATATAGGTCTCTTATATAACTTGAAACGATAACCATTAATAAGAAATGAAATTCATTCCTCATCATTTTTTCTTATTTGGGTAGGCCCATTCTCATAACATTTTTCCACTAGATAGGGGCCCAACCACCTTGTCATCAGTCTCGCCTCAAAATCCTTGAACCTTGAATCATACAAAAGGTCCTAATCACCCTCCCAGAAGGCTCTTTCCCTAACTTTTTTATAATTCCAAATCTTTCTCTACAATTTCACTATGATAGTATGCTTGAGAGCC
The DNA here is from genome assembly GCA_031772625.1 of Pinus tabuliformis. Classification (NCBI taxonomy): domain Eukaryota; kingdom Viridiplantae; phylum Streptophyta; class Pinopsida; order Pinales; family Pinaceae; genus Pinus; species Pinus tabuliformis. Next base: position 959,669,120 of record CM062811.1, read on the forward strand.
TTTAATATTGACCAGGTGCTAAAAAAAAATACCTCAATATTTAAAGTTGTCAGATCAATATGGAACCTAGACGACCATGTAATCCTAAATCTGATGTAGTTTGTTTTGCACAGAATGGACAACATATGATCCTAGAATCATCTTTTTTTCACTTTACCAAACAGGCAAATTTTTGAAAAAAAAATTGACATCCCACTCAGTAATCTGTACTGCTGATGTGGTGCTGACTAGGCAGGTCTATGTCGCACTTTGAATGTTCAATAGGCTCAGTGAATGGTGTTGTTCCAAGTGACATATTCTTAATGGATGCAATTCAACATTTTTTATTGGTTGGATTGGTGGCCAACCATGAGATCACACATGGCCCAGCCAGAGGCCGCCACGTGACAGCCCAAGGGCCACCAAAATTATGGGTCAAGTCTGGGCAACAGCAGTGGTGGTCAAACCCATGACCTCACAACACAATTTCATGGCCTCCACTATATGCCACAACATTATGTCTTAACCATAATGGACCACGACACATATTTAAATTTAGTGAATGCGCCATTCCGAGGAAGGGGTTAGCCTATGGGGGTCAACCCTTGGACACGATACCACCATGCGACCACTACTAGAGGGGAGTGGGGGCCCGGTTGGCAAGGGCAGGCCATTGGACTTCGCCCTAGGCATGTGGCCCCCATGTGCCCATATTTTTTGTAACTTAAGGCCTTAGAGGCCAAATTAAGGCACCCAAAATTTGGATCAGATTTTGGGAAAATGGTGCTCCATTAGCCCATTCTGGGATAAAATTGTTGGTTAGCTACTAGATTTTTGGGATTTTGTAGAGTGAATAACCACCAAACTTGGGAAAATTATAACAGGATGAATTTCTGACCAAATCAACAGAAGAAAGACTCTGCACAGGCATTTTTGAGTATTCTAGAGCCATTAGAACAGGTTTCGGAGCTTTCTAAGCATTGTAAACTGATGTATTCACATTTTGGATCATAATAGAGAGGGCCCAAGCCATTGAAAGCTGGACCAAGGAGACATAGCCCAAGAGGGGTGAACTTCCTCATAATGTGATGTTGTGATACTGTTTATCGTGATGTTTATGTCTGTTATATGCTATTGTTCAGTCATTTCTTTATTTTAATTTGCACATAAAATTTACATAAAAACACTCTAAACTCATGTTTTAAACTTGCAATTAACCTCATGAATCCTTAGGCACATTTAACATAATCTGGAAAGGAATTTAGTACAACAAACTAATTATCCCAATTAGATCAATTTGTTGGTATCAAATCTCTTGGTTTTATTTGTGCATGAAGGATTTAACTATTTTTCAGCTGAATGACATGCTTACAAGGTTGAAACTCTACAGAGGAGAAGGGAAGATAGTTGAAAGCACTGAAGTTGGGTCAAGGAGAAGGAGTGAAAGGTTACCACAATCTCCACCACCCATTCTTCCTCAAGTTGCAGTTCAAACTTTAGTGAGCATATCTCATGAAAGAAAGCCTACAAACATACATAGGATGAGAGGGTCTTTAGGAAGGATTTCTCTTATATGACAAAGTTGGTGAAGGTCCTCTATGAAGAGAGGAATACCAAATTGTGGGGTGAAGGCTCCAAGCCTCCCAAAGGAAAAGGTTCTTCAGGAGGAGAAGGTAATGGGAATGGAGGTCTTAATCTTCTTATTCATGTGCATCTTCATCCTCTTCCACTAATACAACCCTTACTCATACTCATCAACATACCTAAAAAAGTACTGGTAAATCACCCCGTTAAAACTTGTTATTAAATTTGAATTGCCTATGTATAATGGTGAAGTGAATGCAGAGAAGCTTGAAAATTGGGTTTTCTAGTTGGAGGTCTATTGAAGAATTCAGAACCTTCAAGATGATGACATAAATATTCAGCTAGCTTCCTTGAGGATGGAGGTTGCATCACTAGTATGGCGGGAATCAAAGACATAAGAAGAGATAAGAAAACATGGTAAGATCTCAATTTCTTGGTCTCATTTCATTACTGCAACTAAAAGACAATTCTACCCTCTAGCTTATATGCAGAAAGCCATCATGAATTCGTAGAACTTTAGACAACTTAAAGGTCAAAATGTGCAAGATTACACCAAAGAATTTAGAAAAAAGTCTCTAATGTTAGGTGTAGATTTGAAATCACAAGACACCTTGTTGAAGTACATAATGTGATGACAATGTTACCTTAGGCATATTACCTTTATGTTTAATCCCAATAATCTAAATGAGGTGTGTGTGCAAGCCACTCATCTTGACACAAGAGGGAAAAATACTCCAAAAGAGGGTAGTAAAAAGACATTTAAGGGTAAAAAAAAAGAAATGGATTTCAGAGGAAAGAAAAATGCATCCATCTTAAATGAAGGAGATAAAACAATATGTAAACATTGTTCGAAGGAGGCTCACAATGAAGCTAATTATTGGAAGCTTCATCCTAAAATGAGGCCTAAGAAATTCAACAACGAAGGAAAAGCAAAGGCAGTTTCCATCATTCAAGAGGATTTTTAATCTGATTCGTGTGATGAAAATAAAATTACACCCATGCGTATAAAAGGAAAAGAATCCATTGCTAGCACTAGTATATCAAATTGTCACACTATTCATCCAAATGAAGAAACAAGGATTGAATTATTTCGTGTGAGGTTAATCTCAAAATATACAAAAATCGACACACTATTTGATAGTGGGTCTGAAGCCAACTTGATATCTAATGACTTAGTCAAGATACTTAATCTTGAAACCATTTTAAATCCCAAGCCATATACATTGGGTTGGATATCCAAGGACACAAACTTACTAGTTACAAGAAAATGTATTGTTTGGTTTGCAATCACAACAAACTTCATTGACGAAGTTGAATTAGATGTCATACCACTAGATATTACAGGAATTGTTTTCTGTATTCCTAATGTTTATCATAGAAAAGAAATCTTATATCATCATGAAAAAAGTACTGCTTGTTCAAAGATGGTGTGGAGTATATTGTGAGAGCTCATCGCAAGAAACTAAATCTTTCATTAGTTAATGCAGGGTGAATGAAAATACTAGTGAATTCAAGCAATAATTTAGTGCTTCTTATGATCAAAACCAATTTTGATGTTGATTATGAAGTGTTTGATGGTTGTAATTCAAAATCGAAAACTGATTTGGTTGATGTAGTTAACCATGATGACGAGGTGTTTCAAATAGCAAAGGGATTGCCTCCTAAGAGGAGAATCCAACATGAGATACCATTGCAGTAAAATTGTCTTCTTCCTAACATTGACATACACCATATGTCAATAATGGAAAGTGAAGAAATAAAAAACCAAATCCAAGGGTTCTTGAACAAAAGGATCATCTTCCCATATCCTTCGCCATGTGGTACACCTATTATTTTGGTGCCCAAGAAGAATGGAAAGAATATCATTAAATGGGACTCAAGGAGCGGTTATCATCAGAGTAGAGTTGTTGAAGAAGACATATGGAAAATGACATTCAAATACAACCAAGGTTTGTTTGATTGGATTCTTATGCTTTTTGGTCTTTTCCATGTTCCTTCTACTTTCATGCATATGAAGAAAGATGTATTGAAGCCATTTTTAGATATGATAGTCTAACTCGGTGACATTTTGATTTTCAGAAAATTTCGTTATGAACATGTCATGTGTGAGAAAAAAATACTTGATGTCGTATGTCAAGAACATTTGTTGTCGAAGATGTCAAAGTATGAGTTGGGTAAAGCTTCTTTGATGTACTTGGACCATAATATTGGAGAAGGTGAGCTGAAGTTAGACCTCTCCAAGATTGATACCATTATGGATTCGTCAATGCTCAAGATAGTCATCTGGATCAAAGGTTTTTTGGGAGTAGCCCAATGTTGGAGGAAATATTTTCTTAAATTTTCTTCTCTTGTAGCTCATTTTCATTCTTTGGCATTTGTGTAAAAAGCTTTGTAGTGGGGAGTCAAACATCAAGAGGAATTTGATGCTTTGAAACAAAAGAATTGTTTAGCCTTTATAGTTTCTTTTCTAGCCTTGAAAAAGTCATTTAAGTTTCAAGTTGATGTATGCGACTATACCATGGTCGCAGTATTTATGCAATATCATAAGCCCATTTCATTTCATTCAGAAATTTTTAATGGTGTAGTGATTAAGTTCTAGCGACAAAGGCACTTTCATTGGAAGGGTTTTCTTCTACATTTCCACTTGGTCAAAAGGAATAAGAAAGGTATAAGTGACAATTTTATTGATATTCTGTCTATTCCTATTGTTTATATAACTACTTTACTCAAGCACCATATTGTTTTACATGAAAGTTATGATCAACAAAATACATACTTTTAAGATGTAAATTCAAGTTTGAGTCAAAGGAATCAAGTAGAGGAATTTGTTTACCATTTGCATCATAATGTGTTGTATCATCTTGGTAAGAAGGATGTTGCTATTGATGGTAACATGGACAAAGCCAAGTAGTTCATTGAACGACTCCAAATGATACATCAAACAGCGAAATATCAACTTGAAAAGAGAAAAGGAAAGTACAAAACAAGGCATGACAAGGATCGTGTAGATCACAAGTTCCAATTCGATGATGAATGGATCAAGATTGGAAAGGTTAGGGAAATGTACCCTCACATGTTGGAAAAATGAAAGTGATATTTTGGAGTCCAGAAGGCTTCTAGTGGGAGGAATGATTAGGTGCTAAAACAATATAGCTCAAAATTCAAATTTTTTAGATGAGTGTGGAACCTGAACGACTGTGTAGTGTTCAACATCTTGAATCCAACGCAACTCGTTTTGCGCAAAACAGACAACATATGCTCCCAGAATCCTATTATGTTCACTTTCCCAAATAAGCGAATTTTTGAAAATAAAAATTGATAGCCCAGTTCGTAGTGCATACTGCTGACATGGCGCTGACTGGGTAGGTCTATGTGGCACGTTGACTAGTCAATGGGCTCAGTGAATTTTATGGTGCCAAGTGGCCTATTCTTATTGGTTGCAATTTGAGGCTTTTTATTGATTGGACTGGTAGCCAACCACAGGTTGACACATGGGTGAGTTAGAGGCTGCCACATGGTAGCTCGAGGGCCACCAAAATTATGGGTCAAGTCTGGGTAGAAGCAGTGGCAGTCAAACCTGCGACCTTACAACACAATTCCAAGGCCTCCACCAATACACCACAACATTAGGTCTTAACCATAATGGACTGTGGCACATATTTAAATTTAATGAGCGCGACATTCTGGAGAAGGGGCCATCCCGTGGGGGCCAACCCTTGGACATGTTACCACCATGTGACCACTACCAGAGGGGAGATGGGGCTAGACCAGTGGGCATGGGTCGTTGGCCTTAGCACCAGGAACGCGGCCCCCATGTGCCCATATTTTTCGGAACTTAAGGCCTTACAGGCCGAATTAAGGCTCTCATAATTTGCACTAGATTTTGGACTAGATGGCACTCCGTTAGCACAATCTGGGGAATTTCTATGGGTTAGGTGTCAGATTTTGGGCAGTTTGTAAAGCGAATGGCAACCAAACTTAGGAATATCATAACTGGATGAGTTTTTGACCAAATCAGGAGTAGAAAGATGCTACATAGACATTTTTTGGCATTCTGGAGCCATTGGTATAGGTTTTAGAGCTCTTTGAGCATTGTAAACTACTGTATTCACATTTTTTAGCATAATAGAGAGTGCCAAGCCATTGGCAGTTGGACCAAGGAGACGTAGCCAAAGAGGGGTGAACTCCTTCATCATGTTCTATTGTGATACTATTTATGGTGATGTTTATGTCTGTTATATGATGTTGTTCAGTCATTTTTTTTAATGTTAATTTACACATAATATTTACAAAAAAACACATAAAAATCATGTTTTAAACTTGCAATTAACCTCATGAATCCTTAAGAACATTTAACATAATCTCAAAAGTAATTTAGTACAAAAGACTAATTATCCCAATCAAATCAAATATAAACTCATCCAGAACATTGAGCTAGAGAAGACTTTCTTTCTAAGCTATAGTGATTTCCAAATATAAATGTGTTTCCATCCTTAAGGTGTTGTATTCAAGTGCAACAGACAATAGGGATTTCTTCCCATAAACTAGCTCTAATTGGTTGAATTTCTGCACATCCAAAAGTGGTCTTCTAGGTTGTATTGTAGACCAAGTGGCCTCTATGAATCGGCCTGCCCAATTCCTACAGTTATTGCTCACAACCTTGGTTAAAATGTTCTCGAAGGCTTTATTTTTGACCACTACTTGCCCTTTTTCTTGAGGGTGATAGGAAGTGGATTTCCTTTGTGATATGTTGTGCTTCTCCATGATGTTTTCAATTAGATTTGAGGTAAACTGAGCTCCTTGATCAGTGACCGAGTCCATTGGAAACTCAAACTTGTAGAAAATTCTCTCTTAGAAATTCAAACACTTTCTTCTCGGTTGATCACTTCACCACCTTTTCTTTGGCCCTCTTGGTCAAGTAATCAGTGCACATAATTATATACCTCCTTTTCTGAGATGGGGGATCAATATTCCTAATAAAATCCATGCCCCATTTCTCAAATGGCTTGAGAGATGCTTGAGGTCACATGGGAATTTCATCCTTGGGTGCATGATTTCCCATCCTTTGGCACTCACCACATCTAGCGGTGTACCTCTTTACATCTTGATGTATAGTAGGTCAGTAGTAGCTAGATTGTAGAACTTTGAAAGATGTCCTCTTAGAAAAAACTCACCCTCATAGGGTCCATCATGGCATGCTGAGAGGATGTCAAAGACCTCCTCCTTTCTTACACACCTTCTCAAAATATGATCTAGCCCCAACTTGAAGAGATTTCCTTCAATCCAGGAGAAGGGGGAACTCTTCTTAACAATATTTCTCTTCACTTTGGAGGATAGATTACAAGCGAACTTCCTAGAAACCATGTAATTTTCTATATCAACAAACCAAGGAGATATCACCGAGATGGAAAAGAGGTGTTCATCAAGAAGATGATCATCTACCATATCCTCTTTTCCTATAGGTAATATTAGTCTTGAAAGAAACTATCCAACCACATTCTCTTTCCCTGGTTTGTCAACAATATTTAGATCAAATTGTTGCGATAATAATGACCATATAACGATACTAGTATTAATATCAGTTTTATTCACTAAATATATTATGGAAACATGATTAGTATGAATGAATACTTGACATGCAGTGATATACTATGATTTAGATTGAGGAGGAGGGATTAAGTCAAGATCTTGGGATTCCTTAGGCCTTCAACCTTGTTAAGGGTTGCCCCAATGAGGAGGCCGAGGTTGATATGGCTACAGAGGTGGTTTCAAGGTTGAGGAGGGTATTGAGGGTTATAGGACCAAACAGAGGGTATTTACCATGATTGATGAGTTTTTGGGAACAAAAGATGGGAAGGTTCTCCCTGATTTGGATTGTAAGAAGAATATTGTCCATCCTACACACTTTGTTGATATGGTCAACGGTCTTGTGGCCTCCTTTTATTGATGAAGTAAAGTTTATCCAAGCCATTCTATACCCCTTGGTATACAAAATTTAGGCCTAAAAAAGAGGGACATTTGTCTCTTTCATGGTTCTACTTGCAGATAAATAACACCTCTATGTTGTTTAGTGGACACTCATTTTTGGGTGCCTCTTAGCGCATCTAGGATAAAATATGGCTAGTTCCCTTTCTACTTCCTCTTACTTCCTCTTAATATGCATAATATCCATCTACAAGGAAAACATATGCAAAATTTCACTCTTGAAGTCTTCCAACATACTCCCTATCCCATGTTTAATGGTCGAGGAGGAGGGAGAAGAGTTGACCAAGCCTTGACAGGACCTTCCTCTTTTCCTAGTAGCCCTAGAATGATTCTTTAATATTATCTTGATGTCATCATAGGCTAGTTGGAAAATATCTTCTCCATATAGAATATTTAGGGTCTCCATTACATCCTCCCTAATTTCTCAGAGAAGTAAAATCTTAAGTGATTCAAGGTCAAGGCTATAGTTAGCCCTCATATAGTTGAGTTGGACACTTTCCTCATAGTCTTGTAAGGAATCATCTACCCCTAGGGTCATCCTAAATATTTCTTATTTGGTCTCCTCAAGCCTAGAGTAATCCATATACTTTTCTTTAAAGTCTTGCCGCATTTATGCCCACGCAGTGTTTTTGCCTCCAAGTAGGCTCATAAACCAGCACAAGGCTCCATACTTGAGGGTGGAGTGAAATAATTTTAGCTTTTGTTCATCAGAGGTATATTCATAGGTCCTACAAACTACAAGAAACTCAAACATGAATGTGTTACAGTCCTTAGAGGCTAGGCCATGGAAATTTGGAAGGTAAGTGGGGATGATATTCTTCATTTTGGCCTTCCCATTGGTCTCTCGAAAAGGAAAGAACTGATTTTTCCTATTTTAAACCATGTTTTGGATAGGTGAGATAGACTCTTCCTCCCCTATGCATTTTTCAAAAATTTTAGGTTGCTCACCTAGAGGATTTTCTAACTCCCTTGTGGTCAGAGAGGGAAGTTCACAGTTAACATGGAAGAGTGATGGTTGGCTACTTGAAGGGGTGGGGGTTTTTGGTAGAAATTTCCCTTGATTATCCCTACTCCTACGAGGCATGAAAGAAATTGTCTTTTTTTTTTAGTGTTTTCCTCTTTTTTAAACTTTTTGAAATCAAACAATGTTGATGCAAAATAATAGTTGAAAAGGAAACGAAAATTATAGGTAGAAACAATACCTACTTGGACACCTCTTGAGGAATGGCACCAAGAAGTGATGAGCCTCATTATCACAACAAGAATGTTGAGACTCCCAAGGCTACCAACTTTAGTTATCAACCTGGGGTTCATACAAGCTTAAGTGGTCACAATGTTATATGCACAGTAGGCCATGTTCTACTCATGCCACCTTGAAGTAATGGACCAGACAAAGGCATACAAAGACCATTTTTTCATCTAGCTTAAGGAATTAAATTGCATGGAAAGAGATATTTCTATTCTAATTACAAGAATGGAAACATTATTTTGTTTGCAACAATGAAAATGTTATTTATCCAAATATAAGGGCTAAACCTAGTTGTAAGAATGTAAAGATTGTGTTATTTGTACAAATGGAAGTACTAATATACATGAAAAATGTAATCTCTATTCTACTTGCAAGAATGTGAACATTGGTCTAATTGCAAAAGGTGAAATGCAACTTTGAAAATGAAATGAACTAATGAAACAACAATTTTACTAACTGAAATCCTAAAGGAAGATGAATTTAATGAAATGGGACTAATCTAATTTGCATTAATAAACCGCCCTTTTAACCATTATGTTCAAGAAACTTAGATTTAGTGACAAATTCCATGTGCATTTCATAAGAAAATCATCATTACTATTCAAATTTGGAAATTTGTCCTCTAACTCTAATTATAGAATTGTGTTGCAGTGAAGTAAAGGCAAGTCTAAAGTGGTCTTTTGTCCTCCTCAATCCTGGATTAGAAGCCCGGTGGTCATTATTCAAGCCTAAGCTACAAAAATCAATATTCTTGAGCAAATCTCATCAAGTTCAAACAACGTTATAGGATATTATAGGACTACTAGAGGATTGCTACTGGATGCTACAAGATTTCCTATTTTTCTACATGATTGGATCCGTGAGCATTCCGAGGGTGGAAAATGTGTAGTGAAGGTGCGAAAGGGTATATGGATTTGTATGAATGTTTTACGAGGATTTTTCCAATCGTAGCACCTCTCATAGGCCCATCTTGCATAAAAGAAAATGCACATGGTGTCCTTTAATGGCCCAGAAATATGGTTTCAATGGTAGAGTTTTGAGGGAAATCATATATGAAAAGGAATAGGGTGATGATGCCAAGAGGAAGGTGGGATGAATGATCCAACCCTAAAAGCCACTGGTAGTACCTAGAGAGCAACAAAAATTCCCTTTTTTCACTTCAAATTAATGCAAAACCAATGATACAATTGCAGCAAAATGAACTAAACAAGAAAGGATGCATTGAATTTTATGAAGCCAAAATAACACAAAAGGATGAGTTGAATTCAATTTCATAAAAAGTAAATCTATCTTGAATCATTCATCTTACATACATACATGAAATCTTAAAGAAGAATGTGATTTAAATGGTAAATATGCAAAAACAGAGTATTTAAAAGAGCATTGGTCTATGGTTGAACAATCTACGGAGGAAAACAAAACACTTTTTTTTGACTTGTTATTGTATAATCTTTAGCCAAACATCCCACAAAATAGGTGGTGACTAGACCCACTGATGGGCCTCTAAATAGACATAAATTAAGGTACATCTAACCATCCTTTAGCATATTAAACCTCTCTTCTTGCATTAGATAATTTATTTTTAACTTTTATATATTCATTAGGAAGGTTTATGAATAATTGGATATTTGTGCCTAATATTTTTTATTTTTGTGGAATATTATGAGAATATTGGGCATATTATGAAGATTTGGAGAAGGAGATAATTTAGGGACTTGTTCCCTACTATAGGAGGATCAATAATAAATAATAAGTGAACAAGATATTATGGAATTATGGCATAGATTGTGTAACTCTAATGATTGAGAAAATCTAGGAATGTGTTCCACTAATCAAGTGACCAAATCCACTAATCAAGGGATTTTAGTGGGGAAATATTCCTCCATTCATGGTGAATGATTCCTAATAATTTTTTATAAGTATCAAGTCGAATTTGCCTCTAGGGAATGATTGAGAAAATCTAGGAATGTGTTCCTTGCCATTTAATGCAAATTCGTAGTATTGGGGACCAGATCCACCAATCAAGGGATTTTGGTGGGGAAATCTTCCTCCATTCATGGGGAATGATTCCTAATCATTTTTTATAAGTACCAAGTCGAATTTTCCTCTAGGGATAGATTTTCATTAGTGTTCTTGTGGCGAGAACTCGTATTATTGCAGCACCATAGTATTTTCTTGTAGGGATGTAATCGTATTGATGGAAAAATAAAGATTGGTTTCATGTTCATCTTATAAATATTGTTCTCCTCCATAGGTCTCTGATTTTCCTTGGTCTTGGCCATCCCAGGAACCTTAGAGATCTTTTGTATAATTTTATTTCCTTCTTTTCACTGAGTATTTACATGCATCTCTAGTTTTTATTTCTTTCTATTTATGCATTTAGTATTATGTCTTGTTTTATGATTGAGTTAAATGGTTGATGTAAGCTATTTTTCAAGATCAAAAGAATTATTTCATCCTTGGAAAAGCTTTGGAAGTTCATTGTAATCATTTAGATTCTTGGATTAGTCTTCTTATTCCCAAATCTAGATTGTTGGACCTCCTTTTTAACAAAGAACAATAAATTTATGCTATTTTTTAGAGCATGCTAAAAAGCTTCAATCAAGTTGGTTCCACTTGAATTATATCACAAAATAATTATAGTTCATAACAAAAATTACCCCATTGCATTTGCACTTGATTTGGTTAGGAACTTTTTAGATTTACTAGCTCACTAGTTCTTGAATTTCTAGATTTTTGACAAGTATTGTTTCTTATTTTTTTTGCATGGATTAACGAAGGTATGTTTGAGTGATTCCACTTGGAATAGAGATCTAAGACATATTATTTAATAATAATAATAATAAATTCCCATTCAATTAGGATTTGATGTTCTTGGTCATTAAACCCTCACCAATTTCATCATTTCACAAGGAAACTTCTCCAAGCTTTTTGAGAAAATCCATCCATCTCCCAACTTTGGTTTTGAGTTCTTAAGTGGACTGAGGCACTCTCTTTCCTCATTCCATCCACCAGCCACCTTCCCTAATATTTCTATATCCTTCAAAATCCATCCTTTTGCTCTTGGTTGTATCTTGTAGGATTTCAGGGGATCTTGTATGTTTTCAGTACATCTTGTAGGTTTTCCTGTAGTGGCCGGTTTTGAGGTTGAATTGAAGGAAAACCTCTAGGAAGGCACAAAAGTTCAAATAAGGGTCTCCAAATCCTTCTGACCATCCATCATCATCTGCAAGCCACCTTCGACATCACCAAAAGGGATTAGATTTCACACTCTCACTTGCAAAAAGACAAAAAGAAAAACAATTTTATTTTATTCATTTACATGTACATCATTATAAAGTTTGATGGTTTGAATGTGGATGCTTAGGATAGTAGGATTTCATACATTTTAAATTAGCATTCTTTTGAAGCAAAGCCTCTTAACAGTTAGTTAGAAAATGGTGTGTTTTATCATTTGATTTTAGTCTCTTTCCTTGTGCTTTATTTCTTGCAATAGGTTAAAGTTTCATTTCGAACATTTCCTTTTCTCCAATTAGTTTACGATTTTACTTCAGTACATGCATTCCATTACATCATGAAAATAGAGGAAGGACACATTGTATGCTGCAAATATAGTGCCGATATCTCTTAATTTTGTACTAACCCCGGGTTGATAATTAAAGTCGGTATCCTTAGGAGTTGCAACATTCTTGTTGCAATACTGAGGCTCATCACCTGCAATGACAATTTTTGTGAGTGAACTTTTACTAAGAAAGAAAGAGATGCTTCTACTAAGAGTAATGCATATATAAGATACCCAAAGAGAGATTGGAGACTCTGGCTTGGGCACTGGCTGCTAGTAGACTTCGAGTTGTAGATGAGTGATTTTGTGGACCAAGTTGATTTGAACGAGAGTAAATGTAGGGGACAAGCCTTCTACATCGCCTCTAGCTACATCAAATTTACTTATGCATATTAAATGCACTCAAAAGTGCTATTGTTCATGCACATTAACCACATTAGGGCAAGAAGTATAACAAACATCATTTAGTCTTCCTATTAACCATATTATATCCCAAAAAGATGTTAATTAATGTGAGAAAAGAAGAAATAATAGGATGGAGGATAGAAAAATGGGCTTTTTAATATACCTATTGATGAGCTCCATCACCAAATTCAATCCTTCAAGGAGAAAAACTACAAAAAATTATGATCTCCGGGTCTCTTCAAATCAAAGAGAGGAAATCTCGAAAACTGGGTAATTTATTATGCAAATAGACAATGGACAGGGCCACAACCAGTAATGTAGTCATTTCAAACAATCCAACAAATGAGACTCTACAAGAAGAATCCAATGCTAGCATTGGAGTGATGCTCATGAAATGGGAGAGACAACCCTCGATGCTGGAAAGTCAGGACAATCCCTTCAAGTATCTCTGAGCATCACTATGATCACTCTCAATTAGGCCCTATTTTACTTCCCTCTCTTTTACATGTTAATATGTTGTTTTGTTGTCAAAAACTATTCTTAGGATGTTGCAGGAGGCCATCTAGTTTCCAACATATGGGAAAATGATCATCCCCAAGATATCTCCTCGCTTAATGAGATTTGTTTTCATCTGAACTAGCTTAATTTGGATATAGTCCATCACCTTATGTAAAATTTACATAATCTAATGAAATCTCACTTGCTTATACAAATAAATAAATAAATTACAATTATAATTATATATGTGTGTGTGTTATTTTATAGTTAAAATTCATCCTTGTCACGTTTTGAAGTATTGTGTAAATCATAATAAATTAATAAATTATATATTTTCTGACTCTTACACAAGGAAAAAAAGTATTGTTTATAAATAATTCAAAATTAGTTTAGATGTGTAATATCTCATCTTTTATAAAATTTATATATAAAGTTAGATTATAAAATAAAGTGTGTTTGAATTATTTGACATTAATGAATTTTCATAAACTTATTATAAATAATTGTAAGAAAATTGAATTTGAGCAAAAAAAATATATTCTAAAATTTATTGTATTTTTAAATTAAAAATCAAACTTAAAATGAATTATATTAATTTATTTTACAATATATTTGTATTATTGTTGTAATATCATTTTTCTAATCTTTAGGTTTTGTAATGTAAGTGAAAAATGATAATGCTCGAAAACTAGCTTACCTATGTGGCCAAAAGGTTTGTCATGAATAGTTTTATTGACTTAAACTATAAAATACTAAAGCTAAAGATGAAGACATGCATATAAAAATCCCTATATCTAGGAGGATATCTTGTTTAGGAAACATATCAGGAAGATTGGGAAGTGTTCTAATCTTCCCTGGATTTAATGTTCAAACCCTCCTGATGTGCATGTGGAACTACCAACTCGACTAGTAAATTAGGAGAAATGGGGAAAGAGGTACGAGAGTTTCTCATGCCTTAGATACATACTTCATAGAAATGAGGTTTAATTGACATCCCAAAGGGAAAACTTGGACACCCTGAACAAACTCAATGCTCATGGGGAATGTTGGGGGTATGAAAAGAGTTTGGAAGTGCATAAGGTTTGTATCTGTAGTGATTAGATTGGAGAGAATTGGACAGTATTGTTGTAACTGAAACCATTGAGAACCTTGTGAAATTTTCTACCATGTTTTGGAAAAATGGATTGCAAAGTATAGGTTTAAATGGCAATAGTTATGAAGACATTGGGAGAATGATTCTGCTTGAGTTGGGTTGCAAAGCAGAGCTCTATTATGTGATTGTGTGGTGCTTGTGAAGCACTAGAATATGTAAGAACACTAGGGTACACTATGAAGGAGTGAAGGGGTCCCCATTTATGCTGTGAAGGCCCTAGTGGCTATACTTGATGCCAAGGTTACCCTTGTTTACACCCACAGTATGCATGTAAAATGCATAATCTTGTCTGTCCCAGGAATTTAACTCACAAAGGAGTCAAATCTTCATTTACTAAGGTTTTAGGCCCCCTTTAATAGTCTCATGTGGAATGATTTATAGACTAACAAAGTCTAATCATTAATCCACCTTCTCCTTTATATCAGAACTCAATCACCCCACTTAACCCTTCTATCAGCGCTTAACTCAATATAAACCCTTTATCCTTTCAATCGGGACTCATTAACCCTTACAAACCTTCACTAACCCTTAGCCACACACACACACACACACACACACACACACACACAGATATATATATATATATATATATATATATATATATATATATATATATATATATATATAGATAACCATACCCACTCTTTAACTTAGGTTATATGCGGACTTAACCATAATACCTTCTCACAGCGTTTTATGTCTCTTATAATTTCTTTATAATATAAATACACACAATCATTCATAAACTTACCTTTTCCACACTCTTTAAAGCCCTTGCACAGTTTCCAATGCTTCCCCTTTATCGCTGATCACAATCGCGACTCTCCATGGATCACATTAACATGTGTTCCCCATCTCCTCTATTATGCGATTAACCTTCCAGATCTGAGAAGTATAAAAGCCGCACCTCAATACTTTATCGGGTCTGCTCCATCGATCAATGCATTACTTCTCCTCCAATAGAATTCCATTTAATAACTGAGATACGAATAAATCTTCGTCATCCATTCCTTTCTCCCAATCCGATGGTCAAAAATTACTCCGAACATTCAAACTGGCATGTCAATCCCCTATCATCTATCTACGCTTAGTGGATCTAACGGTTGACAAGGATTTCGGGTGGATAAGTAGGACGAGGATTAACCGCCCGAAAAGTAGTTTCCTCTGTCAACATTTGTGCTACGTGTTGAATGATGAGTTGAATCGGAGCCAATCAAACAATACCGCTTATGGTATTTCCTCCGTCTAAGATCTACTTCCACTGTTATAAAACCACTTCTTCACTCTTTCGCTTCACTTAAACTCTATGCCATTTCTTCAGGTTTCTATGGCTTCAGGCCTTCCTTCAGGTTTTCGACCTTTGCACTATTATTTTACGTTCCTCCTGATCTTAACTCCACTAATGTTCAAATCGATGCCTCTCCAAAGTGTTACTCTAAATCTCCATTTGAATTCGATGTTTCATTATGATTCCTCTGAATCATTCTCCTCTTTATGTTTCGCCTCAACTCTGCCTACATAAAACTATTATAGAATTCTGATTCAACACTCCAAACACACTTATACATGTTTTGAAATTAACTTTTGTATTTATAAATATAGACAATGATTATAGAATGAGATCC
This sequence comes from Pinus tabuliformis, assembly GCA_031772625.1. Classification (NCBI taxonomy): domain Eukaryota; kingdom Viridiplantae; phylum Streptophyta; class Pinopsida; order Pinales; family Pinaceae; genus Pinus; species Pinus tabuliformis. The sequence continues at coordinate 959,685,160 of CM062811.1, forward strand.
ATGTCTCTCACAGGCCTGGTCTTCAATATCTGTGGCCTTCTCTCTTTACTCTGCCCGTAGGCTTACATTTATTCCAGAAAGGCTCGTTTGAACTAATTCTGGTTCCAATCCTAAATCTACTGAACCTAATCCTAAATCCTCTATGTCCACTTCTAACTTCATTTAATTCCTAAGAACTCTCTCTAGTTCCTCGAATCATGAAACTACCTAGAGAGTTATAATTAACTTCTAACTCTCTCATCATTATTAACCACTCATGTTCTCCTTTATTTGAGAGCATTTACAAACAACATCGCAAATCTAATTAGTTCCTATTATACCCACTAAGAAGCCTAAATATTACATTAATTCAACACTTAGTATACTAACTTCTCTAAAATACATGACCACCTATGTCTACTAAATTACAATGTTTTTCTTTGGGTTGAATGCTCCTACATCAAACTCCCAAAGTAGAAAATATTCATGATCTCCTGTTCATGTGTTTTCATGTGTTGATAGAAACCCCTAGGGTCCCAAACTTTAGTTTGTAACTGTCTGGAAGCTTTGCACCTTAGTTGTTGCAGTATGTCTGCTATTTTCTATTTTATCTTCCTCTCCTTATCAATCAGGTTCAAATTCGGATTGATCATGCTTCCTGCTACAATCATTTTCCTCTCTATGGCCTGTTTCATCATTAACTGCCACGATTCTTCAATCTCTATCTCCATATTATCTTTGGATTGGTCCATGTTCTGCCCCTTACTTCTTCCTCTTTCTCTTTGCTTCAGGTTGTTTCTACTGTCCACTAACTCTTCAAACTACTATTGGTTACTCTTACTTACTGCCTCCCTTTCGTGCATCTCTGTTCCATGGATTGAATTCTTCCATAGAATCTTCTTCTTGCACCTTTATTTGGCTACTCATATGTGCCATATTTCCTTTAGCATTTGCAACAAAACCTGCACTCACAAAAAACTTGTTAAAATAAAAAACATAAGGCGTTTGTTCCTTATCTTCCTTTGGCAACAATTCAGTTTGCTGCTATGTTTCTTTATCCTCTATCAGCACATTAGCATGCTATTTTAAATTCTCAAAAGAACTCATGAGACTGTCAACTAGTCTCTCCCCCATACCATCTGTTCTAATGATGTCTTTCTATCCTTGTTCATTGTAGTGAACTCCTTCTTTTACAGTGTCAATTTGTTGAACTTTCATTACTATCTCGTTTTTCTTATGATTGTCATTCATGACAATTTTTTTGTCTTCCTTTTTCAGAAATCTATCTTGAACATCTATCCTCTGTTTTTCCAACTCCCTGCTTTCAAAATGTAATTTTCTATATAACTCAATAATTTCAATCGGAGTAGAGTTTGGAAATTTCACACATTTTTCCATACCTTCCTTTATTATTGATAAATCATCATATTTCCTTTTTCCCAAGGATAAATCCTTTGCATAGGTTTCTTCCTTCTTAACATCTTTCAGTATATGTCCTTATCTTTTTCTATCTGTCTTCGCAGCTTCCATGCCTATTTCCACTATGCCTATCATCATAGTGAACTGATGATCCTTTACTATGTTTTCAGCTAACGTAATCTCTTCTTCAGGTTTTCCTGTATTCTCTTATTGTTTCTCTTCTCCAAGAGCTACCCTTGTCTCACCATCTGCATTAATTTTCTCCTGCATTTGTTCTTCATCAAAATCATTAATCAAACTCATTTGATTACCTTTATGAGACAATATTCCTTCATTCTTCATCATAATAAGATCCTCATTCCTCATCTTTATGACAACTTCTATAGACTCAACGATAGACTTTTCCTTCTCTATGCAGTCAAGTTCTTCTTCTTCTGAGAAGTTTTCTTTGTCACCTTTTACTTCTAGATCTTCATCTACTCTGAAGATATCTTCAAAAGGGTGCTTTTCTCCCACAATACTTGCCATCATACACAAACTATCAGTTTTAAAAACATAAGACCCTGTGGTCTCACTTGATGCTTCAGCCATCATATCTCCTTGTTGTTCCAAGTTCTCTTTATGACCCATAAATTATTCAATGGTCTCCTCTTTGTTTTCCTCAAGCCCTTCACTTGGTTGCTTGATATCTTTCTCCAACATTATATGAGACCTATCTATCTCATCTTCTTCCAGAACAGAAATTTAGATTCTGTTTTTCTTCCTCCTCCTTTATGACAATATCAATAAATTGTACTTCTTTACATGTTTCACCTACAAACATACATAAATTGTCAAATTTAAAACCATGTAACCCTTTGGCCTCACTTGAAGTTTCAATCTTCAAGTCTTCATCTTCTCTTTCTCCTAGAATTTCTCCCTATTCTGGTTCACAAATGGACTCTTCCATTTCAATTTCCAACTCAGATTCTTTGAGTTTTTCCATCAGCTACCTCACTTGCCTCTGTTGTAGCCTTCTCTCCAACTTATGCCACTTCATTGGCTTCTTCCTCAAGACCCAACCTAGTCTCTGGTTTTCCTCAAGTATCCTCCTTAATGCATCGAGCTGTTTTTTAACTCTACAATCTCTTTGTCAATATCCTTTTGACTCATCCTCTTGACATTTGCCTTGGCACCCTCTTTCTTCATCTTTCTTCTACTGTGGTCTTCCTCATTACCTCTACTATGACTATAAGTAGCCATATTATTCTTCTCTATCTTCATGAGCTCCTCACTCACTCATTATGAGTTGTATTAAAGCCTCTACAACAACAAGTCCTCCTTGTTGCAACTTACCTCACCAAGATTTCCTCTGTACTTGGTATTTTGACAAGCCCTTGGTTCTCTACCTTTGGGACCTCCTTTGAGCACCTCTCTCTGCTCCTTCTAGGCTTCAACTCATCTGCATCTTCTCAAGAACACAACTGTCCTCTTGTATTTCAATCACAATGAAATACTTGGTTTTGACCACCTCTTATTTCACTTAGAAAGTCTTACCAGAATCCTTCATTACCTTAGTAATTCTACCCACATCCTTTGTGGAATTACCTTTGTGAGCTGCAACAATACTTCTACAGTAACAAGTCTCCTTCTTGCTACATATGCCTCACTAAGCTTCTCTCCTTTGAGCTCAGTATTTTAGCATCTCTCTGGTTCTTTCTTTTGGAACCAATTGAGAACTCCTTGCTCTAGATTGCTACAACCTTTACACCTTCTTATGTTGTCACCTACATATCAATGTATAAACACACATTCTCAAATCAAAACAGAAAATATCACCTCACCTTCAAGATCTCAGCATGATCTTGTTTCACCATTCCACCTGTACCTTGAATGGATTTTCCTCTGTTTCTTGCATTTGCAATTTCTGCTACACATCACCTATGTGTTCCTACTTTTTGTCAGGTTAGAATCTGATCCTTCCTTGCCTACATAACATCTTTGACACATAAATTTGTTCTCAATTCTTTCACATAGAATTTTTTTGTTCTATTTTAACCCCAATTGTTTTAATTACAAATCCGCTCTGATACCAAATGATGCCAGGGTTACCCCCGTTTACACCCACAGTATGCATGTAAAATGCATACTCCTATCTGTCCCTGGAACTTAACTCACAAAGGAGTCAAATGTTCATTTACTAAGGTTTTAGGCCCCCTTTAGTAGTCTTGTTGTGGAGGTAAATCCTCTATGCGGACAGAGACGATCCCTACTAGCCCAGACCGGGTCTAGCAACAATCACACAATGCTATCATGCAAGTTCCTAATTGCAAATAAGAAGTAGATGGTGAGAACCTACTTGGATTCCAATGCTAGTGTTCGTCGAAGAGACATCGCCTTCGTTCCTTTGCTTTGGCCGGTCACGATCCACACGATCTCCATGATTAGATACCTGCACATGCAAAGAACAACACGAAAACAAGCGTAAAATCTAGTAGATGCAATTATATATCAGTCAGAAAAGATATAACTCAACATCAAACATAAGACAATGAGAGTGGAACCATAATGATAGTCATCTATTATTAATAAATAACAAAGAAGAATACAACCATTGTTCTGACGTCAAATCCTCCTTTGGCTGGGTAGTCAGCGACACAAGTCCTGCAAAGCTTGTTGGGATGAGGAATAAGCCTCTCTCTCTTTGGGTGACAAGAATCTCCTTACTTAGATTTGGCCTTATGGGTTCAAAGAAGGCTCTTGCAGCTTCAAACTCTTGAACTCTTGGGACTACTGACTATTGTGACTCTAACTATTGTAACTAGCCTGCTCAAGGCATAGAGGCAAGCTTTTATAGATAGAGAGGAAAGAGATAGGATCAACCACATTATTCATGGGATTGGCTTTATCACTTGGAAACTTCAATGAAAGGTGGCAAACCACTTTCCCTTCTATGGAGATTCAAAGCCAAACCATCCTAGCTCAACATAGATTCAGTTGGTGAATGGGTTGAAGAGAACCTTCGGGAGTTTGGTGGTTGAAAACTTTACTCAATTCGGTTGGCGCGAGTGCTTATCTGAGACAAAGCGCCAATGGCGCGCCCTTTTTAGAGGATTTCCCTTATTGGCACGGGCAGTGAACTGTGGACCCACGCTAATGCAAAAAGAGCTATTTTCATGGGTATTTTGTAGGAGATGTCTTCAGGGCAAATGAAGCTCATACTCAGAGGAATATAATGCAAGTCGTTTCAGGTCATGTCACTTTTCACAGGTCCTGGAATGAGTCCTCCAATGTACGGGAGAGGGGTAACAGGGACGGTGACAAACGGTGACAAATTGTTGTGTAACAAATGCCCCCTAAAGCATGAGGCCCGAGAGAGAGAGGGGTGAAATGCTTTACAAGAACATGCGTGACTGAAAACACGGCCGCCAGAGAACCTGCATAAAGAAGTACAACTGATATCTCAAGTACATGATATATGTGGTATGGGCGCAGCCATCCATAATAGAGTACATAATAATCTAGATCCAAGGCATGGACACAGCCATCCAGTGAGGATCGATATAAAGACTCAGGCATGGTCGCAGCCATCCAGTGAATGAGTCATGTAATGAACATAATAATCCAAAAATCGCAACTTGGATTCCAACAGACAAAATCCAAGGTCTTGCGCTCCATCTCGACCCGAACAAAGTACAAGCCCAAGCATGTGAATACATGAGTTGAAGTTGAACATGCATGAACATCGTCTGATTACCAGCCAATAATGAAAACTGTTAACAGACGCGAGAGGTACCACCAATAATGACAATGGTCCTCAAGGTACTACAGGTACAATCTACGGCGTGTGAATCAAGTGAGCTGGCATCGAACACCCGCAGAATCATTCGATCGGAGGCCAATGATGAAAACCTCTTGTCGAACACGAAGAACCTGCCATTGAGGCATGCAGGCTCCAAGGCACCAGAAGGGAGTCTCTAGATCAGCTTCTTGGATAATGAGCTGAAGTCGACAGGAAGTGACCTTGATCAAAGGTGGGCCATAGTGTTTCCCACATCATTGACACGAGACAGGGGAAGAATGTTGTGGTGAATTAGAATTATGTGAGGCATCAGAGGGAGGTTGTAATTCTGCAGACGTCAACTTCTCTTGAACATATCGGCGGCACAACAGTGGACTTGGCAGTATTTGACATCAAATGAGAAGAGGTCATGGTGACAAGGCAATGAGCAGATGAGAGGTCAAATAGGATAACCCAAACCCACGGAGGCTAGTGTAAAACAAGATGAGATGCCCCCACCCAGACACGAATGCAGACTAGTGCCATGTTCAAGAGCGACATATTGCCGACACGACAATAATTATGGATCCATTTTCCCCACCATTTCTGGCGAGTACCCCAGTTATTTTTAACAAGCTTGATGGGGATAGCATGTGCTTGTGAGCGTCATTTTGATGGAATCCGATGTCATTAAGTTTTAACGAGTCTGACAAAGGAAGAACTCGGCATCTTTTCCTATTTAGAGAGTCTGAAAAGACAGCAAAAAGAAAACTCCAGGGGGGTCCTTTTTCATAAAGTTGTGTCTCCCGAGCCCGAAAAAGTATAAAACAATGCTCGAAAGAACCGCCCGACCATTACGATCGAGGAGTACTTTTCATTTATAGTGACATCGATCCGAAAAAGTAGAAAAGTGATCAACATCACGTCGTTTCGTAACCATTCACAAACCGGAAATGACAAGGGTCCGACAATCTTTTCGTTTTTACACGGTCGGAAAAGGGTTTAAAGACGACCGCCTCTTATTTACTTTTAACGAGTCAAGAGGGGTAACTCGGCAATCTTTTCATCTTTAAACGGTCGGAAAACAGCTGAAAGCAGACCTCCATTTTTATTTTCTTTAACCAGTCAAAAAGGGAGAAATACTCAGCAATCTTTTCATATTTTACGAGTCAGAAAAGAGCTTAAAAGGAGACTCGTCCTGGAGGAACGAGTGGTATAAAGGGTATCAACTGGTTCCGGCAATGGTGGAACTGCTCAAAACATGTAATGGTCAAGAGGCTGGCTAATAAAACCACTCATCGCTGCAGTTCCTCAGGAAAGGAAAAACAACCAAGTGAAAGCATATGATCGACCAAAGAGATGGTAGCAATGGAATGAAACAACCAAGGCTCATCCAACAGAATTAAGCAGATAAATGGCAATCACGAGATGTAAATCGGGTATGGGTTCATTTTTACACAAGCTTGAACCATGGAGAACTTTGCTTGGATTCGGTTTCATGTTTACACAAGCTTGAAATGAAAAACTATGCTTGTTATAAGCTCGCATGCCCCCAGCATAATGAGGCAAAAGCGAGGTACATGCCCCCCAAGCTTCATTGCATTCAACAAAGTGGATGGAATGAAGGTTCACTTTCGAGATCTTGGAAAGACTCGACTTGGATTTTACGAGATCTTAATTAAAGACTCGATTTGGAAAAGGAGGAGTTGTTTCATTTTTTAATGAGGTTAACACAGTAAAAGAACTATCCTCATAACCCTTGTTTCATTTTTTTTAACGAGCTTGACACAAGATCAGGAACTATGCTCCGACCAATCCTAGTTTCATTTTTTAAGGAGCTTGACATAGGAAAGGAACTATGCTCCGACCAAACCTAGTTTCATTTTTTAAGGAGCTTGACACTGGAAAGGAACTATGCTCCAGCAAACCTAGTTTCATTTTTTAAGGAGCTTGACACCGGAAATGAACTATGCTCCACCCGAACTTCATCATAATGAATAGAAAGTCGGGGCTTCCAAGATTGCCACTCCCGGTGGAAGGGAAACATCTTGGAAGTCAGGGCCCAATGCCCCCAGGACACTATGCACGATGGCGGCATCACTGGATCTAGGCATGGGATAGGTGGCCACGTAGTTGATCTGTGGTGGGGTAGATGCAACTGGTGGATGAAAACTAGGAGGGGACAACAACGACACAGGAGGCATCGAGGGACTAACGAATGACACTTGATCGATAGTCACAATTCTTCCATCATGCGGAAAGCAAACCACACGGAAAAGTGAAGAAACGAGGGCCCCCATGGCGTAAACATAGTCGCGACCAAGGAGAAGACTAAAGTCTAAAACACCTTGGGTAACCAAGATGTCTATATAGACGGTTTTGCCTCCCAAAGTAATAGGGAACTTCGGGAGAACTCCTAGAGATGGACAGGCTCCTCCGTCGAAGGCCAACAGATTCTGAGTGACTGGCCCAAGTTGTGGGGAACCTAAGGCTTGCCAAGTAGTGTACGGCATAAGACTGACAGACGCCCCTTCATCCAAAACAGTGCCTGGTACTACCTTAGCACAGGCATGTACTGTGATCTGGAAAGGCATATGGGATGGAAGGCTACCGGCGATCAGGCGATTCCAATCAAAGGAAGTGACCAGACTACTTGGTGGGGGAATCGTATGATTGCCCCCATGTGCTAAAGGAACCGAAGGAGAATCTTTGGGAGCAGCTGGGTTAGGAGAGTCATTTCGGGACTCAGGAGAATCTGAAGAGACGAGAAGAACATGGGTGTGATTCTCTTCCGAAACAGAGTGAGCGAGCGGCGGACTCGAGTTGACACTCTTTCCGACCAATGGTTGGTCTGGAACAGGCTGGGGACAGCCGGGTTCGGGAAGAGGAGGCTGGACAAGAGAAGAATATGAATCAATCTCTTTGTTAGCAGGGGAACAATCTACAGCTACAGAGAGATGTTGATAACCAGCGGGAAGTTGGGGTGAAGGAGCTGTAAGACTTTCCAAGACAACGGAGGCTTTATCCATGAGTGGACAAAGGTGAAGGGGATGATTGCCTTCACAAAGTCTACAAGGGATTCGAATCTTCCCTTTTCCCTTACCATTCCCAACTGATAAGGTAGCATTGTCATGAGCTTCAGAGGACGATGAGGGGCAGGCTAGATCACTAGACCATACTTCTAGCACCCTGGGAATGCCAGGACAATTGCGAAGAAGATGGTCCACCTTACATAATCGACAAGGAAACTTGACCTTCCGCGGAGGAGCAGAAGGGGGCCCGACTTTTGGTATACTTGAGGGGGTAGCTACACTTGTAACCACTCCCTTAGGAGCCTTCTTCTTCTTCGTCTTCTTCTTCTTCTTCTTAGCCGCCTGGTTACTCGAATCTATACTTTCACCAAGTGAAGTAGAAGATGAGGATGTAGAAGTGGGCGTAGAAGGGGAGGGATCCACCTTAGAATCAACATGATGTTGTCTAGGTGGGGGGACGGATTGACTAGACGGTGAGGCGGCAGGGACCAAAGAGGTTGAGAACAACCAAACTGGCAACCCAACAGTTAACCCTGGGAGGGACAACGTTGCCATATAAGGAGCACCAACATTTCCAAAAGGAGCGAAATGACCAGGGTTCCCGTCAGAGGGGGTCCCTGGGTTGGTGAACCCAGGAAAAGTTGCCATCGAGAACGAAAAAGAAGCCTACTCAAGCTAACGCGCACAAGATCTAACCAGGTAATGTTAATCGTGGCCAAATAAATTTTAAGACGCATAGACACAACTTGACCTTTTCATGTTTTAAGAGTCGAGAAAAGGACAAAAACGTGACTCTAGTTGCCTTCGAATGTTTTGTGAGCCCGAAGTGACAAACTACTCAAGTGAGCCTTTTCTTTTAAGGAGTCTGAAAAGGATCAAAAGTGACTACTCTGGAGAGACTAGGCAAAGGGTTTACCAAACAAATTCGTAAAACTGCATATACACCTTGCCAGTCATATGAAAACAAAGGACTTCCCATATGGCAGTCAATCTTCCCGAATGCTGTGTTCGGTGCGTTACAGCTTGTAAGGCGGTAGACACGGCTTCCTGTGGATAAAGGATGATAACCTAGTGGGGTCTCCCCTATATACGCGACAGTACGTGGGAGCTCAAGTCCGTGCTAGACCACTATCGAGTCACAAAAGGAGGAATCACCCAACCGTAGTGTGAAACAACAGTGACTAGGTTTAACGACGCCGGAGCATGTCTCTAGCCTAGACCTCTAATCAGTGAGCGTTATGTTCCAATGCGTTTTTAAGTTCATTCAGTTCATTTTATGGTTGATCTTTAGTTAAGTTTCAATTTCCAGGTCCTACCGTATGTAATCTCTCACAATTTCCTAAATGCAAACTATATGCCAAAGAATATCATTTCGTTCGAAGAATACTAACTATGAGAGAGATGAGAATTTTTCAAACAAAATGACCACAAACAATCAAGAACCACTCTAATGCAGCTAATGACAAACAAACGAAACTTTTCTTTGTTTTAAAAACAAAAGAAAAAAGATGCAAAATTGTGAAAAGACTGAGACAAACCTCCAAGTAATGATCAAAGGAAATCAAATTAATAATTTGCCAAAAAAAAACTCCAAACCAGTCAAACAAGACTCTGACACACTCAAGTGACTGAAAAAGATGTAGCTAGACACAAAACCCAAGCTTGGAAGGCTACAAACAAGCAAACTGGAAAAGTTCACAGGCCTGGCGCGACTGTCAGGTTGCGACTCGCGCTTTTATAGGATTGGCGCGGGTTGTCTTTGAGAAACTTGCACCAATAGTGCGAATGTAACGCTAAAAAGCGCGCTAATCAAGTTTTCTAAATCAAAAACAAAAGCAAGCGATCCAGGGCTTGAAAACAGTATCTAGGTAAACCAGGAAGCAAGAAACAACAAGAAATCCAACCCAGAAAGTTATCTAAGCAATCAAACGAGAAAACAAAGAGACAAGACTTCCCCAGTGGAGTCGCCAAATTGTTGTGGAGGTAAATCCTCTCTACGGACAGAGACGATCCCTACTAGCCCAGATCGGGTCTAGCAACAATCACACAATGTTATCACGCAAGTTCCTAATTGCAAATAAGAAGTAGATGGTGAGAACCTACTTGGATTCCAATGCTAGTGTTCGTCGAAGAGATATCGCCTTCGTTCCTTTGCTTTGGCCGGTCACGATCCACACGATCTCCATGATTAGATACCTGCACATGCAAAGAACAACACGAAAACAAGCGTAAAATCTAGTAGATGCAATTATATATCAGTCAGAAAAGATATAACTCAACATCAAACATAAGACAATGAGAGTGGAACCATAATGATAGTCATCTATTATTAATAAATAACAAAGAAGAATACAACCATTGTTCTGACATCAAATACTCCTTTGGCTGGGTAGTCAGCTACACAAGTCTTGCAAAGCTTGTTGGGATGAGGAACAAGCCTCTCTCTCTTTGGGTGACAAGAATCTCCTTGCTTAGATTTGGCCTTATGGGTGCAAAGAAGGCTCTTGCAGCTTCAAACTCTTGAACTCCTGGGACTACTGACTATTGTGACTCTAACTACTGTAACTAGCCTGCTCAAGGCATAGAGGCAAGCTTTTATAGATAGAGAGGAAAGAGATAGGATCAACCACATTATTCATGGGATTGGCCTTATCACTTGGAAACTTCCATGAAAGGTGGCAAACCACTTTCCCTTCTATGGAGATTCGAAGCCAAACCATCCTAGCTCAACATAGATTCAATTGGTGAATGGGTTGAAGAGAACCTTTGGGAGTTTGGTGGTTGAAAACTTTACTCAATTCGGTTGGCGCGAGTGCAACTCTGAGACAGAGCACCAATGGCGCGCCATTTTTAGAGGATTTCCCTTATTGGCGCAGGCAGTGAACTGTGGACCCGCGCTAATGCAAAAAGAGTTGTTTCCATGGGTATTTTGTAGGAGATGTCTTCAGGGCAAATGAAGCTCATACTCAGAGGAATATAATGCAAGTGGTTTCAGGTCATGTCACTTCTCACAGGTCCCGGACTGAGTCCTCTAATGTACGGGAGAGAGGTAACATGGACGGTGACAAACGGTGACAAATTGTTGTGTAACAAGTCTCATGCAGAATGATTTATAGACTAACAAAGTCTAATCATTAATCCACCTTCTCCTTTATATCAGAACTCAACCACCCCGCTTAACCCTTCTATCGGCACTTAGCTCAATATAAACCCTTTATCCTTTCAATCAGAATTCATTAACCCTTAGCCGCATATATATAGCCATACCCACTCTTTAACTTTGGTTATATGCGAACTTAACCATAAAACCCTCTCCCGACACTTTATTTCTATTGTAATTCCTTTATAATAGAAAAACGCACAAACATTCATAAACTTACCTTTTCCGCACTCTTTTTTAATCCCTTGCATAGTTTCCAATGTTTCCCTTTTATGGCTAATCACAATCATGACTCTCCATGGGTCACATTAACATGTGTTCCCCATCTCCTCCAATATGTGATTAACCTTCCGGATCTCAAAAGTATAAAAGCCACACCTCAAAACTTTATCGGGTCCGCTCCATCGCTCATTGCATTACTTCTTTGCTGATACAAATCCATTTAATAACCTTGATGCGATTAAATCTCAATTGTCCATTCCTTTCTCTAGATCCGATGGTCAACATTTACTCCAAACATTCAAGCTGGCACGTCAATCCCCTACCACTGATGTACGCTTAGTGGATCCGACGGTTGACAGGGATTTCGGGTGGATAAGTAGCACGAGGATTAACCACCCAAAAAGCAGTTTCCTCTCTCCACCTTTGTGCTACGTGTTGAATGATGACTGGAATCAAAGCCAATCTGATATTACTGCTTATGGTATTTCTTCTGTCTGAAATCCACTTCCATTGTTATAAAACCACTTCTTTGCTCTTCTGCTCCACTTAAACTCTAGCCATTTCTTCAAGTTTCTATGGTTTCAGGATTTCCTTTAAGGTTTCGACCTTTTCGTTATTCTGTTGCATTCTTCCTGAGCTTAACTCCCCTAATCTTCAAATCATTGCCTCTCCAGAGTGTTACTCTAAATATCCAATTGAATTTGATGATTCATTATGATTCCTATGAATCATTCTCCTCTCTGTGTTTCACCTCGACTCTATCTACATACAACTATTACAGAATTCTAATTCAACACCCGAAACACACTTATACAGGTTTTGAAATTAACATTCGTATTTATAGATATACACTGGTTACAGAATGAGATCTCTATCTCTCATAGGCCTCATCTTCAATATCTGTGGCCTCCTCTCTTTACTTTGCTCGTAGGCTTACATTTTCACCAAAAATTCTCTTTTGAACTAATTATGGTTCCAATCCTAAATCTACTGAACTGACTCCTAAATCCTCTATGTACACTTCTAACTTCATTTAATTCCTAATAACTCTCTCTAGTTCCTCGAATCATGAAACTACCTAGAGAGTTATAATTGACTTCTAACTCTCTCATCATTATTAACCACTCATGTTCTATTTTATTCAAGAGCATTTAAAAACAACCTCGCACATCTAATTAATTCCTATTCTACCCACTGAAAAGCCTAAATAGTACATTAATTCAACACTTAGTACACTAAATTCTCCAAAATACATGACCCCCTATGTCTACTAAATTACAATGATTTTCCTTAGGTTGAATGCTCCTACATTAATACGTCCCTTGTCTTAATCCTAGACATAGATATTGAGAGGTGGCATCCCTATTTCACAACTAGTGATTGAGATTGTCTTTCATTCTCTCTGTTGAAGTGACCCTTTCATGTAACTTTCATGTAATAACCTGAGTGGAACATCATTCAGACATTTAATTTGGCTCAAGGATGGCTAGCTGCAATAATCTTTTGGTTTAGTTACACCTATTATTGGGTAGAGAGTGGAATTCCCTTCTCTAGTTTCCAACAAAAAAAATTAATATGAACATATACATGATTATTCATTCCTTCTATATGAAGTGTTGATATTGTTCAATGATTTAAGTTCAAATGATTTTCTATTCTAACTTTGTGCGGGTGCAAATAAATGACTGAAGGCCACTGTAATGCTATATTGAATAATTATATTGAACCAAGAATTAACCCAACTTGCTTACCTATTTATTTCTATTCCCTTTCATGAGTTTAAATGATGTATTCCCTTGTTCCATTCATTATTTATTGTATTTTGTATGTTCCAAAAGTAGAGAGTTAGCCATAGTTGTATAGGCCACAATCTCTTATGTTTTTTATGAATGTGGTTTATTTTTCATGGGGAACAAACTATAATGGGTGTAGTAAGACATTGTGCTAGAGGTAGAAATCTATCCTGCTAAAGGTAGAAAATTGGGCAACTGGAGGTTAGTTCCATGTCGAAACATTGGAGGGTCAGTTCCATATTGGCATATTTGAAAATTCAATGGCTACTCCCACACTAATATAATCGATTTTTCTGTATTGACCATATCAGATAAAAACATATTGGTGGTTTGGTCCACCGATCTATCATCCTATCAACAATACATGTTATACTAAGAAGGAGCCATATTAGTCATGTCAACTATTAAAATCCTAGGAGTTTTGAATTGAGCATATTATGGAATTCACTCGTATTCCCAAGGATGACATTCCATGTGGATATAGTGCATGGACGAGTGTGGAGGCATTGTGTGGCCAAGGAAGCGACATGCTAGCCACTAGGGCATGCAGATGGTGTGGTGGCCCAAAAAATGGGAAATACTTGTAAGGGGAATAAAATTATGATCATTTTTTGATTGAGAAAAAAATTATATAATTGAAAATATCTTGATGACTAGAAGATGATGATGGTAATGAAATCATTATCTGAGGTGATGGACGAAATAATATTTTTAAATAACCACACCTTCATAATGTACCTTCAATGTCGGGCCTAATTATGCCCCATAGCCCTAATATTGCATTAGGAGGATGCATATGTTTCAAAGTGTTATCAAAGTCATGTTCAAAAATTGGAACTAGATGGGCCAGATCTAAAAACATAAGGTAGAGAGCTATTAGAACTATGCTTAAAACACTAGAATTTAAGGGTGCAATATGTACCAAAACAATTGAAGAAGAGCTCTAGTAGAGGATGTTTTGTACTACACGGTGGTCTCTATTAGATAGTCATACCTAAGTGGCTTGGAGAGGTACCAATCTAATACATAGTCCTCAGAGGAAAGGTTCAATACTAGGCCTAAATGGGCCTCTATGATAGGACATAAAAGAAATGTTGCGATAGTAATAGAGAAGACGTTATAGGGAAAGGTAGTATAATAGTAAGGTTGCATCACGTATAACTAGGATCACTAGGTACAGAAGAATAGCTATATAGATGCAATATTGTGTAGGTAAAAATGATTTGACATAAGATTAACAAACCTCTATTAAGGGATTGAGGCTATTGAAGATGTAAGAAAATAAGAGATTCCTCATAATGATAATTTCCAAGGTTGTGAAAGATTTCACAAAATAAACATATCATCTATGCATGCCTTGAACTTCTCAATAAGTTATTTGTAGAATCACATGGCCAAGTGATGAAACCATGATTATGGGGGGAAATATCTTAACTTATCTCTTCTTGTCTTAATTCGTTTTCTTTAGATTTCAAAATAGTTGTAGTATGCTAATAAATAAGAGCATAGGCATTATAAGATGAGAAGGGATTGAATAGCTAGATTGGTTATGCACTGATATACATGAGGATAGTGAGATATCAAGCTCATATAGATATGTCATGGTGCATGTAGGTAATGACTGAAAATAAATATGATATTTTTGTGGACTCGAAGTGGTCTATTCTCGTAACATGATTAAGATGACTAACCATGGGATAATGGTGAAAATGTAATAAGGAATAGGTTGATTGTAGGGATAGAGAAGGTAATGAGGAGGTTATATAGATTCTTTTTGTGACAAGGCTAGAGATAATAAAGTATGATGAAGGTGTTGGTTAAGAGGAGTGTAATAATCCTCCCTAAGACACTACCTCATCAGGTGACATATAATAATTGTGAACAACCATGTCAGTATATCCTCGTATGCTCAAGGTATTGGGAGGAAATTAGGTAAGAGTTTGTATTGAAGATCTGAATCATCAAGAAAGAGAAGTGTTCTGAAATTACCGTTTCCTTTTCCTCTGTGGATCGCATATGATTATGTTATGTTAAGTTCTGGGTTTATGTTATAATGCTAATCTGATGCATGAATGTATATGTTTCTATCCGTTATATGAACACAAATAATGATCTGTGTTTATGGGAAGATAATCTTAGCTGCATGGTAAATGCGACGAACACTTAAGATAATTCAGGAAATTATACAATAACATAGTAGCAAAGGCACATAAGTACCTGAGCCACTAGGTAGGGTTGCGTGAAGGACCATCGTATACCTTCATGAGGGTTCTAGGAGATTGAAGAGGATGTATAGCAATAAGACCTAAAGGCTTATCGATCTGTGTGAAGGAAGGAGATAAGGTATAAAACCGACATCACGACTATCTCAAGGTGCAGAAACTTGGTTCCTGCATCCCCCCATACTACTTTAGGTGAGATTTTGGTCACGCTCCATGGACTGATGCCGAAAGGGCCAATAATGTAAGGATTTGTTTGGCTGACTAATGTTGAACCTGGGTCATGCCCCATCAAGCCAACAAATGGTTCTATTTCTATCACCTGGATTTGCATAATGATATGTGTGATGTCTCATCATTGGAATCCAACTAAGATGGATATTGAAGACTGGTTGCACAGGAAGATCCATGAATTCTCAGCACAAGAAAGAAAGAATCCATAATTAACAAAGGAACAATGGTTAGATAAATATCTGTACACGGAGATTCACAAAATATTCTTTTGCTCCTTCCTGGTTGAATTATACGAGTGGATCGCAATCTGGAAGACGACCAAGGAAGGTGGAGGCTTAACAATCTGATTGTCTGGACCTTGGAGTTAGTGAGGAGATTGGAAGCCTCTGAAGATAAGATCGCACATGTTGTCTATCATTGGCTTGACCGTGTCATGGATGGGTTTGTGACAGAATTCATGATTGATACTTTGATCAGCTACAGCGAAGCAGATCACTATTTCATCAAAGGACCATGAGGTGAGTATTTTGAAATCACTAAATATTTGGATTAAGATGCTCTTGTGTGAAATGTGGGTCATGCAGTTACCTTGATTTTTGGAGCTATGTGAAGTGGAAGGTATTTTAGGGACAGAGGAAGAAAAGGTCCCGAGTATAGCCCTCTGACTGAGCCTCCTTCGAGTGACAACGAAGGAGAAATGCAAGCTTATCCTCTAAGCACTATTTAGTTGATAAGACAAGGGTTCCCGTGAATACCTACACCACCTCCATCCTCACCTCCACCACTCACCCCATTGCCCACACCACCACCACCATTGTTCAATATGGCAAACTCCATAAAGTTACCTATATTCAAGGGTGTAGGAAATGAAGATCTGGACTAGTTTTGGCTCATCAAGAAGGCTGTATGGGAAGCTCAGGGTATCACGGACTATCAAATGAACAAAGAAAAGTTGGTTAGTGCCTTGCAGGACCACGCACTAATGTGGTACATTAAGTACAATACTGATAACCCAACATACGTGTTGGCAGATATCCGAACTGTGCTGAATAGGGAATTCATTAGACCTATGTCTCAAGTGCAATCAATTGTTGGATTCAAGGATATCATGATGAAGCCTTGGGGGACTCCCTGGGATTTGGATCAAAGATTGAAGTGTATGATCTATGAAGCCAACATGAACCTAACTTATGGGAAGCACCGCGAATGGTTTGTGGTCTCAGGCAGAAGCTTTAGAAATTGCGATGAGACTGCATGAGACACCAACACAGGATGCTAATATGGGGGTCTAGCAGATTCACCCATATTTGCAAAACCTTTGCGTCGAAATACAAAGTTTGAAGAAAGAAATAATAGCTCAGTTGGAGGTGCATGAAGAGGTTTAGTTCTTGAAATGAAAAGGTCAAGGGCATGACAAGGATCAATTTCTAGTCTTTGTGAACTATGTTGCAGCAGGGGGACAATTTCCTCTAAGGTCAGAGGTTGCGGCAAGGCCAAGTGCAGGGAATGCACTATGGTGCATTATATGCTAGGTAGCTGGGAAACATGTGACTGACAATTTCCATTTGCTGCAGAAATTCATACAGATACCACAATATCTCTTCTACAATTGCTATCAATCAATAGGTCATGATGAGGGCAATTGTCGTAGTTACGAATTAATGATGGACATGACAACTACATACAAGGTGTGGGTAGAAACACAACCTCCAGACTAAGGGACTGGGGGAGCGTGAGGTGAATATCAACTGCGCAACCGAGGCTGAGGTGGAGGGGGTCATGGTAGAGGCCGAGGGCAGCTTATTTGTTACAATTATGGAGGACCAGGACATTACACGAGTGTTACACAACATTTTGTCACTGTCCATATACTCCCCATTCATTAATCCTAGAGGACCTCTACAGTGAACCTCACATGCTTTGTCTCCATGAAGAAACTCCTATTTTGTCCCTCTTCATTAGAAGATCATTTCCCTTTTGCACCATTTCCCCTGAAACTTTTGATTTGCCTAGTTTACAAGATCGATGCTAATGGCCTTTGTCTACCCAGCACCAATGTGCAGAGATTAACACTACTCCTCACATAGACTGAAGTGACTGAGTTGTGTTTCAATCACACCAGTCCTGTTATGGAATGTTTTTTAAATTAGAGCCAAAGCTTCCAACTCTAGAAGCTTTATAACGGAAGTCTAGTAAATGGTTTGGCCGGATGGGGTTGAGGATGATAGTTTGGGCTCCTTTTCCCTATAATGATTGAACTACCTCAAGGGATAAGTCCTTCTCCCATGAGAAGAGGATCCATATCCCATCCATATTTCCTATTTAAACCTCTCTTCTTCCCAAGCACAAGCTAGTGTGAGTGTTATAGTTGCAGCGTTTTGGTTGAGTGTTGATGTTATTTTGGTTTGGAGTAGACAAGCAAGCTATTACTAGTTGTAGCTATCTATTTGTGTGAGGGAGAAGTGTGTTTTGGTTTGGAGTGAAGCCTAAAGGGAAGATCTTTAAAACTATTGTTATTTGAAGCCACCGTGGAATGCTAGCAGAAGTGTGTGGGAACTATTGGAAATAATACTGAGATGGGGAGTGAATCAGTATTATTAAATCAATAATTTAATTTCCCAAGTAGATTTGTATATGCTACTTCAGGTAAGTGAACTTGCGTGTATACGCGACTGTACTTAATGCAACTAGCATATATGCAGAGAACCTTTGATATACCCAATTTATCATTCATTAAACTTTGAGCAGCATATCATGGATTTATTAGACAGTGCAGTAAAATTAGAATAAAGAATCACGCATAAGCAACACACATCAAAACCAAGATATAAGGTGGAAACCTAATGTGGGTGAAAACCACCTGCTACTGTCATCTCTGTCTTCTTTTAATAATAAGAAAATTTGTTTACAATTTTGTACTAGTGCAAACTTTTACTACTACGCAGGCTTCTACCTGCAGATGGTTACAACCTTCTCTCATTCTCCAGCATCTACCTGAAGGGAGCTACAACCCCCTAGCTCTTGTACTAGCTGATATGATTACTAGCATGTAGGCGTTGACTTATAGAAGGCTACAACCTTCTCTGTTCCTCCAAGGACTATGTTTCATAAATTTTCAAACTGGATCCATCAATAACATTATAACTTTAATTCAATCATCAAATACATCTGCATCAACCAATCACTGAAACTCAAACATCACTTTCTGAATCACCCATATTTGAATCAATCAATCACTTTGATAATCAATTTGATCAGTCAGAATACTGTTACTAGGATACAGTCACCAGAACCCATACCAGAGCCCGGAATTTTGCAACAGCAAAAAAAAACAATTGAAACATACTTTATGAGGTATACACTACTTCCATGTGTCGAACCTGCGTGTATACGCACTTTTATAAAAGCCAACCAGTGTACACATCTACAAATATTAATTCATAATTATGATCAAACCACATAATGATAATTCATTTCAAGCCTTAAGATCTTGATCCATCATTAGATCTTATCCTTCACCAACTGCTGAGGTTCATCCTTGGTTCAGATCAAAAACAATACCATAGGCCAATAACCTACATACTAGATCTCATAGTTCATCAGATATTTGATACTTGCACACTTGGCCTAATGATCTTCTTTTCCTTTTACACTTTTAGGCCTTTCTCAATACCATGGACCAAAACCACTTAGGACTAATACTTTGGACCAAATACCTAGGGTCAATACCTCAGACCGGATACCTTGGACCAATACCATGGATCAAAATACCATGGACCAAATACCTCAGACCAAAAGCTTAGTTTTCCAAGGTATACATTATTTTAACACATATTTTATTAAACTTGGAATTAAATAGTGGATCTAGAATTTCAAAATAACCAAAAAATTCAATTCTAGTGATGTCCTTGTAATAAAAATTTTCCAATTTTATTGAAATATGTGTTTTCTCCTTCTGTGAAAGTGTGTGCGTACATATACGCTAATTGTGGTCAGTTAACCTGCATGTATATGCAACTTGGTCAAGGTGAACCTATGTATACCTCTCTTTCTTCATTTTGTGTTGCCTGATCTGTAATTCTTTGTTGTTGTCATGCTGCATTGTGATCTTCCATCTGAGTGAGTTTCCATCAAGGACAAAAATTATATCATAATGCCAACAATCTCCCCCTTTGGACTTGATGGAAACAATAATACCAAGTCACTCTGCCCCTTTGACATCAAGGGCAAAGGGTCATGCTCCCCCTGAGTACATGTTGAATTCTCTAATATGCTGAAATGTACTGATTGAGCTCCCATGATTGAGTCCATGCTCCCCCTTAGCACAAGAAAAGTTTGCAAAAATATTTTCTAATAGAATAACACCACTCTATAGATACATCACCAATCACCTTCCTATCACCAATGACTCATACATACATTCATCTCCCAACCAAGTGGGGATATACCAAATTTGACTCATCCACCCGACCAAGTGGGGATATACTTATTATTTATACATGACAAACAATAAATATTACATCATCCATCCCATGCATAGTGCGGTTACAAATTAGGTCTTTTCATGACCTTTACATTAAATGATATGCATGACATTTAGAATAAGGACAACCAATCTAAACAAGACCATGATAGTCATCAGCAACTATATATTATTTACACCATCAGCAACATCAAGACCAATAACCTGTATATTTCCATCATCAAAAGAGTGACCTGAATAAAATCAATTTGCAGATCTATACCAAGATCTTCTAAGATAATGCCAACAATGCATTATTAGAAGCATATGCTCCCCTTGAACATGTGCCAGATGTTCACTATCAGATCTGATTATTTCATATATTAGTAAGAAATATCAAGGCATCAACATTAATCAGATATACATCAAGTTAACAACAACTTTATGAGGACCAACATATTTCCACATGTGATCAACATATTGTAACCATCATCAAACAGAGTAGATAATTGACTGAACCATATTATATCCCTTGTTCCTGAGTCTGGCCCACTCCTTTTCCTGAAACCAACAAATACGTGACTGTGCCCATAGAAACCCACATATGTATGCGACAACGCTTTATGAAACTCGCATATAACAACCTTTTTCTAAAATATAGGATTTGACAGTAGGATGATGCAAAAACTACTCTCAGCTTTTGTCTGAGATATTAAAATGTCTCTCTGGCTAGTGGTTTATTGAATATATTAGCAACCTGTTCTTTGGAGGGAACATACTCTAATTTGACCTTTTGTTCAAGTAGTTGTTCACATAGAAAATGATATTTGATCGGTATGTGCTTGGTCTTGGAGTGCATGATTGGATTCTTTGAAATACTGATGGCACTTGATTATCACATATAATGGATATGGGTGGAGTACATGCGATCTAAATGTCTTTCAAGGTTTCCATCATCCAAAGTAGTTGTGTGCAGCCAGATGCAGCAGCCACATATTCTGCTTCAGCTGTAGATAATGTAATTGAACTTTGTTTGTTGCTGAACCAAGACACTAACTTGGAACCCATATAGAATGCACCACCACTAGTGCTTTTTCTATCATCAACACTTCCTAACCAATCTGCATTTGTATATGCATGAAGAGTAAGTTATGTATCTCTAGGATACCATAAACCAAAGTTCTGTGTTCCTTGAAGATATTTGAAAATCCTTTTGACTGCTTGAAGCTGTGATTCCTTTGGATTTGCTTGGAATCGTCCAACTATTCCTATTGCATGCATGATGTCAAGTCTGATACCTATTAGATAAAGTAGACTACCAATCATGGATTTGTAAGCTGGTTGATGTACTACTGTTGATTCAGAATTTGAGCAGAGACTGCATCCTATTACCATTGGGGTGCATAATGGTTTAGAATCTTCCAAACCGTAATTTTTCAAGATCTGTTTGAGATATTTGGATTGTGAAAGAAAAATGCCATCTTTATTTTGTTGGACTTGTAGACCAAGAGAATAGGTAAGCTCACCAAGCAAGGACATTTCAATTTCTTACTACATTACTAAAGCAAAATTCTGACTCATGGATTCATCATTGCTACCAAAAATGATATCATCAACATAAATAAAAATTATTAGAAATTTATCAGTGTCAATCTTTGTATATAGATTGCTATCTACTGACCCCTTTGGAAAACCCTGTTGGTGGAGATATTTGTCAAGACAGTAATACAAGGCCCTTGCAGCCTGTTTTAGACCATAGAGAGCCATTCTGAGTTTGCGTACAAGTTTCACATCATTTCCAAGAATGAATCTTTCTGGTTGTTCAATATAGACTTCTTCTTCTAAGTTTGCATTAAGGAAGGTAGATTTTACATCCATTTGGTATACTTTGAATTTCTGAAAACTAGAAAGAGCAAGAAACATTCTTATGGCTTCAAGTCTAGCAACAGGTGCAAAAGTTTCTTCAAAATCTATACCTTCTTATTGAGCATATCCTTTACAAACAAGCATGGCCTCGTTTCTAATAACTTCTCCATTTTCATTCAACATGTTTTTGAATATCCATTTAGTTCCTATGATATTCTTATCATGAGGTCTAGGAGCTAATTCCCAAGTATTATTCTTTTCAATTTTCTCAAGTTCTTCATTCATGCCCATGACCCAACATTCATATTTGCATGCTTCATTTACATTTTGATGTTTGCTGGAGGATAATAATGCTAGATAGCTTGAGGTTTCTGTAATAGTTCTTCTTGCCTGTACACCTACCTCTTTTTCCCCTAAAATTTGAGTTTCTGGATGATTTTTCTAAACATACCTGGATGGAGTCTTTTCATCTACTGTTATCTCTTCTTCTAGTGCTTCATTGCTTTCTTCTTTAGAATCATTGTGATTTGATGTGGGAAAATAATCCCCATCTTCTTCATTGTCATAATCTTTAGTTTTTATCTACTTAGGAATTTTTCATGCTTCATCAACTACAACATCAATACTCACAACAATTTTCCCAAGTCTTTTATCATAGCATTTATATCCTTTATTTCAGGAAGAGTAACCAAGAGGAATACCTTCATCTACTCTAGGCTCAAACTTACCAAGTTTTTCATCAGTCCTTTTGATATAGCATTTGCTTCCAAAAGCTTTGAAGTATTTTACCTAGGAGTCTTACCATACCAAAGTTCATGTGGAGTTTGAGTGCTAATTACTTGAACATTTTCTTGGTTGAAAATAGTTATGGCAGCGAATGCAGCTTCACCCCAAAAGGTTGCAGGAGTTCTAGATTCATCTAGCATAGCTCAAGCCATTTGTTGAACAATTCTGTTCATTCTTTCTACCACTCCATTTTGTTGAGGAGTCCTTGTGGTGGAGAGCCGCCTTTTTATTCCATGTTGTTCACAGAAGTAAAAGAATTCATCCGAGGTAAATTCCCCTCCTCGGTTAGATCTAAGGCATTTGTTTTTGTGATCTGATTCATTTTCAACAAAATCTTTGAAGGCTTTGAATTTTTCAAATGCTTCATCTTTATGCTTTAGAAGATCTATACAACACATTCAGGAAAAATCATCCATGAACAAAATAAAGTATTCTTCTCCACGAGGTGACTTTTTCCTTGATGGTCCACATAAATAAGTATGAACAAGTTCAAGAGGTTTACTAGCTAACCCATCTTTTTCAATGAAGTGAGATCTGGTTTTCTTACCAAATTGACATGGCTTGCATATTGTATTTTTAGGAATGCTGATATCTAGAAGTTCATGAATAGCCTGGAATCTGCATGCTTTTCTTATTTGAGAAAAGCTTAGATGTCCTAATCTTCTGTGCCATAGCCAATTTTCATCTTTTTTGCATAAATAGCACTATCGTTGTCCTCTCTTGAGTATGTATAACTTGTTTGGAGTTCTTTTATCTTTGATCACAGTTTCTCCTATATCAAGCTCATGAACAACACATTTGTTTGATCGAAACACCACTTCATTTCCTTGATCACAAATTTGATTGAAACTCAACAAGTTATGCTTTAAGCCATCTACATACATAACATTCACAACTTTAACCTTTTATTTCATGAAAATAGAACCTTTACCTTTTATGACAGTAGGAGTGTCATTTCCAAATGAGACATTCTTTTCCCTTTCTAAGACATTATATGAGTAAAGTTTCTCTTTGTCACCTATCATGTGTTTTGAACATCCACTGTCAATGTACCACCGATTTTCTTGTTGTTCTAGACACAAGGCTATATCACATCTTTCTATTTGAGGTTCTTTCCTTCTCCATATTTTTGGATTTAATGGAGTTTGCTCCTTTTGAAATATTTTCTAAAATTTACTTCTGCATTCAGATTCTTCATGGCCAAAGTTGTTATAGATTGAGCATTCTATTTCATTTTCAAGAAGAGAAAAGTTATTATAGGAACTTTTCTTGATCCCCATCATATTCCTTTGATTTCGTGCTTCTTTAGTCATGATGGTTTTGTAAGCAACGCATTGTGCAGCTTTGTGTCCAAAATTATGACATGAGAAACATTGACCATTAAAGAAGTTCCTGCGATTATCGAATCTATTGACCTAGTGATTGTAGTTTCTATTTATATTCATCTTTGAAGAAAATTGAGTATGATTTACCTAAGGTTGGTTGTGTCTTCTGTTCATCCTTGAAGCAAATTGAGCCTAATTTACCTGGTGATCTTCTTTATGCCTTTGCTGACGATTGTCACAATATTCACTGTTCTGTGCTGCATCAAGATAGTTTTTAGTTGAGGTTGACGACTTCTATGATTGAGATGCTTCTTTAGTATATCCAAGACCTGTCTTTATCAGAGGAGAATGCTTCACTTTGATAATTTCATTTAAGGTTTTTGATCCTTTAGCAAATCTAAGATTGAGAGATTTTGTTTTCTCAATATCCTTTCTTAGACCCACAATTTCACACTCTAGTTTTTCATTGTGTTTTCCTCTTTCAGCAAGTTGGTATGTCAAGGTATCTATAATCATATTATTTTCTTCTAAACAAATTTTGGGTTTATATATTTCTTCATGAAGATCATCTTCTTCTAAAGCATCCCAAAAATTATCATCATCATAAGCCATTAGAAGTCTATAATCATTACTATTTTCATCTTCATCACTATTTGATAAACCATCGCTATCTTCATGAGTATAGTAACTCTTTTTACTTACATTTTGTTTTATATTCCGTTTTGTAGATTCCTTCCCTTTATCATATTTATCTTTATGAGGACATTTGGCAGCATAATGACTGACTCTACCACAGGCAAAACATTTGAAAGGTAGTTTACCTCTAATCTTCCGGAACTCTGTTGAAGCTTCTTGACAAAGTTTACTTCATCTTCTTCTTCTAAAATATGTCCTGATTCATTGAGTTATTCCTTTTCTTTTGTTGAAGCTTTAAATGTGGCTTCTCTCATATCTAATGGGCCTCCTTTTCTCATCTCCAAGGCAGTGAAGATTACGTGAAGCTGTGTCATAGTGATAGTTTGTAGATCTTATTTTTCTTCTATGCTAGATACTTTCGATTCAAATTTAGTAGACAAGGATATTAAAACTCTCTCAACTAAGGTAACTTCCTCTATCTCTTCACCTAGATTCTTCATACAATTAACAACCTCATCTATACATAAGAAGTAACTAAATATACTTTCATCATTGTGCATCTTAAGAGTTTCCTATTGAATTCTGAGAGTTTGCAATTTAAGACATTTTACCTCAGAGTCTCTTTTGTATTTTGTCCCATATTTCTTTGGCTGATTTGAGCTACATAACTTTGACAAACTCTGATTATGACAGACTTCCCAATAATGTATTGATAGCCCTGGCATTGGTTTCATATTGCTTTTTACCTGCTGTATCTATAGGAATTGCTGATGGAAATGTATATCCTCCTTCCACAATTTCCTAGACATCCGTTCCAAGTGATTGTAGATAGGTTGTTGTTCTGATCTTCCAATAAACAAAGTTTCTCCCATCAAATATTGGTGGTCTGATGGATCCCATGATGATGGATCTCCCTTCAAGCGATCAAGCTTCTTCTGAAGGACCTACTCTGATACCAATTGTTTGAAATAATATTGAGAGGGGGAGTGAATCAGTATTATCAGAGTAATAGTTTAATTTCCTAAACATATTTGTATACAGTACTTTAGCTAAGTGAACTTGCGTTTATACGCGATTGTACTTAAAGCAACCAACATATATGCAAAGAACTTTTGATTTACCCAATTTATCATGCATTGAACTTTAACCAGCATATCAGAGATTTATTAGATAGTGTAGTAAAAGAAGAATAAAGCATCACACATAAGCAACACACATGAACACCAAGATATAAGGTGGAAACCTAATGTGGGTGAAAACCACCTGCTGCTGTCGTCTCTATCTTCTTTTAACAATAACAATTTTTTTTTACAATTTTGTACTAGTCCAGATGTATACCAGTACGCAGGCTTCTACCTGCAGAAGGTTACAACCTTCTCTCATTCTCTAGCTTCTACTGGATGGTAGCTACAACCCCCTAGCTCTTGTACTAGTCGATATGATTACTAGTACGTAGGTACTGACCTACAGAAGGCTACAACCTTCTTTGTTCCTCCAGGGACAACGTTTCATAAATTTTTAAACTGGATCCATCAGTAACATTATAAATGAAATTCGATCATCAAATACATCTGCATCAACCAACCACTAAAACTCAAACATCACTTTCAGAATCACCCATAGTTGAATCAATCAATCACTTGACAGTCAATCTGATCAGTCAAAATACTCTCACTAGAATATAGTCACCAGAACCCATACCAGAACCCAGAATGTTGTAACAGCAAATAGAAACAACTGAAACATACTTTATGAGGTATACACTACTTTCATGTGTCGAACCTGCGTGTATATGTGCTTTTATCAAAGCCAACCAGCGTACACATCTGCAAATATTAATTCATAATTATGATTAAACCACATAATGATAATTCATTTCAATCCTTAAGATCTCATTCCGTCATTAGATCTTATCCTTCACCAACTGTTGAGGTTCATCCTTGGTTCAGATCAAGCAAAGTACCATAAGCGAATAACCTGCATACTAGATCTCACAATTCATCAGATATTTGATTCTTTCACACTTGGCCTAATGATCTTATCCTCCTTTTATAGTTTTAGGCCTTTCTCAATACCATGGACCAAAACCACTTAGGACCAATACCTTGGACCAAATACCTAGGGTCAATACCTCGAACTAGATACCTTGGACCAATACCATGGATCAAAATACCATGGACCAAATACCTCGGACCAAAAACTTAGTTTTCCAAGGTATACACGCTTTTCCTTTTGTGAAAGTGCGTGTGTACGTATACGATACTTGTGGTTATTTAGCCTGCATGTATACGTATCTTGGTCAAGGTGAACCTACGTATACCTCTCTTTCTTCATGTTGTGCAGTCTGATCTGTAATTCTTTACTGTTGTCATTCTGCACTGTGTTCTTCCATTTGAGTGAGTTTCCATCAAGGACAACACCTATATCATAATACCAATAGGAACCTGGTGTTTTCAAAGGAAGACTACAATGTCAAGACAAACAGTTATAATCTCTCTTTGATATTAATATATGCAACTATCCATTGATTTCCTACGTGTTTTTTGATATTACATATTCATGGCTTAATGTTTATTGACTTTTTAAGTAGGTTGAATTGCAATTTTTCTAGTATTGTGTTTATTTGTTGTTGTTATTTATTTTTTTCAGAAGCTTGATGAAGGAAGCAAGAGATAGATGGAGTGAGCAAGTGAGGACATCATTAAATAGGATTAGTGACCAAGAGGTAGGCCCTCTTGATTGATTCTAACCTAAGGAAATCTTCCATGGAATGTATCTATTGTGGCTAGACCCATTATGGGGCTAGAGGAATTCATTCATATCTGCACTTATAATTTTACTTCACCATAAATTGGTGACTCCATTGGGGATCCTAATCCTTTTGTTTGTCTTGGATTTCATGATTTCGTGAGAACATTTCTAGTTCCACATTTTCGTTTTGGTTCTCTTTATTTTCTCCTACTTACTGACTTGATTCTAAAATGAAAAGTAGCAAATTTGGTCGATGTTTCAAACAAAAATATTTTTTCCTTAGCTCCCTTGATCAGCACTCTTCATCTGATGACAATCGATCTGACGAGTGCGAGTTGTTGAGAAACAGTCGTGCCGACCAGCCTCTGGCACTTGTTGTTAGTTAGGCAGTCGTACTGATTCCTGTAAGTGAAGATTACGACTCGACCCCAATGTTATCAAATGTGTTATGCTCTAGTTGATTTGACCTCGTAAGCCTTTTTGACCATCTTCTCCCTGAATAGAAAGCTTCATTTAGCTTGCTTTGTGTGCTTGCCTACTTTAGCTCGCCCTTTGATGTGTTAATTCTAGCCCTGTGTGAAGTTATTTTTTAATTTTTCTTTGAATCCCTCAATCGACACCATTTTTGGAAAAAAAGTCACGCCGATCAACCATGAGTGCTAGTTGTAGTACTAGTCAGTCGTGCCAATTGGCACTACTTTTGGCCCAAAAGTCGCACCAGTCTCTGGGGTAAGAAAAAATCAGAATTTCTCCCATTCCAGTGCTAGTGTGTCTTAACCCTCAGACTCTCTTCTTCCGCCCAGAAGTAACTAGGATGCTTTTTTTTCAATTGAATGAGTGAAAGAGTTTCATTTGTTCTCTTACTTTGAGTGTCTCTTTTCTCTTTCCAAGCATAGATTACATTGCTTGGTTTGTCGATTGCAGCATTTACGTGTTTAGTTCATTCAATTCAGGGGAGAAGTTTCTTTTAGTTTCATTCATCATGCTTTGGATTTGATTTATACTTGCTTTTTTGGAATTATGAAAAATTTCATTAAAGTGCCTTATGTGAAAGATTCGTTTTGCATTTTATGAAAAGAAGAACACCATTCTAGCTTACTTAAGTGAAAATATTGCATTAGTAGTGTTATTGAGAAGCTAGAATTACATCATCATATGCATGGAAATGAAATGAAACTTCTTTTTTTGTTAAGGGAAGATTAAGTGCATTTAACAGATTTATTAGTGAAAGATTTCATTCTTTGATTGTTGCATTAATTTTGTTTTCTCTATTGATCTAGGAGGATTCCATTGATTCATTGCACAAGTTTTGAAGTGTCCTCGTTAGTATTCAGTGTCGTCGTCAATTCAGTTCAGCTTCGATAGTGTTGGTTATGGATGAGGTTGTACAAGTAATGTTATGGTTTCATGGCAATCAGTTGAGATGGTTTATCGAGTAGTTGTCGACATGAGCTCATCGATAGTTCCTCTAGGATTGGTTGATGACATGTTTCATGTTGTGGCCTCGTAGGATTTGGATGTCGATAAAGGGATATCATCACAAAGGAACCTGGCGTCGATGATATGTTTTTGGTTTTGTCACATTTTGACAAATGTATTATAAAACCCTAATCCTAAAATTAAACCATAATTCCTAAGCCTAATGCATTAACCTATCACCTAAGACCCAATCTTCAACATTCATTAAACATACATTGAAAACCATGTTTTAATCCTAAAAGCTAAGGTAAAACCTAAGTTCTATAACCTAAAACCCTAACCTAATACCTCTCGGCTTAATCACATTGTAAAAAAATACAAAAAAAACATTACAAAACACCAGATAGTTCCTAACTACATCCCTAAACCACAATAGAATCGTGGTGAGGTGACCAGAGATAAGGTTAGTTGTAAGGGTTCAGAACCACACACATAAGCCACCAGTCCAAAACCGTGCGGCGGTCATGAGACATGTGATCAACGCATGGATTAACTATTGAGGTTAGAATTAACTGCAGTCCCTAACTATACCGAAAGTGTGTCAGAACCGCGTCGAAGAAGATTGGCCATGTGAACAGAACTCACCGCAATGTTAACCACAGTGGAGTATTGACACAGTTAAACTACAACATTTACCATGGCGGGTTGTCATATGTGAACGTGTTGGACGGTTAGCGTAACCATCACCAGAACCACCGGTGGAAAATGTATGGTGGCATATGGTGGTTAGACCGCTAGTGCTCACATGGAGTGGTTACAACCCTCCACCCTATGAGTGAAACCGTTTGCGGTTTTAGGGTTATGCTATTGTATTTTTATGTTTTTTTAAATAGTTTGTCAACAAAATTATTCAATTACCATGCCAACCTAGCAAGGTGTCTCCTTGCAACTAGATCGAGGTTCTAAAACACATCATGAAGCAAGAAATTCATCTTATAATCAGCCCATGGAGGTTATCATGTACCTTCAGGTCTTTTTAAGGTGGATTTACTTCCTTGAAAGATTATAGTGGTTTTTGACTTTTGAATGCAAATTCTAAAGGACATAGGCAGTTTTGTTTTCAGTGTTACGGGAGCATCTGGGGTAGGTTTTGGAAACTATAAGAGGCATTGGAAAGCTGGTTTAGAGGACTATCTGGTGACGGTGATCAGAAGTGCTTGTGTGCCCATTCAGACTAATCAATTTTCTCTGTAATCAACACTTTATTCTCATTCCAAATAAAAATGGTATCCCATATTGAAAGTGGACCTAGAGATGTAGTCCATCAGGGATGAACTCCTTCGTCAATTTTTTTGTCTCATATCGTTGTGTTTTTGCTATTTCCACTTCTATTATGCATCAATTTGATGTTTAATCATTTTTCGTAAGGTGTTCTCCTTAAGCAGTTTTCCTCGATTTTTGTGCTTTTAGTTAACATTCAAATCATTAATGGTTAATGAATTCTATGTCAGTTTTTAGTTTATGATCATTTTATATCATATAATTTGGTATCAAAGTAGGTTTAATTTGTAAAATTTTCCATTGAATGTTAACCAAGTCAAAGTCGCAATGAGGAGAAGCAATCATTGAGCAGATTGATCTAGATATTGGAAAGGGATGAGTCGGTCAGAAATTGACCATGTCAGGACCTGATGCAGGTGAAAACACTGAAACTAAGATGAGTGAAGAATAGTTTCAGTAGGCATTCATAACCATGCAGTAGATGTTGTGAGAATTGTACGAAGCCAAGAAGGCGAGAGATGCAGATTCTCCTTCAAAGCCATCAAAGAAGGACAAAGGTAAAGGGAAGACTAATAAACCACCTTCACCTCCATAATCTCCATCATTCTCTTCTTCCTCTTCTTCTTCTTCTAGTGTAGAATTTGAAACGGAAAAGAAACCTAAGAAAATATCTCTTTTCAAACTTGATGTTAAATTTGAGTTACCCGTTTATGATGGCGAAATGAATCTTGAAGAGCTAGATAACTGGATAAAGCAGTTAGAAGTGTATTGTCGCATTCAGAACATTTCTAGCGATAAAAATAAAATTCAATTAGCTACAGTTAGAATGGCGGGAATAGATTTAATCTAATGGGAAAGTAAAACTCAGCTAGATGTAAAGCATAAAGGAAAAGTCATCTTGTCATGGCCTAAGTTTTTAAAAGCTCTTAGGAAACAGTTCTGTCATTTAGGATACATCAAGCAAGCTGTTATTGATTGGCAGGATCTGAGGCAAGGTAAAGGGCAGAGTGTTCAGGAGTTTACTTTAGAGTTCAGAAAGAAAGCATTGGAACTTGGTATTTCATTGGATACACGTGAAACTTTATTAAAATACATCGACAATTTACATTCATATTTGTAGCATATTTTATTGATGTTTAATCCTGAAGATTTTGAGGAGGTGCGTGTTCATGCCATACATATTGAATCAAGTGGCAGACCATTCAAGTTTTCATTGCAGTCATCTAAAGAGTTGGAAACCAATTATTCCAGTGACAGTAAGGGGAAGAGCAATTCGAAGAGAAAGAAATCAGTGATTGTTCAGAAGGAAATACCTACTTGTTCTCATTGCCAGAGAATCAGCCATGATGAATCGAAATGCTAGAAACTTCATCCAAAACTTAAGCCCAAAAAGTTCCTTAAGGAGAAGGATGAAAAGAAAGCCATTGCATGTTAGGTCCCTATAATACTAGTGTAACCCCTTATTGTTATTAGTAAAACCCCCTTATTATATTGTTGTGCTCAGGTAGTCCTCATATTGTTATTATTGTGCCCCATAGAAGCCCACTATTGTTATTATTGTGCCCTTACATTATTATTGTTATGTCGGCTTTGATTATATTATGACCCCTTAGACTCCTATATATAGAAAGGAGGTCTTGTCATTTGTATCATCCAAGAATTGTTCATTTGTGTAATGTAAAGGAGGTTTCCCCCTTGAAGAGGGTGAATTCTAAGGTGTTTATCTTTCTTTTCTATCTTTTGTGATCTGGTTTCATAACATTTGGTATCAAAGCTTTGGATTCTAGGGTTTCGCTACTCCAAACAGGTCATCATGGCATTTTCACTATAACTTTTTTTCTGCGATGTCTCAAAAGCTAAAAAACAAAACCATTTGAGAATTTTCTCTATAATTGTTTCACTACAAAGTTTTAGAAGCTAAACCAAAAACCAATTTGAGAAGCAATCAATCTAAACCTCGGCTCTGAATTTTAGATCCTGTCTCGCTGTAGCTTCAGAGATATAGTCTGAGGAAGTTAGGGTTTTTGTAGACCCACGAAATACATTCAAAATAGGTCACCTTCGGAAAATTGTCATAACTGTCTCTCTGAGAATCAGATTGAAATTTTGTTAGAAGTTACAGAAAGAGAATGAACTGTAGTTTTTTTTGTATATGTTTCAAATCCAAAGGTCAAAACAGTGACACATGGCACTTCATACAAGTTCGCTCTTCTGAAAAGGTATATAATAAGGTCATCTTAGGAGATTGTGCATAACTCATTCTTGGAGAATCCAATTTTGATCAGACTGGTGGCACTAGAAGGAAGACAGAGGGCTACTACAGATCACAATTTTAGAACTAGAAGAGCTAAAATTACAGAGTTATAGTCATTTCAAGATCGAGCTCCTAAAATCAAGAAAAGTCGATATGAGGAATTTTGATGGCAAGGATCCGATAAATTGGATACTACAAATGGAGCAATATTTTGATATACATGAGGTACAACTATTACAAAAGCTACATATTACATCTTCATATTTAGAACCAGATCAATTTTTATGGTATAAAGGGCTTTGTTCTTGTAAACCATTTGTTATGTGGTCAATTTTCACGAAGGAAATGATAGCACATTATGAGGATACAAAGAGAAAAACCTTCTTTAGCCAATTGATAAATCTCAGACACAAGTGTTCAATGGAAGAGAAAATTGAGGACTTTCAAAAATTGAATATAAGGATAAATGATATTATAGAGAAGAAAGAGATAAATAGTTTTATCTATGACATGGAAGCTGATATCAATGATATGAAAGCATATTGGAAGAAAGGCATGGAAGATTTGAAGAAAGACATCGAAGGTTTGAAGGAAGGTGGGACAAAGGTCCTACAAGTAAGGCCTCCTAATGATGAAAAGGATCAAGAAACGTCGAAAGAAGAGGATATACACTGGGAAACAACCCTAGTGAAAGAACAAATGAATTAGACCATATCTTCTATTTCAATGGCATGAATTACCACTCCTCAATCTATAAAGGTAGAAGGACATATCAAGAAGAAAACGGTAATAGAATTGAATGATTCGGGTAGTACCCATAATTTTATTCATTTTCAAATAGCCAAGGAATTGAATTGCTTCCTATATCCAACACCTGAGTGTCAAGTGACAATTGTAAGTGGAGGAACCATAAATTGCTCTAGAAAGTGCCACAATATCAAGCTATCCATGGGAGAATATGTATTGAATAGCCCAATGTTTTCTATTCCAATGGGTGGTACTGATGTTATACAAGGAGTCCAATGGCTACAATCCTTGGGTACAATAGATTTTAATTTTCAAGAACTTTTCTTGAAATTTTCTTCGGGAGGAAAGGGGGGTGAATTAAGGGGTATCATAGGGAAACTAGGAAAGATAATCAGCTCTAAGAGAATGACAAAGCTTCTAAATAAAGAACAACGTTACGTAATTGCACAATTATGTTCGCTAATGGTTCCCACATTGGAATCATTTATTTCTCTAGATGTCCAAAAAGTCTTGGACAATCATTCCAAGGTATTTGAGACTCCCAAAGGTCTCTCACATATTTGTGATCATGATCATGCAATTCATTTGATTCCATGAAGTGTTCCTCCAAACATTAGGCCTTATAGATATCCATATGCCCAAATGAGTGAAATTGAACATATGGTTGTAGGAATGGTAGAGGTTGGTATAATTATCCAACAAAATTTGATAAACAAAGCAAAGAAAGAATGGAAGAATGGCGAAGCAGGGTGGGAACTCATTCAAAAGTTGTCAAAGATCCAGTTCCAACAATATTGCCAGAACTTGACAAGGAAGGAAAAATCATATTAGAACCTGAAGCATTCACAGAACCAAGAATTCGACAACTACGAAATCAATCAATTTTAGAGTATCTCATCAAGTGGAAGAACTTACCCACTGAAGATTCCACATGGAAGGATGAAAATTTTATACAAAAGCATTAAGTACTCAAGCGTTGAGGACAACAATTTTTGAAGGAGAGGGGCATGTTAGGTGCCTCTACTACTAGTGTAACCCCTTATTGTTATTAGTACAAACCCCTTATTTATTGTTGTGCCCATGTAGTCCCCATATTGTTATTAGTGTGCCCCATAGAAGCCCACTATTTTTATTATTGTGCCCTTACATTATTATTGTTATGTCGGCTTTGATTATATTATGACCCCTTAGACTCCTATATATAGAAAGGAGGTCGTGTCATTTGTATCATCCAAGAATTGTTCATTTGTGTAATGTAAATGAGGTTTCCCCCTCAAAGAGGCTGAATTCTAAGGCGTTTATCTTTCTTTTCTATCTTTTGTGAGCTGGTTTCATAACATTGCAGTAGTCCAGTTGGATCTAGATTCAGATTCAAGTGATGAAAGGAGGATAACTGCAATGGTTACGACAGATAAAAATTTTGAAACTGGTTCAAGTTCAAAAACTATTGCATCTTCTTCAAACATAAATCCTCCACATGAGGATAAAACGGTTCAATTGTTTAACATAAGGATAACTTTTAAGCACACAAAGATAGATATAATGTTTTACAGTGGATCACATGCCAATTTAATCTCTGAATATTTGGTTAAAATTTTGGTTTTGGAAACACGGAATCATCCAAGACCTTACCCATTAGGATGGCTAAATAAATCAACTCAGATAAAAGTCACCAAATAATGTTTATTAAGATTTGCCATAACAGCTAATTACATTGATGAAGTGGAATTAAATGTGGTTCGAATAGACATATGTGGATTTGTCTTAAGAAGTCCTTATCTTTATGATCGTGATACAGTATTTTATAAGGGAGAACATAAATATCACATTAAGAAAGATGGGGTTGAATTTATTGTTAGGGGACATCAAAATAAAAATCACTTCAATTCAGTTAATGTTAATAAGATGAAGTGATTAATAAGTTCAAACAAGAGGTTTGTAATCATGTGTGTAAAGGATCAACATAACAATCAACATGAATCTTGTTATGCAACACAACTTAAAGATGGTTTGTTTAAAGAGATAGAAACTTGTTTAGTTTTATGTAAAACCAAACATCTTAATCATAAGCAAGGAATACAACATGAGTTACAGTTTGTGCCTAAAGCTCCTCTTCCTAATGTCAGAATGAATCAATACAGTTTTAGTTTGGAACTTAACTATTGCAGGGATACACGTTAGTATTGGGGAAAGTCAATGTTCAACTTCTCTTGTATTGTGTCACCATGTCATGTCTCGAACAGTTGGGAAACCTATTTTCAAGTGGAGAGGAAACCTATTTGTTTTCATATCAAGGCCTTTTCTAAAGCAGTGTCAAAGTGTCTAATGGGAACTTATGCATTAGAGGAAAGTGCTAATCAATGGAAACATCATGTAGTAAATGAAGGGAAAGTGATTCAAACAAATCAACAGCTAAATCAATACTTTTAGAATCAAACTAAGTTGAAACAAATTTCACCTTATAGTTGGATAGGTTCAGTGTAGCTAGTTCACTTAGTAATCAGGAAGCAGGAAAGTATGTCAATTCAAGTCGCTGGTTTGATGTCAAGAAAGTCTTTTATTGTCTCTTTCATTTCAGAAAATAGATTGTTTATACATGTTGATGGTATAAAGAAACATCAAATAAGGACCTTTTTCAAACATTGTGAATCACTAGCTCATGGTTTGTCGTGAAAAGAATTCAATTGCCATGTTGATAACAGGTTGTTTTTCCATCGTTGCAAGTTATGTATACTGCAAATGGATGAAACAGGTCACCTACTCAAAAGGTACCATGGTTAGCATCATCAAGGTCATCACTTGTAGGTGATTGATCAAATTTATGGGTACATCATCAGGTCAAGGTGGAAAGAGAGGGAGTTCTACCCTCATCGACTAATTGTTTATTCTAAATTTTGTGGTCCAAAATCTTTCAAGTGGAGAGGAATCATCCAGGAGGATTATGTTGATTCATTGCATAGGTGTTCAATTGTCATCGTTAGTATTCATTTTCATCAATAATTCTGTTCAGTTTCGACAGTGTTGGTTATGGATCAGGTTGTATAGGTAATGTTATGGTTTCATGGCATTCAGCTAATATGGTTTAGTGCCTAGTTGTCGACATGAGTTCATCGACAGTTCCACCACAATTGGTCAACAACATGTGTCGTGTCATTACCTCATAGGATTTGGGTGTCAATAAAGGGATATCGTCACAAAGGAAGCTGGTGTCAATGATATGCTTTTGGTTTTGTTACATTGTGACAAATGTATTATAAAACCCTAATCCTAAAACTAAACCATAATTCCTAAGCCTAATGCATTAACCTATCACCTAAGACCTAATCTTAACCATTCATTGAAAATACATTGAAAACCATGTATTAATACTAAAACCTAAGTTCTATGACCCAAAACCCTAACCTAATAGCTCTCGGCCTAATCGCATTGTAAAACAATACAAAAAAACATTACAAAACACCAAGCAGTTCCTAACCGTGGTGATGTGACCAAAGACAAGGTTAACCATAAGTGTTCAGAACCACACATAAGCCATCAGTCCTAAACTCCGTGGGAGTCATGAGACATGTGATAAACACATGGATTAACCACCAAGATTAGCATTGACCGCAGTCCCTAACTACATTGAAACTACGTCAGAACCGAGTAGGAGAATACTGGCCATGTGAAGAGAACTCACTTTAACGTTAACCATAGTGGAGTATTAAGAAAGTTAAACCGCAACATTTACCATGGTAGGTTGTGACATGTGAACGTGTTGGACGTTTAGTGTAACCATCGCCAGAAGCACCGGGGTAAAACACATGGTGGCATCTGGTGGTTAGACATGCAGTGGTTACAACCCTCCGCCCAGTCAGCCAAACTGTTTACAGTTTCAGGGTTATGCTATGGTGTTTTTTGGTTTTTTTAAACAGTTTGTCAACAAAATTATTCAATGAACATGCCAACCTAGCAAGGTGTCTCCTTGAAAGTAGACTGAGGTTCTAAAACACATCATGAAGCAACAAATTCATCATGTAATCATCCCATCGAGGTCATCATGTACCTGCAGCACTTTTTAAGGAAAATTTTCTTCTTTGAATTATTAGAGTGGTTTTTGACTCTTGTATGCATATTCTGGAGGACATAGGTAGTTTTGTTTTCAGTGTTATGGGAGCATGCGAGGTGAGTTTTGGAGAACGTAAGAAGTGTTGGAAAGCTGGTTCAGAGAGTTATTTGATGACAGTGATCAAATGTGGTTATGTGAATGTTAATACTGATCAATTCTCTTTGTAATCAATACCTTCTTCTTGCTCCTAATAAAAGCCTTCGCCCATCTTGAAATTGGACTAGGAGAAGTAGTCCATGAGAGACGAACTTCGTCATCAATTTTGTTGTCCGGTATCGTTGTGTTTTTACTGTTTGCAGTTCTGTTATGCATCAATTTTATGTTTAATCAACTGCCATAAACTATTCTCCTCAAGTAGTTTTCCTCGATTTCGGTGCTTTCAGTTAACATTCAAATCATTAATGGTTAATCAATTATACATCAGTTTTTAGTTTATGATCATTTTAGATCATCTATCTCTCAATTTGTATTAACTTTCATCGAAGACAAAGATCTCTTTTCTCATATAGCTACATGTAGGAGTTTTTTCAGATGATAGTGGTAGGGCCTTGTAATTGAAACCTAATTGAAGATCAACCATTAAAATTTATTGAATTAACCTAAGGAAGCATTGAAACTTAAAGCTCACATTTAGTGGTCTAGGCTAGAGACATGTTCCTACATCTTTAAACGTAGCAGTTGTCATTCACTTCGGCATTAGTCAACGCTAGTATAGATTTGTGTTCCCTGTACCATTGAGTATATAATGGGAGACCCATCTAGGTTGCAATCCTTTATCCATAGGAATTCGAGTTGGCCACCTTTCAAATGTGATACACCAAACACAACATTCAGGGAGATTTCCTGCTCATACTTCTTGGTTCGCTGGGATGTATTTTCCACTTCACAGTTGCCTAGAAATCCTTTTTACCTAGATCATATAGAGCAGTCATTTGATATTTTTGACTCATTAAATGTAAAATATGATTCGATCACCTGTCCTTTCGAGCTCATTTCTAATCGAAAGTGATAAAGTCATCTTTCGTCCTTTTCTCGACTCTTAAAACATGAAAAGGTAAAGTTTTGTTTTAGTGTTCTAAAATTAACTTCCCACAAAATATTCCTAGTTAAAGTTATCTTCCTTAGTGATTCTTTAGGGTTGATTCCAATGGCAACATTCTCAGAGTCTACCAATCAAGGGCTCCCCTCAGATGAGAATCCTGGTCCTTTCCCTTCTTTTGGAAATGTTGGTGCTCCTTTTATGGCAACATTGTCCCTCCCTGGATTAACCATTGGTTTACCTGTCTGGTTATTTTCAGCCTCGGTGGTCCTGAGTGTCCCAAATCCTACCTTTCCATTTCCTTCATTTGAATCACATCACGTTTATTCTAAGGTTGACCTCTCTCCTTCTTCCCCTATTTCTTCATCTTCCTCTTCTACTTTTCCTAGTGAAAGTTTGAAATTCAGTAACCAAGAGGCTAAGAAGAAGAAGAAGATGATGAAGAAGAAGAACTTAGATAAGCAAGAGTCCAACCATGTAGTGGTTACTCCAAATACACCTCCCATAGAAAAGCCTTATGATCCTCCACGAAAGGTAAAATTCCCTTGCAGGCTGTGTAATGGTGACCATGTCCTTCGAGACTATCCTGGCATTCACAAAGTCTTAGAGGCATGGTCTCAAGACCTGAATCGACCATCCTTGCTGAGCTATGGAGATCATGTTGATGCTACTCCTTTAGCTAATGATGGTAAGAAGAAGGGAAAGATTAGATTCCACTGTAGGTTATGTGAAGGAGAGAATCTTCTTCATCTTTCTCCTCTTATGGGTAAAGCTTCCAAAGTTTTGGAAAAGCTTACAGCTCCTCAACCACAACATCCAGTTGGTTATCAGAGGATTTCTTGACACCATCTCTCGGTTGGTAAAGATATTGACTTGGATTCATTTGTTCCCATCATGCTCTTCCTAAACAAGACTCTTTCGTGTCTTCTCCTGACCAACCATTGGTCGAAAAGAGTGTCGACTTGGCTGTGCCTTCAGTTGTTCACTCCGTCACCGAAGTGAGTAGAAATCATACTGCTCATGTTCTTCTCGTCTCCTCAGATTGTCATGAATCGAAGAGTGACCCTCCCATCCTAGTTGTTCAAGAGAGTCCTTCTCCTATTCCTGTATAGCATGGGGACAATCATATGATACCCCTACCAAGTCGTTTTATCATCTCTTTCAATTGAGGTCCATTGAATTCTTTCCACCTCCCATCTTATGTGCCTTTCCAAATCATAGTACAAGCCTATAATATTCTTTCCACCTCCCATCTTATGTTCCTTTCCAGATCAAGGCGCATTTGTTAGCATCGTGTTGTCTACTACTTGGCAAGCTTTGGGCTCCCCACAACTTGTACCTGTCACTCAGAATCTGTTGGCTTTCAACGGGGGAACCAATCAACCCTTAGGGATCCTTCCGAAGTTCCCTATTACTTTGGGAGGAAAGACCGTTTGTATAGATGTGATGGTAGTCCAAGGTCTATTAGATTAAATCTTCTCCTTGGACACAACTATGTTTATGTCATGGGAGCTCTTGTTTCTTCACTTTTTTGTGTGGTTTGTTTTCCGCAAAAAGGGAGAATTATGATTATTGATCAATTATCATTCATTGGTCACTAGGTGCCTCCTATGCAACCATCATCCCCTATCGAGTATTATTTACAAGTTGTACCCTCCCTACCATAGGTCAATTATGTGGTTACCCGTTCCATCTCCACATCTACTGATGATCACACATATGATATTGTGCATTATGTAATGGGAGCATTGGAACCCGATTTTTCATTTGTACCCATTGACATGTATTCCTCCCAAATCATGGTTCATCCATCTAGTGAAGACCTCTTGGAAGCCATGTTCTCGTATGGTCCATGAAAAAATTGAGTGACGATTGTTCCTCGTCTTGTGTCAACCTCATTAAAAAATGAAATAAGGAGTCATGAGGATAGTTCCTGGTCTTGTGTCAACCTTATCAAAAAATGAAACAAGGGGTGAGCATAGTTCCTTGTCTTGTGTCAAACTCATTAAAAAATGAAACAAGGGTTCGAGGATAGTTCTTTTACTATGTCAACCTCATTAAAAAATTAAACACCTCCCTTTTCCAAATTGAGTCTTTGATTAAGATCTCGTAAAATCCCAGTCAAGTCTTTCCTAGATCTTGAAAGTGAACCTTCATTCCATTCACCTAGTTCAATGAATTGAAGCTTGGGGGGCATGTACCTCGAATTGAGTCATTATGCCAGGGGCATGAAAATTATCTCAAGCATAGTTTTTCGTTTCAAAATTGTGTAAATATGAAACTAAATTCAAGCAGAGTTCTTGATGGTTCAAGCTTGTGTAAAAATGAACCCATCCCTGACTTACATCTCGTGATTGTCATTTTTATCAGTTGATTTATTATAGATGAGCCTTGGTTGTTTCATTCCATCACCACCATCTTTGGCCGATCATATGCTTTCACTTGGTTGTTTTTCCTTTCCTGAGGAACCGCAACGATGACTAGTTTTGTTAGCCAGCGTATTGACCATTACATGTTTCGAGGAGTTCTACCACTACTGGAACCAGTTGCTACCCTTTATACCACTCATTCCTCCAGCATGAGTCACCTTCAAGCTCTTTTCTGACTCATAAAAAATGAAAAGATTGCCGAGTATTTTTCTATTTTTAACTCATTAAAGAGAATAAAAATGGGGGTCCGCTTTCAAGCTCTTTTCTGACCCTTTAAAAATGAAAAGGTAGCCAAGCCCTTGTCATTCTGAACTCATTAACGGATGTGAAACATCGTTCACATAGAATAAGTTTACACCTTTTTCTGGTTAGGAGCCACCATTTACGAAAAAGGTACTCCTTCACTTAAATTGTCAAGTGGTTCTGATGAGCCTCGGTATTGCAACAAGAATGTTGCAACTCCCAACGCTATCAACTTTAATTATCAACTCGGGGTTTGAACAAACTTAAGAGGTATCGGCACTATATGTGCAGAATATAATGTGTCTTTCCTTTGTTGTCATGATGTAACAGAGGGCAAGTACTGAAGTGAAATCCTCAAGGATGAGTCACCTTTAAGCTCTTTTCTCACTCATAAAAAATGAAAAGATTGCTGAGTATTTTTCTATTTTTAACTCATTAAAGAGAATAGAAATTGTTATCACTAGGAACTATAGTTCATGTATATAAGGTTGTCCATAAGTTTTTATAAAGTCTTGAAGTCTTGTAAATAGGTTTGTTAGTTTATGTCAATTTCAAATTTGAAATTCAAGAGTTGTGGATGAGAATTCGTGTAAAGGCAAGATCATTAGACACCCTCCATCATTGTTAGTTATGTCATGTCATGTCATTGGTACTTTGCGCAGTTTCGCAGCGCGGGTGTGATTGGTCAGTTTTGCTGCGAAATAATGTTTGCGTGTTTTCGTAGCGCTCTGTTTGTCAGCAATTTCGTAGCGCATCCTCTTAAATTTGAACTGCCCGCGCTACGAAATCGGAGTTTCGGGGTTTTTTGCAGCGTTTTTCTCTGAATGTCTAATCCGAGAGTAGTGAGTCACAAATCCGGTCATGATTGTCTTTTCACACCCTTTCTATGTCATGATTAGCCATTATTTTGCCATAAGGTCCGAAGTCATATAGTTGTGTGTCAGTTTGAAGGACGTTATAGGAGATGGTCATTTCATAATGAGTCCTTTATATCATATGAATGTTTTTGCTATATGAAAAGCCTGAGCTTTGTTTTAAACGGACTACTGCAAGCGAGCCTGCTCTCTACAGCTAAAGATTGTTTTCGCGCTGCAAACCACCATCATTCCCTTGTGTAAAAATACTTAAAGAAGCATGGAAAGAAAGGAGCACCGTTCTGGTAAATGTGTGAGAACAGAGCCGGAGGGGTTAGATGTAACTCTCAGGAATGAGGAGGTAGCAAAGGCATTTCGAAGTGCTGGTTGTTGGCGATTTTGTGAAAAATTAAAGGGTGGACATGCAGAAGTGACCAAGGCATTTGCATTGAACTTCACTGGACTGAATTCGAAGGTGGCCATGTTGGAGTTTCCGGTGTCCCCTGAAGTCATTTCTACTGTCACAGAAATCCCGAGGGGTGGCCAAGAGTGGTTCAAGAATTTCAAGTTTGACATGGGTCCGTGTAAGACCCGTGTAAGGAGTTCTTGAAGGCGCCTTATGTAGATGAAGATCTCACTAAAGCTGTCCCAAGGAGCTATCTAAAGGAGAATTATGCTATGCTATTGACATGTATCCAGAAGTACCTGACATGTGAGGGTAGGTACAACAAAGTTTACTCATACCACTTCAAGCTGCTGTTACACTTCACTGGTAAGAGTTCAATAGACATACCTTTTTACTTGTTCAGGAGTATTAGCAAGATGTGTGATAAGATTCAGTTAAAGAAAGATGCTTATGAAACATCTCTTTTTCATCATGGTCTGGTTAAATTGCTGGTGTTGGATAGCCTACATAAAATTGGTAAAGACTGGGATTCATTTGTGTTTATGGCCGGTTTCCCAAGTAAAACGGGCCTCACTCCATTACCTGTAAGAGAAAGAGAAGAAAGGAGTGAGGAAACTACTTTGGCTGAAATTAGGAGAGAAATAACAGACCATAAGAAGCCCAAAGCTAAAACAAAGAAGTCAGAGAGGTCTGTAACAGTTAAGGAAACCCCTAAGTCATCTCCTAAGGAAACACCTCAGTCATCAAAACAGAAGACTCACAAAAGAAAAGATGAAGCTAAATCCAGTGAAGTTGAAAGGGTTTCAAGGGTGAAAACTAGAGGCCAACTAAGCAAAGAAAAAGGAAAGTCAGTCCCTGTGGAAGAAAGTCCTATTTCAAAGGGTAGTTTAAATGACTTACTTGAAGCCATTGAATTGGAACAAGATCATCCAATCCAAATTGAACCACTTGAACTTGAGCAAGATCAATTGGTACCACCAATGCATATTGATCTAACACAATCCTCACCTGAAAGTTCTAAAAGGTCAAGGGCTTCTAAAAGGTTAAAGTTTGAAGAACCAAGTGAAGAATATGCCTTTAAACCACGCAGACCAGTGACTAGAAGGCAAATTAAAGAAGTGGAGAGAGCTCAGAAAGAGAAAGCACCTTCGGAAATGCCTAGGACAGAGGCACTTGAAATCTTCTCTGAAACAGTCCAAGCAGCTAAAAGCAAGAACAAGGATAATAAGGTTGTTATCAGTCAAAGTGGAAATGTGATTGCCATTAAGAAACAAGCTGGAGCAAGTAAGGAAATACCTCAGGTTCAAAATGTTTTTAAAGAAAAGGCAGTAAGATATACAAGCTATAAGAAAGCTGTAATGAAAGGTAAAACAAGTTTGATCAGTCAAGCTAGCTCAGTATCTGATGCCTATGTATGGACAGTGCCAGCTCTGAAGCAGGCAAAGATTATGAAACAAATGAATGCAAGTCTAAGAGCAGAGAACAAGAAGTTGAAGGAAGAAGTCATCAGCCTGAAAGGGAAGCTAGACAAACTAGCTAAATGATCCAAGGAGGAATGTGCTTCCCAAATTTTGATATATTTTGGTTATCATCTTTTTAAAGCTTTTTGAGACTTTTTGATGTCCTTGCACCTGTATAGAATGACTGAAGAAATCACAGACTTGAGTTATTGTTGCTGTAAGGTTCATGTGTTTAATTTTGATGACCTACAGCAGTTTCGTAGCGCGCTACGAAACTGCTGTAGATGACTGTTTATATTGAAAACTTGAGTTTGAATGCTGAGGTCAGCAAATGTTTAAAGAGATGACTTAATGCCAGCATGGAGACTATAGAAAGTCAGTCAGATGTTTAAAAAAGGATGCCAGGTGTAAGTATTCGAAGAAAAGGTGAAGTTTTATCTTTTGTTGAAAGTTTCACTTTATGTCCGAGTTTTTAGGGTTATGATAGAGCTGCTGAGGTGTTAAGTGATACACTTGTCTAGTTATGGGATGGCCAGATCATGAGTTTTCTTCAGTCACACGGGACTATCCAAGGATTAAATGGCTTGAAACTGGATCATTAATACATGAACACCGATGGGAGGCAGCAACCGTGAATATAGGCTTCA
Source organism: Pinus tabuliformis (assembly GCA_031772625.1). Taxonomy (NCBI): domain Eukaryota; kingdom Viridiplantae; phylum Streptophyta; class Pinopsida; order Pinales; family Pinaceae; genus Pinus; species Pinus tabuliformis. The sequence goes on from CM062811.1 coordinate 959,729,691, forward strand.
TTTTCTTATTGGTTGATGAATCATCTATGCATCAGGCATCCGAAGCTGTTCATACATTGAATCTGCTGTCAGTTTGGTTTGGTTATTATTGTAATGCTACAGGTGGCAAGCTCCAAGAACGCAGCAAAGTATACGAGGAGAAAGACTTAAAGTGCCAATGTGATGGAGTCCTCTGTTTTCGTAGCACCATATCTCTTGTAATCAATTAGTTTGTTTATGATATAGTTAAGGTCATTAATGTCAAAATTCCGAGCTCCCTTCATGCTTGTTGAGGAGTCTCATGCAGTAGTTTTTTGATTGGCTATATATAGGAATAACTTTTATGTAAAAAAGGTTGGATATTTTATAGAAAAACAGAGTTGTTTTGGGCCATTGTAAGACCTTTTTGACAGTAATAGTAAAACAGTGTTATTCTCTTCTCAAGATTCTCGATGGATTGTCATGTTCAAATATAATGATGGTGTTTTATACTTTATGTTATTTTATAGTCTTGTTGTAATGCAATCACTCAGAATTCATAATCATATGCTCTGACTTCCTGTGTATTCAGCAAGCTATGTTTTGGTGGAGTATGTTTGACATGTAATGCAAAGAGCCTTGATTTCCATGAGATGACCATGTTTTCCTTGTTTACTTAATATAATAGACTCCATAGCCCAATGAGAACCAGTTTGATGTGTTTCCAACCAGCTTTGCTTTCATGATTAAATAAGGAGTTAGCCATCCATTGTTTGAAGGATTTTATCAAGAGTTTGTGAGAGAGCCCTCTCTGATCAAAGAGGCTAATCTTTGGTCTAAAGATAGGTTGAAATAGTTACATGAAATCCCGCTTGGTTGCAGCCTTCAGTAGTGATTTTGTGATAACATAAATGATGGGTCTGCTTTCAAGCTCCTTGATGGCCCTTTAAAAATGAAAAGGTAGTCGAGCCCTTGTTGTTTTCAACTCGTTAATGGATACGAAATGTCATGCCCCCAGTATAAGTTTACCCCTTTTTCCAGCTAGGAGCCACTATTTACAAAGATTTTCCCCTATATCCCAAAATTGGGACTACCAGCTTGATTTTTCATTATGTTCCTTTCAATTTTATAATAAATATTTATACATACCAATGCATCCAAAACCATGGACCAAAAACCATTGCGTCCAAAACCATGGACCGAAAACCATCGCGTCCAAAATACATGTGCGAAAATCATGCACAAAACCATAAGTGGGTCTGCCCAACCGAACATAGGTTCCAAAACCAAAATTTTATAGGGAACTATGCCAGACCCCATAAAGTGGGGTTATGGGTATGCCTCAAACCCCCTGTGACCCCCCCCCCCACCCCCTTGGATACGTGGGCTAGTCGTGGAAAGAATATAACAAAACCCAACATTCTCCCACTTCTTGTTTTCTTTCCACAGGGGACCACAAGAGAGCTTAGTCATTTTTCCAGCCTTGAAATGCCCATTGTCTCTCTACACCAAGAGAACTTCTCAGAGCTCACTGATTTTGTCAATGGATCTATAGTATTCTTCAAAGTGTCCACCTTTACCAACAAAACCTTTTTGTCTTCAATCATATCCCTCACAAAGTGATACTAAACATCAATGTGCTTTGTCTTTTAATGATATGCAGGGTTCTTTTCCAAGAAGATTACACTTTGGCTGTCACAGTCTATCCTTATAGCTCCCTGTACTAACCCCATATTTGAACACAATATCTGCAACCAAATTGCTTTCTTGCTTGCATGAGTGGCTGCCATGTATTCTACCTCTATAGTTGACAGTGCCACTACAGATTGTTTCTTACTCATCCAACTGACTGCACCTCCAAATAGGTTAAACACATACCCACTTGTAGATCTTCTCTAATCCAGATCTCCAGCCTAGTTTGCATCAACAAAGCCATGAATATCCAACACTTTGTCCATTGCTGGTCTTCCTTGGTAGCACAAACCATAATCACTAGTGCCACGCAAATACCTGAAAACCCGCTTCACCGCTGTCCAATGCTCCTTACCTAGTTTTGACATAAACCTGCTCAATACTCCCACTGCATGTGCAATGTTTGGTCTAGTACAGAACATTGCATACATTAGGCTACTGACTACACTTGCATATGGAAGACGGGACATGTCCTCTTCCTCTTCTTGTGTCTTGGGACACTGTTTAGTAGATAACCTCACACCTACAGGAATAGGAACCTTAATAGGTTTATTATCCTACATATTGAACCACTGCAATATTGTCATGACATAGTTCCTTTGGTTTAACCAGAGCTTCCTCTGGTAAGAAAGAACTAGCATGCAAGTTAGAGAAATCTCTGTATGGGTTAAAATATTCACCAAGGATGTGGTATCATAAATTTGATACATTTATACGGGCACTTGGCTCCAGCAGAAGCAAAGCATATCACTGTGTGTCTTTTAAATTAATTAGTGACCATGTTATTTATATGGCCTTGTATGTGGATGATATGTTGATGGTTGGAGATGACAAAGAAATTATCCAAGATTTGAAGGCCCAGTTGTCCTCCAAATCCAACAAGAAATATCTTGTTGCTGTAAACTATATTTTGGGCATGGAAATTAAAAGAGATCAGGCAAAGAGGAAGCTTTGGTTAAACCAGAGTAAGTATGTTGAGACAATATTGCAAAGGTTTAGTATGTAGGATAGTAAACCAATGAGGGATCCTGTTCCTGTAGGTGTGAAGTTATCTGCTGAACAGTGTCCCAAGACAGAAGAAGAGTAAGAGGACATGTTCCATGTTCCATATGCCAGTGTAGTCAGTAGCCTGATGTATGTGATGCTCTGTACTAAACCAAACATTACACATGCAATGGGATTATTGAGCAGGTTTATGTCAAAACCAGGGAAGGATCACTGGGCAACAGTGAAGCGGGTTTTCAGGTATTTGTGTGGCACAAGTAATTATGTCTTGTGCTACAAAGGAAGACCAAGATTGGACAGAGTGTTGGATATTCATGGCTTTATTGATGCAAAATGGGCTGGAGATGTGGATAAGAGAAGATCTACAAGTGGGTATGTGTTTAACCTATTTGGAGGTGCAGTCAGTTGGATGAGCAAGAAACAATCTGTAGTGGAACTATCAACTATAGAGGCAAAATACATGGTAGCCACTCATCCAAGAAAGGAAGCAGTTTGGTTGCAGAGATTGTGTTCAAGTATGGGGTTAGTACATGGAGCTATAAGGAGATATTGTGACAGCCAAAGTGCAATTTTCTCAGCAAAGAACTGAGCTTATCATTGAAAGAGAAAGCACATTGATGTTCAGTATCAATTTATGAGGGATATGATAGAAGAAAAAAAGGTTTTCTGGTAAAGGTGGGCTCTTTGAAGAATATTGCAAATGCATTGACAAAATCTCTAAGATTTGAGAAGTTCTCTTGATGTAGAGAAACAATGGGCATTTTAGGGGCGGATAAATTACTAAGCTCTCCTGGGGCCCGTTATGGAAAGAAAACAACAAGTGGGAGAATGTTGGAGCCTCCCCTTTGTTGTGTCGATTGTGCAGCATGGGGTTCGAGGGGAGCAGGTAGGCCCCCTCTACAGGGTGCAGGGCATCACCCTGAGAAATTTTTGTTTTGGACCATATAGTAGGTTGGGCAGACATACATATGGTTTTGTGCATGGTTTTCGCACATGGTTTTGGATGCGATGGTCTTCGGTCCATGGTATTGGATGCTTCGGCATGTATAAATATGTATTGTAACATTGAAAGGAAAATAATGAAAAATCAATATAGCAGTCCCGGCTTTGGATCTAGGGGGGAATATCTGTGTATATGTGTTTTATGTGTTATGCTCTCAAATTGTTTATTTTCTGTGTTTTAGAATTCGCAAGCAGGTAATTTCCGTACGGGGTTAAAACCTACACGATGTTTGTATAAATAAATGTAAAGTCTCTGCATTTTGTGGTCACAGAGCGCGAAGATATCAAGAGTCAAAAATGGTTTCTAGCCCTTAGTCTAGATAGGTTGTGTTGGTTTTAGAGATCTTCCCTTGATCCGTGGACCATGGGATTGTATAAAAAGGAGGTCTTAGTGGAGTCTAAGAAAAGAAGTGAATGAAGTAGAAGTGCTTGATGAGTCTGTAAAGAGCTAAGAGCGAGAGTCTTATCATAGGAAAAGGCTCTGTAGTTGAGTGCGTAGAGGCCTAGGGTAGAAGTCCTTAGCTGAGTGTGTGGATCGATGTAGCTATGTGTGTAGGGAAGATAGAGTCTGTGTTGAAAATCTGAATCATCAATAAAGATAAGTGCTATGAAATTATTGTGTCTTTTTCCTCTGTGGATCGCATGTGATTATGTTATGTTAACTTCTGGGTTTATGTTGTAATTCTAATCTGATGCGCGAATGTGTATATTTCTATCTGTTAGATGAACACAAATAAGGATATATGTTTACGCGAAGATAATCTTAGTTGCATGGTAAATTTGATGAACAATTAAGATAATTCATGAAATTATACAATAACACAGTAGCAAAGGCGCGTAAGTACCTGAGCCACTGGGTAGGGTTGCGCGAAGGACCATCATATACCTTCACAAGGGTTCTAAGAGACAGAAGAGAAAGTACATCGATAAGCTGTAAGGGCTTATTGATCTATGCGAAGGAAGGATCTAAGGTATAAAACCAACATCACAACCATCTTAGGGTGTAGAAACTTAGTTCTTGCATCCTCCCATACTGCTTCAGGTGAGACTTCGGTCCACGCTCCGTGGACTGATGCTGAAAGGGCTAGTAGTATAGGGATTTTCTTGGCTAACTAACACTGAACCTAGGTCACAGCCCATCAAGCCAACATCTCCCTAGCTACATTGCATGGCTCTTAGTTAGTATCCATGACCATGTCAATATCATTGACTTCGGGAGAATATATTCCCCTTAATGCTACAACATCAACACTCCCTCTAACCGAGGGAGGCATTCTCAACCACTAAAATATTGTCCTTGAAGTATACAAAATTCACCCTTTTCAAAGGATTTTGGAGAATGTTAGCAACCTGCACATTTGTATAAATGTATTGGAGCTTCACTACTACCTTATATTCCATTTCATAGATGTAATGGCACTTGATCTTAATATGCTTCGACATGTCATGAAAACCTAGTTTTTCTAAAATCTTCACACAACTTTGATTGTCATAATATATTATGGTAAGCTCCAACACTTAATCAAAACTCCCTTCGAGTACCTTCTGAAACCACACTGATTCACAACTTTCCAATATAGCTACAACCTATTGAGCTTCAACATTTTTGATTGTAATGGATGTCTTCTTATGGATCATCAAAGAGATCATATTAGAACCCAAACTAAAAAACATCTTGATTTTCCTTTCCAATCATCAGTACTTCATACCCAATCAAAGTTTATGGATCCATGCAATAGAAATTCACCATTTAATACATATATTAATCCATAACTAACGATACCACATAAATATCTCAATATATGCTTTGTTGCAATCAAATGTTCATGCCTTAGTTCCACTTGGAACAGACTCAGATAATTTATTGCAAAGAAAATATATGGCATGTTATTAACTAGATATAGTAACGATCCAATCAATGGTCAATAAATAGAGGGATCCACCAAACCTGACTTAGAGTCACTCAAATTCTTCAATTTCATCACCATGGGAGTGACCATGGACTTATAGTACATCATCCTGAATTTCTAAAGGTCTGTAATAACTTATTTCCCTTGATGAAGTAATATCTCACACAACCTCTCCTATACTTATGATCTAAAGAAGTAGTGTATCATACCTAAATCCGTGATCTAAAACTCTAAGGTCAACACCCTCTTACACTAATCGTTGACATTTTTTGTTCCTATCAAAAACAAGTCATCAACATATAGCAATAGGATCAAAAACTCGCCTTTTACAACTTTGAAGTAAGGAATTGGATCAACAAAATTATTGGACAAGAGAACACTCATTAGGTATCCATCAATCTAAAAATTCCAAGCTTGTGGTACCCAATTGAGTCAGTGCAAACATTTATTCAATCTATAAACATGATCCTATCTCTCATGTACGTCAAAACCTTGAGCTTGTTGTCTAGACACTTCTTCCTTCATTACTCCATTGAGGAAAACAATTTTTACATCCATCTGATATAGTTTCCAACCTGAAATAGAAGCAATATAAATAATTATTGTAATAGAAGTGTACCTAGTGACTAAATAAAATGTTTCTTCACAGTCCTTTCCCTCTTTTTGGGAGAACCTTCTTTCCACAAATCTCACTTTGTACTTCTCTATGTTGTCATCCACTGTATGATTTATCTTGTAGATCCACATGGAAGTCACCACTGACATCTCTTTAGGTCTAAACACAATATCCCACACATCATTCTTTATGATGGAATAATATTCCTCCATCATGGCCTCCTTCCAAAATGGTTTTCCTATTGTTTCCTCATAGTTGGATGAATCATAATAAATTATGCAACTCATCAATTCTACATATCCTGAGTAATTCTTAGGATGTTTGATTTTCATGAAAGTGCCATAGGGTGATCCATGGCCCTCTACATCCTCCAAGATACTTCAATGCCATGCCGACCTCTTCTTAGATTCTAGAAAAATGAACCTAGGTGGGTCCACGGGTTCATTAGGACCTTATTGTTCCTCTTGATGATATAGAGGATGTTCCATAATTACAAAATACATTGTAACTAAATCCTTAGAACTTTCATGATGTTCATTATTATCAGTATCCATTCAGATTCTTTAGACTTCAAGAACGCAACATCCTTATCAAAAGTAATGTCCTTATTAACCTCAACTTGTCGCTATCGTGAAACATACATTTTGTAAGCCTTTGATGTCTCATTGTATCAAAATGTTTCCTTCTTTCCAAAAGGATCTGAATTCTTCCTCTCCTCCTTGGGGACATGAATGTAAATAGGACATCCAAAGATCCTCAATTGCTTGACCTCTGGTTTCTCACTCCTAAAGGATTCTTCGAGAGTCTTATTCTCGAAATCAAGTGAGGACTTTTGTTTTGAACATAGACTACTATATTATATGCCTCTTCCCATAAGAACATGGGTAAGTCCTGATAATGAAGCATTTCCTTGGAAACTTCCATAATATATCTATTCTTCCTTTAAAAAATCCCATATTTTTTATGGTTGTATGGGACTATCAACTCTCTCTTAATCCAAACTTCCTTAAACAAGCGATGAGTTCCTTGGAAGTATATTTTCCTCCATTATTTGACCTCAGAATTTTAGTCTTCTTCCTTGTCAAGTTCTCTATTTCAGCTTTGAACTCTTTAAACTTGTTGAATACCTCATCCTTGGTATTGAAAAAATAAATCCATGTCTTTCAAGAGAATTCATTAATAAAGTCACATAGTACATAAATCCACCTAAGGATGATACTAACATTGGTCCACATACATCTCAATGTATTAGATCCAAAATTATTTTGGAAATACTATCACTTCTTGGAAATGATCCTTGACATTTATTCCATGTGCACAACCTTCACATACTCCTTCATACTCTACTTAGAATTTTGGAATAATCTAACCATATTCCTCAATGTTGGTAAAGCCTTGTAGTGAATGTGACAATATATTTCGTGCCATAATTTTCATATATCACTGTTATCATGTACTAGTGCATGAATTGATCATCATAGGAGTCTTTACAAGCCTCCCTCTCAAATACCAATCAGCTTAGAATAATATATGCTAGAGCCCTTCTTTTGTAGAGGAAATTGTCCATCAATAAAAGAAACTATACTCTTTATCTTCCAAGGATGATTTAGAGAAAAAAATATTCTTTAAACTAGGCAAATTAGAAAAATCATTTATAAAAAATTTAACCCTTCATTCTGAATGAAAGATCTTTAGCCAATTCCTTTGACCATATACTTGGAATTATGATTAAGTTCCACCTTTTGTGTTGACTTATTTTCCACCATTTCTATGATACTATGTGTTAGGTCCCTATAATACTAGTGATTACCCCATTACTATTGTATCTCTTATTAATATTGTTGTGCCCCTATTGTCCCCATATTGTTATTACTGTGCCCCATAGAATCCCTCTATTGTTATTTTTGTGCCTTTATATTATTATTGTTAGGTCGGCTGGGCTATATTATGACTCCTTAGACTTCTATATCTAGAAAGGAGGTTTTGTCATTTGAATCATCAAAGAATCATTCATTTGTGTAATGTAAAGGAGGTTTCCCCCTCGAAGACGCTCAATTCTAAGGCATTGATCTATCTTTTCTATCTTTTTGTGAGCTGGTTTCATAACATTTGGTATCAGAGCTTTAGGTTCTAGGGTTTCACTGATCCAAATAGGTCATCGTGGAATTTTTGCTATAACATATTTTCTGAGTCTCGGATCCAAATTTCAGAGATTTTCACACTATATTTCTGGAGATATGATCTGAGGAAGTTGGTCTTTTTGCAGACTCCTGAATTACATTCCAAACAGGCGACCTGGGGAAAATCATCATAACTTTCTCTCTAAGCATCGAATTGAAATTTTGTAAGAAGTTATAGAAAGAGGATGGATTTTAGTTTCTTTTATATATGTTTCAGAGCCAAATGTTGAAACAATGACACATGGCGTGTCGTACAAGTTTGCTCTACTGAACTAGTCTATAATCAGGTCACTGTGGGAGATTTGGCATAACGCTTCCCTAGAGAATCCAATTTCAAGCAGACTAGTGGCATTGGAAAGAGGATGCAGAGGGCTAGTACAAATCATAATTTTAGAACTGGATGATCAGAAATTGCAGAGATACATTAGATTCAATATCAAGCTCCTACAAAGTGAAAAAAGGTGTGTAGTTTTTTATAAATTTTTGCATAAGTTTGGTTTGAAAAATTAGTTTGAAGGAATTCAAATGACATAGTAAAGCATTATTATTGGTAATTGATGCCCCGAGGAAAGAAAATGCAAACACATAGTAAGCAACCTGAAAGCTCTAGCATGACTCATGAAGAAGAGGAATAAATGCAACATGATATATCAAAATTACGAGACCAAGTGCAACAAGTGTCACTTGAACAAAAATTAACAAAATCTAAGATGGATGGTTTAAAGAAAGATGTAGAAGCTAAGATGGATGGCTTGAAGAAAGGTGTAGAAGCTAAGATGGATTTTTTAAAGAAAGGCATAGAAGGTAAGATGAATGATGTGGAAGCTAAGATGGACAATTTGATGATAGATTTGAAGACAGATTTGAAGATAAGCATGGAAGATTTGAAGACAGGGGTGGAAGATTTGAAGACATATTTGACAAAGTTTCTACAAGAAATGCTTACTAATGGTGAAAGGATAGTAAAGGAAACTCATGATGAGAACAAAAGAAATGTTAATCATGATTTCATAGACTCTAATGGAAGACCCACCATATTCCAAAAATTGATATGAGGAAATTTGATGGAAAGGATCTTGCAACATGGATATTACAGATGGAGCAATTTTTCGATCTGAATAATGTGCAACACACATAAAAGGTATGTATTGCAACTTTATATTTGGAAGCAAATTAGTTTGTATCGTATCAATGGCTTTGCTCTTATAAACAAATTATCACGTGGGCAACTTTTACGGAAGAATTGATGACACATTATGAGGATACAAAAAGAAACACTTTTTTTAGCTAATTGATAAGTCTCAAACAAAATGGTTCAATAATGGAGCACATTGAGGAGTTCCAAAAATTGAACATCAGAGTAAAAAATATTCCAGAGGAGCATAGGATTGATGTGTTCATAGGGACTTTAAAGGATAATATCCATGCTGATGTTTGCCTTTGGGAACCTGATTCATTAGAGAAGGCATTCAGGTTAGCAAGAAAAATGGGAAGCAAAATTATGGCAACCAGGAAGCATACCACTCACAACTATGAAGATGGAAGTTTTGTTGCCCCTAGCCTTCCACAACCTATAAGGTTGACACCAAAACAATTTGAAGAAAAAAGAGTAAAAGGGATTCCTTATAGTTGTGTTATCAAATACACTAAAGGTCATAAGTGTGTTGAGAAGAAATTATTCTAAATATATTGTGAAGAGGAAGAAGAAAATGAGTAAGAAAGGTCAAAAGAAGAGGATACACTCTAGGAACAAAGCCTAGATAAAGAAGAAATGAATCCAACCATATCTTGTAATGCATTGGCTAGAATTACCACTCCTCAAACCATCAAGATAGAAGGACAAATCAAGAAGAAAAAGGTAATAGTGTTGATTGATTCAGGAAGTACCCACAATTTTATTCATTGTAAGATAGCAAAAAAATTGAATTGCTTCCTATATCCAGCACCAAAATGTCAAGTGATAGTTATAAATGGAGGAACGATAAATTGCTCTAGAAAGTGCCATAATATCAAGCTATCCATGTGAGAATATGTATTGACTAGCCCAATGCTTTCCATTCCAATGGAAGGTGTTGATGTTGTACTAGGAGTCCAATGGCTACAATCCTTGGGTACAATAGCTTTTAATTTTCAAGAACTTTTAATGAAATTTTCTACAGAAGGAAAGGAAGTTGAATTAACAGGTGTTGTAGGGAAACCAGGAAAGATAATCAGCTCTAACGATATGACAAAGCCTCTAAAAAAGGAACAAAGAGGTGTAATTGCACAATTATGTTCGCTAAATGTTTCCACATCGAAATCATCTATTTCTCTAGATCTCCAAAAAGTCTTGGACAATCATTCCAAGGTATTTGAGACTCCCAAAGGTATCCCAACTATTTGTGATCATGATCATGTTATTCATCTAATTCCAGGAAGTGTTCCTCCAAACATTAGGTCGTACAAATATCCCTATGCCCAAAAGAGTGAAATTGAACGTATGGTTGCAAAAATGCTAGAGGCTGGTATAATTGAACCTCGTCAAAGTTCTTTCTCTACTCGAGTAGTATTGGTGCACAAGAAAAATGGATCATGGGCATGTGTCTGGATTATAGGGAGCTCAACAAGCTCACTATTAAAGATAAGTTTCTCATGTCTGTCATTGATGAATTACTGGATGACTTGCATGGATCAATTTACTTCACCAAGTTGGATCTTCGTTCAGGATATCATCAAATCAGAATGAAGACTGAAGACATTCCGAAAATAGCATTTAGAACTCAAGAGGGTAATTATGAATTTTGGTCATGCCTTTTGGCCTTACCAATGCACCTTCTACATTTTAAGGTTTGATGAATTCCATTTTCAAACCCTTCCTTAGAAAATTTGTGTTAGTATTTTTTGATGATATACTAATCTACAACAAGTCTTGGAAGGATCATATTGAACATGTTGACAGGGTGCTACAACTATTGGAGGAGAAACAATTATATGCAAAAAGATCCAAATGTTTCTTTGGAGTACAAGAGGTGGAATATCTGGGTCATATTGTATCTCATGAAGGAGTTAAGGTAGACCCTAGCAATATTAAAGCCATTAAGGAATGGAAAATCCCCACATCCATAAAGCATCTGCGAGGATTTCTCGGGTTGATAGGGTATTGTCGCATGTTTGTTAAGAATTATGGGAGAATAGCAGCACCTCTAACAACATTATTGAAGAAAGATGCATTTTCATGGACTCCAAAAGCAACAAAGGCCTTCGAACATCTTAAAGAGGAAATGTGCCAAGCACCGGTCTTAGCTACACCGGACTTCACAAAAACCTTTATTGTGGAATGTGATGCTTTAGGAAATGGAATCGGTGCCATTTTAATGCAAGATGAAAGACCCATTGCTTTTGAAAGTCGTCCAATCAAGGGAAAGTTTTTACACAAAGCTATTTATGAGAAGGAAATGTTGGTAATACTACATGCACTTAAGAAATGGTGGCCCTACCTAATGGGAAGACACTTCAAGGTAAAAACAGATCATGATAGCCTTAAATAATTTTTAGAACAAAGATTATCCTCTCAAGAGGAACAAAAGTGGGTCACAAAGATGTTGGGTTATGACTTTGAAATCATCTACAAAAAAGGGAAGAAAAATGTGGTGGCAAATGCACTCTCAAGAAAGGATGAGGATGTGGAAGCATTGTTGTACGCCATTTCTATTATCCAACCAGATTGGATAAACAAAGCAAGGGAGGAATGGAAGAATGATGAAGAAGTGTGGGCACTTATTCGAAAGTTACAACAAGATTCCAGTACATTTGATACATTTAGCTGGAAAAATGATTCGTTATGGTACAAAGATCACTTATACCTCTATAAGAATTCCCAACTCAAACAAAAGATTCTTATGGAATTGCACACTTCTTTATAGTGACCAAATTTGCGGAAATGGAAGCATTGAACCTTTCACATGCCCTTATTTCCTTGATTTTAAGTGGGAGCAGGTATTCTACTTGAATTCCTTCTTTGAAATTTTCCAAAAATTCTTCTTATAACGTTTCGATTCTTAGAATGAGATGCAAATGCTTGGGAATCACCATATTGAGGTCTCTAAATGTTTCCTTTTGATACTAGTCTAGATTCCTCTTAAGTATGGGAGGTCCATAGTTGCTAAAAACTTGGAATTTAAGTTATTCTAGAAACTCTAGATTCAAATGAATCCCATGAATCAGGTAATCCATTAAGATTTGTTATCACAAGTTTTGATTCACCAATACCTTCTCCAATTACCTTGAGTTGATCATTAAAATGAGAGATCCTTATGAAGTAGGAAGCCACCATATTTGCTCTAGTCATATGAACATCATGTAGTTGGTTCCTTAAGGAAATTCTTTGACCAATTTTGCTGATGATATGCAATCCCTCTATGGAATCATACATATTATTTGAAGTTTCTATCCTTGAAACATATGGAATCAATTAGTATTCAATGGATTCAATAAGAATCCTATTTGTTTTTATTTCAATATTCTTGTGTGTATCCTTTCCCTCATCATCCTAAGGTTTAGTGAACTTTCCTTTTACATATTCCATGACATTATTCCTTTCAAGAAAGACATTAAGTCTTGTCTTCCACACCCTAAAATTTGCAATAGCCTCCAACTTATTTTATGCTTTAATAGAGCAATCCATCTTCTCAAATATTTGGTTACACATAGATTGTAGAAGTAGGTGTGTTCAAGAGTGATATCAATGCCCTTTCATTCAACAAGGTCGTGATACCATGTTTATTTTTCAAGTGGAATATAGATAAACACACTTTTCTACTACAAATAATTACTTCTAATGATATTATTCTTAATTTCGCACATTCCATATCATTCACTGATTAAAATTAATAAAATTACAACCATAAATGCAATAGGGTAAGAAATATTATAGTAAAATAAGTATTCTCAAGGGAAACAAAAATTTTACACTGGGAAAATTTGTCCTTGGGAATAACCCAAGAATCTTTTCTAAGGAGAAATTATTCAACTCAATAAATGTTGAATCTGATTTTTCCCAGAAAAAGTTAGCTAAACTAACCATAGAAATCTGCATATTTCAAGCCAGTCAATAGAGATGATCTTGATTGGATCATTATATTTATTTTCATCTATTTCGATGGTTTAAGAGCGGAAAATGTGGTGTAATTAAATCTTAGGACCATTTTTACTGGTGAGACCCAGTTTGGCAAATTGTGGTTAGAAACCTTTTGGGAGCATTTTAAGGCATCAAATGGCATTTTGGGGGGTAAAATATTTGTTGCTTTTGTTGGCATTATGATTCTGGTGTGGCTCTATGTTACAGGTGTTGTACTTGATGGAAACTCACTCAAGTGGCAATGATCTGTTTAGGCTCTCAAAATGTTGGAAATTAAGAGGTACGCAGGTGAATGGTTCAAAAAGTGCGGAGCCGCAGGTACGCTGGCCAGGAAGTGCGTTCATATCCGCAGGTTACCCGTTCATGAGGTAAGGACCCCCAGTTCACTCACTTCAAGGCAGAGAAGCGCGCTCACGTGGGGTTTCTTATGTTTGGCCCGTGGTATTTAGCCCGCCGTTCTTGATTCTACGGTTTTGGTCCGTGGTATAGGATCTAATTTAGCCCCGGTTTGGATCCCTTGTATTGGTTATTGATGGTTTTGTCCCATGGTGTGAATAAGGGCTTGACTATAAATAGGGAAGGAGATCACTTGGCTAATGTATCTTTAAAAAGTTGAATATCTTAAGACTTGAATTTTGGGTTATCAGTTTTAAAAACTAGATCTAAATCAAGGCAAAATTTGAAGGCAAATCTTTGCCAAGTCGTGATCTCTCGGGCGCATGATCAGATCTGTGGATCTGACTGTCTGTAGTACATTGGAGTACTGTTAATTTGGCCCTAATCAGAGGTTCGTAGGCGATCTAAAGCGAGAGTGCAGGGGTACGCAGTACAGAAGAAGGTGCAGTGTGGGTATACGCAGCACAACTAAAGGCGCAGTGCGGGGTACGCAGTACAGAGGAAGTCACAGTGCAGGTATACGCAGAGCAGCTGAAGGCACAGTGCGGAGTACGCAGTACAAAAGAAGACGAAGTGTGGGTATACGCAGAACAGCTGAAGGTGAAGTGCGGGTATCCGCAGGTTTATATTGGTGAAGTTGCGGACCTGTTTTGAAATATTTGTTGGCTGCCTATTTTCTATTTGCTGTTGTGTTTTGGGTTTAGGATACTGGTGTTGGTTTTCTGTTTACAGCATTCTAAGAAGTTCGGGTGGCTCATTGGTTTGATTGTATAAGGAGATTGGTTGATTCACGTGTACTTGATGTTTATTTGATGTTCTTGGATCCAGTCTGAAAATTAATGAAAAGTGGTCCTTGAATGAAAAGAAGTAGGGGGTTGTAGCTCCCTTCCAGGAGAAACTGGAAAACTAGAGAGAGTTGTAGCTCTCCGCAGGTTGTAGCCTGCGTACTGGTAAAGGACTGCACCAGTACAAAATCATTGTAAAAGAAGTTTCTAATTGAAAGAAGATAGAGACATATTGCAGCAGGTGGTTTTCACCCACATTGGGTTTCCACCTTATATCTGGTGTTCTATGGTGTGACTATCTGTTTTTCATGTTCTTGTTCATTATTATGCATAAGTTAATCATCAATATTTGAAGAATAAGTTGAAATATAAATTTGGATGGTATATTGAAAAGTTTTAATAATACTGATTCACCCCCCCTCTCAGTATTATTTCCAACAATTGGTATCAGAGCAGGTCCTTCAGAGAAGCTTGATCGCTTGAAGGAAGATCATTCATCATGAGCAACTATGAGAGGGAAGCATCAATCAAGCCACCAATTTTTGATGGGACAAACTTCAATTATTGGAAGGTAAGAGTTACTGCCTATCTTCAATCTCTTGGTACAAAAGTTTGGGATATCATAGATATAGGCTACACTTTTCCTTCAGCTACTCCTACAGATCCGGCCGAGAAGAAGAAATATGAAACAAATGCTAAAGCAGTCAATACTCTGCTGGGATGCTTATCTCAAATAGAATTCGTGAAGGTTATGCAATATAAATCCGCAAAAGAAATATGGGACAAGATTGTCTTGAGCTACGAAGGAGATGAACAGGTAAAGTGTGCTAAACTTCAAACCCTCAGGATTCAGTATGAGAATCTCAGAATGTATAATGATGAAAGTGTGGCTAACTATTTCCTTCGGGTAGACGAGATTGTTAATTGCATGAAAAACTTGGGTGAAGAAATAAAAGAGGCTATTGTGGTTGAAAAAGTTCTAAGATCATTGTCCCCCAAGTTTGAATCTAAAGTGTCTGCAATAGAAGAAAAGGAAAATCTACGAACTCTTACTATGTCTCAGCTACACGGAATTCTAACTGCCTATGAAATGAGAAAAGGAGGTCCATCAGACAGGAGAGAAGCTGCCTTTAAGGCTTTAGGAAAAGGAGACTACTATGAAGCAAGTCACGTGCCAGAAGAAGAAGAATCAAATTTTGTCAGAAATCTTCAATGGGGTACTGGAAGGTTCAGAGGTAAGTTACCTTTTAAATGTTTTGCTTGTGGAAGAGTAGGTCATTATGCTGCCAAATGTCCTCATAAGGATAAGATTGATAAAGGAAAGGAACCTGCTAGATGGAACAAGAAACATAATGCAAATAAGAAAAGCTACTACACTCATGAAGACAGTGATGGTCTATCAAATAGTGATGAAGATGAGCGAAGTAATGACTATAAAATTTTAATGGCATTTGAAGATGATGATTACATGGATGCTATAGATGTGGATAGCTTTTATGAAGAGATTTCTAGACTCAAGACATGTATAGAAGAAAAGAATGTGATAATTGATACCCTACAATTTCAAATTGATGAAAAAGAAAAACTTCTTGAAAGGTTAGAATGTGAAATTGTTGGCCTTAGAAAGGAAATTGAGAAAACAAAGGCTATTAATCTTAAGTTTGTCAAAGGATCTGAAACTCTAGATGAGATCATTAATGTACAGCGTTCTCCACTAAACAAGACAGGTCTGGGATATAATGGAGAAACATCTCAAGCATCCACCTCAAAGAATTATCTTGATGCAGCAAGAAGGAATGAGCAAAAGCACAATGGAGATCACCAGGTAAAGTAGGGACGAATTACATCGAGAACAAACAAAGACTATCAGGTAAACCAGGGGCAATTCATCTTAAGGGTGAACAAAAGCTACAACCAGCCACAGGTAAAATCTTCTCAATTTGCTTCAAAAATGGATGACAATAGAAATTACAATCATTTGGCCGGTAGACTTGATAATCGCAGAAGTTTCTTCAATGGACAATGTTTCTCTTGCCATAACTTTGGTCACAAAGCAGCTCAATGTGTTGCATATAAAACAATCATGACTAGAGAAGCTCAAAAACAAAGAAGTATGACCGGGTTTACAAAAAGGACCTATAACAACTTTTCGGCTCTTGAAAATGAAGTTGAATGTTCTATTTGAAATAACTTTGGTCATGAAGATTCTGAATGCAGGAGCAGGTTTCAGCAGACAAAGGAACAAGCCTCAAGCACCAGAACATGGAGAATAAAGGAACCACAAACAGAAAGATGTGGGATAGCATTTTATGCAGAGGGACAAGAAAATATATGGTACATCGAAAGTGGATGTTCGAAGCATATGACAGGTGATAAAGAAAAACTTGAATCATATTCTGCTTTAGAAAAGGGTAAGAAAGTTTCTTTTGGAAATGATACTCCTGCAGCTATAAAAGGAAAAGGCACTGCTCAGTTAAAAGAAAAGGTCAAAGATGGAAATGATTTGTATGTTGATGGACTTAAGCATAATCTTCTGAGTGTCAACCAGATGTGTGATCAAGGAACCAAGGTAATATTTAGATCAAATGGATGTCGTGTTCGTGATCTTAATACAGGTGAAACAGTGATCAAAGGTAGAATAACTCCAAACAATCTATACATATTTGAAGAAGGACAACAACAATGCTATTTGAGCAAGGATGATGAACATTGGTTATGGCACCGGAGGTTGGGGCATCTAAGCTTTTCACAAATAAGGAAAGCATGCAAATATCAGGCAGTTCGTGGTCTTCCAGATATCA
Source organism: Pinus tabuliformis (assembly GCA_031772625.1). Lineage (NCBI taxonomy): Eukaryota > Viridiplantae > Streptophyta > Pinopsida > Pinales > Pinaceae > Pinus > Pinus tabuliformis. The sequence continues at coordinate 959,747,152 of CM062811.1, forward strand.
AAATTCCAGACAACACCATATGCAAATCATGTCAGTTTGGAAAGCAAACCAGAACTAACTTTCCGGAGAAGGAAGGATCAGCCAGCATGCCCCTTGAGCTAGTCCATACAGATGTATGTGGTCCATTTAGGAAAAGGACACCTCGAGGAGAAGAATACTTGATATTATTCATTGATGATTTCTCCAGGTTTGTTTGGTTAGGACTTATGAAGCACAAAGATGAAGCATTCGAAAAATTCAAATCCTTCAAAGCCTTGGTTGAAAATGAATCAGGTCACAAAATTAAGTGCCTCAGGTCCGACAGAGGTAGGGAGTTTACCTCAAATGAATTCTTCGATTTCTGTGAAGAACATGGGATAAGAAGAGAATTCTCTACAGCTAGAACTCCTCAGCAAAATGGAGTGGTGGAAAGGATGAACAAAATAGTCCAACAAATGGCTCGTGCTATGCTTGATGAGTCTGGAACTCCCGAAACTTTCTGGGGTGAAGCTGCATATGCTGCGGTTGTTATTCTCAACAAAACAAATGTCTGAGTGAACAACACTCAAACTCCTCATGAGCTCTGGTATGGTGAGACTCCTTCGGTAAAGCACTTCGAAATCTTTGGGAGCAAATGCTATATTAAGAATACTGATGAGCAACTTGGCAAACTTGAACCTAGAGCAGATGAAGGCATTCTTCTTGGTTATTCTCCACACAGCAAAGCATATAAGTGCTACAATAAAATACTTGGAAGAATTATTGACAGCATTGATGTAGTGGTTGATGAAAAGGGATACATTCCTAGGCAAGTAAATCATGAAAATATCGAAGAATATGAAGACTACCCTCAAAGACAGAATGATGAAGAAGAAGAACCTCAAGAAGCACCAGAGGAATAGATAAGGATAGAAGAGAAGACTCCATCCAGGTATGTTTAGAAGAATCATCCAGAATCTCAAATTTTGGGGGAGAAAGAAGCAGGTGTACAAACAAGAAGAACAATTGCAGAAGCTTCAAGCTATCTGGCATTACTCTCTTCCACTAAACCACAAAATGTGAAAGAAGCATGCAAAGATGAATGTTGGGTCAAAGCAATGGATGAAGAACTTGAGCAGATTGAAAAGAACAACACTTGGGAGTTGGTTCCTAGACCAAAGGATAAGAATGTTATAGGGACAAAATGGGTCTTCAAAAATAAGTTGAATGAAAATGGGGAAGTCATTAGAAACAAGGCCAGACTTGTTTGTAAAGGGTATGCGCAGCAAGAAGGAATAGATTTTGAAGAAATTTTTTCTCTTATTGCAAGACTTGAGGCCATCCGAATGTTCCTCGCTCTCTCAAGCTTTCAAAAGTTCAAAGTATTTCAAATGGACGTGAAATCAGCCTTTCTGAATGGAGACTTAGAAGAAGAAGTATACATTGAGCAGCCAGATGGTTTCATTCTTGGAAATGATCCAAATCTTGTATGCAGATTGAAGAAGGCTCTCTATGGTCTTAAACAAGCTCCAAGGGCTTGGTACTATCGGTTGGACAAATATCTTCATCAACAAGGTTTTTCAAAAGGATCAGCAGATAGCAATCTTTATATAAAAATTGAAAATGACAAATTGCTAATACTTATTGTGTATGTAGATGACATTATCTTTGGCAGCAATGAAGAATCTATGAGTCAAAGCTTTGCCTCAGTGAAGAAGAAAGAATTCGAAATGTCCTTGCTTGGAGAATTGTTTTCTTGGTTTGCAAATCCAACAAAAGGAAGGAGGAATCTTCTTGTCTCAAACAAAGTATCTCAAGCAGATTTTGAAGAAATATGGCATGGAAGATGCAAAACCAGTATGTACACCCATGGTCACAGGATGTAGCCTCAGTGCAAATGATGAATCAGCAACAGTGCATCAACCAACCTACAGGTCTATGATTGGAAGTCTACTTTATTTGACAGGTACCCGACCAGACATCATGCATTCAGTGGGAATAGTTGGAAGATTTCAGGCAAATCCAAAGGAAACTCATCTTCAGGCAGTGAAGAGAATTTTCAAATATCTTCAAGGGACTCAAAATTATGGCTTATGGTATCCTAGAGATACAGATCTCAGACTTCATGCTTATACAGATGCAGATTAGGCCGGAAGCATGGATGACAGGAAGAGCACAAGTGGTGGTGCATTCTTTATGGGTTCCAGATTAGTATCTTGGTTCAGCAAGAAACAGAGTTCGATTGCCTTGTCTACAGCTGAAGCAGAATATGTTTCTGCTGCATCTTGCTGCACTCAACTCCTTTGGATGATGCAAACCTTGCAGGATTTTCAAATCACTTGTATACCACCCATCTCCATCTTATGTGATAATACAAGTGCAATCGGCATTTCAAAGAACCCAGTCATGCATTCAAAGACCAAGCACATACCGATCAAGTATCATTTTCTCCGGGAACAAGTACTTGAACAAAAGGTCAAGTTGGAGTATGTTCCTTCTAAGGAACAAGTTGCTGATATACTCACCAAACCGTTGCCCAGGGAGACCTTTGAATACCTCAGGCAAAAGCTGGGGGTTGTTGATGCATCATCTTGTTGATTGAATCTCTTATGATTGTTGGTTGTACGCAAGGTTCATCTGGGGTATATGCGTACATATGTTGGGTTGCGGATTGGTCGAAGATCGAATTGCACAGGTTCAGGGGGAGCATATAATGCATTGTTGGCATTATGGAGGAAGTACAGAATGAGATCATGGATGCTGGTCTGAATATTGCTGCAATATGTCTCTATCTCTTTCATGGTCATTTATGGTGTTTGGTGGATTATGGTGCTTCTTTGCAGATCTGGTTTATAGTCCGGGGGAGCATGTTCTTAGGGGGAGCATCACCCTTTGCCCTTAATGTCAAAGGGGGAGAACGACGTTGGTTATCTTGAGGTTGCCATCAAGTCCAAAGGGGGAGATTGTTGGCATTATGATTCTGGTGTGGCTCTATGTTACAGGTGTTGTACTTGATGGCAAATCACTCAAGTGGCAATGATCTATTCAGGCTCTCAAAATGTTGGAAATTAAGAGGTACGCAGGTGAATGGTTCAAAAAGTGCGGAGCCGCAGGTACGCCGGCTAGGAAGTGCGTTCATATCCGCAGGTTACCCGTTCATGAGGTGCGGACCCCCAGTTTGTAGGAATTTACAGGGTAAGTTCCTCAGAAAGAATACCAAGAGGACACCGCTCACAACCAGATCTCAAATCAATACACCAGTATTTTTGACGTGGTTAAAACCCTCAGAGTGCAAGGAGGGAAACAGTCCACGGCCTGTCCCAACGTGGGTACAGACAATTTATTAATCAAAGAATGAAAATTTACATAAGCTTCTCTCATGCACGGATTACCCGAACAATGACCCTCCATGCGCTTTAAATAGAACTCATGGACCAATCGGGTGTCAAGCCACGGATCAAGTGTCGGTAATACCGAGGTGAGAGTGAACCGTCGGATCACTACATATCGTGACCGTCGGATTGTAAGTTACAAAATGTACAACGGTAAAGAAACACACTTTACCTAACTCTAACCTAACTCTATACTAGACCAAGTTGAACTTAACTATATCCTATGTGTCGGAATATCCTAACATCCCCCCTTAAGAACAACTTGGGATAGGATTGAAGGATTTACAAATATGACACAATAGGAGAAGGAAGGAGGCACTAGAGCCTATCCCCCCTTAGTGACAACTTCCTGAACTCCAAGCATATATCGAAGTTTAGTGAACTTCGCCTCTGTGAGAGCCTTTGTGAAGATGTCTGCAACCTGATCATCTGTTGGACAATATTGCACTTCAAGAACATGGTCATGAATGAGCTTTCTGATGAAGTGCATGTGTAGTTCAATGTGTTTGCTGCGCTGATGCTGGACTGGATCTTTGCATAGCTGAATGGCACTTTGATTATCACACCAAAGTGTGGTTGGATGCTGCTGCTCAAAGCCAAACTCTGATAGGATCTGACGAAGCCACAAGGCTTCCTTACTAGCTTCCACGGCACCACGATACTCTGCTTCTGCTGATGAAAGAGAAATGGCAGCCTGTTTCTTACAAGCCCATGTAATAGGTCCTGAACCAAGAGTGAAGACATAACCGGCAGTAGACTTCCGATCATCAAGGTCACCAGCCCAATCAGAATCAGTGAAACCAACTAACAGAGGAGCTGCTTTGGCACTGTAATGAATCCCAAACTGTACTGTACCTCGAACATAACGAAGTATTCTTTTAGCTGCTTTCCAATGACTTTCACGGGGGTTTTGCATAAAACGAGCAACAAGGCCAACAGCAAAGGAAAGATCAGGACGAGTATGGGTTAAATACAAGAGTTTTCCGACAAGTTGACGGTATAAGGTAGCATCAACTTCAGGAGAAGTACAAGAGACTGAAAGTTTGACTCCAGACTGAAAGGGAGAAGTGGCTGGCTTACAGTCTTCCATGTGAAAATGACGAAGAATATCACAAGCATACTTGGACTGGGAAAGGAAAATACCCTCTTGGGATTGCAAGACTTGAAGACCGAGAAAATAGTGTAAGTGTCCTAAGTCTGTCATTTCAAATTTCTCTTTAAGGCTGGACTTCACATGGTTTATAAGGTTGGGATCACTACCAGTAAGAATAAGATCATCAACATAAAGAACAAGGATGATGAGAGAGTTGCCCACTTTCTTGGTGTAGACAGTATTGTCAGAATGACACCTAGAAAAGCCAGATTCTAAAAGAAAGCTATCCATTTTGGCATACCAAGCTCGAGGAGCTTGCTTGAGGCCATAAAGGGATTTCTTAAGTCGACAAACGAGGCTGGAGTCTGTTTGTATGAAGCCAATGGGTTGTTCCATATAGATTTCTTCCTGCAAGTCACCATGCAAGAAGGCAGATTTAACATCCATTTGATGGACTTCCCATTTTAAAGAGGCAGCAAGGGAAAGAACAAGGCGGATAGAGTTCATTTTGGCAACTGGAGAGAAGGTTTCAGTGTAGTCAACGCCTTCAACCTGTGAAAAGCCCTTAGCAACTAGACGAGCTTTATGTTTATCAACTTTCCCATCTGGTCCATACTTGGTTTTGTAAACCCATTTGCATCTAACAAGTTTGCGTCCCTTTGGTAGAGGAACAAGATCCCATGTATCATTTGTCATCAATGAATGATATTCTTCATTCATAGCTGTTTCCCAATGTGGATGGCCTGAAGCTTCTGCAAAAGTGTCAGGATCATGATTTACTGGAGCTTGAGCCAGTAAAGAAGAGGCTCTTTCAAACTGAGAACGTGTACGTCGCTGATCTGTAGGATCACCGGCAAGATCACCTGCTGCATCCCGAGTAGCACGGACCCATCTTGGAAGTTGAGGATCCTGAGAAGGTGGGGAAGGATTATCATCCTCGCTTTCATCATCAGAAGAAGAAATGTTTTCAAAGATAGAAGAGATAGGAAGAGGTGGCACATCCGCCGGACTAGGCTCGCAGGCCGATTTATTTTCATCAAATTTTACATCTCTTCTAATGATAACATTTTTGGACTTAAATGGAATAAGTCTATAGCCTTTTACATCTTCAGAATATCCAACAAAAGTACATTTCTCACTCTTAGGTTCTAAGGCTTTATGCTTTTCATCTGGAATATGGGCCCATGCTTCACTTCCAAACACACGAAAGTGACTTACATCTGGTTTAATGGAACTCCAGGCTTCTTCTGGAGTGATATTCTCTAGAACCTTAGTAGGAGTGCGATTGATTATATAATTTGCACAATTAATTGCTTCGGCCCAAAAACTAAGACTGAGTCCTTTAGATTGCAGCATACAATTAGCCATTTCCTTTAAGGTGCGATTTTTCCTTTCAGCTACACCATTTTGTTGTGGAGTGTATGGAACAGTATGTTGCATTTGAATTCCATTTTCGGTGCAAAAGTTGATGAATGCATTTTTAACATATTCTCCACCATTATCAGTTCTTAGCTTAAGAATTTGATGTCCAGATTGTTTTTCAACGAATGCTTTGAAGGCCAAAAAGGTGGTAAATACTTCGCTCTTGAGTTTTAAGAAGTATACCCAAGTGCGTCTGGAGAAATCATCAATGAAAGTTAAGAAGTACTTGCAGCCAGAGAATGAAGCAACAAGAAGAGGACCACATAAATCACTGTGCACAAGCTGTAAAGGGGCTGAGGCGTGCCAAGAGGCACGTTTGTCAAAACTGTCCCGATGATGTTTTCCGAGTACACATCCGGAACAAACACCATCTTTGCAAGATACCATAGGAAGACCTGTCACCATGTTTTCTTTACATAGATGCTGAAGGGAGCGATAGTTTAAGTGACCATACCGCTCATGCCAAAGTTTGCTCACTTCATCATTATGAGCAACAAATACTGAGGGAAGATGGGATGACCCAAAGTTGTGAAACTTATACAACCTTTTGGAATCATCAGCAAGACCAGTAGCTAGAATCTGTTTAGGATCTTTTAGATCCTTGATTACAACATCATGAGGTGAAAATTCAACAATTTTACCTTCACCTGAATGAGTTATCTGATAGACAGATAGAAGGTTGCAGGATAAGTTTGGAACACATAATACATCATTGAACTGACCATTGTCTAGATGAACAGTTCCAGTCCCTACAACATTAAGAGATCTATCATCACCAACATATATATTTTTGGTGTTACAATCATTTAAAGAAGAAAACATGGCTTGGTTTTTGGCCATGTGACAAGAGGCTCCAGAATCAATGAGCCACTCATGAGAATGAGAAGAAGAAGAAGATACATTTAATGCATAACCAGACTGAGATGATTGACGATGACATGCAGAAAATGCCGTTCCGGAAGTTGAAGTTGAAGTAGGCTCCAGATGGATGTTATGTTTCTTCATTGCGGCTTCCAAGGCTTCCATCTTCTTAAAGCATTTAGATTCTAAGTGGCCATCTCGATTACAAAAGTTACAATGTCTGTCAGTCTTCTTCCATTTGTTTTTATTGGTCTTGTCATATTGCTGAAATGATCTTTCATCTTGAGGCTGAGTTGGTTTAGGACCATTCCTTTGAGGATAAGACTTCTTAGGATTCTTTGAATTTGGTTGCTGCTGGGCGGCTAACGCTTTCGAGGAAGAGTTTCCAAGATTAAGAAGACCAAGGTGTAAGAGTTTTTCTTGTTCTCTTATTAAGGAATCACAAAAGGAGTCAAAGGAAGGGGGCTTGTAGTCTTTGCCTTGACAAATGAAAGCTTCCCTGGTAGAATGGAAAGTGGAAACAAATACAGAGTAGGCTGGTCCCAACTTAGTAAGGATGGAATAAATAAGGTTACCATCTTCTTTCTTAACTTTAACACCTTCCAAGAGATATCTAAGGGTCTTGAATTTGGACAAGAAATCTTCAATGCAAGAAAAATTATTAGGATCCAAAGTAAGCAACTCATTCTCAAGTTGATGGGCTCTAATTTCATTTTTAATCCCAAAAACTTTAGCAAGTTTTTCTAATGCTTCATGAGGAGTTTCAATTTCTGCAATGTGGAATCTAAGATCAGGAGAAACAGACATTCCTATCAAACCACGTGCTTGATCTTGTCGATTTTCCCATTTTTCGGCCTTGTCTTCATCTTTGGGTTTCTTCTCTTGGTCTGTGGCTATTCTGAAGAGACCTTTACTTCTAAGTAAATCTCCCATGTAGGCTACCCATTGGAAGTAGTTAGTGCTGTCAAGAATGACTTGGCATGGACTTTCCATTTTTTGAAAAACAACTGAAGCTGAAGATGCTGAAAGTAAGTGGTCCAATGGATAGATCTCGAAAAAATAGGCGGTTTTAAAAAAAACGGCTCTGAAAAAGGCTTCCGGATGAAGAAGTTATGGCTTTTTGAAAAAAAATTGTTGACGTTGCCGGCAAAGTGCGCGAATGTGCGGAAATGAAAAAATCCGCCCCCACAAAATGGAGACTTGAACCCAAGACCTCTACTCTCTTAAATGGTCTTTGAACCAATTGATCTATACAAAATATTTGAGAGAGAGAGAGAGAGAGAGAGAGAGAGAGAGAGGGGGGGGGGGCCTCGATTTGCGTGCTTGCCTTGGGAAGACTCTTTTCCCCTACAAAACACAAAACACAAAACCCAACACGAATATCCAAAGAAAAAGGAACCTTACGGCTCGAAGTTAGCTTTAGCCAAAAAACTAGAAATTTTAAAAAAATCTCAAAGTTAGCTTTTAGCCGAAAAACTAAATATTTTTCTCAATGTTTCTGATTTTCCGAGATCACACTAAGGTGCAGGGAAAAGAGCATACGCATGAGAAAAATCCTTTCTTTCTGTTTCTGATTTGCCCAGATCGCACAGAGTCGCAGGGGAAAGAGCATACGCAGAAATGAAAGGTATAGATCCGGAAAAAAAAGGCTAAATAAACCGAAACCGAAATAAGCAGAGAGAAAATGACAGTAAACTGCAAAAAAAAAACACTGTATACCTCCCGATCTGAAAAATGACGCAGCTAGGGCTACCGGAAACCTTTTCGCGTGAAACGAAAGGGGTTCCTCACTGAAACAGATGCTCTGAACGCAACAGAGCAGTCCTCTTGGCCCGAAAGCAGTCAGAAACAGCAGATCTAGGAAACGACAGCCGCATGCAGTTCTACCGGCTTCAGATTTGGATCACCAACGGACGCGGCCCTCAAATAGCTCTGATACCATGTAGGAATTTACAGGGTAAGTTCCTCAGAAAGAATACCAAGAGGACACCGCTCACAACCAGATCTCAAATCAATACACCAGTATTTTTGACGTGGTTAAAACCCTCAGAGTGCAAGGAGGGAAACAGTCCACGACCTGTCCCAACGTGGGTACAGACAATTTATTAATCAAAGAATGAAAATTTACATAAGCTTCTCTCATGCACGGATTACCCGAACAATGACGCTCCATGCGCTTTAAATAGAACTCATGGACCAATCGGGTGTCAAGCCACGGATCAAGTGTCGGTAATACCGAGGTGAGAGTGAACCGTCGGATCACTACATATCGTGACCGTCAGATTGTAAGTTACAAAATGTACAACGGTAAAGAAACACACTTTACCTAACTCTAACCTAACTCTATACTAGACCAAGTTGAACTTAACTATATCCTATGTGTCGGAATATCCTAACAAAGTTCACTCACTTCAAGGCAGAGAAGCGCGCTCACGTTGGGTTTCTTATGTTTGGCCCGTGATATTTAGCCCGCCATTCTTAATTCTACGGTTTTGGCCCGTGGTATAGGATCTAATTTAGCCCCGGTTTGGATCCCTTGTATTGGTTATTGATGGTTTTGTCCCATGGTGTGAATAAGGGCTTGACTATAAATAGGGGAGGAGATCACTTGGCTAATGTATCTTTAAAAATTTGAATATCTTAAGATCTTAATTTTGGGTTATCAGTTTTAAAAACTAGATCTAAATCAAGATAAAATTTGAAGGCGAATCTTTGCCAAGTTGTGATCTCTCACGTGCATGATCAGATATGTGGATCTGACTGTCTGTAGTACATTGGAGGACTGTTAATTTGGCCCTAATTAGAGGTTCGCAGGCGATCTAAAGCGAGAGTGTGGGGGTACGCAGTACAGAAGAAGGCGCAGTGCGGGTATACACAGCACAGCTAAAGGCGCAGTGCGGGGTACGCAGTACAGAGGAAGTCACAGTGCGGGTATACGCAGAGCAGCTGAAGGCACAGTGCAGAGTACACAGTACAAAAGAAGACGAAGTGCGGGTATACGTAGAACAGCTGAAGGTGAAGTGCGGGTATCCGCAGGTTTATATTGGTGAAGTTGCGGACCTGTTTTGAAATATTTGTTGGCTGCCTGTTTTCTATTTGCTGTTGTGTTCTGGGTTTAGGATACTGGTGTTGGTTTTCTGTTTACAGCATTCTGAGAAGTTCGGGTGGCTCATTGGTTTGATTGTATAAGGAGATTGGTTGATTCACATGTACTTGATGTTTATTTGATGTTCTTGGATCCAGTCTGAAAATTAATGAAAAGTGGTCCTTGAATGAAAAGAAGTAGGGGGTTGTAGCTCCCTTCCAGGAGAAACTGGAAAACTAGAGAGAGTTGTAGCTCTCCGCAGGTTGTAGCCCGCGTACTGGTAAAGGACTGCACCAGTACAAAGTCATTGTAAAAGAAGTTTCTAATTGAAAGAAGATAGAGACATATTGCAGCAGGTGGTTTTCACCCACATTGGGTTTCCAGCTTATATCTGGTGTTCTATGGTGTGACTATCTGTTTTTCATGTTCTTGTTCATTATTATGCATAAGTTAATCATCAATATCTGAAGAATAAGTTGAAATATAAATTTGGATGGTATATTGAAAAGTGTTAATAATATTGATTCACCCCTCCTCTCAGTATTATTTCCAACAGCTTTAACACCACACCATCTTTTCCTATTCTTCACATAGAGACCTTTCCAACAAAATAAAAATCATGTCAATCATAGTCCATATGTGAAAGTTATGCCACTCATAATTTGACCTCCCTTTTCTTGCAACCATAATTCAAGAGGATGTGATGTCAGCTCCCTTATTCATGAAAATTGGCTAGCCACGTCATTATGATATAGAAGAATCTATAAGATTCTATGTTTTAACATTATTTAAGAGTTAAGGTAGTCAAACCAAACCACTAGTAGGCTATCATTTTGTGTTATAAACAGAGCATTAGGAGTAAAAAGAGTTCCATTATTTCGAGTGCATTTGTTCCATATATGAGAAAAAATAGGTAATAGGGATCAAAGGGAAATAACAAATAGAGGATTCATGCATTGTAGCAATCAACAAGCCACATGCCATACTTATTTATACTCACAACCATATTTTCATTTAGAGAAAGAGAGCAGAGTGACCTCACCTTCCAGCTCAAATTTTATTCGAAAGGGTTTCCCATGTCGTGTATCAAATATGTGTGTGATATTTTAATTTTTTCTCTACTTTATGCATAATTTTAAATTCACATGCATGCACTATTAACAATAAATATATAGACCTAGAAATATAATACAATTACAATAATATAGAATTTTATAATTTAAATATAATTTTATCAAATTTGTTGTGATAAATTATCCAATAGAATATCCATTGTAGTTTAAGGATCATATTGGTATTGTAGAAGGTTTCTTTCAATGTGTTCTGGAGATTTGCAGGGGATATTGATTGACTGGGCCAATATTCATAAAACCGTATTCTTGGCCAACGAATCTCTAACTAACCCTTGCAATCTTATAGAGGAGAGGTTTTTATGACTCGAACAAGAAGTTGATAATATAAACAGTAATGTAAATCTCCTCATGGTGGCCCTGGGTAACAAGATTTGGAGATTTGGATAAGATCGGGGTCCAAATGAAGAGGAAAAATTAGAAGGGAATTAGGATATTGGAACGAAATGGAGAACCAACTAAATAAATAACCAAAAGAACATTAACCCCATTTGATTGTTTTGAATAAATCATAACCCCTATTTAAAATGGAAGCAAAGGTTGATATCAAGTTGTACCATAGTGAGATCAATGTTCTGAAGCTAAATCATTGGCTGCAACAAATGGAAGTGTATTTTAATGTCCGTTGAATTGAGGAAGAATCGGAGATTTCATTTATGCGACTCAAATTAAAGGGCCATTCCCTAACTTGGTGGGAAAGCCACATGGAGAAATTGAGGTTGGAGGGAGAGCCTCCACTGAGTAAGTGGGAGGAATTTAAAACCCTCATCAATTCATATTTTTACTTTATTGGGTACATATAGGATCGATTTATATGATGGCACTAATTCAGGTAAATGTCGGGGCAAAGTGTGCAAGACTATACCACAAAATTTAGAAAGATGGCCATAATATTGGGAATCTCCGTAAAGAACCCATATATACACCATAAATATTTTGGGGGTCTATATTTCCATCGGCAAGAGAAATTAGTGTTGTTAAAGCCAAAATCAATGGACAAGTCTTGCGTACAAGCACAATATTTGGAGAACATAGGCCTGGAAAAAGCTCAATCAAGAAGATCGAAGTAGAAGGAGAAAAAACATGCTTCTAATGAGGGGAAGTAGAAGTAGAAATGGGAGAAGATAAAAAGATAGCATAAAAAACAAATGAAGTCAAATATCCCAACAACCACTATGACCACTCCAACATTGATGACCATACGAAGGAGAATCATTAGAAATTGCCTCTAGAGCTTTATGCAGAGAATAAAAGAAAGAAAATAAGAAGTAGTATACCACAGCCACTGATTTGAGAAACCAAGTTGAATACAACTTTGACATGGATGAGAATATTGTCATATGTACATCAGTGTAGAAGGAGGTGAATTTGAGTAGCCCTCAACAACATGAAGAGAAATAAATGACAAAAATATTCCATATAAAGATATAACCCTTGAAGGCAAAGATTGGTTCTCTCTTTGAATTAGAATCACAGCATAATCACATTGCAATAGATTTCGTCAAGATATTGGGATTGGATGTTCATGATCATGGAAGCCCATATCCACTGGGATGGGTTAATATGAATGCAGTGTTGAAGGTAACAAAACAATGCAAGACTAGATCTGCCATTAGTGTTGATTTTATTGATGAAGTAGAAGTAGATATGGTTCCAAAATATTTATGTGGAGTCATGTTGGGGAGTCCCTACATGTACATGTGAGATGTAATACTCATGAAGAAATCCAATTAGCATCAACTTGTCAAGGATAGAAAATCATTCACCATGAATGCAGACAAGGGAAAGTAAAAAATATCACTTGTAAGTCCCAACCAAGACAAGAAATTGATCAATTCCAGTAGGAAGTATGTTTTATTATTTTTAAGAGAAAATTGGTCTACAGAAAAGTCATTAAGAGGTATGGCATCCTTGTAGGGGTGTACTAGGAAACATAAACAATAAATCAGAGAGTTTCTACAAGCATATAGGGATGTGTTCTGAGAGCCTAAAGGAATACTACCTAAGAGGGAAGTGGAGCACGATCTGACTATTTATGGAGACCCCAATTCCAAACATTAGGTTCTATAGACAACCTGATATAGAAGGAAGTGAGGTGAAAAAATAGTTGCATAAACTACTAGAATAGGGTGTCATTCGACCAAGTACATCACCATGTGGGCCACCCATCATCATTGTGCCAAAGAAATATGGGACTTGGTGGATGTGTATATATTATAGGGAATTGAACAAATTCATGCTCAAGAACATGTACCCTCTACCAAGGATAGATGATTTGTTGGATCAATTGAAACAAGAAAATACTTCACGAATCTCAACTTAAAGTCTAGATATCACCAAATTTTATTAAGAGAAGGTGATATCGAGAATATCACCTTAAAACCAAAGGAAGGCTTGTATGACTAGTTATTCATGTCGTTTAGCCTATGTAATGCACTAGCTACATTTATGAGATTAAAAAATGACTCATTGCACCCTTTTAGAGATTCATTTGTTATTGTCTATTTGGATCATATACTCATACATAGTCCTACTTGGGAGTACTTTGCACATTTGAGGTAGGTGTTGTAAGTTCATGATCATGGAAGCCAATATCCACTCAGATGGGTTAATATGAATGCAGTGTTGAAGGTAAAAAAACAATGCAAGACTAGATCTACCATTAGTGTTGATTTTATTGATGAAGTAGAACTAGATATGGTTCCAAAATATTTATGTGGAGTCGTGTTGGGGAGTCCCTACATGTACATGTGAGATGTAATATTCATGAAGAAATCCAATTAGCATCAACTCGTCAAGGATAGAAAATCATTCACCGTCAATGCAAACAAGGGAAAGTCAAAAATATCACTTGCAAGTCCCAACCAAGACAAGAAATTGATCAGTTCCAGTAGGAAGTATGTTTTATTATTTTTAAGAGAAAATTGGTCTATAGAAAGTCATTAAGAGGTATGGCATTCTTGTAGGGGTGTACTAGGAAACATAAACAATAACTCGGAGAGTTTCTACAAGCATATGGGGATGTGTTCTAAGAGCCTAAAGGAATACTACCTAAGAGGGAAGTGGAGCATGATCCAACTATTTATGGAGACCCCAATTCCAAAAATTAGGTTGTATAGACAACCTATTATAGAAGGAAGTGAGGTGAAAAACTAGTAGCATAAACTACTAGAATAGGGTGTCATTCGACCACGTAAATCACCATGTGGGTCACCCATCATCATTGTGCCAAAGAAATATGGGACTTGGTGGATGTGTATAGATTATAGGGAATTGAACAAAATCACGCTCAAGAACATGTACCCTCTGCTGAGGATAGATGATTTGTTGGATCAATTGAAACAAGAAAATACTTCACGAATTTCAAATTAAAGTCTAGATATCACCAAGTTTTATTAAGAGAAGATGATATCGAGAAGATCACCTTCAAAACAAGGCGAGGCTTGTATGACTGGTTATTCATGTTGTTTGGCCTATGTAATGCACTAGCTACATTTATGAGATTAAAAAATGACTCACTACACCCTTTTAGAGATTCATTTGTTATTGTCTATTTGGATCATGTACTCATATATAGTCCTACCTAGGAGCACTTTACACATTTGAGGTAGGTGTTGGAGAAATTAACGAAGAAAATCTCAAGAAGTGTGACTTTTCACAATGGTGTTTGGTGTATCTGGGGTATGTCATATGTGGAAGAGTGTTGAAGATAAAATTTTCCAAGTTAGAGGCCATCATGAAATGTTTGGTTCTTCCTAATTTTTTTGAGCTTAGGATTTTCATTGTGGCATCACAGTACCTGAGGAAATTCATAGCCTCGTTTTCAATGGCAGTAGCACTGCTCCATGGCATAACAACAATTTGTAAGAGTTTCTAGTGTGAAAAGGTCAGCAGGGTTCTTTCGAAGGGATAAAGGAGAAGATGATTCAAGAACTAGTTTTTCCATTATCAAGCTTACATCATCCCTTTGAATTGGAGACAGATGCAAGTGGCTATTCTATGGGACTGATCTCCATGGATGGACAAAGGCATTTATACTATCATTATGAAGTATTCCATGGGGAAATTCTTAACTACACTACCTATGACAAGGAACTTTATTGCTTGGTACAATCTATGAAGAAGTGGAAGCACTACTTGATAGGAAAGGAGATAATAATTGACATAGATCACTATCCACTCTAGTACCTATAAGCCCAGAGAAAGCTACAACAAACCAAGAATTACAAGTGGATTTGGTTTCTACCTCAGTTTCATTTGTTGATGAAGTATAAGAAGGGTAACACAATCAATTTGGTCGACATGCTCTCAAGGTCACCCACATCAAATATCACAAATTTGGGTATGCTTATGCAGATGGATCCTTTCACCCATGATGCATATAGAGAGGCATATTCAAAGGATGAGGACTTTAAGTTGGTGTCTCAAGAAATGAAAAGTTAGAGTCACGTGCATGATGGTGACAAAAAAGTTGACTACCATCTCTAGGATGGGTTACTCTACACGTTAGATGAGTTGTGTTCCTAAAGGTGAGTGATTGAAGCTAATTAAAGAGGATCACACCTCCAACATTGGAGAGAACTTTTATGTACGAAATACCATGGCCAACTTGTAGAGGTATGTGTTTTGGCCAAATATGTTAGAGTAGGTATCTAAGTTCATTAGAGGGTGCATGATCTTTTGTACCAGCAAACCTAGCAATAGAAAACATGGTCTATATCATCCCTTTTATGTACCCACTCATCCTTGGGAAAGAATTCAATGGAATTTGTGAGATTTTTACCAACAACAAGAAAAAACATAAGTACACATTCGTCGTAGTTTCCAGGTTCAACAAGATGTGTGTTTTGATGCCCTGTAAGAAGACCATCAGTGGACAAGAAGTAAGAAAATTGTTCTTTGGATAGGTCTCGGTGCACTTTGGTACACTAAGGGGCATCATTTTAGACAAGGGCACAATATCTCTCTCTACATTTTGGGCTACACTTTCGGAGAAGATGTACATGAAGCTGAAAATATCTATAACATTCCATCCATTGAAACATGGGTAGATAGAAGTGTTCAACAGGAATTTCATGCAGATTCCAAGGGGATACAACTAGATGCATCCAAAGGCTTTGGATGAAAATATGGTATATATAGATCATTCTTACAATAGATTCATCCACACCTCAAGAGGAAATTACCCATTTGAAACTTTTTTTGGATACATGTCATCGTCACCATCAGACATTTCATATGGAAAACAAGGAGGACTAAGGGAAGATCTTACATGATTCACTTTTAGGGCTGAAAATTTTATAGAGAATAGTATTCAAGTCCATATAATTGTATAAGATACAGTATAGAAGTCACATGACAAATATATGGCCAGACATGATGAACATCAAATAGAGAAATCATTCAAGGCGAGAGATAAAGTATGGCTATAGTTAAATAAGGAGAGGCTAAAGGGGCCTAGTAATAAAATAAAGGCTCTAAGGTATGATCCCTTCAAGATACTGGAAAATGTGGGTGATAATGCATATTGAATTATTTTACCACTATATATATATATATATAATTAGTTGTCAATGTATAAAATTCGAAACTCTATGAGCCTTCCATGCCATATCAAGAAGAAGAACAAGTCCTACATTATGCAAAGGATTTGGCACCATATTTAGAAGCAAAGTTGGTAGAAGATATATTTTTTTATGAGAGGTCAAAAACTAGAAGACATGTGTAGGATGACCTTTAGCAGACTGGGTTGAAAGGAAAACTTTCAAGCAAAGCTAAATGGTACACCAAAGAGAAGGTGAAGGAAAAAATTCCTCCTCTCATTCCATAGAACGTTTTTGGAACTAAAAGCCTGCAAACATGGGGAGGTGTGATACAAATTGGATCATTATATTTTTTATCATCCATATGGATTCTTTTATAGTGGGAAAGTTGGAGGAATAAGCTCTCACGACCATTTTTACCAGTGAGGGCTAGTTTGGAAAATTAGGGTTTGAACCTTTCAGGAGAATTTAGAGGAATCAAGAAAAACATTTTGGAGCTAAATATTTGTTGAATCATCATTGCACATTATTTACCTATTCTATTAATATATACCTTTATAAAGATGCATTAATCGAGTCAATCAGAGTGCTTATGTGAAAATTATGCCACTCAGAAGTTGACCTTCTTATTTTCACCACCAACATTTGAGAGGATACCACCTCAACCCAAATTATTGTTGAGAAATGGGATAACCACATAAGTGTTATGTAGAATACTCTAGAATATTCTAGATTATAACTCTTGTTAAGAGTTGAGGTATTCAAACCTAACCACTAGTAGGCTACCAAGTTGTGCTATAATCAAGCCACTAGGACGAAAAGGGGCTCCAATATTTCAAGTGGATTTTTTCCATAGTTAAAAAAATCACCAAGAGGGACAAGAGGGAGAGAACATAGAGAGAAGTCATGCATTGTTGTAGCCCATAGGCCAGAGGCCATACTTTTGTACTCATAACCATATTTCCATTCAGAGAAATAGAGCGAAGTGACCTCACCTTCCAGCTAGGATTTTCTCTTGAAAGGGTTTCCTAAGTGATATCATCTGTAAAAGTGTTTGTGATATTTTATTTTGTTTCTCTCTATTCTATGCATAATTTTAAATTCCCATGCATGCATATGAGCAATAAATCTAAAGATCCATAAATCTAATAAAACAATAATTGTGTGGAATTTCAAATTTCAAATATAATTTTATCAGATCTGTTGTGACACATTGTAAAGTGGAAAGCCTAGAGAAGTTTACAAATCATATTGGTATCAGAGTAGGTTTTTTTGGGTGTATTATGGAGAATTACAAAGGATCTAGATAGACTTAGCCAAAAGTCATAAAACTTTAATCGTGGACGAAGAATCTATAAATAACCCTTGTGATTTTGCAGAGGAGAGGTTTTCACAGTTGGAACCTACACCCTTGTGAGGCTCCTCAAACTAAAATCCTTTTCCTCTATCAAATGCATTGAAATTCCTATGTGGTTCCACATTCTCTTTGCTACTTGTATCTTGAGGTATTGTTCGCTTCTTGTCCTATTTTCATTTATTCTTTTCATTACATTTCTAATCCTACTTAGTCTCTAACCTATGCTTTGATTTCTCAAAACAACACTTTAGCTTCCGAATGGTCTCCTCCAATGAACTAGGCTCATCAAACTCAATCCTGTCTTTGAATGCTTCTAGAATCCCATTGATGAATCTCTGAATCTTGGCTTTCTCCTTCTTGATGTAAGGCACATACCTCAATAACTCCAAGAATCTACTAGTGTACTCCTCATTGGTCATAGATCCCATATTTACCTCATAGAACTATTTTTCCTTGTTGTCATAGTATATCTATGATAAATAATTCTTCTTGAATAGTCTCTTGAATTCACTCCAAGCAACTCCTCTTCATGAAAACCTCTCACATTATTTACACCTTCCCACCAGATATCTGCAGCTTTAACTTTAAGACTGAATGCCGCTATCCTGCCTTCATGTTCGTTGACTAATCATGAAACTTGAAGAACCTATTCATCACAAGCAACCATGCATCATCATCCAGTGACTTCTACATATATCCATCAAATGTAGGTTGATTTTATTTCTTGAACTCATCTAACAATCATCCCATGTCACTCCTCTTGTAAGGATAATAATGATTATGACCATGATACTTGTCTAATCCATAACTAGAGTAAATCCAATGTCCACTAACTCATCTATTAGGTGTATCTAATAATATTCCATATTTGAACATGTCATCTCTATCCAAACTATGCCGACCATGTGATCTACTACCATATTCACTATTAGTCTTATCCTCTTGTCCATGAATGATCCCAATTGGTCCCTATCTTTGTAAGTCTCACAATATCTGAAGAATTATTGCATTAACTTATTCTTGTTTCTCCTGTGCCCTAGAAAGTCTATCTTGTGATTGAATGATTTGGATAGTATCTTCTTTAAAACTCTTTATTTATTCCTTAAAACTTCTCTCAGTGTTTTCTATGTTAGGAGAGTGCCCAACACCATGTTTCTCATCTAATCCATAGGGAGAGTCTCATGAATTATAGTCTACCATTATTCTAGTCCTCTTTGATCTTATCTTCCTACAATGTATATCATGTGAGCTAAACCAAATCATAAAAAAACCAACGTACCTTAGTTTAGTTTAGGGGACAGGAGGATATCTCGTCTGCAAGACCAACCATACTATTGCAATACATGTATAATAATAATCATCACAATATATAGAGATAAACTAAATCAACATCCAATTATCATGCATGATGCCACAACTAAAACATCAACCAAACATAATGCATTCATAAAAAAATTTGTATGACATTTTGACACATTTTGACAACAGCACCATCAACTTCTACATGACATGACAACGGCAACCAGGACCACCACCATGCATACACAACAAGCACATAAACCACAAGCACAAGGACACATATGCAACCGACATGTACATATGACAACACATTAATCCAAGGAGAACGAAAACCAAACATCATCCAAGGAGAATGGAACCATGCTCTGATACCACTTTGTAACACCCTCCTCCCACATTTACCAAAGATAATCTGTCCCCCAGGGTAAAAATGTTACGAAGAGTTACTAGGATATGATTCAATTCCCTAAGTACAGTTAAGGAATTGGAACTGACATGACAAGACCAATATGACCTTCCACACATGCTACAAAACATCTAGGAACTAAACAACCTTTCTAGGTGACCCACCACTGGGAAAATTTTCTATTTCACTGCCTTAGAGCCTCAGTCACTCCCATGAAAATGAATTCATGTGACTAGGACCCTCCAATTGCTCCCTCAACAAGGCACTCATGTGACTATTGTTAACACCCAGGTTGTTCCCTTTGACTCCTAAGGGAATACGGCCGGGGTAACCACTAACCAAACTTTGGATCACAGGTTCTAGCCAACCTGTAATCAGAGAGGGCTCTCTCTTTGACTGTTTAACTTTGTTCTTAAGAATCTTAGGCTAGATATGAGGTGAGGGTTTGGTTTGAAATTTTGGTTGAATGATGTCTTTCAGTACTTAAGGTGATATCTTCAGACAGTTTTAGACCATTGGGCAATGGATTCTGTGGTTACAGGTTGTTTGAAGTGTTGAGTGGGATTGTTGAAACAGCAGGGCCATTTAAATATTTCATAAGAACAAACTTGAAATTGTCATGATGAAGTATGTTTAACCAGTGGAAGGAAATTAAGAAATTTCCACTAAGTTGGTGATGCGAGAAAGAGATGTATTGACCAGGAGCAGGTTTGAATTCCTGAACGATAATCACTGTGAAAGGTATAGTTTGGAAGTGCAGCAATTAACAAATCACACTCTTATAACTATAACTGAGGAAAACATATATAATAGCATAGATTGAGTTCAGGGTATTCTATGAATAAGTCCTGAAACTATTCTTTTTCTTTGCCATTAAACTGTGAAACACAGAACATGAATGGATTATGAAGGAAATAAAAAACATAACGAACAGGTTAAAGAAACTTATTGTTCCATGAAATACGCAGGAATCCTGTAGCATTCAGCAAGCACACCCAAATGCATCAGACAACACAGAACTTTGGAAATTCCATCAGCTTTGTTGTATTAAAACTCTGAACATTTACAGCATAGTATCTCCTGAAGAGAAAATCAACAACCCCTGCAAGCTTATGCGAGGGGGAATATATACAATCGGTTATACAAAAATATCTGAACCGCTGAGTCACTTGATAAATAAATACGCTCACCAACATTACAAAATAGCAGATAAGGAAGTTATTGCTGCTCTAAATACAAAATGAATACTCTTTAATTCTGTCAGAAGTCTTTTTGACCTTTGGAGGCCACTGAGTCGGTTGAGCGTTCTGCATTAATGCTGAATGATGTGTCTTTATGGCTTTGTCATGTTGTAGCTTTCTCGGCCCTGTCATCTGTAGCTGTCAGTATTGCTTTAGTGGCCAAATTGGTTTGCTGAGCTGGCTCAGTCCATTCTTCTCCAGACATACTGAATGCATCAAATTTTTCTGAACATGATGACTTATATTTTTTTGATGAAAAAACTTGATGAAAGCCTCTTGTTTACAGTAACAACTGTATCATTCTGGTCCACCATTCCTGTGTAGGCAATTGATGTCTCAAAATTGCATCTAAGGTTTCATCTGCCTCTGTATATTTGTAGAAGTTTGGAGGTACTTCAAACAAATGTTTGATCTCATTCATAATAAAAAATAAGTTATCTACTCTGTCATAGAGACTTTGCCCAGATGCTGGCCCTGTTTCCTCTGAGGTACTTGATCTTACAGTGATCTGATTGGTGGCAAATGTATTGACCCTTTTTGCATAGTTCTCATGTGATAGTAGCCTCCCTGCGCTGTTCAGTAAGCCAGGAAGGCCTCTGCTTTGTAATGCTGCAAACTTATCCATGAATTTGTTTACTTCTGTTTGCATGTCCTGGCTTCTTCTATCCAATGTTTGTACCAGGCTTCTCAATGTGAGGACCCTCTTTATCAGCAGGATGGTTTCAGTTCTATTGGGGATCCCTATTGCTGCCAGCTGAGGACCTGTGCGGTTATTGAGAACGTTGATCATTCTATTGGCTATCTCAGGCATATTGCCTAGAGATGCCCTTGCTCTTTGGACTTCCTTGTGTGCTTTGCCTATGAGCTCCATTTGCTCATGAATAGTCTCTATATACTGCCATTGATCTGTTATTGATTGGCCAATGTTGGCCCATAAAACTGTCTTGACCTCAGCCACCACTTTGTCAAGGGTGAGCTCTTTCTCTAGCTCCTTTATCTTCTCCTTGAGAGCCTTCACTTCTCTTCCTTTTTCAGCTACACTTTGCTTAGATTTGTCATATTTTTCATTCAGCTTAGCTAAATTCTCCTTGGCTTCATTTAGCTCTGCCATCTGGGCTTCCAGGGCTTGAATCTCATTCATCAGCTTCTGCATGTCAAGGCTTGGAGCCTGCTCTGATGTTGGTGCTGGTGCTGATGTTGATGGAGCTGTCTCAACTGTCTGCACTGTAGGAGGAGTGACAATTTGAGGGGGTTCCTCAAGGTTGATTACTTGTGGAGGGGGTTGAAATGTTTGGCCTCCTTCTTTCTGCTGTAGGGCTGCCTGCAATGCAGCCTCTGTTTCTACCAATTTTCCCTCTGTCTGGACAAGTTGTTTATGCAGTGTTACCAGCAATGTTGATACATCCTGGTCCTTTCTTTGCTGGGCAACCTCCTCTGTTTGAGGGTGAAGAGTTGCTGGGATCTTTATCATCTTTCTTAGAGCTGCAATGTCTGAATCTCTTATCTTTAGCAGCTCCTTTATAGCTTTAGGGTCCTTTGGGTCATGCCCAAGCTCTATGATTATATCCTCCAAAGACCTTATCCTGTTGTCTTTGGCCTGAGAGGATGCCTTCTCCAACTCAAGTTGGGCGGTTGTATTGTTCAGGCTATTTTCCAACCTATGTGCCAAGAAGGTCTTATCTGCAAGTGTCGAATACACCATCTCACCCATTTGCTTGTGAAGTTCTATTTGATCCATAGGGTGGATGTCTTTTGCAAGAACCTCAAGGTTGGTCCTTATATAGTCTGCAGCTGACTGTGGCTGCAGCATGGTTGGCATGAAATGACTCATGGTCATTTTCCCCTCATTTATGTCATAAGCTGACATAAGCCTCTGCTGATTTGTAGGGGCCATTTTAAGCAATTGATTATAGATCTGGAGCCTGAGTGGCTCATTTCTCTTTTTTATGTCAATGAATTGTTGCTTGATGCCTGTTTCGGCTCTCCTTTGCTGACTTGAGGAGCTGATCTCTCCTCCGATTATTCTTTCTTGTTCCTGCTGAAAGGAACTGGCAGATGCCTCCATGCTTGGTGGGCCCATGCCCAATGATTGTCCGATGGGCATCTCTTCTTCAGAAAGGGGATTTATCCTTTGCCTTTTCTCCCCTTGAGTTGTGGATGTGGTGGAGGGAGTCTCCTGCTCTCTATCCCTCTTTCGGTTTCTGTCTTCATTCTGAGGAGTTTGGAGCACCGAGGCCTCCACTGTCGTTTCCTGCCTAGGAGGCACAGTTTCTTGAGCCTGTTGCCCAGTGGATATTGGGGCCTCAACTGTTTGTTCTTGCTGCATTGGCTGCTCTTCTTTTTGCTGTTCTTTATGTTGTTCTTCTGTAGGAGGTGGCTGTTCCTGCTCCATCTGCTTTTCTTTACCCTTGCTTGACACCTGATGAACAGTTCTAGCTGCTTGCTGCTGGGCTGTAGAAGATGAGGCAGCTGCTCCAAGTTGTCTTTGATAGGAAGAGGAAACCTGCCCACAAGTTTCCAAGTCAGCCTCTTTCTCAATGTTCTTTGCCTCTCTTTGTAGCATTTTCTCTCTAGTAATTGCCTCTTCTAGAGTGCCCTCTTTCCAACTTAATAAATTGGCATATTTCTCAATATGAGGCAATCTGATGTGAGCATAGCCACCTAATTTATGTTTTACCCTCCTGAGAGAAATGAAATGATTAGGATCATAAGGTACCCAGCGGAAACTGGTTTCTAATTGGAGGGTCTCTAGGATCATATCTGCTTCCTTCCATCCCTCCTCCCTTTTGTTGTAAAGAAATGGGCCTAGCTGGTTCCTGACCTTCAGTTGCACCTTCTTGTTTTTACTGTGGAAATGGACCTGGTCTGCATTTCCAAATTGCCTGAAATACTCCAAGGCAAAGAGTCTCATAGGGACATATCTTGGCAGCCTATAAGGGTCCAACTCACAGCCATATATTCTGATTACTGTATGGTGTTGGTAAAAGTACCAATCACCAATGCTGTAGGCCTTTGAGAGCTGGAGTATTCTTTGCATCTCATCGGTCAATCTTGGAGGAGGGACACCAAATAACAAGGTCATAGCTGGATGGATAAAAAGGTCTATGAATTCACAGTATGTGTATGGTGAACAGGAGGTGTGATGAAAAACTGAAGTCCAAAATACTACAGACCTTGGGTTTCCCTGGGCATCAAGTTTCTTGAGAGGAATAGGGAAACTGTCAGGTTGATAAAATAAGAACAAATGATAGATGTATGAGGTGTATTTAAACACCTTCTCCCTCTCTAGATTCATCAGTTGCTCATGAATCTTATTGGCAATGTATGTAGCATAATCATAGTGCACAGCAGGAGGCTTTCCAGGGGAAAATATGGACAGCATGGCCATAATGGTGTCATCAACATCCTCAATTCCCCTGTACCCCAGGACATAACTGATCAAGTCCACAAGCATTTTGCCCAAGTCATTGAGATATGGATTTCCAATAGGAGGTGTTCTCACAGCTTCAGAGCTTGGCTGAATAAATAACTAATTAATCTTGATGACCTGGGCACTGGACAGCTTGCCCCCCTTCTTTAATAAATCCATCATGGAAAGAGGAGTTAGTGGCTTTGCAGTGTGAAAGTGCAGCATCTCATTTATGGCCTCAGGGGTGATATGGAACAAGACTGAACCTGTGGGATTGAGAACAGCTCTTTGACATGGATCATAGTTTTCACAGCATCTATGGATCAAGTCTGGAAGGACATTGACTTGAGGAAGGTTAAAAATGGGCAAATTGGAGTCCCAAATCCCTAAAATATCAGCTCCACTGAGGTGTTGAGCCTTTAACTCATTTAGCATATGAATGTTAAATTCAGAATTCATTGAGAATATCTCTGTCATCTGATAATCTTTATCACCCAGGGCCTTCCACTCTAACTCTCTGTGTGGGGCATTCAGAGGTGGGACATTTAATGCTACTGGTGCTTCCATGGCTAATTAGGACTCTAAATTGTATAAGGATTTGCTCTACTAGTCAAAGCAACACAGAGGGGTATTTTGCAAGAGTGAGGCAATTTGCAAGGAAAGAACTGGGTAAATTGTGGCGAGAACAATTGAAATGCTCCAAAGAGAGATAAATGAGCAACTGCTGGGACTAGTACCACTGTTTTCCCGGTGAATTAGTGCAGCTCAGGTTTCAAGTCCACGAATGCGCGGACTGACTATAAGTTTATGAAAAATTGGCTAGGTGCGGACTTTGCAGGTGAATTTCGACCCTACAACTGAAATGAATGCTGGTCGCCGGGGATTTGCTGGCAAACACACTGTTTTTCACTCTTTCTAAGCTAGCTTTGGTGAATTATGCACGAAACCGGTGCGAAAGGGAAACTGGGATAAATACCTGGTAAAGCTTTGACAATGGTGACCAATGCAGGTGAATTTGCAGGCGCCCACGGTCTCCAAGTCGAATTTTGCAGGCTGGCAGCGAAATGGTCGTAATATGCATGCAGAACGGAGCAATAGTTCTTTTGCCAAAAGTGACAAAAACCGCGATTTTTGGCGAAAATATAGACTTTTTGGGTTATTGGCGCTTTTTTGGATGACGTCAGCATGACGTCATCGAGGTGGGGTCGGGTACGGAAGGGTGACGTGGCGGCCTGTGAGTGGTCCACGGGGATCGGTGAGGTGGCGGACAGGTTGGAGCAGTGGCGGGCCTGGCGCTGACACGGTGCTGAGTGGTTATGACGTGGGCACGCCGTAGCGGTGACGAGGATGTGACGGGATAAGCAGTAAACAATAAGCGGTAAGTGGTTTGCTCGGACCGCTCTGGATACGGTCGCGGTATTGTCAGAGGGTGGCCCGATAAGATTTGGGAGCGACGTGTGGCAAAGGCCTGACGTCACCCTCTGACAATTTCTCGGGAGGTAACGTTCGGTCATCGGGGCCGACCTGATATGGATGGGGGCCGTCGGATGGGAAAGCCCAGATCCGACGGTCGACGGGTCAATAAGGTGGCAGGACAATACGGCAGCGGGCGGGGCATATTTTATTGTTTTTCTGGAAATGTGCGCCCAGACGGAACCTTTAGACTTTGGCGGATTTTATGGGTTTTTCAATGCTTTTTTGTAAAAGAGCGCATTTGCAAATAAACTTTGGATAAACGGAAAAATGGGTTTATTTGGTGTTTTTTGTGTTGAAATGCGCATTACAGCAAACTTAGGATAAGGGGTAAAGGTGGGTTTTTACAAGGCTTTTTTTGCAAGCAGAGTGGGTAAAATGATTTCAAAGGGTTGTAAAGGGAAAAGGGGTATAGCTTAGGTTATCAAACTGACCAGAGGTCAATTTAATCCCTGACTCCATACAGCCACATGCAAGCAGACTTTATTCCTGCATGATTTCCCAATATTCAAGCATATGGCTATAATGCCAAGGGGAAGGGAATATGTACATATTTGGGATTTGTTCTATAGGATTATCCTAATAATAGGGGAAAGGGAGTATAGGGAGTTAAATAAATAGGAAATTAGGAGTTAATATGAGTGGAAGAGGTGGATGAAGGGGGAAAAACACTAAGTTTTATATGGAATCAACTTAGTTTAGGAAGTAGATCAAAATGAAAAGAATTTTACACAAGAAATGTGGCTTTTAAAGAAACAAGAACCAACAAAAGACTTTGACTTCTTCCATGAACATAGGTAGTATTGGGATGTTAGTAAATGAGTGTAATGGGGGGTAATCAGGGAGTTAGACATGCTTCATTGTACTGTTGCAAAACTGCTGAATAAGAGACCTGCACTGGCACCATGTTTTTCCTTTGCTTGGGCCAGTGAACAGTCATAAATCATGCTTCTGCGACCCCATCTACCTACCCACTCTATTGCCTAGCATTTTTTGTTACTCCAAAGAGGGTGCACTTAGACTTGCAAACCCTTATGTGCCTTTTCTTTTCCTTTGGCTTTTTCTTTTGATTTTCTATCTAAAGCTAGCCTTATTGCTTCCAAGGCCCCAGATTAAACAGTTGGGAACCTTCATTCTCTACCTAACTACTTTATCTGCCAAGATTGAACTGTTTGGACAGATTTCTTTCTCTAATCTACAACACAAAATTGAAACATGGCATGACCCAGCTTAGACTGTTGGATCACCCATTCAGAAGTAGGACCACATCAACCAACTGTAGATATGTGTCTTTCACCCAAAATATGAGATCTTTGCATCCTCAAAGTAGATCATATTGGCACTTCCCCTGCCAATCATGAGAAATGAAACCTATTGGTATAGGTAGCTAACAGTGGCTCCACTTGGGGATGGTTTTTCTTCTTGAAAGACCAAGAACAGCAGGTCAGACTGCCTTGGCTTGTGACTTTTTCTCAAAACTTGAAAACTCTCTCTTTGTACTTCAAAACTGGAGGCTGTCATCTCTGTGGAACTTTTGGAATGTAAAGCCTTTTCCTGCTTATTTACAGCAACTTCTTAAACTGAACTATTTGTATGCTGAAAGAAACTATATACAACTGATTATGTACAGAAGGGGAAACCCTGCTATATACATGGAAAGTAGTCAAAGTAGTGCTTCAACATCCGGCCATTCACAGGGCCCTCTTCAACTTCAATGCCATCCAAACTCTTCAAGAAGTAAGTATTATTTCCTTGTACTGCTTGAATTACAAAAGGCCCCCTCCAAAGGGAGTCAAATTTGCCATGCTTTCCCTTGTCTTCTCTTCTTGAATCCCATTTAAGCACTTTGTCACCAATAAAGAAGTCTTCAGCTTTGGTTCTTCTATCAAAAGCTTTCTTTAACTTTTCTTGTAAAACTTGAACTCTGCTATAAACTTGGTCTCTAGTTTGCTGCAAACATATTATTTGATTGATCCTTCTTTGCATATCATTAGGTTCAGCTTGACTTTCTTGAAGAAGTTTCATGACAGGGATCCCTAAGGATGAAGGGAATTTGGCTTCTAATCCATAGACTAACTCATATGGGCTGACCCCAATGGATCTCTTGGTTGTTAGCCTGTCTGCCCATAAGGCATTCACAAGCTTCTTATGCCAATTCTTCTTATTTTCTTCCAACACCTTCTTTATGATGTTTACAAGGATTTTATTTGATGATTCAGCTAGGCCGTTTCCTTGAGGGTAGTATGCAGTGGAATGGCCCAAAGTAATATGAAATCTGTGGCAGAAGTTCACCATCTTCTTGGATCTAAAAGCAGCAGCATTGTCTGTTATAATCTTGTCAGGACAGCCAAATCTAGAAAGAATATTTGCCTCCAGAAACTGAATGATAGTAGAATCATTTGCTTGTCTACATGGAACAGCCTCAATCCATTTAGTGAAGTAATCGGTGGCTGTTAGTATCCATCTATGTTGGCCTGAAGAAGAAGGATGAATTTCCCCAATGAAGTCCAGGCCCCATTGCTGAAAGGGCTTCTCTGTTGCAATAGGCCTCAAAGGAAGGGGCAGTAATTTTCTCTTTCCCTCAAATACTTGACACTTGTGACATGAAGTGGTAAATTTTTTAACATCAGAGAACAGAGTAGGCCAATAGTAACCTGCTCTTAGTATCTTGTCCACAGTGGACTTCCAGTACAAATGTCCACCACAATCACCTGCATGAAATTCTTTCATAACATTGTCAGTCTCATCCATATTCAAACAGTTCAGCAGTATACCTTCATGATTTTTCCATAGTAAGTTACCATCTATGACACAAAATCTTGAAGCTTTCATTTTTAGAAATCTAGATTTGGTTCTGGACAATCCTGGGGGAGCACACAGGTTTTGCAATATATAACAAATATCAGAATACCATAGGGATTGTTCAAAGGCTACATTGATCTTTGGAGTCGCCAGCTCCGGTTCATTGTCCAGTTGGTTAATGTCCAAGGCTTGAAAATTTGTTTCAGACATTAATTTAGCCAAACCTTGCCCTTTTATCAGTTTTGTAGGTCTTATCTCAATATCAAATTCTAAAATGTTGGCAATCCATTTTCCTCTTCTGCCTTCTAAGTTTTCTTGAGTGAGTATGTCTTTCACAATGGGACTTGGTACATAAGCTATAACATGGGAATACAGGATGTAGATCCTGAAGTCTTTGATGGCTTTGACCAAAGCATAAGCTTGTTTTTCCATGATCTGATATTTCAGAGGTGCATCTCTAAGAGCTCTACTAAAGAAAGCAATAGGTTTCTCATTTCCTTGGTCATCTTTCTGCAATAAGACAGCAGCAATGGTATGCTGGGAGGCAAAAGAGAAAATGATAAACTCTTTGTCAAATTGAGGATTTGTTAAGACTGGAGTTTGGGTAAGGGCCAATTTGATACCTTCAAAAGCTTGATTTGCTTCTACTGTCCACTTTACTTTTGAATCCTTTTTTAGCATGTTGTTTAGTAATCTGATCAATTCTGCTAGGTTTGGGATAAACCTCCTTAAAAAGTTGATCTTTCCCAAGAAGGCTTGTAATTCTTTGATGTTTCTTGGATGGGGCATTTGCAAGATGGCCTGTATTCTGTCTGGGTCAATTCTAAAGCCATCCTTAGAAATGATGTGACCTAACAACTTACCTTCTTCCAAACCAAATAGAGACTTCTTAGGATTTAAGGAAATCCCATATTTTCTACATGTTATGAATATCTGTCTCAAGTGTTTTAGATGTTCTTGGTCAGATTTTGAGAAAGGTGTGAGGTCATCTAAGTAAATGACAAGAAAGTCATGGATCTCTTTAGCAAAAGCAATGTCCATTGCTCTTTGAAATGTAGCTCCTGCATTTTTCAATCCAAAAGGCATTTTAACATATTTGAAAGTTCCCCATGGGGTTGTGAATGTTGTTTTATCTTGATCATCAGGGTGGACTAGGATCTGATTGAAGCCTGAGAATCCATCAAGTAATGATATTCTTGAAGCCCCCACCACTCTTTGGAGAATGTGATCCATTTTAGGTAAGGGATAATTGTCTTTGAGGGATACTTGGTTTAAATTCCTTAGATCAACGCAAAGCCTAATCTCACCGGTTTTCTTTCTTGTGGGCACCAAATTTGAAATCCAGTCTGAGAACCTGATTGGGGCTATGATACCAGCTTTAAACATTTTTTGTACCTCTTTTTCAATTGAAGGGAGAAGCATAGGATTGATCCTTCTCAATTTTTGCTTGAATGGCTTTTGATTAGGCTTGAGAGGGATGGTGTGTTGGATAACAGAGGTGTCATTACTCCATGAAAACACATCTTGGAACTCTTTAAAGAGGTCAATGTATTTAGGCTTCTGGTCAGGAGGTAAAGATGCAGACAATTTTATTATTTTGGGTTTTTCAGGAGTCCCAATGTTGCATTCTTCAATGGCAGCATTGAGGGGCTGCATTTTCGGTTTTCTAGGGACATCATTTGAATCAAAAATGTCCTCCAATGGAGTTAGGCCTGTTGGCAGAAAGTTATCCTTTAGCTCTATGATTTCGGCCTCTGTACCAGCTATTTCATCCAAATGCAGTTGTTCAAGTTCTTGTATTTGTTGCTTGTCAAAGCCTGTTGAACATAGCATTTGATTTGTTGTTTTGGGTGATATAGCTATTTGGTCCTACTCACTCAATGGTTGTATGTCTTTCACAGAATCAACATCAATGTTCAAACCTGAAAATTCGTGCTGCAAGGTTAAGAAATTATTTATCTGTGTGTCATCCTCAAATACTTGCCAGTCTTTAACATTGTTTGGGACAGAAGGTCTGTGTTTTATCTCGGCTGTAAAACAATGGTTAGGTTCAAAAGGCAATTTGCATGTACTAGCAAATGTGGCTAAACTGTGTGCATGAAGATTGTGGGCTCTAGCTATCTTGGTTATCTGAAATTCAGTGAAGGTTTTAAGCATTTCAATTGCAGCAGACCTATATGACCTTAGTCTTTTGTCATTAGTGACAAAATTGCCTTTCACTTGTTGGATAATAAGGTCTGAATCTCCCATGATTGAAAGTTTTGTGGCCTCTAATGATTTT
The DNA here is from genome assembly GCA_031772625.1 of Pinus tabuliformis. Classification (NCBI taxonomy): domain Eukaryota; kingdom Viridiplantae; phylum Streptophyta; class Pinopsida; order Pinales; family Pinaceae; genus Pinus; species Pinus tabuliformis. The sequence continues at coordinate 959,777,904 of CM062811.1, forward strand.
ACCAGTTTGAGGCCTAGCAAAAGAGCCTCATATTCTGCCATATTGTTGGTACATCTGAAATTAAGCCTATAGGCCCGACCTTGTGCATGATTGCTTTGTTTGTTATGAATCCACACTCCAGCTCCTGCCCCTAATTCGTTGACTGATCCATCAAACTCAAGAAACCATAAGATCTCCTGTTTTAAGGGATTTTCACCATCCTTTCTGTAACTTGGGATTATCAGTTGGAGTTCTTGTCTTTCATCTGGTTTATCTTTTAGGACTGACTCATCAATTGGTTTCTCAATCTTGATTTCTTGGGGACTCGGTTGCTTACCCTCATGCATATTTTGTTCAAGTGTGACCGATTTATTATCACTCTCAGGACTTGTATCATCATTGAACAGAATAAAGGAATCCATATCTGAATGGACTGCATAAATGGGGAAATTTTGAGGCTTTTCTTCACTGCTCACCATGTATTTCATAAGTGACTCTCTATATAGCCTCTTGGGTTGACCAAAGACTGAGATGGTGGCATATGACATGTCTAATTGCAGGGAACCTTGGAGTTTAGCCCCCCACGATTTTGATAACAGCATTCCATATTTGGGTGGGATATCAGCAACTACAACATCCATTAAGATTGTTTTGTTTGGATACTGGACAAGGGATACACATAGATCTTTTATCAAACCTAAACACTTAACTTGGCTAGAGTCAAATGAAAATAGATCCTTATATGGTCTTGTAATGTCTAGGTTGAGTCTCTCCATCACTGATTTAGGCATAAGGTTATGAGAGGCACCTGAATCAAACATTGCATTGTGTAATATCTTATCATGAACATGCAAGCTGACATAAAAAGGTAAGATCCCTGTAACTGCTGTCTTTCCATCAACCTCTGGACCGAAAAGTAGTTCTGGGGTATCATCCAACACATTGACATCATCTTTATTATGGGTAAGTTGAAGGGACTTTTTGATTTGTTGTTTGTAAATGTCATGCTTGGCTAGCTCTGAAAGAGGAATGGCTATCTTCAATTTTCCAATTTCAGCTTCTAAGTCAAAGGGTTTTTCAGATTGGACCTTGGTATTGTGGTTGACAACCTTTTCTTTGTTATTTAAGTTTTCCTCTTGGCTTTCACTCTGATCTTGAGGCTTGTCTTTTTTACTCATCTTTTGGGAAGTAATGCTTGGATTAGGCTGCAAGGGTGATGTAGCCATTGATTGTTGATTTGGGGAAGATGCTTCAGTTATTTCTTCAACTGTTACTTCATTTGTAATTGAATCAGTTTTGTCAATTGGCTCTGTGACAATGGTTTTCTTAGGCAGTGGAGTGTCCTTTGTTTTCTCAGGCTGTGTCACATTTATAGTTCTGCTCCTTAGCTTGTATTGCTTATGAACTTCATAAACAGCTGTGTCATAGCCTTGTTTAAAGTCGAATGACTCACCTGACTTGGTTTGGAACTGCTTAATGTCATCATCCTTATGATCTTCTTGACTCAGAAAAACTTGTTGATCATCATTCAGACCCATTAGGTTAATGTGGGTGTCATCTATCTGTTCATTAGAAGTGGATGCTTCTGTATAATTTTCTTGGAACGGAGATCTAATCTCTGGTTCAGAATTTGCTTTGCCAACATTAGGATTTTGGTTTCTTCTGAAATTGGGATTCCTAATAGGATTATTCTGTGGTGCTTCCCATGATGACTTCCTCTCAACTGATTCTACTCGTTCACCTAATCTATGCATCCCAGTGATTATTGCATCTAATTTCTGATCCCAGCCTGAAGGCTCTTCTTTGAAGGTAGTTTTTCTTTCAGTTCTAGTCCTATTCCTCTTGGCTATCAGGTTGGCTTCCACACTCACTGCTATGTCTTGCATTTCGGCTAAAGTCCGAGGAGCTCTTTCTCTTAATTGGTATGCCATATCCGAATCAAACCCATCAGGAAAGGTGTATAGAGCTAAATCAGGTGGGGGTCTGAGATTTTGGGGAATAGCGTTGTAGACATTGTTAAAACGAGCACAATAGTCCAAGACAGTTTCTTGGGGACCTCTTTTGATAGTATTGTATTCAGATAAAATATGAAGTGGATCCTTTTTCTTCTCCCATCGGTTGATAAAGCTTTGATACAGGGCTTCAGGGTCAGCTATAGAGTTTGCTGCTAGTGATCTAAACCATGTTCTTACATCTCCTGTTAGGCTTTGCACAAAAATTTTCATCCTTACCCCATCATCATCTATCTCGTAATTTTCAAAGTAGTCCTGCAATTTTTTAGTATGTTGAAGGGCTGAATAAGAGCCAGTACCATCAAAATATGATATCTTAGTTTGATAATCTTGAGGCATAGGCCCTAGATTAGCTGGTAACTGCAGTGGGGCATATCTATTAGCCATGTTTGGTGGGACAACAGGGATAACAGGGATGAATGGGACAAGTGGAGGAAATGGGATGAAAGGGGTGTGTGTAGTTGACGGAGTGGTTGAAAGGATACCTTGTGAAGTGGATGAAGAACTAGGAGATTGTGAACCAGTTGTATGAGGATGTAGAGAAGCCTTAGCAGGGGTTGGAATGTCAGTTTGAAGACCTACTTCAGAACTTGAATCTGATAAAGTCCCTTCTGATTTGTGTCTCTTGAGGATTCTTGCAATCAAGTTTGGATTTTGAAACTCAGGTGCTGGATCAGGATCTGGGTTTGATCTTGTGTAACGAGTTTTCTTCTTAGGAGCCAGCTTCTATAACTTTCTTTGTGAGAATTTCTAAGGAGGTAGTGATCTTTTGACAAGGACTGATCAGTTATAGCACAACTATATGAAAATAATACTGAATAAAGATTGACTGAGGCAGCTTTTATATACTCCTGCAAATGCAAAGCAGAGGCAGTTTCTAAGGCTATCTGGCTGTCACTCAGGCTTTATCCACAGCATTAAGAATCAGATAAGAGGTTGCAAAGTTCATCCAGTTCCCCAGTGGAGTCGCCATTTATGTTAACACCCAGGTTGTTCCCTTTGACTCCTAGGGGAATACGGCCGGGGTAACCACTAACCAAACTTTGGATCACAGGTTCTAGCCAACCTGTAATCAGAGAGGGCTCTCTCTTTGACTGTTTAACTTTGTTCTTAAGAATCTTAGGCTAGATATGAGGTGAGGGTTTGGTTTGAAATTTTGGTTGAATGATGTCTTTCAGTACTTAAGGTGATATCTTCAGACAGTTTTAGACCATTGGGCAATGGAGTCTGTGGTTACAGGTTGTTTGAAGTGTTGAGTGGGATTGTTGAAACAGCAGGGCCATTTAAATATTTCATAAGAACAAACTTGAAATTGTCATGATGAAGTATGTTTAACCAGTGGAAGGTAATTAAGAAATTTCCACTAAGTTGGTGATGTGAGAAAGAGATGTATTGACCAGGAGCAGGTTTGAATTCCTGAACGATAATCACTGTGAAAGGTATAGTTTGGAAGTGCATCAATTAAGAATCACACTCTTATAACTATAACTGAGGAAAACATATATAATAGCATAGATTGAGTTCAGGGTATTCTATGAATAAGTCCTGAAACTATTCTTTTTCTTTGCCATTAAACTGTGAAACACAGAACATGAATGGATTATGAAGGAAATAACAAACATAACGAACAGGTTAAAGAAACTTATTGTTCCATGAAATACGCAGGAATCCTGTAGCATTCAGCAAGCACACCAAAACGCATCAGACAACACAGAACTTTGGAAATTCCATCAGCTTTGTTGTATTAAAACTCTGAACATTTACAGCATAGTATCTCCTGAAGAGAAAATCAACAACCCCTGCAAGCTTATGCGAGGGGGAATATATACAATCGGTTATACAAAAATATCTGAACCGCTGAGTCACTTGATAAATAAATACGCTCACCAACTTTACAAAATAGCAGATAAGGAAGTTATTGCTGCTCTAAATACAAAATGAATACTCTTTAATTCTGTCAGAAGTCTTTTTGACCTTTGGAGGCCACTGAGTCGGTTGAGCGTTCTGCATTAATGCTGAATGATGTGTCTTTATGGCTTTGTCATGCTGTAGCTTTCTCGGCCCTGTCATCTGTAGCTGTCAGTATTGCTTTAGTGGCCGAATTGGTTTGCTGAGCTGGCTCAGTCCATTCTTCTCCAGACATACTGAATGCATCAAATTTTTCTGAACATGATGACTTATATTTTTTTGATGAAAAAACTTGATGAAAGCCTCTTGTTTACAGTAACAACTGTATCATTCTGGTCCACCATTCCTGTGTAGGCAATTGATGTCTCAAAATTGCATCTAAGGTTTCATCTGCCTCTGTATATTTGTAGAAGTTTGGAGGTACTTCAAACAAATGTTTGATCTCATTCATAATAAAAAATAAGTTCTCTACTCTGTCATAGAGACTTTGCCCAGATGCTGGCCCTGTTTCCTCTAAGGTACTTGATCTTACAGTGATCTGATTGGTGGCAAATGTATTGACCCTTTTTGCATAGTTCTCATGTGATAGTAGCCTCCCTGCGCTGTTCAGTAAGCCAGGAAGGCCTCTGCTTTGTAATGCTGCAAACTTATCCATGAATTTGTTTACTTCTGTTTGCATGTCCTGGCTTCTTCTATCCAATGTTTGTACCAGGCTTCTCAATGTGAGGACCCTCTTTATCAGCAGGATGGTTTCAGTTCTATTGGGGATCCCTATTGCTGCCAGCTGAGGACCTGTGCGGTTATTGAGAACGTTGATCATTCTATTGGCTATCTCAGGCATGTTGCCTAGAGATGCCCTTGCTCTTTGGACCTCCTTGTGTGCTTTGCCTATGAGCTCCATTTGCTCATGAATAGTCTCTATATACTGCCATTGATCTGTTATTGATTGGCCAATGTTGGCCCATAAAACTGTCTTGACCTCAGCCACCACTTTGTCAAGGGTGAGCTCTTTCTCTAGCTCCTTTATCTTCTCCTTGAGAGCCTTCACTTCTCTTCCTTTTTCAGCTACACTTTGCTTAGATTTGTCATATTTTTCATTCAGCTTAGCTAAATTCTCCTTGGCTTCATTTAGCTCTGCCATCTGGGCTTCCAGGGCTTGAATCTCATTCATCAGCTTCTGCATGTCAAGGCTTGGAGCCTGCTCTGATGTTGGTGCTGGTGCTGATGTTGATGGAGCTGTCTCAACTGTCTGCACTGTAGGAGGAGTGACAATTTGAGGGGGTTCCTCAAGGTTGATTACTTGTGGAGGGGGCTGAAATGTTTGGCCTCCTTCTTTCTGCTGTAGGGCTGCCTGCAATGCAGCCTCTGTTTCTACCAATTTTCCCTCTGTCTGGACAAGTTGTTTATGCAGTGTTACCAGCAATGTTGATACATCCTGGTCCTTTCTTTGCTGGGCAACCTCCTCTGTTTGAGGGTGAAGAGTTGCTGGGATCTTTATCATCTTTCTTAGAGCTGCAATGTCTGAATCTCTTATCTTTAGCAGCTCCTTTATAGCTTTAGGGTCCTTTGGGTCATGCCCAAGCTCTATGATTATATCCTCCAAAGACCTTATCCTGTTGTCTTTGGCCTGAGAGGATGCCTTCTCCAACTCAAGTTGGGCGGTTGTATTGTTCAGGCTATTTTCCAACCTATGTGCCAAGAAGGTCTTATCTGCAAGTGTCGAATACACCATCTCACCCGTTTGCTTGTGAAGTTCTATTTGATCCATAGGGTGGATGTCTTTTGCAAGAACCTCAAGGTTGGTCCTTATATAGTCTGCAGCTGACTGTGGCTGCAGCATGGTTGGCATGAAATGACTCATGGTCATTTTCCCCTCATTTATGTCATAAGCTGACATAAGCCTCTGCTGATTTGTAGGGGCCATTTTAAGCAATTGATTATAGATCTGGAGCCTGAGTGGCTCATTTCTCTTTTTTATGTCAATGAATTGTTGCTTGATGCCTGTTTCGGCTCTCCTTTGCTGACTTGAGGAGCTGATCTCTCCTCCGATTATTCTTTCTTGTTCCTGCTGAAAGGAACTGGCAGATGCCTCCATGCTTGGTGGGCCCATGCCCAATGATTGTCCGATGGGCATCTCTTCTTCAGAAAGGGGATTTATCCTTTGCCTTTTCTCCCCTTGAGTTGTGGATGTGGTGAAGGGAGTCTCCTGCTCTCTATCCCTCTTTCGGTTTCTGTCTTCATTCTGAGGAGTTTGGAGCACCGAGGCCTCCACTGTCGTTTCCTGCCTAGGAGGCACAGTTTCTTGAGCCTGTTGCCCGGTGGATATTGGGGCCTCAACTGTTTGTTCTTGCTGCATTGGCTGCTCTTCTTTTTGCTGTTCTTTATGCTGTTCTTCTGTAGGAGGTGGCTGTTCCTGCTCCATCTGCTTTTCTTTACCCTTGCTTGACACCTGATGAACAGTTCTAGCTGCTTGCTGCTGGGCTGTAGAAGATGAGGCAGCTGCTCCAAGTTGCCTTTGATAGGAAGAGGAAACCTGCCCACAAGTTTCCAAGTCAGCCTCTTTCTCAATGTTCTTTGCCTCTCTTTGTAGCATTTTCTCTCTAGTAATTGCCTCTTCTAGAGTGCCCTCTTTCCAACTTAATAAATTGGCATATTTCTCAATATGAGGCAATCTGATGTGAGCATAGCCACCTAATTTATGTTTTACCCTCCTGAGAGAAATGAAATGATTAGGATCATAAGGTACCCAGCGGAAACTGGTTTCTAATTGGAGGGTCTCTAGGATCATATCTGCTTCCTTCCATCCCTCCTCCCTTTTGTTGTAAAGAAATGGGCCTAGCTGGTTCCTGACCTTCAGTTGCACCTTCTTGTTTTTACTGTGGAAATGGACCTGGTCTGCATTTCCAAATTGCCTGAAATACTCCAAGGCAAAGAGTCTCATAGGGACATATCTTGGCAGCCTATAAGGGTCCAACTCACAGCCATATATTCTGATTACTGTATGGTGTTGGTAAAAGTACCAATCACCAATGTTGTAGGCCTTTGAGAGCTGGAGTATTCTTTGCATCTCATCGGTCAATCTTGGAGGAGGGACACCAAATAACAAGGTCATAGCTGGATGGATAAAAAGGTCTATGAATTCACAGTATGTGTATGGTGAAAAGGAGGTGTGATGAAAAACTGAAGTCCAAAATACTACAGACCTTGGGTTTCCCTGGGCATCAAGTTTCTTGAGAGGAATAGGGAAACTGTCAGGTTGATAAAATAAGAACAAATGATAGATGTATGAGGTGTATTTAAACACCTTCTCCCTCTCTAGATTCATCAGTTGCTCATGAATCTTATTGGCAATGTATGTAGCATAATCATAGTGCACAGCAGGAGGCTTTCCAGGGGAAAATATGGACAGCATGGCCATAATGGTGTCATCAACATCCTCATTTCCCCTGTACCCCAGGACATAACTGATCAAGTCCACAAGCATTTTGCCCAAGTCATTGAGATATGGATTTCCAATAGGAGGTGTTCTCACAGCTTCAGAGCTTGGCTGAATAAATAACTGATTAATCTTGATGACCTGGGCACTGGACAGCTTGCCCCCCTTCTTTAATAAATCCATCATGGAAAGAGGAGTTAGTGGCTTTGCAGTGTGAAAGTGCAGCATCTCATTTATGGCCTCAGGGGTGATATGGAACAAGACTGAACCTGTGGGATTGAGAACAACTCTTTGACATGGATCATAGTTTTCACAGCATCTATGGATCAAGTCTGGAAGGACATTGACTTGAGGAAGGTTAAAAATGGGCAAATTGGAGTCCCAAATCCCTAAAATATCAGCTCCACTGAGGTGTTGAGCCTTTAACTCATTTAGCATATGAATGTTAAATTCGGAATTCATTGAGAATATCTCTGTCATCTGATAATCTTTATCACCCAGGGCCTTCCACTCTAACTCTCTGTGTGGGGCATTCAGAGGTGGGACATTTAATGCTACTGGTGCTTCCATGGCTAATTAGGACTCTGAATTGTATAAGGATTTGCTCTACTGGACAAAGCAACACAGAGGGGTATTTTGCAAGAGTGAGGCAATTTGCAAGGAAAGAACTGGGTAAATTGTGGCGAGAACAATCGAAATGCTCCAAAGAGAGATAAATGAGCAACTGCTGGGACTAGTACCACTGTTTTCCCGGTGAATTAGTGCAGCTCAGGTTTCAAGTCCACGAATGCGCGGACTGACTATAAGTTTATGAAAACTTGGCTAGGTGCGGACTTTGCAGGTGAATTTCGACCCTACAACTGAAATGAATGCTGGTCGCCGGGGATTTGCTGGCAAACACACTGTTTTTCACTCTTTCTAAGCTAGCTTTGGTGAATTATGCACGAAACCGGGTGCGGAAGGGAAACTAGGATAAATAACTGGTAAAGCTTTGACAATGGTGACCAATGCAGGTGAATTTGCAGGCGCCCACGGTCTCCAAGTCGAATTTTGCAGGCTGGCGGCGAAATGGTCGTAATATGCATGCAGAACGGAGCAATAGTTCTTTTGCCAAAAGTGACAAAAACCGCGATTTTTGGCGAAAATATGGACTTTTTGGGTTATTGGCGCTTTTTTGGATGACGTCAGCATGACGTCATCGGGGTGGGGTCGGGTACGGAAGGGTGACGTGGCGGCCTGTGAGTGGTCCACGGGGATCGGTGAGGTGGCAGACAGGTCGAAGCAGTGGCGGGCCTGGCGCTGACACAGTGCTGAGTGGTTATGACGTGGGCTCACCGTAGCGGTGACGAGGACGTGACGGGATAAGCGGTAAACAATAAGCGGTAAGTGGTTTTCTCGGACCGCTCTGGATACGGTCGCGGTATTGTCAGAGTGTGGCCCGATAAGATTTGGGAGCGACGTGTGGCAAAGGCCTGACGTCACCCTCTGATAATTTCTCGGGAGGTAACGTTCGGTCATCGGGGCCAACCCGATATGGATGGGGGCCGTCGGATGGGAAAGCCCAGATCCGACGGTCGACGGGTCAATAAGGTGGCAGGACAATAAGGCAGCGGGCGGGGCATATTTTATTGTTTTTTTGGAAATGTGCGCCTAGACGGAACCTTTAGACTTTAGCGGATTTTATGGGTTTTTCAATGCTTTTTTGTAAAAGAGCGCATTTGCAAATAAACTTTGGATAAACGGAAAAATGGGTTTATTTGGTGTTTTTTGTGTTGAAATGCACATTACAGCAAACTTAGGATAAGGGGTAAAGGTGGGTTTTTACAAGGCTTTTTTTGCAAGCAGAGTGGGTAAAATGATTTCAAAGGGTTGTAAAGGGAAAAGGGGTATAGCTTAGGTTATCAAACTGACCAGAGGTCAATTTAATCCCTGACTCCATACAGCCACATGCAAGTAGACTTTATTCCTGCATGATTTCCCAATATTCAAGCATATGGCTATAATGCCAAGGGGAAGGGAATATGTACATATTTGGGATTTGTTCTATAGGATTATCCTAATAATAGGGGAAAGGGAGTATAGGGAGTTAAATAAATAGGAAATTAGGAGTTAATATGAGTGGAAGAGGTGGATGAAGGGGGAAAAACACTAAGTTTTATATGGAATCAACTTAGTTTAGGAAGTAGATCAAAATGAAAAGAATTTTACACAAGAAATGTGGCTTTTAAAGAAACAAGAACCAACAAAAGACTTTGACTTCTTCCATGAACATAGGTAGTATTGGGATGTTAGTAAATGAGTGTAATGGGGGGTAATCAGGGAGTTAGACATGCTTCATTGTACTGTTGCAAAACTGCTGAATAAGAGACCTGCACTGGCACCATGTTTTTCCTTTGCTTGGGCCAGTGAACAGTCATAAATCATGCTTCTGCGACCCCATCTACCTACCCACTCTATTGCCTAGCATTTTTTGTTACTCCAAAGAGGGTGCACTTAGAATTGCAAACCCTTATGTGCCTTTTCTTTTCCTTTGGATTTTTCTTTTGATTTTCTATCTAAAGCTAGCCTTATTGCTTCTAAGGCCCCAGATTAAATAGTTGGGAACCTTCATTCTCTACCTAACTACTTTATCTGCCAAGATTGAACTGTTTGGACAGATTTCTTTCTCTAATCTACAACACAAAATTGAAACATGGCATGACCCAGCTTAGACTGTTGGATCACCCATTCAGAAGTAGGACCACGTCAACCAACTGTAGATATGTGTCTTTCACCCAAAATATGAGATCTTTGCATCCTCAAAGTAGATCATATTGGCACTTGCCCTGCCAATCATGAGAAATGAAACCTATTGGTATAGGTAGCTAACAACTATGACCATTTTCAGGGAGTTTTGTGCCAGTCACCTTTTGTGACCATCAACAACCCCCCTTTTTATTAGTGTTAGCAATAACATTAATAAATGGTGACCCTTCTAAAAAATCAAAACTTAGCACTTAATATTGTCTTTTGTTGCAATAAAACATGTTATCAAAGCAAAACTCCCAACAATATGAATTCCTACCTTTTCACACTTCATGCACTGAAAAACGTTATACAAACCACGAAAGCTAGGAAAACCCTTATAAGCGGAAAGTCTTGAGTACTAAGAAAAACTTTAATAAACCCAATCTTTAATGATAAGCATCACATCGCATTGCAAAAAGGGTAGGGGCGGGCATCCTTTACTAAGAAGCTCAAAATGCAAAAAAAGCGAGAATGTGAGAATGCGAGATCACAAGTCTTACGAACTTATCACATATCACAGATTCCATTGAACGCAGCACTACATAATACAAAATGACCAGATATTTCGAAATGCGATAAAGCTCTCGCATATCGCATCTCGTAGCCACATGATGAAACGAATGATTGTTAAAAAATAAAAGGTTTTGCAATATCACGATTTGTGATATTGCGAAGCAAATCACAAAATCACTTTATCGCAAATCTAAGGGCTCAGAGTTCAATGATATTACTTTCCGTAATTCGATGAAAAGAGTTATGAGCATCAATGTTTACTTAATGGCCCATTGATGATGTTTATTAAAATCAAATCAGATCTAGTTTAAAGGGTTATTTCACGTAAGGTGATATCCTTGATATGATTTTAAAAATTAAAAGCTTTCTGATAACCTTATTGTTGTTCATTATTCGTCACCATCCTTATTGTATCTTTTTTCTCTGCTTACTATTTTCAGAAGCAGTGCACAAAGCAGAATGTAGAACAACACATAGAACGTAATGGGAAAGAAAGGAAAAGCACCTGCATTTGAAAAATTAGAGATGACTCTGTTATTCACGGACACCACTTGTACTAGGGAAGCAGTGATATCTACTTGGGAAGGCATGTACTGACTATTAGAAGAAGAAAACCCAAGATTTATGGAGGTTACAGTTACGAAAGATGGACATGGGTCATCTGAAGCATCACTAACGAAGCTTGCATGCTCGTTTCTACACCGTATTGCAATGAGGCTGAAGATACTCCCTTACACAGATATGGTAAAATGGATTATAGACCACCTTGATATATTGACAGGGAATTCAAGACATAGAACCAGGAGGTCATGGGGTCATTTACCCCAAGTAACTTGAGGCATATGTATCACCTGCCAGAACCCTAGGCCAGTTATAACAAACAATTTATGGAAAAGTTCCCCAAAGAGAACGAGGATTTGGCAGACTGTACGAAGAACTGGTCTGCAAAGGAAGAACCATTAAAGAAGGACAAAAGTGGTATGAACACCATTGGCTCCCTTGTTTCTCCCTATTGTTTTGCTACTGCAATGTTATGTAGGCTATTTGGGAAGCTGGATATAAATAAGTTCTCATCGAATGGTTGCCTTTACTAGATGTGGCCACCAATGCCACCATTATGGATTGGGCCCAAATTTCATTGGATAATTTAGCTTCTACTATTTTGAATTATTGAACTAAAATAAGTTTTGCTCGGAGGTTTTATCATCCATTCTTTTTCACTGCCTATGTCATGGAAGCTATTTGTTTCATCCTCGAGTTTTCCATTATGGGGTGGAAATTGACATTACATAACCCTCTACCTATTGAAGTCTACCATAAATAACTATGGGAATCTAATTGCGTCCCGAATTTCTATAAAATTTGTCATGGAGTAATGCTTCCCATTCATATAATGTTATATAACACAGATGCTCCAAGATTCTCCTCGAAAGCTGAAATTGACATTCTCCCTGTGGGAAGGTGGTTCGGCGAGGAGTTATTCACCTACATTAGGGTATTTTGGAGCATTGCCTCACCTCATGTGCTTCCTTTATATGTTCCTGAGACACTTATGGCCCGAGAGATATCTTACCATACCTGTGGCATTGGGGGAATGAGCAGAGGACTCAAGGATAAGAAGAAGTCCATCTGGCCTCAATTCCCTATGGTCTGTGGGGCCTTTGCATTTTTTGATTTGGGACACGCTCTTAGAGAGGTTGATAATATGCTAAGTCTGCAGCTACCAAATTTCTGAGGGAGGAAATATGATCCCTTGGATACTATCAAGAATTTTTCAACGATGGTCAAAATAAAAGTGTTTACTAAAGAAGATGATATCTTCAACGATGTCTTTCAGCAGAAGAGCTTTCTCAAATAGATTCTACATATGGCACAAATTCAGTTTGACCAAGCAAAGCTTCAAGAGTTTAACCATTACAGAGAACAAAGATTGACAAATATCCAATTGGACAAATTGCATTTTGAACCAATAAGGGAACACACTCCCAGTATTAGTATAAGTTAAAGTTCAGGAGAAGAAAAGTCTAAATCAAAGTATGAGAGGGAATCAACAGAAAAATCCAATGAGCAGTCAAAAAGTGATCATAGAAGAAGTGAAGCAACAATTAAAGATATAGCTCTATCTATAGAAAAGCTTGACCAGTAAGTTTTGTCATCAAAACAGGTTGAGACTCCCGCTCCCCTTGCAAAGCCAACAAGTCTGATTGTAATAGACCTAGAAAAGGAGTGGGAGAATTTTAATGAGTTAATAAACATTGAGGAACAGAGTGTAGAGCCATTAATAAACCCAGGGGAGATAGCCACATAGATGATAATAGAAGAGGTTATTAATACTCAAGAGACAGAGCATATTCCTGTTGCTCCGCCGTTTGAATTTGTGTTGAAAATAAAGGAGATTGCCCCTCTGGATGTATTTTATAGCACACAGCATAAGGCTATTGTCTAGAGACAAATAAAGAAACAAAAAATAGATACTGTACTTTCTCCATAGGCTGAACCTTTAGATGTTCTTTGGCAAGACCCGACCACCGATCCAGCAGAAAATCTCACTAGGCTCTCTCAAATTGCAGGGGAATATGCTTCTGCAACCATTGATAAAGCATCAGAAGTTCAAACACTATTAAGAGAAAAGGAGAATAAGATCCACTTTTTTGAATAGCAAATATAGTAGGCTAGCGTCAGCCAAGAAGCAGAAGAATAATTGGCAAAGTTACAACAGGACTTCCAACAAATGCAGTTGAGTTATCAAAACAATCTGGCAAATAAAGAACAACAGTTATAGGCCACAATAGAACTACATAAGGACGACCCTAAAATTGAAGAATTCATCACAAAAGCCCTTGCCCTCAATGACCAGCCCCTACAACAGGAAGAAATTATTTGCGAAAGGATCTCGCAATGGACTTCCCGTTGCGAAAAAGCGACTACATTACAAATCAAGTCGTAAACAAACGAATTGATTATGATTTAATTTTTAAGAAAGTGTCTGACTTTGTGAATTGGCAGAAATCAGAGGAAGGAAAAAGAGCAAAATTTCCCAAGATTGATGAATCCCACAAAGCCATGCTATTTGCAAAATGGGATGCACATCTCATTGAAGCAGAGCATGCGATGGAGGAGGAAGCAACGAGAGCAAGTAACATCATCGACTGCATCAACAAAAAATTGCATAAGGAAAATTTAATATCAGAAACCACTCCCGGATTTCTCCCAGAGGCACATCAGCTGCAGAAAAGGTGGAAAAAAACAGCGAAAGAGAAGGCAGAGTCAATTAAGTAGATAAGCAAGTTAAACTGGGACACTTACTGGCAATATCTAGTAAAACCACATAGCCAGTGTATGACTTTGAAGTGCCTCATAACATCCGTCGAGAAGATAGTACAAGAACTCAATGATTTTGTATTTGCAGGTCAATTGAAGGCTGAAGTCGACCAACAAATGCTCCTGAAACCCATGCTGGCCATTTGCAACTTAAAAGAATAGATACATGGTTTAGCATAGATTCAGTTTTAGTTTAATTAATAGTTCATTTTTACCTAAAATGAGGATGGTCGTTTTGAACCTCCTCATCTATTTTTGTAATAACTATTTTTAGTTTTCATTAGAATAGTATTTAAACCCCTCTCATGCATTTATAGAGGGGTCCAGAAATTTGTCAAAAACAATTCTTCAGAAAATGCACTTTTGCCCCCTCTGAGGAGGTTTCGATAAATGTATGGAACGAGATTTATTTATATCTGAGTTTAATGTCTGCTACTGAAATGCACTTCTGTATTCTTTGTGGATATTGAATTATTTGAAGATAAATCTATATTGCTGAAGCTCATGAGCAGGACCTATTATCAATGGTACTTTCATCTCTTAATACTTTTTGCTTATGTGCCAAGTGATATATTATTTTCAGTTTTTTATATATGGAAACCTGAATGTTTAGTTGTCATTTGTGCACTTTTGTATGGTGATAGCTACTACTTTATGTCAAGTATATGAATGAATTATTATGCGATGTGTTTATCATAATTGTTTCGGCTAATTTCTTATACGAAACAATCATCTTTAACATATCATTTTCTCATAGTAATTGAATGATTTTTATATTCAATTGCTGCTGGAACTTATTCTAGATCGCATAAACAAAATGTTACTCCTGGGATAGTTTAAATTAGATGTTTTCCTTCATTAGAATAAAATTGCACATGCTAGATTAGATTTAGAGTAAAGCATCCTCCCCATAAACCTTTCAAAAGAGAAAAACATCATCCCCTTAGTGTACCATCATAAACAAATTGGGAAATTGGTCCCATTACCCCTAGTCGGAGCCACTATTCCAAACAGAAAAGGAGCTACTTTCAAGGTCTGGACCGGGTGGTTATCCCCCTTGTTGTAGACCTGATTTTTGAGGCTTCAACATCACCCTGGATTTTGTGGCACTTTTTAGGTCCAAGACATAGACTATTGCCCAGAACTTCAAGAAAATTATGGAAACGATAGATAACATAGAAGCAATGGTACTAACGAAAACACTTTAACGAAGACTTAACTTGAACCCTACTCTCCATGACATAAATTTCTTCAAACATATGACAAACATGTAATCGAGAGGCCACAATAACAAATCGACGCATAAGAGTCTCGTACTTATCTGAGAGTCATCAACAAGGAGTGATATATCATCACACTAGTTGCACTATTACCTATTAGGTCATTCATTGACTAAAATTTGATATACTAACCAAAACATGAGGAGAGCCATACATTATAACTATCATAAAACATATTTATAACCAGCAAATAACTAGAGATATATCGATGAGGAAACAACCATTAAGTCCACATAATATCAAGCACATTTATTTATAAGAGTACCAAGGAAAAGGAGATATTATTAACATATGAAAATCCATCCAAGTTAGGGACTTCCTCATACCACTTGAGGATATATTGGGCTGAACAAAATATCTCTTTGATCCAATCACCCTCATGGCATATTTCAAGCATGAATGTGGGACCTCATGAAACAAATCAAACAAAACCGAACTAGGGCTTCCAGAGGCCAAACCACCTAAACTGTCAATAAGGGATTCCACCTCAGAATTGGACATCACTAACCATCACCATATTTGTCTCTACCCAAGATGTCGATGGATTAGAATGTTTTTTCCAACCAGGGCTTCCAAGACTAGTAACTCATCCTACAGCTATTGTCGGGCTTCAAGAGTGTTTGTCCAACTAGGGCTTCCAAGACTAGTAACTCAACCCACTAAGGGCTTCTAGCAAATTTTTCCAACCAGGGCTTCCAATACTAGAAACTCAACCCAAGCTATTACAGGGGTTCCAAAGCATCTGTCCATACAAGGATTCTAGTAATCAATAATTGAACCCACAACTATAAGAAACATGAGAACCAACTAGAAAAAAAAATGAAAGAAACCCACAACACCATGGCTACCCAAGAAATTGCAAGGTCTAAGCAAACCCACCGTCAATCTAGGCAAACCCTCCATGCCGATCATAAATCATAACCAAGAAACCACATGCATGTGTCATGCATGATAAAACTAGCAAACAAATGATACATGTAATTTGGTTCCTAACGAGTACCATCAATAAGTATATTTTGAAGATCATTATTCCATCCTCCAGCCTTAAAACTATCCTTCTCTCATCTTAATTCACATTTTTTTGTTATATTATGCTTAGTAAGAGGTAAAAGGTGTTTGTCATAGTATGTGGCCTACTTTGGTTTAATTGTAGGAAAAATAAGAATTTATGAGGATATTACTATGTCGGGGTTTGTTGGAGACAACTAGGAGAGAATCTAGGGGGGTTTTCCACCTCCTTAACTCCTAACTCAGCTTGGAATGATAGTATCCTCTCTCAGCATTTCGAATTCAATGGGAGTTGGGTGACTCCTAGTCCAAGTGAAGCTCAAGACGGACAAGATCCACCATTTTCTAGATGAAAGAGAGAATCACTCCTACTTTTAAGGGAGCTACTATCAGTTTCCCTTTTGTATAAATAAACAAGAAGAAGATCTCATTACGATTTGAATATTTTTTTCAGCTAGGTGTAGCTATTGATCTTGAAGCTTCACGTCACTACTTTGAACTTGTATGTGATGTATGAGACCTACACTTCTTGACAATGAGAAGTTGGATTTTATGTTGCATCTGAGTTAGTTTTAGAGGGATGAGACCCTTGGGTTTGGGCCCAACCCATAGGATTTTGTCCCTCTTTTTGTACTTATGTTTCTTCTTGATTCCAAGAAGTTCATAGTTTCTTTCATTCCAATATAGATTGATCTATAAAAACCTATGGTTGCAGCCTCTACATCACCTCTCTTGTGGGAGAATGAGTGAAAGAATTCACAACCACAGTCCAAAAATGTTGTGTTTACGATTTTTTGGAAATATATTAGTGTTAGTTGTCCTATTCTAGATTTTCTTTTTGTAGCTTAGGAGCATGTTTACTGATTAGATCAATGTTATCGCATAATCTAGGTGTTATTTAAATTCCACTCATCTTTTCCATCATAAGTTATCTCATTTTTTAATGATAAATGAATGCATGCATGTGATTGAATGCCGGGTTGTGTTGATTTGTAGGGAAGGGAACCTTCACACTTCCATCTTGAACTCCTTCATATTCTATTTTCACCTTCAATTATGTCCCAAAACTATGTTTCCATAAGTCATTTTTTGTAGTGAATTTAAGACACCGTGAGCACTCATCCTAGTGAAAAACATGCCTTTGAGAGGTCCTAAGCTTGGTTAGGGGCTCAAACCAGCCTAATTCACTTTCTTCAACATCCATCCAACTCTCCATACCCTCAATACATCATTTTAACCTTCAAAAGATACTCAGAAGCCCTCCTATAACATTACAGGTCCTCCTGTAGCAATACAGGACCTCCTGTAGCATCCACCTGTAGCAAGCTTATAGCCCCACTTTCATTCATTAATTCTAATCCCCACTAAAACTTTGACTTAGTCTAGATGAATAATGACTCCCAGATATGATTTGCTGATCAGGGGAAGCTCCTAGGCCACTCCAACCATTCATTTTCTTCACTACAAAATTAGAGTAGAGTTAGTTTTTTTTTCACAAGCAGGATGCATGTAGGTTACTGATTTACAAGCAAGAGTGATCTAGGTAGATGGCACATGAAATTGTAATTGATAGTTTGATGAATTCTACAACATGAATTAACTTCCTTTCTGCAAGTAGATTTGGTAGTTTGACGAATTTTTCAAGATAAACCCGATTCTTTTTGCAAGTAGATTAGCCTTTTGCCTTTCATCAATTGATTAGTTAGCATCTAAAGGTTGATTCAATGGAATTTCCACTTTCATAGCTAAAATTAGTTTTCAATTGTATCTTCATCAACAATATTTCATTTTAGTTTAGTAGGAGGAATAGTCTCTGAGCACTTTTGATCTAATGTCATGAAAGAGGGTGGCATGAGTGGAATCCAATCTTTTGTTCATATAGCATTGTCACCTCTATGTTTATATAGACCTGGTTTGATAATTTAAGTTGAGGAGCCCTTGGGAATTGCAGAATTATTGGTGCAATACAAGGGCCCACCACTTTTTGGTACCGTTGCTGGGGAGGTTTCTAAGTATATTTTGTTTTTGATTGGGCATTGTTTTATGTTTTCCATACAGTTTTTGAAAAAGTGAAAAAAAACCTTGCATGCCTCATAAGAGTATAGATAATCAAGGAAAAATTTTAGCAAAAAACCCCACACCCTTAAACAGACAACCTTCACTCTTCTTCAGTGACTGTGATCTTCCCTCTCTGACTAAAGGGGAGTTAGAAAATCCTCCTAGTGAGCAACCTGAAAATTTTGAACAACCTATTGGGGAAGAATAAGAGCCCACTTCACATATCCAAAGTATGGCTGAAGACAAGGGAAATGAGGTTTTCTCTATTAGAGAGACCAATGCCAAGGATAGAATGAAGAACATAAGTCCTACTTCCCTTCATCACTTCCATGGCTTAACCTTTGAGGATCTTGACACATTCATGTTTGAATTTTCTATTGTTTGTAGGATCTATGACTATTCCTCTGTTGAGAAAAATGTGAAATTATTCTCCTCTACCCTTAAATATGCATCCTTGCACTGGTTTATGGGTTTGCCTAGGGGTCGCATCACTACCTGGGCCCAAATGCAATAGGATCTCAATAAAAGGTATGGGGACTAACGTAGGTCCAAGGAATCCAAGAAATAAATTTTTAGGATGACTCTTGGACCTGACGAATCCCTAGAAGACTATGATGAGAGATTTAAACTCAATTGTAGGAGGGCCAACCGTACCCTTGATCCTAAGTCACTCAAGCTAGCTCTTCTCCTTGGGATCGAGGAGGATATGTTGGAAACCATGTTTTCTGGAGAAGATATCTATCGTTTATCTTATGATGAAATAAAAATTATGTTCAAAAATCACTCTAGGGCTACCAGGAAGAAGGCTAGGGCTAGTCAAGGCTTGGTCAGTTCATCTCCCTCCACAACATCCATCAAGAATGAGATAGGGAACATGTTAGAGGATTTAAAGAGTGAAATTCTGCATACCTTTGCATTGAAAATGGATACAATAAAAATCAAAAGAATGGGGAAGAAGAAAGGGAACTAGCCATTTTCTACCCTAGATGCACCAAGACATATCCTAAGAATGAATGCCCATTAAATGTCATAGAAGTATTCCTAGTCTATGAAGAAAATCATGTAACAAATAAATTTCTTTCTTTTTGAGGACTAAAAGTTATATACCAAAACGAATAATGTGGTTCATAGAAACTTTACTTCATCAAACAAAGAAGGCCTCAAGGACCTTGTCCATATCAAAAAGGCATGTAGGGTGCACACTAATGTTATTATAATCCAAATCAAAATGCACCTTTGCAACCTTGTTACTCTTCCACTCATCCATCCTGGCGCACACCTCCTTATTGACCTTATGCTCCTTCATATCGTCAACTTGTCAACCATCCTTTTTATACATATCCACCCCAATATTCTCAATTGAATAGCCCATCACAGGGATGGAGGCCTCAAGTCAGCCAACCTCATGTTTTACTGTCTCCACGAAAACCTCAACCACATCTCACTCACCCTACTCCACATAAGCAACCTAAACTTCTTGCACAAACCAATCTAAACTTGAACAACAAGCAAGCACAATAGTTCTACAGTTGAGAGACATCCTATAATGTTTATGCTATCGAAATCCAAAAGATTAACCTTTAGTCTGGGAGAGTGCCTCCAGATAACCACCCACCTTCTCTACCTGAAGAGCTTGAACAAGAGAAGGAAGATAATGTTCCTCAAGTCAATCTGCCTACTTTTCCTGAGAGGTTTATCCACTCTAGCCAGTACACCCTAGAAGAGGTTGAACTTCTAGGAGAATTGAAGAATTTGTGTGTGAATATACACCTTCTCTAGGCCATTAGATATTTTCCCATATATAATATGCTCATCAAAGCGAAATGTTTCAAAAATCGTGTGAGAAGAAAAAGAGACACCCCCACCATAAATGTTGTTGGGAAACTATTTGATTTGATGCTTGGGAGGCTAATCTTCCAACCATATCTAGACCCTGGAAGCCCGGTAGTAGATGTGCACTTTGATGGCCTTATAGTCTCTAATAGCTTTATTGATCTTGGGGTTGGAATCAATGTGATGACTAAGGAAACCATGCTAAAGCTAAATCTTTAACGGACTTTGAGGAATACCACCATAGTGTTTCATCTTGCAGACAGATCCATAGTAGCTGCTTAGGGAGTTGTTGAATATGTTATGCTCTCCATTTAATTGTGGGAGTATCCTACTAATTTCCTAGTTCTCTAGCCCAAAAACAATTTTAGTGGCTATCCTCTCATCATATGAAGATGGTGGTTAGCCATTTTTTATGCCTGCATTACTTATAAGGATGGGAAAATGAGAATTAAGAATGGAAATATGTCAAAACAATTGGTATTGTATCCTCCTGCCAAGCCTTCTATAGAGCATGACTTACCCTTGTAGTTATAAGAGGAGGAAGAATATGAACTATATCACAGAACCCCCTGTCGACCGGATAAATCATTCTTGCAGACAAGACTGATCTCCCTAGTATCAACTAATATCTAGTGACAAGCAGGACAAGCAAATCTACCTTTCTCTAAATATTGCGATTTATAAATACAAACCAAGAGGTGTTTTAGACCCTACCTTAAGTCCAACGCTAGTTTGTGGCAGCCACACTCCGACCATCCAAATGAGTTTCCTTTTAAAGAACCTGCAAACACAAACAAGCACACATCAAATAACACCTGCATAGCCAATATAATAAACCATATTTATCATGATGATCAAGGAATTCATGAAATAAAGCATAGAAGATAGCTTATTGAGAAAAATGAACTTGATTGTATTAACTTTAAACAAAGAAGAACTTTACAACCTTGGTGCCTTGATGTTGTACAATCTCCTCCCAGGGTCCAACAAGAATCTCCTCTACTTTGGCAAGCTTCACTCTCTTCCCAAAGAGATCAAAAGGTATGTAATCTATCCTCTCAAGCTCAATTAGGAAGTCTAAATTCCAACAGCATTTACCCTCAAAAATCTTCAGCTTTCAACCTCCCTAGTAACCAGCCCAATGCCTCATTTTATAGTGCAAAGGAAGGAAGTTACCAGGTCCACCTTCAAAGGGATAGAATCCTCCTTCAAAGGGATAAGCTCCTCTCATCAAGGGGTTAGCTCCTTTAGTTATAGGATGCATGAACAACCAAGGAGCGAACTTGCCACCTCAAGATTCCCTCTAGAAGCTTCAAGAAATAACCCAAACTGACTTTTTAAGAATGTACTTGCGCATTTTTTACTTTTTCAGGGGTCCACACCCATTACACAAAAAGAAGCGGGCAGGTCCGCAGGGAACATGACCAGGGGGTGTGGGACCATAGGTAATGCTAAGAGAAAGTGCAGAACCAGAGTTTTAGAGATTTTCAAGGACTTTTCTCTCATTTTTCAAGGCTTCACATGAAGAGCTGAGGTTTAATACTTACATAGGAGGAAAATATGAGTGGTGATAGACTCACATGATTGTAGAATGTCATGGTGACAATATTTTGTGCAACACCCCCCACCCAATCTGCACTCTAGATAATATTACGAGGGGGGGGGAACCTGATGAAGATGACCTCATTGACAATATCCTTCAGAACTAACCTCCTACTCCCATACCAATTGATGAGTTGATTAAATAATATGGGAGTAATCATTGGAATGACTTATGCCCTATTGACTCAAGTCCATAACATGCCAATATCATAGAATTTGGCCCATCCAAAAACTTAAATATCAACTCTTCTCTCTCAACCAAATAGGAAGAACAATTGTGCAATATGTTGAGGCAACACCTGGATGTTTTTTCTTAGGATTATAAGGAAATTCAACATGTGTATCCCTTGGTTTGTACTCATCATATTTACATCAAGGGAGGATGAAATCTTGTGTGCCAACCCTAGAGAAGGATCAACCCAACTCTTAAGGACATTATGAAAGAAGAACTACAAAAACTAGTAGATGTGGGGTTTATATACCCCATTTCAAATAGTGAGTGGATGTAACCTCTTGTTTTAGTTCCTAAGAAGAATGGGAAGTGGATAATTTGTGTTGATTACCAGGAATTTAAGAAGGCTACAAAAAAGGACCATTTTCCTTTTCATTTCATTGACCAAGTCCTAAATGGCCTTGTAGGGAGGAAATTATTCTCCTTCCTCAATGGATTTAGTGGATACAACCAAATCTAGATCATCGCTAAAGACCTAGATAAGACCACATTCACATGTCCTTGGGATGCCTTTACATATAGAGTTCTTCCATTTGGTTTGTGCAAAGCCCCTTCTACTTTCCAGAGGGAAATTTTGAGTATGTTTTCTGAACTTTCTCATTACTCTATTGAAATATACATGGATGATTTCACTCCTTATGGGTGTGACTTCCATGAAACTCTCTCCAATATGTGCAAGGTCTTGAAGAAATGCATTGAAATGAATCTCTCCCTAAGCCCTGAGAAATGTGAGTTCTTGATGAATGAGTGAACTCTCTTTGACCATTCCATATCCAAGGGATACAGGTAGACCGAAAAAGTATTGTCATCATCAAAAGGGTCCACACCCATCAAAAGCAAAGAGATGTCAGGAGTTTATTGGGACTCGTTGGGTACTATAGGGGATTAATCAAATACTTTAGTAAAGTGGATTCACCCTTTTTTAGGTTATTGGCCAAAGATTTAGGTTTTTTTTGGACCAACAATTGTCAAGAGTCCCTTGAGGTGTTGAAAGAAAATTTGACCATTGCACCCATCCTAAGGGGTCTCAAGTAGGAATTTCCTTTCCATATCCATAATGATGCATCATATAAATCTATGGGGGAAACCTTGGGACACGCAGAGGATAAGTTGCCTTATGTTATCTATTTAATTAGTAATAATTTGTTTAAAGCTTAGTTGAATTATACTTTCATTCAAAAAGAACTGTTAGATGTACTACATTATTTAAACAAAATTAGGCACTCTATCACTCGGTACCAAAATTTTGTTCATACTGATAATGTAGCCATTAAATATTTCATGAACAAGCCTCATTTCAATGCTAGGATAGTTAGATGGTTGTTATTGTTACAACAATTTGATTTGAATATTATTGACAAACCAAGAAAATAAAATGTGGTTGCATATATTTTGTCTAGGTTAACCTTGTCTATAGGTAATGAAGTGATTGTGGATTATCAAATGTTAGATGAACACCTCTTTTCCATCTCAGTGCTTTCCCCTTGGTTTGATGACATAGCTAACTACTTTGTTGCTAGGAGGTTCCCTCCTAATATATCATCAAGGGAGAAAACCAAGATTGTAATGAAAATCTCTCCTTTCACTTGGATTGGGGGGAATATTTTTAGATTTGGACCAGATCAGATCTTAACATAGTTACCAATCAAATGAGAAAATGACCTAGTACCCATTTTTTCGAGGTAGCAAAATATCACTCGATTTCGAAAAATGGTGATTCAGAATACACCTTTTTTTTGGAACATGTTTTTGCCACTTTAAATTGTTTCATGTATCAAGTATGAACCATTTTTTTAAATGTTAGTGATTTTCATGTCGATTTTGGGAAGTGTTGAAGCAGCATCAACACATTTTTTTAGAGGGCTTATTTTTGACACTTTAAATTTTTTTATGTATCAAGTGTGAACTTTTTTTTTTTGTTAGTGATTTTCATGTTGATTTTGAAAGGTGTTGATTAGCATCAACCCTTTTTGTTTAGAGGGCTTAGTTTTTACACTCGAAATTTTCTAATGAATTAAGTGTGGATATTTTTTTTTTAATGTTACTAATTTTCATGTTAGTAATAAAAGATAAAAATAAAAATAAAATAAAAAACGACAAAAATAAAAGCAAATATAAAAATATTTATAAAAGAATACAAAAAATGCAAAAACCAAACCAAAATTAACTCGTAAAAATAAAAACATTAAATAAAAAGTTAACAGAAAAAAGAAAAAAATAAATAAAAAATATCAAAAAATAAATAAAAAATGAAATATTATATATATATATATATATATATAATTTAAAGAAAAACAAGTAAAACCAAAAAAATATACAAGCATATTAAAACAAAAAAAAAAAAAAAAAAAAAACTTAAAATAATTACCCAAAAAAATTAATATTAAAATAAATAAATTAAGAAAAAAATTACAATTAAAAAAATCCATTAAAATAAAAAGTTAAAAAATATTTAAATTAAATAATTTAAGTAAACAAAATAAAAAATAAAAATAAAATAAAATAAGATTTTAAGTATTGTTTTTTTTAATTAAAATTATAAATATAAAGAAATAACATAAAAGGAAATAAAAAAATTAAATTATAATAACTAAAAAACAAAATGAAAAAAAATCAAAACAATTAAAAAAAATTAAACTATGAACAAAAAAAATTCAAAACATTTAAAAACTAAAATAAATAAATAAAAACAAATTTATAAAATATTTAAATTAAAAAAAAAAAAAAGAAAAAAAAAAATAAAAAAACTGGTTAAAGAAATAATTAATATATATATATATATATATATATATATATATATATATATATATATAACATAAAAAAATATTAAGAAAAACAATTAAAAAAATTAAAAATTAAAAATTAAAAAAAATAACCCCCCATCCCCCTCTCTCCACCCAACCCTACGCCCAGGCCCCCTCCTCCCCTTCGTCTAGCCCAACCCCCCTCCTCTCCTCCCCAACCCACCCCATTCCTCCACCTTGACCCTCCCCTCTCTCCTCCCCCTCCCTTCCCCGCCCCACAACACCCGTAGCTCCCCTCCCCTCTCCATATGGCTCTCCCACCTGCTCGGGCTCCCATCCAAAGAGCCAAGAGACCGTAGGCTAATTAGGGAATCCACCTGTGGCACCTTGGCCACTTACTGGGGGCCTGGGCGGGCGGGGAGGCCCAAGTGGGGTGGGGTGGGGAGGGGGGTGAGGGAGAGGGGGCAGGGGTGGGAGTGGTGGGGAGGGCAGGGGAGGGGAGATGGGAGGGTCGGTGGGGGAGAGGGGAGGGTCAGGGGAGGAGGAGGTAAGCGGGAAGACGGGAGGGCCAGAGGAGAGGGGTGAGGGTGGAGGGGAGAGGGTGGGGGGCAGAGGGGTTGCAGTGGACAGAGGGGGAGAGAGGGGGTGGGGAGGCATAAAGCGAGTGGGGAGGAGGGGTTATTTTTTTTAATTGTTTTTTCTTTATATTTTATATTTTATTTTTATAATTGTTCTTTTTTTAATATTTTTTTTATTTTTTTAATTGTTTTGCTATATTTATATTTATATTTTTTTTAATTGTTTTTTTTTATATTTTGTTAATTTTTTTTAATACTTTTTCTTATTACGTTTTTTTAGTTGTTTTTTAAGTTTTTAAATTTAAATATTTTTCAATTTTGATTTTATTTTTTTAAATGTTCTTAATTTTTTTTATAGTTTATTTTTTTTAATTTTTTAATTTTATTTAGTTTTTTAATTCTTATTATTTTCTTTTATGGTATTTCTTTATTTCTTTAATTTTAATTTAAAAAACAATTCTTAAATTTTTATTTTATTTTATTTTTTATTTTTTATTTTCCTTATTTAATTATTTAATTTAAATAATTTTTTTATTTTTTTTTAACTGACTTTTTTTAATTTAAATAATTTTTTCCTAATTTTTTATTTCTATTTTAATTTTTTTTGGCAATTTTTTTTTGTTTTTTTCTAATGAGGTTTTTATTTTTTATTTGTTTTTTCAACAAAAAAAAAATATAAATAAATAAATTGGATTTTTTTTGTTTAATTTGTTTTACTTTAAAATATATATATATATATATATATATATATATATATATAGAAAGCATTTTTATAGGTTTTTTGTACTTTTTTTGTCATGTTCTTTTTGTTTTATTACTTGTCATTATATATCTATATTGCAGCGTCCATGTCGATGCTTGTCTAGCAACCCGATTCTATTATGTGCAATTTGTTATTTGATTTTAAAGTTTTCATTATAATGAATTGAGTATGCCCCAAAATGTGTTAATTTCATGGTTGGTCTTTAAGTTTTCATTACAATGGGTCAAGCTCACCTAAACTGGGTGTCAATTTGATAGTTGATTTTTAAATTTTTTTCGTAATGTATCAAGTTGTCTTAGGCTAAGATTTTCAAATCGCTATACATTTAAAATTTAAAAAAAAATACTCTTGGTGTAATAACCCTTTCATTCAGGTCTTTATTTTTAAAGGTTTTTAGTCATAAATATTTTCCATAATGTTATGGTTGAAATATTTTGAAAACGTAAGATCATTTTGTAGTCATATTCTTTGGTTTTAATTCCATGGTTGAAAAATTGTGAAGATTTTAATGTTTTTCTATGTTGTGATATTTTATCTTTAATGTTATGGTTGAAAATAGTTATAAATAATTTTTCTTAGCAACATGCTTGAAAATTGTTAGAATTTTAAGGTTTTTCAAAGAAGTGATATTTCAAATTTATTATCATGCTTAAAAATTGTTGGAATTTTAAGGCTTTTCAAAAACGTGATATTTTATCGTTAATGTCATGCTTCAAAATCATTTAAAAGATGAATTTTTCAAAGTCATGATATTTTAATTTTAACGTCATTATTAAAAAATGTTGAAAGTGTACCCTGCAAAAAAAGACGTTATTTTGGCATCAACACTTTTCGATTTCAAGGTGGTTTTTGCACCAAACAAAATGGCTTTTATTGTTTCTTTCTATTATTTTTAAAAAATATTGAAGAATTTCCTCTAAAAAAATGGTGATGCAAAATCAACACTTTTTATTTTTAGGTTTTTTTTCATGATTTTTGTGGATTTTTGGGGTTGAGTACTCGTTTTGAGGTAATAGTTCCCATTTGATCGGTAACTATGTTTCTTGAGGAGATCTTTAAGAGAGGAGTAGATCTATGTCATCATCTCAACATGTCATCATGGACCTTGTGGATGTCATTTTGTTGTAGAAAGTATCGCCTTTAAAGTTTTAGAAGATGGTTACTATTTTCCCACTTTACATCAAGATTCTATGATATACACCACTAGATGTGATCAATGCCAAAGGATGGGAAAACCCACACCCAGGGATGAAATGCCCCTACAACATCAAGTGGCCTTAGAGCCATTGAAAAAGTGGGACATGGACTTCATTGGGCCAATTGATCCACCATCAGGATAGAAGGACATAATTGTATGCACTGGTTACATGACAAAATGGGCTATGGCAAAGGCAGTCAAAGCAACAACTGAGCATAAAGTGGCTAAGTGTTTAAGAGAAAACATATTCTACAGGTTTGGGTATCCAAGGGAGGTAGTCACTAATCAAGGAGCACAATTTACATCAAATTTTATTGAAGATCTCATGAGGCAACACCATATCAAGCACAAGACGTCCGCTCCATATCACCCTCAAGAAAATG
Organism: Pinus tabuliformis; assembly: GCA_031772625.1. Lineage (NCBI taxonomy): Eukaryota > Viridiplantae > Streptophyta > Pinopsida > Pinales > Pinaceae > Pinus > Pinus tabuliformis. Next base: position 959,805,539 of record CM062811.1, read on the forward strand.
GAAAATTAGAGGTCACAAATAGAGCATTAGAGAGCATCTTCACCAAGGTTTTTAGCAACATTAGGAACTATTAGGCGGAGAGACTAGAAGAGGCCACTTGGACCTACAACACCACTTGGAAAACCACCACTAGATTCACTCCATATGATTTGGTTTATGGGAAGAAGGTTTTTCTTTCTATTAAGTTTGAATATAACACTTTGAGAATGGAAGCTTAGTTGGACTTAGATGTCACTACAACACAACAAGAAAGACTGCTCTAGCTGGATGGCATAGATGAGTTTAGAATGCAAGCTCTCTTACACACTGAAGTGAGACAACTACAAAGGAAGGTCCGGCATTGACAGGCATATCAAGGAAAATACTTTTCAAGAATGAGATTGGGCCCTATTATATGATTCTGTGTTCAAATATTTTAACGAGAAGCTAATAACAAGAAGGTTGGGTCCTTACCTACTAGAAAAGTGTCATGAAAATGGATCTTTCCAGATAATAACTTTTGACGAGGAAGTCATTCCTTCAATTGTAATTTTTTATAGGTTGAAGATATATAGAAGACCTCTATCCAAAGTTAAATTTATCAATTTAGTTAGAAAAGAATTAAATGTGATTAGGAGTTTCATAGTTTCTAGTCCATAAAATTCCTAGAAATTTGAAAAATAAAATAAAAAATAAAAGGCCTAGTTGAGAACCTCTATGAGGCATATAAGGCCAACTCCAAGGTTGAAAGCCTCTATAAGGCAGCCAGGGGCAAAAAAAGGAGAAAAATAATAAATATCCCTAGCTAAAAACCTCCTCTTAGGCACTTAGGGTAGGTATGCAAGTTGAAAACCTCTTCAGAGGAAAATGGTTTGTCTCAAGAAAAAATAAGGAAAAGAACACCAGGAAGAAGCTTATACCATGTCTGCTAACCTTTTTCTTACTTTACATGATTGTACACAGTGGCAGATTTCATGGATACTAGCCAGAACCTACAAGATATCATCCATCCCTCAATCCATACACTTTATAACCATCCTCTCCATTCATGCGACCATCTCTCTCCACTATCCCATCAGCAAGAAATTTGAATTTGATCTCCTCTCTATAATGCTATAGTAAGAATATGTATTGCTACATGAAGTCTTGTAATATTACAGGAGGAGCCTGTGAAGCTACACGAAGTAGATCCAAGGAGGATAACAACCCAAAATTCATTATGACTCTAATAAATTATAAATAGGGTCCTTGTAATGTGGAATTTTGCATCTACGGAGAAACACAATTTCCCTAGGTCGATAGCTACACCTAGAACAACATATTTAAACTACTTAACCTTTTTCTATAGAAGATAAATAAGACAAGGGGCCTACTTGTTATCTTTCGCTTTCCCTTTGTCTCCTTTATTTGGCTCCTGTCACTCCTTCTCGAACTTAATCCACTCGACAAGTACCTGCAATCATAAAAAAGGCACAAAAACCAGTCAGAGCAAGAGATCTATCTACTATAAGCAAATGGAATCGAAATAATTTACACATATAATCATCATACATAAAGACAAGAATGTGGGAAAAGGTGTAAACAACTTTATTAAGTAGAAGGATGAATTACAACCATAAAGTTTGATCCGTTGTCACTCTTCCAGCTTGGGTTCCAACCAACATTACATAAAAAGCACAACACTCTGGCAGCATAACAATACTTGCTTACAATCTCAAACCTCGCACCAATAGTATCTCCTACAAATTCTCAAAGTCTAGCCCCTGGTCACTTAGATGAGTGCTCAATTTATAGGAAAATGGAGGAGGTTTGGTCATAAATGAGGGTATTGAATGGCCTTCGAAACTTAGAGTTAGTTTCCATGGAGGAAGGGATGAGAGGATAGGAGGTTACTTAACTCATTCCCTTTCCAATTTTGAGCTCATAGGAGATGATAAGTGTGGGAATCTTCTAGATGGCTCCAAAAGATAAGAATATTCCTAGAACCCTATGATGATTTTGCTCAATCTCGCCCAACACAGGTGAAAGTGGGCCTAGGTGATTTGGAAAGCACCCTAACATGGGCCTACCTGCACTAAAGTGCACTTACCCCTGACCAAGGTTGTGCTAGTCCCTTAAGGAGGCATTTTTGGAGGGCTTCAGGCCAAGAAACTCTCAGGGAAGGAGGCATTAAAAGTGATGACTTGTCTAGGGCATGTAGAAACTGAATTAGGGTTTGATAAGCCCTAATAGTACTAATCTGAATTATGTGAGTGATGTGCCCAAATGGATCTGTAATAGCTGCCACCTAAAGCATGAAGTGGAAAATGATAATGTCGAGTGATATGATTTATGATGTGATGAGGAGGTTCCGATGTGGATGGTTACCTGCATTTATTACAATACATAATATCATGATATGTTGATTTTTTCTCATGAATTGTTGAGGGAAGGCATACCCATGCTCAGCATATAAACCTTCATTACAAGTACATAGATAGACATCTATAGATATAGACCCATGATCGGATGACCATCAATGTAAATCCATTGTACGGATGATTTGGTACTTTCCTAAAATTTCAACCCAGATGGATGAAACTAGATCCAGGGTCTTCTATCTCATTCAATCGTTCTCTCAAGTACAAGTCTAACTATGCAAATATGTGATCTGAAGTCAAACATGGGAAGACACCGTTTGATTACCAGCCAATGATGTAAGTCATTAACAAATGTGAGAGAAATCATCGATAATAATAATGATCCTCAAGGTACTGTAGTACATTTTACATGGTGTGAATAGATGTTTTGATTTCGAACACCATAGAAAGTCTTTCGGTCGAGGGCCAGTGATTTCAACCTATCGCCGGAAGTGAGAAACCTGCCACTGATGTATGAAAGCCTCAAGGTACCGGAAGGGTGTTTCTAGGTTAGCTTCTTGGATAATATGCTAATGTCGATAAGAAGTGACTGATCGCAGGAGGGCCTTGATGTATCCCACATCAACGACATGAAACGAGTGTAATGATTTTTGGAGATGGAATGTGACTAGCGACAGAAGGTTCAGGAATAATGGTCATGAAAATGAAGGTTTATGAGTATTGGAAGAGATGAATTTACTGAATGACATCTCTTGAACATGTCGGTGACACTAAATGAATTGCCCGCATTGCCCCAAAATCAAAGTAACCAATTGTATGATAGACCAAGGTATGGTGACCATCAAGCAGATACCCCAACCCATGTAGTCACAGTGATGAAGTGAAAGTGTTATATTTAAGAGAGAACTTCTGCCATAAAGTGGTTTACCCGTTTTCCCATTTTCCCCAATCATTGGTGATCATTACCTTTTTATTTTTTATCAAGATTGAGCATGATAACATATGCTTGTTGTATAATTCCACCCTTCAGGTGAATCCATCGCTATGTGATGTTTTAACAAGTCTAGCAAAGCTAAAACTCAGTCTTGTCATGATGGACAGGTTTGTCACTATTTGATGTTCTAACAAGTTTAACGAAAATGATAAGTTAGTCCTTTCCATGTTTAGATAGTTTGAAAAGGGACAAAAAGAAAACTCCACAAGTTATTTTTTGTAAGTTTGTCTCTCAAGTCCAAAAAAGCGTAAAACAACACAAGAGAGAACTTATTGACCATGTTTAATCAACGTATTCCTTTTTCATAAATAATATATCTCAGTCTGGAAAAGGGTTTAACTTATACTGAGTAGATGTCATTTCCAATCCATTATCAGGATGGAATGGACAAGCTCTCGGAAATCTATTTTCAATTTTTTAGAGCCTGAAAAGAGCTTAAAGAGGACTCCACTTTAAGGAACGAGTGGTGTCTAGGATAGCATCTAGTTTCGGTGATGTTGGAGCTTCTCAAACCATGTTGATTTATGTGAAGAGGTTGGCTAATAAGACCATTCATTGCAACTATTCTTCAAAGAGGGTAAAACAACCAAGTGAAAGCATATTATCAGGCAAGAATATAGTGAGGATTGAATGAAACAACCAAGGCTCCTCTAGCAGAAAAGGCTAATAGAATGTAAATAATGAAGGTTAAAATGGAGATGGGTTCATTTTTACGCAAGCTTGAGCCATAAGGAACTATGCTTGGATTTAGTTTGATGTTTACACAAGCTTGAAACAAAAAACTATGCTTGGATTCAGTTCTATTTTTACACAAGCTTGAAACGAAAAACTATGCTTGGATTCAGTTTCATTTTTACACAATCTTGAAATGAAAACTATGCTTGAGATTAGTTTACATGCCCCCAGCATGATGACTCGAATCTAGGTGCATGCCCCCCAAGCTTCATTTCATTCACCTAATTAGACCAATCATGGCTATCAGGTAGATGGAATGAACTTTATTTACGAGATCAAGTGAAAGGATCGACTGAGATTTTACGAGATCTAATCAGAGACTCGAATTGAAACTTTGCTCCAAGGGACCTTGTTTCATCTTTTAATGAGCTTGACACAAGACAAGGAACTCCTCTCACATTCCTTGTTTCATTTTTTAACGAGCTTGACACAAGACAGGGAACTATGCTCTGGCACCTGTTTCATTTTTTTATTTTTTTAATGAGGTTAACACAGTAAAAGAACTATCCTCATATTCCTTGTTTCATTTTTTAATGAGCTTGACACAAGACAAGGAACTATGCTCTAGGACCTGTTTCATTTTTTAATGAGGTGGACATAGTAAAGAACTATCCTCATATTCCTTGTTTCATTTTTTAATGAGCTTGACACAAGACAAGGAACTATGCTCATACCCTTTGTTTCGTTTTTAACTAGGTTGACAGAAGACGAGGAACTATCCTCATGTTCCTTGTTTCATTTTTTAGCGAGGTTTACAAAAGACAAGGAACTGTCCTCATATTCCTTATTTCATTTTTTAACGAGCTTGAAATAGGACAAGGAACTATGCTCATACCCTTTGTTTCATTTTTAACGAGGCAGACACAAGACAAGGAACTATCCTCATATTCCTTGTTTCATTTTTTAACAAGGTTTACACAAGACGAGGAACTTTCCTCATATTCCTTGTTTCATTTTCTAACAAGCTTGAAACAAGACAAGGAACTATGCTCATATTATTTGTTTCATTTTTTAACGAGCTTGACACAAGACAAGGAACTATGCTCATATTCCTTGTTTTATTTTTTTAATGAACTTCACACAAGACAAGGAACTATGCTCATACCCTTTGTTTCATTTTTTAACGAGGTTGACACAAGACCAGGAACTATCCTCATATTCTTTGTTTAATTTTTTAACGAGGTTGACACAAGACAAGGAAATGTCCTCATATTCCTTAATCATGACACATAAGAGGTCATGAATTCCAAGAGGTTCTCATCAGATGGGAGAATAATGCTTTGGAAAGGATACATAGCAAGGAATCCATTAGAGATATCTAGTTTCAATGCCCCTGTTAGGTTCCCATATTGTCTATTTTTGACCTTATATTTTGTCATTATATTACCCTCTTCCCTTAGTTGAAAGCCTTTGCTAGAGTTTTGGCTTAATCACTCCAAAAGGTATATAGTAACTCTCCTCATTGCTATGTTTTTAATTATTCAACACGTAATCATGCTATCTTTATAATTGATCCTTGAAAGTTGATTAAGTTGCTGAACAATTGTTGAAACTACCAACTGGCAGGACTACATTTTGCAGTTGCTGAAACAGCAGAAACATCGCAAACTGTGAAGCTGAAACAGCAAGAACAGCATGAACCTCGAAGCTGAAACAGCAAGAACAACATGCGAACTTCGAGGAACAGTTGAGATTTGCATAACAAATCTGCATCGGCAAAGGAGTCTGACCGATTACTATATTGGTCATAATGATCATAATCCACATGACTGTAACAATATTCTGTTAACAAGAACTGACTTTTCTATTTTTGATACAAAGGGTTGAACCAGAATGTATAATGAAAATCTTTTTTAATAGATGTCTCCTCTATAAAGAGGAGACATCTACATTAGAGGGATAGACAGAAAAAGATGGAACAAGCTGTAACACAAAACTGTAGTGAAGGGATAAGACTGAATCTTTTTTGTAATATGGTTTATTGACAGATGAATAAAGTTCTATTCTGAGTATTTTATCTTAGTTTCTGTGTTCTGGGGAATCTTGTGAGAAGGAAAGGGCCCACCTTCATCACAAGATTCACCCATCTTCTTTCTGTTGTGTGTCGTGTGTGCGATTTTTGTTTATATTTTATTCATGAGTACTGCTTCTAATGATATTTTACTTTTGTTGAAACTCTGTTTTCCTTTTAACTGATTGATGTTGTATATGAGTGCCTCACCGGTGATTAGGATTTACAGAGTGTATTGGTGAGCTGGACAACAGAGGCAGGTGCTGAAAGTCCTTACTCTGAGGATAGGGTCCTGATCCTTTGTTGCAGGACAGCCATCACTCCCTTTTGTAGATTTGTTTTCTTTAAGTTATCTGCTTTTATTCCATTCCTACAATAGGTTGTAATTGTTGTAACTGCTATGACACAGAGTAGGGGTTTAATAGGTCATAGACTGTCTATACTACAACTTTTAATACTATTAAGATTGAGTACATACAGTACGTAGTCACCTTTGGAATAATCAGACTTTCCCGGGTTGATAATTTATGTGGCACTCAACTGTTTTATTAACAACAATTAAAGTGACCAACATTTTGGCGCCGTTGCCGGCGAAGGCGACTGAAGATTTTAAAAGTATTAACGATTTTCTTTTAGAGATGCAGGATGCATGAGAGGACGTAAGAAGGTTAACCATTCAGGCGGCAAGGGCAAAGGAGGAGGAAGAAAAACTTTTATTGATGATATTATTTCAAAAGATGAGACATCCCAGAGGTTAAGCTCTCGAAGGCCACAAACCCAACACTCTTCCCAGACAGATTATCAGACAGAGGAAGTAGTGGGACCAGAGAGGGTTATAGAACCATCAGAATATACTGAGGAACCGGTGGAAGAAGACGAACAACCAGTAGAAGAGCTAATAGAGGAAATTAAAGTGGAGGAACCAGTGCAGGACATTGAAATTCCAACAGAAAACTCCGAAGACCGGGCAAGCGCATTAGGAAAACAACCAATGGAGGATAACAATGAAGGACTTTTCGGTGGAGGTCGCAGAATAGAAGGGAGGGGAGAAAATTCTCTCTCCACCCTGGAATTCCCTATTGGATATCTCCCCAGAGGAGCAACTCCTATGAAGAATATCCCACTTTTAGCATTACCCAATTTCCATGGGTTATCCACAGAAGATCCTGATGAATTTCTTTTTGAATTTGATATATTGTGTAGAAGCTATGACTATGTTAATGCTGTTCAAAAATTGAAGTTGTTTCCAACTACATTAAAAGGGAACGCAATAATATGGTTCATGAGCTTGGGAGCTCATGTGATTACAACATGGAACCAGATGAAGGAGAAATTTTTGGCTAAATACCAAGATTATTGTCAAACAAGAGAAAGGAAGGAGGAATTATTTAATATGACTCAGAAGGAGGACGAAAGTCTGGAGGACTTCGTGGAAAGGCTACAGTATAACTTACAGTGATCTGATCATCCTGATATGAGTAAGGATATTCTCAAGTCAATATTGCTAAAAGGGGTACGAGATGATTGTTTAGATATGTTGAATATGCTTGGTAAAGGAGACATATCTAAGGAATCCTATGATGAGATTATCAATCTCTGTAAAAGATGTTCGAGAGGAGCAGCAAGCAGACCAAAGAGCGAAGATAGTACATACTTAAGAGTCCAGAAATCAGCAAGTGGAGGAGCAACACGGGCTGAAATAGGTAACTTACTTGAAGAATTTAAAACTGAAATGTTAAGCACTTTTGCTTCACAAATTGATACCTTGCAGGTTAAAAAGAAGCAGGCAGAAGCAAAAGCTGCTCTAGCTATTTTCTGCTCTAAATGCAGGGAAAAACACCCACTAAGGGAATGCCCCCTGGACAAGGTACCAATCTGCACTATCTGTGAAAAAGACCATGAGACTCAACAATGCCCTTCTTTGCCAGGAATAAAAGTAGCACTGCAGCCAACTGAAGAAGAAGCTGAAGCAGTGTACTTCCTCACACAGAGAAGGCAATGGCAACCACGAGGACAAGGTACGAATTCTAACATGTCGTTTAATCGTTGGAATAATCATCCTCCTTTTCAAGAAAATTACCCACCCTTCAATCAAATGCAGTACCCACAGTTTAATCAAATGAATTTCCCACCCATGCAGCAACCGAATCCTCCTTTTGTTGATCCTACGATGTGGAATCCCTGGGCTCTACAGGAAACCTATTTTAATCAATGGAACCCAAATTGGACAGCCCCACAGATCCCATTTCCAAACCAATTACCTCAGTATCAGCAATCTCTCTCCTTACCATCAAATGCTCCACCAAATAATCAGACAATGAGACCCCAGCTGCCTGTACAACCTAACCCCAACCCAAATAATAATAAAGCTCTACAGGTGATTGATATTCAAAACCAACTAGTTTCCCCTATGCAATGTAATGACATTCATTTACGCTCTGGAAGAATAATTGAACCCATTATTGATGACATTACTTCCGATTCTGATAAAGAAGAAATAGGAAAAGAAAAGTCATCTAATGCTGAAACAGTTGGATCATCCTCTAATAACAATGTTGAAACAGTTGGATCATCCTCTAGTAACAATGCTGAAACAATTGGATCATCCTCTAATAACAATGCTGAAACAATTGAAACATCCTCTAAAAAGACTGCTGAAGCAACAGAGACACCATTCCCTGAACGTTTGGCTCTTACCAAAACACTTGAGCCACCTGCTTTTAATCTTTTAGGAGAACTGCAGAATGTATATGTTAAAATTCCACTCTCACAAGCACTGAGAGATGTACCAATTTATGCTAGAACTGTTAGAGATATTTGTATTAAGAAACCTGGAAGAAAAGCTAAGGAGCCCCTCACAGTTCATGTGATGCGTGATCTAGCTTCTTTAATGTCAGAAAAAAAACCCTCCTATGAAATATGGTGACCCTGGTCATCCTACGGTCACAGTACAAGTGGGAAAAACTTTTGTTTCTAGAGTTCTAGTAGATCTGGGTGCTGTAATAAACATCATGACACCTGAAACTGCATAGTTATTATAGTTAAAGGATGTAATTAGGGAAACCCCAACCATTCTAGAGCTAGCTGACCTCTCCACAATCAAACCTGAAGGAGTCATTGAAGACCTAATAATTTCAGTCGAATCTTGGAACTACCTAGCCGATTTTGTGGTATTACAGATCAAAATAAAGTTGGGGGGTCATCCATTGATTTTAGGAAGACCTTGGCTAGCTACAGCAGATGTATTTATCAGCTGTAGGTCAGGATCAATGACAATTTCTAATGGATGTGAAACCAAACAGCTTACTCTTTACCCTCATGCTACACCTATGATTAATAATGATAACTCTGTGTGGTTAGATTACGAGGACGATGAGACCCAACCCATCTTGACTGTCAGACAAGCCCTAACTTTTAAGGATTCAACTGAAGATGAATTAATTAGTAGTTTTATTTCTGAACCTTCTTTAGTTAACTCTGAAATACATGATCACTTGACTACAATCTTGAAATCTGAATCACAGCAAAATCTTAGAACTGAAGATTTATCTCAGACATCAACTGACACCTCCTCCAAAAGTATAACAGTCGAAATCGAGTCTGGAAAAACATTAAATATAAACCCTAACCTAACAGATGCTGAAACACAACAGTTAATGAAATTACTCCATGAGAATAAACAAGCATTCGCATGGGATTACACAGATATGAAGGGAATCTCTTATGAATTATGTACTCATTGTATTTATATTAAAGAAGGATCCCGTCCAGTCTGTCAACCCCAACGACGAATGAATCCCAATTTAAGGGAAATTGTGAAGGAAGAACTTCAAAAACTGTTGAATGCAGGATTTATATATCCTATATCTGATAGTGAATGGGTTTCACCATTAGTAATAGTACCTAAGAAAAATGGGAAATGGAGAGTGTGTGTAGATTACAGAGCTCTAAATAAGGCCACTCAGAAAGATCATTTTCCCTTACCATTCATTGATCAAGTACTAGATAATTTGGCAGGTAAGAGATTCTTTTCCTTTTTGGATGGATTTAGTGGATATAATCAGATCAAGATTGCACCCCAAGATCAGGACAAGACCACTTTTACTAGTCCATGGGGAACTTTTTCCTATAGAGTTCTTCCATTTGGACTATGTAATGCCCCAGTAACATTTCAAAGAGCAATGATAGGAATTTTTTCTGATATGCTTAATGATTCCTTAGAAATATTTATGGATGACTTTACTCCTTATGGTGTGACTTTTGAAGATGCTTTACAAAACCTTGAAAAATTACTTAAACGATGTATAGAAGCACACCTTGCCTTAAGTACTGAAAAATGCCATATGATGATGAATCAAGGTATTGTATTGGGACACTTCATCTCATTCCTAGGAATTCAAGTTGATCCAGCTAAAGTACAAGTAATTCAGACTCTTCCTATCCCTAAAACACAAACTGATGTAAGAAGTTTTCTAGGACATGCTAGATATTATAGAAAATTTATCAAGGATTTTTCTAAAATAGCTTCTCCTTTGTTTGTGTTACTTATGAAAAATGCTGAATTTAAGTGGACTGATGGTTGTCAAAAAGCATTTAATGAACTTAAACATCAATTGTCTACAGCTCTCATTTTAAGAGGACCTGACTGGGCACTCCCCCTTCATATATCCTCTAATGCTTCAGATACTGCAATTGGAGCTGTCTTGGGTCAAGAAGAAAACAATCTTCCCTATGCTATCTATTTTATTAGTAAAAATATGACCCCTGCTGAACTTAATTATACAGTCACCGAGAAAGAATTCTTAGCAGTCATTTATGCTATTAATAAGTTTCGACATTATATTATTGGTTATACTACTTTTGTGCATACTGATCACTCGGCCATTAAATATTTAGTGAACAAATCAGTTACAAATGCTCGAGTTACTAGATGGTTATTATTATTACAAGAATTTGATATCACAATTGTAGATCGACCGGGTAAAGAAAATGTAGTTGCTGATTTTCTTTCTCGGTTAAAAACTGATGAAAACATTCCAGTGGATGATTCTTTTCCTGATGAATATTTATTTGCAGTATCTGCTCACTCACCTTGGTATGCAGACATTGCCAATTACTTAGTTGCAAGGAAACTACCATCATACCTATCGCACAGAGAAAAAATAAAGATCGTTCAGCAAAGTGCTAGGTATAGCTGGATAAGTGGGTGTCTTTTTCACACAGGACTCGATCAGGAAATTCGAAGATGCATTAGAGAAGATGAAGTTTATGATATATTGAAGGCTTGCCACGATGGCCCTTGTGGAGGGAATTTTGCGGACAAAAGAACAGCGCACAAAGTTCTTAGAATGGGTTACTATTGGCCCTCACTTTTCAAGCACGCAAAGAAATATGTTAGGGCCTGCGATAGCTGTTAGAGAATGGGCCAGCCTAATCATAGGGATGAAATGCCACTCAACCCCCAGGTAATACTTAAACCTTTTGAAAGATGGGCACTAGATTTTATAGGTCCCATCAATCCTCCATCCAATCAAAGAGTTTATATACTGGTTTGCACAGATTATATGACTAAGTGGGTAGAAGCTAAGGCACTCATCAAAGCTAATGAAGAATCAGTGTTAACTTTTCTATTTGAAGAAATCTTTGTTAGGTTTGGTTTGCCTAGAGAGCCAGTTATAGATGGAGGACCTCCTTTTAATTCTCATGGCTTCAAAGATACACTCCAGAAATATCACATTAAGCATAAAATGACTACACCTTATCACCCCTAGGCAAATGGGCAAGTGGAAAGTACAAATAAAGTCATAGAAGCCATTTTAACAAAAATAGTCAAGGAGAATATAAGGCACCAACTCCTCTGCCTCACGCACCATCATTTGGTCCAACTCCTAATAAATAGAGGCTTCGCCCTACATATCCACCTCCCCTCAATAACCATCCCCAACAAGCTGAGGAAAATCCTCAGCAAAATGAAGAAAATTCCCAGCAAGCTGCTGAAACTCAGCAACCAGCAGCAGAAACACCCCAATTGAGCATTGAAAATCTGCAGCAGTCCTCACCCCCTGATGAAGCCGAACCATCCACCCCCATAGTTCATATCCCTACTGATGATTTAGACAATGATACCCTCATCACTTTCCTTAAGAGGAAGAAGCAACAGAAAGCTGCAACCCCACTAAATAGAAGAACCAGGGCCTCAGTTAAGGAAGCCACTATTTCTGATGATTCCCCTACCCTGAGTAAAAGTCCTCGCAAGAGGAAAACTACTGTCTCTCCCGGTTCCCTACCTCGGCAACGAACAAGGTTGTTTGCAGCAACTGAGGCCATTATCCCAAATGTCCCTCCTATCATTTTAAATCCCCGTATCCCGCGTAGCCCTGAACCTTCACCTCCTTCACCCTCAGATGCCGAAATATAGAGTGTTCACGATTTTGTGACATCATTTTTCTCAACAGAGGCAGCTGCTCCACAAGAACCAGCTGCCGATACATTCAAACTAGACATCCAAGACGATATAGGGCATGTGGCTGTTACACAAGAACCAGCCACTGACCCAACAGGTGTCACACAAGAACCACCTGTTGGGGAACAAAAAGATGATATAGGGCATGTGGCTGTTACACAAGAACCAGCCACTGACCCAACAGGTGCCACACAAGAACCACCTGTTGGGGAACAAAAAGAAGATGACCTGCATGTGGCTGTTACACAAGAACCAGCCACTAACCCAACAAGTGCTACACAAGAACCACCTGTTGGGGAGCAAGAAGAAGATGCCCTAGGTAAGACTGATACACAAACTGACCCAACAGGTGATACACAAGAACCACCTATTGAGGACGCAAATGATGAAGTTAATGCTGAACAACAATTCTCTTCTCCATTGGAATCTGCAACTATAGAAGCCCCAGTTACTTTAGCCTCCCTGCAGGAAGAAAATGAGTTCTTAAAATCAGAAATTAAGGCCTATCAAAAAGAATTAACAATGGCTAGGGAAGCCTATAAAAAGGAACTCAATCTGTACATGTTAGCTCAGGTAGCATCTCAAGCTGAAAAGAGTGTAGAGAAAGAGCAATACAGTGAATGTGGGGATATCTATACTCAAGCAGGATATAAGATAATTGCAGTCCCATTGACTGGAGCCAGCCCTGTTATATTCAAAAAGGAACACCCTGCTCCTACACAAGAACCAGCAGGGTCTTCAAGAACTTTAGAGGAAGAAACAGAACCACCCCGGCCTACCCAAGTTATTGATGAACGGAAACCAGAATCAAAATATTTTACAACTGTGCATATACAAACTGAACCTCCCTGTGTCAGCAATGCTCATGCACAGACTTCCAGTTCCAAGGAAAGACATTTCAGCAACATAAGTCATTATGACTTAACTATGCCTATAGAAATTGGGAAGCAATGGAACAGTCTCGTGCACAACACAAGGAGAATAAGCAATTAAAAGCCAGACTGTCCCTTATCTTCGATTTGGTCCAGCGGTTACTTGCTACAAGAAAGCCTTCTTTTAATTATTCTGTATTCTTGAGAGAACGTTTAGCATTCCTCTAATTAAAAGTAATTAAGGATGGAAGACCCCACCAGGTCTCTACACCACAGCAATTTATTGAGACTTTTGCAGAAGCACCAAACAATGACCAGAACTTGCTGTGTGAACTCTATCTTCACAATGAGGCTATCCCTGAAGATAGAAAGATTAATTTACTTCCTATTTGTGGTGATATTCAAATAAGAGCTTTTATTTCCTTTTTGGCCAACCAGGTTACTTGGCAGAATGCTTTTATGTCTGCAAAACACAATGAGGAGAACTGTCTTCTCTGGATTCGTCCGGAACCGTAGAATGCAGCCATCTTCCTTATGGAACATCAACGAGTTCTACGAGAACCAGGGATGACTGATCATATTAGGAATCTACAAGCAGCAGTCTTGGAAGACTGCCAACATTATGTCAAAACTAAAGGACCTCTGGCCATAAAAGCAAATGATTTATTCTGGGAACACTGTCCCAAAGAAAGATGGGAATATCATCCCTACAATCCCCTCAATCTTCAGGCGGCAATCTCATGTATACCTGATTATGTAAAATGCATTAGACAATGTGCTGAATGGTGGATTGGTTACCATTTTCATTTCCCTCTCTTATGGCTTCCTGGAGAACAATACAAGGCTCAATTTACATTGACTAAAAAGGAAGAGTTGGCAGCATGGAAGAAACTTCAGAGTGTCCAAGGGTTCAGAGACATGGTTGACAGCACCTTCTACACTTACTGCATAAGCAATTTACACTGTTCAGCCCAGTATTCTGATTCCGATTCAGAGTAGACATTGCATGCGGACATGCAACATTTTCAGTTGTGGGGGATGTTAGGTTCCCATTTTGTCTATTTTTGACCTTATATTTTGTCATTATATTACCCTCTTCAACCCTTAGTTGAAAGCCTTTGCTAGAGTTTTGGCTTAATCACTCCAAAAGGTATATAGTAACTCTCCTCATTGCTATGTGTTTAATTATTCAACATGTAATCATGCTATCTTTATAATTGATCCTTGAAAGTTGATTAAGTTGCTGAACAATTGTTGAAACTACCAACTGGCAGGACTACATTTTGCAGTTGCTGAAACAGCGGAAACAGTGCAAACCGTGAAGCTGAAATAGCAAGAACAGCATGAACCTTGAAGCTGAAACAACAAGAATAGCATGCGAACTTCGAGGAACAGTTGAGATTTGCATAAAAAATCTGCATCGGCAAAGGAGTCCGATCGATTACTATATTCGTCGTAATGATCATAATCCACATGACTGTAACAATATTCTGTTAACAAGAACTGACTTTTCTATTTTTGATACAAAGGGTTGAACTAGAATGTATAATAAAAATATTTTGTAATAGATGTCTCCTCTATAAAGAGGAGACATCTACATTAGAGGGATAGACAGAAAAGGAGGGAACAAGTTGTAACACAAAACTGTAGTGAAGGGATAAGACTGAATCTTTTTTGTAATATGGTTTATTGACAGATGAATAAAGTTATGTTCTGAGTATTTTATCTTAGTTTATGTGTTCTGGGGAATCTTGTGAGAAGGACAGGGCCCACCTTCATCACAAGATTCACCCATCTTCTTTCTGTTGTGTGTCGTGTGTGCGATTTTGTTTATATTTTATTCATGAGTACTGCTTCTAATGATATTTTACTTTTGCTGAAACTCTGTTTTCCTTTTAACTGATTGATGTTGTATATGAGTGCCTCAATGGTGATTAGGATTTACAGAGTGTATTGGTGAACTGGAAAATAGAGGCAGGTGCTGAAAGTCCTTACTCTAAGGATAGGGTCCTGATCCTTTGTTGCAGGACAGCCATCACTCCCTTTTGCAGATTTGTTTTCTTTAAGTTATCTGCTTTTATTCCATTCCTGCAATAGGCTGTAATTGTGGTAACTACTGTGACACAGAGTAGGGGTTTAATAGATCGTAGAATGTCTATACTAAAACTTTTAATACTATTAAGATTGAGTACATACAGTACGTAGTCACCTTTGGAATAATCAGACTTTCCCGGGTTGATAATTTATGTGGCACTCAACTGTTTTATTAATAACAATTAAAGTGACCAACAGCCCCTAGTACATAATGCACAACATCACAGAATTTATTGTTACTTGTTGTAAGCACAAAACATGTTTCCACATACTTGACCCATGGTGGGGAATATACCATTCAGACAAAATGATCATTTATGAAAGATGGTTGACTATAAGTCATATTTGGACTAGGAAATGAAAGCTAGTCAATGGTGACAATTTTTCCTTCATGCAGGAAACACATCACTCGAAAGAGTGTTAAAGCAATAGCTCCCATGTCATAAACATAGTCGTGCCCAAGAAGTAAATTCTAATCTAAAGGTCCTGGGACTACCATCACATTGATATAAGCATTTTCTCCTCCCAAAGTAATAGGAAACTGGGAGGTGAACTGAGCGCTTGCCAAGAAGTGGAGGAAAGGATACTCACAGATGCACCATCATCTATAATAGTTCCAGGTACAATCATATTACAAACTTGTACTATCATCTAGAAAGGCACATAAGAAGGAACATGACATCTTGCTAGTCGATTCCAATCAAAGGAATCAACTAGACTACTTAGAGAGGGTATCGTAATAATGGGAGAATTACCCCCTTGATTTACGGGAACAGGAGGATTTTCCTCTCGACTTGATGGAAAAAGAGGGTTGCCCCCAAGCTCATTGGAATATGAAGAAATGAAAAGAACTAGAGTGGTATCATATTCACTCTCTTTGGGAAAGGTACGATTAACTGAAGGTGAAATCGAGTCAATTATTTCCTTGACCTGTGATTGTTTAGGTATAGACTCATGGGATTCACATTTAGAGAGAGTGGGTTTGACCGACAGTTGATTTAGGTTAGTCACTTTATCAACTAGTGAAGGATTAAGGGATAGTTTGGTGTAACCAGATGGAAGTCACTGCGGAGAAGCAGGATGGTTATCCAACACTTTTCTGGCTTCATCCAAATAGGGACAAATGTGAATGGGGTGATTCCCTTCACATAAGCTATAGGGAAACTTAACTTCACCCTTCTTCCCATGAACTTTACTACCACTAGTTGATGGTGTGTCACCAGCATGAACTCCAAAAGTTGATGACATAGGATGATGTGAACGAGAAGACCATTCTTCTAAGATCTGAGGAATATCAAGACAATTTCGAAGAAGATGGTCTTTTGTACAAATTTTTCAAGGATATCGAAGTTTGTGAGGCTTATCAGATGGTTTCTCATCAAAAGTTGCATTCGAAACAATGGTTGCTTGGTTACCCCTTGCTGAATTTACTTCTTCTTCTTCTTCTTAGCCACCTGGTTAGTAATGCCAATACCTTCACTAGGCAAAGAAGAAGAAAGGGAGGAAGAAACAACTGACGAACAAGGAAAAGGGTCAACTTTAGGATCAATTGGAGGTTGATTTTGTCCAATTGGAGGAGTACTCGATTGCAGAGAAATCATGACATTTTGAACAAAGGAGGTTGAAAACAACCATACTAGCGAGCCAATGGTAAATCCAAAAGGGGACAATGTAGCCATATAAGGAGCACAAATATTTCCGAAAGGAGGAAAAGGACTAGGATTCCCATGAAAAGGAATTCCTTGATTGACGGACTCTAGAGTTATTGCCATATGTCTGAACCTAAGATCAACAAAGCAATGAGCATGGAGGATTTTCTCCATGGTCAATTAATTTTATTTTAATCAAAATAACATAACAAAACAAAAGAGGGATAATCTAGGAAAAGGGATTACCAAGCAACTGTGAACTACAGAATACCTCTCGGCGAACCGAGAAGTACGGGCATGCAATCTCCTCGAATGTTGTGTTCGGTGTATCACAGTGTACAAGGCGGCCAACTTGGTTACCTAAGGATGGATAGCAACCTAATTTTGTCATCCCATATATACCTAAAAGTACATGGAGGCCCAATCCGTATTAGTGATATCTAATGTGAGACCACATAGTGAGAGCATTCCTTTATACTTTACGTACTGTAACACCACCCTATATACCTAAAGATACATGGACGAGCTATGATATACTCATGTACATGGAATGGGGTGTCACAATCGGAATGTATTGCAGACAAGTTAGTGACAGATGCCATGTTTTACGATGCTAGAACACATCTCTAGCCTAGAACCTCTAAAAGTTTTGCGTTAAGTTACAATGCTCCATTAGGTTAATTGAGAGAACTTTTAAGTTGATCTTCTTAAAAAATTTCCTTTCAAGGTTCACCACGTGATGTCTTTGAAATTCCTAGAATGCAACTAATATAATGAGCATCCTTTTCATTCAATTTGAACAATGAAAATCTTATCTAGTAGGGATAGACCAATCAGATTCTTTTAATCAAAGAGCAAAGAACACATCTAGTGCAATTTCCCTAAACTATTCCTATGAGCACACACAAACTATTTCAATGCACAATGCAAGTTTTTCTTTTCAATTACCTTAATGTTGTGATGAAAAAAAGGAAACTAATCCACATACACTCAATCAATCGTTTTGTAAGAACAAATACTTTACGACATTTCCGTTTCGAAAGAATGAAGACTTTTACGACACTTTCTTTTGAACAAAGATTAATCGATTATAAACTAACTTTGACAATGAATTGATAGTGATAAAGAAATAAACTAAGAAACACTAAACAATCAAAGCCAAAGTAGGGCTGGAAAAAGAAACACAAGTTTATTTTAGTAGTACAACAAACATTGATCTTTCAGTAGTACACAAGTTGTTATCTTTCGCTTTCCCTTTGTCTCCTTTGTTTAGCTCCTGTCACTCCTTCTCGAACTTAATCCACTCAACAAGTACCAGCAATGATAAATAGATGACAAAACTGAATCAAACCCAGAGATCTATCTACTATAAGCAAATGGAATTGAAATAATTTACACATATAATCATCATGCATAAATACAAGAATATGGGAAAATGTGTGAACAACTTTATTAAGTAGAAGAAAGAATTACAACCATAAAGTCTGATCCATTGTCACTCTTCCAGCTTGGGTTCCAACCAACATCACATCAAAAGCACAACACTCTAGCAACATAGCAATACTTGCTTACAATCTCAAACCTCAAACCAACAGTATCTCCTTACAAATTCTCAAAGTTGAGCCCCTGATCACTTAGACGAGTGCTCAATTTATATGAAAATGGAGGAGGTTTTGTCATAAATGAGGGTATTGAATGACCTTCCAAAATTAGACTTAGTTTCCATGGGGGAAGGGATGAGAGGATAAGAGGTTACTTAACTCATTTCCTATCCAATTTCAAGCTCATAGGAGATGATAAGTGTGGGAATATTCTAGGTGGCTCCAGAGGATAAGAATATTCCTAGAACCCTATGATGATTTCACTCAATCTTGCCCAGCACAAGTCAAAGTGGGCCAAAGTGCTCTAGAAAGAACCTGACATGGGCCTAGCTACAATGAAGTGCACTTACCCCTGACCAAGGTTGTGTTGGTCCCTCAAGGAGGCATTTATGGAGCGCTTCAGGCCAAGAAACTCTCAAGGAACAAGGCATTCAAAGTGATGACTTTTCTAGGGCATGTAGTAACTGAATTAGGGTTTGATGAACCCTAATATTACTAATCTGAATGATGGGAGTTATGTGACTGAATGGATCTGTAATAGTCCTCCAATGAATTTTCCATCGTCCATCCATAACCCATCCACTCCATTTCAACAAATCATTTCTCAAATTTTCCACTCTGTCCTACCTTAAAAAAAAACACAGAAGCCACTATTTTCTCTTTTTACAATGTCTACACTACTCCTTCATGACTCTACCCCTATCCTCATGACTTGATATCATCCCCCTCATCTCTCTCATGAAAACTGAAGAATATGATGGGAGATCAAAGGAATGCTACAAGAAGAAAACTCCTCCTGTAGCAACTTGTGCAACAACAACAAATATCACTGATGGACCCTTTTCTGAAACTATGAAGAGACACATCATCCTTAGGGAGGATTTCCACCATCAACAACAAATTGCACATCAAGGAGGCACCTTCACACACAACACAAAAGTAACAATCAAGGTATCATCAAGAATGAAGACATACACAGGAAACAAGTCAAAGAGTCAAATCCCTTGATCATAATGATATATGGCACAAGTCTAGCATGAAAACCTCTGGAACAGTTCGATCCATAAGTAGGCTAACGTATGGAAACCCTAAACTCCTCCATATGTATAAAATGACTAAAATGTGTTTGAGTGAGAAACGATGTTTTAATAGGCTAGATGTAGCCAGTGAACTTGGTCACCCTCGACTAGTAAACTCAAGTTTGAGTTAAGTCACCCATGCAATGTGGAAATTTAAATTACAAATGAAGGGTTGTCCTTGAAGAGTGGGCTGATAATCGCGAGGAGAGAGAAATTATTATAGTTTGTTGGGACAATGCCCCAAAAGAGGAAACTCTTGCTAATGCCAAGTCAGTAGAGTGTTCCAAGATTTTGACCAAATGAGGATATTATGTTTTTGGCTTCGCTTCATTTGCACCCTCACTCATTCCAAAAACAGCTTGTGAAAGAATTAGCTAGTGTATCAGACAACCTAGGATGCCACCGAGGAGCTTCAAACCCTGTCTGCAACTGTTATAGGAGAAAGCTACAGGAAGGACTACAAATGCTACAGGAGGGCTGCCAGGAGCTACAAGAGGAATTGGAAGGAGAAAAAGGAGTCACAGTGGCTCTATATTGTCTCAAAACCTTCATACCCACCCATAATTATTTTGACAAGAAGTAAGTGACACCCTCCTTCCTCATTTATACATCCATTTTCAAGAGGTGCTTTTGAAATTAAGAGCATGTAACAATTAAACAATTTGTATGAGGTGTTTTTGAAGTTTGTTGTGGTTCAAAGAAGAGAAAAATAGTTTTTTTGATATCGATTTGAGTACCCTTATTCGTCACTACTATTCCACTGTTGAGACTGTTTGATTTTTTTTTAATTTCACACCTACATGGAATGAAGGAGAAATAGAGAAGAAATGGGAGGGGGGGTTTGGGGTTTTAACATAACAGAACACTTAGACACTTGGAGAATTCACCAACACCCTCTTGTAGTTGACATCTTCAAAATACACTAATGTTTGGGTTTCTTTGAGTTGCTAAAGGGGTATGATGATGATCTTGCCCATGAATTTTCCATGGCATTACACTCTCAATAGGAAGAAAATGGTACTACTATTATTACATGGTTTTCCATCTCTCTCGGTCATTAAACCATAAGCAGAGTGACCACCTTACTTCTAGGAATTATGTGAACTAGAGAAGACAAGAAAATGAGTGTCACGGCTAGGAAAAACTTCTTCCTTTCAAAAGAGAAGAATGTAGAAGATAAGAGTGGAGTGAGAAGAGAGAGTCTACCTTACCCTTGGGATGAGGTAGCTTATAGTATCCTCAAGTACATATCTTTTGAAGGATGATTAAGTGTGGTTTATACCTACCACTTTAGATTTCTCTAGGAGTTGAGATTCAAGGCATGATTACCTCTCCCTTAAATACTTAGTGTACCCCATTTTCTCCTACAGTCAATCACAGAGATGCGTCAAATTGTGAGGGAAGGAAAGCACCAACATTTATCTCACCATGGCCTCATCAAATTAATAGTGGTGGATGATCTAAAAAAGTTGACGTTCCCTTTCATATGGAACAAATTTTTTGACATGGATAGGGAGACTTTCATAGAAAACCAAGCCATCAAACCAAGAGAGACTCCAACCTCTAGTATTGGAAGTAGAGAAGGAAAAATAGAGGAAGAAGAGGCAAAAAATGTAGAGGAGGAAGTGGAAGCAAGAACATAAGAGGAAGAGAGAAAAAGAAAGGAAAAATAGGCAACATAGATAGAGGAAGGAGAAGAAGAGATGAAAGGATTAGAGAAGGAGAACAAGGGAGAAGAAAGAGTAATCCCTAAGGAGAATTCCCAACTCGAAGGAGTAGAAGATATTGAAGATTAAGTAGCTACAAGATTAGCTACATTGGGCACTCTCATCAATCCCAAGACGAAGCAAACAAGATAAGGTTAAATGTATTTCATAACTAGGAAGTGCACCAAAATTAGACAAGGGAAACCACAAACTCCTATAAAGGTTCTTATAATTACCAAGAAAAAAGGAAGAAATAGGACCTAGTGAAGGAAATATTGAGGAGGTCACTCACACTAAAACAAAAACCAAGTCACCTATAACACATGTAAGTAGGCCTACCATTAGTTTTATCACCTTCAAGAAGCCAAGGAGATAACCTTCCTTTGAGAAAGAAGAAAAAGAGAATCTACAGGAGGACCAGGGTTTATTATTGGAGAGAGAGGGTTTGCTATAGGATGGGCCGAGTCTGCTACAGGAAAAATAGGGGAAGCTACAAGATCACAAGAAATAGATACAAAATGAAGCCACCAAATCAAATTCAGTTGGAAAAGACCTACAAGAGCTTAAAGAGCCTGGCCCACAACCTAGCTTAGGGTCCTACTACAAATTTGTTGAAGGAGAAAGGATTATCCCTGAAGAAATTGCAATCCAAATCCTATATGAGATGGAGATAGAGAGAGGTAGAATCCACAAGTGGATGCAAATGGTTTAATCTAAGAATGTGGAAGATGTGGACCTCATGGAAAAGAATTTCATTGAAATGGGAAAAGAGTTAAACATTTTGAGAATGAGGGAGTCCGTTATGAAGGAGCAGCTACAGGTAGAAAACAAAAGGTTGAGAGAGAGACTGTAGGACAAAGAAACACAAATTTCCACCATGGAAAGTCTCTTTATTGAAGCCCTACAATGTAGGCATCCATCAAAGTGTTATGCTCTCTTTCTCAAAGAATAGTGGTTTCAGCTCCAAATCAAAACTCTAGCACAATATGGATCTCTTCATTTTCAAGACTACATGAAGTTTATTAATTTTTCCAACCAAACTAACATGCAAGACAAGGAAAAGCAAGCTGAATTTTATATGCACACTCTCACTTTGACAACTCTGAATCTTTTGGACTAAAATTCAAGATTGGAATATATGTAGTTGATGGCTTTAGCACCCAAATATATTTCTACCTAGGAGCAAGCCATTCTACACTTTGAAGACACATTTAGGATGTTGGGAACAAAAATTCCATAAACCCGCGAGAGATTATGGAATTCCTTACCCCATAACCTACAAATCATGGAATATCACTCTCTTGAAAAGCTAAGGAATTCCTTGGAGAGAACACCATTGTACAACAGGATCTTGTAGAGGATAAAAATCAAGTGGATAGGATTCAAACTCAATCCACCCTTTCTTATAGGCTTACAAGAAAGAAGAGATCAAGCAGAACAATAGAGAAAGTGGAAAGGGATAGAAAGGAATGAAGTCTTTTACCCATAAGCGGGCAAACCATATAAGGAGTCTAGGGATGTCAGGGAGGCCACAAGGGCCATGAAATTGCTTCACAAGGATGAATGAGTTGCTCAGAGGATTAACAACACCTTCAACAGGGGGGTGTTGATGAGTCCCATCAATAGGTATCTTTTGAAGACCATTATGTCATCCTCCAACCTTAAAACTATCCTTCTCTCATATTAACTCACATTTTCCATTATATTATGCTTAGTAAATGATCTGAAATTGGATCCTTAAACTCTCTTAAAAGTACCCGAACTCTATAAAAGCTCATACCAGAGCTTAAAGCCTTATGGATGTCAAAGCCTATCAGAAATAACTTCTGAATAATGACAATTTGCAGCCAGAACAGAGCAACGAGGACCTTCGGTCAAAGCACAGTGACCATTGGCCCATGGGGACTGTGCATGGTGCAAAAATGGCAGTCAGGAGGCTCGGATTAGAAAACAGAGGCCGTTTCTGATGCATGATATCGCTAGGCAAAACCCCTCGAGAAGGAAAGGCCCCGAGTGCTTGGTCGCGCGCTAAGGCAAAAGGCGAGTCCCACGCTCCAAAACTGGTAGTATATATCAAAGGCACCCTTTGGCAGTAAGCGGATTTGGCTGAAACTGAACAATTCCATTCATTGCTCGACGCGTTTCTGGCGGATGAGAGAGAAAACCGTCGCTCATCGCACGGTAACGGTCGAGCAAGTTAATCACGTGAAATGACCGAATGACGTCAGATCTGGGGGCTCTAGATTTAACAATAAAGATTTCACCCAATGGATGACCGGACCCAATGGAGAATTAAGCCATGACATAAAGAAGTTTGAAGTCTGATTTGACCGTTGAGTTCACGAATGAGTCACTCCACAGTGTAACTAGATTACTGAACCGTCGAGGTGGAGTTGGTGTAGTTCATAAAGAGACAAGTGGTCACCTCTCTGTGAAGCATTACAGTGATGACGACGCAAAGCACGGAATTCTAGCAGATAGAGGTAGGTGATCCTAAGAGCTGGGAGAGGAAGTGAATAGTCATGAGATGGATTGGTGTTAAGCCACGAATAGATAGAGAGAGAAAATAGACGAGGCAGTAAGCAGACCTGGAAGTAGAGAAACCAGAGCTAAGATCACTATAATAGCTAGAGCCACCAGAGGTTGGAGGCAAAGCTGCAGAGCTAGAGATCTCAATTGACGGCAACATATTGTTATTAGAGTTGCTTGGAGATCGAGCGACTCACCAAGGCATGCAAGGGCTGAGAGAAGGAGCTTAGAGAGCCAGAGAAAATAGCTAGAGCAAGAGCCAGAGCGAGTGCCAGAAGCGAGAGATGAGATCCAGAACCAGAGCTAGAGCCAAAGAGCCAGAGCTAGAGTCAAAGCCAAGAGCCAAAGCAAGAGCTAGAACAGAGCCAAGAGCCAAAGCTAGAAATCCAAAGAGCTCCAAGAGCCAAGGGATAAGATGGTGTTTTGAGCCCAATGTTTCTATATAAAACATTGGAGTTAAGTGTAGGCACTTGTAAAAGAACTATTGCCACAATCCTAGAGAACCTAATCGAGTTGATTAGAGCTCAAGGAGACGTAGCCCAAGATATCAGGGTGAACTCCATATTATACTGTTGTCTTCTGTGTTTGTTTCTTTATGGCTTCTTTAACTACTGTTATATGCATTTATATATCAATTTAAGTACCTTCCCATATCAGCACAAACAATAGATTTTAAAGTAAATAATCAGCTGATAACAAATACAAGCATAAACCCATATTTTCAAGCATTTCTTAATTCCGCATTGGTTAATCATTAGGACTTGGGAAAATTTAAAGCTTTGGAAGTGGGAGAGGTTCTTATAAGTTAGAGAAGAAGCCTAAGAGCCCCATTTTCAGATCAGGTGGTATCAGAGCTTAAGATTGATTAACCCCACCTTCAAAGAAGGTTGTAACAAAATGCTTGATTGATAGGGCAAAAATTGCTTGTCTGAAAAGTGTTTGGACAGTCGAGGATTAATTGCCTCATCGACTGTATACTTGGTTGTAGTCTGACTATTGTTTGAGTTTGCAGAGGTTAAGGGAAAGCTATTGATAGCTCAGTCCACAAAGGACAGGAAGGAAGAAGGGTTGAAGGCATTATTCTATCCCAAAGGACCTTAGGGCAATCTTTGAAACACAAAAGGTTATTGCAAGAGGTTACTGGATAAGCTCTTTAATAGTCTTGTTTGAAATTCTTTTGTGCATTTTGAAAATGACAACTTCTACAAGTGATTTCTCAAATTCTTCTTGCTCCCGAAGTTCCTTTGATGGAGACATGAAGCAAGACTTTTCCACCATTCTGGATATGGTGAGAGAAATGTATGAGGATGAAGGAAGAGTAGCTTACTTAGAGAGCAGTTGAATTCCATGGAGGAAGAGAAGTAGATGCTTTCTGACAAACTGCAGGAAATGGAGAGGCAACTTCATATTGCAAGTATGAACCTGAAAAGGATGCATGAGTTGGAGTCACAACTCTTTGTTGCGAAAGAAGCCTTGGCCAAGTATCAACTTGAAGAAGAGGTAAACCATTCCTGTTTTCCTTCAAATTCTTCTAAGAATGCTTATTGGTTCTTTTGAAAAACATACCAGAGGCATAGGTTCCAAACTAATGTCCAAGATGGGTTATGAAAGAAAGGGATTGGGAAAACATGCACAAGGTATTGTTGAGCCAATAATGGTTGAGGAAAGGCCTAAGTATTTGGGTCTTGGCTATGGACTGTCTTATGGAGAGAGTTCCAAAGCTACCATGAAGGCCATTGAAACAGTTCCAAAAAGGAGTTTCATTGCAAGTCCTCTACCTCAGAAGTGTGAGGATTGTATTAAGGAGGAATGAAATAGCTCGAGAGATCATTTACATGATGTAGATGTTCAGGAGCACATATTTGAACCAGAGAGTTGTGGAAACTCTGATAGCCTTGAAGAAAGTCATAGTGTTCCAAAGGGAGCTACATCTTCATTTGTCTCACCTCGTCCTGAAGGAAATAAAGGTGAAAGAGGCAGGTATAAATCTGGTTCTAAACACATTCCTTTTGATTTTGTAAAGCATGGAAAAAGAATTGCATGTTCCTTTTGTGGTTTTGATAACCATTATGTTTCTAGATGTTGGAAGAGGATGGCGACATATAGGAAACTTTTGAAGGAAAAGAAGCAAGAAGCCAAACGTCCACAGGACAAGGAAAATCATGCTATCAAAAGGATGCACGTGTGTTGCACTTACTTCCATAAGCAAGGGCATCTTGCTGAAAGGTGTTGGACTTTGAATCTAGCATTGCTTCCACCAAAGCTGAAGAAGAAGGTGGAAAAAGAAAATGGAAGGGATGGAAATAAAGATTCCATGATTGATGTGGCTTAGGATGATTCACATATTGATGCTAATGTGCAAACAAAGGAGGGACCTTTGAAATGGATTGGTAAGAAATGGTTAGGATTCTTATCCAATTAAGGCTACATGTCTAGTGATGCATTTGTTTGCATTTCTTTGTGGAATAAATGCAAGTTGCAGGATCTTGCCAAATGGTAAATAGAAAGAAGTTGAGTAGGAAACTCACTTTATGGCTGCAACAATATGTTCATTTTAGTTTCGAAAGTACAATGTACTTAAGCGAAATTTGAAAGATGGAATGCATGCCTAAGCATGAGAAGCATGTGATGCTGACTTTGGAGAAGTTAAATTGGTTCCTAAAATGGAGACAAGGATGAAGTGTTTCATCTTTTGGAAAAGAGTCCTAAAGGTGTTTTTCCTACATGCTTGACTTGAACGGTCATTTGTTGTAAAGGAATGTTTTATTGGCTTATCATTTGTATGTAGATATAAGACATGGAAGGGTTCACAAGATGTGAAATCTATTTCTCTGTTGAAGTAGGAGTTAGCCCATGCAATTGTTGTCTGTATGTCTGCTATTGTTAACAATTGTTGTTGGCAACTTTTCAAATAGGTACAAGTGAAAGTTTTGTGGAGCAGATGTACTTCACATTTGTTTGAGCCACCTTGGATCAAGGACCAAGGAAAAGAAGTTCAAACTACCTTTTGTAAACTTCACAGTAGAAGTTCTGCATGAAGTGAAGGAGGGAGACCGTTCTTCCTGAGATGACCAACCCATCCAAGAAGGGAAGTGGTTAGAGATTTTGGCTAAGAGGCACTATGCAAAGGCAAGTGTAGGGAGGCTAAAAGAAGAGGGTGTTGTTACTCTCATTTACTACTCAGATCAATATACTAGTCTTTTGGTGGACAAAAGCTCTTTTAGTGGGAAGGCGTGATCCGAAATTGGATCCTTAAACTCTCTTAAAGCTACTTGAACTCTATAAAAGCTCATACCAGAGTTTAAAGTCTTATGGATGTCTAAGCGTATCAGAAATAACTTCTGAAGAATGACATTTTGTAGCTAGCACAGAGCAACAAGGACCTTCGGTCAAAGCGCAATGACTGTTGGCCCATGGGGACTGTGCATGGTGAAAAACTAGCAATTAGGAGGCTTAGATCAGAAAACAGAGGTTGTTTGGGGACTTTGTTAATCACACATCACTGGGAAAATCCCCTCGAGAAGGAAAGGCCCCGAGCACTCGATCAAATGGGAAGCCAGGAAAATGTGGGGAAAGCTCTAAGGTAAAAGGTAGGTCCCACACTCCAAAACCGACGGTATATATCAGAGGCACCCTTAGGCAGTAAGCAGATTTGGCTAAAACCGAGCGATTCCATTCATCACTCGACACATGCCCGGCAGATGAGAAAGAAAACTACCACTCATCGCATGCTAACGGTCAAGCAAGTCAACCATGTGAAATTAGCGAATGACATCAGATCTGGGGGCTCCAGATCTAACAGTGGAGATTACACCCAATGGATGACCAGACCCAATGGAGAATTAAGCTGCGACATAAAGAAGTTTGAAGTCTGATTTGACCGCTGAGTTGGCAGATAAGTCACTCCATAGTGTAACTGGATTACTGAACCGTCGAGGTGGAGCTGCCGCAGTTCATAAGGAGACAAGTAGCCACCTCTTTGTGAAGTGTTACAGTGATGATGACGCAGACCAGGGAATTCTAGCAAACAAAGGCAGGCGATCCAAAGAGCCAGGAGAGGAAGCGAACAGTCATGAGAGGGATTAATGTTAAGCCACGAATAGATAGAGAGAGAAAAGAGAGGAAGTAGTAAGTAGACCTGGAAGAAGAGAAACCAAAGCTGAGCTCACTGTAATAGGTAGAGCCACCAGAGGTTGGAGGTAGAGCCACAAAGCCAGAGAGCTCAATTGACAGCAACATATTGTTGTTGGAGTTGCTTGAAGGTTAAGCAACTGAGCGAGGCATGCAAGGGCCGAGAGAAGGAGCTTAGAGAGACAGAGCAAATAGCCAGAGCAAGAGCCAGAGCAAGCGCCAAAAGTGAAAGCTGAGAGCCAGAACCAAAGCCAGAACCAAAGAGCCAGAGCCAGAGTCAGAGCCAAGAGCCAAAGCAAGAGCTAGAGCAGAGCCAAGAGCCAGAGCTAGAAAGCTGAAGAGCTCCAGGAGCCAAGGGGTAAGATGGTGTTCTGAGCCCAATGTTCCTGTATAAAACATTGGAGTTAAGTGTAAGCACTTGTAAAAGAACTATTTCCATAATCCAAAAGAGCCTAATCGAGTTGATTAGAGCTCAAGGAGACATAGCCCAAGATATCAGGGTGAACTCCATATTATATTATTGCCTTATGTGTTTGTTTTTTATGGCTGCTTTAACTACTGTTATATGCATTTATATATCAGTTTAAGTACTTTCCCATATCAGCACAACCAATAGATTTTAAAGTAAATAATCAGGTAAAAACAAATACAAGCATACACCCATATTTTCAAGCATTTCTTAATTCCGCATTGGTTAATCATTAAGACTTGGGAAAATTTAAAGCTTTGGAAGTGGGAGAGGTTATCGTAAGTTAGACAAGAAGCCTAAGGCCCCATTTTCAGATCATGAAAAGGAATAAATGGTGTTTTTCACAGCATGTGGCGTAATGTGGCTTAATTGCAGGAAAAGGAAGCATTTTTTAGGCTATTACTATGTAGGGACTTGATGGAGACAATCAGAAGAGAATGTAGGGGGTTTTTCCACCTCCTTAACTCCCTAACTCAACTTGGGATCATTGTATCCTCTCTCACCAGTTTGAATTAATTGGCAGTTGAGTGACTCCTAGTCCAAGTGAAGCTCAAGAGGGACAAGATCTACCATTTTCGAGATCAAGGAGGAAATCACTCCTACTTTCAAGGGAGCTACTATCATTTTCCCTTTTGAATAAATAAACAAGAAGGTGATCTCATTAGGATTCAAATTTTTTGTTCAACTAGGTGTAGCTATTGAGCTTGAAGCTTCATATTGTTACTTTGAACTTTTATGTTATGTATGAGACCTGCACTTTTTGATAATTAGAAGTTGTATTTTAAGTTGTATCTGAGTTAGTTTCAGAGGACTGAGACCCTTTGGTTTGGGCCCAACCCAGAGGATTTTGTCCCTCTTTCTATACTTATGTTTCTTCTTGATTCCAAGGAGTTCATAGATTCTTTCATTTCAGTAGTGAATAATCTATGAAAACTTGTGGTTGTAGCCTCTACATCATCTCTATTGTGGGAGAATGAGTGGAAGGATTCACAACCACAATCCAAATATGTTGTGTTTATGATTTCTTGGAAATAGATTAGTGTTACTTTTCCTATTTTACATTTTCTTGTTGTAGCTTGAAGTCAATTCAATTATTATATCAGTGTTATGGCATAAACTAGATGTTATTTAAATCCAACTCCTCTTTTCTGTCATAATTTATCTCATTTTGTTAATGATAAATGGATGCATGCATGTGATTGATTGTAGGGTTGTGTTGTATTTACAGGGGAGGGCTCCTTCACACTTCCATATTGAACTCCTCCATCTTCTCTTTTCACCTTCAATTCTATCCCAAAACTCTATTCCCATAAGTCGTTTTACCTAGTGAGAGGTTTTGATCTTGGTCAGGGTCTCAAACCAACCTCCATTAATTTTCTTCAACTTTCATCTATTGAAAATAACAACAAGAAATGTGAAAATTATCATCACAAAAAATACTTATTTAATTTTTCCCTTGAATTAAATTAGGAATTAGATTGTAATTCTAATTCTCATTGCAACTTGTAATAGTTAACTAAGTTAAGTTAACTTAGTTGGCTGAGTTAATTGTTAGAATATTATATATTACGGAACAATGGACACATAATATATTGCAAAAATATAAAGATAAAAAACGCATAAGACAAGAGAGACACATATATACATGGTTCACCCAGTTTGGGCTACGTCCACGGAGAAAAAACCAGTCCTTTATTATATTATCCAGCAAACTGAAGAAATAAAACCTACAATAGATCCACTATAACTCTCTCTTCTCTCTCAATCTCCTCTCTCTTCCTCACTTAGAATATAGATATAAATAGACGTAATACAATTCCCTCATATATAGTGAGGGGTTGCCTTCTAGGGAAAAAAAACCCTAAATTAAACATAAATTCTACCATCAGATCTCCACCTAATGAATGACCTAGATTGACTAGAAATTACTATACTTTTACAAGGCAATTTTACATCTATTCTTAGCTTTAGGGGCACTGGCCCCTGGACCCCCCCTGCAGCGAATATTTTACGGGTGGCATTGCTGCCCCATTTCGAAGTGGGGTCCAACACAGCAATACCTTTGAATATAGAAGATAATCAGGCTCCACACCTAACATTAATTCAATTTGAGAGTCTATCGAGAGTCATGTAGAGTGGTTCCTAAATTTTAGGGGCCCATGCTGAGTTCTTCTGAGCTGTAATTATTTAATTGAGTTTAATTGAGTTAAATTAACTTAAACTAGTTCCAATTGATGGTGGAATTAATGGGAGATCCATTAGTGGGGTTTAACCTACAGTAGTGAGGTGTAGCTAGCACTGCTCAACCAATAAACTAAATATTCATGCATAATTAAATCATGCATGTCAAATCACTGAAAGATCTAGTTGGGATTGGATTTCAAGGACATTGTACTATCAATTGTATAATCAACTAAATTGTAGAGGTGGTGCATGAAATGAGAGAAAGTCCTATGAGAATTGTGGAATTCATGATTGAGGAATTTCTCGATTAAATGTGGGCTGATTCCCTATGAAATTGTGCAAGGAAATAGTGGGTTGGAAGCCATCATATTTGGCTAAGTATTAGTTGGAGCTTGCTTTTGAAATAGTGGGAGAGATAGAGATAGTGTAGAGATTGCTTGAGCTTAAGAGAAGCATTGTAATATTCTCATATTTTCTGATTAATGCAATATACATATGGCATGGGTTTTTAGCTTTGCATTTCCCTAGAAAATTATTGTGTTATGTGTGTTTAGATTCTTCCTTTTTCTATTTTTTATTTCATTCATCAATTATTGTTTCCAATGACGAGTAGAGTAGATTAAATTCAATTATCTTAGCATATTACAATTTCCAGTTTTAATCTACAAGGAATTTCTACATGGTATCACAACTTGATATGTAAAAAATTCTACGTGGAATCGAAGCTAAAATCACTATAGAAGGGGAGAATATGAGTTTTTCTATTAGAATAGAAAGTGAATATGCAGTACCATACTTCAAGCTAGCAAGTTTTCATTGTACAGTTTCAAACTTGAATATGCCCTTGAGGTTAGTACAAACTATATTTCTTAGAAGGATAGGATGGAGGCAATATTCAAAGACAACAAATTCAAGGAATTCATAGACAAAGATATTCCTAAGAAAACTAATGCTTGGGATTTGGCAAAGTGGAGAAATTATGTGGTGAAGGTGAAAATGATTATCTTAAAAGAAGTTTGAGATCATATTGTCCCGAAATTTCATGGTAAGGAAACTCCATTTTCAATATGGAAGGCCTTAATAAACCTATTTGAAAACAATAGTGACCATAAGAAGTTGGATGGCATTTTGAGAATTGATTTGTTGAGCTGTTAGATGCACATGAACTGTGAAAACTATGAAGTTTATCTAGCAAGTTCAGTATTTGAGACATTTCCAAAGGAGACACAGGAGTTGTTGCATAGCATCATGCCAATGCCTATAGAAGCTATGTGCGTCGACATAGTGACAACCGAGGGGGTTGTGTAGGAGGTTGTTACGGAGGCAAAGCGAGATGTTTCAGAAGTTGCAAAGGTACTAGCTGAAGTCCCCAAATCACCATGGACACCTAGACCAAAGCCGACCCCAACTAAGGGGAGTGCGAAGGATAAGAAGGGCAAGTCGGCTGCAATACCAGTGCGCACATCACCGAGAAGAAACCCACCAAAAGACAAGTCCACCGCACAGGAAAAGGGCAAAGCCATTAACCTGGAGCTAGAGGAGGAAGAAATTAAGGACATCAGAATGGATGATGAGGACTTTGGGGTAGAAGTGGAGGAAGTTTAAGTACAAGGTGTTGACCCTATCACTAAGTTACCCGAGTAGGTCCCTCTGTGCAAAGGCAAGACCAAGGTGCCAAAGGACATTGACAAGAGAAAGGTTGCCTTGCACACCCCTCTACTGCCAGATGAGATTGTCTTTGAAGGACTATGCCTAGGGTGGGTTCCTTTGTTAAAATTGGAATATTAGGACTTATCTGACCATTAGAAGTTCCCACACTTGGAAAATTAGTAGCTAATGTGTTGCATTCTTGACACAACCACCGGGATGACTACATTGGAACCGCAGAAGTGGCTCAAGGGAGTATACAAGGGTAGTCTGCTCAACCTGCTATGGATGTCACACTACAATCACAACCCCATTATAGTATTGGTCATCAAGCCGCTACCATGCTTGGTGCACGATGGGTGTCTGTGGCTAGAGGAGCCAATACCCATCACCGACAGATTGATCCTTAGGATCACATGGCTGTCATACACAGGGGAAAACCCGGCCATGATGTTTGGCAGAAAAGGTGGTGAGAAAGCCCTCATGGAGGTCATGGAGGAGAAATTCAAGCTCATAAAGAAGTCGCGAGGCTATGCCATATCAAGTATCTGCGACCCTGTGGTCAAGGTGGCCATGCAGATTTTGGTAGGAGAGGTTATGATAAATTGTCGCAGAGATGAAGTGTCGGCACAAGTCATTTCTCCTACAGCCCAATGAACCGATGGAGTACAGTTTAATTAGGTGCGCTATCTCTACGGTGAGTTCCTTGCGAACTTCCACAAGGCACAAGAGCTCAAAAAGACCTTCCACTATGTGTGGCTCTTACTGTCTATTGTGTTGGTAGGCTGGGACCTGCCAGAAGATAGTCAATTCCCCTTGGTCGCACTGCACTTGTGAGAAGCAGTGAAGTACGCTTTTCTATGGGTGACCAAGGATGCTTAGCACATCAAGGATAGCAAGATCTTCTGGATCTTGATGGAAATTAACATCTACATGCCTATCAATCACAAACTGCGATTGTCGCCTACTGTGTTTGACAAATTGCAGGGGTGCACAGAGTTGAAGGCCGACTTTCACCATTTGTCAATTAGGGCACAGAAGGACCCTGAGCATACATGGTATGATTTTCCTTACTTGGCAACGAACAATGGAATTGATGTAGTACTTTGTCATTGGACGATAGAGTGGTGCACTACCTCAGACTTCGTGGTGGGGTCAAGAAAGTCTGTCGTACAACACCAAAAGGAGGAGGCCAAGCTCAAGATGGCGCAGCTAGAGAAGAAGAGGAAGAAGGAGTCTGCTGACAAGGCCCAATAGGAGCACAATTCTACCCAACAGACAAAAAAGTAGACAAGTAAAATAGAGTGTGGCTCTGACAAAGGCGGGAGGTCACCTTCGCCTAAAACAGTGGAAGAAACAGATGATCAAACAGAGAAGCATGGAGCAGACCCACAGAAGACGTTGAACCCCATGAAGCATCCAAGGGAAGAAGAGAAGGTGGGGTCAAGGAAGAAATCCAAGGCCAGTAAGGCATTGTTGGACCCAATCACCCTCATAGAGGGAGATTTGCATGACATTGGAGACACGATGTGGGATGTCACCCCGGAGGCACTACAATAGTTCGAGCAGCAATAGGAACTACTATTGGGGGCCATCCAAATAGGTCTGTAGAAGCTGCAGACCCATGCATCACAGGCTAGCACTGTGTCCACGAACCTCGCTATCGGTACTTCAAAAGTGCTAAGATGCTACGCGTGAAGGTCTCGGAGGTGATAGTGCTGCCGGATGGAGCATTAACCATAGAGAATGAAGCAGACTGACCCATTGACAATGCCCTCAAGGGAGTGGGGTTGAACATGGTAGTGCTCCCTCATGAGGCGCTCCACCTACTATAGGATGGAGTGATCGCGAAGCTGAGGGCCCGCGAACACTGTGCTTTGTAGGTGATCAGTGAGAAATAGATTAATAATGAACAACTATCCCTATAGCAAGACTCTTCCATCATTGTTGTGATCGAGGTAACCGACCGAAATAAGCATATAGTTCAAGTCATTGAGGATGCAGGCCAAATGGTCCCAGAGTTGGCCATTCCTAACGAAGAACCGGTCGAGGTGCGCGTTTGCAAGCTTGCTATAGGGATGCATGATGCTTGCACATAGTTGGCTACAGTTCAACTGGATCTGAACCTACACATTGAAGATTTACAACCACTATGATAGAGGCGATAGACGATAGATAGTGCAGTAGGAGACTACACACAACTTTTTGAACAGTTGTTCGAGGTCCTAATGAGCCTGCAAGAAGACCCTCATGTATAGCGGTTAGAGATAGAAGCACGAGAACTGCAGCACCACTATGACAAAGTAATAGGTACAACGTGCACCGTCACTCTCGCGCAAAGACTAGCGAAGCTGCAGGAGGCTAAACAATTGAAAGAATAGGTAGATGCAGCACATCACAAGGAGGTAGTGCTGAAGGTGTGCTTGAAGCCCTTGTTGGATGAGGCTTATTCGGTCGCGACCTCTATTGAAGGAAATCTAGCTCATCTGCAAGCAACTCAACATAAGCTTCAGGCTGATAGTTCAGGACCAGCGATAAAGCAGTTGGTTGAAGATGCAAAGTAGGTGGCCGCACATTGCACTATTGAGGTTGTTGTCATATAAATCAAGCTCGAAGGTCTTCACACCAAGATCTTAGCACCCAGAGAGTAGCTCGAGGGTAAGTCACCATGTTTTTGTTGGGGGCATGTTGGGAATAGGTTCTCCCAAGGACATTTTTGGGGCTAAAATCCCATGTTTTGGGACAATTTTGTAATAAAGTTGTAAAGTCCCTGCATTTTGTGGTCGCAGAGCGTGAAGGTGTCAAGAGTCATAAAGGGTTGTGTGCCCTTATTTTGTAAAGCGTAAAGTTGGCTATAAAGACTTACCCATGGTCTGCGGACCATGGGATTGTATAAAAAGGAAAAAAGTAAGTAAGCTCTAAGTAGTCATAACAAAGAGGAATATTGAAAGAAGTAGTTAAGAATTGAGTCTAAGTGTTGTCGGGTCTTAGCTTAGGTAAAGGCTCTACAGTTAAGTGCGTAGAGGCCTAGGGTGAAAGTCCGTAGCTGAGTGCGTGGATCCTTGTAGCTATGTGCGTAGGGTGGATAGAGTGTATTAATCTGAAGATATCAATAAAGAGAAGTACTCTACAAATATTGTGTATTTATTTCTTATTACTGCATCTGGTTATATTGTTTTTTTGGTTTAAGTTACAATGTTCATGTGATGCATGAATGTAAGTGACTATATTGGTTAATTAAACATAAGTAAGGATATCAGTTTATGTGGCGCTAATTGTGTTTGATTAGTAAGATAAGTAAAACACTTAAGATAACTTGGGAACCTATACAATACACTGTAATAGCGGCACGAAAGTACCTCAATCATAGGTTAAGGCTACGCGAAGGTTAATTGTACACCTTTGCAAAGGTACTGAAGGGTAGAATAAAGGGTAAACTGACATAGCCCTAAAGCTTAATGACCTGTGTGAAATTAGGAAAAGAGGGTATAAACCAACATCACGGCCATCTCAGGGTGCGGAAACTTGGTTCCAGCATCCCCCCCATACTGCTTCGGGTGAGACTTTGGTCTGTGCTCCGCAGGAGGATGCCGCAAGGGCCAGTAGTGTAGAGATTTGTTTGGCTAACTCACATTGAACCTAGGTCATGCCCCACAAAGCCAACAATGAGGAAGGATGCAAATGGAGCACTAGATAGTTTTAGAACCTTTATTAAAAAAATTAAGATCGAAGGGACTAAAGAAGTAGTGTCTTAGTAATGTTGAACCTGATCCAACTATTACTTGTTTCATTTGGAATGGGCTTTAAATATTTAATATCAAGTAATACAAGGTGACTATGAAGACATTTCTAAACTCATACGTAAAATGTATTATTCCATAATTATGTCATATATTCCCCATGGTTTCAATATCCCAGACAATGACTATGATAGTGACCCTTATACTTATCAAACTCTATGTAAAGTGGTTGCGGGATTTGTAGAAGTCACATCATCTCCATTATGGAGATTTGTGACATTTCATTTAGACACACAATTGGCAATGTTATTCTCAAGCTTCAAGGGGAAAGCAAACTCAAGGATGTAGCTTACATGGTAAGACATTGAAAATTTATGTTTGATTAATGTTAAAAAAATCATTTATGTACAAGTTAATTGAAATTTTACTATTTAATGTTTCAGGCAAAAGTCAAATCTTCTTAACCATGAAGATCAACCAATTATAAATGATTGTGAGTTCATCCATATTGATAGTTAGGAAAAAGATGATGGCTATTCGTCTATACTTTTTAATCGGGTAGATGGAAAGAGTCATAGCCAAGTAGTGGTTTATGATGTTGCCGTGAAAAATCTAACATATGAAGATAAAGAAGAAAAAAGATAGATAATTAACATTTATCCAAAACCACAGTAATTGATTAACTATCTTATAGACCTATGTTCAAATGAAGGAGATTGGGTTCTGGACTTATTTTTTGGATCACATAAGTTTTATTATATAAAATTGAATTTCAATATCTTCTCTTAATTTATATGTTATTATACCAATTTACTTCATTATTTATTTTGTACTTGATAATTAGGTACAACACTAGCATGATGCCTACAAAAGGAAGAAATTGCATTATCATTGGAAATGATCCAGTATAATGCAAATTTATTCAGCAAAGAATTAATGCTCTTTAATTTCTTCAAGATGAAATGTAAGAAATTGGCTTGAAGAAAGAGGATTTTAGTGAATCACATGTGGCAAAAAAGGCAAAGGAACCTCAACCACCATTACATTGAATGATTATAAAGGCATGCATTGGGAGATTCACAGACATCAAAGATCCATTAGAAGAGGAAAATGAGCAAAATGAAGCAGAAAATATCGTGGAAGAAGACAATGATAAAACTCTAGAGGATGAAGAGTTTGGATTACATGATATTGTTGATTAAATTTAAGTTATGCTTCGAAATCAAGCTCATTTTTTGTAACTATTAATTACTTATAGTTTGTAATGTTTTGAATTTGACATTTTATGTGTTTAGTATTTGAATTATATGATTTTCACTTTAACTTTTATGTGAATGATTATTTTTAGAAAAACATTGATTATTATTATTATTATTGAAATGAAATTCATAAAAAAGAACCTATTATTTAACCATTTTTTGTTAAAATTTTCCTATAAAAATTGTGATTTTGACAGGTCATTTCTAGCAAAAAATGATCAAAATGTGTAATTTTTTAGTTACATTTCTGCTCAAAAATGGTTATTTTTATGTCAATTGTTAAAAATTATTGTTTTTTTTAGAAATCAATAATTGTGTGTCTAAATGAACAATCATATATGGTTTGGTTAGAAATCATGTTTAAAACTATAGAATTAAAAATATTTACATATACTACATGCACATGTACAAAGGAAGATATTTAGAATCTTGATTAAAAATATATATGAACCATGCATAAATTGCGGGTTTAGGAACCCTAGTCACATATAAAATGAATATCGAGTCTTCTAGTGTATGAATAACTCCAAAATGATTTGCTTAGACATATATTGGAGTCTAATTCAAAAAAAAATTCAAAAGATGTTTAAGTATTAAGTTAAAAAAAACTAAATCCTTCGGCTAACGATATAAATCAAAGTCTAGTATGAAAAACCATAAACAATAAAAGCTATAAAGAAGTAGCCATGGCCATTATGAGTTGGCATCATCTTCCTTATCACTCAAATACCTTTAGAAGAAGAGTGGTGTGAAGGGGATTCTTACCTCGAGAGTTAAAATTAATGTACTATTTGACAAACTTCAAATTGGTGTCTAGAAATAAAACATATTACAAAGAAATAAGAAGAACTTATTTTAGAATCCTCACCATAATCCTAAGCATTAAAACATGTTCTTGAATTGAAAATATCCCAACAAAATGTATCTCGAGGTTCTCCTAGCAGTCTTGAATGACCTATTGAAAACATATGGGTAGTCAAGAATATGAGAATGCATTCATGGTTAGAAATTTTAAACCAACAATGAAAGGGTTCACAAATATATAACCCTTTCGTCTACCATATACATTCAACATAAATGCTTTTTGAGACAGTATGTTGGGTTCTAAGACCCATATATCAACATAATAATAGC
The DNA here is from genome assembly GCA_031772625.1 of Pinus tabuliformis. Taxonomy (NCBI): domain Eukaryota; kingdom Viridiplantae; phylum Streptophyta; class Pinopsida; order Pinales; family Pinaceae; genus Pinus; species Pinus tabuliformis. The sequence continues at coordinate 959,844,175 of CM062811.1, forward strand.
CGAGTTTAAGGGTTTGTAATACCCTTTAACATCTAAATTTTGACATTGTTATGAAAATAGAATTTGCCATAAGGTTGAGGAAGAATATGAAGACCCAAAGACCGAAAACCCTGGCAACGAGAAACATAAAAGAGTAACAAAGAAAATATGGTTCGATACATAGTCAGAAAATCCATGAAATGCCATGCTTCAATGGCAAACCAACTAAAATTTTCTCAACAGATGATTCCTTCAATTGAAAACCATATACAATGTGGAAACATAAACATCGTCGAACATTAGAAAATTGCATAGCAAAGCTCAAACCCTAAGTCATATCCGAGAAGTTCTCAATCCATAGAAAACAAGCACAATGTCAATGTTCTTAATTAAATAGGCATGAAGCATCGAACCTTCAACGTCGACCAAATGTCATGGATCATCTGAGTCGTCCATTTATGACCTCGTCACATGGATGGCTGAGAGAGATGAACCGCATGTGTGACTCGAGGAGCACGTCAGAATTAGATTAATTTATTGAAAAATAAACATGGACATATAAAAAAAACCTTCGACCATGACGAAGGTTCGCATGACATACAAAATGAGGGCTCAACGGTAGATATGGGTCATGAGCATGACTAGTGGTAAATATGTTTCAAGGTCAAGTAGCCGTGAGGTGAAAATGATCATGTCTTTTTAAAGCCGACCATTTTATTACTATTTAAAATAGATTTAAGTGAATTATAGTTTGATTAAAATTAATTGAATATTGATATGGATAGAATTTAAAGAATTATAATTATATTATATACATATATATTTGTGTAATAGTTTACCTAATTATATTTTAGGTGCAGTAATCATATTTATAATATTTTTATTTAAATTTGTTGATTAAATTTAGTAAAAGCTATTATTGTACTTATTTTTACTTGTAACATGTTGATTTTAGGTTTTATTTTCTAAACAGTCTCTCATAGCTATTTATGAGTTTTTTCCAACCACCTAAAATATAAATCTATTAAAAATATCTTATTAACCAATAATAATAACAAATTATTTTTATAAATATGACATTTTTAATACTACTTTATTTTGTTATAAATATTAAAACCTATATATAATGATATAATCCTCTACCTTTAACCTATTGGTTGAAGAGAAGAACCCCTATCCAGATGTATCTAAACTATCAAATTAACCCTGGGCCACTCCTTTAGCACATAGGTCACTTTTTGACCAGGCCCATCCTCAGCAACGTGTACTAATAAATTTTTACTGATGATGATGATCCTCAGCAAGCGGAACTAATAAAAATTAACTTATAATGATGACGTAATGTTATGGTAAACACATAATAGAGTATTTTTTGCACTGGGTTGTACAACATCTTTAAACCCATTAAAGTTTCACGTCTTCTATTCGAAATTTACAAATTTCACTCGTGAGAGTACCAGTCCATCTGAAAATCGCCTCAGATGACTCTTGAACAGGAATCCTTAATGATGATGGGATATATCAACGCCTTAATGATGACGGGATACATCAAAGCCGTCATTGAGAAAAACTGGGAACAATAGGTTCACCGACCAGGTATGTTAAATAAATGCCAAGTAATCACTAGCAAGCAACCTCTCTGTTTTTTTTGTTTGATTAAATGTACAGTACCATAAATTTTGAAATAATGCAACTTGGACATTTAGCATTGTTTTCAAAGTTGAACTGTTGGGGAAGGCGCATATTAGAAATTGAAAATTTAAATCTTCACCTTATTCATATTGTAAAAACACACAAGTTCCAGGGTCCTCAAGATTTAGTTAAAACATCCCATATCCACTTAAAATTAAAGTTCCACGTCCATTTTGCACACATGGCTACACTGTAAAAAGACAACCAGCATCGCGTCGTTGATAAACCATGGGACCCCTCCCTGACACAACGGGTTCAATAGGTGTCTCCGTCACTTCACTTCACTTTCCGTCCCCACCACCAGAAATGATTGCCCGTTAAACACTCAACGGACATGAGTCGGTATGCAGTTTTATAAGATATTCAAATATAACAAAGTATATGAAATCTCATTGCCAGTAATGCACGGCAATGCTTCCAGTCTCTCGATGCAATGCACGGCTACAGCCAGAAGATTCAGACTCTTACAATATCATGCCTTCGTGCGGATACTCTCTTGGCAGCCTTAAGGTTCTGTCGTTCTTACTGTTCATGATTCTGATGATGTATATATCTGTGGACGGTCGGAACCAGATCAAATTTGAAGGGTTGTCTTAATTTTATTTGGAAGTATATTTTCATTAACCCTTTAAAATGAGAGGTGAAAAAAATTGTACTCCTATTTACAAATGCATCTGAAATAATCACTTTATATAAAAAAAGAAAAATCCTAAAATTATGTAATGTACTAAATTTTTAAGGTTGAAAAAAGAGGTACATTATAAAATTTTAATAAAAGTTATTAAATATGTAAATATTTTTAAAATATGTTTTTTTTATCTTTTAATCTGAATTTGAAAAATATTTGGATTTACAGCATTGAAAATATAAATCTATTTGCATGATGGAAAAAACTTTCTATGTTTCATCTATTTCATCTTTATATGGTCTATCATTGTGTCTAGCTGGGTTGAAGCAAAACCATCATAAACTTATATTTTAGTTCTCAATTTTTTAATAAAAAGTTAGGTTTCAAATTATTTCAATTTATTTAAAATAATACAAATTCAAACAAAATCATTTCATATCATCTATTTTCATAAAATATTTTTAACAAACCATCTATTTATAATTAACAGATTTAGCATTAAAATTTCAAATTACTAAACAAAATTTGTATTGAATTGTTAATTAAAACTTTTCGTATTTCATAATCTTAAATCAAATTTTAAACAAAATCTTTTATTGTGTATATTTAATATTTATATAATTTTTAATTAACATGTAAAATAGATTGTATTTTTAATATAAAACCTTGAAAAAAATCTCTCCAAGAAACACTTTAATTAACCCTAATCATCCATCTTAATAAAGGTACCATTAAAACCCCTTTTACAACTATACCATATTCCATTAAATTAATAAAGGTACCATTAAAACCCTTTTACAACTATACCATATTCCATTAAAATCTCTAGACGATACCATTTCGGGTTCTCTTCCTCCAACTCATTTTATCAAATTCTCCTTAAAAAAAATATCTAGAGTGGGCATTACCACTAACCTCCCATATAATTCTCAAAAAAATCTAGAGTGAAGATTATCACTATCTTCCTATATATCTATTTCTAAAATCTTAAATAGGCACTTGGAAATATGCTAAAAGACTCATCGTCACGCAATATATTAAATGATTTTTTTTTTTTCCGAGAAAGAGCAGTAAGATGAAAAAGGAGGAAAACCCATGTAACAAAAAAACTGAGATTTATAAATAGTTTCTCAAACAAACAAAAACATCCGAGGCCATGTTACATCTTTTCAAGAGACGCAATAATGTGGTTGTTAGGCATTTCATAATATATTATATGAATCAGTATCCTACCTCGAGCAATCAATGTTACATTAACCGTTAAGGCTTTGGAGATGCCTTACAATATCATGTCTCTAATACCACTTTTCCGGAGAGTAATTGCTTGCTTTATTGTGGAAAATAATACAAGTAATTCTTTAATTTTTGGGGGACTTTTTCTAGGCTAGATATACTATTCCCTTTCTAAATTTTGGTCAAGAACAAAAGCCTACACATGCTCATTTTTAAAGAATTTTCTCCACCGCCAAATTCTTTGGATAAATTAAGAATATCTATTTCACGAAGAGGAAACACTCACAAACACTTTTTGAAATTTCTCATTTTTAAAGAAGTTTCTCCACCGCCAAATTCTTTGGATAAATTAAGAATTTTATTTCAAGAAGAGGAAACACTCACAAACACTTTGTGAAATTGCAAGAGATGGAAGAAGGTAACTTATTTCTTGTCTCTTGCACACTCATAAATCTTGCCGGTTTGAGAAAAAATGATGAGGGAGACTTCAACCTCACATAACATAAAGCTTGAATGATTTCGTTAGCAATAGGCTCATGCATTTTGAGAAGGAAGCATGTCAACTACTAGGGTTTGGAATGTGTTTAAGCTCCAACTTCTTTCCCATTTTGAATAGTTTCAACAACAAAGAAATGTATATCCAACCCTTCGAGTAATTTGTCTTATCGTCAAAGTTGGAACTAGATTAATGGTCTAATTTCATGGCACATATACTTAATTCGAGATCGGAGAATTAGGATATATTGGAAAGGCAGAGAAGACAAAAACACAATTCACACATAAAACATGAGTTGCTCCTTTTCTATTGATCACACAAAACATGATGATTATAATAACCCTCGTGAAGGGTATTTAAACCTTTTCCAACTAGCCAACTACCTAAAATATCTTGGCATGCAGCTACATGCAATCTCACACTCAAAGTCGTTAATCACTTAACTCACTTGACTCAACACTCAAACACTCGATCATGCAATCACTCAGTTAATTGGCTCTGTATTTTTATCTAACTCCTCATGCAAGAGTAATTATCTTATTTTAACATTCCCCCTTAATTACGACTGCTAAAATAAAACATGACTCATGACAACTCAAACATTCTTGCTGGACTATGTGTGAGCTAGGATTACAACACCCAAGTTTTTTCTATGGAACTCAAACACATCTTGTGCTAATGAATTAGCAAATATATCAGCCAATTGATCACTAGATTTACAAGGCTTCAAGTGAACTTCGAGTTAGGCTTACAACACCCAAGTTTCTTCTATGAAACTCAAACACATCTTGTGCTAATGACTTAGCAAATATATCAGCCAATTGATCACTAGATTTACAAGGCTTCAAGTGAACTTCGAGCTAGGCTTACAACACCCAAGTTTCTTCTATGAAACTCAAACACATCTTGTGCTAATGACTTAGCAAATATATGAGCCAATTGATCACTAGATTTACAAGGCTTCAAGTGAACTTCTCCATTGCTCACAAGTTCTCTAATAAAGTGATATCTAGTATCAATATGCTTGCTCTTCTGATGAAACACACTATTCTTGGATAGTGCAATCGCTGAGGTGTTGTCACAATATATTGTTGTTGATTCTTGTTATTTCTGCTTGAGTCCATCAAGTACTCTTCTTAACCACACTGCTTAACATGCTGTTGATGTTGCTACTACATATTCTGCTTCTGCTGACAAAAGTATCACAATGGGCTACTTCTTAGCTGCCTATGGAATCACACCTGAACTAAGGTGGAACACAAAACCAAAAGTGCTCTTCCTATCATCCAAACTGCCTGCAAAATCACTATCTTTGTATCCGATCAATTCTTTATTTTTTGTGATTTCATACATTATGCCACAATCTCTAGTTCCTACTATGTATCTTAGAATTCGTTATTCCTACACTCCAATGTGTGTCTTTTGGAGTCTCCATAAATCTAGAAATCAAACTCACTCCTTGCATGACAATCAGTCTTGTAGCTATGAGATACATGAGGCTACCAACCAATCTTTTGAATAAAGTTGGATTGACATCTGATCCTTCATCATCCTGGCTTAACTTTGTACATGTTGCAACTAATCTAGGGATAGGTTTACAATTTTCCATTCCAAATATTTTCAGCAAATCTTTGGAATATTTATTTTGACAAATAAAAATTCCTTTTTTAGATTGCTCAACTTCTATGCCAAGAAAATATTTCATGAGACCAAGCTCTGTCATCTCAAATTCTTTTATCATCGCTGCTCTAAACTCATATATGTCAAAATCACCTGTAAAAATCATGTCATCAACATATAAGCAAACAATCAAAATCTGTCCATGCTCATTTACCTTTGTGTACAAGCTAGGCTCAATGTTCCTTCTGCAAAATCCATTCTTGATCATGTAACTGTCAATTATGCTATACCAAGCTCTAGGAGCTTCTTTCAATCCATAGAGCACTTTCTTCAACCTGTAAACTTTGTCTTCGATACTTTCAACATCATATCGTGAAGGTTGCTACACATAAATTTCTTCTTCTAGAATTCCATTCAAGAAGGTTGATTTCACATCCATTTGATATACTTTCCACTTGTTTTGAGCTGTTGTGGCTAGAACTGCTCTTACAGTATCCAATCTAACTACCGGAGCAATTGCTTTTCCAAAGTCTATTCCTAGTTGCTGCAAGAATCCCTTTGCTACAAGTCTTGCTTTAAATATGTCAATTTCACATTTCTCATTCAACTTTGTCTTGTACACCCACTTCACACCATTGAGATTTTTGTCCTTTGGTAAATCAACAAAATCCCAGGTGTCATTCTTTCAATAGCTTCAATTTCTTCATCCATGGCTTGCACCTAATTTTCATCTTCGATTACTTCTTCAAACGAAGAAGGTTGGAATGACAACAATGCAAAATTTTAACTAACATCCAAATCATCATAAATATCTTTCAAACTTCTCATCTTTCTTTTACGCTTGCTTGATTCATCACCCTATTGATTGCTGGGAGAATCTTGATCTGTTGATCTCCTTGAGGATCCTTTTTCTCTAAAAATCTTGGAGTCCTTGTTGGTGTGTCTCTGTTTGGTGTCTTCACCTGTGATTCTTGTTGCTCCTTTTTTGCTACATCATCTTCTTCCATCACTTGCACTTGTGAATCAACTATATTGTCTACAATTCAATTCCATGATTCTTGTTCCTTGAACACAACATCTCTGCTAATTATGGTCTTCTTTGAGACAGGGTTATACAATTTGTAAGTTTTTGATTGCTCACTATAACCAATGAATATGCATTTTTCACTTTCATCATCCAATTTGCCTCTTTGCTCCTTAGGCACATGTGCATAAGCTACACATCCAAATACTCTGAGATGAGATACGCTGCAATACATACCTAACCATGCTTGTTCTGGTACTCTTCTCATCACACTCTTTGTAGGAGATATGTTGATCACATAAATAGCACGTGCCACTGCTTCTACCCAATACTCATTAGACAAGTTTCTACCATTCAACATGCTTCTTACCATGTTCATAATTGTCTTGTTTTTTCTTTCTGCTACACCATTCTGTTGTGGTGTGTACCTAGTTGTAAATTGTCTTCTAATCTCGTGTTGTTTGCAGTAATCATGAAATGCCTTTGAGTCATATTCTCCACCACGATCTCACCTCAACATGTTGATCTGTTGATCACTTTGCTTCTCTGTTAAGGCTTTGAATTCCTTGAACTTTGCAAAAGTTTCAGATTTCTGCTTCAAAAAGTAAACCCAAGTCTTTCTGTTGTAGTCATCAATGAAAGTGAGGAAGTAACAACTTCCACCAATTGTCTGTGTCCTCATAGGTCCACACAAGTTTGTATGCACTAGCTCAAGAGGTTGCTTTGCTCTGTATGCAACTCCTTTTGGAAAACTTTCACGATGTTGTTTTCCCAAGATGCAACACTCACAAGTACTAGTAAGCTCTTTGATGGGAGGTAATCCTCTGACCATCCATTTCTGCTGCAACAATCTTAAACCAGAAAAGTGCAAGTGTCTAAATCGAAAGTTCCATAACCAATAATCATCAGAACATGCAACTGTAAAATAACTCACCTGACCACTGTAATTCAAAATGAGAGGAAAGAGCATGTTCCTCATCATCTGCACCTTTGCTATCAGCTCCTTGCTTGGGGGCTTGTCATATATAACAACTTTTTGACCTTAAAAGATAACTCTGTATCCTTTCCATGTTAATTGACCAACACTTAAAAAATTATGTTTGAGACTAGGAACATAATATACCTCTGAGATTATCTTCGGCTCCCCCTGCTTGGTCGGAATGTTGACCACTCCTTTGCCATCTACTGCCACAATCTTGTTAGCAGGGAAAATTTTAAGGATGGAAAATTTTCTTGAAGTTTAAAACATTGGCGAATCTCACTAATCCCTAATATGCAAATTATAAATGTTTATTGATATATTTGTAAAATTAATCAAATTTATAGTTATTTTATATATAGTCTCTACCTAATGTTGGCGATTTTTAAGGTAAAATAATTTTATATTCTAAAATTTGGGCGAATCGTCTTTTATAAAATTGGAAATTGGCGAATCTTTTTTGTGGAAAAATCATGGAAAATTAGCCCACTGGGCGAACATTAGCCCCTAAAATTTTCCATGCTTGTTAGTCCCCAAATTTACCTCTATTTTCACAGATTGATCGAAATTTGCAACCAAATCCTTGTTGCCTGTCATGTGGTTACTGCAACCACTGTCTAACAACCACACACTATGAGAAGGTTCATGCATGGTATGGAAAGCTAGGAACATAGAGTTAGTACTCTCTGTAGTGACATTAGCTCTCTGGTTCCCTTGATCAGCTATTTTCTTCCTGCAATCATGAGCAAAATGACCAAATTTATTGCAGTAATAACATCTCACCTTTGATTTGTCAACTCTTTGATTATTGTTGAATCTTTTGTAGTTTCTTCCATTTGCGTGTTCATGATATTCTCGGTCATCTCTCTGATCACCATATCTTCCACTTCGTCCTCTGCCTATCGTTCTACTTCTGTCTATCCTTATTTCTATCTATCCTTGCCTCATACGATAGAAGTGATCCCATAATCTCATCAACTTTCAATGATGCCAAATCCTTGGCTTCTTCTATGGCTGCTACCACAACATCAAATTTGGTAGACAAAGATTGGAGGACCTACTCAACCACTCTTTCATCTTTTATATTTTCACCATAAATCTTTAACTGATCTACAACAGTTATGACCCGATTCATGAAACAATTGATGTCCTCTATCTCCTTCATCTGCAGACTTTCAAAATCTCTCCTAGTATTCTACAACTTAACAACATTGACTTTGGCCATACCTTTATAGTTTGTCGCCAAAGTATCGCATGTTACTTTTGTTGAAGACGTGGTCATAATCTTCTGGACCACTGCTAGGTCCACTCCCTCTTAAATAAGTTGCAATGCATGTGCATTCTTCTTCTTGTATTTCTTCCATTGTTCCTTCTTTGAATTAGTGAGAGCTTGTTCTTCTTCTTCGTTCATAGGTTCTGAAATCCCAAACTTCACATAATCCCAAACATCATGTTCCAGCAATATGGTCACCATCTTAATGGCCCACACATCATAATCTTTCCCTCTAAATGGTGGGAACTAGGGCTACAAATTTGAGAAAGCCATCTTTCTCCAAAAATTTCTCTTTAAAAAAAAAAACTTTAAAAAACTCCTCTAATAAACTTTGCAAATCTTTTTTTTTTTAATACCACTTTTAAAAACTTTAAGTTTTTAATTTAAAAAAACTTAAAAAAAAAACTTTTTATAAAACCTTAAAAAAAACATTTTGAAAAAACTTTAAAACAACTTTTCACACCTTTTAAAAAAGAAAATCCTTATATAGATCTTCATAAACCAATTAATAAAAGCCCTTTATCCATGCAATAAATCTCAAATTTAGTTTTCACGTATACGTTGCTCTTTACTTTTCCAAAATATTGGGCTTATTTTGTTGTGTTGACTTTTCTTGGAGTTCATCGCAACTACCGAAGCTTTATTAATTCTCAGAGTATTGATGACAGTTGCGGACGCCGGGGCATAATTTTTTTTCGTGACTTCTCGTCACACACTTTGACGCTGCAAGCTATGGCTATAGACTCTCTACTTCTTTGGCTCTGTTGTGGTTTTGTAAGGTGACTCACAGATCACAACTCTATTGCTTACGGAGGTGGTTATGATGCCAAAAAACTTTTGATAGTCTTCACAGGGTGGAACTCTGCAGATTGCGGCTGCAATGTACACTCTTTTTTAAATGAGAGTTTGCAATTTAATTTGTTAAACCTTGTTCTGATATCAATTTGGAAGGACAGAGAAGATAAAAATACAATTCACACATAAAACACGTGTTGTTGGTCTTCTATTGATCACACAAACATGATGATTACAATGAACCTGGGAATGGTATTTAAACTTTTTCCAATTAGCTAACTGCCTAAAATATCTTGACATGCAATCTCACACTCAAAATGATCTATCATTTAACTCACTTGAGTCAACACTCAAACACTCAATCACACAATCACTCAATTCACTAACTATCTATTTTTATCTAACTAATTATCTTATTTTAACAAGATATGCAATCTGGTTCTAATTAAACCTTGATGAAGCCAACAACAACCTATCTTGTACGCTTCCAATACCTATCTTGTACGCTTAATTGGAACGTCAGTATCAATGTAAAGCATCTGACATTGTCGGTCAACTGCAAAGTACATTTATGAGCCTCTACAGTTTGATGAGTGGCGTTGGCTATAAACTTATGAGTTAAGAAATGAGAAGAAGGAAACCAGGGGTCCAGCCTCAAGGAATATGCCTCAATATATTCGACCACCCTTCATGGGGCATTTAGTTATATTAATTTTTTTTTAACCAGCATAAATCAAAATTAATATTCTTTTTACAGTTAATTTTATCCTCACACATCTGAGACGTGATAAACCTATCTTGAAGGGTCGTGACATGTTCAATTTCGAACCCTGGTCGAAAATATGATTTAAAAAAAAAATCCAAACAAATCAAGCAATTTCAGGGACATTAAGTAAAAGGGCGTCGATTGGATATTGACCACCTAATTGCACATTGGAATGCAAAAAAGACATTTCCTGTGTGAGAATAGAAGTTCCCATCCATCGAGTCGATGAACCACTACCCTAAGTTTTTCAAATGTAAATGTAGAAACCAAATATACAATCCATGACCGATGTTACACTTTAGTCTTGCCAATGTTATATGGTTAAATTATTCTAGCATTGATCCATTTAGGTAAAGAAATTCTTTTGTATATAATTCTCAATGTTGGGGAGCAAGGTATGGCATTATTCAATAGAATAATATTAATGTTTGTAGAAAGTTGTCCTACCAATTTGAGATATCTTTACTAGGATCACAATCTATGCCTAGTCGAATCAGCAGACAAGGGTGGGGAAGTATGAGATGGATTTATGCTTTTGTATAAACTAACAACTATGTACAGTATCACGATATAATCCCTTTGTCCTAATAGGAAAAATATATAAGATTGTTGCATAAACAAACATAAAATTATTGTTTATAAATACCATTATATGGTCATTTAAGCCTAGCTTACCACAGTCCACTAGAGCTAAATGTTGAGAAGTCATGGGAGATATAAGTCAATTAAAGCATCAATGCTACGAGTGGATGGAGTGCAATTAAGACATCACTTGTAGACAATGCTTTTGAGAATATGATTTTAATCGATAATCTAGCAACAATAGGTTCTTCATGGAGAATGTAAACATGCCCCATATTCACTGCACTGCACTAATCTTGGCTCTCAACTCAGGGTTATGTTTGGGAACATGCATACATATGCTACCTAAACATTTTATTTTTTAATTAATCTTATACATGCATACATATGCTACTTAAACATTTTATTTTTTAATTAATCTTATTTAAACATGAATGGAAATTTTACATTTATTTATAAGTTCGCAGAAAATTTAAACAAATTATTTAAATCAAAGATATTAATCATTAAAACTGCACAATTTTCATTGTATTTTTTTTAAACCTCTTTTTTTTCCAAGAAAAAAATAATTTTTATTATTAAAAAGTATAATCTATTACCAGAACTAGACCTGAAAGGAAACAAAACTAACATAATGATAACCTTAATGAAGATATATTTTATTATTAAAAAATATAATATCTTGTAAGAACCAGACCAGAAACGAAACAACTCTAACATAATGATAACGTTTCAGAGAGCCTACAATGGAGAAAGGGAATTAATAGAAGGAAAGCAAGAAGCTGGAGTTCAAACATCCACAGGAAGTTGGACTGAAAAAAGAAACAGGCACAAAAGGATATCGCAAACAGAAAGGGCCTAAACTATAGAATTCTAAAAAACCTAAAACAGAAACAAAGAAAAGATCACCTAGCCTAGATTTAGTCACAGTACGTAAGCCTGCATCCCAGAGCAAGGCCTCTTTAGATAATGAGTCAGCAACAAAGTTAAGTTCTAGGAAGACATGTTGAACCTGAATGACTTCGAAAGCGTTCTGAAGGGCCCTAACCCTGAGTTGCCATAGTTCTAGCTACATATCCATGAGATTTGATCTGTAATTGAACGAATCCAAAATCACTTTATAGTAACCAACAAATGAATACATTTAATGCGTCTAAGAAGGTAAACTCTCATCACACCCCATATATCAAGAAGTTCAGCTTTTGTGTTGGTACGAACGTCAAAACCTAATTTCCCTTCGAAATAGTGAGCATGGGATAGATACAATACCCACTTAGAACGAAAAGAATATTCACACAAGCCTCGTCGAAGAAACCTCACAATCCATGGACCAACATCGCAAAGGGAGATAAATACCTAACCTTCTTAATCTTGGGAGGGGCATCATACTACATAAAAAAACACTCTAATATTGTGGGACACTTTAAATACATTGATCTCCTGGTTTTCAAGGAGACGATTGTTTCATCAATTTGATGGTTTTGAAAACCTGTTATCTATGTATTAGAATATGTAATTTAACAAATTAAAAATTACAATTTTATTAACAAGGGAAATAGCTAGATGCAGCAATGTCCCTACCTCTATGATTATTTAATTAATTTTTTTGCATAATGGTTTTAGATAATGATTTGTTTATTTTCCAAGAATAAAATAAAATAAATAGCTCCACACAATGAGCTAAGTTCCGCACAATGTACAATAGGCTATAAGCTCTTCACAATGAGCTAAGTTTCTGGCACAAAAGTTATTAGTTGTGTTCTTAGTAATGATGTATTCTATTTCCAATAATAAAATAAAATAAACAACTTTGCACAATGAGTTATGTTCTACACAATAGGCTATAATTTTGCCAAAATGAACTAAGTTATGTACAATCTACTATAATCTTGGCACAATGAGCTAAGTTCCCACAATAAGATATAAAATCCACACAATGAGCTAAGTTTTGTATAATAGACTAAGTTAATAGACTAATTTTCTCACACAAAAGTTATTAGTTGTTTTCTCGGTAATGATGTATTCGTTTTCCAATAATACAACTATTTAATTAATTTATTTTGCATATTGTTTTCTCTGTAATGACATATTCATTTTCCAAACAATAGGCTATAAGATTGGCACAATGATCTAAGTTCCACATAATGATCCAAGTTCAACACATTAGGCTATAAGCTAAACACAATGAGCTAAGTTTCACAGTAGGCTATAAGCTATATATCATGAACTGAATTCTGCACAATAGGCTATAATCTCAACACAATGAGGTAAGTTTATCACAATAGGCTACAAGCACCAAACAATGAGCTAAGTTTTGTAAAATAGGCTAAGTTTTCAGCTTCCATACAGTAGGCTAAGCTCTCCCATAAAAGTTATTAGTTGTCTAGTTTCTCCCATAAAAGTTATTAGTTGTTTTCTTGGTAATGATGTATTTTTTTTCCAATAATAAAATTAATTACATATTTTTTTTCCAATAGTAAAATAAATTAAATACCTCCTCAGAATGAGATATGTTTGGAAAAATAGGGAAAGTTTCTCGCTTTCGCACAATAGGCTAAGATTCTCACACAAAAATTATTAGTTATTTTCTGAGTAATGACGTATTTGTTTTTCAATAATAAAATAAAATAAAAACAATTTATTTTTTTAGCATAGTGTTTTATCTCAAATGACACATTTATTTTCCAATAATAAAATAAAATAAATAGCTCCACACAATTATTGATAATATTCAATTGTAAATAATTAGGAATATGTGCTGAAGTATGTATTGTGCAAAGGAAGATTTCTGTTATGAATCCAGGTCACAAAAAGATAGAAAATTTAGATCAACGCCTTAGAATTCAGCCTCTTAAAGGGGGCAACCTCCTTTACATTACATAAATGAAAAATTCTTGGATGATACAAATGAAAAGACCTCCTTTCTATATATAGGAGTCTAAGGGGTCATAATATAATCAGAGCCCACTTAACAATAATAATGTAAGAGAACAATAATAACAATAGTGGGCTTCTATGGGGCATAATAGTAACAATATGGGGACCACATGGGTACAACAATATAATAATGGGGTTGTACTAATAACAATAAGGGGTTACACTAGTAGTATAGGTGCCTAATATGCCCTCTCCTTCAAAAAGTTTTGTCCTCAATGCTTGAGTAGTTCTTGATACTTCTGTATAAAATTCTTGTCCTCCCATGTGGAATCTTCAGCGGGTAAGTTCTTCCACTTGATGAGATACTCTGGAATTAATTGATTTCGTAGTTGTCGAGTTCTTGTTTCTGTGACTACTCCAGGTTCCAATATGATTTTTCCTTCCTCTTCAATTTTTGGAAATATTGTTTGAATTGGGGTCTTCTGCAACTTTTCAATGAGTGGCCATAATTCTTCGTCCTTCTTCCATTAATCCTTTGCTTCATTTATCCAATCTGGTTGGATAATATAAATAGCACAAAACAATGCTTCCACATCCTCATCCTTTGTTGGGAGTGCTTCTGCAACAAAATTTTGCTTCCCTTTTCTGTAGATGATGTCAAAGTCATAACTCAACATATTTGTGACCTATTTCTTCTGTTCTTCTAAAGATAATAGTTGTTCTAAAAGGTACTTAAGACTATCATGATCCATTTTTACCTTGAAGTGTCTTCCCATTTGGTAAGTTTTCCATTTCTTAAATGCATGTAGTATTGCCAACATTTCCTTCTCATAAATAGCTTGCTTAAGATGTAGCAGTAAAAATACCCAACCACCTACATCAAAACGTTCTTCACTACGATGTTTATCTACCTGTTGTTTCATTCGATTTTGCACCGAATTGGCGTTATTCTTTAAAAGTTGGAGAACTTGTTGTTGATGCTCGATGTGATCTTTCACTGCTTGAAACAGTTTCTTCTTGATATGTCCTTCTATCTTGAAAGTTTGAGGAGTGGTAATTTCTTCCAGTGCTTTACAAGATATGGTTGGATTCATTTCTTGATGCTTGATGTGATCTTTCACTTCTTGAACATTTTTTTTCTTGATATGTCCTTCTATCTAGATAGTTTGAGGAGTGGTAATTCCAGCAAATGCATTACAAGATATGGTTGGATTCATTTCTTCTTTCTTGATGTAATCTTTCACTTCTTGAACCTTTTTCTTCTTGATATGTCTTTCTATCTTGAGAGTTTGAGGAGTGGTAATTCTTGCCAATGCTTTACAACATATGGTCATATTCATTTCTTCTTTCTCTGGGGTTGTGTCCTAATGTATATCCTCTTCTTTTGATGTTTCTTGATCCTTTTCTTCCTCCTCTTCATACTCTACGTAAAATAATTTCTTCTCAACACAATTATGACCTTTAGTGCATTTGCTATCACAATTGTAACAAAGCACTTTTTCTCTTTCTTCTTCCAATTGTTGTGGTGTAACCCTTGTAGGTTGTGGAAGGCTAGGAGAAACAACACTTCCATTATTATAGTTGTGAGGGATAGACTTCCTTGTTCCCATAATTTTACTTTCCACTATGTAACAAAGCCCTTTTACTCTTTCCAATTGTTGTGGTGTTGCTCTAAAGAAGGTGTTTCTCTTTGTATCTTCATAATGTGCTATCATTTCCTCCGTGAAAATTGACCACATAACAAGTTGTTTACGAGAAAAAAGACCTTTATACCATCAAAATTGATCCGGTTCTAAATATGAAGATGCAATACATACCTTTTGTAACAATGGTACACCAAGTAGATCAAAATATTGCTCTATCTGAAGTATACAATTTATCGGATCCTTGCCAGCAAACTTCCTCATATCTCCATTTCTTGATTTTAGGAGCTCCATCTTGAAATGACTATAAGTCTGTAATTTTGGTTCTTCCATTTCTAAAATTGCGACCTGGAGTAGCCCTCTACGTCTTCTTTCCAATGCCACTAGTCTTATAGAATTTAGATTCTCCAAGAAAGAGTTACGAACAATCTCCCAAGATGACCTGATTATAGACCATTCCAAAAGAGAAAACTTGTATGAAGTGCCACATTTCACTGTTTTGACCTTAGTATCTAAAAACGTTGCATAGGAAACTACAGTCCGTCCTCTTTCTGTAACTTCTTACGAAATTTTAGTTTGATGCCTAAAACAAAAGTTATGATGATTTGCCAAGGTCATATGTTTGGAATGTAATTCAGGAGTCTGCAAAAAGACCAACTTCCCGAGATCATATCTCCACAAATATAGTGCGAAAAGCTCTGAAATTCAGACCTGAGGTTCAATGTGATTTTGTCTCAAATGCGGTTTTTTTGTTCGCTTCTAAAACGTCATAGAAAAAACATTATAGAAAAAATTCCATGATGACCTATTTGGAGCAACGAAACCCTAGAATCCAAAGCTCTGATACCAAATGTTATGAAACGAGGTCATAAAAAGATAGAAAAGATAGATCAACGGCTTAGAATTCAGCCTCTTCGAGGGGGCAACCTCCTTTACATTACATAAATGAACAATTCTTAGCCGATACAAATGAAAATACCTCCTTTCTATATATAGGAGTCTCAGGGGTCATAATATAATTAGAGTCGACATAACAATAACAATGTAAGGGCTTCTATGGGGCACAATAGTAACAATATCGTGACCACATGGGTACAAAAATATAATAAGGGGATTGTACTAATAACAATAAGGGGTTACACTAGTAGTATAGGGGCCTAAGAATTTCAATGTGTTTTTGGATAATTTTCTCTACAGAGCTAGTCATTTTCTTGTATATATGTTGGTAAATCCTCATTCAATAGTGCTTTTCCCACTTGAATTTTCTCATTATTGCAATATTTCCAAATACAAACAGAAATACAACATGCGTAAATCAGTTTAGAAGCTTGCAATATTGCACAAATTTGTATCTCTGCAATACTACTATCATTTAAGCACAACTTGGTAGATCACAGTTTATGTAAGGCAACAAATGCAATTTGCAAAGAGAAAATACTACACAACCTACTATTTTCTCTATCATTACAAATAGTGTTTCTTGCCTCAATATACTTGCTATTTCAAATATTTGCAATCTCATTTCCTTATAAATCTCCACTTGAGACTATTTTTGAGTTTGAAACATGGTACAAAGATAAAACTATTTTGTGTATGAAACATGATACAAGGATAAACCGTCATATAGATTTTATAACTCATTGACATTTCAAGCTGATATATTTAATAAATGTCGGAACCAGATATTTTGGGTACGGAGAATTTGTTATCTGCACAATACATACCTCTGAACAACACAGTCCATTGCAAGCAAAAATATTCTAAACATTCATTGTATGCAGTTTGGCATGCAACAAAATCTATTAATAGTAAAACTAATATCAAAATACATTACAATTAAAAGGCCCCTTTGCACTTCCCTCATTCTGCATAGATTTCGCGCATGCATTTGTTCTCTGCATAACCTCCATCTGCACATGCACAAAAACCTCTGCAAAAATTCGTATGCACAACTACTTCTACACTCGATAATGCCTTTGATTAATATTAGAAACTCCACATGCAAAGAATATGAATAGCTAGCTTTGAAACTGATATTAATTAATGATTATGTTTTGTAAAATACGTCCCTAAATAACAATTAAAAATGATACTTTTATATTTATTATCTTAGCAAACTTCTAACAAAATGTTAGCATAACATCCGCACATGCAGAACAACCTCCACACAACTTCATCCACACAGCCACTTCCCCACTCAAAAATTCCTTTAATTGACATTTGCAACTACACACATGATACCCCCGAATAGCTAGCTTCACACAACCACCTTCATAGAACTAGTTTTTTATTTCCTAAAGACATTTCTAAATAATAATTAGAAAAGGCAAAACCTTACACTCATTCATTTTACCACACAACACTAACAGCTTTTATCGCACCCATCTATGAAAAATACCTTGAGTCTCCGACACATACTTCATCCTCCACACAATAAAAGTTATGCACAACGACCCTAGTACTCACTATGAAAAGGGCCTCAACATTCTCACGATACTATGTACTAGGTAAAAGAAAACATAATAATATTAATTTGACATTTTTCCAACCCTAACCACCACCACCCGCCCCCTTTCGCCCATCCCCCAGAGCCCTATGAAAACAAATTGCAACCACATGAATTCCCTCATCATTAAAAATAACATAAACTTGATATTTCTCTACAACCGCATCAATAGCTAGCTTCACAGAACTACCTTCGTACAATTATTTCTGTAGTTGGAAAAAAATGCTTCTAAATAATAATTGGAAAATACAAAGCCTTCTGCATATTCATTACACCATTGATTTAGCACCTTCGTCTATGAGAAATACCCCAATTCTCCCATAGATACTCTTTCGCGCAATGAAACCATGGCAATCACCACATCCTTCATTAGTGTCACAACACTCACTATGAAAATACCCTAACCTTTGCAAATAATAATATTTCTGAAACGAAAGATCTATGCAATTTTTATATGTCATTCAAGGAAGTGGAATATCAATTTTCATTACAACAACGCCATTTACTTTACAATTTTCTTTAGATAATTGTGATTTCGTTTAGAATTTTCATCTAAATGTATAAATGTAATAAGATTTGTAAGTTATATCAATTTAGAAACTCATTTCAGCTTTGTATGGAAATTACTTATTTATATATTTGTTTTGTAAACAAAGAAATTTGTTATTGTAAAGTAATGTTACTGAAAATTGCAATGTAACAAACTTACATTTACTGAGTAGTTATAAAACTTGCAAATTTGATAAATCAAGAAGACAATGTGAAAAAACGACAATATGAACCCAAAAAAAGACATATCATAGTATGAAACATATAGCTAAAACATAAAAATAGTTCATTAGATTACGTTTATGTACAATGTCATAGTAGAATTTACATTGGTATAAAAATCATCTTGTTTCTCTAATGAGTAGATTGCTAATCTTGTTTGCATGAGTATAGTATATTGATTGATAATGCTAAATCACATCTCAAATGTGCAGTAAAAAGAAAGAGGTATTAGGGTGCCTAGAAATGAAATGAGAGAGCACTCTCCCTTTACCAAATTTCTTAGCAACGTAAACAAATAATCATGCCAGTGCATATGTACAATTATGTTTTGATGGTCTATCATAAGTGTCTTAAGATTTCAATAGCATATGTTTTGTCTACACAATATTAGTCATAGGAAAGTTTTTGTAGTGTATATAATACTCTCTTAAGTTAGACGCCTCTCAAAGTACATTGTTTTTCAGTCCTTTCACTTATATGTATGATGCAATTTGGCTGAAAAAAATAAAGAAACCGAGTTTTTTTTGTAAGAAAATAACAATGAAAGAAGATTACGATGCGGAAGTTCATCTCATTATGCATGCCTCTTTATATTGAATCTCTATTTGCAAAATAATCTCTTCAGAATTTATTTTTGTATAAATAACTTTTAGTTATTGCAACTATGCAAAAATATTTCAAGCTTTCATTATATGCACTTCAGAAGCACTTATGCACAAGTTTGTTTGCACAACTACCTCCACATAGCTTGATTGATACCTTCATATGGATATGGTATTAAAAAAATTCTATGGTCTCTTGTGCAAAATTTCATTTCAAGTTTCGTGTAAGCAAATAACAACCAAGAAAAATTACTATGTGGAAGCAAGTTCAATATGGGGAAGTTTAGCTCATTATGCAGACCTCTTCACATTGTATCTCTTTCAGCACAATAATCTCTTCAAAATTAATGCTTTTAAAAACAACTTTTACTTATTTCAACTATGAAAAACTCTCTCAATTTTTTATTGTATACACTTTCGACGCACCTCCGAATAACTTTCCCCTCACAACTATTGTCTCACCTCTGCACAAATTTCTCCACCTTATGTTACATAAGATCTACTCTTGCACAGTCATCTCGACATAAGTTCACTTGTACATCTATTTATGTACTTAGTAATTCTGTTGGATTAATCCGGACAACCATTAATCCAATAAATGGAAGAAAAGAGATAATCATTGCACAAATACTTTTGTGCATTTGTGTAGCCACCACACAAGCATATTATTGCATGCACTTTCAATTACGTTGTGATTCAGAAGAATGAAATAGAAATGACATAAATCATAAGTAATTTTGTAATGAATAATATTAAATTTCATTTTTGTTTAATCTGTTTTAATACTCAAACTTTGTACCACTTATTTCTATAATTCGTGGATTATGTTTTACATGTGAAGTTGTATCTATTGCATATGTTGTTATTAGAATTTGAATCTAAATGCAAATCACTATGTTTTTCACTATTGAGGATTTATGGGATAGGAAGTGCTACTATTCTATTGTTGTCATCTTTAATTAAGATAATAGTTTCCGTAATGCATAGGCAACCTCCTAGAGTGAAAGCTCTGCAAAACAACATCAGATTGTAATAATAAATAACAAAAAATATACATTAAACTATGAGATTTTTTCCCTGAAGCATTGTGAAAAGGTTTCATATTTTCATTTTGAGTAATTTGCTTATTGACATATACATTTTGTTTGCTTAGAGAAAATAAGTTTTTAAATAAGACCTACTGAACATAGAGAATTGTTTTATTGTGGGAAGCTTTTTGTTGTACAAAATATATATTAAAGCTTATGTTGTAGCTCATAAAAGTTATAGTAGTCAATTATAAATGAGTATTTGATAAACATTAGTAGATACATATTTAGTTGTGCGAAAGTGGTTGTTCTTGTGTGGAGGCTTTGAAAGGAGAAAATGAATCTAAGAATTAAGTCTTTATATAACTCATGCTATATATAGAAATTTGTTTCACTCTCATTTTTATTAATTAAATGACATTATTTAATAATAAATTCTACCAATTGAAAATAAATAAATAAATAAATAATATTAGTGTTATAAGTGAAGTTTCGCTGGTAATTGTAGTCAATGCAAGAGGCATATTTTGCATATGGAAAAAAGGCGAGATTGAAAAGATGCATTATGTAGAAGTGGAAGAAAGGAGGAGAGGAAGAAAAATTAAGAAAATAAATCAGTTTCCTTGAACAGAGTGTCGTTTTTCCATTTTTGTCGACAATATAATCACATTAATGGTTCAGTATCCTTTTGATGAAATGGATGGGTCGACATGTAATCAGGAATGTAGATGTTATTACCCCTACAATGACACTAATATACTATTGGCTGTGATTGTGGACAAAGTGTATGCTAGCTACGATTATTAGAAATATTCAAATTTAAATTGTTTCTTACACGGAGTAATTGATTTCTTAATTTTGGGATTTTTTTTTAACTATTTGCACTATTTCTCGGCGACTTCTCATTTACAATATTTTAATCGCTATTTATTTCATAAAACATAGTTCACATGAAGAATAGTAACATGTAATAGAAATGGAAAAAATCATAGAATTTAGAACTATCAACAATTACTCCCATAGAGAAAAATCTTGCAGTTTGACAACTATAAATCAATTTTCAAAAAAGACTATGCCTAGTTTTCTAAAAAATCATATCGAAATTTCCACTCTTTTTTGGCCAGAATTTTGGCGGGTTTAGACTATGCAAATTATTTGTGCTATTTTGCATAAATTTATATTTTTGATGAGTAGGAATGCAGAAACCATTTCATTGACAAAAAGCTTTGTTTAGCTAAGTACGGAAAACATTCATTGCATGGAAGAATCTTTCGTTGTGGAGATTTATGCACCGTACTAAAATATTTTATTGCTAATGTTTTAGTATTAGAAAAAAGACAAATTTTCAAAGCATATGGTCAAATACAAATAAATAAGGTTATCATAAAATCAAAACAAAAAATAGTTATGAATGCAAAATAGTTCTTGTAGGTCAATTTGTGTACGAAAAGCTATATAACACAAATATTTATTTTGCTATAGGCAAAAAAAGATGTGTCGGAAACATAGTTATTTAAATATTCTACCGAACGAAATATGTGAAAATATGAATAGAGGGTGCCAAAATTCTATTATTAAGATATATATGTCTAAGATGCATCCATTTCTAACATTATTTCTACTGCTATTAAAGTTATTTTTATATGATATGCCTTGGTGTAGAGCTTTCACTATGCACTAGAAACTTGATCTGCAGAACGAAAATTTAGTTGTAACCTCTCTAGAATGATACCTCCATCAAAGGAACTAAATAAACCATAATTATAAAAAGAAAATCAGCAGTATTGTTATAGACATTTTTGTGCCTTGCATCACTGAGCATGAAATGTCAATAATCTAAGGGTTCCAAAGTCCCTAAACATGTTGTTCCTACCCCTAGAGGAACAAGGTCAACAAACCACAGCAATTCACAGAAGTTCTCCACCTGAAAACACTCAAAAACAAGCCAATTCTGGATCATGTCAACTGCTCCACTGAGCATCTGCGCTGAATGTCAACTGCTCCACTGTATACCTGCGTTGAATTTCAACTGCAACAAAGGCTACCTGCGCTGAGCGTAACTGGACAAGTGGCAGGCTCATTTCTCAATGTGTCAATGCTCAGGAAGCTTCCAAAATGACACTTGCATCAAGGAATTCGACTGGTGATGAGTAAGAGGTTCCAAATCTCCAAGTGGAAGCAAGAACCTCCAAGTGGACTCAAGAACTGAGAGAGGGACAGGACACTAGTCAGATCTCAAGCTGACTCATCCTCTCTCCAAAACATCTATATATGGATCTCTCCTCCATGAGATCTAGAGGCTGGAATTTTGTGATTGCAAAGAATTGCTGTTGGTTTGAGGTTGGATCATTGGGTGCTTAATGCTTTGAAGGGAGCTGAAGAAGGAATTCCATTCTGCTGGGAAGGAGATGCTGGATTGGAGCCCTATGGGTTGTATCTCTTCCTGAACCCTGTTATCAATCAATAAAGCTATCTTGGTTCTTTCCTATATGCTGGTGTATTTTGTATGATTTGCATTAGTATATTTTATTTACTTCTAATCCTGAATCATTTATGAATATGTATATTTGCCTTTGTGTTGTGTTCTTCTCTTGTCGCAAGTAGTTGTTCTCTTGTCATAGGTAGCTGTTCTCTTGTGATCTCGTGGGAATCAAGTAGCTGTTCTCTTGAGCAAGCGAGGAGGCAAGTAGCTGTGGACACCCAAAGAGAAGAGGATCTAGATCGAGGGACAACTGGAAGAAAACGGTAAGTCTACCAATCTCCCCTCTTTCACATTTCATAAAGGAAGAAACCGAAGTAGCTGTATCTGTTTGTTCCTAAGGCGCTGTCACACCTTAGGTGGATAGGATCGTCCTGCATAGGCATTTTTCCCCACAAAAAATTGGCGACTCCGCTGGGGAGATTTGTTTTAGTCATTTTATTTGTGTTTACATCATTGTTTGCTTCATAGACTCAGCAGCAACAATCGAACTGCTTCTGCAAAGTAGACAGTTGTTGCCTTGATCCTTCACTGGATTTTGTCTATGATCTGAACAATGGACTCACAAATGACTTGATGATCCTTTGTGATAGTCTTTAGTACCCTCTCAAAGCATCCCTCTGTTTATACCTTGCTTGTGTTTCTGATTTGGCCTGAAACAGTTGATTTTTGAGCATTTTATGACCCGGAACCCAAGGGAAACGAGAGTTTCTCTTTTAGCGCAGACACTGTGAAGGCAGTCTGCATTTCAACGCAGGTCCCGTGAAGGCTACCTGCGCTGAATGTCAAACTGACAGTGTTGGGCTTGCACTGAACCAGTGTGGCCTTGTGCAGCTGGGGTTCTCTGCTGTCTTTTGCCCTGTTTTGATCTCTGTTTTTGCAGCCTTTAACCAGCATAGGTACCAGTTTGATAACCCCTTTTCTTTGCTTGAATTCCGCCTCCTTTTGTACAAAAAGACTGTAAGTGTTTTTATGTGTTTGTGGCATCATTTACAGTTTTCCTTTGCATGAGCGAAATAATCATCCTGTAGCCCTTGATTTAGATCTGATTGATTGTGATCTTAGGAGAGAGTTCATTGGCGGTTTGCAGTTGATTATCATTTGCTTTTGCTTATTGGTTTGGATTTGTCGTTTTTAAGTGTCGTAACAAGTATTCATTTCGAAAATCGCAAAGTGATTGTAATCTCTTCTACCCTTGCTGATCTTGGAAAAAGTAAACTTGTTTGTATTCTGTCATTTAAAAGCAAATTCAAAGTTGTACAAAAAGCTTTCTTTGTAGGCATTTATACTAAGAAAGCGGAAAACAAACACCTGCATTGTGCATTTGCATTTTGATAAGTTTGCATGATTGATTTAGGAAGAGTGCATTAGAGTGTGCTGATTGCTCTTTGAGAAAAGATAGTCGCTTTCTTTTCCCTTAGTAGCTAGGATTTTCAAAGTTGAAAAGATAATAAAGCTTGCTTATCATCTTAGACTGCATTTAGGAATTGTACCATACATCTCGTGGTGATCCTGAAAGACAAACTTCTAAAAAGATCAACTTAAAATAAACTGAATGAACCTAACAACGCTTTGCAACATAACGCACAACATAGAGGTCTAGGCTAGAGACGTGTTCCGGCGTCGTTAAGCCTAGTGACTGTCGCTCTCGTAGAAGGTGGGTGATTCCTCCTGAGGGACGACAACGCTAGTACGGACTTGTGCTCCCACGTATCGTCGCGTATATATTGGGAGACCCCTATAGGCATATATCCTTTATCCTTAGGAAGCCGTGTCGGCCGCCCTACTGATCGCAATGCAGTGAACATAGCATTCACGAAGATAGACCACCCGTACCGTAAAAAGTATTCTGTGGTTTTGCGAAAAGTTTGGCACACCCTCTGCCTAGATCTCCAGAGCAGTTCCTTTTGGCCTTTTTCAGACTCTATAACAGAAAAAGTCCATCCGAGCATTTGTCACTTCGGGCTCGTTAAAACATCGAAGGAGACTAGAGTCATCTTTAGCTTTTTCTCGACTCTTTAAAAGTGAAAAAGCAAGTTGTGTCTAAAGCGTCGTTAACAATTTATTTTAAACGGACTAATCACCCATTATTCCTGTGTTGATCTTTAGGTTGAAAAGATGGAGCACACCAACCAAGGAATTCCCCTTGGGGGAAATCCTAGTCCCTTCTCCTCTTGGGGAGATGTTGGTGCGCCCCACATGGCCACATTGTCGCTTCCAGGACTGACAATTGGCCTACCAGTCTGGCTCTTTTCAACCAATGTCGTTCAGAATTCCACAATTCCTGAACAGTCGAGTCAACAGTTAGATCAGACAAGAGTTGCCCACCAGCCTTCCACTTCATCTTCCTCTCCTCCTTCCTCTTCGCTTGATGGAACTGGTCGATCAAAGAACCGTGTTCCTAAGGAGAAGAAGGAGAAGAAGAAGAAAGAAAAGAAGCAGGAGGAGCCTAAGGCGACTGGGGGCAAACAAGTGTCATCTGACAAAAATCCACACACAGCACTCGTAAGGCCTAAATCACCATGCGTCATATGCAGGGGAGACCACTTCCATAGAGATTGTCCATGTATCCCCCGGATACTAAGAGACTGGTCCCCCCGTTTGCACAATTCGGTAGCATCGACCTCTGATAGCCATGTCGACTGCTCACCGTCAACTAGTGGCAGTGAAGCTCCAGGACAGAGCGGGAAAGCTAAATTTCCCTGCAGACTGTGTGAAGGCGATCACGCCATCCACCGTTGTCCCTTCTTAGACGAGGCAAAAAGAGTTCTGGAAGATCGCCCGATATTACGAGCGCATCTTCCTCCTGGATATCAAAAACTCTTGCCAAGTCCCTCGCTAGTTGAGAATCCGGTTGACCCACCCAGGTGGTCAGCCGAAGCACCTGTCATTGAAGATGAACCGTCTGAATCCATACCTGACGAAAGTCTAAAGGTTGAAACGGCAGTTGACCCGGTTTTGCCTTCAGAGGCTCTCTCTTCGAATGACACCATCACAGAGGAGAATAAAGACGACACCGTCCAAATTCTCTTCATCAGCACTGACTCTGATGATCAAGAAGGCAATGCCACCATTCCTTTATCGCAGGAAGGAAGTTCATCAGAGCGATATCCGGCCATATACTCGGTCCCACCACCAAGCAACCTGGTTGTGTCCTTTGACTGGAACCAACTAGGCAGACCCCGCTTACCAGCTAGCATACCATTCAGAATTATTGTCCAAATATACAGAATGGTAATGGCTGGTACAGTTATTGATGAAGGGGCATCTGTGAGTATCCTTTCCTCTATTGCTTGGAAAGCGCTTGGTTCGCCTGCGCTGTTGCCTGAAATGAGAAATCTATCAGGCTTTGATAAGGGAACCAGTCGCCCTTTAGGGATCGTCCCCAATGTGCCAATAACATTGAAAGGGAAGACCGTTCAAATGAACGTGATGGTCATTCAAGGACCCTTGGATTATAACCTACTCCTTGGACGAGACTATATATATTGCATGAGAGCCATCGTCTCATCACTCTTTAGAGTAATGTGTTTTCTGCATGAAGGAAGAATGGTCAAGCTCGTGGACCAACTTTCATTCCCCGGATCACGCATCGCAAATAGTCAGATACCATCCCTAAATGGTCTGTTCACGCAAGAAGTGTCTCAACCCACGGTCCGTCCTCCTGATGAGCGCGAGTAATCCGGGAGGATATGACTGGAACCCAGGGGGCATGCGTCCTGGCCTGCTTCGGCAGGGAAACTTTGGGTATAGGGTAGGTTTCCGCGGGAGAATATGACTAGTCCGTACCCCGTCCGTAGAGGAAGAGGGGTTGTTCTGGAATAAGATTCTTTTGTCAAAGTTATGTGAGGTGGCGAGATTGTGTCACTCACCTTTGTTTATTTCGATAGACATTGCTGAGGAAGTGTTTTGTTTGAAAGATTAACGAGACAATCTTTGGGTAACCTGAAAGAGGTAAGCCTCTCTCGTTAAAACAAAAGTTTTGATGGAAAAGAAGTAGAGGTAACCTTGAAATTCTGTCTTATGCCTGGGGGCATGCAAACCTTTTGGAGTGTAAGCAAGGGGCGACTATTTATTTTTTAAATTTTTAGGTCCTCCCTTTAAACCTGTAGGTCTAACCCTTTAAACTCGTAGGATTGGTCGTTTCCGAACTTACATAAAGAAAGGATGAGGAGCAAAGCGTGGTGAGATGAAGCTCCATAAAAAATAGCGATCTCCAATGAGACACTCTTAATCATATGACTGGTATAACGAGCAGTTTTAGCATAAAGTTCATGCTTGTTAAAAAATAAACGCAAGATCCGAGCAGTTTTAGCGCATAGTTCATGCTCGTTAAAAAATAAACATAAGTTTGAGCAGTGTTTTGGCGCATTCAATCTCTTTAAAAAATGAACCCATCCCGGTAAATAACCATTGTGTATGTAAACTTTATCTTCCATAAAAGCCTTGGTCATGTTTGCACCGTCACCTCCACTTTTCATTTGGCCGATCGTTCACCTCCATATGATTGTTTACCCATTTTGAGGAACAGCTGCGAAGAGTGATTTCACCTAGCCATCCTTGTGACACTGCCGTGATTGGAAAATTCCAACCTGTACCTGGAATCAGCTGCTAACCCTGTTCATCACTCGTTCCTCGAAAGACGAGTCTTCTTTAAGCTCTTTTCAATTGACTCGTAAAATATGAAAAGATTGCCGAGTTTTGGCCTTCCAGCTCGTTAAACGACCGGAAGTGCTATCCCTCCTCTAGATTTTAATCTTTTTGGACCTGAGGGATTATTGCACAAAAAGATCGAGCGCTTGTTTTGTTCGGCTCGTTAAAACTATCGAAAACTCATCCCTTGTGTATTGTTTTATACTTTTTCAGACTTAAGGGATTAGATGACGAAAAAGGAATTTTGGAGTTAACTTTATGTACCTTTTCAAACTCTCTAAAAATGAAAAGGGACCGAGTTGTCTTTGTCGTTAGACTCGTTAAAATCACTAAATAGCGACAAACTTGTCTTTAGACGAGAACGAGTTTCACTATCGCTAGGCTCGTTAAAACATAGCGATGGGCTTGCCCGAAGGGCAAGTTATAGAACAAGCATATGTTATCCTCCTCAAGCTTGACAAAAATAAAGAGGTACTGGTCAGAAATGACTGGGGAAAAATTGGGAAAAAATCAAGAAAACTTTGATGGTAGCAGGTCGCTCTTGAACATGACACTTTTCCTCCGTACCACAATCGGGTTGGGTTGTTTCATTCACCGGTCACATCACCATGGTCTCGCCATACCATCCATACTTAGGGTAATGCTACCAATCCATCGCATCAGTGTCGCCATATGTTCAAGAGAAGTCGTTCAGAAAGAGTCAACCGGGTCCCATCCACTACCATACATTATCCTTCATCCATTCATGACCGCCACCCTGAATCATATGTTACAGATCGTTTTCACCTCCATTAAAATCATTAGCTCCGTTCCGTGTCACTGATGTGGGATTCATTAAGGCCCTCCTTTGACGGATCGCTTCTTGTCGACATCAACTCATTATCCAAGAAGTTGATCTAGGAACGACCCCTTCAGTACTTTGAAGCTTGCATGCCTCAATGGCAAGTTTCTCACTTCCGGCGACAGGTATACATCAATGACCTTCGACCAGAAGATTTTGTGTGGTGTTCGACGCCAAGTCCTTTATTCACACCACATGAATTGTACTGCAGTACCTTGAGGGTCATTATCATTATCGGTGATTCCTCTCGCACTTGTTAACGGTTTTCATCATTGACCGGTAATCAAGCGATGTCTTTCCATGTTCGACTTCAGCGCAATTCTCACATGGATCGACTTGTACTTAGAGTGAAGATCGAACTAGTTTGAAGACCCCGGATCTAGTTTCATCCATCCGGGCTGCGATATATATTCAGGAAAAATAAAGACATTTGACATGTACATCATTGCAGCAGATGATCATCCTACTCAAAGGATGATAATTTCGCCAAAATTATCAGTCTACCATCAGACGATCATCTGTTCTATGTATAAAAATGAATTTATAAAGCTGAGCATGGGAATGCCCGCCTCAGCTAGATCATGAAAGCAGTATGAATCATAATGTATTGTATTGTATCTTATTACAGGTCTCCTCCCAGCAAATGGATGAACTTCGGACTCTCCTGGATAAAGCATTTCACCCGATAAACGACCTCATACTTTAGGGGGCAACTGTTATAGACATTTTTGTGCCTTGCATCACTGAGCATGAAATGTCAATAATCTAAGGGATCCAAAGTCCCTAAACATGTTGTTCCTACCCCTAAAGGAACAAGGTCAACAAACCACAGCAATTCACAGAAGTTCTCCACCTGAAAACACTCAAAAACAAGCCAATTCTGGATCATGTCAACTGCTCCACTGAGCATCTGCGCTGAATGTCAACTGCTCCACTGTCTACCTGCGTTGAATGTCAACTGCAACAAACGCTACCTGCGCTGAGCGTAACTGGACAAGTGGCAGGCTCATTTCTCAATGTGTCAATGCTCAGGAAGCTTCCAAAATGACACTTGCATCAAGGAATTCGACTGGTGATGAGTAAGAGGTTCCAAATCTCCAAGTGGAAGCAAGAACCTCCAAGTGGACTCAAGAACTGATAGAGGGAGAGGACACTAGTCAGATCTCAAGCTGACTCATCCTCTCTCCAAAACATCTATATCTGGATCTCTCCTCCATGAGATCTAGAGGCTGGAATTTTGTGATTGCAAAGAATTGCTGTTGGTTTGAGGTTGGATCATTGGGTGCTTAATGCTTTGAAGGGAGCTGAAGAAGGAATTCCATTCTGCTGGGAAGGAGATGCTGGATTGGAGCCCTATGGGTTGTATCTCTTCTTGAACCCTGTTATCAATCAATAAAGCTATCTTGGTTCTTTCCTATATGTTGGTGTATTTTTGTATGATTTGCATTAGTATATTTGATTTACTTCTAATCCTGAATCATTTATGAATATGTATATTTGCCTTTGTGTTGTGTTCTTCTCTTGTCGCAAGTAGCTGTTCTCTTGTCACAGGTAGCTGTTCTCTTGTGATCTCGTGGGAATCAAGTAGCTGTTCTCTTGAGCAAGCGAGGAGGCAAGTAGCTGTGGACACCCAAAAAGAAGAGGATCTAGATCGAGGGACAACCGGAAGACAACGGTAAGTCTACCAATCTCCCCTCTTTCACATTTCATAAAGGAAGAAACCGAAGTAGCTGTATCTGTTTGTTGCTAAGGCGCTGTCACACCTTAGGTGGATAGGATCGTCCTGCATAGGCATTTTTCCCCACAACAAGTATCAAAAATGTAATATCATAAGTTATTTCACTGTCACTGGGAAAAAATGGAGTGTCACAAACATAATTAATTAAGAAAGGGTGTGTCACAAACATAGTTAATTACTACACGGAATGGAATTCTGGAGGTCTAAACACACTGTATCAATATTCCATTATTAAAGATATATGTCTAAGATGCCAAACAATTTTAGATGTTCAATTTCATTTAAAGAAAAAAACACAACACCATATGTAATAGAAAAGCTAGAAGCATTTTTTTGCGAAGTTCTAGAAAACACCATCGTAACATTGATACAGAATAAGATTTAGTAAGAATTATAGTCAGAATAAAATATCAATGACTATAACAATACCTGAGGTTCATATGACATCATATTCGAAACATAGACTCAAATGCAAAATTGCTAAATATAATCAGAATTGTGAAGAGAAAACTTTAACGTACATGGATTTGTTATTGTGGGAATTTGTGTTCTGCTTGTTGGAATGGAATCTATAGCCACAAAACGATAATTTGTAACATATATTATGATTTGAAAATTTGTTCCATAAACATGTACACATTTTTTTCAATGTAGTCTCTGGTGGGGAAAATTGTAACTTCCATTTTCATGTTTTTAGTGAAAATCTCTTTTTGAATTACCCTAGATTATTCTTGCACCTTGACAGCTCACCTATTTTTCTTCTCATTGATCTTGGAAAAAGTAATTATCCATGTGTCAATATGTTCATCAGTAAAATTGGTAATGTTATCAAAGTCCACTGTCATTTTCTATTTTTGCTCCTCCAATTCATTTTTGAACATGTCATTTGAAATTAACAGAGAATAATCTAGAATACGTGGACTAGGTAATTTTTTTGTAATATTCATTTCCATAAGATATACAATACCTCTCCTTTTGAATAGGTCACTATAGGAATAATTAATATTATCAAGTATAGTGACCCTTTCTGCCAATATAGCTTCCAGTTGCTTCACTCTTTTAGTATCTGGTTGTTGTTGATTTTTCTTTCCGAAAGAAGAGAGTATTTCTAGCCTCTAATTAAAAGTATTTAATTCATTAGCAAAAAATTTCTTGCCTTCTGTAAGATTACTAGTAACCAAGTTCATCAATATCCTTAATTTCTCTCGTAAGCGTGTTAAATCGAAAACTGCTTTCCATGAATAATTAATAATTTCTAATGTTTGGCATATGTTTTGAAGGATATATGCCTTCACTCCATTAAGCAGATTCATGGCCTCGTTGAATGGTTGCAGTAGTGCAACAGTAGAACTTGAGAATGGAATCATCAACAGAGGAACTCGATTTGTAATGTGGAGTAGTTCTTTTAATTTGTTTTTTCAACAGTTGATTTTCTGTAGGCACGTTGATAACATTTTGATTAATCACATCACTAATAAATTCTTACAATACCATGAGCCCATAATTTCAACGCTAGACAAATCAATATCCACCTATTTCTTATCAATAATATTTTTATTATCAACCTTAACCTTTTCAAATATTAATTTTTTGTTGGCCCTTTCATATTTTGAATTTTGCAATGTGATATGATGTTCATCATAAATAATCTCGTCTTCTACTATTTGCTCCATTATTTTCTTATTATTTGCTGAATAGGTGGCAACCCAATTGGGTGGTCCACTGCAATTACTTTGCATATCTATAGCATGTTCAATGCTTTCTCTATTCATGATAGTTTTGGATTTTGATGTTTGAACTGTATTAGTTTGGTCTTGAAAGAATTGGAAAAAATTATCATGCTCATCTTGACAAATTGTTAGTTCACCAATAACTAGTTTTCCAAAACCATCATTCTTTCTCTTTCCTATAATTGTGAATGGCGCACCACTAGAAATAGGTGTAGTAGGTGAATATTTTTCTACACCACTATTGGCAGTGCTAGACTTGCCAACATGTAAGGGGATCTCCTTACCAGGTAAGAAGTCCCAATTAGACCTTAGATTGTTTGGTGTAGGATTCATAGCAGTGGGTCGTACAGTAATGCCTTGACCTTAATTTCACATAGAGGCAAGTAAGATAACTCTGTTGGTAGCAAGCATGTGACAGCTGCAGCAAGCCAAGGAATGTGCATGAGAGGTTCTAACACAATGAGGGTGAGGTGAGTGTGCCCCTTGGAAACCTATAATAATATGGAGCTTGGAAGGGAACACATGAGTGAAGATTGATACATACTTATACATAATAGGCCATACATGCATGCGTAAACAAACAAACACATATATCATTTAGATTTAAATAGATATCATTGAATACAATACAACATATGCATGAAATGTGTTGCCTCTATTATATTAAGTGTAATTTCCACTCATACAATACATCCATGTCCAACCACTAGTTGCAATAGTGGAATCTTACATCCACAACCACCTGCTCCTTGAAAGAGATGTACTAGCTCTGTTCAGTGGAGGAGCTAAGGCTCGTTACCATATTGTCCAAGCTTTCTCTAAGATACTTCTATTGAAGCATGGCTAACCAAAAGCCTCTACAATGAGTTATGGGGTTCTATTTATAGAAAATGGTGTGGTGACCCTTGACATTCCCCTTTGTGATAGTTCATCTACCCTCAGGACTCTTCATCTACTCTGTCACTGTTACATCCAAGTATTGGCACTTGAACTTCCACTTGACACGACGTTACATTACAATGCACATGTTCTCATGCGAGACAAAATGGCTTGAGAAAGCCATGCAAGACATCACTGACACTTGGTCTGTTGTGGGGAGACCAACTTTCTGACATGCTTGTGATGGTGACGATGGTGAGCTGATGCCAAGCTTGGTCATCCGTGATGGTGTGCATGCACCCCATGGTGATAGCTTTCTGAAGCAAACTCTTGCCTTCACTGCATCCAGGTGCATTGGTGTTGCTCCTTCATCTAACTTGTCTACCAGCATGTGCATGGTCTTATTGGTGCAACCGATCCGGTGGCACACTGATGCATAATGTCTGTGCTGATATTCCAATGTGTGCTGGTGGTCATGTGGATCAACTATCAACTACATCCTTAGCTCTAGTCAGACTTGCTTCTCTTCTTCCCCTTCATGAGTGTCTTGAATGGGTTATATCGCATGTGTGTGCACAATGACATGCATGTTGTTGAATCCATCACATGCAATCAACAACACTGCTCACCATGTCTGTTCCATGCCAGTTGTTGGGATGGATCTATAACTTGTACGAGTGCAGTTTCATCCATGAATGCATGTTGTGCCCCCTGTTGTTCCTGTTCCTACTGTAAATCATTCTCTTGTTTGTGCAGCTCATGTTCTTACTTGAGTTGTTGCTTCGGAACATGCAACTCCTTCTTTGTTCCACACTCTGTCTTTGCGCGATCTCCATGTCACGTCGTCACCTTATAGCCCGAGTATGAAAAGTTGATTTCATCATTAGTGGATCTTCTTGAGCTTGCAACTTTTTTCGGCTTCTATTTTGTAAACAACCTTCCTCTCACATTTGTTGCATCCAGTATGTTGCCTTTAGCTGATATTCACAATGCTGCTTGCTGTGATGTTGCTGCCATCATATCTTGATGTCCTTGTCTATGGACAACTTGATGTCTTCGTAGTTAGGCAAGTTCATAGACACTTGATCAACTGCATCCCCAAATGTACTCTGAACATTATCTTCATCTCTGCTCTCATGGAAACCATTTTATCTATGCTTCTGGGAGGTAGATGAACACCTGCAATACCTGGAGACATGGAAACACTCACGACAAGCCACCTGTTAGTCGAAAATGAAAATGAAATTGAGAACTCACTTGCAACATACCTGGGTGACTAATCGTGAAGGTCGAGCAAATTCCTGCGACGAGTTAGGAGCCTGACTACCAAGACCCCACAAGGCATAGTTTGGGTTGTTGGAAGGCTAAATGGCTTCTGGAATTGTGCAATGCATAGTCTAGTATGGCTGCTGACTACTAGAATTGCGCAATGCGCAATCTCAGCTGGAAATGGCTGTAAGCTTTGTGACTGCATTGTGCAATTTTCTGGACCAGCAGTCACTGTCCCTCATAAATGTGTAAAATAGTCCTGGAGGATAGTGCCTAAGTAGAAATGCACATTTCTGCAGAGAATGATAGAGCCTTCCTTCCCCAAAAAGCGCAACATTCTCTTAGTGAAGGCAGAGTCCGAACCAAGGTTGGCCAGACTCACCGATAGGAAACAGAAAGAAAATATTATAGTGAATGCATGGTGACACTAATTGAAAGTAGAATTGATTGATAGTGCATGCAAAAATTGAATGAATGATTCAGTAAACAGATCAACATGCATGTGGGTGAAGCAAGTCGTCGAATCAGCGACCGTTCGTACAAAACAATTTCATGCATGCGAAAACAATGAGATAGCAACAAAAACTGAAATGGTGCTACTTTAAGCTAGTATGTATCCAAATGACAGCAAGCACTCACTGAAATCAAGAAGACAAAATTCATAAGAAGCAAAAGACAAAAAGCACCAGAAATGGAACATAAGACATGGAAAGCGGGCTTATCCTAAAATAGCTGAGCTGAATGTGCCGACAGCTCCTAGATGCGATGTGTTATGTCAGAGATGCAAGGATGATGTGAGGAATGAGATCTGCAATGTTTGGTTGATGAGTTTTGATAAAATCGAGGTTGTGACACACATGCCACAAATCTAGGGAAAGCAACACTTGGTGGGAGGTTTCTGAAATGATCCTTGCATGTAAGCTCCAACCACTAAAAATAGATCCCTGACACAAGGGATGCCTTTGCATGCTGCCTCGGGAGAAGCAACTCATGCATGAAATTCAGTTTTGCTCAGTCCCAGAGGAAAATGGTGAACTCAACTGTACATACAAGAGGCTGCTGAACTGCTGGGAGAAAATGCACATTTCTGGCTCGGAGCTAGGCTCGCTACTTAGAAAATTTGCGTAATTTCTAGGCAGAGTAGCTGACTGTTGCCCAGATTTACACAAATTCTAGACTAAGCAGCCCAACTCAAAAGGATTGCGCAATTTTCTCAGGGAATATTCTCAGCAGAATAACACAATTCTGGGGCCCAACAGGTTGCCAGTCAGGATTGTAGAATTTTTGGAGGGAACGATGGTTTCCCTCCATATTTGTACAAATTCTTGAAGGAGCTTCTCAACCTACTACTACAGCAAGTTCCGCTGAACAAACTATGAGGGTAATGCAACATTTGATTGACAGACTGTCTTTCTACAAGAAAATCACTAGAGCTTGTGTACTTGACGAAGCAAGACATGTTGCTGTGAAGGTTGGTAGGGAGGCTCCAAAATGAAGCTAAGGAAAAATTTTGGAGGGTGGTTGTAGCCACTACAACACTTGGCAACACACTGGTAGAACTCCAGCTCTCTGGATGGACCTTGTTCATGAAAAGAAATTCTAACACCTCTAGAATTATTGTATAGTTCTCAACTTGTCTTGATTTCACACTAGCTTGATTGTAAGATGTATCATCTGCCAAGCTCTTGGTCAATTGACACACATTCCAAGCCAAGTCAACATAGTTTTGTCAATTGGGGTTGAGGCTTATATTATGCAAAATCAGTATAATCATCACAGTCTTAGTTTCATCTCTGGTGTTTCTCCACTACCAGTAATCCTAGACTGTACCCTGGCTCAGTCACATAGGAGCATAAGCATGGCATTGCTACCAACGAGCCTGGTTAGTACCCTGGCGAAGCTACTTGCGTCACCTCTCTGCGCAGGAATCATTTCTCTTCTTTCACCTTATTCATTCTTCATTTTTTTCAAACTTTTTTCACTTTTTCAATTTTTCATTTTTCATATTCATAATTGTGCATAACACTTATTCATTTCAGAGGTGGAAGAGGGATCCCGACTTATTTAGAGAACAAGAGGTTGTTCCTATAGAGAAGTAGTTTATTATACCTCTAACGTGCACGTTTAGGTTTCCCCCTCACCTTACTCTACTTGACTAAGCTGAGATGGATTAACGCAAAAACAACCAACTAGAGTAGGTGATACTAGTGAGCATGCAAGCGTTGTGTTTTCAAAAAGGTTCACTTCGAACAATACATATTTTCCATTGATGTATCATGGACTGAAGACAACATTTCTTACATAAGAGAATGGACAATAAATAACCAAATGTTGATATTTGTACAAGTCCTCTCGTACTTTACCCAGCTTGTTTCAAGAATCATACATGGTTTCATGTGAAACTAACCTACGAATAGAACAAGCAAACAAAAAACAAAGAAAATCACAAGCATAAGCAAAATCAAAGGCAAAGTGAGTAAGAAAACAAGAAAGCAAGCAAACAAACCAACAAAACAAGTAAGCAAACAAGCATCCAAGGAAACAGACTGAAAGAAAACACTACTCCTACTCCTAAGATAGTGGTGCGTGGGTGATCTCACGTGAAGTGATACTTCCAATGCATCCACCGGCGCATTGGTTGACTCATGTTGGTGAAGGCGTGGTTCGCATAACAGCGCATTGGTTGACCCATGTTGGTGAAGGTGTGGTTCACAAACAAGACAGTTATACGAACTAGCAAACAAGAAGGATATATCATTGAAGACAAACACACTCCAAGTTTACAAGCAACCATGAAATAAAGATGAGTGAAAGCGCATGACATGCACTCTGTGGGGCTGCCATGGTGTTGTGCTACACTGGATACAGATGTTGAGTGTGTGCATTCTCTTGACTCTGACATGCAAGAAAACATGAGAAATGTAGACTGCTTATGTTGTGCATGTGTGCTTGCTATGTAATATTCGTCCAACACATGAGCAATGGGATCATGTAGTTTGAGTGCAGGAAGCAAAATGTGGGTGTTTGGTTGATCTTCAATGCAAAGCAGAGAGTGATGAGGAGCCTTGAGTGTTTCAACAATTACCTGACCGACAGTGAGGGCCTGACATATCCATCAGCTCGGGCTGAAGTTCCTCGACAATCTACGAGGTTTCGACTTCGTTGACAGATACATCATTGTAGACCAGTGTCTTAGACATATTAACAATGATTGAATCAACATGATTATTAGATGAGGAAGTGAATAGATAACAACAACCAAGATCATAAAATTCAGGATGTTTGTCAGCATCCTCATGATTTGATGAAGCGGGCAGAGTGGTAGATGGGAAGCAAAGATGTTCAACCTTTGTGTTTTCAAGAAAGAGAGATGAAATATCGGACAAATTTTCCAAGGAAAATGTGTCCTCTATGCACTGTAATGACAGACTAAGATCCAACATGTCCCGTGAATGATCGGAAATAGAAACATCAAGAAATGGGTTTTCATAGGGGAAATCAACAGTGGCAAAATCAGAAGGATGTTAGGATGAAGCAGATGAGGCAGTGCTGGGAGGAAGTCATCCTTCATCGTGAGTTCTTCATTAGATTCTCACACACACTCATCATGAACGATAGCAGAGGTTGGCTACATAACACCAACTCCGTCGACAACTTGATCTTTGTTCACATCATGTGAGGAGTCCATAATGAGAGAACACAAGACAATATAATCTAGAGAGTCAATAGAATGCATGGACAGAGGTCAAGGCAATGGATCCATGTGACAACCAACAGTCGTTCAAGCCAAATCTATGCAGATATCCAGATCAGGTGGGGTCGAAGCTTGTGACAATTCAACAAATGTGTGTGCATGATCTCCCAAATCACTGCGTGGTGGTGGAGATGATTGATGAGGTGAAGGTAGAAAATCACTTGTGACAACAACTACACCTTCCTGTGAAGCTAAGATGGATGATTTGAAGATAGATTTGAAGACAGATTTGAAGAGAGACATGGCAAATTTGAAGACAAATTTGAAGACAGACATGGTAGATTTGAAGACAGATTTGACAAATTTTCTACAAGAAATACTTACTACTGGTGAAAGGGTAGTAAAGGAAACTCATCATGCGAACAAAAGAAATGTTAATCATGATTTCGTAGACTCTAATGTGGGATCGAAGACCCACCATATTCCAAAAATCGATATGAGAAAGTTTGATGGGAAGGATCCCGCAACATCAATATTACAGATGGAGTAATTTTTCGATATCAATAATGTGCAAAATAAACAAAAGGTGCGTATTCCAACTTTATATTTGGAACGAAATTAGTTTGTTTCGTATCAATGGATTTGCTCTCATAAAAAAATTATCACTTGGGCAAATTTAACTGAAGAATTGACATCACATTATGAGGATACAAAAAGCAACACTTTTTTTAGCGAATTGATAAGTCTCAAACAAAAGGGTTCAATAATGGAGCACATCGAGGAGTTCCAAAAATTGAACATAAGGGTAAAAAATATTCCAGTGGAGCATAGGATTGATGTGTTCATAGGGACTTTAAAGTATAATATCTAACATGATGTTCGCCTTTTGGAACCTGATTCATTAGAGAGGGCATTCAGGTTAGCAAGAAAAATGGAAAGCAAAATTATGGCAACTAGGAAGCATAGCACTGACAACTATAAAGATGGAAGTGTTGTTGCCCCTAGTCTTCCACAACCTATAAAGTTGACACCACAACAATTCGAAGAAAAAAGAGCAAAAGGGCTTTGTTACAGTTGTGATAGAAAATACACTAAAGGTCATAGGTGTGCAGAGAAGAAATTATTCTACATAGATTGTGAAGAGGAAGAAGAAAAGGAGCAAGAAAGGTCAAAAGAAGAGGATATACTCCAAGAAGAAAGCCTAGATAAAGAAGACATGAATCCGACCATATCTTGTAATGCATTAGCTGGAATTACCACTCCTCAAACCATCAAGATAGAAGGACAAATCAAGAAGAAAAAGGTAATAGTGTTGATTAATTCAGGAAGTACCCACAATTTTATTCATTGTAAGGTAGCAAAAGAATTGAACTGCTTCCTATATCTAGCACCAGAGTGTCAAGTGATGGTTGAAAATGGAGGAAAAATAAATTTCTCTGGAAAGTGCCATAATATCAAGCTATCCATGGGAGGATATGTATTTACTAGCCCAATGCTTTCCATTCCAATGGGAGGTGCTGATGTTGTACTAGGAGTCCAATGGCTACAATCCTTGGGTACAATAGCTTTTAATTTTCAAGAACTTCTTATGAAATTTTCTTCAGAAGGAAAGGAAGTTGAATTAAGGCATATCACAGGGAAACCAGGAAATATAATCAACTCTGGCGGAATGACAAAGCTTCTAAAGAAAGAACAATTATGTTCGCTAACTGTTCGTACATAAAAATCATCTATTTCTCCACATCTCCAAAAAGTCTTGGACAATCATTCCAAGGTATTTGAGACTCCCAAAGGTCTCCCACGTATTTGTGATCATGATCATGCTATTCATCTAATTCCAGGAAGTGTTCCTCCAAACATCAGGCCATACAGATATCCCTATACCCAAAGAGTGAAATTGAACATATGGTTGCAGAAATGGTAGAGGTTTGTACAATTATCCAACCAAGTTTTATAAACAAAGGAAGGTATGAATGGAAGGATGGCGAAGCAGGGTGGCAACTCATTCAAAAGTTGCCAAATATCCCAGTTCCAACAATATTTCTAGAACTTGAAGAGGAAGGAGAAATCATATTGGAACCTCGAGCAGTCACAGAAACAAGAACCCGACAGCTACGAAATCGATCAATTTCAGATTATCTCATTAAGTGGAATAACTTACTCGCTGAAGATTCCACATGGGAGGACAAGAATTTTATACAGAAGCATCAAGAACTACTCAAGCATTTAGGACAACACTTTTTCAAGGAGAGGAACATGTTAGGCCCCTATACTACTAGTGTAACCCCTTATTGTTATTAGTACAACCCCCTTATTATA
Organism: Pinus tabuliformis; assembly: GCA_031772625.1. Classification (NCBI taxonomy): domain Eukaryota; kingdom Viridiplantae; phylum Streptophyta; class Pinopsida; order Pinales; family Pinaceae; genus Pinus; species Pinus tabuliformis. Next base: position 959,884,271 of record CM062811.1, read on the forward strand.
TTGTTGTACCCATTTAGTCCCCATATTGTTACTATTGTGCCCCATAGAAGCCCACTATTGTTATCATTGTGCCCTTACATTATTATTGTTATGTCAGCTCTAATTACATTATGACCCCTTAGACTCCTATATATAGAAAGGAGGTCTTGTCATTTGTATCATGCAGGAATTATTCAGTTGTGTAATGTAAAGGAGGTTGCCCCCTCGAAGAGGCTAAATTCTAAGGTGTTCAACTATCTTTTATATCTTTTTGTGAGTTGGTTTCATAACATCATTGAAGTGTGCTGAGCAAGGTTCAGATTTGTAAAGAAGATACTCAAATATTCCATAAAGAAATTCACAATCAATTTCATCTTCAATAAATCAATATGCAAGATTACAAAAGTGTGTATAAAACAAATCAATAGATTCATTAGGTACTTTTTGTAATTTCAGAATTTCTTGATCATATGCTTTATGGTCAAAGTTATTGAAAGCACGGTCTAGTTCTCTCACTAGATGAACAAGAGAATGAATATATTTTTTAGGTAGCATGGCACACCAGTGCATTAGGTTCCCTTGAAGCGTGTATATGAACAGTGCACAGCTCATGTATTCTTCAAATAATCCATGTCTTGCACATGAGCCTATAATTCCGACCGCGAGCCTAACTAGGGCTGCACAGCCTCCACCATTATATGTTTTTCGAGATAAGTTATCAAAATGTTTTTCGATATAGTGAAAACATTTCCATAAGAAATACATTCTGGAAGAGAAAATCTATAGTTAGTCATGATAGATCTGTAGAGATTCAAAAAAGATGTGAGGACTCATCCTGTCATATGGCCCTCCTTCTAGCACCGAAATGTTGACGGTGTTGGACCCACCGATATGTAAGGGGATATCCCCAGTAATAAGTCCCAATTAGACCTCAGACCATTTGGTGTAGGAGTCCCAGTAGTGGGTCGTACGATAATGCCTTGACCGTGATTTTGCACAGAGGCAAGTAAGATAACTCTGTTGGTAGAAAGGGTGTGACAACTACACCAAGCCAAGGAAGGTGCATAAGAGGTTCTAACACAATGAGGGTGAGGTGAGTGTGACCCTTGCAAACTTGTAATGATACGTGGCTTGGAAGGGAACACACGAGCAAAGATGAATCACAAGATGGAAAGCAATTTAGCGAGCAATCCAAAGTGATGGTTAAACCAAAAAAACATTTCAAAAAGATTCATACATAATTATACAGAATATTCCATACATGCATGCATACCAAAAAAAATACATATATCATTTAGAGTAAACAAGACATCATAGAATACAATACAACATATGCATGAAATGTGTTGGATCTATTATATTAAGTGTAAGTTCCAGTCATATAATACATCCATGTCCAACCACTAGTTCCAATAGTGGAACGTTGTAGCTACAACCGTCTGCTCCTCCAAAGAGATGTACTAGCTCTGCACAGTGGAGAAGCCAAGGCTCGTTACAATATTGTCCAAGCTTTCTCTAAGATACTCCTATTGAAGCTTGGATGACCAAAATCATCTATAATGAGTTATGAGGTTCTATTCATAGCAAAGGGTGGGGTGACCCTTGCCATTTCCCTTTGTGACAGTTCATCTACCCTCATGGCTCTTCATCTACTCTATGAATATTACATCCAACTATTGACACAATGTTAAATTGCAATGCACGTGTTCTCATGTGAGACAAAATTGCTTGAGCAATATATGCAAGACATCAATGACACTCAGTTTGCTATGGTGAGACCAACTCTCTGACATGATTGTGATTGTGAAGGTTGTGAGCTGATGCCAATCTTGGTTGTCCATGATGGTGTGCATGCACCCCATGGTGACATCTTGCTGATGTGAACTCTTGCCTCTGTTTCATGCAGGTGCATTGGTGTGGCTCCTTCATCCAACTCGTATGCTACCATGTGCATGGTCTTCCTCGTGCAACCAATCTGGAAGCACACTGATGCAAGTTTATGTTCTAATCCTCTTGTATGTGCTGGTGGTCTTACACATCAACTGTTAAGTACATGCTCAGCTCCAGTCAGACATGCTTCTTGTCTTTGCCTTGATGAGTGTGCTGAATGGGCCGAATTGCATGTGTGTGCACAATAACATTCATGCTGCTAAATCCTTCGCATGCCATCAACAACACTGCTCACCATTTTTACTCTGTGTCAGCTGCTGGGATGGATCTATAACTTGTATGGGTGTAGTTTCATCCATGAGTGCATGTTGCACCCCCTGCTATTCTTGTTCCCGCTGCAACTCTTTCGCTTGTTTGTGCAGTTCATGTCTTCCTTGAGTTGTTGCTTCAGTACACGCAACTCCTTCTTTGTTCCAATCTTTATCTTCACCTGATCTAAATGTCACGTCGTCACCTCATATCCTCAGTCTCCAACGTTTCTTTCATCATCAGTGGATCTGCTTGAGCTTACAACTTTGTTCCACCTCTATGTTGTAAACAATCTTCGTCTCGCATTCGTTGCATTTGGTATGTTGCCTTCACTTGATGTTCATGATGTTACCCATTGTGATGTTGCTTCCATCATATCCTGATGTCCTTTTCTATAAACAACTTGATGTCTTCGTGGGTAGAAAAGTTCATAGACACTTGATCAACTGCATCCCCAAGTGTGCCCTGAATAGTGCCTTCATCTCTGCTCTCTTGGAAACCATTGTACCTATACCACTAAGAGGTATATGAACACGTGCGATACTTGGAGACATGGAAATAGTCATGGGAAGAAATCTCTTAGTCGAAAACAAAAATGAACTTGAGAATTGTCTTGCAACATAACTGGGTGACTGATCATGAAGGTCGCGAAATTTCCGCCAGGGTATCGAGACACTGACTACCAAGACTTCACAAGGCACACTATGGGATGATGGAAGGTTGACTGACTATAGGAACTGCACAATGCACAAATTAGTCTCACTGCTGATTACTAGAATTGCATAGTGTGCAATTTCACCTGGCAGTGGCTGCATGCTCCGTGACTGCATTGCCCAATTTCTTGGGCCAGCAGTCATTGTCCCTCAAAAATGCATAAAACAGTCCTAGAGTATAGTGTTTGGGTAGAAATATGCATTTCTGGAGAGGAAGACAGAGCCTTCATTGCCGAGATTACACAATGTTGTCTTAACGAAGGTAGAGTCTAGTCCAAGGTTGGCTAGACTCACTGACGGGCAACTAAAAGCAAATATGAGAGTGAATGCATGGTAAGACTAAGTGAAAGAAGAAGTGATTGAAAATGCATGCAACCATTGAATGAAAGATTCCATAAGCAAATCAACATGCATGTGGGTGAAGCGAGTCACCGAATGAGTGACTGTTCATGCAAAATAATTTCATGCATGCGATAGCAATGAAATAGCAACAAAAAATGAAATAGTTCTAGTACAAGCTAGTATGTATCAAAATGATAGGAAGTGCTCACTAAAATCAAGTAGACAACATTCATACGAAAAGAAACACAAAAAGTGCTAGAAATGCAACACAAGACATGGAAAGCAGGCTTATCCCAAAACAGTTGAGCTGAATGTGCTGACAACTTCTAGATGCGATGTGGGATGTTAGAGTTGTAAGGCTGATATGACGAATGAGAGCGACACTTGGTGGGAGGTTTATGAAATGATCCTTGCATGTAACCTCCAACTGCTAAAAATAGATCCCTGAAACAAGGGATTCCCTTCCATGTTGCCTTGGAGAAGCAACTCATGCCTACAAGTAACTTTTTCTTGGTCCTAGAGAGAACCGATCAACTCAGCTGCACATGCAAGAGGCTACTCAACTGCTGGGAGAAAATGAGCATTTCTGGCTAGGAGCAGGGTTGGTTGCTCAGACGATTTACACAATTTCTATGTAGAGCAGCTAACTGCTGTCCAAATTTGAGCAAATTCTTGGCTGAGTAGCCCAACTGGGAAGGATGGTGCAATTTTCTAGGTGAATCTTGCTTAGCAGAATTGCACAATTCTAGGGCCTAGCAAGCTACTAGTAAGGATTGCATAATTTCTGGAGGGAAGGCTAGTTTCCCTATAGATTTATGCAAATTCTTGAAGGAGCTTCTCAGCTTGTTGCTGGACCAAGTCCGAATGAATAGCCTGTGAGGGTAATGCATCAAGGATTGATCAACAGGCTATCTTTCTGCAAGAAAATCATTGGAGATTGTGTACTTGATGAAGCAAGACATGTTGTTGTGAAGGTTGGAAGGGAGGCTCCAAAATGAAGCTAAGGAAAAATTTTGGAGGATGGTTGTCACTGCTACAACAGCCACTTAGGAGTTTTTGTTTCTATCTTCCTTCTTCTACTCTTTGGACATCCATTGTTGATAATGAATCCTTGATTTTCTGCAAATTCAATAAATTATGTGTTGTTTAAATATATTTTTAATTGTGGAGTATTTTCTTACATAATATGAAATGCAAAAATTGCATTGCTTCTTTGTTCAGATGAAATTTAGGTTATTAGAACAAAGCATATGCAAATATGAGAGAGAAAATAAAGAGAAATAGTAAATTGATAAAATGTAATTACTGTTGCATGTGTTAGCTTTTCTTCTAAAGTTACTATCTTCATATACCGAAAAATGAGAAAATACAAATTCCTAAATAAATCTGTAGCAAATGAAATACGGTGTAGAGAAAATTGCAAAAAAACCTGAACAATTCACAAAATTAACTGTTGAATAATGTTGAATCTGTAGAAATGTGAGACCATGAAAGTATCCACTAGTGAAAGTGTCTATGTTTCTATTCTTTTCCATTGGCATATTCAAATACAGGTTGGTTGATTGTATAAGTGTGTTGACGGTGTTGGACCTGCCAACATGTCAAGGGGATATCCCTGGTAAGAATTCCTAATTAGACCTTAGACCATTTGGTGTAGGAGTCCCAGTAGTGGGTCATAAGGTATTGCCTTGACTGCGATGTTTCACATAGGCAAGTAATACAACTCTATTAGTAGCAAGTGTGTGATTGATGCAGTGCATCAAGGAATGAGTATGAGAGTTTTTGAAACTTCAAAGGGGGACGAAGGTGAAGGTGATTTCTAGGTTGAAAGGGATAAGTCCCAACTTGGCTAGGAACACACAACATAAAGGACATGCATAGCTTCTCATAAAGCAGTCAACACGGATGTGACAATCCCAACATACAAGGTAAGATAACACAAACAACACTCATAGATTAGTAAGACGAGTGTGATGGTTGATATAACAAGTTTAAGAGAAAGGTCTGTCTGGTGCCCAACAGAGCAGTCAACATGGACGATGACAACATTAACAACATCTGTAACACATTAACAACAAAATTTATATAATCGCATGTGAATCAATTCATACACAAGTACATAAGTCAAACAACATATATCATTAAGGAAACCAGAGAAGTCCAACTACAATAACAACATATGCATGAAAATTTGTTGGCTTTTATTATATAAATAAGTGTAAGTCACAATCATACAATACACCATGTAAACCTTCTAGCCCCATCAGTGGAACGTTACAACCACATCCACCTACTCCTCCAAAGAGATGTACTATCTCCATGCAGTGGAGAAGCCAAGACGCGTTACAATATTGTCCAACCATTCTTCAAGATAGTCTTAGTAGAATGTTGGCTAACCAAAAGCCTATATGATGAGTTATGAGGGACTCTTTATAGCAAAGGGTAGGCTGACCCTTGACATTCCGCTTTGTGACAGGTCAACTATCCTCATGACTCTTCACCTACTCTATGACTGTTACATCCAACTGTTGACACTCGACTTACACTAGACATGACTCAACATTACAATGCACATGTACTCATGTGAGACAACATGGCTTGAGCAAGCCTTGCAAGACATCGTTGACACTCAGTGGGCTATGACGAGACCAAATCTTTAACATGCTTGTGATGGTGAAGGTGGTGAGTTGATGCCAAGCTTGGTTGTCCATTTTGATGTGCATGCACCTCATGGTGACATCTTGCCAAAGTGAACTCTTGTCTCCATTGCAATTGGTGCATTGGTTCAACCCATTCATCCAACTTGTCTACTAATATGTGCATGGTATTCTTGGCTATGGTTGAACCAATAACACACTAGTTCATAGTGTTCATGCTAATTTTCAAGTGTGTGCTAGAGTTCGTGGGCATCAACTTGCTGACATACATGTTTAGCCCCAGTTGGAATTTCTTCTTGTCTTTGCCTTGATGTGTGTATTGAATGGGTTGGATTGTAACATTTCTCACCATGTTTGCTTAGTGTTAGCTATTGGGATATATCCTTAACTCATACTAACAGTTACATCCACTAACCTCCAGAAATGTGCAATTCAGTCCAGGGCGCTAGTACTAGGCTAGAATGCACAAATCTAGAGAGGAAGGTGAGTCTTCCTTCTCTAGATTGTGGAATGCAGCCTTGGTGAAGGCCTTTACCAGGCTGAGGTTGCCCTGACTCACCGATGGGAAACTGAAAGCAAGTAAATCGATGAAATTCATGGCAACACTACGTGATAGAAGAAGTGATAAACAATGCATGAAAAACATTAATGGAGGATTTCTCAAACAGATCAACATGCATGTGGGTGAGGTTGTTTGCTGGTTGGGCGAATGTCTAGGAAAAACAGGTTCATGCCTACGACAGCAGTGTGATAGCATCAAAAATTGAAACAGAGGTAGGAAAAGCTAAAATATATGTAAATGATAGTAGGGCATTTAAAGGAATCAAGCAAACACCACTCACACAAGCGAATACACAAAAAGCGAAAGAAATGTTGAAAAAGACATGTTGACGCCACTTGCCCATGACTAGTTGAGTCAGTTGTGTCGAAGAGTGTTAGATGTGCTGTGGGATGTCAGAGCTCCAAGATCAATGTAAATAAATGAGCTCTGATGTGTTGAATAACTAATTTTGGTCTCAAGACGTGCATGCCACAAATCTAGGAAAAAGCAACACGTGGAGGGAAAGTTCTAAAACAAATTTGCATGTAATCCATGATTGCTAAAAATATGTCCCTAAATAATAGGATTCCTTTTGGATGTTGCCTCTTACTATTTTGGGAAGATCAGTTCATGCATGCATGCAAGTCAAGTTTCCTCGGTCCTGGGTGGAACTGGTAAACCAGACTGTCCATGCATGGCAATGCTCAATTGCTTAGGAAAAATGTGTATTCTTGATTATAAGCTGGGCTAACTGCCCAAGGGGATTGTAAAATTTTTGGGCCCAGCAGTTGACTACTGCCTAGATTTCCATAAATATTAGCTTGAACCACCTGTTGGTAGGAAACATTGCGTAATTCCTGCTGGGAGGGTTACCTAGCAGTATTGCGCAATCTTGGAGCCCAACAGGCTGTCAGAGGGAATTATGAAATTCATAGAGGGAAAGGTTGGTTTCCCTCTAGAAATGTGCAAATTTCACTGGGAAGCTGCTTAGCTGGTAACTGGACCAAGTCCGGGTGAGAATCCTATGAAGGGAAAAGATGAAAATGTGATCGACAGGCTACCTTTGAGCAAGAAAGTTACTGACGCTTGAGGACTTGATGAAGTAAGGCAAGCTTCTATGTAAGGTTGGTAGGGAGGCTATAAAACAAGCTAAGGAAAAATTTTGGAGGCTGGTTCTAGCCACTACAACACTTGGCGACACACTGGTCGAACTCTACCTCTCTGTATAGACCTTGTTCGTGAAAAGAAGGTCTAACGCCTCTGAAAGTATTGTTCAGTTCTTAGCTCATATTTGCTTCATAGTAGCTTGATGTAAGATGTAGCATCTGCGAGACTCTTGGTGGATTGACACACATTCCAAGCCAAGGAAACACATTTTTTTTTATTGGGGTTGAGGGGCATATAGGTGGACAGGCAGTATAGTTGTCAGAGTCTTAGTTTCATCTTTGGTGTTGCTCCACTTCCAGCAGGTCTGGACAGTACCCCAATGGAGTCACATAAGAACAAAAGCATGGCTTTGCCTTGAGCAAGCCTGGTGAGTACCTCGGTAGAGTTACTTTCATCACCTCCCTGTACATGAAGCCTTTCTCTTCTTTCGCCTTATTCATTTTTCATTTTGAATTTGTTGGCTTTTAATTTTTTTATTTTTTCTGTGCATGTCACTTATTCATTTCAGAGGTGGAAAAGGGATCCTGACTTATTGAGAGAAGAGGAGGTTGTTCCAGCAGAGAAGTAGTTTATTATATCTCTGATGTGTCTGTTATGTATTTTCCCCTCACCTTACTCTACTTGACTGAGCTGACAAGGGTTAACCAAAAAAAATCAACTAGAGAAGGTGACACTAGATAGTGCACAAGTGTTGTGTTTACAACAAGGTTTGATTCAAACAATACGTATTTTCCTTCAACGTATCATGGACTAAGAGTGACAAGTTCATCATACAGAGGCAAGATTATAGATAACCAAGTAACGATAGCTATACACACCCTCTTGTACTTTACTCGGCTCATTTCATGAGTCACGTATGGTTTCACGCAAAACTAACCTATAAAACAAGTGAACGAACTAATAATCAACAAAGAAAAGCAAGAGCAGAAGAAAAAATGAAAGCGAAGAAAGTAAACAAACAAGAAACCACACAAACAAGCAATCAAAACATGAAAGAAAACAAGCATGCAAGCAAATGACTGAAATGAAACACTACTCCTGCTCCTACACTAATGGTGTGTGGACCTAATCATGTGAAGTGATACATCCAATGTAGCCAACAGAACATTGTAGACCCATTTGGGTGCAAGATTGGTCCGTGAGTAACCCAGCTGCGCAGATCAAAATATATGAAATATATGATAGCGTAGATAGCCATACTTCGTTTTTCAAAGTGCCCACGGGACATAATTTAGTGCATGTGCATGAAAGACAGTCCGTGGACTTATCATGGTATTGTGTGACACTACATGCAACTTTGAAGCATAAGCACACTCTTGACTGAAACATGCAACGAAACGAAAGAAAAAAAGATAACTTGCATCGCGCATGAATGCTTGCAATGTAAGACTCCTCCAATGCATGAGCAATGGAATCATGAAGTTAGAATGGAGGAAGTGTGATATGTGTGTGAGATGGATCTTCAATGCATATAGACGAGTGATGAGGAGCCTTGGGTGATTGAACAATTTCATGATCCGAAGCGAGACTAACCCCAAGAGAATGAGGACCTCACATAACCATCAGCTCGGGCTGAAGTGCCTCAACAGTCTTGGGTGTCTCAACTTCATAATCAGGTAGATCGTCATAAAATTGTGGCTTCGAAAGATCAATTGTGATAGATTCATGATTGCAATAAAAAATAGAAGCAAATAGATCACTACCACCACGATAAAAAAAAAATGAAATCTTTGGCATCCTCATGATCAGATGAATGAAACTGAGGGGTACATGAAAAGTGAACAAATCCATCCTCTTTGTTTCCTGAAAAGACAGATGAAGGATCAAGTGGATCTTCAATGAATAAATTATCCTCTCCATTGTTGAATGATGGAGTAACATATGGTGAGTCCTGCGAGTTCTCAACAATGGGTGCATCTGTGGATGAAGACACACATGCGAAATCATGGATGGCAGGTTCACCAAAGAAGCTAGGAAAGAACGGAGGGGGCTCAGATGGAAGGGAGTCATCCCTCACCTAGTGTTGATGTTCAAACTCCCACTCACACTCTTCATGAATGACAGCACATGTTGGTTGTGAACATGGAAAATTTTAGGGGCTAATGTTCAGCTAGTGGGCTAATTTTCCATAATTTTTCCACAAAAAATATTCGCAAACTTCCAATTTTTATAAAAGATGATTCACCCAAATTTTAGAATATAAAATTATTTTACCTTAAAAATTGCCAACATTATATAGATACTATATATAAATCATTATAAATTTGAATAATTTTACAATTATATCAATAAACATTTTATAGTTTCCATATTAGGGATTAGTTAGATTCGCCAATGTTTTTAAACTTCAAGAAAGTTTTCCATCCTTAAAATTTTCCTTGGTTGTGAAACACCAACCCTGTTAGTGGGTTGTTCCTCATTCACAACAAGTGAAGAGTCTAGAATGGATGAACACAAGATGGCATCATCCAGAGAAACACCGAAGTGCGAAGACAGAGGTCGAAGGAAAGAATGGACATGGGAACTCGAAGGACTCACAACCAAATTTGCACAAAAAATGAGTGAAGTGATGTTGGGAGGGTGTGAATGATGAACATATGTGTGAACATGATCCTCAACATCACTGGGCAATGGTGGAACTGTTGAATGAAAGGGAGGCAGATAGTCCGTTGAGACAGTGCCTGCTCCCACATGGGATTGTGTAGTTCCATCAATGAAGAAGGTTGAGTGAGGCTTCACATCAAGCTTTCACTTGGGATGAGTATATTTCTTTAAATAGTAATCGAACCACTCCAAGAGATAAGTGAACTTCATCTGGCTCTTCAAAGCTTGAAACCGTAAGTCATAGAAGCACTGCAAAAAATCAATAACGGATTTATGTGGAGCCCTTGGTTGCTGTAACAGTTTCCGGTCAAGATGGTATGGATCAAAATGATGGAACATGTCTTCAATAAGATCACAAAAGTGCTGACATGAGTGCACAGTGTTAGCCGGTAGGTTGAGAACCCAACGAAATGGAGATTTGCAAAGTGTGAATGGAAGCAACAAACTGGCCTCTTCATCAGTAAACTCATCTTCCTCATCAATCATGGAAAGGAAATTATGTAAGTGCTCAAGTTAGGCCACTTCATCGTCACCATCATACATGTGAGTGGACATGAGATTGAGAAGCTTCCCCGAGATGGAGACATCTTCACGATTTGAAAAACACCTCCAAGGAGGAAGAATGTAATATTCCATGAAAGATATGCAAAGGTTCAAAACTAGATGAGAGGACACTGCTTGTCATCAGGCCCTCCTTTTAGCACCAGAAATATTGGCGGTGCTAGACCCACCAACATATCAAGGGGATCTCCTCTATAAGAAGTCCCAATTAGAGATCAGACCGTTTGGTGTAGAAGTTCCAGTAGTGGGTCGTAAGGTAATGTCGTGACCGCGATGTTGCACAGAGGCAAGTAAAATAACTCTGTTAGTAGCATGTGTGTAACTGATACAATGAGTCAAGGAATGAGTATGAGAAACTCCAACACTTCAAAGGGGGAGGAAGGTGGAGGTGAGTTCCACGTTGAAAGGGATCAGTCCCAACTCAGCTAGGAACACACAACACAGAGGATATGTGCAACTTCTGGTAGAGTGGTCGACAGGGATGTGACAGTCCCAGCATACAAGGTAAGCTAACATGAAGAACACTCATATATTAGTCCGAGATGAGTGTGATGGGTGATATAACAAGGTGCAGAAAAAGGTCTTTCTGGTGCCCGACAGAGCAGTCGACACGGACAGTGACAACATTAACCACATATGCAACACATTAATAACAAGATTCATATAATTGGATGTGAAGCAGTTCATACACAATTATCTAAGTTAAGAAACATATATCATTAAGGAAACCAGAGCAGTCCGACTACAATAAAAAAATATGAATGAAAATGTGTTGGCTTCTATTATATAAAGAAGTGTAAGTCACAATCATACAATACACCATGTAAACCTACTAGCCCCATGAATGGAACGTTACATCCACATCTGCCTACTCCTCCAAAGAGATGTACTAGCTCTGTGCAGTGGAGAAGCTGAGGCACGTTACAATATTGTCCAAGCCTTCTTCAAGATAGTCATAGTAGAAGGTTGGCTAACTAAAAGCCTATACAATGACTTATGAGGGACTATTTATAGCAAAGGGTGGGGTGACCCTTGACATTCTCCTCTGTGCCAGTTTAGCTATCCTTTCGACTCTTCACCTACCTTATGACTGTTACATCCAATTGTTAAAACTCGACTTACACTTGACATGACTCAACATTACAATGCACATGTACTCATTTGAGACAACATGGCTTGAGAAAGCCTTGCAAGACACCACTAACACTCGATCCATATGATGAGACCAACTCTTTGACATGCTTGTGATGGTGAAGGTGGTGACATTATGCCAATCTTGGTCGTCCATGATGATGTGCATGCACCTCATGGTGACATCTTGCTAATGTGAAATATTGTGTTTGTTGCAACTGGTGCATTGATTCGACCCCTTCATCCAACTCGTTTGCTAACATGTGTATGGTATAATTGGGTATGGTTGAACTGGAAACACACAGGTGCATAGTGATTGTGCTGATTTTCAAGTCTGTGCTAGTGGTTGTGTGCGTCAACTTGCTGAAGTACATGTTCAGCCCCAGTTAGAATTCCTTCTTGTCTTCGCCTTGGTGAGTGCGTTGAAAGGGTCAGATTGCAACATTACTCACCATGTTTGCTCTATGTCAGCTTTCTGGATAGATCATTAACTTGTACTCATGGAGTTTCATCTGCGAGTGTATGTTGCACCCACTTCTATTCATGTTCTTGTTGCAACTCATTGGATTGTCTGTGCAAATTCATTTTCTTCCTAAGTTGCTACTTCAACACATGCAACTCCTTCTTTGTTCCATCTTCTGCCTTCACACAATATTCACATCGCGTCACCACTTCATAGCCTGAGTCTCCAAAGTTTCTTTCATTATCAATGGATATGCTTAATCTTGCAACTTTTTTCTGCCTCTATGTTGTCAACAACCTTCCTCTTGCATTCGTTATGTTCACTACATTTGTTGCATTCACTAAATTCGATATGTTGCATTGAGTTGTTGTTCATGATGTTGCTCACTATGGTGTTGTTGCTTGATTTCCTTGTCCATGAACAACTTGATGTCTTCGTGAGTAGTTAAGCCCATCGACACTTGATTGACTACATCTCCAAGTGTGCTCTGAACGATGTCTTCGTCTCTACTCTCTTGGAAACCATTGTATCTCTAGTGTTGAGAGGTAGATGAACACCTGTGATACGTGGACACATGAAACACTCATAGCAAGAAATGTGTCAGTAGGAAACCAAAATGAACACAAGAACTGACTTGAAACATACATAGGTAAATGAACATGAAGGTTGCGCAATTTTTTCCAGGAGGTCAGGAGATTGACTGCCAAGACTGCCCAAGACATAGTTCGGGCTACTAGGAAACTGACTGAATGCTGAAACTACAAAATGCGCAATCAAGTTGAGCAGTTGGTTGTTGGGATTGTCCAATGTCTGATTCCAGCAAGGAAAGATTGCTGGCCCAGGGACAGATTTGTGCAAATTTTTGGGCCAAGCAGCCACTAACTTCCTGAAATGCACAATTTGGTCCAGGAGGCTAGTGCTGGGCTAGAATGCACAAATCTGGAGACGAAGGTGAGCCTTCCTTCTCTAGATTGTACAATGCACCCTTGGTGAAGGCAGAGGCCGGGCTGAGGTTGGGCCAACTCGCCGATAGTCAACTGAAAGCAAGTAAGTCAATGATATTCATGGTGACAATAAGTGATAGAAGAAGTGATAAATAGTGCATGCAAAATGTTAATGGAGTATTGAGTAAATAGATCAACATGCATGTGGGTGAGGTCGTTCGTGAGTTGGGTGAACAACCATGCAAAACAGTTTCACGCATGTGACAACAGTGAGATAGCAACGAAATTTGAAACAGAGGTAGGATAGGCTAGAATATATGTAAATGACAACATGCATTCAAAGAAATAAAACAAAGAAAACTCACAGAAGCAAATACAAAAAAGGTAACGTAAATGGTAAAAAAGATAGGTTGAGGCCACTTACCTGTGAATAGCTCAGACGGATGTGTCGAAGAGTCCTGAATGTGTTGTGGGGTGTCAGAGCTGCAAGATCAATGTGAATGAATGAGCTCTAATCTGTCGAATAACTAAGTTTCATCTCAAGACATACATGCCACAAATCTAGGAAAGAGCGACACTTGGAGGGAAACTTATAAAACAACTTTGCATGTAAACCCCAGCTACTAAAAATAGCTCCCTAAATCATGGGGTGCCTTTTTCATGTTGCCTCTTGATATTTCAGGAAGATCAAGTCATTCATGCATGCAAGTCAAGTTTTCTCGGTCCTGGGTGGAATTGGTCAACCGGAATGTCCATGCATGCCATTGCTCAACTGCTTGGGAAAAATGTGCATTCATGACTATAATTTGGGCTGCCTGTCCAAGGGGATTGCACAATTTCTAGGCCCAACAGTTGACTATTCCCCATATTTGTCCAAATCCTGTGCTGAACTACTTGTTGATGGGAAAAATTGCGCAATTCCTGCTAGGAGGGTTGGCTGGCAAGATTGCGCAATCTTGGAGTCCAGCAGGTTGTCAGAGGAAATTACGAGATTCCTAGAGGGAAAGGCTAGCTTCCCTCTAGAAATGCTCAAATTTCACTGGGAAGTTGCTCAGTCTGCAGCTGGACCAAGTATGGGTGAGCATCCTGTGAAGGGAAAAGATCAAACTGTGATCAACATGCTGCCTTTGAGCAAGAAAGACACTGAATCTTGAGGACTTGATGAAGCAAGGTAAGCTATTGTGTAAGGTTGGTAGGGAGGCTTGAAAACAGGTTAAGGAAAAATTTTGGAGTGTCACTACAACTGCTACAACAAAGTTAAAATAACTTGCTTCATTTATATGCTATTTCTACTAGTTTGCAATGTCTCGTAGTTTCGTAATTTGTTGCTATAGACCCAATTTTGTGTTGTTGCTATTCTTTGCATGGAAAATAGCACATACAACATTGTTAATAAATAGCAATTGAAAATATCAAAGCCATCATTTACGAGAAGTAATGGAAATAAATATCGATAATACAAAACCATCTTGTCCACTTACGACATAATTTTCTATTGATTTAATGTCATTGACATACATACATATAGGCAAAAGTTTGTGATATAATATAATATAATATAATATTATTTTCGATAGACACTACGCTTTGAAAGGTTTTTTAGTGTATTTTTCAGCTTAAATTGCAAAAAAAATGTGAACAATTTTTGGATTCATGATTCTGAGTTGAAATTTCTGCACAACTTGAAAATCGTACAGGTTTTGAAAATGGTTAAAAGCATATATGCAGTAATAAAAAATCTTATTACAATTATTACAATTAGCTTTGAAACTGCCAATAATAACTGTATATAGTTGTGAGTAAATCTTATGCATAAACATCTTTAGTTATTTCTATCACAAATTGATTGAGTTACTGAACTGGTTCCCACAACTAAATCACTAACGATTTGATTTACTTTGATAGCGTAATACAGAAAATGGTAAAGGAAACATTATTTATGAACAATGATACACAATTTTCAAGATTGCGGTACAAAGTTGATTGCCACAATGCATTATAGATGGTTATGTATACATTTTCTCATTATTTCTGAAAAATTTATCGTTTACTACAGCCATTTATGGGGATCGATAGTGTAATGTCAAAAGTCCTCGCCGCCATTTTTGCTTAGCTATTATTAGATTCAAATTTGATTTATATATTTATCAACAAATTTAAGATGTTCAATAAACAGTAAATCTGAATTTCCAAGTGAACACTACCGGTAGTTGCTAAAATAAATCTCAAAATTCAAAAATTATTTGCTTTCTTACTTTGGCAATGCTTATTCTCTAAATGTTCTTGATATATGTGTGCTAGATAGTAGGGATTTACAAAATAAAATAAATATGAGTTCATTGTGATGATGTATAGTTAGTTATTATTATTACTATTATTAATTGTTTTATTGACATCAAAGCATGTTGTTAAAGGAAGTTCTATAATTTTTATTTTTTTTAATTTTGTATTTTTTGTCGTATATGCACAACCATTTCCGAACAGAAACTCTCGTATTCAATAAATTTATTCTTTAGACACAAAAAGAGAAATCTACATGTGCATTTGTCCTCTTCACATGCTTCCTTTGAATGGAACCTAGATCATCTAGTAATCTCACGAGAATAAAGACACCTTCATATAGGTTCCACCAAATACAATATTCATTATATTCAAAAATTTTATTAAATAATTGTTATTACATTATATATGTGCAGAACGATAGTGTGTGAAACAAGGAACATAAACCTCTACACCGACACACTTCTGCATTTTGAGGTCGTTCCAGATAGTTGAAGCTTCATACAAGAGCTCACTGAGTATTAGCATGCTATTATTAATTAAACTTAAGTTTATGCTTTTGTGACCTTAAGTGAAAATATTTTTTATACCCTAAGTAATTTTCACGTTGTATTTTTTTTTTTAACACCTACGAAACTACCTTTTAGATGTGGGGAGAAAGTGCAGAAAGATGAAATCTATATAAAATATGAAATCACATTGATCAATTTTACTGTTGTGTATTATAGCATTTTTAGCAAAATTAATATTCTCGTTTATGACATATTGTATCTCATTATAATCACAATAATAGAAGGTAACGTATGAACTATTGAAAGGATTTGTTATTCACACTTATCATAGAAAAATTAATCAATACCGAGTACTATTATTAATATGTATTCATTAAATTCACATGCAATGAGGTTATCACGACTAGTTGGAAAGATATCTATAAGGTTCTATTTATTGACATTATAAAATATTCTTTCCGATATCTATTTCGTGAATTTAAGTTTATATTTCTTTGGAAATACCAATATTTAGCTTCTGATTGAGTAATCTTGGATTAGAGAAAAAATTATGAGATTTGGTTGGAAGTGTTGTTGGTGCTAGTCCTAATCTACCGCTTGCTATTGTAGTTGTTGCTGGTAGCCCATAATATTTTTCAACCAAATAGTTTAACATTCATTTCTATTACACTGTGCTCAAATGAGGATGGAATATGGATATGCATGGTCATTTTTTTTTAGCTTTCTAAAAAGAGATGTGTGGAAGTGGTAGTGCATAGACAAAATCATAGGTTATTTTATTATTTGTTTACTATCCAAAGTTCAAAGGTTATTACAATGAAATCTCAAGAGATTTTTTGCAGATTATGAATTTGATATGCAATTTTCCACATATGCATTTGAATTTTTTTGATATATATATATATATATGTATGGGTCTTGTTATTATTATTATTATTAATATTTTCAATATTGTTATTTATTACTGTATTTTGCAACCACAAAAAGAGCTATGTGAAGAAAGTTGTGCAAAACTGGTTGCGCGGAACTTCTTGTCCAAAGGATGTGTAGAAAAGAACAAATGCATACGGATAAACATAAATAACTTTGCTTATGCTACAATTGCAAAATTTCAATAAACATGTCTTAGTTACAATGTTAATTATAGCTACAATGTTCAATTTCAGAATTGCTAATGAAACATGTCTCAGTTATGATGTTAATTATAGTTACAATGTTTAGTTTTAGAATTACTAATGTTTAAATCATTTTGAATAGAAATATTTTGCAAGTTGATTTTAATATTCATACTTTTCAATAGGAAATCTTATTTTTGCAAATATCACATTGTAACCTTTACAAAATGTAATTAGTATTGTTATGTATTTTCTTAAATAGTTTATTGCAAAGATTCAACATGGATGGACTATCGACATATGAATATTTTCAGTTGTTGGGGCTAGTAGTTGCAACTCTTATTCTCATAGTGGTTATATTAGAGGACATCAAAAAATTTACAAATAAGATAATATGATAAACTGTAATTCTACAATCACAAGTGCATTTCTGCTTTATGGAAAGGAGCTTTATAAAACGTAATTTTTATTATTTGTCAAAAGAACTAATTTTTGTTAACATTGGGTAATACGAGTACAATCACCAAATGTGAAATTACCTAATCCATAATTAGTAAATAGAAAAAAAAATTACACAGTGAATGTCCTAAGTACATGTTACTTCTCTGAATAAATGTTAAAAACCTACTTGTATTTATTGATAGGAGAGCTCTGCTTAGTCAAAATAGAATGTGATCTAGCATATTAATTGATCTAGGTGGATATTGGTGGCCACCCGCCTATTCCACTTGAACCCCCACTGTTATGTCATTTCAGTTTCCTTAATTGTAGCATAACTTACCATTTTTGGCAGTTTTTCGAGTCCTAAACTTTTAGAGCTGTTTTGAAGGACTAAAAGACATTTTTAGGGAAAACAGAGATACCCAAAAAGTCACAAAGTAAATTTCTGGTTTTTTCTTCAACCTTCTCTTCAAGATCTTTGAAAAAAGGTATTGTGATAGCCAAATGAAGAGCATACTCGAAAGTTATGACCCCGGGAAGTTGATTTACCAATTTACCCAAATGGGGCCCACAATTTTTGCACTTCATATCCTAGGATTAGGTTCTTGAATGTTGATGCTGGAGCATGTGACTCAGAGGGAAAAATCTTCCAAATTATTCCAAAAATCCAAAAAAAAATCTACAGGCAAGGGAGTGGGGTCCTTTAGTCTGCAATTTCTATGCTTTCTTAATTAAAAATAGAATAAATTCTAGCAATGAATCATGCTATTTCTAACAGAGCTTTTCAAGATTTAAATCATCCTGTAAAGCATGATTTTCTTTGTATCGGATAAGGACCGAGAGGGCCTATCCTCAGTTATAAATAAAGAGGCAGCGAAGCCCTCAGGAGAGAGAGGGAGAGAGACAGAGGAGAGGGCGAGTGCCATATTATTATTTTGAAAAAAAAATTGTTCTCTCAGTGTCTCTTATTAATGACTCTGTAATTGAATGCATAGATTATGGGATAGTGTCGACGGTGTTGAATGGTTCTAATTCCTCTCGCTGCAATTACTGTTTATTAATCATCGAAATCAATTTCCCTTTCGTTTTATGTTTATACAGGCTTTGAATTTCAATTACGCGTATATTCTGGTTAGACTCAGAACTCTAGCTATTTTTCATTAAGTGGGCGTAGTTGATTTGAAATCTTGAAACTGTAAGTTCTTACTATATTGGTCCAAAACCATATCTGCGCCGAGAGGTCCTTTGGAACGTTCGTCATATGTTCAGTTTACAAAGGTTTCCAGTTTGAAGGGAGCCACATTGTAACAAGGACCGAGCCCCAATTTTGGAAGCTGAATTAACATAAGCTGTGACATATATATATATCGCCAAGTCCGTCTTTGCGGAGGTAGGAAGTTAGTATTTGTGTCGACCATGGAAAGCGGAACCACCAATTTATTAACGGCTGCATAATAGTGTATCGGGTCCGTTGATTCGGAGGATAGCAGATCTTTGTTGAGCGATCGCCGACTTGTATATTGACCAAAACCAACATAAAGGGCAGAGATACACAGCGATGGTGCGATATATATATTCGAGCTTGGTACACGGTAAGGCCCCACCTACACTCATCGGCGATGCGATCTTGCATCAGGCCAAGGAGCAAAGGGAAATATAACTGTTATATGTAATGATGTGTGCGTAAGCGGTTTGGGGTCATAAGGATCGCTTGCTATAGTGGAAATATGGGCGCTGAGGTGTAACCACGGTATAATGTGGTATATATATATAGTGTTACGTACGTCTGCCAAGTGGATATCACTTTTAAAGACTTCTCTTAAGAGCCACGGTTTGTTAATAAAGCCCGATAGTGGGGTTTTTAAAAAGAAATGAAATATCAGTTTAATGACGGATGCGCTCAATCCAAAAAAAAGGGAAATTGATCAAGACATTGAAGAACTTCCAGGTAGATTAGGGAGATTGTTTCTAAAGCCTGCACCCTCGCCATCATTAGTGGTATTAGAGCCATCAACTGACATTGAATTGAATCTCAGGAGCAGAAGAAGGATGGCTTTCAGTGTTGGAAGAGGACGAGGACGTGGTGGAAGAGGACGACCTGCTGCAAATGCTGAACTAATGGAAACAATAGAAGAGCTGCGAGCTAGAGTGGATGCATTAACTTCAGATAGAAATATAGATGATGGAGATGTCAGTGAGCCCGAAATTGAAGTTGCTGAAGAGGAGGAAGTTGTACAGGTTACTCCTGAGATGAGATTCTTTCAGTCAGTGTTGAAATCCACAGCCAGGCCATGGAACCAATTAGTACCGATATATCAAGGAGGACTGAATCCAGAAGAATTGATCGATTAGATTAACAACATGGAGAAATTCTTCGATTACGAGGAAACAAAAGATGAGAAGAAAGTAAAGTTTGTTGTCACCAAGTTAAAAGGCCACACAACACTCTGGTGGGATGGTGTGCAGACGGAAAGGAAGAGACTTGGTAAGCAGCCAATCAAGAACTGGAGCCGAATGGTAGCAAAGTTAAGAGGGAAGTTCTTGCCCAGTAATTATCAGCAAACATTATTTAGACAAATGAAAAATCTTAGACAGAGAGCTTTAACAGTAAAAGAATATACAAAAGAGTTTTATAAAGTGAGCATAAGAGCTGGGGAAGCTCAAGACACAGATGAGAAGGTGGCTAGATATATGAATGGCCTCAGGATGGACATTCAGGATGAGATAAGTCTGCTGTCTCCTAAAACAGTAGAGGAAGCTTATCAGATAGCACTGAAAGCTGAAGAAAAACTCATAAGGAAGCATTCTGGCAAAGGGAGAGGGACTTTCAGAGGAAAACGAAGTCAAGGTGGTAGAGGAAGATCTACAACACCTAGAGATGGAGCTAGCAGTAGCTCAACCCAGCATGCACCCAGAGAAGGTGATGCAAGAGGCAGGGGGAGTTTTTCCAGAGGAAGAGGAGGCAGAGGAAGAGGCAGAGAAATAAGATGTTACAAATGTAACAAGTTTGGACACAGAGCTTTGAGTGCCCAGAAAATGCAGATATAAAGCAGAGGAATGCAATTGTTGCTCCAGTTAAAGAAGAAGCACCGACGGCAGCGGTAGCAGAAGAAGAAAATACACGAGAAAGAGGAGAATCTCTGGTGGTTAATAAAGTCTTACTTAAGCCAATGAGGGAGGTGGCTGTTGAACCACCACACAGGAAAATTTTGTTCAGGACAGTGTGCAAGGTCCAAGGGAAATTTTGCCAGATGATCATTGATAGTGGCAGCACTAATAATTTGGTCTCTACAGAAGTAGTGGAGAAATTGAAGCTGAAGACAATGAAGCATCCAACACCTTATAAGGTGTCATGGTTACAAAAGGGACATCAACAGTTGGTAAGTGAACATTGTGAAGTGGAATTTCAAGTGGGAAAGTACAAAGATAAAATTGTTTGTGATGTGATGGCTATGGATGTGTGTCATATATTGCTTGGAAGACCTTGGCAATATGACAGAGGGGCCATACATGATGGGAAGATAAACACCTAGAAGTTTGGAAAAGATGGTGTTAATCATACATTGTTGCCTCTGCAAGAAGAAGATATACCGGGACAGAAGACTGATCCAAAAACTCTGTTACTTGGAGGGAAGGAATACTTGAAGCAGATTGAAGAAAATGAGGTAAATTTTGCTGTAATTTGCAAGCCCAAGGTAATATTGACTTCTACTAAAATTTCTGAATTACCCATTGAAATTCAAGAAATGCTAGAGAATTATTATGATATTATTGTTGATGATTTGCCTAATGAATTACCGCCAATTCGAAAAATCAGTCATCATATAGACTTGATTCCTGGAGCAAGTCTACCTAACAAAGCAGCATATAGAATGACTCCTGTAGAAAATGAAGAAGTTAAGAAACAGGTGCAAGAATTGCTTGACAAGGGGTTGATAAAAAAAAGCCTAAGTCCTTGTGCAGTGCCAACAGTGCTGAGCGCGAAGAAAGATGGAGGCTGGAGAATGTGTACAGATTCAAGATCCATCAATAAGATTACAATCAGGTATAGATTTCCATTACCCAGAATTGAAGATTTAATGGATTTCTTGTCTGGCGCAAAATATTTTTCAAAGTTAGATCTTAAAAGTGGCTATCATCAGATAAGAATAAGAGAAGGGGATGAATGGAAAACCGCTTTTAAGACCAATGAAGGATTATATGAGTGGAGAGTGATGCCTTTTGGGTTGTCCAATGCACCAAGTACATTCATGAGGCTTATGAGTGAAGTACTTAAAGAATTCATTGGTAAATTTGTAATAGTATATCTGGACAACATATTAATCTATAGCAGATCCAAGGAGGAACACTTGAGGCATTTAAATTATGTTTTACAGAAACTGCAGCAAGAAAAATTATTGTTGAATCTGAAGAAGTGTTTATTTATGAAAGAGGAGCTGGTGTACTTGGGATTTTTTATTTCAGCTGAAGGATTGAAGATGGATCTAGAAAAGATCAAAGCAATTGTGGAGTGGCCTTCACACAAGAGTATTTTTGAGGTAAGGAGTTCTCATGGTCTTGCTAGTTTTTACAGAAAATTCATCAAGAATTTTATTAAGATTAATGCACCTATTATTGAGACCATAAAGAAAGATAAACAACCATTTAAGTGGACTGCTGAAGCAGAAAGAAATTTTCAGCTGTTAAAGAAGAAAATAACTGAAAATCCTGTTTTGGTTCTTCCTGATTTTAACAAAAATTTTCAAGTTAAGTGTGATGCCAGCGCAGAAGCAATTGGAGGAGTTTTAAGCCAAGAAGATAGATCAATAGCTTACTTCAGTGAAAAGCTAAATGATGCAAAAAGGAAGTATTCTTCTTATGATAAGGAGTTTTACGTAGTTGTGCAGGCACTAAAGAAGTGGAGGCATTATTTAATGTCGAAAGAATTTATTCTTTATTTAGATAACCATGCATTGCAGTTTATAATGCAGCAGCCCAAACTCAGCCAGAGACATGCTAAATGGGTAGAATATCTTCAAGGCTTTCATTTTGTGTTGAAGCATATAACTGGACAATCAAACAAAGTCGCAGATGCCTTAAGTAGGAGAAGTGTATTACTGCAAGAAAGTCAAATTCAAGTGTTGGGGTTTGATTTTCTTAAGGAATTATATGAGACCGATTCAAATTTTAAGGACACATTTGAGGCTTGTAAGAATCCTGTTTTGGCAGACAGGAGCAAGTGGCTGGATTAGTTTATACAATATGGTCTGTTGTTTAAGAAAAATCAGTTGTGCATACCCAATTGTTCAATGAGAGAGAATTTAATCAAAGAGAAGCATAGTGGAGGACTTGCAGGGCATATTGGTAGAGAGAAGACCTTTGAACAGCTCAACAGATTTTACTTCTGGCCGAAAATGAAATTTGAAGTAGAGAAGTATGTAAGAAATTGTAAAGTCTGCCAGTATGCAAAAGGAAGGAGTCAGAACACAGGGTTGTATATTCCATTGCCAATTCCAGATAGGCCTTGGGATATGGTAAGTATGGATTTTGTGCTCGGATTGCCAAAGACTCAAAAGGGCTATGATTCAATTTTTGTTGTAGTGGATAGATTTTCAAAAATGGCACACTTTATTCCATGTTATAAAACTAGTGATGTTTCTCATATTACTAACTTGTTTTTTAAAGAAATTGTAAGATTACATGGATTGCCCAAAAGCATTGTTTCAGACAGGGATTCAAAGTTCGTTGGACATTTCTGGAGAACACTATGGAAGAAGCTAGGAACTAAATTAAATTTCAGTTCTGCCTATCATCCACAAACTGATGGACAGACTGAAGTTGTGAATAGAAGTTTAGGCAATCTTTTGAGGAGCTTTACTGCAGAACATCCAAAGCAATGGGATCAAGTGTTACCACAAGTTGAATATGCATATAATGACTCACCAAACAGGAGCACAGGACAAAGCCCATTCCATATTGTTTATGGAATGCACCGAAGGGGAATATCTGAATTAAGGAACTTGGGAAAAGAAGAAATAAGAAGTGCAGAAGGTGAAGACTTTGCTTCAAGAATGCAGGCGATACATGAATAGCTGAAACAGCAGCTACAGGACAGCAACATTCAATATAAAACTAAAGCAGACATGAAGAGAAGAGAAATGAAATTTGAAGTTGGAGACTTGGTTTTGGCACACCTCAAAAAGGAGAGATTTCCAAAGGGAGCATATAATAAGTTAAAATCCAAGAAAATTGGACCATGCAAAATACTGAGGAAATTCTCTGCAAATGCTTATGAAATTGAATTGCCACCTGGTGTGGGAATATCACCAATTTTTAATGTTGCAGACTTGTACAAGTATGAGAATGAAGCTGCAGATGATACAGCACAGGATCAAGAGACTCCAGAAATTGACTAGGTAAAACAGTTACCCACAGCCAAGGATTTACAGCGAGAAAGAATTCTGGATATGAAAGTGTATAAGAAGACAAGGGGATGAGAATATTTCCAGTATCTGATGAAATGGAAGGGACAACCGATCGCTGAAGCTACTTGGGTTACAGAAGACATTCTACAGAAATTGGGCAAATCTTTAGATGAGCTCATGGACAGGAGCCCATGAAGAATTTTGTCCTCAGGAGTCTGATGTGGGAGCATGTGACTCAGAGGGAAAAATCTTCCAAATTATTCCAAAAATCCAAAAAAAAATCTACAGGCAAGGAGTGGGGTCCTTTAGTCTGCAATTTCTATGCTTTCTTAATTAAAAATAGAATAAATTCTAGCAATAAATCATGCTATTTGTAACAGAGCTTTTCAAGCTTTAAATCATCCTGTAAAGCATGCTTTTCTTTGTATCGGATAAGGACTGAGATGGCCTATCCTCAGTTATAAATAAAGAGGCAGCGAAGCCCTCAGGAGAGAGAGGGAGCGAGATAGAGGAGAGGGCGAGTGCCATATTATTATTTTAAAAAAAAAATTGTTCTCTCGGTGTCTCTTATTAATGACTCTGTAATTGCATGCATAGATTATGGGATAGCGTCAACGGTGTTGAATGGTTCTAATTCCTCTCGCTGCAATTACTGTTTATTAATCATCGAAATCAATTTCCCTTTCGTTTTATGTTTATACAGGCTTTGAATTTCAATTGCGCATATATTCTGGTTAGACTCAGAACTCTAGCTATTTTTCATTAAGTGGGCGTAGTTGATTTGAAATCTTGAAACTGTAAGTTCTTACTATATTGGTCCGAAACCATATCTGCGCCAAGAGGTCCTTTGGAACGTTCGTCGTATGTTCAGTTTACAAAGGTTTCCAATTTGAAGGGAGCCACATTGTAACAAGGACCGAGCCCCAATTTTGGAAGCCGAATCAACATAAACTGCGACATATATATATATCGCCAAGTCCGTCGTTGCGGAGGTAGGAAGTTAGTATTTGAGTCGACCACGAAAAGCGGAACCACCGATTTATTAACGGCTGTGTAATAGTGTATTAGGTTCGTTGATTCGGAGGACAACAGATCTTTGTTGAGCGATCACCGACTTGTATATCGACCAAAACCAACATAAAGGGCAGAGATACACAGCGACGATGCGATATATATATTCGAGCTTGGTACACGGTAAGACCCCACCTACAATCATCAGCGATACGATCTTGCATCAGGCCAAGGAGCAAAGGGAAATATAACTATTATATGTAATGATGTGTGCGTAAGCGGTTTGGGGTCATAAGGATCGCTTGCTATAGTGGAAATATGGGCGCTGGGGTGTAACCACGGTATAACATCGTATATATATATATATATATATATATATATATATATATATAGTGTTACGTACGTCTGCCAAGTGGATATCGCTTTTAAAGACTTCTCCGAAAAGCCACGGTTTGTTAATAAAGCCCGATAGTGGGGTTATTAAAAAGAAATGAAATATCAGCTTAATGACTGAGGCGCTCAATCCAGAAAAAAGGGAAATTGATCAAGACGTTGAAGAACTTCCAGGTAGATTAGGGAGATTGTCTCTAAAGCCTGCACCCTCGCCATCAAATGTGCAGGGTTTTCCATTATTTCTAGATAAGAAATAATAGTTTGAGCCTTGTTGGAACATAGTTCATAGGCATGTAGCCGCCATATCTCTTCTCAGAGATAAGATGCCATCGCTCGAGCTAGTTTATTTCCATTTGTGTATGTAAGCATATTTCAATTGTTTGATATTAATGAAATGAAGTTTTATTTCTGTTGCATCTCTATGTCTATGTGTATATCTATATTTTTTTGCATTCATGCATGTATGGATCGTTAATAAAATAAGTGTCCCCAAAGTAGCTAAATATCATTTCATCCCATTAAAATTGATAGTAGTTGAATGTCATTTCATATATGGTCTCCTCAATTATGTCAATATTAACACAGTTACATGTTATTTTCAAAAACAACAGCAGAAGAAGAGAGTAGGAGGGATGGAGAACTCAAAGAAAAATTTCATCACATGCAATACGAAATTATTTCAAACATTATCTGAAGAACTAAGTTTAGTTAACGTTGAATAATATGGGAACAATGTCGAAATATGTAATTATATAATCAAAAACTAGTAAATAGTAACACAATTTTACACATTGAATGTCTTAAGTAAACATTACTACTTTGAATAAATGCCAAAAAAACAAAATGTATTTATTGATAGGAGAACTCTAGTTAACCAAAATAGAAAATGATCTAGCATATCAATAAATCAAGCTGCCTTGGAGTAGATAAATTTTATTTCATATCATTAAAATCGATAGTAGTTGAATGTCATTCACATATGATTTGTTGAATTATGACAAGATTAACGCAATTACAAGTTATTTGCAAAAATGATGGTGAGATGAGAGGCGACGAGGGCCAAAGAATTGAAAGCAGGGATTTCACCACATGGAATGCATAATGATTTCAGAGATTAGATACCATTTTTTTTTGTTTCTTAAAACAATTTGTTACTTTTCATTTTGTGTAGACTTATACATAAGAGAATAGAGAAAATTTGTACTCAGATTAAAATTTTAATTACCATAGCTTTGATTAAAATAAGCATCAAACAGGGAACATATTTTCGACAATCATTTTTTATTAAAGATGCATTTTCATTTCTATTAACGAAAGAGAAATTATGTTCTAATTATTCACAAAATTGGTAAAGTGTACCAAAAATGTCACAAACAAATGAGTTCTTTAACAGTAAGGTATATCATTCGAATTCTCATATTTCAATTCACTAGCATATTCACAACTTCCATTTTGGTTCTTTTGTCTATTTAACTTTGTGCCCTTGCATTGCCACACAATAGAAATAATTAATCCACAATTAATTAAATACTTATAATAAATGATAGTGTGACTTTGAAACAAAGCTATGTGGTAGAACAAAAAAGAGGAGAAGACAAAAAATAGGAAATAGCATACAAAAGATAGATATCTAAGCCATCTCAGTAATTTTGGATACAAAAATAGCATTTGATATATAAAGAGTTTATGGAACTATTTATACTTAGTCTCAAAAGTAATGATTGGAAGTCGTAAATTGTTCTATGAAAGAGCCATTTGTAATCAAAAGTGAAAAAACTTCATTCAAAGATTAAATGAATTCATAATAACATATACAAAAAAATTAACATTTGATCACTAGTAAACAAAAAACGAACACTACAAGGCTTAAGGAAACTTACACTATGTAAACGCATGTGTCCTTATTTATTAACTGTTAATATATTTTACTGTTATCACCTTCATCAAACAATTTATTTAACTTTACGTTATGCAATGTTTCATAGGAGGAACTATAATTTATAATTCGACACTTTGACTAGATATCTCTCTCTCAATTTCTATGATTTTTTCCTGTAATTGTGCAGCTAAAGAAAAATCTTGTTCAATAAAATTTATCGTAACATTTATTAAATATCTATTTTGGAATGCATGTCACAATAAATAAACAATTATGTGGTTACTACCTATAGAAAAATAACTGAAATTTTCAAAATTGTCCTCCTTTCCACTTACAATTTCCTATGAACTTTATTACTTAAACAAAACAATTGTATAGCTTTGACAGTCTTACAATTAATCAACATATAACGAATCATCTATTGTGTCATGGTCACTGTAGTACAAATGTGAAACATGAGAATGCCATTGTTGAAGAGGGAAATTTGTCCAAATGTGATCAATAATTGTTCTTTTCCGATAAATAAAATTGATCATTATTTCTTGTAACTATTCCAACAACATATATTTGAATGGTTGATGACTTCTATTTCAGTTTGAATTAATGCCCATACTATAATATCCAATAAGTATAAAAATGTAGTCACCAAAGGCAAATTGTGTATTTTCTTTTTCTATTTCTTCAATGATTGTGGAAACAGGTACACGTGGTGCAACATATACATTTATTATGCATATTTGACATTGGAAATATACTTCCAACAATACAAGTTTGATTCTGTTGTTGCAAACATTTTTTGTTTATATGATTTTTTGTTCTCTTGTATGTAAGTGGGCACTCCATGCGAAAATTTGATATGCTGAAATTGAATTTACAAAATTCAGTATTGGATGGTGGATATTTTGAATTAGTTTCCTGTATATAGAGAATCATATCATTCATTAGATCTTCGTCACACACAATGTCATTCACATGAGCATGTAGACTTCGCGTATTCAAATTTTCAGCATTTGCACCTTCTTGAAACAATTTATTTAACTTTTCCTTATGCAATGTTTCATAGGAACAACTATAATTTGGAATTTGACACTTTGACTGGATATCTCTTTCCCAATTTATGTTATGTTTTCCTACAATTGCGCAACTAGAGAAAATTTATATTCTTTAACACTAGCATTAACATTAATTACCTATTCATTTTGTACTGTGAATAATAACAAATAAACAAATCTATGGTTATTAACTATACGAAATTAACTTAAATTTGCAAAAGAGTCCTCTATTCCACTTATAATTGCTTACAAATGTTATTGCTTAAAAAAAACAAATTAAAAGCATATAGCTTTTGCATTCTTACAATAACTCAAAGTGTAAAAAACATTTACTACATCATGGTCACTCCAGTACGAATGTGAAACATAATAATGACATTGTTGACGAGCGAAATTTGTCCAAATGTGATCAATAATTGTTTTTTTCTAGAAATAAAATTCCTCATTTTTTCTTGTAAATGTTCCAATGAAATGTATTGTAATAGTTGATTACTTTTGTTGCTATTTGAATTAATGTCGATATTGAAATCTCCAATAAGTATAAAAATGTAATCACCAAATGAAAATTGTGTAATATCCCTCATTAAAAACTCCATGTAAAATATATAAGACCATGGTTGATGGGACATGTATTCTGAGCTAAATGGTTGGCAAGACACCCTGGTGGGTGTTCATTCAAGTTATTATGGCTAAAGGAAATTGGCAAAGGCAAAGGAAAAGGATTCAAAAAGGAAAAATGGAATTTTTGGCACATTTATTTATGAAAATACTCGAAATTAGCACAAAAGGGAGGTGAAAAGTTAGAGGTTTCCTATGAGGAGGAAAATGAAGGAAAATGAAGAAAATAGAGGCCTCGTTCATAAAAAGGTTCATGATGATCAATTGGTAACCCTTTGTCAGTTCAGTCTTGGAGCTCTGTCATTATTTATCTCTCTATCACTCTTGGACACTTAGAGTTTTCTTGGAGCATTTGGGCATTGGATAAAGAAAGGAAAAAATGGTAAGAGGAAGGAAAGATCAAGCAAGGAAGAGCATGATCAAGAAACTATAACAAGATTACTTGTAGGTATCGATTTGCATGTGTATTTCCCTCGCTATATTTGGCATGCAAGGTAATGCATGTGGTTGTTTTTTTTTGTCACATGGGTTTTGCCAGGTGTAACAATGTTTTTAGCCTAGCCTTGCCATTTTTGGATAGTCATGATGTCATTTGGATCTCATGTGTTGGTTCAACTAGATTGTCTGATGGATTCGAGATTGAGCGAGGTGGATCTCCAAATGATAGAGCACATGGCCAAGTGGTCTCTAAGCTAGACTGTGGATCCTAGTAAATGCACAGGCCTAGTGACCCCTCACCTAGCCTATTGGTTGAGGTAAAGCTAGGATTATGTTGCCTCGATGGGCATAAGAATACTTGCCGGTGAGTAGAAGGATATATAGTAAATCCAAGAGGTGGTTTTCTCTCTGTTTGACCTAGTAATCCTAGGCTTGGGATATACGCTAAAGCCCATAGAGTGGGTCTCTGTTTAGTGCCTAGTGATCTGGGCTTGGATTGCCGTAAATCCTGAGAGACTAGGAGATAGGAAAATTCCTGATGTTGTAGGTGGAAAAATCTGGTGGCATCCATGCTTATTTAGCTTAGTGATCGGGTGGAGATCATGCTACATCTTATTATGGAATTTTTCTTGTGCTAGCCTAGTGATCTGGGATGGATTATGGTAAAGATTGGTTCCTTTTGATGCGGGTGAGGTGGTTTAGCCTCGGGATGCCTTGGTTGGCTCTTTTTGTTTGAGTCCCACATTCATGCTTGGAATATGGGATGGGGGTGAATGACTGAAAAGAGATTTGGCTCGGCCATTCTATGGTAGGGTGGAATGTGGTAGTCCCATCCCAGGTTTGGATTTTGGATCATTAATGAAAGGTTATTTATCCTTGTATTTCTATGAATACATACCGGTTTATATGTGGATCATATGTTTGTGATTTCATTGGTATTTCTATTGTTATTATGTTCGTTATGTATGTGTTTTATGAAAGTGGCTATGTATGGATCTCTTCATGTTTTTACCTATAAATGAATAGAGAATGTATCTATGACTTAATAGATGATAATGCAGCAAATGATATGATGGAACAATTGTTCTTTGTGATTCTCAGATAAGTATGAGATCTCTATGCTTATATATGTTTTTTACACCTGTAGGTTACATATTTGTGATATGTTTGATGAAACACCTGTCATGGCTAGTAAGAGTTAGATTAACGTCTTGTTCAAGTATTTTCTTTT
Organism: Pinus tabuliformis; assembly: GCA_031772625.1. NCBI lineage: Eukaryota > Viridiplantae > Streptophyta > Pinopsida > Pinales > Pinaceae > Pinus > Pinus tabuliformis. The sequence continues at coordinate 959,914,946 of CM062811.1, forward strand.
GCATCATTGTTTCCTTGTTAACTTAATGTTTTGGAGATGTCATTCAATTCTGGGTAGTGACCTAGGCTTTAGGCCTGAAAAAGTGGCTCAAATCCTAGGGAAGTTGGCACAACACTAAGAAAAATAGCCCCTGGCTATTGGCATGAATTCTCATGCGAGTGTCTAGAGCCTCCTAGATACTGGAAGGCCTATAACATGAGAGTTTCGAGAGGACAAGTGGTCAAAAATTTCAGTGGGGCGCAACAGCTAGCTACCTGAACATTGGGTTGGTTCCTGAGGGTCCTAATGCTGATGTTGAATGTCTATTTGATGTGTTTCTGTCAATTCCACTTCCTTAAGGTCAACTAGGAGGTTGAATCATATCATCGTAGCCTGTCATCACTTGTCTATCCCAGTTGGTTGGTTGTTTGAGTAGATGTGGTAGGAGGGTGTGACAGAGTGGTATCGGAACATGGTTCACCCCTGAGACTGGATGGGTGGTGTGTTGGTAATGCATTCATGTTGATTTCATATGTTTTCCTTATGCTTGTAGTCCATGTGCTTGTTGCATTTGCATGGTGTTGATGATGGTCGTAGTGATGTCACCATGTGAAGGTTAATGGTGTTGTTGTGGAATGTGTTGTTATGAGTGTAATTGTATATGCATTTGTTATGCATGTGAATGTTTACATGTCATTATGCATGAAATTTCATAGTGAAGTTTGTTGTCCATGAGTTCATTGTATGAAATTAAATAATCATGATGATATTGGTATGCTATGATGCTAATGTGTTGGCTGAGTTATAGTAAGAGATGCACACCATCAAAGTGAAGTTGCAGGATTGGAGATCGAGGCAAGAGAATGGAATCCTATAGGTTGTATGTTGGGCATGCAGGTATGTAGGTTAAGGATTGTTATACGAATTATGGTTATGTGCATACCCTTAATTCTATTGATGTTATGGTTGCATACATGATAGATGCTAGTTTATTAATGTAGTCATATGCACCTGTGTCAGATAGTCATGAATGATAGAAACATGTGGTTGTATGCATTGTTATTATTGTTTTAGGTTAGATAACTTGATGATTAAGCTATATGTTATTGATGAGTATGTTATAGGCTAATTTGTTGTTGTTATATGCTATTAACTTGATTATTAGGGTTATTACATTAATATTTTGATGTTATATGTATCATACTAATTTGGAGTGGTCTATGCAAATGGTTAGGGTTATGACATTTAGTTATGAGTTAATATGGTGTGATTTATGTGATACTAATCTAGAATGATTGTTCATACGTGATTATTAACTATGAATGATAATTGTTTAAGAGTTTATGATGTAAACAGTTTAACTAGTGACTATTATGGATATCATGACCATACTTATTGCTAGTCTTGTGCTTTCAGTCTTTTGTGAGTTGCTTGCACCTAGTTTGCACTTCCGTTTGTGTCTTGTGCATGGCCATGCAACCTTGTTTGTGTTGTCATATTGTTGTCAGTTTTCCATGGTTTGCTTCTTGTTTTTTTCTTGTTCTTGCCTTTATTGTTTGAGAGTCTTAGAAATTGGTTGAGAAAGAGGAAAGTTAATGAAGCTCAAGGGGAGCTGAAAGAATCCTAGCAAGTAATGTAAGGCATGAATGAATCTTGGTGCACTAGTAAGAGCAGTGGAAGGTAAGGCTATGACAGTTGGCTAGAGTGGTTGGGTCCATTATGGTAAATGGACGATGGTAGTATAGACATGAGAAATGCAACTAGAAATGGTAATTAAATGGACTTGAGGTGTCAGATGCCTTGGCTATGTTGGGAAATATTGTTATCGACGTTCTACAAGTTGTCCATAGATAAAGGGATTTCTCTTAGCCTTGACCTTATGTTATTTGGTAATTATGTTGTGATCATAACTATGTTGATGTTTATATATGTATGCATGCATATATGTATATAAGTCATGTCTAACAGGGTCATCATGGATCATGATTGTTTTTATGCTAATGTTTATCTGTATATAATTATGTGTGTTTTTTTCTATCTGACAAGGTCATTATGAATCATTCTTTTGGAGGAATGATTACTTATGCAAGTGAATGACATGAAGAGGTTCCTGGTTTATAAGGAATCGAGTAGGAAGAGTAGTCATGACAAATATATGAGTTCAATATCATGTGGTTATGATTTTATATTATGTGATTATATTAGGCGTATGCTATGGACAAGATATACCAAGGGATACATCAGAAAAATGAAAGCAACATGATCCGCAACATGCTAGGATAAGCATGGGTGGTGGAGAGACACTAGAAGAAAATTTACTTGGTAGAGACAATGTGGTTTTGGATGTATGGTACTATTGTTGCCCATATGTTGTATATGCTCTATATGTTTCATGTGTGATTTTGTGCACATACAGTGTGGTGTATATATAGTGTGTGTACATGTTATATATGACATGTTATGTGTAGGGTGGTACAAATAATGTTGTGTGAATGTTACATATGAAGTGATGGGTATAGATGGTGTTACGTACATGTTGGATATGTGGTTTTGTATAAATATTGTACTGTGTGCATGATGGATATTCGGTGTTGTGTACATATGGTGATGTGCACGTGTTGTATATGAAATTTTGTGTACATAGGGTGCTATGTACATGTTGTATATGCAATACTATGTACAAATTGTTTTGTCTACATGATTGTACTAGTGGTGTTGTGAGAAAGCAGTATTGTGTACATGTTGTACATATGGTGTCATGTGTATATTGTGTTGTGTACATGTCATGCATATGGTGTTGTATACATGTGGTGTAGTGTACATGTCATGCATATGGTTTTGTCTATGTATGACGTTGTGTACACATTCTACAGGTGGTACAATGTGCATGTGAGATTGTGTACATGTTGCACAAGTGGTGTTGTGTACAGGTGGTACCTTGTACATGTTGTACTTATGGTACTAGTGTACATGTGGTATTGTGTGCATGTCGTACATGATGTGTTTCAGGCATGTGATACTATGTGTGTGGATTGTGTAGTCGCAGTATCATGACATGTGTATTTGTTGTGTTGTACTCTCTGTAAATATATGTATTGTGTTGTACATTGGGTGTAGGTGTATGTATTATGTTTTCTGTACACAAGATGTAGGCGTATTCATTATGTTACAGTGTACACTGAGTGTAGGTATATTTTTTGTATGTCAGGTGTAGGTGCATGTATTGCATGGTGTTGTATGTCATGTGTGGTCATACGTGTGGGATGCACACTATGTGTATGCACACATGGTTGAGGAGAAGGTGCTTGGTATTTGTCAGGTGTGGCAATCGATCTGATGTACATACAAAATAAGGAAAAAGGTAGAAGATATGGATTGATTAAAGTATAAGTATCAATATTTTATTTCAGTTTTATTATGCTTGTGATCTATGATTCTGGATTTTTATGGTTACATGTAATTTATGATTTTGATCTATGATGGTTTTGTTTTGAGCTAACCTGATGTGATATGTTTATACATGATGATTTGGTCAAAGATGCTAGATTGACTTTTTGTGACAGGAAACAAACAGTATTGCAAAGTGTACCTTGTTGACAAGCCACCGATAAGGTATGATTTGAAGTTATTTCACTTTATTTTGAATCAAATGGAAATTATGTCCTTGGTACAAGAAAGCATCAAATTCTTGGTTGGGTGGTTGAAATTGACTGGAAGATTAGAAACAATAGCGAAAGCAATTCAAACAATCAGTAGTATACCGGTAAAGCATTTCAGGAGTATGACGATTATGGGACACTGGTACCCAACAATGTCCATTGATATCCATGAGAATGCTATGACTGATATCATGGTTTTGAGGAAGGTATATGCCTTCATTGTTGACCTTCCGATGTGAGGAATCCTTGCGAAGTTATGGGTCGCATGGGATAGGGGGTGCCAGGGATCTTGTAAGGTGAGAGAGTACATTGAAGGGGGTGACCAGCTTTCCCAAGGGACTATGTAGCAAAGAATGGAATGCAGAGGATATATTTGTTTCGGTAATTAGCATTTCCACATGGAATCGGATGCACATTGGGAGTGTAACTTGCAATAATGAGCCGATAACTGTTCACTGAGAGGAAAAGAGGCATAAGATTATAGCGTTGGACATTGGATGCAGATTTTACTTTGGTAGTGGATTATGGACTTTTTGTGAAGGAGGTGAATCCTGGTATTACTTTGAGGGTGGAGGTGTGATCCTATAGATTCCCTTGTTGCGGATTCCATCATCGTAACCTTTTATTTGTTGGTTGAGAAAATGTGTATTTCTATATATCATTGTAAATAATGTATCGAGCTAGATTTATAATGCTCCATAGATAGTGTTATTATTTATTGGGTCAAGAAAATGTGGTTGTTATTGTTAATATCGTAATTAGCTATATTATAAAGCTCCAACAAATGGGATGTTTGTCATGTTTCAAGAGATGGTCATTGCAAATATTGCAACGAGCTATGTTGTAAAGCTCCATGGGTAGTATGTTTTCTTTTCAGCGGTTTGCTGAGGTATAGGAATCGTTGAACACAAAGGATGGTATTCCCCAAGGGGGAGGGTTTTTTAACAACCTTGGTTAAAATAGCCATGTAAAATACATAATACCATGGCTTATGGGACACATATTCCAAGCTGAATGGTGGGAAAGACATCCTAGTGGGTGTTAATTTCGGTTATTATGGCTAAAGGAAATTGACAAAGTCAATGGAAAAAGCTTTAGAAAGGCAAAATGGAAATTTTGACACATTTATCTATGAAAATATTGAAAATTAGGAGAAACCAGAGGTGAAAGGTCAAAGCTTAACAATGTAAACTTTGAAACGAGAATTGTAAGCTCAAAACGACAACTCTAGCCAAAAAACCCCTTAAAAACATCAAAAACAGTGCTAAAAACGAAAACTGTTGATGTTGGAATAACACCTTTTTTTAAGGGTAAATTTTGAACATGTTTTAAAAATGGCGATGAAAACCAAATTTTTGTGCAAAAATTGTCCAAAAAACACTCTCAAAAAAAAAAGTGTTAAAGTTGGGATAAGACTTTTTTTTTCCCTTTTTTTCAAGGGTAATATTTCAACATTTCGAAATAATAGAGTAAAATATTTTATCATGACCCTGAAAAAATTAAAATTTTAAACAAATAATGACATAAAATAAAATTAAAAATTAAAAAATTAAAACAATGAAAAAACAAAAAACAAAAAAAGTTTAAAAATTAACAAAACATAAATTAAAGTATATACTAAAAACAAAACATAAAATAAGAAAAACAAAAAAAAAATATCAATAAAAAAATGTCAAAAAAAACTTAAATTAAAAAACTAAAAAAACTTAAAAATTATAAACAAATAAATAGTAAAAAAAACATATTTAAAAAAAATGGAAAAGAAAAAAAATAAAAAATCTTGTAAACCATAAAAAAAATTGTCAAAAGAAAAGAATATGTATATATATATATATATATATATATATATATATATATATATATATATATATATATATATATATATGGAAAAGAAAAAAAAATAAAAAAATGTTAAAAAAAAATTATCTCATAAACCATAAAAAAAATTAGGAAAAAAAAAACAAAATTAATATCTATATATATATATATATATATAGAAAAAAAAAGAAAAAACATTAAAAAAATAGGAAAAAAAATAAATTTAAAAACAAACTAGATTAAAAAAAAATAGAAAATTAACAAAAGTAAAAATAAAAAACTAGTAAAATTAGCATTAAAAACATTTAAAAAAAACTAAAACAATAAAAATAAACTGAAATAAAACCAAAAAAATTTAAAAATATGTCTTTTCAAATTACCTTTTTTATTTAAAACACAAGAAATTTTTTATTTTTTATTTTTAAACAAATTGTTTTTTTTTTTTGTTTAAAAAATATATATACTAATTTTTTTTTAAATAATGGTTAAACAATTTTGTTTTTCTTTTATTATTTAAAAAAAATACTTATTAAAAAAGGTTTAATTTTTTTAAACAAGTTTTTTTTTATTTAAAACATAATTTTTAAAAGTTTTTTAATTAAAAAAAAAAACAAAAACAAAAAAAAAAAATTGTTCCCTCCCGGCCGCCCGCAATGGACCGGGCCCGGGCGGAGGCCCTGCATTTTGTTTTAAAACAATTTCTTTTTTTTTTTTTATAATACTTTTTTTTTAAATAAAAAACTTTAAAATTTTTTGTTTTAAATTAAAAAAAAAAAAACTTGTTTAAAAGAAAATAAACATTTTCTAATATCTAATTTAAAAAAAATAAATTGTTTAACCATTATGTTAATTTTGTTTAATATATATATGTTTTAAACAAAAAAAACAATTTGTTTAAAAAAATTTTAAATTTTAATTTTTTTTTATAAAATAAGTTTAATCAATTTTGTTTTTTATTTTTCAAATAGAAAAATGTATGATTCTTTAAAAACTTAATTTTTAATTTTAAATACATGTTTTTTAATTTTTTGTTTTTTTGTTTTTGTTTTTGTTTTTTTGTTTTTTATTTTAAAAGAGATATATTCTTAAATGTTTTATATTTTTTTGGTTTTTTTTTTTAATTTCATATTATTTTTGTTTTTTTAGAAATGTTTTTAATGTTAATTTTACTAGTTTTTTATTTTTATTTTTGTTAATTTTCTATTTTTTTTTTTAATCTAGTTTGTTTTTATTTATTTATTTTTCTTGTTTTTGTTAATGTTTTTTTTAATTTTTCTATTTTGACTTACTTAATTTTATATATATATATTTTTAAATTATGTTTTTTTTTTCCAAATTCTTTTATGGTTTATGAGATAATTTTTTTTTATTAACATTTTTTTTGTCTTTTTTTATATATATATATTTTATATGAGTTTCTTGAAGTAATCAACATTTAAAAAAATAAAAATAAAATGACTTAAAAGTTCGTTAAGTAATCATAATTAAAAAAAAATGGACATAATAAATTTTAAAGTGTGAAAAATAAGTCCTCTAAAAAAAAAGGGTATGCTGTATAACATGTTGCATCAACACATTTCAAAATCAGCATAAAAATCACTAACATTTAAAAACAAATATTTATATTTAATACATAAGAATATTTAAATTGTCAAAAATATGCTCCAAAAAATAAGTATTGTATTCTGCATCACCACTTTTCAAAATCGGGTCACGTTTTTACTACCTCTACAAAACAGGTAATCATATCAGTTATTTAAAGTGCCAAAAACTATGCTCTAAAAAAAACATGTGCGTTCTGCATCACCCCTTTTCAAAATCAGGTCACTTTTTTGCTATCTCTACGAAACGGGTAACAATATCAGTTCATATTTCAAAGTTTACATTGTTGGTTGCATGTGAGGATGAAAATGAAGGAAAATAATGGAAAATGAAGAAAATAGAGGCCTCATTCATAAAACGTTTTTTGAGGATCCGTTTGTAACATTTTGTCAATTCAGTTTTGGAGCTCTCTCATTATTCTCTCTCTCTCTCTCTCTCTCTCTCTCTCTCTTCGATACTTAGAGTTTTCTTGGAGCATTTTTGCATTGGATCAAGAAAGGAAAAGAAGGCAAGAGGAAGCAAAGGTCAAGCAGGGAAGAGTAGGATCAAGCAACTACAACATGATTCTTTGTAGGTATTGATTTGCATGTGCATTTTCCTTCTAGATTTCACATGCATGGTATTTAATGTGGTTCTTTGTTGTTAAGGAATGGGTTTTTCCAGGTGTAACAATGTTTTTAGCCCAGACTTTCCATTTTCCAAATAGCCATGGTGTGATGGGGTTCTCATGTTTTGGTTGAGCTAGATTGCTTGATGGATTTGAAGCTGAGTGAGGTGGATCTTCGAATGATATATAACATGACCTAGTGGTCCTTGAACTAGACTGTGGATCATGGTAAAGCCACTGGCCTAGTGACCCCTGACCCAGACTGTGGGTTGTGGTAAAGTAAGGATTGTGTTGCCTCAGTGGGCCTAGGAATCCTTGCCAGTGAATGGCGAGATATATCGTAAAGTCAAGAGTTGGTTTTCATCTTTTGGGCCTAGTAATCCCTGGTTTGGGATATGTGATAAATCATGGATAGTGGGTCTCGGTTTAGGGCCTAGTGATCCGAGTTTGGATTGTGGTAAAGCTTGAGAGACTAAGAGACATGAAAATTTCACATGGTGTAGGTGGAGAAATCTGGTGGCATCCATGCTTGTTTTGGGTAGTGATTGGGTGGATCTCATGGTAAATATTGTCATGACATGTCTTTTTTGTTGGCTTATTGATCTGGGATGGATTACTCTAAAACCTGGTTTCTTTTGATGAGTGAGGTGGTTTAGCCTTGTGATTCCTTGATTGGTTCTTTTGGTTTGAGTCTTACATTCATGCTTGGAATATGGAACAAGGTTTAATGACTAAAGAGAGATTTGGCTTAGCCATCTATGTTTGAGTGGAATGTGGTAGTCCCATCCTTGGTTTAGCTTTTCCATCATTAATGAGAGGTTATTTTTCCTTGTATTTCTATGAATATATACTAGTTTATATATGGATCATATAGTTGTGATTTCATTGGTATTTATGTTTTTATTATGTTGGTTAGGTATGTGTTTTATGACAATGGATATGTATGGCTCTCTTCATGGTTTTACTTGTAAATGAATGGATTAAATGTATCTATGACCTAATATATGATAATGTAGAAAATTATATGAGGGAACAATGGTTCTTACCGATTCTTAGATATGTATGAGATCCCTATGGTTAAATATGTTGTTTACACTTGTAGATTACATATCTATGATATGTTTGATGAAACACCTATCATGCATAGTAGGGCTCTGGTTAAGGTCTTCTTCAAGTATTTTCTTTTGCATCATTTTCTCCCTATTATCTCATTGTTCTGGAGATGTCATTGAATTATGGGTAGTGACTTGGGAAAGGGAACTGAAAAAGTGGCTCAAAATCCCAAGGATGTTCACACTACATTGAGAAAAATAGTCCCTGGACACTGACATGCCTTGTCATGAGAGCATCTAAAGCCTTCTGGACACTGGCACACCTATAGCATGAGAGCGTCCATAGGTTAAGTGGTCAAAAAATTCAGTGGGACCTAAGGGCTAGCTACCTGAAGTTTTTGTTGGTTCCTAAGAGTCCTAATGTTGATTTTGAATGTATGTTTGATGTGATTCCATCCATTCCACTTCCTTAAGGTCACCTAAGAGGTTGAATCATATCATAGTAGCCTCTTGTCACATGTCTACCCTAGCTGGCCAGTTACTTGGGTAGATGTGGGACGAGGGTGTTACAAATGGTGCCTTTTATTTTGATATTTTTTCAATGATTGCATAAATAGGTACAAGTGGTGCAACATATACATTTATTATGCATATTTGACATTAGAAATATACTTCCAATCAGACAAGTTCGATGATGTTATTGGAAATGTTTTTTTTTTGATATGATTTCTATGTTTTCTTGTATGGAAGTAAGTACTCCATGAAGACAATTTGATATGTTGAAATTGAATTTATGAAATTATGTATTGGAAGGTAGATATTTTTAATGTGTTTCTTGCATACATAGAATCATAGCATTCATTAAATGTTCATCACGCTTAGTGTCATTCACATGATCACATAGACTTCACGTATTCAAACATGCAATCATTAAAGTATTTGCATTTTTGTCATATTCTTTATGTACCACAATTTCCATGATGCTTCAGTTCTTAAGTGATTTGTTTCTTCTAATACTTTCTTATTTGCACAACGGTTTTTATGTGTGAGTATTTGAAGAATATACAATGGTTCCATCATTCTAACACACAAATTTTGTGTAAACTAATCCATATGTTGATATGTTTCTTGGATTAAATGCAAGTCCATTTAACAGAAAACCCTGTGATTAGTGAATTGTTTGCGCACTATAGTTGTAAATATTTTTCTATTACATTCAATGATTCTCAAACATGCAATATTGGAGTCCAATTAGATGAAACATTTTCATAATATAGTTCACGATACTTGTTTCTTTTGAAGTTTGTCGATATTCGGATTTACAAAATCTATCCATAACACAATTTTTTTTTCTTCTAATATATTTTTTGCATATCCCATCAATGCCATTAATGAGTCCAACTTTTGTATTATAGTTCCCTGCATATTGTTCAATAAGAACATTGCATTTGATAAGTATGCTTGATGGTAATCTCATTTTATTCTCATATGCAACAAATACTATTTATTATCATGAGATTCACTAATTGCATCAAGAACTATTAGCTCTTCATTTATATGTGACAACATTTTTTCGTTAAGATTTTGTACATATTTATTTTTGTAAAATAGATATGGAAGAAACAAATCCATTGGGGTAGGTCTGTAACACTTTTTGTTTATATATTTTATGTCTTCATCAAATTGTTGGTTCACTTACATTTTTGTAAGGATTTCAATGAACTTGTTATCTTCTTGACGCGTTTTCATGCGCAATTCATATCATTTTACTTTCGCTTCGTAGAAATCATATACTATTTTTTGCCTGTTGAAATTAGTTGCTCAAAAATCATAGAATATTTGATAGATCTTTGTAACAAGTAACCTAAAAATGTAACACCAGTATTTCCAAAATAAGCCAGCAAAGTATGCTTAATTTTGTGCAACTATTTGTAGACATGCTATATGTAGAAATTAATGTCTAGATTCAAAATTTTCATGAAATTTACTGAAACATAGGACTCAAATATACTCTACCAAGTTGTGGAACTAAATTCACAATTGAGAACAGAAACCAATAACATGCATAAAGATTAAATACACATACACAAAGATATATCTAGGGGAAAGAAACTACTCAAAATCCTTTGCTATATGTATTTCATTAATCAAAGAATCTAGATGAATACAATATGCTCTGCTCAACCGTGAGTTTAACTTACACAAGTATTTTCCATCCTATGTTTCACTAACTGCCATTGGAAATACTTAGCCAAATTTTCAACCCTCCAAGCTCCTATTTCCAGGTATTGATCCTCCAAGAAATTAGGCCCTATTAAATAGGAATTTCCTCCATGAGAATTGTGCAATACCTTTAGGCCTACCTTTGACTTCATGCATGACCTATACAATTTGGAATATTTCACAAATGATAGTACATTGTCCTTGAACTCAAATCTCAACTAGGTAACTCAAATTTTATGCATGCATGAGTTAATTTGGGTTGAGCGATCAATTAACTAGTTAAACGGTGAAGTTTCACCCCATTGCTAGACCTCAAACTAGTTCCTCCAACAACTAGAACTAGTTTAATTTACCAAACCTCAACTTAACTGAAATAATTTGCTACAACAAAAATTAACTCAACCTAGGCTCCTAAAATTTAGGAATGACTATGAATAATGCATGTTCACCTTCCAACTCGAATTAACTAAGATAAGTTACTTATAATAACTTAGTTAACTCATTCAAGTTGTTTGTTTATGTGGAATTTTGATTTTCTCCTAATCTAAGTAAGGACAAAATTAAATTAGGTATTCCTTGCTACATTTTCAATACTCCCTCACAGCAAGAAAGGGATTCACATCTACCCCAATCCAAACCCTTTGAAATGTACTGCATGAAATACTTCTCATTCTTGTTGTTTCTCATGCAACATATGCAACTAAAAAGCATCCCAAAAAAACAAACTTAATCAAATGTGTTTGCAACTGTCTATTGGGAAAATTGTGTTGTTGTTGACTATGCTACTAAGTCTCTTACTCTACTATCAATACTCCTCTACATTCCTTAGTATCCGACTGAAATGACTCCTCTTTCTACTAAATATTATGGGTCCTTGTAGCAAAGGAATGATCCGTGAGACAAAAAACACCTCAATGGACCCTGTCCAAATTTCTGTATTCCTAAGACTATTTCTTCACATCACCCCACCTCAAAACTGGAGGTATGGTTTCATGTGATCCCTCTTTCCACTTAGCTAGAAATCTTCCCTTACCGGATGTCTCTACATGGGTGGATGTTTACACTCCATCTCGTCTCTGCTTATCCATTTACAGTTGCTCCACAACTTGTTGACATTTCTTCTAAGGCTCCATTTTGAGAGGTAAATCATGGTCCCTCTCAACCACTAGGTCTCTAACCTTTGCCTTAATCCTCAAGGCTTTGCATGCATCTTATACCTCAAGTGCATATAGGTTCTTGACTCACACACTGATCTACTTCACTTGTCTTGTGGCGATGTGTCTCAAGAATGAATTTCCTTTCTTGAATATCACATTGTAGCCATGGTCTTTCAATGCCGTGACGGAAACACGATTCTTAATAGAATCAGAAAAAACATCACATCCTTGATTCTGATAGGGTAGCCTAACGCCCTCCAAAAGGTAATTGTACCAATATAAATCTCGTTAAACCTTTTGTCATCTCCAAACTCAATGTTATGCTTGAGGTATTTCTCCTCCTAATCACTAAAGAAATCTCTATTCCCCACCATGTGGAACGAGGCACCATTATCCAGATACCACATGCTTCCCATTATTGTGCTTTCCATACATGAAATGAGAGTAAAATCAAGCTTGAACTGTGAAGCTAGAGATTCACCTAGTGTTGCAACTACAAGATCCTTCTTGCTTGCCTTGATATGTGAACATTTCATGGCATAGTGCCCACATTCAGGACAGTGAAAGCACTTGATTTTGGAAAAGTATTTACGCTGGGCCTCTAGGCTAGAATTAGCCTCACCTTTGGAATTATTCCCCTTGGCCTTCCTTCCTTTGCTAACTAATGCAAAGTCCTCTTCCTCTTATTTGGATGAGGTCTCGTCTTTGTTGCTCTGCCTTATTTTTTCCTGCACTAGATTAGACCATAACCACTCCCACCATGGTAGTTTATCTCTACCATTTATTGAATCCTGATAACTATGTCATCTCTTAAGAACACCCCATAGAGCTACAACTACCAAACCTTCTTCAGGGACAATTACACCAACCCTGCCAAGTTCATCAAGACATTGTGTAAACTTTCTCAGTACTATGGAATTGTGCAATTCTTTGGCATATTGATGTTTTGAAGCTTGTCCTTGAGTGCCATATTTCTTTGGTCACTATGTTTTTGGAATAAATCTATTATTTCTTTCCACATTGCATACAAATTCTGTTCCCCGTGGATATTAGAGACAATATGGTCTCGTACTCCCTCCAATATTATTCTCCTTTCCCTAGCAACACACTTCTTCCATTCTGTTAGATCCTGAGCATCAATTGCTTTTTTTTTCAAAACATCATTATCAATGAATTCCGTCAACCCATTATCTTCCAGTAATGCATCCATATGGTTATTCCATTCAACATAATTAGAGCTTCCCTCAAGGGCATACTCAAGTTTTAGTCCATAGAAATCCATCTTCTCAGTCGTGGAGAAAACCTACAACATTGATCTGCAACCTCTAAACTCCCGCAAGGACAACTTCAATTTCTCTTCTCTACTGTGAATCTAACTCTGATACCATGTAGAAATTAATCTATATATTCAAAATTCTTATGAAATTTACCAAAACATAAGAACCAATCCTACTCTACCAATCTACATAATTAAATTCACAATCCAGAACACAAATCAATAACATGCATCAGGATTCAACTCACATACGCAGAGATACATCTAGGGGAAAGTAATTGCTCAAAACCCTCACTATTTGTATTTTTTTAATAAAAAATATGGATGAATACAATATTCTTTGTTTAACATTGAGCTCAACCTATGCAATTATTTTCTATCCTTTGTTTAACTGACTAGCTTTGGCCAATACTTAGCCAAATTTCCAAGCCTCTAAGCTCCTATTTCCTTGTGTTGTTCCTCGAGGAAATTACCCCTATTAAATAGGAATTTCCTCAATGAGAATTGTGTAATGCCTTTAGGACTTCCTTTGATTATATGCATGACCTGTACAATTTGGAATATTCTATGATTGATAGTACACTTCCCTTGACCTCCAATCTCAACTAGGTAACTAGAATTTTCTCTGTGCATGAGTTAATTTTGGTTGTTTGATCATTTAACTTGTTAAACACTGATGTTTCACCCTACTGTTAAAACTCCAACTAGTTCCTCCAATAGTTGGAACTAGTTTAACTGACCATACCTCAATTTAACTAAATTAAATTGCTACAACTGAAAGTAACTCAACTTAGGCTCCTAAAATTTAGGAATCACTGTACACAACTCAAGTTCTCCCTCTAACTCAAATTAACTAATCTATTTGAGTGATATTAACTCAGTTAACCCATTCAAGTTGTCTGCTAATGTGGAATTTCCATTTTCTCCTAATTTAATTAAGGATAAAAATAACTTAGGAATTTCTTGCTACATTTTCAACAATATAATAATGTGGAACCTATCAAATATGCTTCATCAATTAGCATAATATGAAGTTCTTAATAATGTTTTCTTAATGTGTCTAATGTTTCACCTTTAAATCAAAGATATTTTGATTTCTTATATGGTAAATGGAATGCATAATGCAATGTTATACCACCCGCATTGAACGATGTCTTCCTTGTATATGTTTCGATGATTCCTTCTAATTGAAATGGGTCATATCCAGACATGTCATTGTATAAGTGAATTACAGATTGGAATATTGCTATAACATTAAAAAAAAAAACAAAACCCCGTGCCATGTGTTACAAGTACATACAATGAGTCATTTGGATTTTTTTTCTTCTCGTCAACTATTTCTTTCACTATTCGTACTTTTTCTAGATTAAGAATTCTCATGATTTTATAAATTTTTTTTTCTTTTAATACTTGTAGCTTCTTTAGAAGTTCATAACGTCTCTCAACAATTGATTTTTTGTTTTTATCCTTTTGCAAATATTGTATATCTGATTCGATATCATATTCTCGATAATGTTTCTCATTTTCCATTTAATCACAAGAAGGAAATTTTCTTTCAAAGAATTTGCCCTCTCTTTTTTAAATCTCACTAACTATGTTATCAATATCAGTCCACTATGTCATTGTTTCATTGGTGAATTTTCATACGTTACATTTTATCATCTTCTCAAATAAGAAATATGCATTTTTCCAACTCGAATATGGTTCCCTAAATATGTTTTCATCTCTGCGATATGGGAAATACAACATCAATTATTCTATATAATGGTTATCAACATCAATATGTTTATTATACTTTACGTACCTTATAACATATGGTCTGTCAACATTTCCTATTTTTTTGCCTTGAAGTGTATAAAAACATGAAAATTATGTTGAACATACATGTCAATGTTTTCTAGTCATTGCAAATAGCAATGAATAATTGATAAACATGTTATGTTATCCGAATCATTGAGGTCATGTTCTAAGTCTCTTGGTTTATTTTGTAAGAAATTTCAATCATCTATTGTTGAAGTGGAAATAAATATACATTTTCTTGAACTAGTATTCAGTGGGATTGAAAACACTATTTATATAGCTTGTTGTGCAGACATTTTTTTTAATTTCAAAAAATCTTTTCCATCTTTCGCAATTGTTTCAATGACATCACAATCATTTTTTTGACATTGGCTTTGCACACGTTTAAACATCGATACCATTATTTTATCTAGATTTGTTATGTATGAACTACAATTAGTAGTTGTAGCATATGACTCGTACAAATTGAGCATCAATATTTGCACCCCAGATTCACGTAATATGTTGAGAAAAGCTATTAGTCCAAATGTATGCTCATTCTCTTTTTAACAGATTTTTTCTTCATCTTAGAGTACACTGAATCACATGGATATAATTAGGTTCACTTATACCTATTTCTTCTAGAAAACTATCAAATTTGTATGGCTCATCATTTTCCATATGCTCCGGGGCATCAAATATAATTATTTCATTTGATTTTGTCTTTGCATTATCAAATTCCATAGGTTCAAGTAGTCATGTTCTTAGCATTGATGGTATCAGAAAGATGAACTTTCAATGCATTTGTTTTCCTTTTCTACAAGTGTTTTTGTGACGATCGCATTGGACAATTTTCATATTTGTAGGTAGTTTGGTTGAATCACAACACAAGTACTTCTCAACAAAGATTTTGATATCAATATCTGTCCTTGTTTCATATATGGGACGACTATTAATCAACATCAACTCATGTTCATGTTGGCTTCCTCGATTTTAGAATTTTGTTAAAAATAAATAGTCCATGACATCACCAAAGTTCTTGTACTCATGTCAAATTAGTTAACATAGAGAATTCATTCTTCTTTTGTAATACCAGACATAGGTGACAGGGTCATTTCTAATCAAGGTATCAATATCACCTTCATTTACTTCATTTTCAGTACACAATTTTTTTTGTTGATGTATTTGTTTCAAAGCTAATACCAAATGCTCCCAGATGTGTTCAACACCATTAAACGAAACAAAGAAAGTGGGTGGACCTAATTTTGAAATCATCATATATATGTTCCTGCGCAAATGAGAAAAATAGTAACGCAATGTTCATATTTTCCAAAGATCCATGTAGGCAATGTTCGATGCAAGTATGTTGTTGATGATGCTAGAGTCACCAACATTTAGGGGATCACCATAGTATTAAGTCCGAATTAGAACCCCCACCATTTGGTGTGGGAGTCCCATCCAGTATCATGGCCCGATTGCCATTGTTTGAGGGATTTTACTCAACTCTTGCTTGTCACCACATGGGCGTGGCTTGCTTTATCTTCGAGAAGTGAGGTTCACATGCTTGGTAAGTGTAAGTGTCATTTGTTTCAATGGTTCTTTCACCGCAGATGGATAGGGTGGGAGTGAGTCTCAAGTTGGTTGGGATGAAGTCCCAACTTGACTAGGAACACACAACACAATAGGACGTGCACAACTTCTGGAGGAGCTGTCCATATGAATGCGACAATCACAATACACAAGGTAAGGTAACACATACAACACTGAATGGATGAGTCTGAATGAGTTCAATAGTTGTTACAACAAGTTTCATGTGAATGTTTTGTCTCACATCTAGAAGAGTAGTCTACATGGGCGAGACAATGTTAACAACCTATACAATACATTTCCATTAATAGACTATGTATTACAACAAATGAAATAGTTCAGATGTAGAACATCTGTTAAAGCAATGTGCATCACAAAGTGTTAAATATTAGTCTTACTACAATCACAATACATGTGTGAAAATGTGTTGGCTTATTGGCAGGCTTCTAAATTAAGTGAAAGTTCCAATACACATCATTACACCATACATCACTAACCCACAGTGTGGGGCATTGGAGCCACTACTTACACCTCAAAGAAAACATTACACTCTCTTGGCTATGTGGGAGGAGTTGAGGTGAAAAAGTCCCTTGCATGTATAAATGAGGGGGTATTTATAGCAAAAGGTGAAAGTGACCCTTGTGGTTGTTCAACTACCATCATGACCGCTTGACTTCCATGACTTTCTAACTTACATAACTCTATGTTCAACAAGTGGGTCTCTTGGACTTCCACATTACATCACATTGATTGACAACATAGCCCATAGTAGAGATGTGGGTGACATGACTCATGACATGACTAGACATGACAGTGCTAGTACATTCATGCTACTACTGGAATGCATGTCGAATTATAGTATTTCTGGGTGACGGATGCCTTCATGGTGTATCACAGCTTCACCTCCACATGGCGAAGTGCACAAAATCTTAGATCGTCTTTGGTTCGCTTGATGAAGCTTTGGCATGTTGCTCCTTTCTTGCATGTTTGAAGGGTTGATAGGTTCATCTGTTCGTGAAGGTGCATGTTCATTCGTTCATCCTTTGGTGAGCACATCCCTTTGCATGCATCATTTGTTCATCTGTTGGTGAACATGTCCTTCTACATGTGATCCCTTCATTCATCCCATTCATCATCCTTCCATATTTTTTTGTGTACCTGTACCTGCAATCACTCATGACGAGATGACATCAAATCCAAAACCTCATTGTCTGTGATGAAACATGATCATTTTCAGATGCAAGTGACCGAGAGAGGCAGCAACATTGTCAAGTGGGATGATGGCTCTGGAAACTACTAATGAAAACTATGAAAGAGTCACTGAGTGATGGAAATGGATAGTCCAAGTTGACAGTGACTGTCTGCAAGGTTTGGCTCGGCTAGAAGGTAAAACTGCGCAAATTTTGGGAGTGACAGTCTGGGATATAGGAAGGCAAGGTAGGAAGGATCTACATGGTTTCCCAAATGAGTGGAAAGCAAGGGCTGGAAGGCAAAAATTGTGCAATTTTCTGGAGGAACAGGTCGGGCTGTAAGGAGGGTCAACAGGTAGGGATTGCGTAGTTTTTGTGAGGAACTTCCCGGGAGAGTGGCATCCAAAACTACACAATTCCTATAGGGAACTAGTAGTTGGCTACTGGGATCACTGGTAGCTAAAAGTAAGTAATTCTAGGAGGGAACTAGAAGTTGAACGCTCAGTCTCTGGTAGTAGAGACTGTTCAATTCCTCGAGGGAACTGACATTTTTCTGCTAGGCATTGTTGGAAGGGGAAACTACAATGAGGCTGAGAGGTTGGCCTGTTGATCATCTCTGCGCAATTTTTGAGCTAAGAAAACTGTTGGGGAGTGGAAGGTCTGCTCATGAAAGCTGTGCAAATTTTGATATGAGCAGTTGGTTGACTATCGGGATGACTGAATGGGAAAATTGCATAATTTTTTAGGGGAGACAGGGATGGGCACTTGGTGTCTGTCTCGCCTGTCTGCGCAATTTCCTCAGTCAGCTGTGTTAGGTTCCTATACTAAAAGGAGTCATAATTTTTGAATGACTAAGATTAAAACTTGTAAAATGTACATACCTTTGCTTTCTGCAAATGTTTTCCATCTTGAAAAATTAAAAAATGTAAAGAGGTTATGTCCTAAAATAATAATCAAAGGACAAAAGAATAAAAAGGTCAAAAAATATTAAAAATATGAACCCAAGAAAAGGAAAAAGACCATGAAAGTGAGCAGACCAAAATTCCACTACTATTTACTTTTTGTGCATAATAAATGATTGTGTGCAGTTTTTAAGTCTCGACATAATCCATGATAGTCAAAATTATTAAAATAGACTATTTCATGTTTTAAATTTCATGTCTATAGATAGAGAATAAAAATATGGACAAACAATGTAACCTTGGCAGATAATTAGATACGTAGAGTAAATAAAAGGAGCTCAATTGTTTAATTTGAGCCCTTGGATGTAATAAGGTTAGATTTAGTTAGTTTACTATTGTAAAGATAAAGAAAAATATTTGATAAGGGTTTGCTAGCTCAAATTCACCCTAATAAAGAGAAGTAAGAATGGTAGGATGAGTCGATGCGTAAGTAGAAGAAAGGTTGCAGAAGTATGATGATTGATTAGACAAAAGCACATTTATCATCTTTCAACATGTATTTCAAATGTGAATGGGAAATTAAGCATGCATGAGGTTTACAAAGTCAATTAATGAACTTCTCCAATTCATTTCACCCCTTTACTTTACTAATTTCCCACAAATAAATTCTAAGTACTTAAATCCCTTAACTCGAATAGGCTCAAAGAATTTCTATGACTTTTGGAGGGACCAGACCCCCGGCTTAATGACTTAAGGACAACAAGAGCTAGATTCCCACTCATTAAAAAAATTCATCTCCCTTCAGTCCCCCTCATTTCCCTAATAAAACCCCTTTTCCTAAGGTTAAAACACTATTTGGCTGGGGAAAGTAATCATCCCCATGGAAAACCCCTTTTTCCCAAAAAACCACAAAAACACATTACCCTATGTATTGATGTTAATATGTGAGAAGCATTTAAACCATGAAAAATCATTTTCTTAGTGTGTTGTGTCCCTATTCTACCCATTCATATTAATTATGAACTTTATATATTAATTCCCGAAAACCCACTATCCCATAGATATTTAACTCCTCTATATAAAATAACCCCACCCATTAATTTAGTTATAAACTATAGTATTACCCTTATCCCTAAAAAATATCGAAATCCCACCCTTAGTCATTAGTCCCACCTTAACCCATCATTAACCTCGATACCACTGCACTTAAGCACCCACCAGGTGCCCCACTACCCTTCGTGTAGTTTCCCCATCCGATCACTATGCGATCACTTCCCTCCACATCTGATGGCCCTTATCGATATCGGGCCAACCCACCTGCCAAACTATACCCACCCGAAAAATTGGTTTTGCAACCAGCCCCCGATGCTACGTGTCCGCCGATGAGTGGAATCGGGGGGTGTCTCCCCAATACCACCAAGCGCCCATAAGAGGTGCTATAGAAACCATTTACCACTCACCTGCTACACGACAAAATGTCCATTGTTCATCCTGTAACTGCCAAAACTGTCTTTCCATGCATAAAAGCTAAACATCTACAAATCATTTGTTTTCTATGAAATTTCTATGATAAACCTCTGCACACATGCACATCATCTGCAAACATTTGAAGTCGTCAACTCACTCCCAATTGCACTCCAGAGACACTACAGAGCACCCAGTTCGCTTTCCAGCCTACACAAACTCCTTTCGACCATTTGCAGTTGCCAGCCACCCTGTTCAGAACCATTTCATCCCATTTCCAGGTATTTTAGCTGCAATTCACCCACTACCCTGTCAAATTCAAAGAAACCAATTACCAAGTTTTCTTAGTTAGGATAAAAATTAATCAAAGAAGCCCAAATACTTAAACCCACTCTATGATTAAACACCATTGCCCTAAAAGCACTGCAAATTACCTCCCCCATCCTCAAATCCACAAGAACTGAGAATGGCTACCCTAATCGCCATGGATGTGAAACCCATCTCTACACCCCACTTAGACCTAGACCACCTCCCCCTGGCTGATAGGGATTTCCAGATAAAGGACACCTCTTTCCATGAATCCACACTCAAAATATATTGCCAATGTAGGGATAGGTACTTGAACCAGGTTGATGAAATTGTACTGTGGGAGTCCAATTTGCCTAAGTACCAGTTCCCCAGAGTCCACATTTTCCCAGAAATTGTACATTATTGCCATGCCAACTATGTCCCCAGGAAAAGAGCAGTCATGTCCCCTAACCAGGCCATACTTTTCACTATCACTACTGAATCTATAAATGAGATGCTACAACTCTAGCCTGGACAAAACTTGACTCCCCTCTCCATTGGAGACCTGTTGGAATTATATCCCAAACTAAGCCTTACAAGATTGGCCCAAATAATCCAAACATTCATTGTAGAAGAGAAGTATACCCTCAAAGACCCCCCCTCCATATGTAGCATCTTTATTTTCTCCTTGGGGCAGAAGTATTATGGATATGATATCTAGCATCCTGGGTTATACCACCAGTGAATATATTGATGAGATTATTTAGCCTTCATGTCCATATACACTCCAGGATAGTCTCCTGCTATCATATATGACTACCCTCAGTTCATAGCTGACAAGATGCATGAAGATTTCCTCATAATTAGTAATGAGAGAGTCTTCAAATACTCCCCGGTCTTGTATCACCATTTCCTATATTACCAGCCAGACAAATTCCCACTTACCTTGAAAAAATTGGACGCCAAGGGCCATCCAAGATCAGTTATCTTCTAGACCCAATTGATTCATAAAAATCCCTCCCCCTATTCATATAATTAATTCATATATTCCTTTGTCCACCCTATGATGACCATGCTCAGTGGAACCCCTCCACCAAGAATCAGTCTTGAGATTAGGAGAGTCCTTCATCCAAACATTAATCATCAGGTGGGAGATTGGTACTTTTACCAAAACCACACTGAAATAAGGATTTATGGATGTGAGCTAGTGCTATACAAACTACCTAAATACCTCCCAATGAGGTTATTTTCCCTGTAGTACTACACGAAGATAATAAATTCAGTTGAGGTAAACTTTGTCAAAGCCAGAAAGAAAGCCTAGCTCAAGATCAAAGACCAGTTGGGTCCTTTTATTTGTAATAGCAGAGAAGCTGGAAAGGAGTCAAACCTAATCCTTCAAAGATTAAAACTAAAAAAGAACTTCATATGGAGATATGATCCCTTGGATTTCATCTGCAAAAGAACGAAGAAAAACAAAATGTCTCCCTATATCCATCCCCGCATCCCTGAGATAGAAAAGTATTCCAACCAATTACAATGGGTGGAAAACACTTTATAGGAAAGGGATAATACTGAAGCTCTTATGGAAAATGCATTAATAGATCTAGAAAAAACAACTTGATGAGGATTCTTTCTTGCAGGTGCCAGAACAGTCAGATAGGCTAGAACAATCAGACAGGCCAAATTAGTCAACCAGGACAGAACCATCATAAGAACTAGCAACTATTTCAAGTGCTCATCCAATCATGAAAAATCCTCAGAATGAGGAGAAGGTCCAAAAAAGCAACAGAGAAGGGACTTTGACTTCAGGAATTCCTACTTCTGATGTACAACAAGAGTCAAACAAAAGGCAAAAGCCCAATCCATCCTCTGAGCAAGAGTTCACTGATGACTCAGCTGAGATCACCAACACAGAGGTTGAAAGAAGTAGGTCCACCACTCTATCTGGGAGTATGTAGGAGCACTCTATATCATAGACTCAGATGTTGATAAGGAAAAAAAGTGTTGAGGTATCTTCCTTTAGAGTGCGTGCAGATAAGGACCAAGATATTAAGGAAAGATGCAAAGAGATCAAAGCTAGAAATGGGAGGCTTAAGGCCCAAACATATGCACATTATCTAAAAATGATCCCCACTAATCAAACGAGGCTAATATCAACCTTTGATATCAAAGAGGGGGAAAGAAGATGACATTTATTGAGCCACCCACTCAGCAGCCAAGAGAAGCATCATATTTCAAGAAAGTGAACTTTGAAGTACTGGAAAGGGATATTCATCCCATTGACCAGATTGAACTGCATAAGAAAAAAAGAGAGATGATTTACTCTACATTAATAAGGAAAGCCATTGCTACCCACCAATTACAAAACTCCCTAAACAGTAATCAACCCAATTTCAGTTAGAGAAGGCCTCCTCAAAAGCCAAGAATATTAGAATCAAGTCCTTAGAGGACTTAGTGATTGAATTGGGACACGATCCCAAAGATGTAAAAGTTGTAGAGTGGCTGATTAAGAAGAAAAATGATGACATTGCTACACTCAAGAAGCAGCTAAAGATACCCCAACTGCATCACCCACGGACATAGGAAGTCCTAGAAGCACAACAAGGACATGAATATCTCATGGACTTGGTCCTAAAGCTATATGATCAACTCAAGGAGACAGACAAGGTGTTGGACACTTTAATTCAGTCAAAGCAAAGTGACTTGGACAAAACTTCTAGAACTTCCATCCCCACAATATCTACAACAGTTCCATCCACACTAGTAACATCATTGACAGTTGCTGGTAACAACAAAATCTACTACAACAATAGGTACACAGGGAGAGAAAGCAACAGAGTTAGTAAACGCCATGGAAGAGATGTCTATCCAAGCTACAAATATGAAGAGACTAAAGGAAAAGGTAGCAAGTCTGGAAACTTGTTATAAACTTTCTCAACTCCAGCAAAATGAAGAAACACAAAAAGCACTGAGAATGGGAGAGAGAATCAAAATCCCGGAGAAGGATTTACCACTACAGAAACCACTGGGAAAAACCAAAGAAATGCTTTGGGCCAATATCATTGACTCTATCAATGATATTTGGCCATCAATTCAAGTTATCTTTGAGCGGACAAAATTAGTGAAGGCAGCTACTGAAGCTATCCAAAAAGTAAAGGAAGAACTAGGGAATAAACGAAAGGATGCCAATTGACTCATCCACTTCTTAGACAACAAGAACAAATATGAGCTCCATGAGCTTAACATAGAATATAAGACCGAGGCCATTCTAGAGATTAGGAAAGTTTTTTTCAAAAGGTACCTTATGCTTAACCTAGAAGAGAAGTGCCATAACATGCATGTAGCCATTGACAGATTCATGGCTAAGTTTCAGATTTTGAGAGAGAAGGGTCTTCCCAGTCATATGGTCATAAATGACAAGCTCATGCCTCAGCTGGACTATAGTGACAGACTCAGGAAGTTGGCCAAGGAACATGCCAGCTATTCAGCTATTAAAGCTTTGCCAACAGGCAAAGTGTTATATGATACATTTGAAAATTTGTTTTTTCTAGAGCATGAGGTGAAACACTTCTTCCTCACTAAGCCAAATTTTTCAAAATACACAGAGGACGATGAAATATAAAGAAGGATGATGAATATAAAACTACCCAATGTGGAATGGTGGAAAAACATGACAGATTTACTGTAATAAATTTACATTAGAAAGTTAATGCATAGTAAATGAAGGAAGCCATGTGAAACAGGTAAAAGCATAGTAGTAGGGTCAAAGAGTAGCAGGGTCAACGAGTATCAGTTGAAAGACAAAAGTAAAGAAGATTCCAGCATAGAAATGCTACAAATATTATACATCTTAAAGGGCTCCAACTTAACTGAAACAACCAGCAAAACCACAATGAAAGGGATAGCATGAAGTAGTTTCACATCTGTCTCTATCTTCATGCAAGAAGATATTTTTATTCCCTAGATTAAGTCTCAAGTTGTTTTGAGATATTTTATAAATATTTTTGTATAAATACTTCACATTTTGAAGAATTTAGTGTGGATTCCAAGACATTTCTATAGACTTTTTTCTCTCAAATCAAAATTATATTGTATCAATGACTGGATTGGCTTGTTGGATCAAGGAATAAAGATCAGATATTTTACAGGATTCTTGTGTAAAGAGAAATACAAATAAGTATTCTCTCATGTTCAATGTTGTCTTTCACTATGTATTTTCCATAATCTTATTTGTATCTCTAAAATATAAATGTATAGCATGGAATGATATTTCAGAAATTGCTTAAAGCCACTCTGTCTTCACTATTTTACATTCTGATTGTTTTCTCCTAAAATATCTTAGCTAGGGAATTCTTAACTACTCCTTAGCTTCTATAGTTTATCCTTTGGTCTATAGAAAAGGATTCTTAATTTCCCTTTGCTCATGATCATCCTTTGTTCTTCATTCTGATCCCTGTCCAAGGATTCTTAAGTGCCCTTTCACCCTGGTTAGAATTAATTCACTCATTAGGCCTCAAGATTTGCATTTTTCTTTGCTAGCTTGCCCTATGAACATTCCCTTTAATGATCTGGTCCAGTCATGCTATCCATTTGTTGACTCCGTAGCCCAATGGCTTGAAGACCTAGCTCTATCCATCTTCTCCAAGAATTCCACCACCAATCTGTTACACTAAAAAATGTCACCATGACTATTTGCAGTTAGTATGGCTCTATCAACTGTCATACTATCCTCCTTGGCAAGTCTCATGCCTCTGCTTTCCATGTCAAACTCAAAAAAAGAGAGAAAAGTCATTTAAAGTTAAGTTATCTCTGGCACGCAGTTTCTCTCAGCCTTACTTGCGGGTACACAATCCAAGTTCACAATACCTGCGTACTTGTACGCTCTGTCTATAAAGCAATGGGTGCGTACTCCTGTAAAGGTCAATAAGCGCAAGTTTCACTCTAAAAAAGTTACTTGTGGTCATTTCTAGAGCATTCTAGAAGCTTGTTTGACGTGTATGGAGCGCCTCCAGATGGTTCATGTATCCCTATGGAAGAGGAACTTATCCCATCAAGAGGGGAGCTAAACCACCCAAATAGGGGCTTATCCCATTGATGGTGGACCTGATTAACTTCCTCTACAGCATTATAAATACATGCATTGGGCCAGAGGGAGGGGAGGTTGAAAGCTGAAAATTCCTAAGGGTAGATGCTGCTGAGATTAGGACTTCCTTGTAGAAGCTTGTGAGGAGAGATTGTCATCCTTTCTTGTTTCATTTGGAAGTGGGTGAGCTGATCAAAGTAAAGGAAAACTCTTGCTGGACCCTGGGAGGAACTTGCAGAACACCAAGGCTCAGGTTGTAATGGTTTCTTTTGTTTCCTATTAATACAAATAAGTCCATTCTTCTCAACATTTTGTTATTTATGAGTTGTTTCATATACTCCTTGGTCTGTATGTTAAATATGTTTTGTTTTATGAGATATTCAGGTGCTATTTAATCATTTGATTGTTAGTGAATGCAGGTTTCGAAGAGAAGGAGGAGCTCATCCGGATTGACGAGGCTGGACTACTACAACAGCGTTGGGTTACAGGTAGGATCTAAACACTTGATTTCTTGTATGATAAATGCATATTTAGAGAAGGATTGCTCTTAATTGTCTTGTTTGTCACTAGAAAGCCTTAAGCTTCTAGGGAGGTTGGTTGTGTCTGCACTATCAACTCTTTCCGCATGACAAAATGGCGACTCCACTGGGGAACTCCATTGATGTGAATGTTTTTTCCTTTGTCTGAAACTTTGATCTGAGAAAAGTCTTTTTCTTTCTGGTTTTTGGTTGTCTGACTGTGTATTTGGGTGGGCTAGCTTAGGGTTAAATTAGTGTTTAGCTTTTCTTAGTTTTGCTAGAAGTACGCAGCCTCTGAGTTCAGCACAGTGCGTACTTGTGCGCACTGCGACTGTGTGCACAGAGCGTACCCGCACCTGTGTAAACAACAAGGAAAATTTTAAGAACCCCCCCTAAATTTATAAATATAATAAATGGGCGAATCTCCATGGTATATAGGAAAAATGGAAGGCGATTTTATCAATAATATAGTATGTATATATAATTTTTTGGCGAATCTCTCATGAGGCATGGCGAATATTTTACTCAATTATAAAATCTTGTAAGATCTTGGCGAGTCTTTCACTAAAAAATAAAACTTTGTAAAGTCCTAGTGAATCTTAACATAGGCTACATGATGGTTTAATTCCCCCATTTAAATAGGCTACATTCCACGTGAATACCATGGGTCAATACCATGTGCCATTTTGGTGAATACCATGGGTCAATACCATGTGCCATTTTTATTTTTATTAATTCTAATATTAGGGTTAATAATGGTTTTTTTCATGGTATTAATAACAATCTAGTCCATGGTATTTGTCCCATAGTATTTTGGCCATAGGTTTCACCTAAATATAACCCATTTTTTGAGTGTTCGTAAATATAAGGTGACTTATGGAGTAAATATAAAAAAATGTTTTATTTGTTTACCATACCTCTCGTTTATTTATATTTTTATTAATTTACCATACCTCTTTTACAAATATGGTATTTGGCCCATAGGATTCACTTAAATAAAACCTCTTTCTTAAGCCTTCATAAATAGAATGAGGGTTATGGACTAAATATAAAAAGAGGTTTTATTTATTTACGATACGTCTAGTTTATTTATATTTTTATTTATTTACCATACCTTTTGAGTAAGTATGAAAAGACGTTTTATTTATTTACCATACCTCCACTTTACTTATATTTTTATTTGTTTACACCCTTACATGTATATAAGGTGACTTATGGAGTAAATATAAAAAATGTTTTATTTATTTACCATACCTCTCACTTATTTATATTTTTATTAATTTACCATACCTCTTTTATAAATATGGTATTTGGCCCATAGGATTCACTTAAATAAAACCTATTCTTGAAAATGGGCGAATGGATTCACTTAAATAAAACCTATTCTTGAAAATGGGCGAATGGAAGGTTGTAAGTCCTAATTTCAAGGGCTAAATTTACCTTTTTTACCCTCTCCCTTAAAATAAGGTGGGCTATTTGAGGTGATTTGTAAAAATGTACTATGATACAAAATATTCGCCCACTAAAAATTTAAAACCCCTTAATTTCGCCAAAGGGCGAACATTCGCCCCTAAAATTATCCTTGGTAAACAGGTTGCCTGCGTACCCTGTCAAAATTGAGAAAATTTCAATTTTCTCCTTTTTGCCTATTAGATTTTGCTTTTAATTTGTTTTTTCCACCTAGATCCACTGGTTACCTACCAGAGATTTTCATCTGAACTTGTTTCGTCAGTGTCAAGTGTTTTAGTGGAATTCATAGAGATTTTGCCTTAGGGTTTGATTTTTAACTGGTCCTGTAGTGACTTTGGCATTAGAGGTTGTCAAACTTTGGATCTCCCTGGTTTTGTTCAACCCTCTTAGGAGTCGGGCCTACCATAGAATTCACCCTTGTGAGAAACCTAACTTTGTGTCTTCTCTTTGCAAATCTCGAAAAAGTTTGTTGATTGAACTTTGAATTTTATTTTTGAGAAAAAGAACAAAAGATTTTGATTTTTGTTTTTGACTGGTTTTTGGTTCTGCATCAACTAGTCCTTAGTTGCATTTTGACTAAGTAAAACATCCAGGAAACATCTTTAGTAGGCTTTTGCCACATTAGGTTTGCTTGTTAGGTGAATTTTCCTTTGATTTGCTTTTAAGTAGCTTTGATTTAATTGTCATAGATTTGTAAAGGTTTGCTTTTTGATTTTTAAATGCTTTGTTAAGTAGGAAAAATCCAAAAACCTCCTTTGAAAGAGAAGTTTGCTTAGTGGCATTTGAGTCTTTGAATGAAAAGGGCATTTTCACAAAATAATTAGTGGTCATGAGTTGCATGTTTTGGAAAAGATAAAGAGATTGTTTCTTTGATTGTCTGTTAAGAAAGTTGCTTTTATCAATTTTGCATTTTCCAACTCTCTTAGCTAGGGAACTCATTGAAAAAGAAAAGTAGCATAAATCATCCTAAGTGCATCTTTGTAGTGGTTTGAGTCGAGTCTACACGCCATCAGTTTCATCTCCGCTACCTTTTGTCTTAAAGAAAAGCCATAAAAATTAACGCTTAAAGTAAAATCAACTTAGTAACTTTTTATTTACTAGGGCTCTGAAACACCAATATAGATCAGGCTAGTGTCTTGGAGTAGGAGAGTAATTAACTCTCCAAGACAACAAAACCAAATAAGTAGCTTATCTTGTGGTAGGATAAATCCAACTGTTGCATTTATACTCTGGGAAAGCTCCTCTTAAAGGAGAAGCACGAGCTCGTGTCCGAACCAGTGAGGGGATCAATCCTCCCTCATTGGGAACAACGCCAGACACGCACGTATTACAAACGGTAAACCTCGGATTAACCATTGTCGAGGAGCCAGGGGTCACTTGTCGGTAAACCTTGGATTATTGTCAAGGAGCCGACAAGGGGATTGAGCTTGATACTCTGCCCTTGTGTGCTGTCGGAGTGTAGATTGGTCCCCTAGGTGTATTTGTTGCTGTTGGTAACCTTAGTGACCATTATCTTTAGGATTCTACCCGAGGTGACGGTGGAGGGAAGATCCCACTGTACCTGGAGCAGACATCGGCTAGACTCACTTGGATTTTCCGGGGGGTTCACTTCACTCGAGACGGTTAAAGTGGAGGAACTTGTGCCAGTCTATTCATTAAGCAGGTTGTCGGGGTAACTGTTCTACCCACCACTTCTGTACTGAATTCGGCGATGTTGGGCTTCATCACCAACTAGTGTTTTCGGTCCGGAAGGCTACTGTTTGTGCATGGTTTGACGCCCTAGATTCTTTAGGCATGTGATTCAAATTTGTTTGGTTCTTTAGAGACTTTAGGTGGTTTGTTTTGAGATTTTTACTTTGTTTGCGTGTGCGGTAGTTAACAGCTTTTAACTGTGGCGGAATTACCGAGACAGTCCCGTAGACTTCGGGGCCAGTCTCCTGAGATTGTTTCCGTGGCCGAATTGTTGAGGAAATCCCGTAGAATTCGGGGTGAACCTTCTCAAGACGTCCCGGGTCATTACCAAGGTTTGAAAGTCCTTGTAACTCCTCCTAGTGGCAGTAAAGTAGGTTCACCTGAAGAAGGAGAATCTTCGTTGGTAGTCCATCCAGATTACCAAAGTCTAGAAACAGGTTATAATCCTGAAGCTATTACAGTTTCTGAGCTTGCTGGTAGTTTTTCATCTACTAGTGATATAGGCGAAGAACCTGAAATATCTGAACCTGTTACTCCAACTTCTAGTGTTCCTGATTCACCTTGGGTAGAAAGAGTCATAACCGAAAATCTTCCTTCTGGTTTGATAGCTATTGAAGAATTTGCTCCAGAAGAAGAAGTAGGCCCTATTCTTGAAGATCAACCTACTCTTGATCTAAGAGAGCGTGAATCTATCTTTTACAGTCCACCTAGAAGTACTACTTGGTACCTTTCGTTAACTAATTACTTAGACAACTCAGGGATAGGTTTTTCTCCACCTCGTACTCCTTATCCACCCAGAGGTATTTATACTCCTGTAAATATGTCTAGTCAGTCGTCCGTGTTTACTCAACCCCCTGAATCTTTTTTGTATGGTGGTCCTTATGTTCCTACTTTGTATCAATCACTTTCTGGTACCTTTGCAGGAGCATCTCCTCAACCCATTGGACATGGGTCATTAGCTGGAAACAATGGTAATAAACCGTTGGGTGTAAGAGACATTTATATGATGTCAGGTTCAATTCCCGGTTCTCAACCTCAAGGTGGTCAATTACCGCCTGGGGGGCAGCCTCAATTAACGCTTGGGGGGCAACCTCAAGGTACACAATTTGCGTCTGGGGGGCAACCTCAAGGACAGTATGTACCCATGGTACAATACATTCCTCAAGGTCAACCCCAGCCTCAATATATACCCCAGGGTCAACCTCAGTACCAATATATGCCTCAAGGTCAACCCCAGCATCAGTACTTACCCCAAGGGTATCTACCCCAAGGTCAGTACTCGAGTCAAGGTTATCAACCACCTCAAGGTCAATCTTACGTTCAAGGTATGGGAAATGTACCTATCAATTATCAATCCTACCCTCAATCTGGTTATGGATCTCAATATCCTCAACCTGTCATGGGTCAATACCCCGGAGTAAATGTAGTGTGGGATCCATCGCAAGTTCAACAGGTGTTGCAGCCAAGCGTACAGTTGTCAACTCAAATTGGACAACCTGTGGTTTCTGGTCCACCCCAGCAACCAGTCCAATCCAGTGTTCAAACTTCTGTACCTTCGGTAGTTACTCAGTCGCCAATTGCACCTAGTACTCCATCTCAAACGACTGCTGCAACTACCGCAACATCTGTTCCTTCCCCCACACCTACTTCCGGAGTATCGACAGCTCCGGTTTCTACTGTCTCTGCCACTACTCCACAGACATCTTTACCATTGTCTGGATCTACGATTCAGACTACGGTTCAGATGCCTGTGGGGCAGCCTGGTTTAAGTACAGTTGTTACTTCTCAACCACAATTTGTTTATCAACCGTACCAGGGACAGTACCAATACGGGCCTGCTGTCCAACAACCGTTTTACCAGTATCAACCGTATCCTGGGTACACTTATCAACAACCACAACAACCCCAGTACGGTCCGGTTAATCCTGGTTTTCCGGGAGGATACAATATCCTGAATGCGATTCCTGTTCCAAGTTATCCTGGATATCCTCCTCCTGGGACTGGTCTTGTGACCCAGAGTTTTAGGGATCCTAACCGGCAATTGCCGTTTATCGCAACTTTGGATTTACCAGACTTGACACGCCTAACGAACGATCCAATAAATTATCTTCCGTTCTGGCCGCCAATGCCAAATAAGTTGCCCAGTGACATACCCAAGTTCGAAGGTAAGTCTGGAGAGGATCCATCAAATCACGTGATGACTTACCACCTCTGGTGTGCTTCAAATTCTATCTCGGATGATTCGATCCGTTTGCATCTTTTTCAGCGTACGCTCATTGGTCTCGCGGCCAAGTGGTACATTGAGTTACCATGGGCCTCTTTTTATAACTTTAGTCAGTTAGCTACCTCGTTCTTAACACATTTTCAGTTTCCGGTCAGATATGATAATGGCACCGAGTTATTAACTTCATTAAAACAGTCGACGTCCACTTATATTTCTGACCATATTCATGAATGGCGACGTCAAAGGCGTTTACTGAAAGTTTTTATCCCGAACGAAATCTTAGCTGAATGGTTTGTTAAATCATTATTATCGAAGATTACTGAAGACGTAGCTAAGGCCGGAGTAGTTACTGAAGAGCAAGTCATTGCTCAAGCGCAGTACCTTGACTTAGTTTATACTCAGTCGGGTACGTTACACGAAAAGATCCCAGATCTTCCAAAGTCGAATCAAATCGCTGCTGCTCCTTCGGGATCTCATGCTGCTGATGGCATGATTGGTACGGTGAATACTAAAAGCAAGAAGAAGTCTTCAAAGAATTCTTCGCCCATTATCACCTTACCCGACTCCCCGACAGGAGAATCTTCTCCTGAAATTTCCGCTGATATTCACGCTGTAGAGTCATCTATGGCCAAATAAAAAAACGGTGGGAAAAAGAAAGGTAAGAAGAAGGATAAAGCAGACAAGGCTCCAAAGGAGAAAAAAGAAAAGTCGGAAACCAATGACGAAAAGCGCAAACCTCGATATCCTTGTCTTATTTGTGAAGAGGATCATTTTACAAGAGATTGCCCTCATCGGGCCGAGGTTGTGAAAATCGTCAAGGGTTCCCCAACTCCTGCTGTTTTGAAAGATCCATTTCCAAAGCAGGAGAGTAAGATGATAGGTTCTTCCTCGAGTGCCAGTGAAGAACCCATATTGATGATGTCTCATGTACGGATTGTGACTTGATCACACGATTATGGTAGTAAAAGTCCTGTTGATGGATCGAAAGAAGCAGAATCTTCTCAGTCAAATCCATCAACCTCAGCTCCCGGTTCCGATCCACTACAGATCGAGAAACCTAACCCTGACTTAGTAATCAAACCGCCCGCTAAGGGTGTACTTTGAAGGTCTGCTTTCAATCCACATGCGAGAGCAGCCCATAATTACAACATTGTTGAGGATTTAGCTATTTCACCCTCAGCAATGTCGGCTTTAGAAGTGCTGCAATCATGCCCAGCGCAACAAAAATTACTTTTGTTGGCTATAGGAGCTGTTGACGTTCAGGACCCGAACCTGATAATCTTTGATCTAGAAAATAGTACACCGCGTCTCCCTCATCAGATGGCTTTCCAGATTCCAGTGATAGTAA
Organism: Pinus tabuliformis; assembly: GCA_031772625.1. Lineage (NCBI taxonomy): Eukaryota > Viridiplantae > Streptophyta > Pinopsida > Pinales > Pinaceae > Pinus > Pinus tabuliformis. The sequence goes on from CM062811.1 coordinate 959,947,864, forward strand.
AAAACAGGCCTATTCATCGGACTGTAATTGATGAAGGAGCTTCCACGTGTATTATGTCGATTCAGTGTTGGAGATCACTTGGCTCTCCTTCGCTGAACCAATCCCTGACAATTCTTAAGGCCTTTGATGGCCGTGGGTTCCATCCGTTTGGCATTCTACAGGATTTTCCTATAGGGGTTGAAGGAAAAACCGTTAGTCTGGATGTGGAGGTGGTTGATGCCCCTCTAGACTACAACCTTCTCTTGGGTCGAAGTTGGTCTTACGCTATGACAGCGGTCGTCTCATCGGTCTTTAGAGTTATAAAGTTTCCACATAATGGCAAGATCGTGACAATAGACCAGCTGGCTTTCTTTTCATCCGACCCAGCCTCTTCAGAGAGTATCCAGCATGTCGGTAAAATGACTATCCCTTATAAGGATGTTGGCGTAGGATTAGTTAAAGATTCCGGTTTACTGGGAACTTTTCCTTTTCCTCCAATCAACGCAGACCCTTCATTCGCATTCATTCATATGATTACATCAGATACTATTATTTATGATGATCCTTGGATTGTCCCACAACTGTCAAGTGTTTGATCGCAAGATGCGCGCACCACCAGCTCCTCTCCACCCTATAATTTCCGTCGGTCCTTTTGCTAAATGGGGTATCGACTTTATTACATGTAACCCTCACTGGGCCGGGGGGCATGCGTATATCATCCTTGTGGTTGATTATTTTACTAAGTGGGCCGAGGCGATGCCTACATTCGAGGCAGACGGCAAGACAGCTGTGATTTTCGTATTCAATCACATTATTGCTAGGTTTGGTGTCCCACAAGCGATAATCACTGACCATGGGCGCCATTTTCGAAACATTATGATGACAGAACTTACAGGCCAGCTTGCTTTGCGCCACGATAACTCAACTCCTTATTATCCACAAGCCAACGGTCTGGTTGAGTCCATCAACAAAGTTTTCGTCATCATGATCCGACGAATCATTGGCATTCATCGGTCGAATTGGCACAACATGTTATTTTCCGCGCTTTGGGCATATCGAACTTCGGTGAAAACATCAACAGGGTTCACTCCTTTCCAACTAGTTTATGGTTTGGAAGCCATGCTACCCATTGAATGCGAAATCCCATCACTTCAAATGGCTGTCGAATTACTTCCAGCTACTTCCGAAGAGGGAGAAGCGTTTATTATACTTAGCTCAATTAGATGAGACTTGACGCGATGCTGCACTGGCAATCGAGACTCATGCAAAACGAATGAAAGCTCAGTATGATCGAAATGTGACCCCTCGAAATTTTTCGGAAGGAGACCTAGTGCTATTGTATGATCAAGCTAATGATAAATTAGGTGCTGGAATATTCATTCCTATGTGGCATGGACCCTACATTGTTAAGCGAAAGCTAGCAAAAGGGGCCTATGAGCTGGTTGACTTTGATGGGGACTCTTTGGGTAAACCCAGAAATGGACTTTACCTAAAGAGGTACTATGCTCAAATGGTGGGTGTGAAGATTTTTTGTTAGGATAGTTAGGTTAATTTTCTCTTTCTAGCTAGTGTGTTTGTTAGAATAGACAGTGTGCTTAGTTTAGAACGTGTGTTTTTCGTCGTTATTATGCTTATCTTGGTTTTACCTTTGATGTTCACAAATGTCGATGCCTCTCCAAACGTACATTGGATTTGCTAATGGTGCTTGTCGTAGTACACGGAATATCTCTTCTGCAGCTTGGGTTATCTATTCGCCCTCTGACGAGTTAGTTTCTATGCATGGGGTGAGCCTCGGTCAAACAACAAACAACATTGCAGAATACAGTGCAGTGATTGAGTTATTATCTGAATCTATTTCATTTGGGATTCGGAGTTTGATAGTGAGGTTAGATTCTGAACTCGTTGTATTACAGCTTAATAGAGTTTATGCCATTAGAAATCCAGTGTTATTAAGGTTATTTTTGAGAGTGCGTCTTTTGGAACGTGAATTTGATTACATCGAATATCAACATATTCCAAGATCTTTTAATACATTAGCAGATGCAATTGCTTCTCGAATGTTAGACAGACATTTGCGATAATCATACATGTAAATTTAAAAACATTAACATTTAATCACACATGTTTAACAAGATAAGCCGGTAATAATGATATATATAGATAGGAGTGTGTCAAAAAATATACATCGTCTTCGATCATAGGTTGAAAAACACCTTATGATCGGCAAAAATGATAAGTACAAAAAACCAAAAATGTCATATGTGTCTACAAAAAGTGACTAGCCAATCACTGGTGGTGCTCTCTATACGAGACCACTGCCCGCGCTACCCTACACAGGAACCTCCTGAAAGGTCCTTTGACTGCGACCACATAGCGCTGAAGTCGGATAGGAATATCGTCTATAGTCGTCTCTGGTATGTCCGTTGTGAGACGCTCTAGGTCCTGTTCCAACTCGGCTAAGGTCTCTGCGGCCGCATCCTGTGGGGCCGGTGCTGGTGCAACTGGTACTCTTCTCTCAAATGGCTGGAGATTGGCCGGACGCTGTGGACCTACATCTGCATTTTGAAAATTGTCATTGTCAATTTTGAGACGATATAAAAACAAATAAAAAGTAAATAATTTAAAAACTTGTGAAAAATGAAGTACCTCTGTCGTCCCATTGTTCTCCCTGTGGAAGAACCATGTCCGGATCACCGCGAAAATCTACTCCGGCATAAGGAAAATCCTGGATGGCAAAGACCTGGTTCTCCAACCAGTGAAAGTAACCCGCAGGAAATCGAACAACTCCCGCTCCCTCATCAGGATGCCGGGCCATAACCGTAACCCATCGTATCAACTTTGGCTCCCGAGGTGGCCCAACCGCAACAGTGAGATGCTGAGGGATAAGCATCGGAACTCTCTCTAGGGCAAAGCTCACAACTAAAGGCCCATATCCAAAGGTCTTTAATTGCCCGTTCTTTGCCCTAGTTAGTTGGCCCTTCATGTTGGCCAACACAGCATCGCACCAGTTGAAAATGGTGCCTCGGTAGCAATCTATCGCCATCCGCATTTGGGACCCGGTGGCAATGTGCAAGGCGGCTGCGCCGCAGAGTTTGGTAACTGTAAAGGAAATTACCATAAGTTCAGGCAGGGATATGTACTTGATTTCTATCCCTTTCTCCTGGTTCTGATTGTTGCACCACTCTAGCCGGAGACTAGCAAGGGATTGGCCACCCGGCCTAGTCCCGAACAGAGACAGTTGCTCGCCCCTATTAGGCAAACCAGTGAGAAAATATATGTCAGAGGGCTCTATCTCGAGCTGGTGCCCTCAGATGTAAAAGCATTGTTCCTGGACATTCCACCTTTCAACCAGCCACTCTAAGAATGGCACCTGGGCCCTCATGCCAGGTATGGCCCAGTACTTGTAGAGACTACATGCCTTCAAAGCATCAATGGAGGGTTGATGATCTATTGCGGCCAAATCGACATCTTCGTGTTCTCTTTCGCGCCAATCAAGCATGGTGGGAAATCTACACACCAAAAAACATTGATTAGAATTCATTAAATCAAATTTTGATGGTTAGGTTTTGAGTTTGGGTTTTGAAAATCCACTTTGCGCGGAGTACGCACCCCACGTTCAGAAACAGAGCGGTGGTACGCAGCTGTTCGGAAGGTGGGCTGCGTACTCCGACCTTTTTCCCATATACGAAAAAGTCGGGGTATGCAGGTCACCCATGGGGCACCTGCGTACCCCGAAAAGCGCATCTTAAAACCCCAAACCCTCTAAAAAATCAAACTAAAACTTGAAATGAAATTCTAAACAGATGAAATTGAAGAGGAGGATGTTGTGAAATACCTGAAAGAGACGGCGCTCGATTCTGACGGTCGGATTCTCCGCAAAGTCCACGGGAAGTTTCTTGACAAAAGCCCTTTTCTCTCCCTCAACAGTAAAATGGTAAAAATGACATGGTAAAAAGTCTTTCTATAGGTTTTTTGGATAAATGAATGCTAGGTTTGTTTATTTTTCACCATAGAGAGATATTTTTCAATTCATTTTTGCCTATCTTAAACAGGTATGAGTAATGTGTTGTTTTTGTGCAGGACAAAAGGACTTTTAGAGACAATTATCATTTTTCACGAACTAAAATATCAGAGTCATCTTTTAAGCCCTTTTCTGACTCCTAAAAAATGAAAAGATTTTCGAGCGTTTCTTTTACACTCGTTAAAACGGAATTAAAAGACGGTCCCCTTATAGCCCTTTTCTGACCGTAAAAACAAGAAAAGATTGCCGGGTTTTTGTCGTTTCAAACTCGATACTGGAAATAAAATGACGTGTCCTTGATCTCTTTTTACTTTTCAGGTCAGAGGCACTAATCATGAAAGTACTCCTTGGTCGCAAGATCAAGCAGTTCTCTAAGGTATTATTTTATACTTTTTCGGGCTTGAGGGACACAAATTTACGAAAAAGTTCAACCCTGGAGTCTTTTTTAGTTTTTTCAGACTCTCTAAAATTGAAAAACGCCGAGTTTCTCCTATACTGGACTCGTTAAAATTTCACAGTAAAGGACCTGTTCGATTACAAATAGGAACGAACCACTCCTTCTTAGGGTTCGAATCTAAACTAAGTTGGACTCATCCGAAGGATGAGCTTATAATCAAGCATATGTTATCCTCCTCAAGCTTGTAAAAAATAAAGAGGTACTTGCCAGAAATGGTGGGGGAAAAGAGAGAAGAATGAACCTATTTGTTATCCTTTGTCACAGAAGAACCTTATTACCACTCTTGAACACGACACTTTTCATTCACCTGGGTTGGGAAATCCCTTTTCTTAAAGTTGATTAAACCACTTTGAAAGTCTTCAACCATTTCTGGGTATTAACTTTGGGTCAATCGTCGCCAAGCCATCTGTCGTGTCGTTATGTGTTCAAGAGGTCTCTGCAAATAAACCATTCGTATGCAAAATACTTGTCATCCATTTTGACCATCCCTGAGTCAGTCCTTACAGCAACATTTCTTCAACTTGAACTATGATTTCGTGTTGTGGGCTTGTCTGCAACGGGTCACTTTCTATCGACATCAGCACATTATCTAGAGATATGACTTAGAAATCGTCAGTACCTTGAAGTCTGCATGCATCAATGGCAGGTTTCTCGCCTTTGACGACAGTTTGACTTTCGATCGAAGGATTCCATGACATGTTCGACATCGACTCATTCATTCACATCTCATGGATTGTACTGGGTACTTTGAGAACCATTGACATCACTGGTGGTCTCTCTCACACTTGTTAATGGTTTACATCATTGACTGGTAATCAAGTGGTTTCTACCATGTTCGACATCAACTCATTTATTCACATGGATAGAATCGTACTAATTTGGGAAGTAGAAATGAAGACCATGGATCTAGTTTCCACCATCCAGGCTGCAAGGAGTTTTGTATTCATTGTATAAGTAGACTAACTATAAACAGATGGCTGCGTCCATACTGTGTCTACATGAGTCTATGATTATGATGTACTGCGAAATCATTCCTGTATCAGAACAATAGTTAGATTGTTAGTTTAAAGTTTTCAATCTAAGTATGGGAATGCCTACCTTAGCGATGATATCATCTTATATATGTATTTTGTGTTGAATATTTGCAGGTTCTGACCAGGCTCTCCACAAGATAATCCTTGAAATGATAAAGTACTTCACCCTTCATAGATGATTTGAAAACCTAAATCTACTTCAGGCTTCGCACTTTAGGGGGCAATTTGTTACACTAAAAAATGTCACCATGACTATTTGCAGTTAGTATGGCTCTATCAACTGTCATACTATCCTCCTTGGCAAGTCTCATGCCTCTGCTTTCCATGTCAAACTCAAAAAAAGAGAGAAAAGTCATTTAAAGTTAAGTTATCTCTGGCATGCAGTTTCTCTCAGCCTTACCTGCGGGTACGCAATCCAAGTTCACAATACCTGCGTACTTGTACGCTCTGTCTGTAAAGCAATGGGTGCGTACTCCTGTAAAGGTCAATAAGCGCAAGTTTCACTCTAAAAAAGTTACTTGTGGTCATTTCTAGAGCATTCTAGAAGCTTGTTTGACGTGTATGGAGCGCCTCCAGATGGTTCATGTATCCCTATGGAAGAGGAACTTATCCCATCAAGAGGGGAGCTAACCCACCCAAAGAGGGGCTTATCCCATTGATGGTGGACCTGATTAACTTCCTCTACAGCACTATAAATACATGCATTGGGCCAGAGGGAGGGGAGGTTGAAAGCTGAAAATTCCTAAGGGTAGATGCTGCTGAGATTAGGACTTCCTTGTAGAAGCTTGTGAGGAGAGATTGTCATCCTTTCTTGTTTCATTTGGAAGTGGGTGAGCTGATCAAAGTAAAGGAAAACTCTTGCTGGACCCTGGGAGGAACTTGCAGAACACCAAGGCTCAGGTTGTAATGGTTTCTTTTGTTTCCTATTAATACAAATAAGTCCATTCTTCTCAACAATTTGTTATTTATGAGTTGTTTCATATACTCCTTGGTCTGTATGTTAAATATGTTTTGTTTTATGAGATATTCAGGTGCTATTTAATCGTTTGATTGTTAGTGAATGCAGGTTTCGAAGAGAAGGAGGAGCTCATCCGGATCGACGACGCTGGACTACTACAACAGCATTGGGTTACAGGTAGGATCTAAACACTTGATTTATTGTATGATAAATGCATATTTAGAGAAGGATTGCTCTTAATTGTCTTGTTTGTCACTAGAAAGCCTTAAGCTTCTAGGGAGGTTGGTTGTGTCCGCACTATCGACTCTTTCCGCATGACACAAACCTTAAAATCAAAACCAAAACCCCATGAACGCTAAGAACTAGCCTAAAATCCCATAAAAACAAAGCTAAATTATAAAGAGAGAGCCCTCTCTGGACTTAGGTTGGCTAGAGCCTAAGCCTGAAAGATTGGTTTGTCGTTACCTGAGTTGCTTCCTTCTTTTGATAACTTCTAAGGGAAAAATTGAGTGATAACAAGCTGAGCAAGTAAGTTCAGTTGCCTCTGTGTAATTTTTTAGGGCAGTCATTCCCAGGGTGACTGTCGGGTCCAATTGTATGGGTGGCCAGCTTGAGAGTTGATTGAATTGATTGCGGGAAGCGTATCTTGAAAATATTAGCTTGGCACTTCTGCGCTATTCTGGTTGACAGTTGATTGAGTCTATTGTGAGGTGATGGTCTAGCTGTCAAAGGAGAGTTTGGCTGTTAGAACTTCAACAAAAATGACTAACTATGTGAACGATCGAAAGATGCATAGGTGATCATACAAACACACAATAACATGACTCGACGATGAAATGAATCAAACCATCTAAACACACATTTTCAACATTACTAACCGACGGTGCAAGTGACAAGCGTGACACTTGTTATTCACCATTCATTGATCGAGACGACGCTTGCACGATAGTGAATGTGACTTTGTGTGTGAGTGTGAGAGATGCTTACATAGTGAACACAACAAGCACATATGAAGATATGACTTTGAGCATAACCAGAACATGGTGGCAAGCATGACTTAGACACCATCATGCAGAAAATTGGATGAAATGAACAAGCAAGGTGGATGTAAAGACTCACATGTGCTCACAGAGTGAACCCAAGTGTGCATAGTCATCAAGTGAAACTCTCAAGGGAGGCTCCGAAATTGGTGTAAACCAAAATTTTGGAGGGCGGTTGTAGCCACTACAACACTTGGTGACACACTGATAGAACTCCAGCTTCTCTCTTTTGGTTCATTTTTAGCACAGGGACTTGGTCTTTTGGGGAGTATGGAATCACTGCATGGGTTACTTCAACTCCCCACTTACCCCATGGACATACATGGTCTACCCTTTTCCAACTCAGTCAAACACAATCAAAAGTTTAGCTTGATCTTAGTGTTTTGAATTCAGTTATGATAGCTTAGCTCGTGAGTTAAATATTTTTAGAGTATAAGTTTTCATCTCTGGTGTTTCTTCGCTACTAGTAGGCCTAAACAGTACCCTGACGGAGTCACACAGGAACACACACATTGCTCCATTTCCAGCGAACCTGGTTAGTACCTTCGTGGAGTTGCATGCTTCACCTCTCTGCACAGGAAGCCCTTCTCTTCTTTTTCCTTTGTATTTTTCAAGCATAATGTGCATAGGCACTTCTTTATTTTTGGGGCAGAAGAGGGATCCCAACTTATTGAGAGTAGAAGAGGTGGTTCCTTCAGAGAAGCATGTAGGACCTCTGAGATAGGTTTTCTCGTTTAGATTTTTCCCTTCTCCATTTCTACAAGTTGTATGAGCTTGAACACATAGAGTGGAAGCTTGTGTACAAGCGTGGAGCTTTCTAGTGTGGAAATAGTTTCACGGTTGGACCAAAAATTCCCTTGAAAATGGTTTGTATTTTCTCTCAAGACTTCATCGGTCAAAGGTTATAACCAAGCACAAAGAAGACGGACACAAGACTGGCCAAGTGCTGTAGTGTCACAAGTCTCTTCAAACTTCAACCACATACTCTATTCAAAAGCCAGAACGTAGTAGTTGGCAACACTTATTTCCAGAAACAAAAATAGTAATATATCACACAAACAAAATGAATGTGGACAAAAATAGTAAACAGAATCAAACAAAACACAAACAAAGATAATAAGAAAAGAGAATAGAATGAAAACAATAAGCCACAAGTAGACTATGCACATGGCATGAATGTGGCCCGACCTACTAAAAATAATGCTTAAGACCTTGGTTGCTGATAGGAAGGTTTTCAGTCCTCATGTCAACTGATTGAAAATGATACGTGTGTGGGCCGAGATTTTCGTAGACCAGTGCAAGTCCACCAAGCTCCGTTACCGGAACCTAGTGGCATTCTAGAAGACTTTCAAGTGAGGACAACACCATTGTTTCAAGTACTGCATGCAACATGGGCTCAAATGATGGCATGGGGTAGTTTTTTTCATTCTGGGAAGGGTTCAAGTTTATGTAGTCAATGCGTAAGTGAATTTTCCTGGATTTTTTACGTGCGGTATTTAAACTATAAAACGAAGTATGATGATGAACTTTGCAAGTAGTCCAATCACCCAAAATGTTAGTCAATTTTTTTCTATAAAAGAAGTGAAAACATCATGTATGTATTACCCGGTCCTCGCTGCAATGACTTGTCTCCTGCTTTACTTGGAATCTCATGTTGGATTTCTCACATGTACTGTGTACTCAGGTCATCATCTACCCATGCAGACCCATCCTGGTAATGTTTGGTCAAGTGGTCAAAGATTTGTCCTTGCTATGGTGTGTAGCTTACGCTAAGATTGGCCGTCTTCAGACCATGTAGGTTCCTAGGATGCCTTGTTCATTCATAGCACTGGTCCTTTGTATTTTTAGCACCATAGCTTCATACTCAGCATTGTTGTTTGTGCATTCAAACTTTAAACAGATCAAAATAATGCATTGTTTGTTGTTTTGGATGACTGAGATACACTTAGTCCTTGACCCATCATGTGTTTCCAATTCGTCAAGACTCATGGCCCACAGCTCGTCTGTACATGGACCATTCGGCATGCAAGTAATACCGGTACTACTGTTGCTGCTACTACTTCTACTATCGAAAAAATCAACTGTAGAAGTTTCATTACCATCAGTTGGGCAAGCAAGGAGTCCCAACTGCTTGTCTGATGAGGTTGGAGCTGGCCATGCAGGATAACACTCCAATGTTGTTTCCACGAGGCGGTTGCCAAACATGAGTTTTGTGAACGCCAACGGTTCATTCTTGTCGTTAAGGGGAGTGGCATTGTGTTCTCTATACCTCTTGGATAACACTCAGATTTGGTTTAATTTTCCCTTGTACGGAAGCCACATGTGAGACTAGTGTATAGCAAATTATCCATCTAGCTTGTTGGACTAGTCTCTACATTGGTTGACTCAATTGTCATGAGATAGTGGGATGATCATGTCTCGCAGTTCACCAATGGCTAGTACTGATGTTTGATCAGGTTGCATGATTCTTGTAGATGTTTAACTCCATTGTGTATTGATATTCTTAGAAATGAAGAATGGCATGACGTTGGTTGCCACTCCATAATCAACCAAGTAGTTCTGAACATTGTAGTTCAACAATTCAAATGAAAGCAGGAATGGGGGGCAACCTAAGTTTTCTTCTTCCATCTAGAGTGTATTGAGAATAATGGAAAGTGACCTGGGAGGTGTGTCTTCTCCCTTGCTAGTAGAGGTTGCATTTTCTGTTGCCATTTGTCCCAATGCACGTAACAGGATATCATGCCGACTGTTGATTTTGGCTAACTCAAAGAGACTGGTGTTTTCTTGAGATTTCTTCATGTCATCAACTATGTTGTAGTTCGGAGGTGGTAGACTCACCAAGGTGTCTGGGGTGCAATACATGTTTGTGTTGTTCGACAGAGTGTTTTGCAGCTTGTTGCTCATGGATGTACTCTTATCTGTCACTATCTTCCTGCACTTGCTTTATGTTTGTTTTTTTGAGATGGCCAGTGGATCAAACTTCCTTATCAACGATTTCACCATCTCTTTCATTTCCCCAAGTGTAGGGGGAGCCCCTTCACTCCTATGATTGTAACAGTCATTTTTTCTTTTGGGGATGCTTTTCGGTGTTCATCTTCGAGATTATTTGCAAGCACTAATATACGTTCACCACATGCCCAGAACTTGGTGTTTCATTAGGTGCAACCTCCTCGTCATCGTCAGTGTCTTCCAGTTGCTCCTACATATTGCCTTTTGCATCGAGTGTATGACTACAGACAGAGATAATCACTTGCTTCCAATCTGAACAAGAGTTCTCAAGGTGATAATCTTCATGGAAGGAACAAAACTTAGTATCAGCACACTGATCGAGTTGAAACACAAGCTTATGCGCAGTTTCTGAAGCGAATCGGTTGTCTCTTGATGAGCTAGTTGATGAATTGTTTTCTTGTCTCTGTATAGTTGGATGACTACTTGAAAATGTGTCTGTTTTCCATTGCTTGAGCTTAGACACTTCTGTGTTCAAGTTATTGATAAGGCAAGTGAGGATCTCAATATTAGTTACTTCCTTGTCTCTACCCTTGCTGTCCATTTCTTAGGGCTTCCTACTTGCATCCTTTGAGTCCTTCGTTGATTCTCCATACTTGATAAGATCCGATTGCGCACAAGTCCTTTTCAGCAACAATAGCCTGTCGCAACTTTCCAAGAGTGTTGGTTTCAGAGATTTCTTAATGAACTGCCGAATGCTGGTTGACAGTGCAGACATGTAATAGTCAACAGTGATGGATTCATGAGGTTTAGTGGCCACTGCAAACTTTTTAAAAATACGTGTAAAACTCTGATTGAAGTATCTCACTTTCTCTTTTCCTTCCATCTTGAGGCTTCCCAACTCTTTGAGTAGCATGGCTAGGGTCTTATCATTAGCAGAATTTTCAAGGAACATATATTTGATAGCACCCTAGTTTTGTATTGAGTTGGGTGGAAGGTTGTGATAACAAGCAGCTATGTGGCAGTTCAAGATATATGGGAACAATCTACATGCTACGTCATCATAATGTACCTCAAGGATTTGCAGCTATAGGTAGAAGTTTTCTCAATGGTCTTCTACTTTCACCATTCTTTCAGGTTTGAACTTGATGTTCATTCTCTCTTCTGGCTTTGGTATCTTGCATAGAATAGTTGGGAGATCCAATGGTCCTTGAGTCATCCATTAAATATTTCGGTCGGCCATCTCTTATTCTTCTTCTTCTTCTTCTTCTTGGTTTGTCTCTACCTCCACCTCCTCTGTTGCCTTCCCCTCTGCCTCCTATACCGGAGTTCAATCCCAAGATTACAAGAGTGCCTTGTTCCCCTTGCAAGAAGATTGGAGGTTCCTCTCTAACTTCAATAGCTTCTTCTAGAACTTCAAGCATGGTGAGGACTTCCTCTTCCACCGATGATACAAAAACTCCTGTGGGAGTGGCCTTTGGCTTCCTTGATGTGTGTGGAAGATGCTTTATGCCAGAGATCAGTCAGTATGCTTTTGTGAACTGGCGAGTGATGGGATGGACAGAGCGAAGGTGTTGATATGAAATCTCATGTTAAATTCTTGGAGGTGAGGAGTGTTGGGTTGTTAATATGCCATTATTATTATCGCTTTTGAATGCTTATTCCACCCATTTATAACATTCTTCATCATGCCATTTATTATAATTTATCATATAATTCTATTTTACAATGATTTATGCTCTTATGAATGAAAATTATCTATTCTCCTTTATTTCTAATAAATTGATGATTATGCATGATTTTATCAATGATAGTTTTAATAAATCATTTGTAACATTATTCACCATTTTTAGCCTCTAAGATAATTTCCAGATTGAAGATTTGATCATTAAAAGTGCCAACTCAGAAATTCGCTAGAATAAGAAGTGACAGTTTTGCGGTTGAGATTCTGAGCAAATGAACCAGAATCTGGAAAATCTGGAACATGGGTTTTTTCCATAATAGACCTAATTAACTTGTTTGAAGAACGGTTTGCCCAAATTTGGCTTGTACTAAGAGAAACGCAGGGTCCTTTGAGCATGATTTTCTCAGATTTGTTGTTGCGGTCGTCCTCCAAATCTCAGCTGCAAAGCCAAATTCGCCTTACTCTTGTTGATTAGTTGGTTAGAAGCAAACCAATTTTGTAATAGGAATCATGTTTTAGTTATCTCTATTGTAACTTCTCTCTGATGTCTCTTTATTTAAATGAAAACAGAGATCAGAGATGGGGATGGAAAAAGGATGGAAAAATGATGCAGAATTAGAGATTCAAGAGTGATGATGGATTACTCATGATTTAATAGGATATGATAGGGGGAGAGGGAGATGGAATGAGTATTATTTTGAACTGTAATTTTATTTGCAGACTTTCGCTGCTGAGAAGACACAACTCACTGTAATGTTGTTTGATTTGATGATTAATATATAAGCAGAGTTATTATTCCTTTGCATCTTCTGAGGCACTATCTGCAGTGATCACTAGTGGTTAAGGGCCCAACCCAAGTGGATTCACTTGCCGTTCCTGTACCAATATTTCATGATCTTTACCGTGTGATGGTTTGGTTTCATTTATATTTATCGTAATCATATTACTTCACTGTTTCGTATTGCTAGATTTAATGAACTGATCTGTTTTGTATACTGTATTTAAATTGCGTTGTTGTTCATTTCTTTCTTAACAGAGATCACTGCTTTTCGCAAGAATATGGTTATGCTGTTCATTTCATCTACAGAGCTGAAGAGCTGCGCTGTTCATTCCAGTGATTTAACTTTGATGTTCATTACAGATTGCTGTTAATTTAGCTTTGTTGTTGTTCATTTCCATTAATTTAGTGTTGCTGTTCATTTATGGTAAATTAGCTTTGTTGTTCAACTAGACTTTGTTGTTATCTCTTTCACGCAAGGGTTTGTTTTTGCCTTTTAATGTTATTGCAGCAAGCGTGTTTATTCAATTTCTGTTAGCAACATTATTGATTTATCATTTTCAGTTTATTGCTTTAGTATGGGTTGTAAGATCAACAACTGTAAAGGACATTGGCTATTGCTGCCTAAGTTCTCAGATTGTGGATCTTGTTTATGTTTGATTTAATTTATATCAGTTAAACAAGGAATGAGTTATTGCTACTGCATCCTTGACTGATAAGTTGCTTTAGTTTTCTAAGTGAATGATTTAAGTTTCAGAGTGTTAAGTTTCTTTTAATTGTTTTTATTTCAAGCATTCATTTACTTTTGGATTTTGAGCACTATACTACAAAACATTAGTCTTGAGTAAATAGCCGCCTCAAACTGAGAACACTCTTGAAATAAAAAGTCGTCCTTGGGCTGACAATTAATGTGAAGGTAATTAGAGGTGAAAAAGACCCTTTTTATCGCTCGAAAAGGAGTAACCAACTGCAGAGTCACATGTAGGTGAGAGGGAGTGTGAGTTACTGCCTTGGTCAAATGGTTGATGAATGAGTGTGAGGGGAATTTCAGCCATGTGCAACTGGTTGCCCTCATTCTACCACCAGAAATGTTGATGGTGCTGCACCCGCCAACATTTAGGGGATCACCCCGGTATGAAGTCCAAATTAGACCTCTCACTGTTTGCTGTGGGATTCCCATCGAGTATGATGGCCCAATTTCCATTGTCTTAAGTATTTGCCTCAACTCTTACTTGTCAGCATAGGAGAGTGGTCTACTTTATCTTCGAGAAGTGAGGTTCACATGCCTGGTGAGTGAAAGCGTCATTTGTGTCAATGGTTCTTTCACTTTAGAGCGAGAGGGTAGGAGGGAGTCCCAAGTTGGTTAAGATGAAGTCCAAACTCAGCTAGGAACACGGAACACAATAGGACATGCACAACTTCTAGAGGAGCAGTCAACACGGATGCGACAGTCACAACACACGAGGTAAGATAACATGTATTATACTCAACGGATGATTCTGAACGAGTGCAATGGTTGCTACAACAAGTTTCATGTGAAATGTTTTTCTGGTGTCCTGGAGAGTAGTCTACATGGGTGAGATAGTGTTAACAACATATACAACACGTTTCCATTAATAGATTATGTATTACAACAAGTGAAATAGTTTAGATGTAGAACACAGGTTAAAGAAACATGCATCACAAGTGTTAAAGATTAGTCTTACAACAACTACAATACATGCATGAAATGTGTTGGTGCATTGGCAGGCTTCTGAATTAAGCAAAAGTTATAAGACACATCGTTACACCATACATCACTAACCAGAGTGCAGGGCTTTGGAGCCACTTTTTACTCCTCAAAGAAAATATTATAGCCTCTCTTGGCTATGTGGGAGGAGCTTAGGTGAAAATTTCCCTTGCATGTTGTTGGCTCACTAAGATGTATTTTAATAGGAAATCTCAATCCCTACATTAGTTGTCAACCTAAGGTAAGTCTTTTTATCTCAAGAGTGTCAACACAGTATATCCAGTGAATATAGAGTTTATCTAATGATGAATAATTGCAATCACTAATGGCTAATTCTTCAATTCAATTCACACGATTCTGGAAAGAACTATCTATGGAAGAAATACTCTTAACACACTATGCAATTCTATGCAACTTGTTCTGAAATAATTGGAAACTAAATGCAAATAAGAATGACACTTAGAATTGCTAACTTACTCCATAAAGGAAAGAAACTATAACTATTGAACAACACTATTATTTTATAGAAACCCAATTTAACTTGCAATTCTCAATTGACCAACAACAATAATTAAACAATAGTCGATACTTGAATAGGAAACAACAATTGAACGACAAATAGTGATAAAGGGTTTCTAAATGGAAAACGATCTATGTTCCAATCTATAGAAGTTAATCATTCTTATATCCAAGATCTATGGTAACATCAATTTGAAAAGAACAACAATCTGCTATTAACAATAACTCACTCATTTAATCAATGTACTACTTAAGTACATCACACGACTTCACTCTAAATCTAATTGAATAGCTGTATGAATCAATATCACAAACCTTTAAGATAAATGAAGTAACTAATGACTAAACATTCAATCAATAGCAAAGACTAAATATAAAAACTATAACACAAGGAAGCAGTAGAACTTCTCGTGACTGGGCCCAGAGTGGCCAGAAGCCTCCACTTAATAAGAACTCAAAATGTGAAGATGTATCAAATGCAACCTTCTTTCATTAATTGCAAGTAACAGCTTACAGAGTCACTGATATAACAACATATATGTTTCCAAAAAGAATAATTACATATTATCAAAGTCTAAACTATCTCTAATTTCCTTTTGACCCTATATATAACATAAAAGAGTAATTGGATAAATGTGAATCCTCAGGTTCAGGGGATCCTGAGGATTTCACAATACATAATCTGTTCATGTGACAAAATAGCATTGTTCGAGTTGCTCTCCCGCTTCCTTGTCTGCACAAGAAATTGTAGCTTTTCCCCTTTATTGCGTCATGCTTTTCTATCAACTGAATAGCTTTTTCCCAGTCCGTATCTTTGCACACGAAGATAGCAAAAAAATCATTTTCTTGTACTAGATTTTCCTATTCTATCACCAAATGCTTTCATCCAACTTTAGCTATTATTTTCGTCATTTTGATCTATAAATGAAGATAATCATATAAGGATGAATGGTAAATGAAGCATTTTATGAAGGGAAATCATACCTTTTTCGTGTCCCAACATACTCCCCAACTTACCTTGCTGCACGTCCACATGCAAGAGAATAGTTTAGATGCAACTGAGTTAGGGAATAATTAGGATACACTTCCTCCTTGTACTCCTAAAACCATTTTTCTACTTAAGGATAGTGAAATCCTGGGTTACCTCTTGATCTTTGAAGTTATAGTCATTGCAGTATTGATCAGGAGGATACCATATGATTTTGGTTCTATAACAACATCCTATCTTATCATGCCCCATCATTAAAAGCATATCACTATATTTGTAGAAATTAGAAGAGGTGGCTTGGAAGTTTTGATGTCCAAATGGCTCTCAGCTCCTCATAGTGTTACTGGAGACTTCCCACCTCTACCTTGATGGAGACAAGGCTTCTTCCTTAATGTCCTGGAAATATTCCTTTCCGGCCTAAATAATATTAGTATGGAGTGCTACCAATTTGCCTACACACTGGATTGCTGCATAAACTATTTACGCTTGACGCATAGGAGTAATGGCTGCGTAGGCTCCCCTCTAACACATAGGTCAATGGCATACTCACATTTTTTGAAAGTGTTGTGAGCCTTAGCCCACTTGATTTGGTTGGTAGCAAATGAGTGGAATGGCTGAAATTGGATGTCTCCTATAAAAGGGCCAAGGTGGTTGTCCCTGCCATCTTCTAAAACAAAATTATGCATATAGAGTTCACAAAGGAGGCACTGAACCTTCTCATCGTTCTCTCTAAAGAATTTGATAAAGTCGGGAGTGGTTTTGATCTCTACTGGTTTGCCAGCCTTAATGGCCTTGACTTTGAACAGGAGGTATTTTTCCATAAGAAATAAGGCATAATTTGTGGCAAGGGCTTAACAGGATAGGGTGTCTGAATAAAGAGAGTAGACGATCTCCATTTTCTCTGTAGATTTTTGCA
Source organism: Pinus tabuliformis (assembly GCA_031772625.1). NCBI lineage: Eukaryota > Viridiplantae > Streptophyta > Pinopsida > Pinales > Pinaceae > Pinus > Pinus tabuliformis. The sequence continues at coordinate 959,964,913 of CM062811.1, forward strand.
ATTGACCCTTTAATCTTTCAACCTTCTTTGATCAGGCTTATACTGAGCAAAGGTCTCATATTCGGTCATGGTAGGTGCTTAAAACTTCCTCCTTAACCCTTGATGTTCATGTAGAGGGACCACCTTTTCCTTGTGCCGAGCTAGTTCCTATTGAACCATTAGTAGCTCATTCTGAAATTTTCTGATGACGACCTCTCTTACCATGGGGGTGTAAAGGGGTGTTTCATCTATTTGGGCTTCTCCATCCTAGGTATCCGTAGGGTCTGTATGCACAACAACTTCAACGAATTCTTTAATTATACAATCAAGTCGAACATCTTCTTCAACATCTATTTGGAAAACAATATCCATAGTGGGTTGGTCCGTTTGAGTTCCCTGTGAAAAGATACAGTGGTCCTTAGTTTGCATGGAAACGTCTTCTATCATACCTGGATCAGTTTGGGTTTCTTTTGGACAGACCACAAGAAACTCTGTTTCAGTCGTAGAATCCTTCCCAGAGCATTGTTCTGTTTGCATTCCTGCAGTTTCCATTTCCACTTTCAATTTCTTGGTTCTAGTTGCCTCTTTTAACCAATGTTTCAGCTGCCCGATTACTTACTTCTCTTTTCTATACTTCCTGAGAATTTTCGTAACCCTATCTCTATAGGACTTCTTTTCTCTAGGGCTTCCATATGATGGTGGGATAGCTACGTTATCCTCTATTTCCTGTATAGTTTCTCTACCTTCGGTAAACATTCCCATGTTTTCCACTACCCTAGCCACTCCATCCTCATAGTCTTGAAAATGAGGGTTTTGCGTACTATGAGGAGGTGTGTGGGATGATCCAACTTCCTCTGCTTGGATTGGGCTTTCACATGCGCAAAGCATTGATGGTTTACTGGTCCTAAGGGTGTAGAGGAATTCTTTCTCTTTAGTGTTCTTTTCGAGCCTAGGGTTCTTGGCCCTTGCTACTCTATTTCTGTATTTTCCGGGGGTGGAGCCAAGGTAGGATTTATGATATTGTCCCATGTTAATTGTTGCTAGGCCAATCTATTTGTGATAATTAATTTAATTAACCCATGATGGATTACTACACTATGTGGGTCTTTAGTTGTCCTTGCCCGTTGGGTGACAACATGTAACAGGGAATTAATATAAAACGGTAAATTAACTAATTTTTTTTTTCTTTAAAATGGCTAGATGTTTTAGTTATAGGGCTTTACCACATCGTGTCGACCATCGCAAGGAATGTATCTTTGGATGATGACCACTAGTTCTTTCCACAATTACTGTAATGCCGAAGGATGAATTCCTTTCCCTGTTCGTACCAGACCCTCACCTGGGTTCTGGAATACTTCAATTGCGTTGTAAAAAAGGATGCATTTATCTATCCATTTCACCCCCTCTGTTGGAAGTCCAGTCACTTTGGCTAGGACTTCTTCATAAACCATCATGCTTATACCTTTTACCACTGTCCTACCATTCTGTAGATTCTGCAGAAATTCCAGTGTTAGCTCCTCATGAAATCCCTGGAATCTGTTTAAATACTTTAGTGAGCCAGAATGTTCAAGGATTTCACGAGCTTTATCCGACACCATAAGCACTGGAGGTTCACTCCAGATAGCTCTTCCACCCATCACTCCTACACTTGAGGCTGGTTCACCTGTATGCAATTGTGTTTTACCTCTGTAATTCAGAACAACAGCAATGTATGTAACAAAAATTAATAGGGAAATGATGATGTTTGGACAATTATTATCATTTTTAGTTAAGTCATCTATCTTGTCATCCATACTTAACATAGGATCATAAGTTTGCATGCCCACCATAATGGTTGCCATTCTTCATCCAATCTGAAATTCCTGCTAATTATTATGCATTCATATTCATCATGCAGTTCATACTCCAAAGGTAATCCAAATGATTGTCACACAGTTATCCATAATTGTGATACATGTCGTGCATACGCAAGCCATCCCTCTCTGACGATAAAAGGGTGTCCACGTCATTTCAGCACGCGAAAAGCACAAAAATACATTGATGCGAAATAAATTCCGGAAGCTAATCTAAAAAACATAGCACGCAAATCAGTAAAGAATTTAAGAAATATTTTTCGTCAGATGCGAAGTGGCCAAATCAAATAAAAACAACAATTTTTAATTCATTATGTCAAAGATCTTCACTGTGAGCGGTATTAATCACATCAGTGTAATCGGTGGTATGTATTTAATGACTGTCATTTAATGATTGGACATATGGAATATAATGAATATCGATTAAAGTCACCATGTTATTTTCCTTGTTAAAGTTCTACTCAAATGGAAATTCTCTTTAGAAACAAATCCATAGTTGATAAGAGCTAAATGACATATGGCAATATAAGGTGATACTCTAATACCACAATCAGAGCCACTTCTACTAGCAGGCGTTCATAGCCTTTGCAAGGTTGCTTTTTAACCCCTCCAAATGAGCCAGAGTCCTTCTTATAGTTAATTCTTCTTTTCTTTGTCATAAAGAGACCACTACGCTGGCATGGTGACTAGATAATCATAGTGCCACTCACCAGGGTGTAACAAAGTGATCAGGTTGGCTCGTGATGAGACCCCCCATTCTTCTCACATATTTAATTATCAAGAAGGTCATTGCCTTGATTTGGTAGCCAAATTGGAATGTCACCTGTTACATCATTATGGTCATGGTAGGCTGGCTCATAATGATACATGCTATCCTCTTGAGGCAATGTTTTAAGAAATTTCATATTTTGTTTTTCTTTTGGAATTCTTATTGTAGAAAAGGGGAGGCTCATTTGCTCCTTAAGAGTCAGGGATGGTGTAAGAAGTAAAAATATGCCAATGAAAGCATTATCTCTTACCCCCTGATCATTATATCAATGAGTTTTATACATTTGGTAGTATAAACATAAACCAGCATGGATTAAGAATAATGAATCATTTCATGATCTATCCAAAAGAAAAGATGTTCAGGCAATCATTCTAAAGATATACCATATTAGCTTATTAATAAAGATAACCATCAAAAGGCTTTTAGAATTCATAATGATATTATTATTACCATTTTTCCTTAGAAGAGGCATAAACTAATTCAAATGGTGCTTATTTGCAATACAAAAGAAGAAGAGAGAATGGCATAATGATCAAAGAAATGAGGAAAATTCACAATTTATCTTCTTAAAATGGTGTCGTTTAATTGATTCAATGACAATCGTTCAATTGTTTGAACGGAAAAATCAAGATAGAAAATGAAAAGTGTTGTTCCATTGATTGAACGCCAATCGTTCAATCATTTGCACAGTGAAATCAATAAAAAAAAAAATTGTTGTTCAATTAATTGAACGACAATCGTTCAATTGTTCGAACAACAAAATAAAAATAAAAAAATGAAATGTGTTGTTCAATCAATTGAACGACAGTCGTTCAATTGTTTCAATAGTGAAAACAAATGAAAACAAATTTTGTTGTTCAATCAATTGAACGATAGTCATTCAATAGTTTGAACACCGAAAACAAAATGAAAACAATTTTTTTTGTTCAATCAACTGAACGACAGTCGTTCGATTGTTTGAACAACAAAAACAAAATGAAAACAAATTGTGTTGTCCAATCAATTGAACGGTAGTTGTTCAATTGTTTGAACAACGAAAACAAATTGTGTTGTTCAATCAATTGAGTGACAATCGTTCAATTGTTTGAACAACGAAAAAAATGAAAACAAATTGTGTTTTTCAATAAATTGAACAACAACCGTTCAATTGTTTGAACAACAAAAACAAAATGGAATAAAACTATGTTGTTCAATCGATTGAACAATAGTCATTCAATTGTTTGAACAACAAAAACAAAATGAAAACAAATTGTCTTGTTCAATCAATTGAATGACAGTCGTTCAATAGTTTGAACAGTGAAAACAAAATGAAATCAAATTGTGATTTTCAATCAATTGAATGATAGGCATTCAATTGTTTAAACAACGAAAGAAAAAAAAAAAGAAAATGTGTTGTTCAATAAATTGAACGGCAAATGTTAAATTGTTTGAACAGAAAAAAACAAGGAAAGTGTGTTGCTCAATCAATTGAACGACAATCGTTCTATTGTTTGAACAGTGAAAAACCAAAAAGAATAAAATGTGTTGTTCAAAAAATTTAACGACATACATTCAATTGTTTGAATAATAGAAAAAAAAAAATTGATGTTCAATCAACTGAATGTAGACATTCAATTGTTTGAACAACGAAAAAAACAAAAAGAGGAAAATAAACTTCCAAACTCTATGAAACTTCGTAAAAAAAATGATATTTACATGGAAATTCCTAAAACGGTATGTACATTATTTTCAATTTCTCAAGGAATTTCAATTTTTTGAAGAAAAAATTGTTGGGTTCACATCCCCTGGAGCTAGAATTTGCATGAAAGAGTCCTTGCGTACCTGCTCGCAGAAAGACTCATTGGTAAGTGGTTGATCATGGAGGTGCACTCGATGCCCGTTTACCTTAAAAGAATGGTCGGATCCATCTATGGTAGTCAAGGTAAGAGTACCATTATTACTTGTTGAATCTCATAAGGGTTGAGCCATCCTGTTTGCAGCTTGCCCAAGAAGTCCTGGAATCAGGAATCTTACAGAATTACCCAATCCCTTTTTGAAATGTTTTCTTCTTGATAAGGTTGTCATGCCATTTTCCCCTTTGCTGCTAGATTATTGAAGTTCATTGCAAAGCAAGCAATCGAGCCTCATCTAGTTCATTAATCTACTGAAGACACTTGGTTTGGACTTCTGTTAAATCCAGCCCAACTTCTTGGGTCATTCTTAGAGTCTTTATTTTGAATTCAATTGGAAAAATTGGATGTTTACTGAACACAAGTTGGTATGGAGAGTATCCAGTAGTATTCCTCCAAGTCATATGATAGGCCCACAAGGCCTCTCGCAGTCTAGAAGCTCAATCTCGCTGATGTGTTGAGACTGTCTTGGTTATAATTGCTTCTATAACCTTATTGGTGCTTTTGACTTTCTCATTCGCCTATGGGTGATATAGAGAAGTGACCTTGTGCGTAATATGATGGTTTCTAACAGTGGCAATAATCTTGTGCCCTATGAATTGCCTTCCCCCATCTATGATCACTTCTCGCAGTCATCCATACTGCACAAATAGCCCAAAAAAGAAGTTAATCACTGCTTCCTCTGTGGCTCTTGGTAAATTTACTGTTTACAACCATTTTGTCACATAATTAATGGCTACTAGTATGTAGGCCTTTTGATTGGATGGTAGATGGAATGGACCTATGAAGTCCAATGACCAACATGCGAAGGGTTCTGTAGTGTCCTATCTAGGGTGCTAGACTAGGCTATATTTATTATCGACCAGGATGCGTAGACTTAGAGGCATGCGTCTAAAGTATATAGACATAAAGGATTATTAGCTAAGTGGTTATGATGGTAGGTCACAGGACTTCTTTACGGAAGATTGAGGTATGTTACCTATCACCCAAACACTTACGTCACTCAGTTAATCTACCTAATTACCACACTGTCACTCAATTCATTTATCAAATTAAAACACTGTGTATCACTTCAAACCAGGATTTCAATCTCCTTATAGAGACACCATGCATAAAACCCCTTGTTCAGCAAATACTCAGCATTCACTAATATTCATGCAAGATAAAGACATATGGAAATCATAAACATACTTTGAAATGAAAGCAGAGTTCATGACATTGCTTTAAAAGACAACAAAGGATCGAATCCCTTACAGGATACGATTCACGATCTCAGTGATGAACTGTTCAAGCACTATCATAAACATAAACCATACGCATTCTATTGAAATCGAAAACCAATCTTAATTGCTATGCACATCATTTAATACCCTAAGTTGCAAATAAAAAGGAAATAACAGTATACCAGTTTAACGTAGGGCCCGTCCACGTTCCAGAGGTATACTGGACTGTGTTCAACCGATTATAAAATCAACGCAACAAGACAAAGATCGTGACTGCAACTGTGTTCTTGATATTAAGTTCAAACTCTGTTTTCAAATGATACAATGATAACCAACCATTGACTACACAGAACTGTCTTTACATATGTTTTTACAACCCTTACATTTCGAAAACGAATGTACATTCATGATGTGGCTGTTGCCGCTTTTATCATGTCGAGATTTTTAAAATGTTTCTATCCTAAACTGATTTCAAAAAGGAACAAAACTAAATCAATTTAGAATGCTTTGTTGTTGCTGCCTTTGTCGCCAACATGCTATACTTTGACCATCGTTGACCGCGCATGTAGGAGGGTCGATTCTGCTGTAGGATAGGTATTCGTCCATGCTTGGACATTCTACTTTTCATCCCTACCCTTCGCTCTAGCCTAGCTGTCATGCCACATGTCAAACAATGAACCAATTACAGGATGTTGGAACTTCCTATAGCCATTTTACCAAAAATTCCTAATTCTTTAACATAAAACTCCTAAATCAATTTTAATGCATTTTAATAACTATAGGACTATTAACTAATCAATTTTCAAGGGATCTAAGAGATATATGATGGAAAGGAGTAGGCAAATGATATGTTTTAGGAGGAAAAAGGAGGTCATGGGATGGTACCAACATCTCTCCCCGACTTAATGAATTAGCATGTCCTCATGCTAACCCTGAAGTGCTTCCCTTGAACTCTGTCCCTGCCTGGATCTCTGCTGCCTTTAGCAATGTGTCCACATTCTTTTTCACCTGGGCATCTTTCTGACCATGGAGCTCCTGCTTTAATCTTTTGTATTTTTCTTTGAGGGTCTTCTTCTGGTTGTACCACTTAGTGGCCCATTTACAAATATCCATTTGCTCAGCCTCAAGTTCACTGATTCGCTCCCTTAACTTTTTATTCTTCTATTGAGTCTCTTTACTCTGCACTCGGAGCATCTCATTTTCTTTCTTGATAACTTTTTCTAGCATATTAGCCTCCATGAGTTCTTCCTTTAATTTCTCAATTTGTTTCTCCAGTTTCTTTTGTTTCTTAATGCGAGGTGGTGAACCTTTTTCTTGCCTGTTATTGCTTTCAACCTCTATATCAGCTCCTGGTCCTAGTGGTGAGTGGTCACTACTCTCAATATCCATCAGTATGGGTGCATTGGATTCAAGCTGGTCTTCTTGTAACAGGGCTTTTGGTGCTCTCCTTGTTCTTCTTGAATAAGTGCTGAAAATTTTATCTTGCTCTGCCTTCTGAGCATCTTCTTTTCTCATTTTCCTAGTCCTTATGCTACTCACAGGTGGAGGTACCTTGCTTGCTTTGGATACTGGGATCTCTTCATCGATATCCTTCATGAAACCTGAGTTCTCCTGCAGTTCTTCTTTGTCTTCCTCATCTTTAATTTGATTAGCAGCTAAGAACTCCTTCCACGGTTTCCCTCTTCTCTGCAATTCATGCTCAATAAGAATTTTAATTAAGCCAAAGTGATATAGGCTCTTTTCTTCATTTCCCTTCTGCTTTTGGATGGTCTTCGACATCTTCGTTAGGCTTTGTAATAGAAAATATGGTAGACTGATAACAAACTGCCTTTTCAAGTGTAGCAGCAATTTAATATGGTATAGATAGACAATACAGTAACGGCCTTCGCAGGTTACGAATTTTTGGAGAATATAGACCATCTCGTCCCAGGGATGCATCAACCAACTCCTTGGGACGCCTTTCTTCTAGTTAACTGATGAGACTCTGGATCTAGACATAAATTGAGTCCATGACTTCTCTTTAAATTTCTTTGTCTTAAAGCACTTCTCCCCTTCTAGGCTAATCCCTATTGATTGGGCTATGGTGTCCTCCGAAACCCTGAATGAGAAGTTACCTATCAGGGCTTTCTCTCCATTGAATGTGAAAGCGAATTGTTTGGTAACCTCTTCATTACTTCCATGAAATTTCTCTAAAAAGGGCAACCATTGTATCTCTCTCAGAATTGAAATGCAATCTTCATGATATTGAGAACTGTTGAACATGCTCGGCTTGACCCTATTGGTCATTTTGGCAGAGGGTCGTGCTCTAGCAATTTCAACAAAGAAATTTCAATTTGTTACCTAGTGGTGTCGCTCCCTTAATATCCAATATGATGCTCGGTCGACTGTCTTGTGACTTTGGTGGGAGTCGAAACTGAATGGTTATATTTCCTTCTTGTGGCGCTCACTGCTTTCAATCCTTACTGTGGAAGTCACGGGAGTCAAATGCTAGCATGAAATAACTGAGAATGATGGTGGGATAACCACTACACTTACTTCATAGCGTATTCATCTTTTGACACGGAGGAATGGCTGTACCGCTTGTATAGATGTCATCATAGGAGCGCTGGAAGCGTATATGCAATACTGGGGTATGATTTCAGGGAGTCCTCTGAATCATTTGGCTACGTCGGGTGGTGGAATCATAATTTGGCTGTGTGGAATACAATGAATAGGCCCGCTTTAACATTTGTTTCTTTCCTTTTTTTTTTTTTAAAAACACAATCCACCACGTGTCCTGTTTCTATTGGTACTCGGCCAAATGGAAGATGTTGGTATGACTGTAGGGTGCAATTGGCATAACAAGGTTGATATGAAAAGGGGTAATGGATTTAGAAGTATGAAATAGGTTGGGGTATGAAAGATGATAAGAATTAACAGTGAGATAAGGGATGATGGAAAATGTAGTGTCCTTGAAATCGATCATAACAGTCACAGTCATTAAATTTAACATTAAAAATTAATCTAAGAAATTAAATGCTAAGAATAAGGAACATATTACACTTTTGTTGGTTGTTGTTGCATTGGCATGCTGAGTAGGACTAGTCTCTTTTGACTATTCTTTGTTGTTCATCACAGGTCCCCTGAGATAGATTCGAATGCAACAGGTCCCTCTGAAATCTTGAAGATGTTCATGCAGCTCCTTATATGTATACAGGTTCCTTGAGCTTGGGTATTTGATGGAGTCTTGGTGCCCAGCAACCTGTGAATCCTTGTAGAAACTTGATGAAACTTTGTTGAAGTAGCCCTGAAGTAACAGTCTCTTAACAGGTCCCTTTTATGTGTCTTAAACAGGTCCCATTACTGTTGGTGTTGGTAGCATGGTCTTCTGGACAGAACAGGTCCCCCTGCATAATGTTTATAACCAGGTCCCTCTGAGATAAAACAATGACAAAACAACTTATTTATTGAAATCTGGAATGCTGGAACAAACTGCTTTGGAAATTTACAGTGAGGAGATGAGATAAGAAATCTTTAAGAATTTACAATGGAGAGATAAAAGAACAAAATGCTGATGCTTCTCTCCCCCACTAAAGTTTTGAATTGTCCTCAAGTCATGATTCAGTTGATAAATCAAACAGTGAACAAAAGAAAGAGAATTCTTACCCACCAACGAATTGGTTTTCAAGTAAGAATTCGGGGTTAGAGTGTGCCAGAGGCTGGTTTTCACATCTAACCCATTATTATTATATATATATTTTTTATTTTTATATATTTTTTTTTAGTTTTTGTTTTGTTTTGTTTTTTTTTTTTAATTTTCTTTTTGAATTTCTAAATTGAAAGGAAATTAACTAAGACAGGGATACTGCAGCTGAGGGCTGCAGTATCTCAACCTCTCTTTGTTGAGATACTGTTTGGAGAAAATCTTGCTTGCTGATGGGCTTAGTGTATAGTTTCAGGAGATGACCATTGACAGTAAAGGAATGACCTTCTCCATCAATAGTTTTGAGCTTGACTGAACCATTGTCGTAAGCCTGAATAATTTGGTATGGGCCCATCCATTGGGTGGTAAACTTGGCTTCATGATCTCTGAATTTAGAGTCAAAAAGTAAAGCCCAGTCACCTTCCTTGAACTGATTCTTCTTGATATGTGCATCATGCCATTGCTTCCTTTGTTTTTGCATGAGGATTGTGGTTTCCTCTGCTTGCTGCCTCATTTCATCCAGCTGGTTCAACTGCTGAATTCTTTCTTGTTGTGCTTGGTCCAAGTCAATTTGCAAATCTGCAGCCAGTTTAAAAGTATGTATTTGAAACTCAATAGGAAGCATTACCTCTTTTCCGTACACCAACTGATATGGTGTAAATCCTGTAGTATCCTTCCACGTAATTCTGTAAGCCCAGAGTGCATCTTTGAGCTTCTCTTCCCAATTCTTCCTGTTCATTGCCACAGTTTTAGTAATGATCCCTTCCAAAGTTTTGTTTGTGGATTCCACCTGCCCATTGGCCTGTGGATGGTAAGAGGTACTTTTCCTATGCTTGATTTGGTATTTGTCTGTGATGTCCTTCACTAGCTTTGAGGTGAATTGAGTACCTTGATCAGTCACTATTTCCCTTGGTACTCCATACCTTACAAAAATCTCTTCAAAAAGGAAATTTACCACTGTGTGTTCGGTGGCTCTAACCAGTGCTTTTGCTTCAGCCCACTTTGTGACGTCATCAGTACATACTGAGATGTACTTCTTACCATTGGAGGTTGGGTTAATGGGTCCTATAAAGTCTGGAGCCCATTTGTCAAATGGCTCTAGGTGAACTTGGGGCTGAAGGGGCATCTCGTCTGTAGCTGTTGGCCTGCCCATTCTTTGGCAGCTGTCACAACTCTTCACATACTTCTTGGCATCCTTGAAAATGGATGGCCAGTAGTATCCAAGAGTAAGAACTTTGAATGTTGTTCGCTTAGATGCAAAATGCCCACCACACAGTTCATCATGGCAAGATTTTAAAATATCAATTATCTCATCATTTCTTACACATCTTCTAATGATCATATCATAACCAGTGTAAAATAAATCGCCATTAAGCCATGAATATCTAGCACTTTGACTAGTCTCTTCTTTTCCTTTGCAGTAAAGTGTGGAGGTGTCCTTCCTGTAGACAAATAATTGGCCAAATCAACATACCAAGGATTTACTATGGAAATTGCAAATAATTTTTCATCTGGAAAAGAATCTTCAACTGGAACAACCTCACTTGGATTTTGCAGTCTAGAAAGAAAATTTGCCACCTGATTCTCTTTACATGGTCTATCTAACATTGTGATGTTAAATTCCTGTAACAATAATAACCATCTGGTAACTCTGCCACTAGTTATTGGTTTATTCATTAAATGTCTAATGGCAGAATGATCAGTATGTACAAAGACCTCATAACCAGTTATATAATGTCGGAATTTATTCACAGCATATATGATGGCAAGTGTTTCCTTTTATGTGACTGTGTAGTTTAACTCTGCAGGTGTTAGATTTTTGCTAATGAAATAAATGGCATAATTACAAGATTCCTCTTTTTGGCCTAATGAGGCACCCACTGCAGTGTTAGATGCATCTGTAAAGATATGAAATGGTAGGCTCCAATTAGGCCCTCTCAAGACTGGTGCGGTTGATAACTTCTTTTTGAGTAGTTCGAATGCTTGTTGGGAGTTCTCATTCCAGTTGAAAAGTACATCTTCTGTTAGAAGTTTAAACAAAGGTAAAGCTATTTTACTAAAATGTTCAATAAACCTTCTGTAATAGCTTGCATACCCAAGGAAACTTCTTACCTCTCTTTGATTCTGTGGAATTGGCAAATCAACAATGATCTGGATCTTTGCTGGGTCAACTTTGATGCCTTGAAAAGAAATATAGTGGCCTAACACTATCCCTTCGTTTAACATCATAAAGCACTTTTCATTGCTGAGGGACAGATTAGCTTCAATACATCTTTTCAAAACTCTCTCAAGGTTCTCTAATGCATGTTCAAATGAATTGCCGTACACTGAAAAATCATCCATGTAAACTTCAACACAATCATGAATTAAATCAGCGAAAATAGCTAACACAGCTCTCTGAAATGTAGCTGGAGCATTGCAAAGTCCAAATGGAAAAACATTGTAAGCATAAGTGCCACAAGGACAGGTGAATGTGGTTTTTTCCTGGTCTTCTGAGGCTATCCTGATCTGGTTGTAGCCACTGAAACCATCAAGAAAAGAAAATGATGATTTCCCAGCTAGGGTGTCTAACACTTGGTCAATAAATGGTAGTGGGAAATAATCTTTGAGCGTTGCTTTGTTCAGTTGTCTGTAATCAACACAAATGCGCCACTTACCATTTTTCTTGGGCACTATAACCAATGGGGATACCCACTGACTGTCAGAAATAGGATATATAAAATTAACTCTCAACAGTTTTTGCAATTCTTCTCTGACAATATCTTGGAGCATGGGGTTCATTCTTCTCTGTGGTTGCCTCACTGGTTTGATGGTACTATCTGTATAAATATGGTGAGTGCATGTGTCGGGGTGAATCCCATGCATATCGGTGTAGTCCCAAGCAAAGGCTTTCTGGTATTTTCTCAATAGTCGAATCAATTTCTCTTGCTGAGATGAGTCTAGGTGATTGCCTATGTTCAGAGTTTTCCCTGGACTAATCTCTATGATCTGACTCTGTGTGTTGGTGATGGATTCAACTGGAAAAATATCGTGGAATGTGGTTTGCAAAGATTGAATGGTGCATGTTTCCTGAAAATTTTGGGCCAAAAGTACATCTGCAGCATGATATTGATCATTTCTCAAATTTTTGGAAATATCAGGTTGAGAAAGGAATAATTCTACCAAATCATTATTATTTTGTTCTTGGAAATCATAGATTTGGTGAATGCTAAAAACAGATTGTACTTCTTCTTTATCATTGAATTTATCATCAAGCCACAAATTGTGTGTTACTGCTGGTGATTGTGCCGATGGATAAAGAGTGAGTTGTTTTCTTTCGGTCCCTCTTGAAATGATCATGTTGCCCGATCGACATCCTATGAATGCATCAGCAGTCGCTAACCATGGTCTACCAAGGATGATAGGGTTCTCTCCTAAATTGGATTTGGGTTGAAGAACTAAGAAATCCACTGGATACTCCCAAGAGTCCAGTGAGACAATTATGTCCTCCAAAATCCCTTTAGGAATCACTTTAGACCTATCAGCTAGTTCTAGAACAATCATTGTATGTTGCAAATTTATGAGCTGGAGTGTTCTCATGGTTTCAAGAGTCATGACATTGATTGCGGCCCCAAGATTTATCAAAGTGTTTGGAATTTGTATGTTGTTAATGATGGTGGTCACTTTGGGAATGCGAGGATCAACATACTTTTCCATGGAGATGGTATTGGTCATAAGGCCTACTAAATGTCCTATAACATGAATGGTTTGAGCATCAATCCTTTTTCTAGCAGGCTTCTTGAGGCATATGTCTTTGATGGCTTTAGTATATATGGGAATGTCTTTTATAGCTTGCAGCAGTGGAATTTTTATGTAGACATTCTTGAGTTCATCTAAGACATCAAACTGTGGTATAGACAGTGGAGGTTTTATTTGGACCAATCGGTCTGGAAAAGGTGGATGCAGTGGTTGCATCTGCTTATCTTTGGTATCATCGTTTGGTTTTCTTTGATTTGTCATTTCATTTTCATTTTCTGTGTTTTCTTCTTGCTTATCTGTTATTGGAGAATCTTTGTGGAGTACCCTACCAGACCTCAAATTGATATTTTGCAAGGGTAGTGTGGAATATGAGGTTCCCTCTTCTACATTGTAGGTTGGCCTCTCTGCTCTAGTATTTGGATTTGGGACAGTTTGAGCAGTAATTTGAGTGGGTCTGGGAGGTTGTGAGTTAGCTGGAAATTGCAGTTGTGGTGGATTTATTGGTGGAGGAGCAGGCAGTGCTTGTTGAGTAGGTTGAGGCTGATAAACAACTTGCTGAGGATACTACTGATATGGCTGAGAATGTGATGAATACGGCTGATGGTATTGTTGATATGGTTGTGAATATTGTGGGTATGATTGAGGATATGTATGATAGGATTGAGAGTACTGTTGAGATGGTCTCCATTGTTGCTGTGGTTGGTTTTGGTGCTGCCATGGCATGGGTACATTCCATGAATTATGTGCATACATTTGATCATTTACAGGAAATTGCAAATTTTGATTTGGAAACATACCTTGAGGTGCTGGCCTTGGCTGCCATGGTCTCTTTGTGCCCATGTAATACACGTTTTCCATCTTTACATTAGCTGCCATATTACAGTTCTGCAAAACCTTAACTTTAGGACAGTTAAACATATCATGATGTTTAGTACAAAAAGCACAAACTTGGATGTTTTCTAGTGGGCAGTCTTTTAATGCATGTTTCTTCCGGCATTTTGGGCAGAATATAGCCATTATCTGAGCTTCATCTTCTTGTTTCTTCTTAGCTTTTAAAGTGTCAATTTGGTTCCCTAGGGTGCTTAACAGATTTGTTTTAAACTCTTCTAACAGATTCCCTATTTCAGCCCTTGTGACACTTGCGGAGGCAGATTTTGTGACTTTGGATGACAGGGTTCTTTTTCCCATTTTAGCTTTGCTCCTTGAATACTTTTTGCACAACTTAGCGATTTATTCAAAGGGTAAGGTAGAAATGTCACCTTTGCCCATCAAGTTAAGATCATCCATGTATTCCTCTCGGATACCTTTCAAGAATATTGTGCGGATCAGATCAAGAGGAATAGTTCGGTGTTTGGATTTTTGTAAGTTGTAGACAAACCGTTCTAAGTATTCCTCTAAGGTTTCATCCTCTTGCTGGCTCATTCTAAAGATATCATCTTTAGAATCTTTGGATCTACAATAAGGTTGATATTTCCTTAGAAATATTCTTCTCATGCCATCCCAATAAACTATAGCATGCTCACCAAGCCTCATGAACCATCTTACGGCTGATGCCTTTAATGTCGCTGGGAAGAGTCTAAGCCTATGGGCATCATCTGTATAGCCATATGTTCGACATACAATGTAAAACTCAAACAAGAATGAGTCTGGATCTTCCGAAGCCATACCATAGAAGTTTGGTAGCACGGATGGAGGTATGTTTTTCATTTTGATCTCATCATCTTCTTGTGGTTCATGTATAGGAAACTTAAAAGCTGACTCTTCTTCATCTCTCTGTCCGTGATTTGGTACTGATCTAGCTCCTTCCTCAGCCATTCTAATAGGTCTCTCTGTGTCAGTGTCACTTGTTTGAAAGAGGAGATTAAAGAAAGATTGTTCGGTCACTGTGCTACTTTCTCCTTGTGTGGAAGATCTAGGAAAGTGCTTCTTCTGCGATTTATGTGTGAATAAAGTTTGACTTTCGATGAGAGTAAGTCTTTGTCCTGAATTTTTTTTTTCTTCTAATGTGTGGATGACTTCCTCAGCTGGTGTTGTATTCCCTAAAGAGTCTGCTCCTGATGATGATGGGTTAGTTTTTAGATGGTGGGGGGTTTTTATGAATCTACCCTGACTGTCTCTAAATCTAGGCATAAATGAACATGATTTCTAACTGTGTTTTTGGTTGTTTTTGTTTATTGAATTATTTTCTTTTTAAATCCTTTAAGTACGCCTCCCCGGCAACGGCGCCAAAATGTAGTGTCCTATCTAGGGTGCTAGACTAGGCTATATTTATTATCGACCAGGATGCGTAGACATAGAGGCATGCGTCTAAAGTATAGAGACATAAAGGATTATTAGCTAAGTGGTTATGATGGTAGGTCACAGGACTTCTTTACGGAAGATTGAGGTATGTTACCTATCACCCAAACACTTAGGTCACTCAGTTAATCTACCTAATTACCACACTGTCACTCAATTCATTTATCAATTTAAAACACTATGTATCACTTCAAACCAAGATTTCAATCTCCTTACAGAGACACCATGCATAAAACCCCTATTCAACAAATACTCAGCATTCACTAATATTCATGCAAGATAAAGACATATGGAAATCATAAACATACTTTGAAATGAAAGCAGAGTTCATGACATTGCCTTAAAAGAAAACAAAGGATCGAATCCCTTACAGGATACGATTCACGATCTCAGTGATGAACTGTTCAAGCACTATCATAAACATAAACCATACGCATTCTATTGAAATCGAAAACCAATCTTAACTGCTATGCACATCATTTAATACCCTAAGTTGCAAAGAAAAAGGAAATGACAGTATACCAGTTTAACGCAGGGCCCGTCCGCGTTCCAGAGGTATACTGGACTATGTTCAACCAATTATAAAATCAACGCAACAAGACAAAGATCGTGACTGGAACTATGTTCTTGATATTAAGCTCAAACTCTATTTTCAAACGATACAATGATAACCAACCATTAACTACACAGAACTGTCTTTACATATGTTTTTACAACCCTTACATTTCGAAAACGAATGTACATTCATGATGTGGCTGTTGCCACTTTTATCATGTCGAGATTTTTAAAATGTTTCTATCATAAACTGATTTCAAAAAGGAACAAAACTAAGTCAATTTAGAATGCTTTGTTGTTGCTGCCTTTGTCACCAACATGCTATACTTTGACCATCGTTGACCGCGCATGTAGGAGGGTCGATTCTGCTGTAGGATAGGTATTCGTCCATGCTTGGACATTCTACTTTTCATCCCTACCCTTCGCTCTAGCCTAGCTATCATGCCACATGTCAAACAATGAACCAATTACAGGATGTTGGAACTTCCTATAGCCATTTTACCAAAAATTCCTAATTCTTTAACATAAGACTCCTAAATCAATTTTAATGCATTTTAATAACTATAGGACTATTAACTAATCAATTTTCAAGGGATCTAAGAGATATATGATGGAAAGGAGTAGGCAAATGATATGTTTTAGGAGGAAAAAGGAGGTCATGGGATGGTACCAACAGGTTCTATGACTAATTGGGGTTGCAAAGGAATTTCATCAAATGTCCAGGCTAGCCCATCCTTTTGCAACAATCACAGGCCTGGGCATATTTTTTAGCATCCTTAAAAATAGTGGGCCAATAATAGCCCATTTGTAATATCTTATTTCCTCTCCTTTGATCTGTGAAATGTCCCCCATAGGGTTCGTCATGGAAAGCCTTCAAAATGTCATGGATCTCATCCTCGCAAATACATCTGTCTATAAAAATGTCAACCCCTGTATGAAAAAGATATCTGCCTATCCAAGAGAACCAGGCACTACACTGAACAGTCAATTTTCATTCTATTGTCATCACATGTTTAGGTAGCTTCCCTACTGCTAGATAATTTTCCACATCTGTGTAGCATGGTGTCTTGACTGCCACAAAAAAAATGTGTTCATTTAGAAATTGTTCATCTACTGCGAGTGGATCATTCACCTTCGGGATTCAAGATAGAAAATCAGTAACTGGGTTTTCCTTCCCCAGACGATCTTTAACGATAATGTCGAACTCCTGCGAAAGAAATAGCCATCGTGTTACTCAACCATTTGCGATTGTTTTTTAGCTAAATACCTAATTGTAGATTGATCAGTGTACAAAAAGACTTGGTAGCTGGTTATATAGTGTCTACATTTGTTTAGTGCATAAATAATAGCTAAGAATTCTTTTTCTGTCAATGTATAATTAAGTTCAGCATAAGTCAGATTTTTGCTAATATAATATATAGCATAAGGTTTCTTGTCCTTGTCCTGGTTGAGGACACCACCTATAGCTACATCTGATGCATCTGTGGAGATGTGGAAAGGAAGCTCCAAGTTTGGTCTATGCAATATCGGTGATGTTAAGACAACTTTCTTTAAAAATGGAAAAGTTGTGTCACACTTATCAAACCAACTGAAATCAACATTTCTAGTTAGAGCATATAAGGGTGTAGCAATCTGTGCTTTTTTTTAATAAACCTATGATAATAACCTGCATGTCCCAGGAAGCTACGTACCTCTGTTTGAGTGCAGGGGTTAGGCAGTAAAATAATTACTTGCATTTTTGTTGGATCTACTTGTATTCTTGTTACGGAGATATAATGTCCCAGTATCACGCCCTCGGTCATCATCATGTGACAATTGACATTGCTTAAACATAACCTGGTAGCAATGCATCATTCTAAGACCTTTTCTAGCATTTGTAATGCTTGATCGAAGTCATCCATATATACGTCCAGTCCTTCATTTATTAGATCGGGAAATATGTTGAGTATAACTCTCTGGTACGTGGTAGGGGCATTACACAAGCCAAATGACAATACCTTGTATGCAAATGTGCCCCAAGAACCGGTGAAGGTTGTTTTATCCTAGTCTTCAGGGGCATTCTGAATTTGATTATAGCCGCTGAAACCATCTAAAAAGGGGAAGAACTAGTTCCCTGCCAACATATAGAGGACCTGATCAATGAATGGGAGGGGGAAGTGACCTTTCCGTGTTTCCTTGTTTAGCTCCTAATAGTCTACAGAAATACACCACTTCCCATTTTTCCTAGGGATGACCACCAATGGAGAGACACATTTACTATCTGAGATAACATAAATTAAATTTACATCTAGCAGCTTCTACATTTCCCCTTTCATGGTGTCCTTGAGGTGTGGGTTCAAATTTTGTTAAGGCTGCCAAATGGGTCGAGAGTCCTACTCTGTATAGATGTGGTGTGTACATAGTTGTGGGTCTATCTCTTTCATATCAAGATAATCCCAGGCAAAATCCCCTTTATTTTCCTTTAAGACCGAGATAAGCTTCTGTTGTTGTTCGATATCTAGATTGCCATTCATATTTAGAACTTTACCTGGTTCATTCTCAATGGGTTTGCTGTTATGAACAACAGACGTATGAATATGTTGGTTGTTTGTATCCTTCAGGGGATCTTCCATGGCTTCACTATCAAGGATTTATTTCAACATTTGACACTGTACATTACTCACATTAGCTGGTTGATTTATGAAATTATTGATAACGTCATATTCAGTCCGATCTTTAAATTTCAGTGCCTCCGCTACTATGAGTGGTGAACGAATGCTCTCTTCCAGGTACGTTGGTGGTTGCTTACATATTTTTACGATGGGAAAAAATTGGCCTAGCTGGAGGATATAACACAAGATTTTTTAGAACATCCCCCTTTGTAATAGTCATGTTGCCTTCTCGACAGCCAATATATACATTAGGTATTGTCAGCCAAGATCAGCCCAGAATCAAAGGGTGCCCATCCAACCTACTCCTTCGGTTTATAACCAGGAAATCTACTGGATATTCCCATGAGTCAACAGAAACTATGATATCTTGTAAGGTCCCTTCTAGTCTTACCACTGATTGGTCAGCAAGTTCTAATAAAGTGGTGGTTTGTTCCAAGGCTATAATGCCAAGTGCTTGAAAGGTTTCTATTGTTAATATGTTAATGGCGGCTCCTAGATCAACTAGTGTATTTGGAAAAGAGCGGCCATATATCTGAACTGTTACTATGGGGTTTCTAGGATCTTTTTACTTTATTGGAGTTTTCTCTCCCAAGAGTAAATCGGTTAGGTTCCTACAACATGGATATTGGGTGAGGTTTTTACCTTCATCACAAAGTTCCTTACACACAATTCATTGATTATTTTGGCATAGATGGGAATGTCTTGAATGGCCTGGAGGAGAGGGATCTTAATACACAAATGTTTTAGTTCCCCTACAAGATGGAAATTAGGGTAGGTGATCAGTTTAGGTATCGTTATTCTTTCAGGGAATGGAGGAGAAGTGACTATAAGTTTTTCAGTGTCATCATGCTGATCTGCTTCTTCCCCTTGCTTTGGTTCAATATCATTTACAGGTGGAGTTACATTTTTTATTGAAGGTTGGTCCCTGTTTTCCTCAGGGGTGATGACACGTCTTGACCTCAATCTGAGCTCATTACATTCTTTCTGCTCAATCTCATACTATGGGTTTTCGATAATCTATACCAATTAGACTGGTATGTTATTAAGATTCGGGTTCGCCTGAGCTCGTAACTGCGACTGCAGAAGAGGTTGAGAATTCTACTGTAATGTATACAGAGCTGACAATGTAGGTTGAGCTTGAGGGCCCATCCCCATAGGCACATTAGATATCCCCAGAGGTCGCTACCAATTTGTAGAACAATTTAGGTTTAGAGAGGTAGAGGCAGGCTACTAGGATTGATAGGGATTTCCTTGCCAAATAGGAGTAAAAGAAGAATTTAGCCAGCCATTTCCTAAAAAGATTGTGTTAGCTAGGATGTCATAGGGAATGGTGGGCTCTGCCAATTTGTGTTGGGTTTTTGGCCTTACTAGGCTACCCGAAGGTTCTTTTGTTGATTAAACTATGAGAAAGGAAAGAATTGGTGTGCGTCTGGTGACATAGCTATAGGTTTAGCTTGCAATGGTTGACACTGGTTCATCAGATATATCGATTCTATTTCTTCCTCTACTTCTTTGAATACTGCTTTCAACCTGGGTAACGATGGACATTATTGAATGTCATGATCTTTAGCATAGATGGCGCACATTTGAACCATGTCTAATGGGCATTCTCGTTGGTTGTGATTCTTTCGAAAACACGGGCAGAAGATGGCCAAATTTTTTTCTACTAAAGCCTGTATTTGTTTAGCCTACAGGATGTCCAACTCTATTGTAAGAGTGCCCAAGATGTCCATCTTGAAATCTTCTAGGAGGTTACCGATCTGCATCCGTGTTACACCTCCACTATGTGATTTGCTTCTTCTAATCATTGGATCTTGGCTTCCTGTTCCTATGCGTGTGCTACCCCACGAACACTTGATACACAAATGAATAATTTCATCATAATCTTCCCAAGAAATATCTCCTTTTCCCATTAAGTTTAGAGTTTCTACCCATTCCTCTTTCATTCATTTGATTAAGATAGCTCTTAATACTTCTTTTGGTAGGGAAGTGTTTGGAGACCTCTGCAAATTATAATTAAATCATTCTACATATTCTTCTAGTGTTTCATTATCTTTTACAGTCATCCTAAAAGCTCATCTTTCAGTTCCCTAGTTTCACAAAAGTCCTTGTATCTTTTGAAGAAGGAGGTTTTCATTTCATCCCAAGAGTTGATAGTTCTCCCACCTAGACCCATAAACCATCTTAGAGTTGCCCATTTTAGAGTGGAAGGGAATAGTTTTAGCTTTTGGGGGTCGGTGGTATAGTCATATCCTCTACAAAGGACATCAAACTCAAACAGGAAAGCATCAGGATCCTCTATGGTCATCCCATGGAAGGTTGGGATGCTCTACAGCGGAATAGCCTTCGTAGAAGCATTAGCCACCCGGTCCACTATTGGGTACTCAAATGTCTAGGTTTGACCTTGGGGTGGCTGATCTTCCAATTGGTCAAAGATGTGCCAATAATCTTCGGGGATTTCAAGCGGTGCTTCTGGAGTAAGCAGAGAGTTAACAACCCAAGTTGGCTTTACAACACTACCTAGGTCTAGGATCTGAGGAGATCCTTGTTCAGACAGCTATGGTTCTACTTTATCAACCCCACTAGTTTCTCCTTTTCCTTCTCTTAACTTAAAGGATTTTCCCTCCTGTAGAGGATTAGATTGTAAACTTATTATAGCTTGAAGACTCTATTCTGATCCTCCTACTTGGCTTTGAATCTCAGCGTAAGCTGTAGATGGTGAGCCTGTTGCTTGAGGGATAATAGTGGAAATTTTCCTAGGTATAGAATGGAATCCTATTGATGCTTGAGACTCTGCTCTTCTTATTATTTTGTCTATAAAGGTCGTTCTCCCAAGGTTCACTGATCCTTTGTTTTTTGTGGGTTTTGGTGGAGGATTCTACTCGTTTTATATTTTTCTATTTCTAGTCATTCATAAAAACAAATCCCTATTTAAGCTCTAAGGTTTTGTTGTAAAGCAGGCAAGTAAGAAAGAACTTTACTTGCTAGGTACGCAGGTTCTCACCTTCCATTTTTAAAACCCAATTCTTTCGCAACAAAAGACAAAAACCATCACTTAAAACACTCTTCCCGGTAACAGCGCCAAAATGTTGGCTCAATATGATGTCTTTTTATAGGCAATCTCTATCCCTAAATTAGTTGTCAACTCGAGGTAAGTCTTTTTATCTCAAGAGTGTCAGCACAGTATATGCAATGAATCTAGAGGTTATCTAATGATGAATCGTTGCAATCACTAATGGATAATTCTTGAATTCAATTCACACAATTCTGGAAAGAACTATCTATGGAAGAAATACTCTTAACACACTATGCAATTCTATGCAACTTGTTCCAAAATCAATTGAAACTAAATACAAATAAGAATCACACTTAGAATTGCTAACTTACTCAATCAAGGAAAGAAACTATAACTATTGAACAACACTGTTAATCTATAGCAACCCAAGTTAACTTGCAATTCTCAATTGAACAGCAACAGTAATTGAACAACAATCGATACTTAAACAACAAACAAGAAGTGAACGGAAAATAGTGATAAAGGATTTATAAATGGAAAATGATCTATGTTGCAATATGTAGAAGTTAATCAATATTATCTCCAAGATCTATGATAACATCAATTCAAAATGAACAATAATCTGCTATTAACACTAATTCACTCATTCAATCAAAGTGCTATTGAAGTACGTCATACGGCTTCACTCTAAATCTAATTGAACAGTAGTATGAATCAATATCACAAACCTTTATGATAAATGAGGTAACCAATAATTGAACATTAAATCAATAGAAAAGAATAAATATAAAAAATATAACACAAGGGAGCAGTACAACTTCTCGTGACTGGGCCCAGAGTCGTCAGAAGCCTCCGCTTAATAAGAACTCAGAATGTGAAGATGTATCAAACACAACCTTCTTTCATTAATTGCAAGTACCAGCTTGCAGAGTCACTGATATAACAATGTATATGTTTTCAAAAAGAATAATTACAGATTATTAAATTCTGAACTATCTCTAATTTCCTTTTGGCCCTCTATATAACATAAAAAAAGTAACTAGCTAAATGCGAATCCTCAAGATTAGGGGATCCAGAGGATTTCGCAATACATAATCTGATCATGTGATAAAATAGTAGCGTTCGAGCTAATCTCCCGCCTCCTTGTCTTCCAAAGACACTATAGCTTTTCCCTTTTATGGCCTCATGTTTTTCTGTCAACTGATGACCTTTGCCCAGTCCACATCTCTACACACAAAGACAGCAAAAAAATCAGTTTCTTGTAGTAGATTTGCCTATTCTATCACCAAATGATTTCATCCATATTTACCGGATATTTTCCTCATTTTAATCTATAAACGGGGATAATTGTATAAGGATGAATGGTAAATGAAACATTTTATGAAGAGAAATCATACCTTTTTCCTGTCCCAACACATGTACAAATGAGGGGGTGTTTATAGCCAAGGGCGAAACTCACCCTTGTGGCTATTCAACTACCCTCATGATTGTTTGACTTCCATGACTTTTTGACTTACATGACTCTATGCTCAACAAGTGGGTCTCGTGGACTTCCGCATTACATCATATTGATTGACAACATAGCCCATAGTGGAGATGTGGGAAACATGACTCATGACATGACTCGACATGACTGTGTTGGTACATTCATGCTACTGCTAGAATGCATGTCAAGCTACAGTGCTGCTCAGTGATGGATGTCTTAATGGTGTATCAAAGCTTCACCTCCGCATGGAAAAGGGTGCAAAGCCTTTGATGGTATTTGGTTTTCTTGATGATGTTGTGGCATGTTGCTACTTGCTTGCGTGTTGGAAGGCTGGACAAGCTAATCTATTCGCGAAGGTGCATGTTCGTTCGTTCGTCTGTTGGTGAGCACATCTCTTCACATGCATTGTTCGTTCGTCTGTTGGTGAACATTTCCTTCTCCATGTGCTCTGTTCGTTCATCCCATTCATCGTCTTGGCATGTTTGTTCATGTACTAGTACTTGCAATCACTCATGACGGGACGACATCAAATCCAAAACCTCCTAGTCTACAATGACACATGATCATTTTTGGATGTAGGTGACCGGGAGAAGTAGTAAGGTTGTGAAGCGGGATGATGGCTTTAGGCACTATTGATGAAAACTACGCAAGAGTTAATGAGTGACAGAGATGGACAGTCCAAGTTGACAATGATTGTCTGCAAGGACTAGCTCAGCTGGAAGGAAAAATTGAACAAATTTTGGGAGGGATAGTAAGGGATGCAGGAAGGCAAGGTAGGCAGGATCTGGGTAGTTTCCTAAATGAGCAGGCAGAAAGGGCTTGAAGGCCAAATTTACGGAATTTTCTGGAGGAGTAGGACGGGCTGTAAGGAGGGTCAACAGGCGGGGATTGCATAGCTTTTGGGAGGAACTGCCCAGGAGACTGGTGGCTAAAACTGCACAATTCCCATAGGAAACTGGTAGTTGGCTGCTAGGGTCACTGGCAGCCAAAGCTACACAATTCCCAGAGGGAAATCGTATTTGGCTACTCAGTCACTGATGGCAGAAACTACGCAATTACTGGAGGGAACTGGCAGTCTGTTGCTAGGAGGTGCTAGGATGGGAAACTTCATTGAGGCTAGGAGTTCGGCTTGCTGATCATATCTGCAAAATTTCTGAGCTGAGCAAACTACTGGGCAGGGGAAAGCCTACTAATGAAAATTGCGCAAATTCTGAGATGCGGAGTTGGTCGACTGTCGGGATGATTGACTAGGAAAACTACTCAACTTTTCAGGGGAGACAGGGATGGGAACTTAGTTTCTGTCCAGCATATCTGTGTAATTTCATCAGTCAACTGAGTGAGTAAGGTCGGCACCCTCTGCTCAATTTTTTACGGGAGTCAGCCTCAGGGTGACTTCTGAGTCTGACTGTCCAGGTGGCCAGCATGAGAATTGATTGAATTGCTTGCGACCAGTGCAACTTGAAAATACTAGCTTGGTGCTTTTGCGATGTTCTGGTTGATATTCAATCGAGTGAATGGCAAGGTGATGGTCCGAAGGTTAGAGGAGAGTTTGGTCGTCAGAACTTCAGCAAAAATTACTAAGTGCGTGAATGATCAAAAAGATGCATAGGTGATCATAAAAAAACACACTTAGATGACTTGATGACGAAATGACTCAAAGCATCTAGATACACATGTTCAACATGACTGACTGATGGTGCAAGTGACAAGCGTGACACTCGTGATTGACTGTTCATTGATTGAGATGACACTTGCACAAAAGTGAATGTGAATTTGCGTGCGAGTGTGATAGATTCTTACATAGCAAACACAACAAGCACATACGAATTGAAGACTTTGAGCATAACCAAAACATGGTCGCAAGCATGACTTAGACACCAACATGCAGAAACTTGAATGAAATGAACAAGCAAGGTAGATGAAAAGACTCACATGAGCTCATGGAGTGAACTCAAGTGTGTGCAGTCATCAAGTGAAACTCTCAAGGTAGGCTTCAGAATTTGTGTAGGCCAAAATTTTGGAGGGCATTTGTAGCCACTACAACATATGCATTTGAAATTAGCCTTTATTTTAACGTCACTAGCTATTAGTTTTTTTCCTTTTAACTATCCCTTTCTTCTATGAATCCAAATACAATGGAATACTTGATTGGGTATAATTCACAATGTTTTGTAAATAAAATTTGTTATTTTATACAAAAAATCATGATCTTGATGTAAAACTTCCTACTTAGAAATATCATGATATGTAAAGTTTCATATAACATTGTCTAATCGTTTTTTTCTGTAAAAAAATGTGGAAAAGCTAATCTATTTTGAATATTTATCTTTGAATATTCCCAAAGGATTATAACCTTCACCCGAAGCAATGCTTCTTTGATTATTGTAAAGATCATAAATACTATGTGAATCACTAAATCCATGTAACATTTTCTTTGTAACCAGCTCTTCATCGCAATAACCATTAACACCACTACTTTCTATATTTTCATTTACCTCGCGTGGATATGTATATTTGTTTTCTTGAAAGACTTCTTTCCATTTTTCATTTTTCTGACATTCTATAAGCTATAGAGTGGATTTTTCCACAATCATCTCAATGCCCTCACAATATTATGAACAAGTATTTTCCCGACAAAAAATATTCTTTTAAACACTAAACATCTTTTAATGACGATGAACATAGCACTAGATTCATGTATGTCATGAGGGAGTGCAATTTCAATTCAAGGTATGTTTGCAGGTACATTAATTAGTCCACTAGTCAATGCCAATTGTGGTTTTCTAAAATGTTGTACAAGTTTTAGTATCTAAAAAAATGGTAATAATAATGATATCAATTGTTCCTCCAATTCATAAAGCTCTTTTCCTATAGAATTTTTTCTATTATGGCTAATTTAGTCTAGAAATACAAGTTTAATAACTTTGTCATCATTTAGTTCCTTTCTGCATTTTTTGCATATTTATTTAATTTTCAACACACCACTAATTTTTTTCTATGACATCTCTTTTAAACCCTATTTTATTGCAAAATCCATAGTCATAAACATGAACATGTTTTATTTTTTTATAATATTGTTGTTCAACTAATGTCTCCATTATTTAATCGAATATGTGTGAAGATATTTTTTTCATTAGAAAATACACTATATTGTATTGACTTTTGTCATTTCGATCCTCTAGTAATTTGTCTTGTTTCAATGGCATTTTTGTTTCTCATTTATTTTTTAAGTTGACATAATGAATAAAATGTTATTTCTCT